>OX387223.1:13582957-14871275 GCA_947561695.1 Tyria jacobaeae
AGAAAACGCTTCTGTGCTAGGATACAAGCGAGAGCGGCTTCAAAACTATTAAATTTTTTTGAAGCTGCTATCTGGAAATGTACTACTTAATCAATTTTTTTTTCACTATAGATTATATTATTGTTTTAACATTTAGTAGAAATATAATGTTTTTTAATATATATTTTTTTATTATTTCTTAATATGTTTAAGATTTTGTAGTATAAGGATTAGTTTCATAAATAGCAATATCAGCCACCAAATTTTAAGACCCACCACCAATTTCTAAAATATTTATGGATATAAAGACGTACCTATTATTATCATTAAAAATCATCGTTGTCATATTTAGTAAATACGTTTGTCTATTACGTTATACCCACACAAAGTTGGCTAACAGATATAATAATGACACACTAGATACAAATATAAATAAAAAACATAGCAACCTTAAAGCTATTCAAGCTTTATACAAATGAAAAGTCTTTATTTTATTGTTATTCAATAAAGTTTATAAATACCTAAAAGGTCATTTATATTCATTCATTATTAAGCAGACTTATTTTCTACCAGTAAAACTCAGCGCAACATACAATGTCAACCGTCAATTTAATATTCTCCTACCTACTCATGCCTCAACATAACTATCACTCGTTTTCAGTATGCGAAAAATGACAACTGAACAAAAATTACTCCGAAAACATAAACACGTGTACGTCAAACATCAAAATTCATCACTGCAAAATTTCTGACAATCTTACCTGATCTCAATTCGAAAGGCATGATCAAGCGTGAAAACCGCCCCTCCCGTGCAGTTACCCCGGTCACAAAAACGAACCACCACCCTGCGACATTGCACGCCAACTAATGCATTGCACACACACACACACACTGGACACACGTCGAACACCACAATTTTCGATGTAAAGTTTACAGTAAAACGCAGGTTAGTTGTCAATATGATATACCGTCACGCACGTCGTATTGCCGTTTCGTGAAAAACGATTTGAACCGCAGACGCGACACGGCGAACACGGCAACAGCGAGGTCACTTCTGCCGCTCAGTCGCAGCGCGCGCCATCAGCGCCCCCTGTTACCATGACTACAGTCCCGGGCGATATTTTCCCCGGTCCTTTTTCGTGAACAAAAACAAAAATAGCAAATTAATTGCGTAATCGTGTACCGTGAACATTTTTGCTAAGGTTAATTAGTACATCAAAAGGGTGCGTAAGTTAAAATTGGATGTCTATCGGCTGTGACGAGGTAAGGGCCTTTGGCTTTTAGAAGGTTCGCTTAACCTTTACAAGGGTATTGATGCTCTCAAAATTTAAATTTACGTAAACACAGTAAACTTTATATTTAAGTTGTTACCTTATGTAAACAATAATCTATAGCTTGACTGATATATAGAGACATTTTTCGTTTACGTAACGCATTGCCTTAACTTATATAATTGGTACTCAAACTGAGCACAATATAGGTTAAGCGTGCCACGTTCCTACCGAAAAAAGTAGTTTATTATTTACTTGAATACCGCATATATTTTCTACCAGTCAACTTTAGGGTAATTAATGCATAAATAATTTAGTTTATACCTGAGACCCCTGAACACATATAGTATATATATATATATATATATATATATATATATATATATATATTTATGCATAAGTAATGTGACTAAGTTAGATTACATTCAAACATACAATTTGCAAACATGCAATAAAATACACATACACGCATACATAAACTCACGCCTTTTTCAATTCGGTGTATGCAGAGACAGCCCGCCATTTGCTTCTATCCTTATATACCTTCACGACCTTACTCTGCTGTCATTAGACCTTCTATACAAGACTGCCTTTCAATTAAATATAAACGTGGTTGATATTATTAATATCAAAAATATCATTAAAAGTATTAGTCTAGTTTATAATTTGGGCAACGATTTTACCAAATAAATTTTAGAATGATTCTAGCTTCGGGGAAAGCGAAAGTAGCCATGAGGTTTCAGTACTCAGATTACTAATATACAAGTGTATTCAGCTAACAACGAGATTTATACATGGTCATTTTGCGAAAATTTATATACGAGCTGAATGCAGTAGTTGAGAGTTGCTTGAGCTTATTGAAACTTCTGTATTCAGATCACGATTACTGTCTGTCCAAAGAAGAGAAGTTCTATAACGAAAAAGCTAAAATATGTTACTTTAACGTTTAGCCTAATTGGTCTTGGACTGACAGCACCACATACTATTGATACTTCATAGCTGTACTCGATTAAATTAATTCCTTAAAGTAAACCTGCATATCAAACGTTTAATAAATTTTTGTCATGCAATATATTTTCTTACTGAGTATCGTATTCCGATACGTAGAACACTTACTCGATCTCGTATCTCCTTTTTCGGAGTCCATACCATTAGAAACAGATGCTTTGTGAAAAATTCACAGATGACATCGATACAATCACTTGAGCGATTCCGTTGTGCCAACATAGGAATGAGTTCATGAATTTTAGAAATTGAATGGCCTTGGCTACCTTTAATCTATACACATTTTCCATTTTATTTACCTTTGTGTTCCATGATGTACATTTATTGAAAGATTTAATGAATTTAAAATACTTTTAAGATCTTTTCAAAAAGTAAATATATACATTTACGCCGATATGGTTAGATATTTGTGTGATGAGCATGATCATTTGTTCTTTGTCTGGGTATAATTTATCTATATTATGTATGTATTTAGAAGTATATAAGTATGTTTATCAGCTGCCTGGTTACCATAGTACAAGCTCTGCTTACTTTGGGATCATACGGCCGACTGTAAAATGTGTCAAATTATTATTGTTATCTTTTATTCTAGTTAATACATACACATAAATTATATTTTTAAATATACAATATAAATACAAAATACATTTAAAAATATAAAAAAAAATAGTAGACCACTGACATCGGGTACATGGGCCAAGACAGCGGTGGTTAGGGCTCCAAAGATAGGAACATCCTCATAATGCGGGCCGTGTCAAGGAGAACTGCCTTCTGCATTAGGCCCTTAACCCAGTTGCGTAACGTGAGCCTCTGCAGATGTTGGTCGAGGCTCTTGACATTCAACCCATGAGCTGATATGACTATTGGCACATTTGCACATTTATACGACTATTGCAAAACTCACATCCCACATGTCGACAAAATCCAAATATTTGTTTACCTTTTTCAGCCTTTATGAGATTGTCGTCATGTGGAATGGTAATGTCCACAATCATTGCTCGATCTAGTCGGTCTATCATCACTATATCAGGTTTATTGGCAACAATAGTCCTGTCAGTGATGATAGATCGATTCCAATATAATGTTACACGTGGTGTGTATGGCAGCCGCGCAACCACCTTATGAGCCAAATCCCAGTTGCAAAGGCTGCAATTTTGCTGCAAAGTTGGTGTTGTAATACTTGCAGCAAATTTGGGCCACCGCACGCCGCAGAGTGTACCCTACGGAAATAGGACGGGCACCATCGCTCTTACGAAGAGCAAATATTAGGTTGGCAACTAATAAACCCGCCATCTTTGTGCACAAATTTAATAAAATTTTGTAAGTATACAAAATCAAATTATTTCTCAACTATATAAGTACCGTCGTTTTCTATCACCTGTCACCAACGCGCTGGCAGGGATATAATGTCTTCCTTGTAGAAGTTTTTAGGCTTTTGATCAAAAATTGTGGTAAGATAACTTTTAAGCTGGTCTTCATTTTCAATTTTTTTATCTGCTAAGTCGTAGACTAGAGAACGAAACAGATTATAATCTGAGGGCATAACGTCTAGAGAGTATTGTGGGTGAAGAAGGACAGCCCAGCCAAGCGAAAGTAATTTTTCACGAGTCGCTTTGCTACATGTGGTCGAGTATTATCGTGCAAAAAGTATACTTTATTTTGATTTTTCGGTAATCTCGCGGTTACTTTATCCAGTTGGTCAAAATAAATATTAGCCATGATTGTAGTGTTAGATGGCAACAGCCCCAGTATATAATTCCGTTTATTCCCCACCACACACTTAAAATAACTTTTTTACTAGTGTCAGATTTTGGCGTCGGTACTCCTGCTTCTCCAGGTCCAAGCCACTAACGCTTACGCAAAAAAATGATGTACATAACCCACTTTTCATCCCCCGTAATTACATCCCTCAGCAACTCATTGGTACGAAGATAACTAAGTAGTTCCATGCACACGTTAGCTCTCTTCTGAAGTTGAAACGGCTTCAACTCATGTGGCAACCAAACTGAATATTTCCAGATTTTTTCTAAAGCTGTACTAAAGCTGTGTTCTACTGCAGTATGAGAACACTGAAGCTGCTCTGCCAGACAACGTGAAGTGAACCTAGGATCCATTTCTATGAGTCTTTTTAACTCATTTACATCTATTGTAGGAGGTCGTTCTGGATGAGGTTCATCAGATAGGTCATAATTTCCATCCTTAAATCTTCTGAACCAATGTTTGGTGGTATCGTAAGAGAGCACGCCTTCGCCCATCGTTGCACATATATTGCACACTGCTGCAGTCGCTTTTTGACCTAATCGAAATTCGTGAAGCCGAAGTTCTCTACTAGAAATGTCCATAATTTACTGTAGTTTTACTATTTGAGATCCAGTTGTTAACTGATCTGACATACAACTCTTGCTTCATTTATATACTACTCAAAGAAATTTGAAAAAGTTCTATAACGTTTTAGAAACTGATCGAAAAAAGTGGCGTGTTTATTAGTTGCCAACCTAATAATATAGAGGACAAAACCAAAAACTTTGGTGATTTTTCAGATCGTTTACTTAAAATTTATGTAGATTTGGCTTTCACTATAATTCGTTTTATACCAAAATTCACACATGCACTCTCGTCATCGCAACTTTGGAAATATTTAACACTCTTAGAAACAATTATTAAAATTATTCAAATTATCTCATCTCAAATATTGAAATGTCGAATGTTTGAGCGGTCGAGCCTGGCTCTAAGCATAGTTAACGGCCGCTTGGTGGTCTTGGCGTTTGCAAAACTTGGAGGATGGAAAGACTTTTGGTGTGGTGGGTCTTCCAAATACATGCTACATGCTGGGGCTGCTGCTGCGTCAATAGAAAGGTAATTAAGTTTTCGAACCGTTTAGACGTGGAGACGCTGACATGTTTATGAATAGTCCCCATTTTTATTTTATTGTTTTTATTTAGTTTTAGTCAAATGTAAACATTAAATAACATACTTGGGTATAATAAATAATATCGATATAAAGGAACAAATGTTGTTAGCCATGTCTTTCGATGTTTCGAACAATAACTACCTGATAGTATTTCCCAAATAATAAGTATTGGCCAAATAAGAAACTATTCCTAAAATACTTAAAAATAATTAATTAAACTTAATAATATTATTATTTTAACTTAGCAACTTAGCTTAGTGACGTTTGTAACATTACTTTGTAACTTAATAATGCACATTTAAAAGCGCTCACAGATGTGTTCCATTACGATATTGCTCATAAAATAGAAAACTGCTGTAAAATTGTGTAAACTACTATTTTATATTATATTTATTTTAATATTTGTATTATATAGAAAAGCAAACTAAAAAACACTTAGAAATTCACGGATGGCACTAAATGTCAGTGACAAAGTGAACTGTTCGTTTGGCTGACTGCATCAGTAAATTTCTGCATCAGCCAGCGGTTATAAGAGTACCTCCTTTTACGTAGTGCTTCATCAACTTCGCCTAAACTTTCGAGGATACAGTCGTTATTTAAAAAACTTTTACAGTCGTTATTTAAAGAACTTTTCCTCCTATTTGTCAAACTATGACAAATAGGAGGAAAAGTTCTTAACTCTTTTGTCTTAGCATATTAACAAATGTACATACATACATATACAAATGTGAAACACACTTCCACACAATTTTCATAAAAACGAATCTATAGGAATCCGAGATATTCACTCTTCGAACAAAATTAAAATAGACCCTAAAGGAAATGGACGGAGACTCATGGAGACGTGACCCAAAATATCTTATGCCAATTCCGTCTTTGACAGACTATTCGAGTTAAGTTCAAATTCAGCTCTCGTGTTATATTTTCCGACGAAGACAGGACTCTATTCGAATGGTGTCTTAAAGGTGAATGAATGAAATTAATAAATAAAACAAATGCTTTATGTTCCTTTCTTAATTTATTTTTTAACCAAAATTTCATACATTTGCACACATCATCATTTCACATGCAAAAAAAAAATAAAAAATAGAGTAAAATAAATACTTTGATTATGCTCTACTATGATTTAGTTTATCGCAGGTATAGTTTACCTGAATGTAGAACATCTTAAATATAACAGGCCAGGAGAAATACAGAAGGAGTTCAGTGAAATAACAAGGAAATCAGAACTGGCAAAACACCAAAAATTCAAAACCTTTAGAAGCTTGAGCAGCAGCAGGTAACAATTGGCAGTTAGGTTTATAGACGTAATCCGCGTTACGAGGGAATTTCCAGACAGTCGTAGAAGCACTTTTGAAAGTCTAGAACTGCGGTGGTTCCTAAGAATTCAAAATTTATGATTCTGACACATCTAGTAGCCTTAGTCTGACATACAAAAGCAAATTGGTTGAGGCTTTCGCGGCCGATTGATGACTCGTTGGCCTTATTCGGGTCTAAAGGCCGTCGTCCGTTGGAAATGCTTCCTAACGTTTCGCTAACACGAGTGGCCAGCTTCTTCAGAGGTTCTTCCATCTCCGATACTGGACGCAGACTGACTCCATACTATACAAAAGCAATTTATCGAATACTTATGTTACCATCAAAGGTTCCTTACCGTTCTGACAACAATCCAAAGCTTCTATCGAAAATTAATTGGAATATACCATTTAAATCGGCTCGTGAGCCCACCTTTAACAATACCAAAAGCTTCAATAAACTATAGGCAAAATAGCTACATACATATATTGTACGAGCGAGTAGACATTTTAATAAACTTTGGAGACAGTACGATATCAACCCGTTTATAATTGATGTGGCAATGGCCAGAAGCAGCCTAGTCGAGACTTCTTTAGACAATGTTAAAAGTGTGCAAGGTATGGTCGTTTTTGGTTTTATAATAAATTTTAGTAAACTTTACGATCTTTTTTATCTCTTGTTATTTTATTATCATTTTTACACTTAAAATTATGTGCTGTGTCTTAAGGCGCAGGTTAATGTCTAATTATATATCGGATTGTATTCGATCACACTCATATTACAACTATAATGTATTTCTATAGGTAAGTGGAGACTTAAAATTGGCTTTCTGGCGACTGTAAAAAATCATAATTTATCTAGCTGTTAGTCTTCCGTGTACTAGATAAGTAAATAAATTTATAATGATAAAAAAAAGCATACGAATGAATGTAAGGTTTGGTCTAAGTAGTTAAGTTAGTCTGTCGGTCTGGTAAGTTTGATTCACTATTACAAATCTTGCGACCAATTTCCGCTCTATTCTCATTTATACTACAATGCACAAATTCACTTTGTGCTCAAGATAATCAACTTAAATAATTATATAGAAATGTTGTGTAAACAAGCTTTGGAAGTTTCCAGAAGCAACGCCTGAAGTCACTTTGTGCGGAACTTTAAAATTACTTGCGAACTTTTCAACATTATTAATTAGACACTTCATACAGTGAGGTTTCGTATTCAAAGGTAACGTGTGTAATTGCTAGAGGAATATAATTAACTCAAATAAAGCACAATTCTTGTTTACGCTAACTGGTACATTAAAGAAAACATTACCTAATTAGCGATATGTTTTTGAGTTTTGAGCAATAACAACCTTCATTAATATATGATATTGCTCTAATGTAACTAACTATAATCACACAATTATGGTCTATATTTTCCTCTATTTAATAACACTTAAATTTAATTTGAATACAAAACTATATCTACCATAAAATCCAAATAAGATAAAGACGTTAGAAAATTATTAATTTATAATTATATAAAGCAGCAGTGTACCGCAATTCTAAACTAGACTTAGCACAAATAAACTACGGACCTTCCATACAAATATTAAAACTGCACAGCTATTGCGGCCCAAGAAAGTAAACCTAAAATAAATTTTTTTTTTTCTAAGACAACTCCTGCACTTGGACTAATTCCTGTGTCCAAACAACGGACACAAAGAACACCTAGACTCAGAACAACAATTTGAGGATTACACAAAGTGTTGTACCGTATGGGGATCAAACCCACAACGCTTGACACGGCAGCATAGTGGTGAAGTGACCACTTAAACAGCTACGCCATCCGTGCAGTCATGAACTGAACTTCAACGGCTTGATTTATTTAAGAAAAAATAGAAAATGAACTAGTCAACATATATAAAAAAATGTCAAATCATGTTTTTTGGTTTTTTTATAATGTATGTAACATTACACAAAAACTTATTGCCTCTTCGACAAAAACACAAATCAAAATTCTGAAATCTTATGTATTGAGTTATTACTTTTTTCACAATCCGGTAAGTTAGTTATTGAAATTAATAAGAGGAGTATCGCAGGCACAAATAAGCCCAAAGTTAAAAAAAAATGTCATTAACTGTACATGGGTTACGCTCGAGTTTCGGAAAACATAAGTAGTCGTCGGCATAGAAGGTTTAAATTAATATGTAATTAAGATTTTAAAGCTTTATAAAATGGATTTACATACGTAGACTTAATTAACGCTAAACTTAAGCTGACAAAGTATTTGTGTATGTCTTGTGGAATAAGCTAAGAATTAGTTACCTAATTTAATTATATACGATTAAGTTACCATACCTCTTGTGAAATGCTGTCATCTAGTATTTGTTAAATGGAAATGTGTCAAATAAACCTTTAAGGCTCGTTTCCTATCACGTAGCTCCACAACTATAACTACGAGTAAGTACGACAGTAGGAGTAACATCACCGCTTCATCAGTGAAAACACACAAACAGACGAAGTTCGAGACGGGCATAGGACTGGTCTGTGGTGACTGCTGAGCCGTGGGTCATTGTTTCTATTCCCTCACGTGGCAAATATTTTTGTTATTCACAAATAGTTCTCCCCAGTCTGGGTGTCTTTGTGTCCAAAATTTGTATGTTTCTTGAGTCCCCTTGTGACATAGGAACCTAACGCGACAGTTATCTTATTTTTTTTTTTGAATAAGTGGATTATCCTAACATGTGTAATTATCTTATGAAAGCCACTTGAAACTTATAGCACCAAGAGCTTTAGTAAGCTTTGAAAATCCTAAGGCTTTGTACGTACTTTCCACAGCTAATATTACGGTCATTTGTCATTGTAACCGTGACGGCAAATAAACTGTCCACTGGTCAGGGACACATTAGTTGCAGGGCCAGTGGTTAATTTAGGACACTTCAAAGATTTTCTTAGCAATGTTTACTGTTTATAGAAAATATAAGGAATTACATAGGCTCACGCCGTTTATCAAACACCCACATTTTGCCAACTAGAATTAGATTGTCCTAACTTAATAGGGGGCAAGCCTATTGCCGTCAACCGGGCACTATATGACTGTATACATATTGTGCGATAGAAAACAGTTATGTCCCTTAGTAGTCTTTTACTGTACTATTCTACTCTACTGAGAACCACTCGACTTAAGGAAATACTGTAAGGTATTGCTTGACAATAAAAACTATAAGCTGAACACGTCGCTTAGTTCTTATTTCAATTTAAATTGGAGCTCATTCTACACTTTATTTTCTAAGCATATAAAAGCTTTTTCTCACATAAGTTTTAACAGTGGAAGAGCCATGCTTGGGCACGAATAGGCTGGCTCGACCAGTACCATACCACATATTGCCACAGAAAACTGGTTGTTTTCTGTGGCCGTGGATTGCATGTCCCTTTCCTCTTTCCCATCTCTTCATCCCTAATCTCTTCTTTCTCCTTTCCGCATTCACCATCCCTCATCGCCCTCATAGGTGGGCAGCACACTTACGACTCTTGAGTTGCATGAGTCCATGGACGGCGGTTGTCAATTACCATCGGGTGACCCATCTGTTCGTCTGTCCCAAATAGTATAAAATAGAAAAGTAGCAGTCGAACAACATGTACGTACCGGGAAATGCAACATGATTTAAATCCCTAAATGTAAATTGAAAGCTTTGAATTTAACAGCCAACCGTTACACACACACAACATCTTTGTACTTTTGCAACGGCCTTCAAATACAAGATGTAGGGCTTATTCTTAACTAGAAACTTAACGAAACACAAGACTTGATACACATTTCAATGAGAATACTATCGATTTTTCCTGGTGGCGAAACCAGTCATTGGTATTCAAAAAACGTTACGAATGCAAAAAAACTGGGTATCAGATCTAAGCAGAAAGCTGCACTTTTAGATTACTTGTATATGTCGTGACCAGATAATAGACTTGACCACTTCATAATATAGCAAACAACTTCAAACTACAGGTCACTAAAACTGATCATTTCGACAAAACGTTGACGTTTGTATTTATTATTATATTATTATTATTATTATTTTAATTTAATATCTCCATCATATAAAAGGGTTTATACAAATTCTCAATGTCTACGTCCTTTTTATTTTTTTTTGTAAAGATATGTCACGGCACATTTACTGGAAATTTGCACATTCACTTTAAATTGCAAAAAAAAACATTACAAAAAAAAAAGATATCAGTGCCTCGAATACTGGATAATATATGTAACTATTTCATGATATGCTTACCAACGTTTGACCACATCTTGAAGTGATGATGATGTATGCTGATTATTCATTAATCTGCTCTGACCAATAATGACATGATGTAGCCCACTATATCAAGAAATGTTTTGCCACATCATACTATTTATTATTAACAAAACAGCCAAAATACAATTTGTCCATCTCATCCAAACATAAAAGTGCAGACACACAATGTTTTTGCTTTATTTTAGAGATAGAGTGAAAGTCGTTGTCTATGATAGTGTTAACTGTGTTATAGACACTGGCGCCTTCCTCTTACAATCTATGTGACATTAGATAGTTAAGCGTTGAGAAGATGAACTGATGTTATATACTTAATCAGTAGGAACTTTTCGCAGCTATTTCGCATTTGCATTCGCAGTTCAGAGCTAGTTAATATTAATACATAAAGCAAGTTTCTCAAAAAAAAAATTAGGTATTTTATTATTTAAGTAATTTTAATTTAATATTGTTTTCTTTTTTATACATCGACTAAAGTATACCTTGTATAATACTATATAGTTAAGGTTTATGTAAAAGAGCAGCTTTCTTCCTAAACGTAACTTTTAAGTGAACAAGCTTTAGTCGTTCATTCAACGTTATTTTGTAGAAGGAAGGATACACAGATATATGTCGTCGAAAGCTCCTACCGTAACTAGCGCTCAGATAAAATTGAGATTTTGATAAACCGAAATTATATCTTTTAATACATTCAGAAGCTAATTTGTATTAGTCTTTGTTCCGGTTCGAACAGTTACTTTTACGTAAGTATATATGTACCTAGCTGATTTTATTTTTTATTTACATACGAGTTTGGAAATTAGTTCAAATTTCGTTTAAAAATCTCATGATCAAAGCTTAAATTTAGATTAGATTAGACTAGAATATTCTTTATTGTACACTATATAGGAATTATAATAGATCTTAATTAAATATTAACGTACTGTACAATGGGCGGATTAGGATGGATTTAATGTCAAAAGAGAGTGGGTAGCTGAAGTGTACAACATATATTATAATATATATATATATATATATATGTATATATGAATAATAATAATTTAATATTAATTACATGATATGATACATATAAAATTTGGCAAGTATACAATAAAATGAAAACAGTGTGACAGCTAGTTAATTACATTTTTCTAAATTTAAAAAGAGGCTCTTAACCATTGAAAATTTTATTTAGAGAAATAAAAAAAAATCGAAGCATTTAATTCACGGAATCTAACGTTTATATATATATTGTAACTCCTAAATGGTTTATAATTTCAAAACTGTTTTATAGGTTTTGCTGTGTCATTTTGTGCAGGCGCTAGAAACACAATCGCTACTATAAAATAAACTACACATAACTTAAACTGTTAATTGATTATTGCTAAGTATCGTTAAAATCAGCACTATAAAGTAAAATAACTGAAAATAACTGGATTAGTGCGAGTATCACTCACGCACTGAAAGTTCTAGAGGAAAACCACCTTCTATGTATTTACATAATTCCTATCTCGGGCATCGATTTTCGAAGATATTTAACCGTATTTTCCGGAAGACAAACTTAACTTTGCACTTTTAACCCATACATCGTCGTCGTTTTAGAACGCAAATGAATGAAAGTTTTTTAAATTTTATTTTAACATTGGCGCATACCCGATGTGTGCTACTACGTTATAATAAGAAATGCGCCTAATCGATTGTCTTAGAGGCCATCCATAAATTACGTCCCCAAATTTTATGGTTTTCTGTCTCCCTTCCCCCCTTCTTTTTGCCCGTTTGTGTGACGTCACATATCTTTCAATTTTGTAAAAGATAATCTGATATGTCATTTACTGCGGTGACTTTTAGGACAGACTGTAAATCGAGTTAATAATATTTTTAAGATTTCGGTTTACATATATATTTTCTCGTTTTAGTATTTTAGATTTTAACATGTGACGTCACAAAGCTATTGACCCTTCCCAGGTCCCTTGTCACACAATGTCACATTTCGTTAGCCGCCTACCCCCTTTTAACGTGTGACGTAATTTATGGATGGCTCCTAGGTCTTATACCATCTCCGCATTATCGCCTTTCTAATGAAACCGGCTAGAGGCTCATCGGTTGGATGGTTTCAAAGTCTATAACTCATAAGCAAAAACATTGCATAGGCACATGATTTTTAAATAATTAGAATACATACAACAAAACAAACACAAACAATAAAAGTATTACATATTGAAGCGCAATTAAAATATGACTGTTGTTTACCATCAGTTAACCCGTCTGCTGGTTTGTCCCCTATCTCATAAAAATTAACTTTTATTATTATTTTGAATTACTGAGCCGATTTTGACCATTTAAAATAAAGATATCAGGTCCCTAATATCCCTATCAGGTCGCCAAATGATACTACTATTAAAAGAAGATAGCAAACCATACAAGCGGCCGTATCATGTTAAATTAAACTCCAAATGTGAAACTGTGAAACAGCGTACTCCCACCTAAAAAGCCAGCAGCGCATTCGTGACTCTTGAGTTTCGGTGTCCAAGGGCGGAGGTGGTCACTTACCATCAGGTGACCCGTCTGCTCGTTTGCCCCCTATCCCATAAAAAAAATGTTCCAAGAACTTCCTACTCTTCCCAGGATGGTACCGAATAACTTTGTGAACTATTTGGATTCTGTATAAAGATAGTCAAAGTGGACAGAATTACATATTAAGAATAGTGATGTCACTACATTCATTATTAAGGAAAGTGAACTTTATAACTTTTGAAGCTCTTTAGTAGTACGCTCAAAATTAAACAAAAAGATGTCCTTTATTTTGCATTTTGGGTATTTTTTACCCGACTGTGCAACAAGGAGGGTTTTCGTGTGTGTGTAAATATGTTGCTTTTTGTTTGGTTGTTTAAGCAGTCTCTGTTTTTGACGTATCTTTGAGTCGTTTAAATAGCTGTAGTGATATAGGGTTTCACATTTTGAGATAACGTCATCGTTGGCAAAAAAGTGAGGAAGTTTATTTTGCAATGTTTTTTGTTTCATTAAATACATGATCATTCATAATTCATTTCTGAAAATTTGAATTTGATTTTATAAAAAAAAACTACGTTCATTGGGTAATGAAATTTGATGAGTGCTAAAGAATTGTTCTACTAAAGATATTGTTAAAACATCAGTTATAATAAATATATGAGGTGTTTAGCTATAATAAGTAAATGCTGCATTTTAATTTGTATACTCACAAGTACTTGGTATAATTGTGAAAAATAGTTGTAGTAACACTAAATAAATGATATAAAAATAAATAAAGATATGTTCCGAACTAGTGTTACCTCACTTGCTAATCTGCGTAACATGATACTTCTTTCCTTCTTGGAATTGCAAGACAAGGGTGAAGTTTGGAATTAACTTGTTAGTAAAGGTCCAGCTATTTGAAATTCACAAACCAACTACATTTGTTCTTTGGTAGTTCGGTGCATAGACAATATGTTGTCGATTAGCTGATAAACCTGATACTGTCTTACACCATATTGACAGCAAAACTTCTTGATCGGTCTATACATTTTGTCAACTAGTTTACAAGGTTGATATGCCCATGCCCATCTTCAAGTAAATGTGATAGTCAACCCTCGTAATGTACGGTAAATTTATATAGGTGGAAGTCTAAACAGAAACTAGTTAAAAGCTGACACATTTTTAATATGAAAAGTTGCTGTGTTCAGTATATAATGAAATGTTTCTTACACATTCGGGTTCATGACACATAATTGTTTATTATTATTTATTAACATTTCATGTATCATAACAGCAGGACTACGGACCACAGTTTTAGGTAGTCTCATGAATCACTCGCACTGGTTAATTACAATGAGTCATGAAACAGTGACATTAAATGATAATGTGTGCAAATTGAGTTACTAATTGTTACTTTGTTATCAACGGAATGACCCTTTACCAGCCACAAAAAAATACATGCGACATTAACTTTAAACTACAGAGTTTTGAGTTTCCATTTAGAGAACAAAATGTGTTATGGTTTCATTAAACTTGTTTTATAAGTACTTTGATAAAAGTTTAATATTGATTTCATACAGATGGTTACGACTCAGGTTCTACGTTCGATTGGGGAATAACTTCCACTCACACACGCAAAATAAATTACTAATTCATCTGGTTCATTAGCATCATCATTTCAGCTACAAGACGTTACTGGTTTTTAGAAGTCGTTGAGATATATCTATTTCCAGCTTTAGGCGTCATATAAAATGCCTTAATAAAATAAATGTAATTCTGTATACTTAGCTAAAATACCTTATATAACAGAAAGTATGTAACTCAATCTACGCTTGATTCGATTTTGCCCTTTTTACTTTCGTTTAAGCTAAGGTAATCCTTAAATACCTAATTGAGACAGCTTAAGGAATTCCTTCTCTCTCATACAACAAACAGTGCTGTAAATCTAGAGCTACTGAAACAATTTGTTTTATTTTTTTTTTTGTATTTTTTCTGTTTCTCTCCCCTTTGTCTAAAAACAGACAAAATCAGTAATTTCCATTCCATTTCTAGAGTATTTTGATTTATTGTAGTGGTAGAGCCATGCTTAAGCACGAATGGGCCGGCTCGACCGGTGCGATACCACGGCCTCACAGAAAACCGGTTGTGAAGTAACGCTTGCGTTGCATTTCCCCGAAATGAGTGAGGTCTCCGGAGGCCCAAAATCCCCCACCCCCCTAATGATAGCGCTGTTAACGAAAAGGATACCCCAGGGGGGTACCAGCGCTAGCGTTGGAGAATCCCCCCTTGGACGTCCACTCTCAGTACGGATTATGCCTGAGCGTGGACGCCCAGGCTGCCCCTCGTACTCTGGGTGGGGCTCAACTGCGCTCTCAAAATCTGCTCGGGGCAAGAGAAGGCATACCATGGCACCCCCTGTCACGTTCACCGTGAATTTTTGTAACATCAGGGGCTTACATTCGAACCTCGACACTGTCCACCACCACCTTAAGACAGCAAAGCCGGCCTTGCTCTTTTTAACCGAGACGCAGATATCATCTCCAGCCGACACATCCTACCTCTGCTACCCTGGGTACGGACTGGAACACTCCTTTGTTCCTAAGGCTGGTGTATGCGTGTACGTTAGAGATGATATCACTTCTCGCCGCCTCGGCAATCTTGAAGGTAGAGACCTCTCCATCTTATGGCTACGTGTAGACTGCGACGACCATCCCGCATCTACATATGCCTCTACAGGTCCCATAGCGATGATACCGAAACGGACCGACTCATCGACCACGTCCAAATGGCTACAGACTCAGTGCTCCAGCAGGTCCCATCCGCAGAGATCGTGATTCTTGGCGACTTTAACGCCCATCACGCCGAATGGCTTGGTTCGCGCAAAACCGATCATGCGGGAAGATCTGTTCACGATTTCGCCTTGGCATATGGCTTGACGCAGCTGGTAGCAACGCCTACGCATATCCCAGATGCAGAAAGCTACGTGCCTTCACTGTTGCATCATCTGCTGACCTCACATCCTGACGGCTACAAAGTATCCGTTGAGGCCCCTCTTGGCTCTTCGGACCATTGCCTGATTAGGAGTATGGTGCCACTCGTTCACTCGCTGCGGCCGCGAGTTACATGCAGTCGCCGCGTATGGCACTATAGGTCAGCAGACTGGGATGGAATGAGAACATTCTTTGCATCCTACCTATGGAGGCAGGTTTGCTTCTCGCCGGATGATCCCAATGTCGTTGCTGACTCTGTCGCGGATGTTGTGCTTCAGGGTATGGAACTTTTCATTCCATTCTCCCTGATTCCCACAGGTGGCAAGTCCCAGCCCTGGTTTGGTCGAACCTGCAAAGCGGCGTCCCGCCGAAAGCAGGAATGTTACCAAGCATGGGCTAATGCAGCGACAGCACGGGATGTAAAGACCAACACATTAAAGAAGCAATTTAACTTTGCCTCCAGGTCCCTCAAAAGAGTAATTGCTGGGGCGAAGTCGGCTCACATCAGCAGAATTGGCGAGAGACTAGTTAGTCTCCAATCCGGAACTCGTGCATTCTGGTCTCTTGCCAAAGCTGTCCAGGGGAACTTTTGTAAGCCATCCCTTCCACCTCTGCGCATAGGAGATAATTCGTTGGCCCACGACGCTAAAGAAAAAGCCGATCTTCTGGGCAAACTCTTTGCGTCCAACTCGACCCTGGACGACGGGGGAAACGCACCGCCGACCATACCGCAGTGCGAGACCCGCATGCCGGAAGTCCGGTTTACAGAAAGGGTAGTGCGTAGGGTAGTTCTTTCCCTCGACGTTCATAAGTCGAGTGGGCCCGATAGAATCTCTCCTATCGTGCTGAAGACGTGTGCTTCAGAGTTAGCACCGGTTTTAACGCGCCTTTATCGGCTTTTCTACTCTCTTGGCGTAGTCCCGAACTCATGGAAGACAGCTCTAGTGCACCCAATCCCTAAAAAAGGAGATCGCTCGGATCCGTCCAACTACAGACCCATAGCCATCACCTCCTTGTTCTCCAAGATAATGGAATCCATTGTTAACTGCCAGCTCCTCCGGTACTTAGAAGACCACCAGCTCCTCAATGATCGACAATACGGCTTCCGTCAGGGTCGTTCAGCTGGTGATCTTCTCGTATACTTGACTCACCGGTGGGCACAGGCGATCGAGACCAAGGGGGAAGCGTTGGCCGTTAGTTTGGACGTGGCGAAGGCCTTCGATCGGGTATGGCACAAAGCGCTCCTTGCGAAGCTTCCTTCCTATGGGCTTCCCGAGAAACTGTGCAATTGGCTCACCAGTTTTCTTACAGACAGAAGCATCAAGGTCGTTGTTGACGGTGCATGCTCCGACTCCAAGTCTGTTAATTCTGGTGTCCCACAAGGCTGTGTGCTATCACACACGCTGTTTCTTCTGCATATCAACGACATGCTGCAGATTAGCAGCATCCATTGCTATGCAGACGATAGCACGAGTGATGCCCTTTACACCGGCCGCTCTAACATTTCTCGGGTAAACGTCATCGAAAGCCGATCCAAACTTGTGTCTGAAATCGAAACTTCTTTATCAAAAGTTTCAGATTGGGGTCGACTTAACCTAGTCCAATTTAACCCCACGAAGACACAGGTTTGCGCGTTCACCGCTAAAAAGATGCCATTGGTCGTATCACCTCAATTTGAGAGCACTTCCCTAACTGCATCAGCCAGTATCGGAATTCTTGGCGTCGATATATCAAGCGAAGTCCAGTTTCGCGGTCACTTAGAGAGTAAGGCCATATTAGCCTCGAAGAAGCTTGGTGTGCTAAACAGATCGAGACAGTATTTTACTCCGGCCCACCGCCTGCAACTTTATAAGGCGCAGGTTCAGCCGCACATGGAATACTGTTCTCATCTCTATGCAGGTGCACCCCAGTACCAACTTCTGCCTCTTGACCGCATTCAACGGAGAGCGACTCGCATCATCGACTGCCAAGATATTTCTGATCGACTTGACACCTTTTTCGTTGCGTAGAGATGTAGCTTCACTCTGCATCCTCTATCGCTTGTATCATGGGGAGTGTTCAGAAGAATTGTTCGGACTTATACCGGCTGCTGGTTTCCGCCATCGCCCTACGCGCAAAAATATCCATCCCCATCACCTGGACGATTGGCACTCCACCACTGTGCGCTTCTCCAGAAGCTTTTTGCCTCGCACAACCAGCTTATGGAACAAATTGTCGCCTGCCGTATTTCCGAACCGATACGACCTTCAAACCTTCAAGAAGAGAGCGTACCTCTACCTAAAAGGCCGGCAACGCACTTGTGACTCTTGAGTTGCGGGTGTCCATGGGCGGCGGTAGTCACTTACCATCAGGTGACCCGTCTGCTCGTTTGACCCCTATAGCATAAAAAAAAAATTATAATGTAAGTTATATTACACCTAAAAAAAAAAATTGACTGAAAAGTCATGTTCCTAATGGACTAGCCTGTTGGTCCAGTGGTTGGTGAGCCTGACTGCTGAGATGGAGGTTGTTCGTTCGATTCCCACAAGGGACGAAAATTTGTGTTACCCACAATTAGTTGTTATTGGTCTGTGTGTTATTTGTGTCTGTTTTATGTATGTTTGTAGTCTCCGAAATACAGGAATTTATCCTAAAGCGGAGTCCTCTTTTAAGAAACAAAAAATAAAAGTTAAAAAGGTACATCTAAATACCTAGTTTATTGTCTTTGCTAATATATATTTAGACTCATATGAGTTCGTAAAAAGCTTATTCTGTGTTTCAAGTAATTCAAGTTCAATTACTTGTATATCTGAATTGCTTAAGTAGCTTTTACATTATACTTACTATGTGAAGTACATATATCCCTTGAAAACTTCACTTGTATACACATAGTAAGGATGGCAGTGGCTGTGGGAGGAATTTTCCAATTTAGTCGGAGCCAATTTGCGGAGGACTCATGTAGGTACACAATAGTTTTAGACCGAGGCTTGTGTAAAATGTTGGTGTGTAGAAAATATATGTCGCAACAGGCTTTCAGGCTTGCAGGGATATCGAATTAGATTTTTTATGGTTTTTGTTAGACTTGAAGATTGAACTAACACAGTGAGATTGAACTAAGTCTGACGAAATTTTGAAAAGCCGATTGAAGCCGAAGAGAGATTTAAAAAAAGAGGATTATTCGGTGATAGATTTAACAAAATTTCGAAGATTAAAAAGGTGGATACTAATTATATGATGATTTGATGATGATGAATGACGAAGATTTTGCTATGATGATGAAACAGATGGATAATCATTCTTTATCTATTTTTTGAAGGCAAACCGCATCAAAAAGTTAATAAAATATTTTTTTTGCCATTTATACACTTTTTGTATTTAAGCTATCATTTCTTCACAAAAAATATCTGTTGCGTATTAAATATCATTTACAAAAGGCTTAAAATGTCGCAACGCACTTGTGACTGAGTTGCGGGTGTCCATCGATGGCGGTAGTCACTTAGCATTAGGTGTGTGTCTCTGTTCGTTTGCCCCTATCCTATAAAAGAAGAGAAACGATCCGCAAAGTCCTTGGTAAAATTAGTTACATAGTTACCGTGCGCAACTCACAAATGGCATCCAATTTAGCAAAATCATTGCAATTGGACAATGATTTTCAATGCAGTGAAATGTATATTTTGTTTTATTTTCAATTCATAACAAAAACTGTGTTTTTTTTTTTCTATACGAATATACATCCAGCTATTATCAACCGATTTTTTTTCTTGGTGGATGGAATAGATCTAAGTGAATAAATAGAGCAGATCAATTTGTATATGTAGGTACATGCACACATGAAACAGAAGAGTAGACTGAATCCTAACATTTTTAGAAGGGATGGGAAGTAAATGCACTTAAAATAATGATGATAATGTATTTAGCCCCCTTATAATATACTCTCGCAGGACTGCGACCCTCAACTGTCTGGAAATATCTTGAAAAATATTAGTAAAATTATCACTATTTAAAAGACCAACATGTGTATAACGCCTGTCATCTGAACATAGTCAAACTTATATCGTCACTTCCTCTTCTATTCTTCAATGAATATTGGAAACGTAAAATCGGTAGTACCGGTAAGTTCCACTTTTAAATTACAAGAAAGAACATTTCTGAACGAAGATCACCATTTACAACAAAGACGTAACAGACAGTAAGAGGCTCATAAATAACCATTTTAGCATTTTGTTTCACACAATGGAGCACAACACTTGAATTGAATAACTTCTTTTCTAATGAATGAATGGATGAAGTGGTTTTTGTTAACCTTTGTTTGTAAAGTTTGTAATTGTCGGCGATATTCTCCTTCTCCGAGTGCCCAGCTTTGTTTATTGTATAGTTTTTATTTAAGGTACCAGTCTGGATATTATTATATTAACCGATTACAAAGTAGTTTGATGCACTAGCAAAACCCACATTTTTATAAATACATACGTTATTGGTTGTGTGTTTCAAGATTTTGGGGGACTTTTTTACTTAATATGCGTATCGCTCGCTTTACCTTTATTGTCCTTGTCCTTGTTTACAAAAAGGTAGTTATAACTAAACTAAAACATAGCCTTCTATGCAAGGTGGCATCTTATTAGTTTTAGAGCTCATCGACTACAAACAGGCTAACTTTTTCCTTTTATAATAATATTATTTTGTTTTACTGTAAGCTCACTCTTTCTGCTCCCGAACATGCGGCCTTTAATTCTTCGATCGCTACCTACATTTAACTCCCTGCACACCGCTCCTATCATTCTGATTGAAATAATATTTGCTTTAAAAACAAAAATAGTAAAAGAGCAGACGTTTAGTTCCTTAAATGCTGAACACTAAAATCAATAATTGGTAAATATTTTACTCAGTTATTTTCCATGTTCAAATTTTATTTTTAAACATACATACATATTCTTTTAGAAATGGAAGGCAGGCGTGTGTTGAAAAAAAACACTAAGAAAAAGTAAGAGTATGATGACTATGAAACGTCGAAAACAGTGCTGAAGTTGAGATATTGTTTTTACATAGGTGTTACACATAATATGACATCTATAATATTCTCCTGTTGACAGGGTATAAATACTTCAAGGAATTAAAATCAAATGTATGAGAACAGCAATATATACTGTCATATAATAACAATGTTAACAACATTTTCGGATAATGAATTAGTAAAGTGCACAAAGTTTTGATTGCGACGATGTGACTCTACCTCTATCTAAGCAACGGAGTAGCCCGTGTTTACGATAAATAATTTGAACTAAGTTACACAATATATTTATTGCAATGTTCGTGTTTTAAGTAGTGCAGAATAATAAAAATATTGGAATCTAATAACAATTATCATCGCGTAAACAGAAGGATCGGTAGAACAATATCAATAGCTGTTATGTCTCAGCTTACGACATATCAAATTCAATCCCAAGGGATTTAAATATTCAAGTGTAATCTAACATTTCATTTCCTGAGGAATGTTAAATTATTTGATTTTCGTACATATGTGTTTGTAAGTACCCAATTGTAGAAGTACACATATTATATGTATAATTCTAATTCTACCAATGTTGTACAAATAAAGTTGTTATCTATCTATGTATCCATCTATCTATAGCAGTGCAGTAAGGTTCACGTAGAATAGGGTCACCCCGTCTCTTCCCGGTGGTGTCGTAAAAGGATACTATCTATTATCTATCAGACAGTATGTATACAATCAAACAGTACCCAGTTGACGGCATTAGGCTTGCTCCCTATCACGTTAGTGGGACCAAATTCTGATTGGCAAAATGTGGGTGTTTAAAACACCTCTGCCCTCCGGGGATATAGTTGTTAGAATATATATGATTGTATCTATGTACATATTATTTGTTTTATCTGTGTATATACAATGTAAACATAGTTAATAAATGTAAACTCGCTTAAAGCTAAAAAGTGCGTTTGTCTACAACTAATGTGTCTAACAGCAGTAACGTTTGAGTTTGATTCAATGTTTTTTTAGGACCGAAACTCCGAACGTGTGATGAATCTGACGAATGAGGCCGACCACTTGCTATTTACTTTACCTTTTACCTCTTGTATACAGGTTAAATAACCGTGTATTCTATTTTCATATAAAATGAAATGAAATGATAAATTGTACTTCTATTTAATTGGTGGTTAAGTAGTATCGCAAATGTTAACGCAAGCGTTTAGGCAAAAAGGGGTAGCCGCTCACATTTTGCCAACTATCTATGGTTATTTAGTTCCACGTAATAGGGTAGGGTAATTATGGTTATAGGACTCGGATTGACCAGCACCGGCTAGTTCGAGTTATAGGTGTGCTACCCTGACTTGCTTCAGCTTTTGCTTATATTCTCCAATACTATATATATATATATATAATAAGTATAGTATATATAATAAGTATATAGTAATATAAGTATAAGCAATATCCTTCTATTACCTTTCTATGTCATTCGCAAAATGTGGGCGTTATTTACGCAACTGAATACCCTTCGGAGTGTATGTATAAATGTATGTACGTTATTGGGGGTGAGCGTATTGCCGTCCACCAGGGACTGTATAATATTAAATATTATTATTAAATTAATATTCAATTACATTTTTTTTTTCTTTTGCAATACAGGGGGGCAGACGCACAAAGTGACAACCGCCGATCATAGACACCTGCATCAAGAGTTGTAAATGTGTTGCCCACCTTTTAGGGGGATCATTGGGAGAAATAAGAGGTGGGAAGTGGAGATGGGAAAAAGGAGGGGGCGATGAGGTGAGAGGAAAGAGGAGAGGGGTGAGGGCTGTGATATTACACCGGTCGAGCGGGCGCTATCGTGCCTAAGCATGGTTCATTTCATATTATGTTTCTTCGGTAAAGTTATTTAAAATACTACGATATCTGTATTCTAAAAGTTTTATGAAAGCAAACCGAGCACTATTCTCGTAAAATATCAGAAAAAAAAGATAGCGTAGACGCTAATTGAAATAGAAAAGGGTTTTTTTGTGTTATATTATTCTGAATCCATAGACCTGAACCTAATTACCTCATAAAGCTTATGCAGGTTTATTAAGGTATTTTATTATAATTATTCTAACGAAAATAAAGAAAACATACTGTAATGTTACTACGGATAACATGGTTGAGGGGAGGGGAGAAAGGAGAGGAGGGATAGAGCCTCCGATACCCTCACGGAATCGTTTGTTTGTTTACCAGTTTTCTGTGAGGTCATGGTCACTCCGGTCGAGCCGTCAACGGTTAAATCACTTTAAAATTGAAGAGAATATTTCATCTATAAATAAGAAAATGAAGCGATGAAGAAAACAGCTTTTTAGGACTTAAATATTGTGACAGACACATTGAAGTCGGTTGTCTACTGTTTTTTAAAGTCAATTATTTTTGTTGACGCTATCGCGAAACGTTATTCCCTATGTAACACCCACTATCAACGCTATTGAAATGACACCTTACATGTCGGAGTCCATCAAAGCAGTCTAGGTTCTAGGGCAAAGAAATATATACATATACTCTGGAAAAACATAACCCTCTTTGCACAGTCGGGTAAAAAGATTCAATAGGAGAAACAAGTAAGGCTGATTGACCGAGCACACTTTTTACTTATTAGAGCTTGTTTTATATGTTACAATAGTTTTTGTATGTGGCTTAAAATGGAGCCTATATTGTAAATTAGATCTTAAGGAACACATTAGCGAAAACTGAATTCAATTCCTTGCTATAATTTTTGCCTGATGCGTGTACCAACATACATACACACAGATAGAGAAACATTCAAAAAACTAACAACAGTTTTGGCTTCTGGTACTGTAATAAATTTTACACCCCCATATTAGTTATAATATCTTGAAGCTTTAATATCTTGAATGTAAAACCAGGAATCTTACAATTTTATTAAATGTACACATAAATATTTTTGTTGAAGGTTTATTAGCTTCACAATTGTTACCGTACTTTCCAAACTTCTAATCACAGATATTTCTGAGATCTGTGGTTATAATTCAAGTAAGTTTACAGCTCATTCAGCACATAACTGTTTCACAGCGTCTAAAATTATTGATATTATTATATATTATTTTATATTCTTATTGTATACAGATTTTTTAACAAAAGTGGGTATTAACTCTTTAATCCGTTAATGATTAATTAACGAAGTTAACAATCTGCTGAACGGATTAACTTTTGAGTTAACTAAAAATAAGTTAACGCTTTGCTTAATTTCCGTTAAATTGAAGTTCCGTCAACTTTAGTCCGTTACATTAGTCGATTGTTGACATGCTGTCATTTTCATTTTGTTTATTTGAATTACGCGCCACGCCACGGCGATATGATATGTCCGGCGATTGTCGGCGAGATGATATATATCGCGCATATATCTTACGTTATGGCGGTCTAAAGAAGTCTGCTCAGTCAGTGCCACTGTCAGTGAATACGACCTAGATATACTTTTTTTTTTTACGTGGGGAAATTTCATCAGTGGGGGCATCAGCGGAGTGGTGTGCCGGCCAAAACCACCTGCTGCCGAGGGCCGCGGGAACGCGACATTCTTCCGCGGCCAGCAGGTGACCGTCCGGCCGACCGTCATTTTGAAGGTGGGAAAGGTCCCTCTCTCCCCAACATCACTCCCTGAGGGAGGCGCGCGGAACACTACACGCCTGCAACCTCGGACCTGCTAAACGATTTGGGGGGAACTGTACCCCACGTACACCGCCCTCGGGTCCATTTACGGAGGCCGGAATTGGGCATTGTCGGCCTTCCTCCGCAGCCTCCTTCTTTATCATAACAGTTTAACAGAAGGTGACCACTGCATCCCATGACCTCTCGCTCCCGAGCATGGCACGCGCAAGCACTGTGAGCTCCATCAGAGGTCAATCCCATCTCTGTTACTAAGGCACGGCTCGGCTCTTCCCTAGCAGTACACTCTTGTATCGTATGCCGCGCCGTGTCTACCTTGCAATTGACGCAGTGGTGGCACCGGGCGTCCGGCTCCCTGCGAATGTCCCGCAGGTACTTCTCAAAACATCCGTGACCGGTAAGCACCTGCGTCAGGTCTGCTAAGGTGGTGTAGAGCGAATCTTATAGATCAGCTTGAGGGAAGTGAAAGTTGTATTCTTACCTAAACCCGGCAAAAGGAGACTACACACAACCGAAATCATTTAGACCAATTAGCCTCTCATCTTTCGTGTTAAAGGTTCTAAAGAGACTTATAGACAGACACTCGTAAGCCACCCCCTGAATCCCGATCAACATGCTTATTCGATGGGCAAATCAACAGAATCTGCACTACATCGTTTTGTGTCATACATAGAAAGCAATCAAAATCAAAAAATGTCAACCCTAGGAACCTTCATCGGCATTGAAGGTGCCTTTGATAAAACCAACTTTACAAGCATAAGCCAAGCACTGTCAAGACATGGAGTCGAACCCACAATCGCCGGATAGATCGACAACATGCTTAGATTCAGGGCAATACAATTCACTGTGAACAGCACCACAAGAGGAGTTGTGGCCAGAGGATGCCCGCAAGGCAGAGTCCTCTCACCCCTTCTGTGGAATATTGCGGTCAATGAGCTAATCACACAACTCAACGACCGTAAATTCCTCACGGTAGGCTATGGAGACGACCTGGCTATTCTCATAAGTGGTCCCTTTAAGAGTGTGATCTGTGACCAAATGAGACAAGCATTAAAGGTTGTCGAACAATGGTGTGTAAAACACAACCTAACAGTGGACGTGTCTAAGACGGAGTTGATTATTTTCACTAGGAAACGTAGTTTAGGTGATCTTAGGCTCCCTAAACTATTTGGAACTCCCCTAGACCTAACCATGGAGGTTAAATATCCAGGAGTGATCATAGATAGCGAACTTCTTTGGAAAAAGCACCTAGATGCAAAATTAAACAGAGCCTGTATTACCTTTTGCAAATGTAAAAGACTGCTAGGCAAAACCTTGGGGCTATCACCAAAAATCACCCTGTGGCTATATAAAACGGTCATAAGACCAATTATTACATACGGTGCTATTGCCTGGTGGCAGAGAACCAAGCTAAGCACCGTTAACCCGACTTAGACTTGTATATACAGCAGGAAGCAGCCATGACAGCCATGGCAGCCATGGCAGCCATTAGACTAAAACATCTAAACCTATTTTACAAACGTGAGGGTCCCCATTTTATGGAAGCAATTAGTGGAGTACCAGCCACAAATTGCAGCCCCATGTGATAGGATCCCAAAACAACACATCTTTGAAAGAGGATATAAAGTACAACTATATGAAGATAACCGAGATCAATCCGGCACAAATGAAGTCCGGATCTACACGGACGGTTCCAAGATGGGATCGGGAACAGGAGCCGGAATTTTCTCACAAGACCTTAATATAAAAATATCACTGGCTTAAGCCCAACACAGTTCCATTTTCCAGAGCGAATGTGTTGCAATCACCTACGCCGCGGCCACAGTAATGTCAAAAGGTATAGAGGACTACAACATCCGCATACTGTCTGACAGTATGGCCGTACTAAAGGCCTTACGGGGCAGTACCATGAACTCAGGTCTAATATACGAATGCCACCAAATGCTGGAACATTTAGCTTCAGCAAATGGGGTTACCCTACAGTGGATCAAAAGGTGAATCACTCGGAAACAATGCTGCCGATGAACTAGCGAGGAAGGGGTCCACATCTCTGGTAGCAGGTCCAATTACACTGCTACTGTTACCCTTTAACCAATTCCGATATTGGGTTAGACAACGGACTAGAGCAGCTCACAATGTTTGTTGGACCAATACTCGGGGCTGTAGGCAGTCAAAAATGGTGCTGACGGGTATCTCACCACGGTTCACCTGTAGACTGCTCAGCCTTAACCGACAAGATATCCGAATAGTGATAAAAACAATTACAGGACATATGGCCCTGAATCGACACCTTTTCACCATCAACGTGACCGACAGCCCCATATGTCTGGGGTGTCTCAATGCTGAGGAAACGGCCGCCCACGTAATCCTGGAGTGCGAGGGAGGGGCTACACAACGGGTTAATATCCTTGCGGGTGCGAGGACGCTCCTAGAAGCCTGCGAATGCCCCAGGAGGCTTCTGAGCTTCTGGAAGGAGCTAGGCTGGCTCAGTTAGTCAGCCGGTCTGTACGCATAATGGACCAACTAGGAGTCTAAATGCTGATACAGAGTCCCTTATCAATACCAATACCAAAAAGCACCTGCATCACTCCGTTCGACCCAATCACTGAATACTGGCATGATGGCCTCGATGGTGTTGAGGCCATATGACGGGTGCATTATACGCACCCGCTATTCTGCCACAAGGACTCCCCTCACTTCGGACCGACGCATTTCGTACTCTCTAGGTGTGAAATAAAATCGAATCCTTGGCAACACTTAAGTGATCACTTTGTATTGCAATGGAGATGCGGAGAACAGAAGAAAGAAGAAAGGAAAGCAAACGAAAAGGATATTATTAGTATTAGCAGAAGCAGCAATAATGAAGAAGAAGGGGATGATTTTTACAGCACTGTTACTAAATCTGAAAAAACTAGGTCTAGAAGCTACGAATCTCTGAAAAACAAAGCTTAGAATTTGATAGGAACTTGGCTAGACACAAAGTCAAAAGAATTTCTCCCAGTCCAAAATCGGTATATTTAATGGTTAACTTTTAACGGTTAACTTTAACTTATACATATTAAATTTGCGTGAATTTAACGCTTGACCGATTATAGAAGTTAACTTTTTAACTAACGAATTAAAGATTACGAAGTTAACTTTTAGATTAACTGTGCCCACCTATGATTTTCAAAATCCCTTTTAAAATTGTATGCTGATTTTATTTGTAGCTAGTATTTTATTAATATATATCTAATCGTACACAAAACGAATATTTGAAGAATGGAGTAATAATACATCTATATATGCAAACACACGCCGGCAGCGTACTTGCGATTCCTGTGTTACAGGTATCCATGGCAACGTGTCACTTACCACCAGGTGAACCGTCTGCTCCTTTGCCCAATATAAAATAAAAATGAAACTGGCCAACTATGTATCGCAAGTTGAAGGGACTTTGCATCCATTCCCCCCAGTAAGGTTTTTAATTTATCATATTTAGAATATCTATTATTCTATATGTATTCTATCTTTTTAAAATATTACTTGAAGCAAAAGTTTTAAAATGTATACCTGCTAAGCCGTTATCGTTGTTACCTTGCAAAACATTAAATGCTGCAGCTGCGTTTGTAAGATTATGTAGCTGCATTTAGCTTCAGCTGTTACGGTGATACCGTAAACAAAAATAATTAAAACTTCCATCCAACCATCTGCGACTCCGATGTATATTGTATATACATACGTCTTTCGACGACGACGACGCAACACGGCAACTCATCTGAGACGAAATGTCAATTATTATTTTTTTAAGATGCATACTACTATTTTTTTTTATTAATCTCACCAATTCATAAAAAAGTGTCAGGAATGGGTTTAGGACGATAGTATCATAACTTGAGTTTGCAATTTTCTATTGAACGCGTTAATCTCAGAAACTACTAATACGATTTGAAAAAAGATTTATGCATTATAAAGACCGTTTATTGATAAAGGTTTTACGATATGTATGTAGAACTACCTATGCAACATTCTTTTTTTCTATTTAATCATTCAAAACACCTGCCACAAACATCTCTGCATCACCCAAAGGTTGACTGGTAGAAAATGCCTACGGCATTAAGTCCGCCTTGAGCAATATTGAAATTGCAGGAAGTGTAATAAATAAATAAATAAATAAATATACATAATATATATAATCATATTACTACCTACGAGATCCATACATTTTTGTAAAACCAAAGGGAAGGTATACGACAGGCACATAATATGTATTATAAAATTTAACGCTGTAAAACAAGAGTGTCTACTATGTTGCTATTTATCTAAGTTTTTTGGTATGTACAACTGAAATAACTGCATACCGACCTATCTCCTATAATAAAGAAGTATTAGGTCTGTACTTTCCTTTAACAATGATCGCAATTAAATACTCGAGCTTGTAATCCTTCAACAATTGATAATTACGTACCTACTACTAACGTTTCTAATTTATGCTGGTTAGTACAAATTATGACCTGATCGGATCAATCACAGTCGAAAACGTTTTATTTTAAATATCAGGTACTGCTCTGTTTACAAAATAAATTCTTCTTAATAATAATACCTATGACTTCCACGAAATGGCAGTCTTACTTTCCGAATAGGAATTTTGTGAATGAAGAGTGCGTAGCCAAGATGGCGTCGGTCAGGTAGGTGAAATATCTTTACAACGGTACAAATAGAATCGCGCAACGTTTTTTTTCGCCTTTGTAATTCAGTGATCCGTGAATTTCTTTAACGCAAGGATAGAAAAGACTGGTTCGTTGCTGGCATCATACTTTTTACTAAAGGAAGGAAACGAAGAGTTTAGTGATTTTGTGAATCAAAATAGATGGTATATTCCCGATGTTCGTTGCAAAAATGACCGACAATATCTTAGTTCTATTACCTACATATGTTTACAATACAAATATTTTTATACTAGTAGTAGTATATATAATAAAGGACGATAGTTTTGTTAATAAAATCGAATTACCTTGCGGTCCTTTCTTATCGTCGATCCTTATGTTGGCTAACTTTATATTAAAAGTACATATTAATAGTTCAATCTTATTCTATGTATAATTTTACATACTGAGTCGGACAATCACTCGTTAATAATTTGTTTTTACATTTTTATAATAATAAAAATATTTTATCATGATGTGAAACGTACTCGTGAATACACTTAAATATTTATTTAAACGCATTACTGGGGTCTAATAGCCACCACAAGTTTTAAGTGCCATTCACATGTACCTAATTGTCTATTTCAGTTCAAACAATTGCCGACCTAGAACTATTCAACAATTCAGCTGACCTTGATAAGTTCATTAGCTTACAGCTCAGGTCAACGATATTGCAGTAATGAGTTAATGTAACCATTTATATCCATAAGTGGTAAAGTTTTACAGCAGCACCCACGAAAGTCATAATGGCGGGCAACTTACTAACTTTAACGATTATTTTAATTAAATGGCAAAATTTCACAAGTTTACTAAGAGTTTATCTACTTGAAACGTCCTTTAAATTATTAACTTAATGTACTTGGATTGAAACTACAACAAATCTTAACATTTTCATGAAAGATTTACTTACATACTCCATTTATGATCATACGATCATATGTTAATATTATAAGGTCGTGTTATAAATCAAAAACGTTCCATTTCTGTTATTTGTAAGTATCTTCTGACTTAAAGTTTTATTCCCAACCGGAACCCATCATATCTATTTATAACCGACGTCAGTAAGGAGGCAGTTTAAGATGTGGTTGTTTGTTTTCTTATATTTGCTACCGCATAACTCCATCATTATTTAACCGATTTGTAACAGTTATTTTAGTATGTGAAGAGTATCTAACCGACTTAGAACATTTATTTTATTACGTGGAAGAGTATGCTTCCAGTTTGGTTCCATTTAAGTTTGAAGACATACATATTTTTAAATATTATTAAGTAAATATTTTTAAGCTTATTAACATTTTTTTCTCATCGTCGCTTTGAAGTCGGTTTGTTTAGATTTTTTTTAAGTTATGTTAATCGCACTCTCTGGAATTTTGTCAACAACATTTCAGTTGCGAAAGTTTAGCTTAAAACACTTATAGACACACTGCCGGAATATACTTTATTTGTTGTTGGTTTATTACTATATTATTACTAACATCAACTTTAAACCTGTATTATAATTTTATTTGTTTACGAGATTGAGGAGAACTTCGAAAGTTTTGTTTATAAAAATAAAATCTCAATAAAACAGTTAGCTTATCTTAACGCCGTGTGTCCTAACATCGATTATTTTTAAATTTATCAAATCTGTTAAAATATACTAACTTTCTGTTATAATTACTTACAAACTTAGCAAATACCCACTTACAAAAAAGCCATAAATTCTTTTAGGGCACCAATAATTGTATGTCAAGTAGACCGACCTCAACCTTTTTTGTGATATCTTTCAAGTGGGTGTAGTAATGCTTTGTTTACACACTCAAGGGAAACTAACCATTTTCTAAGAGAAGTGATTCGTTTGTACAACCAAAGATGTTCAGTAATCATTTATCGATTGGGGATCCTTACTTTTCAAAAATAGTAATAACTAATAATGACTTAGTAATTTATCCCCTTCAGTGTTCGGTATTATTAAATTTATGAAATATGAAATCTAAGCAGTTCAAAGCGATAACCAATGAAGAAAACGAGATAAAATTATTATTATGTCATAATACATATTATACTTGTATAATTACGAATTATAAACAACCCAGTAAGTGTAACCCATTAATGACAATCATAATTCATTTTCACTTAATTAGACGGAAGTCTCATAATTGTCTAAAAAAACAAGATTACATTTAGAACAAAACTCACAAGCTAACAAAGAACAAAACATTAGCAATTATTAATCAGCCACATACGCCAAATATTAAGTAGGTATGTAATATACATACATCACTTTTTGCTTCCTAATTTCTAAAAGGTGTAGCTACATTTCATTGCCGTTTTATGCCATTGTAGTCTTATAAGAACTCACAGCTGCTTTTAACCCCACTTGTCTGATTACACGTGCTACTGTTTTTTATAGGACCGTCACTCCTTAATGAACCGTATGCTCGTAAACGGACGCCAGGACGCCCTTGTCAGGATATCCTGTTTAAAAAATAAAAAAGAGCTACCCTCACACCTTTACAAGAACACAGTAACTAAAAGGCAAAATTCACCAATATGCAGAGAATATAAGGTTGAAAATACCATTAAACTTTGTAAGGGATACATAATTATGCCACGAATCTGCTTGTGTGCGAGACTAGCCACTTTTAAATTGCCATCACTTTGTGCAACTGTATTGCTAGGTTATAAAAACGTTTTTTATATGAGTAAGTATGTAGGTAATTCACTTTCCAAAATAATCTTTTCAGTAAAATTATTATATTACGTTCCATTTAAGAAAAAAAGCGAAGTAGTATTTTTTAAAAGCTATGTGACTCTTTGTTGAAATGTACAACTCTTCAAATAAAGACCAAAATGAATGCTACCAAAAATTCTTTACTTGAATTTTTCTTTTCACTTTTAAACATATTAAATAAAATTTATTACACATGTTGGTTAATACGTATACTGACTGGAGAGGTGCATACATAGGTAACAAAATATATTCACCAGGGATGGCATGCGGCCAGCTTAAATAAGGGACCTAAGAAAGATGTTTATCGTTATCACTACTAAAAGTATGATTTGCCAAACCCGTGTATTTTGAATTTGTAACAAACCATTGACTATATTATATACAATTAAAAAAAAAGGTTATTTTAAATTTCATCGCATGTGAAAGTTACATTTGACGCGATTGATTTCTGTGCAACTGGAGCAAAACAACCTCAACGTAACTCAACCTGATCTAATAAATCTCCAGAAACAATCTTTTCAAACACCCCACCGTATCCGTAATATTCTTTCCCTTGTCTAGTCGATGCAATACTGTTCTCTCGCTTGCGCACTCTTCTTTAGTTATATTTCCCTCTCATCCTTGTCTGTCGTACGTTCGGTTTTCATTCGGTCAGTTAGTTTGCGCCGGCAGCCGAAGGTGGCAGTGTCGTCGTGCGCATGCGTTGTAACCTCGACTATTGTCAAATAATTTCGAACGAACGTAAATAAACAAGTGAAATTAAATTTGTGCCAAACTTGTACATACATATTTCGTATTTAGATATTTTTTTCGGACCCTATTTGTGACATTTTGTTGTGTGATTTAATATTGTTAAACGAATTTGCGAGTGAGTATTCTTTTTGGTTTTTTTCGCATGCCCGTTTGGAGCCGGTAAACGGCACTGATTTTATCCAGTAGGAATTCTATGTATTCGTACCGTTTATAATGATCTTGCTGCTATTTATTTGCAATATTGTATGTGTTTTTTATTAGATTTTTACGAACGTTTTGAACTAAGATTATTAACTAACATTATGTATTTTAATTAATTTTCTAAGACTACTGTCCTATGAAGTTTTTTTTAATTATTGATTTGTTAATTTAATGACTAATTTTTATTTTTTGTAATATAAATGAGCAATAATTTTATTAGTTTTTTTACTTTTAAGCGTGCTTACCTAATTTGATTGTAGGTAAACCTGCTTCGGTGTATTGTAGTCGTTAGAATTTCAGACAATTAATCTACATATATAATGTTTAACTAGCAAATAATAATAATTTTATAAGTAAGATGCCTTATTGTTTTAAATTGTATATTCCGTTTAAGACGAAGAGATCTACATATGTTTGAACTAGATTAATATAAAATCTAGGTTGATTATAAACTCGTAGTTAGCTTTAGCCTGAACGCCAGATTTCCATCCTCTGTGTTGCCTGCTCGTGTAGTCTACACTGTTCAAATGCGGTTGTTTTATAAATGGCAGTAGGTACCTAAGTAAATAATACGGCACGATGAGATCTCAATTATTCCACTAGTCTAGTCCAGAATACCATATAGGCAAAAGTAACTGACATGAGGTAACTTAATTGTAGATAACTAAGGAAAATAATAATAACGTAGGTATTGATAAATTTGATAGGCGTTCCTTGGTTGGTAAATTGAATAAACACTATAACGACTTGATTTATTTGACTTGATATTTATAGATTTATACATGTAGACAGACTTGTATATTTTTAGCAAAGCTGTTTGAAGCTGTTGTGTCTACGTATAAAAATGGAAAATATCTTAAATTTAGTACAGCCGTTTATTTTCTATATCGGTTATAGTCATGCTCATAGGTACTAAAACATTACCGTTAGAATTCTAATAAAACCGCTCTATTACCAAATCAAATTAAACAATCGAACTGCGTATTAAATGTTTACCTTTACTAAATATTTTATATTAAATGTTTTTAACTGGTCATAACTTGATACCTACTTTTCTTAGTGTTTTTCAACCGACTTTAAAAAGGAGGAGGTTCTCATTTCGACGGTATTTATTTTTTTTTATATTTGTTACTTCGACTGCGTGAACCGATTTCGACGATTTTTTTTATTTGAAAGCTGGTGCTTCCCTTGTAGTCCCATTTTAATTTGGTCCAGATCTGACAATGGCATCTATGAGAAAACCATATAAGTCTTAAATTTGCATTAAGCATGTGCGCGAAAAATGGGCGAATAACTCAATATCACGCCAACCGATTTCGATGATTATTTTTTTATTGGAAAATATGTAGGGGGATGTAGAGGGTAGTGAGATGAGAGTTTGGTCCAGCTGTGACCACAGCATCCATGAGAAAACCGTATTAGTCTTAAATGTTATGATAGACGCATTGAAGACGGTTGTCTACTTTTTAAAGTCCGATTATTGCTTCTGCAAGTAATGTATATACCTACCCAAGAAATGATAATGTATCGGGGTCTATTCGGGGTATTAAAAATATAAGACCGAGTACTTTCGTCATTTTTGCAAAACACTAATTAAGGAAATTATCCTTTGCAATATTAATTGACTCAGAATAAGGATATTGAATTTGTATGTAAATTAATTTAAGCGAAGTTGCTGGTATTACTTAGGTAGGTCTGTGTGAATTCCGCTGAGTAATACAAGAAAAAAACAAAAGTTATTTTTAATTCTTTATCTTATAATATGTTCGTATTTAATTCAGAATTTTAACAGTACACAACTTAATTACCTCACATTTAGAATACTTGTTATTTATACTCTTCACGACCCCCTTACCTATCATTAATTGTCATTTATATAGGGGTCCGCTATTAATGTTCCTGTTCAGTTATCCAACCGAATCCACGCTAAAAGCAAAGGGTATATATGTACAGCGATAGTCTGTGGCTTAACCAGTCTTGCAGGAATATATCTATTGCCTGAATTTAAATGCCGAATTGAAAATTAATCGTTTTAAGCGCAGTCAACTTACGAAAGACACAACATTAGGATAATAAGTGATAATAACATTTTTTTTTCACTTACGTAGCTTAGGTTACGTAAGTGAAAAAAAAAAAATGACTTACCAATAATTACTTTAATAGGCCTGCTCCCTATAAGTAAAAGAGACTGAATTATATTCGGCAAATTGTGCTTCCCTTCGGGGATACAGGCGTGAGTGCATGTATCTACGTATGTATGACATCGAAAACAATACTAAAATACTTACCTATAGTCATTGCGCCATGATTCACCTGCCTAAGAATCATCTTAGGTATTACTGGTTAGGATACTGGTGAGCTGATTCAATATACATATATAGCGTGCTTCAACGCTATAATAATAAGAAACAGATACCTAGGAACATATATCGTGTTGCGCACAGATTAAAATTATACAGTTATTGAATAGCCACGGTTCAGGGTTAACAAATCAGTCATAAAAATAGGTATTTCTAATTAAAGATTCATCCCTGTTTTATAGATTAATGTTTTTATCTTTGTATGTGTTATGAGTTTATTTTTATCCGACTGCGGAAGAAAGGTTGCGTTTTTTGCGTATATGTATGTATGTTTTTTTCTGGATTGAGACATGTCAGGTGTAATTAAAGTCGCCTTAATCTTGAGTCACGTATATTTTATATATAGTAAACTCAGCCAAAATTGGAAATTTGCATCTGCAGTCGGTATTATATTTTTGTTTTTAAATTTTACTTGTTTTGAACGTTCCTTGGTTGAATTAGCTATCATACAATTTGATTATAAATGTTGATCAGTTGTAATTTATATGTATATTTTCTTATTGAAGTCACTACAATTGCGATGCCTTTAGTACATTTTAATGTCTGAAACAATATAATATATCAAGAATTACCACTAAATTAAAAGTTTAAAAATATACTTGTTTACATTCGTACATACTTACATAAATATATTACTTGCCAGCTTACGTTAAAACTACGCAAGTTTTTAAAATAAAAATACAAAAAAAGAATGTATACTGTAGGTCTACAGACGAACACCTGATGTGTGTGTGACAACCGCCGTCAATGGACACCTGCAACTCAAGAGTCGTAAGTGCGCTGTCCGCCTTTGAGGGTGATGAGGGATGGGGGGATGCGGGGAGGGGAAAGGGGAAGTAGGAGATAAGGGGAGAGGGAAAGTTGGGCCTCCCCAAACCGCACTCAATTCGGGGAAATGCAACGCAAGTGTTACTTCACAACCGGTTTTATGTGAGGCCGTGGTATCGCAACTTCGAGCCGGCCCATTCGTGCCTAAGGATCAGAGATTTTATGTTGCTCATGTACTTGTCTCATGAGAAAATATAACAGTGACTGTTCCCATAAAAAAAACTTATTTATGTCATTGACAATCGTCAATGACATAAATAAGACAAAAGAATGCTTTGACAAGACAGCCTGAATTCCTCTTCTACTTATTGCATATATTATTATATATTATAATAAAAGGGTATTAAAGTAGTAAATAAAAGTAGTATTCTTGCGATCAGCTCACTTGTCGGCATGCCCGACAGCTCGGTGCCGTTCGTTAACCCTTCTTCATCATAAAACGTCACGCTTTCATCAACGCCAGACAACTATTATAAATGTGAACTGTAATCTGTACAGTTTATAAACTAAGAGTAAGACATACTTAAGACTAATTCAAAACTAGACTGCATATTTTACCTGCTGATAGATCTATTAAGACTAAAGGTTTAAACATGCGTCCTAAGTTGTTTTTTAAACTGTTTTACGGAAGGGCAACCATAATTATAGATTTTGCAGGATTAATCCCAGTACTATTTCGATTAGCTTATTTAATTTATTCCGTGACTTATCCCGTGTTTTATAAATTATAAGTCAAAAATTAAACGTAAGAAACATTTGATAAAATGAATTTGTTTGCTAATGTAGTTTACTTGCACATCTTCTATCCTACTTGCACAAATTGATTTAAAGCTAAAATAGGACTTGCATCGACATATAACAGTTCTGTTGCACAACTTATTTCAGAGTTACCATATTTTTTTGTGATTAGAAGTTATCTGATTTCACTACTGGCACTACTGTCCACCGTTTGTGATAACAGCTTAATATACTTATAACTTAAACTTGATCTTTTGTTTGGTAGCATGTCGGCGATTTCCTGAGTAACGAAATGGGATGTTAAAAAAGGACAACTACTTAAGTTGTCCTTTTTTAACATCCCTAATAATGGTAACCCTAACTGTAGATAAGTATTTGTTCTGTCTGAGCTCATTACTGAAATCGCATTGGTTTATTGAACCGGCGCTAAAGATAGAGCACAAACTGATATAGATAGATAGAGCATACTTAAAGAAAGGTAATTTACATGCCAAAGTAAAAGTATATATCGGCATAGAAGTTAAAGGCTGTAGGAGATACATATTATTTCGTTCGTAATAGGTTGAAAGTTCCCCATAAAATATGCTTATAAGCATTTTGCACATATTTTAAATTATTGATCACAGAATTGATGTCTTTTTTTTTTTTTTTTTATACTATAGGGGGACAGACGAACAGACGGGTCACCTGATGGTAAGTGACACCGCCGTCCATGGACACTTGCAAATCAAGAGTCGCAAGTGCGCTGCCCGCCTTTGAGGGTGATAAGGGGTGGGGGATGCAGGGAGCGGAAAGAAGAGAGGAGGGATGAGGAGATGGAAAAAAGGAGAAAGGAGATGAGGGGAGAGAAAAGGGGGAGTGGGAATTGGGCCTCCGGAAACCTCACTCGATTCGGGGAAATGCAACGCAAGCGTTACTTCACAACCGGTTTTCTGTGAGGCCGTGGTATCGCACCGGTCGAGCCGGCCCATTCGTGCCTAAGCATGGCTCTACCACTGAAATGTCTAATTTTAAGGTACAATTCAGAATTGTCAATTTAGTTTGACTACGTTCGGAACTTAAAAGAAATTAGATTTATGTTATTATCGTGGGAGAGCCATGCTTAGGTACAATTGGGCCGGCTCAATCGGTGCGATACCACGCTTGTGTTGCATTTCACCGAAATTAGTGAGGTTTGCGGAGGCCCAAATCCCTCTCTCCTCTCTATACTTTCCGCTTCCCACACACCTCACCAGCCTCAAAGGCGGTCAGCGCATTTACGACTCTTGAGTTGCAAGTGTCCATGGACGACTGTTGACACTTACCATTAAGTGACCCGTCTGTTCGTCTGTCCCCCTCTATTAGAAAAATAAAAAGATTAGCTTGACTTCTAATTCTAATAAGTTTATCTCCTATTCGTATGTATTTAGAAGTATATGAGTATGTGTATCAGGGATATAATTTATATATAATATTATATAAACATATGTTCATCCCACAATTATTTATCCTGGGTGGGAATCGAACCCACGACCTCTGGTTTAGCAGTCAGGGTCACTAACCACTGCTCAAACAGGCCGGTCTAAATTAACCTGACCTATAAGTCCTGTAACTATGTCTACTTACATAGTTGTGTATGTACTGCACAATATTTTACTAATTTCCACTCGCGTAAACACTTCTAAAATTCAAATGAAAATGTTTCTATTTTGTTGGATTTTTGTTTTTCTGTTTTTATTTTCACTTTTTGTTTATTTACAGTGTTTGTTAAAAGTGATTTAATAACATTTTGTTGTAAGACCGTCAAGTTTATAAGTTGTATATCGTTTTACAAAATAGTAATGATTGAAATATGTATAATTTTATAGTCACTTTTAACAAACACTGTAGTGTTTGTTAAAAGTGACTTAATAACATTTTGTTGTAAGACCGTAAAGTTTATAAGTTGTATATCGTTTTACAAAATAGTAATGATTGAAATATGTATAATTTCATTTCGACAAAAATATGATTTTAATTAACGTCACCAATAGGAAATCCTACGATCTTTATTCACGAGTTCTAACAAATTTAATATATTTAGACATTTTTTTCATATGATTGTTTTTGAAAGAATTTTTTGTCTTCTCTTTTTTCTCTTCCAAGAAATTAATGTCTCTCTCTTTGATTATGCATATAACTTTTAATATTAGTTTTCTGTATTATTATATACATGTAACAAGTAAGTACGTACTTCATTATAGTTTTCCTTATATTTCAAATACACTTCCAACTGTCTCTCCGAATAATTTTGATCCATCCTAAGGTTGCCTGGAAGAGATTGCATTAAGGAATATGGCCGAATTTTTTATATTAACAACGAGCCTTTCCTGTAAGAGAGGCGTAGAAGTAAACTGTTCTCCATCTATCTATATACATATAACCTCCTACCTTATAATCTTGTTGTATAGTATTTTATCATTATATGTAGATGTCTTAATAATTAGAATTACATATTTAAAAAAGCTATGGCAGTTGGCTAACTAATGTAAGCCAGGTAAACGAGGTTCGGATACTCGGCGTGCCATCCAGATAAGCTAAACAGCAACTTCCTGTATGCTACGGTGACCATGCTTACTAATTGTACGGGTGTTTCATTCTCCTTCCTTAATTTAAATTACGTTTGATCATTACTTATACTAGTATTACTCATTTATATTTAGTTTTATATATTTTATGTATATGACCCCTCTCTGCCTGATGGAAAGAAACAAGTGGAGTCTAAGAGTGGTGGTCACCAGCCTCATTGCAAGTGTAGTCAATGCAGCATACATAGAGTTTGAGTTTAAATGCCTTGTGGTTCTCGGTGGAGTAGAATAGGGCTACCCCATCTCATCCCGGGGGTGTCGTAAAAAGTGTCTAAGGGATCGGACTGTTATATAGCAGGCAGTATGTATACAGTCATGCAGTGGCAGAGCCAGTTAACGCAATAGGCTTGCTTTTTTTACGTTAGTGGGACGTAATCTAATTGGCAAAATGTAGGCGTTTAATACACCTCTGCCTACACCCTAGGGGATACAGGCGTGAGCGTATGCTTGTATTTATAAAGTTTATTAACCCAAGAACTTCTAAATATGAAATTTTGATTGTTAAAAGTCTTCCGAATATTATCAATATTTCATTGCCCTTAAGATTCAAAATTATTTACAATTATGAGTGCACTCAAAGGTAGAAACGACTTAAAAGAAAAATGTTTAATCTCTGTTAAATGTAAAGTGAATTTAGAAATTGGTAATTGAGTTGGCGGATTAGAGCTGCTTTAAACCGACGATTCAATTATAAATCTGACCTCTTTATGTCTTCCTATTTTAAGTTACTTAATATTTCATTACGAATTCTCTTAATCTCCTACTTTGATATTCAATGTCACAATGCCCCTGTGTAATATAAGTAGATATTTGTCATCGCGTATCTTGTAATTGCCGCGAATTTGTCCATATGTTGCTTCGAATGCAACACACATTAAAGGTTTACGGTTTAAACTCGGCATTGACTTGTGTTGTATATCAGTATGTCTAGCAAACTATGTTTGACAACGAGAGGATTACGTTCAGAATATTAATACTTTTAGTTAACATTTTACAGAAGGTAAACAAATTAAAATTATTTATTTGTTTAAAAATGAGTGATACATAATGTGGTGTTACAGTTTTTATGTATATGTTATAATGCTATTTTATTATACTATATATAGATTATTTTAATTATTATTTAATCAGTATTTGTGTATTATATTACAAATTATATATCTATTCCTCCAATTTTCCAATTTAAAAGCTCTTTAACGTAATTAAATGGATTAATAATTAGCCAGTCTTTCAGGGCTGGAATAAACTTTTTCAAGGGTAGTTCTTTGAAGCGTTCTGCAGTTTCACAACGTAAGCGCGTGAATTATATCGATTATTAGATATATCTCTTTTGTTTCTGCTACTCACTAATAAATGTATTGAACAATGACATAAACTTTGTTTTAATTATTTTATTATTTACCCCAGATAGGTTCGGTTTAGGACTTCTATTGTTTTAAATACGTACTTAACATTAGATAATATGAACTTACATGTATCGTATATGTTTGGAATATAAAGGTTGTACTCTTAACTCTTATTCCAATTCTACCGATAAATCACGATGATTTCTTTACGACTAACCCTTTATGACTCATTGTAACGATTTGTCATAATTAGGTCATGACCCTATTATAGCTTTACAACCGGCAATTCGTGGGATATTGCCAAAATCTCTTTCGTCTGGGTCGCCAAGATCGTGACGTAAAACAAGATTGAGGGATTAACTAGAAACAGATTAAGCTATGCATTATTGTTTAGCAATATAGCGTTACTCTTTATCTTTAGTTTTTATTAATATGTGTAAGTTCTATCAGAATACTACGTGCAATGATTTGTACATTTTTTTTTGTTTTTGCCAATACTAGAGGAATAAAACCCGCTTATCCTATCTCATAATAAAAAAAAATAATTAGGTCTATTCAGGCTTTCACCAACAAAAGCGTTTATACATATAGAGAAACATCTGACAATATTTTTATAACTGTCTTCAAATGGTATGTATATATAGAATGTTTGTATTCCCTTACAACGTCAAAGTCAAGCCTCATAAATATCTTTTTGGCGTACTCAAAGCTTCGTCATTTTACATATGTATATTTTAGCTTTTTATTCTTGAACAAAACTCACGTGAAGTAAATATCATTATACTACAACCTACGAATCTCTTTAACAGAATAGAGTGTTCTAAAATAGGACCTGTCTCGCTATTAACGTTAAATATGGCCGTAATATCAACGTGGCGTTGACTCCGCGAGTCTCGGCCTCGACCCTGCGAGACTTAATAGCGACGTATTTTTAGTTTTCATTGCATACCTAACGAGAGAATCAGGAAGCTGGCATAATTATAAAAAAATAGATTTAATGTTTAGTGTGAATATTATTGCGTTTTTGTGTTTATAAGCAAACACAGAAACACAGTAATGCTCAGTGTTTGTGTTTTTCAAGGTCGGGATTTTTGTTCGATAGGTAACCTAAGTAGACAGTCGGGCAGCTGATATTATTGTTTGGTAATGTGTTGATGTAGAGATGCATGGTATCTAATTTGGGTCCCGCGCTGTACCTTATTTACTAAATAACTGATGCATCGGTATCTGTAGGTACATATATAAGTATTATAGATACTAAAGCAACACGTGTCGCAAGATAATTTCATGACTGCATGGTATGTCACTTCAAATGGTGTACCTAGGTATAAGGTTGCAGTTGGGTAATTTAATAAAAATATACTCCTGTTTTGGAAATCAAGCTGAAACTTGGCCTACAAAGAGAACGTATGAGAGACGCACGTAACTGATATGGCAATGTTGAAATGGATGTTCGGTGCGAATATGATTCTGGGGACAGAATATATGTATTAAAAAGGCCCTGAAAATAGTGCCAGTGGACAAAAAGTTTATGAGTATATATATATATTGTCATAATATTGATGTGTAATGTGAAGGAATGAACAAAATGTAGCGAAGTAAGGTTAATGTTGATGAAAGTTAACGGATACATGAGTAGAGGACAAGCAAAAAAAAGATGAATGAATTGAGTGAAAGAGAATATGGTTAGAAAGACTGAAAGCAATGAAATGACGAATAATAGAGTCTAATGGAAGAAGTGAACAAAATGCACCCTTCTTAAATAAATTAAAGACCATGGTAAGATTTTGGAGGAAATAGAATATGTGTCTAACGAACTCTCTTATAGGTGCCGGTACAAACTTTTTTCCACGCCACTTATAAGCATTATAAACAATTTCTTCATATAAAAAGTATCGGTGCTTTTAACAGAGGATAAACTATTGTATCTAACTTATCCGACTATCTAATTATGTCTGTCTTCGCAACAAAGCATTACATTCAACTTAAAGTGCATTCCAAGCAATCCGAAATTTCCCAAATTAGACGAACAAAGAACTTAGTTTATATGAGTAAATTCATATAATTTAGAGATTACATGAGTTTATAATACTATAAGGGGTAGGCAGAGGTGTACTAGACATTCACATTTTGTAAAATAGAATTTGGTTCCACTAACGTAATAGGAGGCAAGCCTATTCGTGACTCTTACTCCACTTTTTATGTCAAGTATGTATGTATAAACCTAACCTACATTTAACAGCAAGATATTTTTTCATTTAACAAAGCAAAACCGTTTCCTGTTGCGACGGAAAGGATCAAAAGACTGAGCAAACAGAAAATATTCATTATACAATTTGCGACTTCTTACCTACATCATTTGTATCGTCGTGTGTTTGTCTGCTTTTAGTTATGCGGGCTTGATTGTTGGAATTAATCGACGACAATCAGTATTTGAAGGTTGTTTTGCGTCACCTCAGGCGACAAATCCATTTTTTTTATACTCTAGGGGGACAGATGAACAGACGAGTCACCTGATGGTCAGTGACAACCGCCGTCCATGGACACCTGCACCTGGCTTTACCGCTGTTTTCATTTGTTTATTCTTTTCAGCCTTTATTATTACCGGTGGTCATATATCATTTTATTGTGATTATGATTAGAATAATTTAATTTTAATTTTTATATCGTAAGTCTTTATGCAAACGGTCTTGACATTTGAGTATAACAATTGTCACATATTCACTATTCTTAATAAATAAACTTCGTGCCATAAACTCTATACTCGGAAAGATACTTTATACACATAGTAACTTTATTACGCACCTTAATCGCCTAATGTCCAAAGTTCTATACTCTTTGTTAATTTTTATTGTTTGGACACAAAAGTAGAAACTAATAAAATAAAATAGCTATATAAATATAAGCTAGAGCTATATAAATTTGCGTGTCTCGGGACACTTGTTTAGGTTCGTAAATAGACTCATACGTAGGTATATGTACATATATATGCTAATATAGGTATGCACGATAATGTAATATTGTATCAATGATCTATGAATCACTAAACCGCAGATCCTGTTTACAGAGCATTAATCTTAATTCTTAGATGTATTGGAGTACACTTCTTACGTATGTGAATATACATTACACAACAATGTTGTGACTGAGCTGTACTAACTGGTCAACTACTACTATATGATTTATGGTTGCATAATGCTCTTACTGTCAGAAAATTAATAATTTATTAAGTCTTTTTATTTTGAAATTTGAAACCTTCCTGCTTCCTTACCCAAAAAAAAACTACAGCTTACAATGTAATCAAGTGTGTCAACTTCCTTATCCGACTTTTTTAAAATAAAAACAGCGAAAGTTCTAAAAAAGAATAAACAGGTTTATTTTTAAATTAACCCTAACGTACCGGTCAGCTGCGTGAGCGCAAGGGTTACCGCTGTTGCCTTTCGAGCGCCATTTCGTTGTTAAAACTAACTGAATTTAATTTTTAAAGTTCTTAAAATGCACAAAAGCCTTCCAAATAAAATGCTATTTTAAAGGTAAGAATCACGGTTTATTATTGCAAGCATACGGCCTTTTGTTTTTCTTGTTTTACCAACACACCATAGCCACTTTTCTGTGAATTATGTCACGCTTAAATCTATACTTCCACGTGTAAAGCATAATTAAATGTGTACTAAATAAAAATGTTAAATATGCACTGTATGGCCTCGAACGTGACCTATTCGGAATTGACTTTGACCTAGTGGATTATAATGTGAATAACTTAAATACCTAACGGATTTTGTAATTATAAATCTTAATTTTTTCATCACTCTTCTTTCGTTAAAAATAAAAACACTATTTCATAGAAAGTAAAAACTTTTATGACAGCAAAATTGCGGGGCAAAAGCTGGAAATAAATAAAGGGCCTGCCGACTACCCAACTAGCCATCCATTCCACTGGCCTCCGCTGGCCGTGCATTTTTTTGTGAACATATCAGAAATTGAGGATTATTTCACACCAAACTTAACTATACATTTTGTTTAAAGAAAACAAAGTAGATTAATGTAAACAAAGCTCTCAGTATTCTTTTACAATTGGCATTAGGAGATTTTGAAATTCGGTAATTGTCATTAGTATTGATAGAAGCCAACCAATTGATTTTGAATTGTGTTTCGGCAGGTCTGGAACAACTACAAGCTAAAATAGTAAAACAGATGTGAGTACAATTATAAATATAGATAGACCGGACTGCACTTTTAATACAAAGTCTTGGAGTAGGCTAGATAGGAATGAACGTCTTGATTCCAGATTAATTGCCAAGTTACTGTTCGATCAGAACCTGGTATAAATATTAAAGAATTTTGCTTTGTTTTAGTATTATTATGACATATAAATATAAAGTAAACAAAATATTGCCTTCTTACACTACAGACGATAAACGATTTCAATAAAACATCGGAATACTACACGTACTACAAACGAAGGATCTCAAACAAAATGGTTCCCATACCATGTTTGGAAACGTGGGAGTAGCGAGGTGCTAATGATAACAAGGATGGAACTGACCCTCCACTAGGAACAAGTTATGAATGGACCAGGTTTGGCCTCACCTCATTCAAAGTAATTTTCGAGGTCAAGGTTTTTGAAGTTAGGAAGAGTGAAGAGCTAAGTTTTAGTTACATTTACGTTGGATAATGGTGAGTTGCAATATTTTCCAATTCCAATGCTAATGAAGAACGATGATACAGCTTTTGTTAAATAAATAATAAGTATATAATAAATAAAAAATCATCCTATCAGAGTTTGTTAGAATGCTTTTAATGTCACATCAATAAATTCTCGAAAAGTGAAGTAAAATGAAGTGACTTAGAGTTACTTAATTCATGGAAAGAACATCTAATATTAAACATAAAGACCTTATTTTTTGATGAAAGGACGCAATGAACGTACGTTTACTATTATTATTCTTGTTTTGTCGATAGTATAATAGGTTTTATACAAATCTGCCAGCAGCAGTAGGTGCCACATAAGAAGAAGGTATCGTCCTACTAAATCCAATCATTCATACAAACAATTAATCAAATTTGCAACATACTTTATTACGCGACACTTTATTACGCCCATCATGCATGTGTTCTGGGTATACCTTGTTAAAAATTGAAGGAATTATATTAATCGAAAGAGACGTTAATAGTCCGTTGTATAAGAGTAATACTTTAGTTTTATTTAAGATATTTGAAGACAAAGGCGTCTATAAAATAGCCGTGAAACTACTCACATCGTCGGTAAGGTTTTATTATCATGCCTCGTAAACCTGATGCTATTGTTTTACCGACTTGATAAAATGTTGCCGAAGATAAAATAAAGCTTAGATATGCTATTTGAGAGAAGAACATAACCATTAAAGTGCTTAACGTTCAGTATCAAATAATGAACAGGACCAATCGCTTCAAGGAAGGGAATCTTGAAATCATTCCGACGAAGAAGTGTAATTTAAACGTCTTATCCTTAAGTATTAAGAAGTCGTAATACTATTAAGTCACTCTCTCCTTTGAAACTTTATTTAGTTGACATCTAATTTAAAACAAATACGTATAAACATATTTCTTAACAATGTCTCAGTAAAAATATTTCCCCTTTTTAAGGACGCTGTTTGGTAAAGACCACAATATACGTATAAATTACACATTTTTTAATTTGTCTGAAGAGCCCAGAAATGATCCTGATCCTCCTTCAGTAAGACCTAAATTGAAAGCTTAGCAACGTTGCTGTCAGAAATTAAAGTCGGTGATTTTTGAAACATTTTAGGTGCTTATTTTAGTAAATCTGTTTGGGACTCTATGAGTATTTCGGAATACGCGACGTCGGTAAACCACCTAATAATTTCTTAATCGATAGTTAATATTGTAGGTTATTACCTACAATAACAGTAATATTAATAGTAATAGTAATAATACTTCTAAGTTCGTAGTTCTGATTTAAATTTTGATCTTTTGTAGCACTCAACGCCAAAGCTGTACAATGAGAGGATTCTAAATAAAATACTTTCCTAGCTTTTCTGTATAATACTGTTTTTTGTAGGTTATTATCTTGCCGGTGATATTTATAAAAGCCACCTCCTTGAAGTTGAAATTAAAACGAAAGAAGAGGCTCTAATTGCTAGCTTTAAGAATATAAATCTCCGAAATAAGATTTAGTCGAAATTATTCCTAAAGAAAATGCTGTACTTTATTATAATTAATTTAAAATGCTTTTATAACCTTAATGATGTTTTTTTAGAGATAGCAGAGAGATATATTCATGTAAACTTAATGCATTTTTTGGTTATGTTTCTGTATTTTGAAAGAGGCGATGATTTTGCTTGTTTGCCCCAGTTCAATTGATAAAACTAGTTATTAAACATTAACTGTTCGGCCATTACCCGACTAATGATCTCACTGTGGAGTGTTTTTGCGCGCTGTAGTGGTTTTTTATTAACGTTACATACATTTATATTGCCTGCTTTGAGACAGGAAGGTTATCTATAATTTATAATGTTTTAGTTTTAAAACGGTCGGAATTAGTTGGACACTGAGGCAATTTAAAAATATTAATGTGATAAAAAATTTCAGATCTTTTCAGCTCACCTCAACTTAGATTTTTCACATACTCTCGAACAGTGTCTGAAACCTACATTTTAGCTGAGCCAAAGCCGTTAAATACTATTTTATGAATTTGAATCACACCGTGTGAATGCCTAATGCATGGATGTCAGTAATCTAACCATATGCCGACTGCGACCTCCGCTCACACCGATCTCAGTTCATAAATTTAGATGTAATGAATGTAATGGTCTGAGAATGAGTAATACATATGTTTATTTCATAACATCTTGTTCTGACACGTCTTGACCTGTTAGCACAAGTCTTGAACTTGACTCTATTTGTCCTCTACTGGATTGTAACCAAGATTATAATTAGGCTAATTAGTCGTTGACAAAACTGTGAAGTGATATTAATGATGTGTAAAGTAAAAGCGTGTGAACATTTCAAAGATACAACTATAAAAATAATATGGTAGTTAACTAGCTGGTTATTAATTATTCAATTTTACATAAAATATACATAAAGTTTTATGTATATATAAATATTTTACATAAAGAGAGCTTTTATGGAAACCAGGAAAAGAAATGACCAACTTCTCACTTTATGATTTATGAAAATTTAATTGCAAAATCAAAAATCAAAACCTAAAAACCGGAAACATTATCCATAGGTACCGATCCTTTATTTCAAAATTCGGATACAACACTAATGCGTATATAAAAATATGCACTGTAAAATGCAAAGATTAAGAAAAAAATAATAAATCCACTGACATAATATGATAAAAAATATGTGAATTATACGTATTTTCTTAAAAAATAAACTCGTTATTGGAAGCTGCCTGCATCTGCATCCTTCCATCTTGTCGTTGGACGTCCAACGCTGCGCTTTCATTTCTAATTTCAATTTCATACTATTATTATAATATTCCAGGTTAGTTTTTAACTTAACATTATACAACATTCTACACTCACGTTCAAATAAACCAATAGAACTATTACCACATACGTTGATCGAAAACCAGAAGTTGATGACAGCTAAGATTCTGGTTTCTATAATATTACCAGTTTCGTGTATTTCGAACCAATTACTTGTTTTGTACGTGTTTAATCTTTTACAGAGGAAGTCACTGATTAACAGGTCGTTTTATCTTTCTGATTCATTTTACCGACGAGGGGACTAATTTGGGATATCTGTTAAGGAACTATAGATTCTTGATACTAGAAGGAACAGGTGCACAAATTAGTTTAACACTTATTATGTAAGGATAACACGAGCTCCTACCAGTGATTAAGTTTACAGAAAATGTAACTGTAGCTTTTATGTGAGTATACCGAAGGTGGTCAGATTTTGTGCAAAAAATATAAGGTTACCAAGTCCTCAGCGAGAAAAACAAAATTAATAAATAAAACTTTCGTCGTAACAATGGACCTTGAATTTGTTTGCGACACAAATCGGGAAATGGTTTGGAAAATTATTCTGTTATTGGATAACTTATTTTCCTTGATAAATCGATCATAACAAGAACAATTCACGGTAATGGATTTTGTTGCTGACGTGCCTAATATTGTTGTAGTTTGAAAATAGGAACCTGTCATATGAATTATTATAAGTTTTTTTTTTAACTTGGGGTATATTTAATAACTCTTTCTTTTATTTCAACACCTTATTGCAATATATGAAAGATATATTTAATCGATAGATAAGTCTTCTAATTTATAAACGTTATTCTAAAGTAACTAAGAAGTAGCTAACTTCATGAAGCTAAGAGCATCGCTTATAACCACACAGGTGTGTCAATTCATAACCACTAACGTTCAGAGATTAATTAATTGAAAATTGTTCATGAAATGTTACTGATACCAAAACTATCTTAACTAATTAAAATACCTCGTAGTCTAAGGGGACAGAGCAAGTATAATTAAAATTAGTTAACTAAAGTAACTCAGTCTGTAATTAACTAAAATAACAAAGAACAGGTGCTAGTAGTATTCACTGATTTTACTGAAGCCTTTGACGTTTTAAACATTGACACACTAAATAACAAGTTGGAACAAATTGGAATACAAGGTCCTATGCTGGAGTGGTTCCGTAACTACCATAAAAATAGGAAAACTATGGTAAAAGTAGATAGATGTACCAGCGATCCTATATTTACTGAACAAGGTACGGCCTAGGGGTCAATTCTAGCATCTATAGAATATTTAATTTATGACAATGAAATGTGCAGTATATTCAAAGATAGCTCCGTATACCAATTTGCCGATGATACATGCCTAGTGACATATGGTAGGGACATCAAAGAGGCACAAACAATGAATATTGTTCAAGTTAAGTACAATATATACATATATATATACATATATATAAAATCCCCATACATTAAACTCAGTTTCAATCCGTCACATGTTCATGTCTTCCACTGGAAAGTGTAAGCCAACATACATATCTAGGACTTTTGATAGACAGACATTTTAATTGGAAGCCACAAGTAGAACACGTATGTAATAAACTAAGAGTGCTCCGTGCCAAATTTTCTGTTATTAAGTACAAACTACCATATAAAATCCTTAGGATGTTGTATGTATCATTAGGAGAATCAGTAATAAGCTATGGTTTAAGTAGTTATGGCCGCACATACAAAACCAACCTAGATGCTATATACAAATTACAAATTAGCATAATTAAAAATATTGTACCAAAGCACATAAGAAACATATATAAAGGAGACGAAAACGGTTTACTAAAACATTGCCAAATCATATCGGTTTTTAATAAAGTTAAAATGCACGTAATATTGGACGAATACCATAACATCGAAAAAAATAAATATAGACCCAACAAGTTACGAAAATTATGTTACTTAAATAAATATGCACTACCCTCCATTTAGGAACAATGAATATGGTAGGAGGACGTGGGAATACATGCTTCCTAATATACATAACACAATTGGGGATGAACTGCACACAAAAATAACTTCAAATTATAAGAATTACAAGGCTTGTAAACGTGCAATTAAATTGTATTATATTCTTCAAAACTAAGAATTGTAGCATTGGGCGACTCACTAGCGCTGCTATAAACCTTTAACAGGTTTAAAGCGCTTTTAGTGCATAGGCATAAAATTGTTATTTTTTTGAATAAATAAATAAATAAAAAAAGTTTTATTAATACCTATTACATTTCTTTGATATTCGCATCCTAGCTTTTCGAAACCTGATAATGTAAAGATTAAGTAAACAGTTTTATGTGATTATATAAGAAACATCGATCTAAAGTCATCTTATCAACGACATAATCGTCATTCTCTCACAGCACAATATATTTTAGCGCAGATTTGATATAGAACTAACATCAATATTATTCAGGTTGGCAATTAAGTATTTGTTTTAACCCTAAAGACATAAATAATATACTTTAGAACTTGAAAGAATCGTTGATATATGTTCAAATTAAATCGAAATATCAATTATAATATAATCTTTACGTCTATTTCTATATACCCTATAGTATATAGTTATAGTAGTAATATATCACATATGCACTTAGATTTTCAGACTTTTACCAACGACAACAACTTTTCGAGTATAAATTTACGTAGATATATGTAGGTGCCTAAGGAGTAGCGTAATGAATAACGAGTACGGCTTTCAATTGTATACTTTTTTCAATGTATATTAGAATATTTAAATTACAGAGTTTAGTTTACCTGTATTTCGGGCAAACGCATCGTTTGCCTGCATTGCATTCCTTAGATCCGTCATATTAGAATCAAAAGATGATGTATTCCTTAGCTTCTGTTACAGAACAAAATTAATGAAGTAAACAGGCTAAAATAATTAATTATAAAGTAAGACAATACGCGAGTATACTTTTTTAAATATCGTTCTTACACCATACATATCCGTATCAAAAGGCCTATCACACCTTTTGACAATAATGTTTTGTTCCAAATGGGAGCCCTAAATTATAGCGATAGGGAATCAAATGGTGTGGAAGCCCACACGTTAATAATACATGTATTCCGAATGTAATGCTCTGAGAACTAGAACATCAACTGCCATATTTGGCATACAAGATGTATGTGCGCAACACCAATCGCCATGATCATACGACATTAATTTATCTCTACATGAGCCTGTGACGTAATCCTCTGTGCCTCCGTCATATTAGCTCTTAAAAACATCAGAATATGGAGATATTTTATATTTTAGTTTACTTAAGTGCTGCTAGTACTCTTAACGAAGCAACTTTAGTGGACATCTTGAAATTATATAAAAATAGAATACGATAAGCGATAAATCCCTATTGTCAAGTGAGCAAGTGTCAAGTATATATATAAAGTACCTGGTTTAAACCAGCTAGAACAGCAATTTATATTGTACTTAACTTAAACAATTTAATAGCTTTAAAACGCCTTATTTGTAAATCGTGAATATCGAAGTATTTTCCTAAAAGATTTGTTTGGTATAGGTACGATTAACTTTCTGATTTACCAAGGACTTCAATTGTTAAATGATAGGTCTCCCTTTCACAACGTTATAAAATAACGCACCTAATCGGCACTCGGTGAGTTAGTACAAAATCGTTAAATTAAAAAATAGTTACAATATCTCTCATCCGATTGAGTAACTAAGTATATACTTAGATACTCAATCGGATGAGCGCTCATTCTGAGAAATAAAACTTTGACATTGTAGATCAGGTGCCTACATACTTAGACCTTAACAAACTGACAACAATCATGACTCAAACTAAACTTGATATGTACAGGAAGAACGCGAAGACTTTCTTTAAAATAATGAAGTTACAACCTTCCATAATGACTAGAACATAATAGGTATTAGCCAAATATGACTACCAAATAGGTACCTACTTTAAAAGCATATTTCCGCTGCCAACATTTTATTACCTTTAATCATATTATAATTTCCTTAATATTCACATCCTAGCTTTCGAAATAGAGAATATAAAGATCAAGTAAACAGTTTTATGTTCATACAACGATGCGAGTAAAAAATATGGATTCCTTACGCTTAATGACCCCTTACGGACTCAACGGATATCCTTTCATACTCGTACGTATGTTTTATGCCTCTTATATTTTAGAGGAAACAAAAAGCGATTCATGTTCTTATACCGGCTACCGTTTACCCATTTTTATTTTTTTTCGGCCAAAGGCGTTTGCGTGCCGAAAATCGTTTGCGGAAATATTACACGAAGAGCACAATTTTCTTAATAATGAGGTGATTTGTTATGTAAATGATCTAGGCTCGTTTAGTGGGCGTAAGAAGTTTAAATTATGGTAAAAAAGATATGACTGATCAGTTGGACAGGAACTAAGAAGCAATTCCAGTTATATTAGCAAGAGAAATGTCCAGATATAAAAATATAAAATAAAACAATCGCAACGGATAGAATTTCGTTCACCAACTAAAAAGTTGATTCATAACGGTAAACTGTTGAAATCTCTTAAGAACAAACTTCGAATAGAAATATTAGAAAAACGTCAAAGGTTTTCAAAAAAGCTTCATAACAGTACAAACAAAATCAACATTCAAACAAAACTCAAAACGTTATTGGACCCATCAAAATTTGAAGCCTTTTTTTCTCTAAATGACTACCTTGGGAGCTGCCTTCTGGCGAGTTAACCGCTGGTCAAATCACCGTTGATGATGAATGATTACTAAGATTTCATTTAATGATGGACTCAGACACCGGCTTCCAACTGACAAGATAAAAAGACTGCTTCAAATCACTCAAATATTTTTTATACACTGTATTGAGTAATGAAATGTTTGATATTTCTTTGTGGAGCAATGATGGATAGACTTCTTACGAGATATTGAAGTTACGCTTAAGTTTTGATCGGTTTAATTTAGTAAATAAACGCTACTTCGTGATTGATTTTTGAATCTTGTTAAGTGGGCGCGCAGCGTAGGCGATAAAATAAGCTTATATTTAGGTACCTTTTTTGTTTTAACTAAACTATCTTCAATGGAGTCATCAATGATCGTAAATAGGTTTTTGGTTTGTTATCTCCATATTCGTATGTTAAAAATATACGTGTAGAAGAAGAGCACTCATACTTCAGAAAATCAATCATAAAAATTCCTCATGAGAACAACAGCAATGACTGACATATTGTTTTTAGCAGTTTTACACGCGTGACTCGGTGTAGGAAATAGTTGTATGTATATGTAATTATACAAATTTCTTATATTCTTGCGACTGTAGATCAATACTGAATATCAAAAGTCCAGGATTTATTTTTAGATAATATTTCAGGTCTCATGTAAAGTTAAACATATTTTTGATTCTTTTGGTGTTTTCCGCGTAACTAGCATAGGCGTGACATGCCATTTTTTAAGGAATAAGTACTATACTAAAAGAAGTAATGAGCAGGGATGATACGTTTTGATTGCAAAGTCCCTAAGTGAAAGTCATAAATTTTCTGATTTAATAGATAATTAAATGGATATCTCTAGTGATAAATTGTCTGTTGCTCTCTTGCTGCTAGTCTAAACGTATCAAAGAGATCAGAATCTTTAATTATGCGGTTTGTAAATATTTATCTTGTAGATTACACTAGTGACCTACAACATGACCTCCAATTCTTCACATTTAAGAGAAAAAAAGTGTACGTTCGTATATCCAACATTCATCATTCATATATCAATTATCCATAGTTCTGCAGCCATGTTTTAAACTCAACCTTATATTTGTACAATATGTTGATTCTGTCTCTGTTAGGTAAAGCGGGCAAGGTAAAAACATAATATTTTTACTAGCTCGTGCAATTACTACAGAAAATGTCATTCTAGTTGCGTTCAAATAAAATTGATGTCAGACATTCATAGTCCACTTGTAGACAGAAAGACTAGCAGTATTACCCCTGATTATATTCCTGCATGTGATGTTGAGAAAAGTATTCGGTCTATTACCTCTAATGCAGTTGGCACTGATTCTATCAGTCGTAATATGGTCCTGCCCATCCTTAATGAGATTTTACCTGTTATCACCCATATCCTTAATTTTTCCATTGATAGCGGAGTATTTCCATCAGCATGGAAAGATGCTCAACTTATTCCTTTACCAAAGAATCCCAAACCTGTCTGCTTCTCAGAATATCGACCCATCTCAATTTTACCATTTCTGTCAAAGGTTCTAGAACGCCATATCCACCATCAGCTCAGTACATTTCTTTGCAGAAACAACCTACTGAACCCGTTCCAATCCGGTTTCCGTCCGGGCCATAGTACGACTACCTCTCTAGTCAACATTACAGATGATATAAGGATAGGTATGGAGAATGGAAAAGTCACAGTCTTATGTCTCCTAGATTTCAGCAATGCTTTTAACACTGTTGACTTTGACATTCTCCTTGCAATACTTAACTCTATCAACATATCTCCAACTGCTATTGACTGGTTTCGTAGTTACCTGTTTGGCCGCCGGCAGCGTGTCAGACTGGATGATAACTTCTCCACCTGGTCTGACACTGCTGCTGGGGTGCCACAGGGTGGCGTTTTATCACCTTTGCTTTTTTCAATATTTATTAACACAATCTCAAACAATCTCTTCTCTTCCTACCACCTTTATGCGGACGATTTGCAAATATACTGTCAAGCCAATTCTGACATGGTGCCCCATGGCATTGATACCATCAATAAAGATTTATCTACTATAAGCAAATGGGCCACCATGTTTGGGCTCAAAGTTAACCCTAAGAAGACTCAAGCAGTAATTGTCGGTAGCCCAAGATATATTGCTAAGATTAACAACTCGACACTTCCGCAAATCTCATTTGAAGGCGTTACCATTTCTGTAAGTGACAGCGTAAAGAGCTTAGGGATATACATCGATAAAACCCTCTCATGGAGTGTCCAGATCAAAAATGTCAGCCGTAAAATCTTTGCCTCTGCAGCTTCTCTAAGAAGGTTACGTAATTTTCTTCCAACATCTACTAAAATAGAACTCGTGCAATCTATTCTTCTTCCCATTCTTGACTATGCCGACGTCAGCTATCTAGATCTCAATGAAGACCAACTTGATAAACTTGAGAGACTTCAGAATTTCTGTATAAGATTCATATACGGATTACGCAAATATGATCATATCTCACAATTCCGCACTAAACTCAAGTGGCTTCCGATTCGCCTTCGCCGGAATACTCATATCCTTTCCCTACTGTATACTATCTTGTTTCACCCATCTATCCCTATCTACCTAAAACAACGTTTCTCATTTATACGTGACACACACAATAGGTGCTTGAGATCATCAGAAAATCTGACGTTGGAAATACCAACTCACTCTACAATGTTTTGGGATAAATCGTTCACTGTGCAAGCCGCACGCATTTGGAATGCATTGCCAGAGGATATCCGACGCGCTCAATCACTAGCTGTCTTTCAGAAGCTCGTCAAGGATCACTACCTATCTCAGTAATACTTGTTTATTGCATATATTTATGTATGTATATATGTATTTGTGTATGTGTATGTATGTGTATATATATGTATATATTACCTGTTTTTAATTGTAATTTGTTTTTACTTAGATCTTTTTCTATCTCTTGTTTTTGTTTATTATTGTTTTATTTTTTTTTATTTCTTTTTCTTTAATCTTTTTTTTTTTTTACTCTTTGTGCACCACTATTACCTAATTCTTTACAGTATAGTCCATCAGGTTGTCTGGAAGAGATCGCAGATTGTGATAAGACCGCCATTTGTACTCACCTATTATTATGTTTTTTTTTGTTTGATACCTCACGTGTACAATAAAGAGTACCTATCTATCTATCTATCTATCAGTATTCTCCTTTTCATTTGTACATAATTATACGGGACATCTGAAAACGACGGTTGTTGTCGACAGAGCAACGTCTAAGAAGGCTATGGACTTCCCCTGCTTTTTTTGAAAAAAAAAAAAAAAAGATATGTGCTTATGATATCTTATTTTTTAATGCTCTTTTAAAAAACATAAAATTCTTTTAGTAAACCAGCATAATTTTGGTTAAGTTGCTAGTGAAATTAGTTATACCTTACGCAAGACGCAAATTACTTCTTGGATAAAATACTGTATCCATATATGTAAATATATGTATAACAGTGAAATACATTATGGTAATAAAGTGTATGTTTATGATAATGCGCCTGTTCTCAAATCATTAAGGTTTATCCTGACATATGTGTGTGATTAGGATGTTCATTGTTCAATACAAATGTATTGTTCTCATCTTATTTTGATTATGCATGACTGATTAAAAATACAATGGGTTTTATTTCATAGTACTTTGTTTGCGGTGTCGAAATATTTTGTGTGTTAGTTGTGTTGTATGTTAGTGTCACTAATTCATTACGGCTTCTGATTTCTTGATTGTACTATACGTACAACAAATGTGATTGAGTTCTTTTGGCCCGTGCATACATTAAACAACATTTATTTACTCTTAATGCACTCCTATTTCTGTTGTGGAGAAGCTTTAGGAACGGAAAAAGCCAATATTTTCATTTTTTTTTTAAATATAGCGGGTTAATTTCTAATAATTAGTTGACATGCGAATACTTTATATGTATAGGGACTTAATTGCATAAATAAGGTTTTTATTTCTTTTATTACACTTTAAAAAAAATCTAGCCCATAATCATATTACAATTCTTGCCATTGTTAATATAAAACAATCTCACAGCCAAACATGTATGACGATACCCCGAAACATCTTAGAATGTAATGGAACGCGGCCGTCACGTGGGCGGATGAATGGTGCTCAGGAGTTTGTTGACTGATCTGTCACTGGGCAACTTATGATATAATTTTGTCGCATAGAATAATACAACAAAAAATATACTCGCTAAGTATTTATTGTTGAGTATAATGTATTTTGATTAATTATAACTATATATACTATTACATTAGATTGGTTTTGAATTTCGTATTGTAAGGCAGTTAGCCACGGTTTCTTATTTAATGATAACTATTGTGTCAGCCATGATTGGAAATCCCCATCTATTGCACTAGCTAACGCTAGCGTTTAGTGTTAAATTAGCGCTCCTAGCGGCCTTGACTGTCGATCACATTCACATGGTATCACTACAATACGATAACTATGTTCATATGTGCTTTGCCAGAGAAACTGCTGAGTAGAAAAAGCAACAAGCTATTGAAGCTATAACACAATGCTTCATCTATTATATTAATTGTAGCCTAAAGCTTCTAAGGCTTTTAACTTGTAGACCGAATTACAGGTTATTAATTTATGTTATTACAAGTTGATAAAAAGTTTATAATTTGCATAACGAAATTTAAATTTATTAGCTTAGTAGTATTACACTTAAGAGATTGATGGTAGGATTGGGCGCTCGTAAGTTAGAAGCATCTAACTCACGACATTATTTTCAGTTAATCTCGCAGTCTCTCTAGTTCAATAAATCTGATACGTAAGTCGGTATTTCTTAATTCAATTCTCATAAGTGTTACTCATACACCGAGAGCTCATCACTGACATTTAAACAATAGTTTCAATCACGAGCATTACCTTAAAAAGCTCTACTTTCTGTGTTTTCGGTTAGTATTCTATTAAATATTTTAGTTTGTTTTTATTAAAACCGGGTTTAAGTAATGAGCGGCTTATATAAAATAAGCGAATCGACTTGATAGTTCACAGAAGATTTGTGCGGTCAGTCAAACATGCAGAGTTACAGGCCTATGCTGTAACTAGTATTTTGAAACTAGAACTTATCTCGAAAAGTTGTCCAAAATTTTTAAATCTGTAGCTATTGTATCCATGGCCGCCATTCACCGGTTCTCATCAAAAACTGGCAATACCACAGACAGGTGTGTTCCCGTCGTGCCCCTTTTTTTCAACGTCCGTTCCCATACGATATTTATGCCAAAAACGTTGTAAGTACTCCAATAAATAAACAATGATTTAAAGTCGTATTGACTAAGCATTAAGGCTGAATTTGGCTAACATGTCATACAGAAGCTGTACAAGAGTTACAATGAATGGCTCGTTTCCCTTACAATGTAAAGCAACGGTTAAAGTTGCTTGTCATGGGAAAATGAAATTTAAAAACACTTAGTAAGTTTCATATTTAGTTTTGAGTACACTTTGTAAGTCACGTATTCTTTATAATTGTGTTAATTTATTTTTAATTTAATTTCGGTATTTGGAAATGAAGTCCTATTATTATTATTGTTATGTTATGCTAAAATCTAAAATGGTAACGTTAAAATTAGATTACAGAATACTTAGGAATTCATAAATGCATACAGGACTTTGGAAGGTATCCCGGCTATAAAAAAAATTTAAAATACAACTTTGTTTTGACTGCAATTAGTGTTTATTTATAAAGACAGAGTACTTAGACTAAAACTATATATCACAGAAAGCGTGTGATCTGATCTCAAATTGCCGCTCGACTTGTGTGAATATCTATCACGGTAACAAAGGAACGTAGATTATCGACACTCTACTCGATCTCAAGATTTCTACCGATTGATGTTTTTCATAGAGAAATCTGTTATAGACATAAATTTCTATGCTTCACACATTTAATTAATTGCGATCTACCGCATATATGTAAAACTCTCACGTCTTCAAACATCTTCGTTAAAAAGCTTGACGAATACAATGTGAAGTACTCTTTTTTTATGAAAGTTTATTGTGACAACTATTAAGCCTTAGTGTAATACAAAGGTCCACAAAACTGTTTTAAACAGTTTGTCTGTGGACTCAGTCAAGTCTCTAAATATGGTATATATAACTTTATAAATATCATGCATATCAGCATGATATTTATAAAGTTATATATGATATACATATATGATATGTGTGTATATGAATAACCTGATATGTAATATACATTTATATGTAATGATTAACCATATATATATATATATATGTGGTTAATCATAAATATATATATATATAGGTATATATATATATTTGTATTATATATATGTATTATATATATTTATATTATTATATACATTCGAATAGATATTATTCTTATCCTTATCATAGTAGATTTATTTTTTTTACAACAAACAACACAACAGTATTAATTACCTAATGAATGTGATATATTCTTGACATCAAATCTCAGATTAGATGAGTCCCTTAACGAACCTTCGGATGTGAAGTAAATAGGCCCCATATGTTAAGAAAATTACCAATTAAGTACTGTTGAGGAAATCACCTGTCGGCGTCCACAAAATTGACAGAAGATATGTTCCTAGTAATAAACGTGGCTACCTCATTATCTAGTGGTCAAATTAGTACAAGAAATAAAAAGCGTATAATCACGCAGTCTGCCTTTAACATTTTGATTTTAAGCTTCGATTTATATATAGAATCAAATAAGAATTACTTAGAGCATTGAATTAAGAAACTATCATTAACGTGGGATGAACAGTCGGCATTAGCATTAGTTATGCGAACAAAAAAGAAAGGATGTGAAACCTCATACCTGGCCAGTAAGATGAATCTCGTATGAGTCAAAAAACCAGTCATCGATTCATGAAAATAAAAAGTAACCGCTTTTAAAATAATAAATAACTGATGTTTTGACACCCAGTTTAGCAAGCAGTTGGATACGTTTTCTGCATATCTGTAACGAATCTAGTGGATAATTACATGTTTACGGTCTTGGCTAAACATTGACTGGCAAAACCTAAATTAGTTATCTTTCGTTTCAAATACGCACAAGCTTGAGCAAAAAGTCATGAATTTTTTACCGCCTGACTTAGACAGAATGTTGTTTTGTCTGTGATTGACATACGTATTAATCTGACTTAACATGTTAAAATGTTGACAAACTTGTTACATCGTTTTATGAAACATAATAAATTAATATTTTGCAAAATAACCCTTTTTAATCTTAATAGAAGGGTTATTATGCAATGCCAATTTAATTTATTTACTGCGACACCACTTTTTTTAAAGATTTTTTAAACTCAAATATGAGAAACCAAATATTTGACTGTTATTCATAGACTAGAAATATCTTAAAAAATCTGTACAACATTGAATCTCACCTGTCCATTAACCCTTGGAATAATTTCTGTGATGCGATAAACGATTTACGATAGCGTAGCAAGCCGAATCAAAAACAAGGCCGTCTTGGAAGAGTGGCGTGCTCCGAATAGTATTAATTACTGAATCATTGTGAGCATTTTGCTTCGGAACCACCATGTCGAGCGTTAACGGTGCCAGCGTGAACAGAGTTGGATTAAAAAGCATGCGCCTGAGCAGCTGTGGCACGCACGGACTACTTCGCTCCTAAAATCGATCAACAAAACTCTTTTAACAAGTGTCGTCGCCTTCGATAATTTGTATTCGTGACCGGTTTTTGCCAAATTATACTTTTTTGCATTCGAAATGGAAACTAACTAATTATTTTTTTTATTTTTTGTTTATGCATTATTTATATTGTTTGCTTTATATTATATTGATATTAAGAAACTATTAATTATTATCATTAGTCTGAACGATGGTTTAGTATGATTTTCTATCAATAAAAAAAAATTAAATGAAATTAGAATTCTGAAAATTAATTTTTGCTATCTGAACGTTTACACAGGTTACGGCCGTATTCAATCAAAATGATAAAAAATGCTTGGCTATAGTACTTTTTTGGAAGACCAAAAGTATATTTTTCAATTATTCTGTAATCACATCATTTAACTACCTATTACTTCGATAAAAGTATGGCGTTAATGTTTTTGTCAGTTCCAGTCCGCTCATGCTCAGTCGCCGGTGGAATGTTCACGGTCCGTGGCGTCTTTCGAAACAGTCTTGGGCGTGTAGTGCAAATGTTTTTTCTAAGATATGGTTTAATGGATTTGTGCTGGCGCGTAGACGTGTTTGATCACCTGAATTTTTCCATTTGCTCTTCTCTCGCAATTTTGTTAAATTGATTTTAGAAGTAGATCAGGTTTTTTATATTTTTCTTGTTGATATGTATAGAGTGAAAGTGTAAAATAATTGGACGTTAATTACCATATTTTCACGGTGTTTACCTAAGTAGTTTTGGGAGCAATCTGTATATATATATATATTTGTAAACCTCCAGTTTCATCTGTAGGAGGCAGTTCGCGATGACGAACTTTAGTTGGTTTTGTTGAGAATGTCAGTTCGTGATAGAGCAGGTGTTCGGGGCGTTGCTCCCTCTGCCGCTCGTGCCGAATTCAGGAGATTTGGATTTAATCGTGGGGCCGTGAGACCGCATTAAGAAAGTATTTCTATTAAAAGACACCTAACTACAAAGTATTCGGAGATGCGTTTTTTGGAGAATCGAAAAAACATAGTTAGTTGTGTGAATGGAACACTTAATTTTTAAAGGATTTAAAAAAAACTTTTGCAAAACTTAACACTGTGCGTTCCTAAAAGAAAAGAAAATGTTTTTTGAAAAATATAATTTAATCACCACAAGGAAGGCAAAACAGGAATTAGAAATGATTTTGTAGATTCTGTTGTAAACCTAATTTTATCTTTTAAACTAAAAGTGGTATTTTTACTATGCAAACCTTATCCACCTACATTCTTATAAGACATACTCATAGAAATATCACAGGAATGCTTAAGTAATTTGTCGTTTAAAAATGTTACAAGAATTTATGGCCAAGTATAACCTTAATATAATATAAGGAAGGTTACTAATATATTGCAATTTTTATCATTCTTAATTTTTCACACAGTCTTAATTATACTGGTTTATAATTACAACACTAGTTAGGTACAGGAGATTTTTAGCATAATCAATTATAAACTGAGATCGGTGCTAGCAAATTTTGTTGTTAAGAAAGTAATGGTTTATAGAGTGATATAAAGAAGCTGTTACTACGTTTACCGTTCAGTTAGTTTTCTTCACTCCTAGCAACTGTGACTGGTATGTAGAACTTCCCAAACCACTTTAACGAAGTGTGTAGTAACATAAATATTTAGTACACTATAATTTAATCCATCTAAGAAAGAGTAAGTTTGTTTAAAAATAAACGTACGAATCATGGCCCCTATTGCTTTCAGAGCGGAATTAGAGTGGGAATATAAGTACCTTACCCAACGTGGGTAGTGTTGAACAGTTCAGCAGGGTTGATTAAAGCTTTACTGAACTTTTTGTTATAAATTACATGTCTATAATTATTATGAAGTTATTAACAGTTTAGTTGGACGGGTAGTCTCACACACATTTAAAGTTAGAGCATGGAATCGTATTTGGAGTGTTTATTTTAAAAGTTTATTTGCCTTAAAGGACTCGGTCTTCCGGGCATCAGCCAGTTCGACTAACACTCCCCAACCCTTCCGTATAAGCAATTTCACTTTCCTTCTCTTTCTATCATTCCTTTCAATATACATACTCCTAATTTTACCCATATAATTGCCCTGATGACGGCAAGAGGTTTGTCCTCTATTACGTTAGTAAGACTAAATTATAGTCAGCATAATTTGGGCATTTGATACGCCTGTCTACCCCTTCAGGGATACAGGCGTGAGTGTGTACATTTATGTGTATTTTTAGCTAATATGATCAAGCATACACATCTAATAGAGACATTGGATATCCTTGAACTGCACCTGTTCTGTGTGACATTAATATGGATGTCAGTCTTTAAGAAGGTACAATATGCTAACAACTTGCACCAAAATCTTACCACGCGTCCTTATCTTTATGCAACTCAGGTTTAAGTCCCGCGTTTATACTAGATCGATTCTGTACTCTTGTGAAATTTCAAATGCAAAATGTTTTACATTGCGTTAATGTTTTCTCTGAGAACGGCATGCGTGGAAAAGTTTCTATTTTCTTCTAGATATTTTGCGAAGAAATTTAGCGTTGGTACGTGAATAAGGAAAACGAGTTCAAACATCTACTTTGAATGACTTGTTTCACATAACAATGGTATGAATAATGTTTCTTTTAAACCAGTAAACTAAACACATTTTACAACTACAATTCGTTTTTGGTAAAGTACTTGTAGTATTTCTAAATGGTCGCTTTATATTCTGGTTAATGTGTCCAAATTTACAAATTCTGTAGGCCTAAACAAATGCTTCAAATACTTTGATGATTAGTTCGACCTTCATTAATAACGGCGTCTGTCTCGTCATCGTTTGCCCCTGAAATATTATAATCGCGGGAAAAGCAAACATCCATAACAGAACACAGCCCTATCAAATAGAAGTTTACGAGTTAACTCATAACCGTTACAAATTTACAATCGGTTTTGACTATTAAATAAATCTGCAGCTCAAATTAAAAATTAGATTCGTTCATAATTTCCGTGGGATAGTATTTTTTATCTTTCGATATCGATATGTATTTGTATTTTAAACTAACGGTGTTATTGTATTTCCATTTTATCTCACGCCTTTACCTATTACCTATTTATGTACTAATCGCTTCATCACGTTTTCGATACCACGAACAAGTGACTGACACTATTCAATTCATAAGTTTCTTAATATTTGTAGATTGCTTTATAACTTACAACTGTTGAGTATATTAATATGCTTAATATATCATAATATCATAACTATTGATATATATAATAACTACACTACAATAACAACTTGTTAAAACCAGCAGTGACTATAAACCACCGCAAATCCTATAGTCTAAACATATGGTCCTTGGTTTATGCCCCAGTGTACCGAATACTTTGTAAGCTGTTGTTGCGACTTAGCACGTCCCATTTAAACAAACCCACCATTCATCTCCATGGCTTAAACTGATCCAAAGGGATTTAGTGTAAAGCGTATATTGATTAGAAATTTATTCGCGAGTGGCATCTCACAAATATAGGCAATCCTGATATTAATTACATATCTAAATACCTCTAGTGAAAAGATCGAAGAAGAGTGACTACACATAATTAATCAATTAAATAGATAAATACTGATTCAATTAAGGTATTCATGAATGAACTCATTTAAATAAATTGTTGTATGTGTAATATGGGAAAAATATAATATGTACATAGGTCTACGTAGAAGCTACATAATTACCCAAATTTTTATATTATGGGTGATTCGGGAGATAATAAAAGGTTTAATTTTTGTTCACCCGACTTTTCGACCATATTGCACCGACCGTGGTCACGGGTTTACTGGGGAGACTCCAGTCAACTTTTCTTACCATAACATTTATTTTGATATTTAGTTTCGTTTTTAGAAGCAACATTTTAGAAGTTATTCAAGCGTACATATCATTATAATGAATAGAAATCGCCATTCAATGTTTATAAATCGAAGTCGACCTGATTCAAAACTTAAAAAGTTACAGTTTATACTCTGAGATTGGTATAAAATTAACTACCTACAACTTATAAGAAATATGTAACTGTAGCAATTTTCTTTAGATTGGTACCATTATCTTCAATATAGTATTTTCCATTATCTCTAATTTTCATTGTTTATCGATTATCTTACATACATATGTCCATTTTGGCGCGGCAATGTTCCCCTTATCTTAGCACCGAGTACCGTAGCAATTTTCTTTTGTTTCGGTAGCAGTCAGCGAATTAAGCCCCTTTCTTCATATTTAGAATAGAAATTCAAGTCCTTACTTGAAAGAACGATGCTTACACTAAATGATCTTAGGGAGTTTCCTGAAAAAAGTTTTGGAGTACGTGTTATGCTTTTTTAAATCATTGTCAGTTTAATAAGTAGTTTGAATTAGTAAGTATTTTACTCGTATAGTACGTGTAAGTGGCTTCTTAATTTAAATATTTAGGTTTGGTTTTGCATGTTGTCTTCGATGGCTAAACAGGCTTAACTAACTTATTTAAGTATACCACCTGTTTATACAAAATAGAACTTGAATTTGAAGTGGCGGTAACACAATAGCGTAGGTGTTGGACATGTTTTAGATCGAATTATTTTCCACTTAGTGCATAACTATATTAACAATACGTTATTAATACCAGGACTATCGATTACACATCATCTTGAAAGCAGATTAGAGATTAGTGAACTTCCTCACAATATCGAATGTCTAAACAAACAAGTGTCAAACCACTTTACATGAAAGAGACGAAAATCATGTTACCATAACGTGCTATATATTGTTAGCGATTATCTCTTAATTACTGATTTAAAATATTAGTCACTGTAAATATCTATCGATCTTAAATTAGGCACGAGACGGCACTCACTAGTGGACTATTTACCGCAAGTGACCGCTTCCGTTCTTGAATTTTGATCCCAGCTATAAGCGCCATAACCGACCGGAGACGAAAGTCGATAACCATTGTGAGCATATAAAAAGCAAATTTATATAGAAGCACTTCCTTCTGTAGTAAGTAATTAAATAACTCTTACTGGTTTAACCTCTTTGAACAATTACAACTCATAATTTCGTGGCAAATTTTGACTTCGTCGTCGACCATCGACTCGACCAGTACCAAACAAACACTTTTAATTTCTTTAAAATGAATTTTGTTTCAACAAAACGATTAATATTTTAATTTAATCAGGTCTAAAAAACTGAATAGGAGATTATAAATCATAAATCAAAGGTGACGAAAGAAGTCCAATACAAAAATATCAACAAGCTATTTCGATAAAAGAAACAATTAATAAATACATGCCAGTAATAAAGTGCTGTGTATTTATTAAATTGTGGTGAGTGTTAGAGAGGCAGGTGTTTGAGAGGCGACATGACAATTTAATATCACGAGAACATAGGTGTTGAAAGTTTCGTTTGTTTTCTTTATATGTTAATACATATACGTCAATATTATCTGAGCCGGGGACTTTTCTGTTATTTTACGAGTCTCGTTATTAGTTTTTTAGATTACAATATAATAAAATAGAATTTGGTAACTTGGTGGTTGATTTGATGTCCGGTGTTGGACATCAAATCAACCACCAAGTTACCAAATTCTATTTGCTGGTTGCTAATTGTAACTACCTACATAGAATAACAGCGATTTTGTTTGGGAATACGGACTCATTTAAAACCCTTTCCTCTCATAGGTGTTAATAGAATCTTTTTCGTGTTTAAGATGGCCCTCAACCTCATGTATATGATATATTTGAATAATACATTGTCTTCTAACAAACGCCATTCATAAACACATTAACAACACAAATTATGATGACGTAATATGTCACATGTAATAACAATTATTGTTAGTTACAAAGCCTGTGAACATGAATATAATTATTCATTGAAACTTGTATAACCCGTTAGGTTGGCAATTAAGTAACCAACATTACAGCAGAACAATGCTTTTGCATCAAAATCTTTAAGATTTGAGTCAATGACTTTGACGCTTGAGAAAAGATACTCGATGAAGTTATTTAATATACGAGCTTCGTAATGCTTATACCCCTTCACTGGTATTATTTTTAAAGAATTATAGTTTTGAATTTAAGTTGAATAAGTATTTAAATCATCTTAATTACCTCTGTGAAATTCTTTTAGGCTAAATTACGTTCCAGAGAAACCGCGTATGTTATGAAGGTTCGGACTTCGGATATACGGTAGTTGAATTTAGAGACAAAAAAAGCTGATCGGGTCATCGCTGCAGAAAACTTTTTTAAACTTTGAAGGAGGATAGAAACAAGTAATAAACAACCATATCATGTGTTGGCATTTCGCTGAAGATGGTGAAGATATTGCCTAAGATTACACCCGAAGATAATTCGATGTTATCCTGTTTGAATTTCCATTGTGTTAATGTTCGTCATCTTATTCCGAAGGCCAGCAATCTGCTTACTTAAACCGATAGTTGAGTACTTAAAGCCTTACCATTATTGTGCTTCAAGCGACATTTGGAGTAACACAATATTCGAGCCATGCTATGTAAATCTCGTATTTAATGTAATGAATTTCCGTATTTAGTTGTATGTCATACATATTAATGGACTTGTAAAGGACGTAAAAGCTGCCTATGTTGGAGTACAAGGTGCCTCCTCTTGTGAACATGAACAACCTCCCTTGATTTATCTTTGTTCTTTAAATGTATAACCCAATATAGCACCTAATAAACAGTATTATATTAAGTAGATGTTCCTCTTCTTCTTCTCCCGCATTAGGCCTGATTTCAGTGTCGCAGGGGACATTGCAATAATTTAAGTAACGGGCCAGACTCGGATTTTGTGGATAAATTTATTTTTTCTTGTGAGAATCGAACCTACTACCTCTGACTCAGGAATCTGTATCACTAACCACAAGACCAACAGACCATTCAGAATTTCACAGTAATTATGACTTTATTATAGAAGTTGAAATCAAGTATAACATTAGCTTATAACTATATGATTCATCAGTATTTTGAATTAGTTTTTAATTTGAGGTACATTACTATTCCTAAATATTAGCATCAACACAAGTTCAGAAGTGGTAAACGAGCAAAAACCTTACCGCTAGAATAAATCGATATGACCGCATACTGTTTGTATAGAAATTGCAAGATGTGCACTGGTAAACATAACGTTGTGTGTTTTGTGCTTAGAGATACCTACATAATAGAATTCAAGAACATATACATCTGATAAAATACACACAGCAATGTAAGCTTCAACCGACTAGCCGATTTAAGAGTAGAATGTCTTTTATTTGAGTATAGAATTTAATATTAACTGTCTGATAGTTTTTCGGTAAATAAGGGGTGCATTAGAAGTCAAAATAGGAACTTCCTTCCTTCCTTCTACTTAAGGTAGCATGAACATAAACTAAATATACACTATATCATTTCTTTTTATGGGTTCCCTAAAAAGTGCTTGAAAGTGTACAATATACTGTTCTATAAAAAAGGTTATTATTGAATGAAATAAAATTGAATATATATTGCACATCTACACACCACTCACACACACACACACACACACACACACCCACCCACACACACACACATCACAAGTACCTTACCTACATTTTACCAAGTTCCCTCAATATGAAGATTACATACTCATTTACTTGATAAAAAACAGCGTTTGTTGTTTTTTTACATTTTACGTTACAATATCAGTTAAAGGGCAGACAATGAGACTAAGAAATAACTCTCAGAGTATCTGTCTTGTTCTAATTTTCGTCACTTTGTTTATGAGTACAGAAGAGCAACGAAAAGTTTCACTAGTTATAAATATTTAATGCAAAAATAATTTATACATACATATTTACTAATATTTCAAATTAATACGTTTTGAAGTTGGAGGTACTTACACAAGTATCTAATAAATTAGATTACTAATAACATAATTAGCATTTTCAGTATAGATGCTTAACTATTCCAGCCGGTAAACCTTTCAACTAAATTATTTTTCAGCAATTTGTGTTCATATCTGTACCAAATTGCAGACCGTCGATTTTCACTGCGCAATCTGTTAGCCATTTACATTCCCAATATTGATTAAACCCAGCGGAATACTCAATGATTCGATTCTCTATTTGTCCAGTTGTGATTAAATCATAGAGATAAACTTATGTTTATGTTCCCTCAATTGTTACATGGCTATTGGTTTTTTAATTCACGTAGCATATCATTAATAGTTTCTCATATATGTACATTGCATTTACTACCATATATTTTTTTTATAAAAAGATAACTCCTGCACTAGGATTAATTCGTGTATCGCGGGGGACTTTACAAACATTCAAACAACGGACACAAAGAACACCAGACTCATAACAATTTGAGGATTACATAAAGTGTTGTCCCTTGCAAGGATCGAACCCACAACACTCGGCGCGGCAGGTATTATATACATTTATAGTATATATTGGCGAAGTGAAAAATATCTACACGGTAAGTATAAACACATTAAGATAAACATGAATCAATTATGATCGATCCAGCTACCTTTTTATACACAAGCTTCTTATGAGATTGTTATAGCTTAGGTAAAAGCTCATTATGCTGACACTAATTAGACCGATTAACTGCAGACATATTTATCATTAATTAATTATTGCTTGTCTTTCATACATGAGAGACGAGCTAGGATAAAAAAGGAATCTTAAGATAAATCTCATCACTGGTACTCGTAGATACCTTTTTATTCTAGTCTTTTAGACTAGTCTGGTTAATATTCAGATTCCCACTGCCAAAATGAATGATATTCCGAATTATCAATATTGAAAGCTTATTTTTACCCTACCTTACTATATAGCTTATTTTATACTTTATTTTAAATCAAATCAACACACATTATCGGATGTTACTATTAACAAAATTGATGTTTGTATGTTGATATGTTATACAAAATCAATAATGTAACAGCTCTATCTGTCGTGTTTTAAGACTATAAAATATGTGCACAGTACAGTACTCAACTGGACCTTCAACGAACAAGATATGTAAATAAATTCCCAGTTTTCGGCTCTATCAGAGCATGCTGCGAATATATAAAACCTATTACAAATCATTATTTATTTTTATTCATACATTTTTTAAGCTTTTTACCGTTCAATGTTATTGTTGTTTATATTCGCTGAAATCAGAAGTAAGATGTAAGGATTTATGAAATAGTAATATTGCAAATATTTTCATGTTCAATAGCTATTTATCCCATCATGTTGCTAAATTCTTTTATATTTAGAGTTGCTAATAATCTGGGGCTCCCCGATTTATATACACTACTGTTTAGTAATTTGAATATTCTTATAATGAGTCGATTTTCTAAGTAAACCTCTTCTTTATATTGATGTTAAATCTAGGCCCAATTATATGCATCACTGACTTCACTTAACAAATATCTCATAAACGATGCGTTATCGAATTAATGATATACGATATAAAATGATTCATTCATGACCCTTAACAACTTTGTCGAAGAATTAACCTACAGGTTTTTTTATAAACTGGTCCGGTAAGTCAGTTTCTTATTACTGCTACACTCATTTAAGGAAGTTTAAAATAGTAATAAAAGTCAGTTATCTACATTCTGCTTTATTTTATGCCGGGACGAAACTATAAATTTAAGTTTTATTTCGACTACTTTCTGTTATAGGTACGGATGTAAAACCTGTAACATACATATGTGACGACAATCTCAATTACCTTTTTTTAATTAATAATAAAATAAGAGCTACTGTCCCCTTTTCGAATAACGCTATCGTGGATTTCGAAGCGGCCGTTTACTACGGCGTCGTCAACCCTGTAAAACGTAAAGAACTTAACGCAGGAACAAAATACAATTTAGAGCACAACGGTCTTCGTTGCGAGGTAGATGTAGCTGATAAGCATAAGATATTTTAAGTGTATGATACCTTTCAAATAATAAGAACAAGATTGAGCACTGAAATAGGGCTCATCGAGTAGAGAAATACAGTCTTCGTTTAAAATCTATTATTAAGGGAAACTAACTTCAAAAAAATAAACTTAAATAACAGTTATAATTCGCTCTCTCGCAGATACGATTACAAATAACAATTCTTCATCTAGTTTTTATGTTTTATTACATAGTACTAGTAAGGCTGGTAGCTCAGGTGAGAGTTCTGTTAATATTTATTGTTTAGAAAATTGCTGCCACGTTGACTGTTTAAAATTAATCTAATGAATGCCTTAAACGTTATTAAAGAAAGAAAATTGTATTTACAATGTCGTCCCCGTTCATTGACTAGGTTCTTCGGGGTAGAGATTACCTATTTTACATAATTTGGATCCCTATAAATCGTTGAAATACCACACTGAATATAGTAATGTGGAGCGTCGGTCGAAATATTTAGTGTGTTGTTGTAATTATTGTTTGTCAATACCTATTTTAAAACCGGTAAAGTAAACAGTTTTCTTATTATTATTAATAGGTTTATTTTTGGTCGGTGATTGCTTCTATAGTTTTTTTTTTCGTGCATTTTCTAAATTAAAAAAATAAGTTTCATTCAACTATACATATGTGTATTATTAATATAGAAATGTGTATTAATATATACAGTTGTAGAGTTATTTTGTTAGTTTGTGTTTTAAACGCTCTAATCTCTGAAAATACCAGAAGAATTCGAAATTTCGAGGAATAATACAGGCTATAAAACGTCACGCTGTGACCCCTTGGCGCAGAGCAGTAACCATTTAATTGCTGGGAACCACTGGTGTTTTATAAAAATTTAAATTTATTTTGCAGTAATATGAAAAGTAAATATTTATTTAAATAGTATGTTATCTAAACATTGTGGTAACCAAGGCAGAAACGCCGTGCCAAAGCAGTGCAGTGACAATGTGCCTCATTGTTGCCACTTGCTACACCAAGTTCGCTCGTTATAAAACTGTAGATCTTGCTTTATTGTGTATCAAAAGGTCATACTTTATAAAGAAAGTTTATCTTTCATCTACATCGTTGACTGTGTGGGATGAGATTTTTTCGCCATTTTAAGTTCGTATTTCAAGGCAGTCATCTGTGAACTGTGTGATAAGTATACTTATAGATACCTCATTTTACATGCAAAAAACTTATCTTCATTTCATTGAACATCTCTTTCCAAATGAATAATTTTACAAGCACAGTTACAAATCCGTATGATTTTCGATGTAGTAGATAGTAGTATATAGTTCCCGGTTGACAGCCTAAATGGGATGAATTATGGTTGCCAAAATGTGTGATATATGTAGGTGTGAACGTATTGTATGTATATGTTTACATATCATTTTAAACTGTTAAAATGTGTAAATCTGTTTATGCTAAAACTGTAACGTATATCAACACTTTCCGATGACAGTTTTAAATGTAAAAAAATTGTCGTATGGTGACCAAAACCGGTCGGTCAATAACAGATTCCGGTGCTATGTCGGTATGCTTTAATAACTGAGGTTGCCCCTGCGGGATATGCAATAAAAAGTACCAAAACTTCAAGCTATACTCGCAAAGAATTTTTCTGCAATAAAAAAAAACGTTTTCTGCAATACAATAGATTAAGTACTTTTAGTTTCGTTCTCCCCTACTTCATCGGTTTATTCGACTGGTTTTTAATTTCTTTATGTCATAGAAGTATATCATGAACATGGTATTTTCGTTGTTTGGGAACACCATTGAACTCCATGTCTTCTAGTTAAATTAATACAAATAAAATTTTGCTTGCTTCTCTTTCTATCGAATGGCAAACATATTGTAGTATTACCTTGAGGAATAGATTGATATATGTTTTTCTTACCTTCTCATGTAGAAAAGTAATAAGTAGAGAAAGATATATGCATGATATTTCCTAGCCAAGTAATCGTTGCATTCACTTGAACACTTACGACGTAAAAGTAAAAAAAAAAAAAACAGAAAATTAAACAAAAAAAAATGTTACCAGAAACCAGGATGCCTGCTTATTCGTGTAAAATATCTTTCTCGACTTCTTGTTTATTGTGGTTTCTCATTTAAAGTATTACAATCGAAGACATCGCTCCATTAGTTTGTAACGACTATGGACAGAGTGGTTTGACTTCCTTCCAATAAGTGGATAATGATCTGTTATCTCGTTTTGCTCTAACACCACAAATGGTAGTTTTTGTAGCTGGTAGCTTTTCCGTTCTGTTTCTTGTATTGTTTGAAATAGGAAATTAGAGTTTTATAGGAGGTAAACTAGTTCTTAGTGGTTGTGGTAATACCGTTTGCTCAGATTTGTATATACATATGTATATATATGGTAAAAAAAGATACTGGTCTGCTTAATATGGTCTTGGTTTAATAATTTGTGTAAGAAGCTGTCTTAGTTATTGCTTCCGTTACTTAATGAGTTTTGTTGTAAAACGTAATTATCGTAATGGGATATCTTTTATTAGAGCACATTTATCATAACATTTACCTACACCAATAATTATTCTTGTCTAATGGCACGGTTACAATAAAATCTTCAAAGGCGACGCAACTCAAACTTTGAGTTCAACGACCTTAATTTGAATATTTTAGTGCGTGCAATTGGACAGTAGTAAAAAAAATGGTCAGAAAAAAAATACGTTATGTCAGACTGCAATACTGTTAATTTGTAGATAGACCATTTTATCCGTGCTCTAGTAGCGAATACTTGAGCTGTATGATTCAAATTATAATTTTTTTAATTGATTGATTACAATGTGGATTGAGGAATTCATTGTACCTTTTGTGTTTTTTTATGAAGTATGATTGTACCTTTTTATAGCATATTATAAAGTTGAAAATCAATGGTGATGGCTAGTGGTGGATTGTAGGAAATTGCCATAAATAGCTTTCTTAATAGACACTAGTTTTTAACTGCGTTGTTACTGTATGTCATTCATTTCTAATTCTAACCAATTTCACTACACTTACAGAGGCATGTAATCAGTCACATTTAAGCGCTTGACACTTGACCACTGTTCTAAATAATTTGAGAGGTTTTTAAATTTTGTTTTTTCTTTAGACCCTCCAAGTCCTTAACTGTGTTGTCTCGAGAAATGGGCGATCTCTAAACAATGTTGACCTTGTCCAAGTGGGTTCTTGTTATCGGGCCCTTAATCTGGGTTATTTGGAAGCATAACATGACATTGTTGCTATTTAGGCTTCCTTATAAATGACAATTTCCTTGACTTAGAATCACGTTTGCAATTACCGGTTGGGGTTGCCGGATGCCATAAATCTGCAATTAGATGTGGTAAGCTGTGTGGCTATACGCATAGATTATTTAGTTATTATGGTGTTGAATGTGACCGCATTGCAATTCGTAGCTAAATATACAATAACAATGTATAACACTGCATTTTTTTGCACAACGTGAAGGGCGTAAAAAGTGCGAAACGGTTTTGCAAATCGATCTTAAAACGTTTCCTTAAATTATGCATTCAAGTGTGCCATAGTGTTTCGGAATATTCGTAGGCCTATAAAAGTTAACATAAAGAAAGAAAATACAGTGACGTGAGATATTATGTATACATACGCAGAAGTGTATAAAAGACTCACATTTTGCCAATTAGAATTTGTATTTGGTTGCACTAACTTTGATGATATGCTTTCCTAAAATCTTTGAATCTCTTATCGTCCCAACCATCACACGCCACTTTCATAATATTATTACACCATGTCCACATGGTCTTTTCTACTGGCCGTAGCGTGAAAGCTAATCTGGTATAGAGTTTGTGTCTGACATAACGTTAACTCTTGATAGAAAACTTCAAGTAGATGCGATAAACACGGACTTTAAAAAAGCTTTTGATAGGGTAGACCATTCTTCGTTGCTGTTAAAGTTACAATTCAATAGTATACATGGTTCATTGGTTCTCGTTCTATCTATCCTGTAAATCACAAATAATTTTTGTTAACGGCTATGAATCTTACCCATACTACGCCGACTTTCCTCTTCCTCTTTATAAATGACATCACAGATAGAATACATAATTGTAAATACCTAATGTTTGCTTATATTACCTCAAATGAAGACGTTACTCTGATTCAATTATTTAGATAGGATTGAGCGCTGGTGCTACTTGAACTAAATAAAACTTAACCTGCAAAAGTGTTTTTCTTATAATTTTACTTTATATAATATTAATGGAATATTGTTTGAAACTGTTAGTAACGTTCGTGGCCCCGATGATAAACGAAGCTTCAGGCTTATGACTTCATATTGTCAACGTCGTTACTAATTCAGTAAAACTGCTTGGATTCCTTAAAATAAATACCAAAGGTTTTAAGAAGGGAATAACTAGAATTGTCTTATACAATATTCTACTTCTACTACGGTTCACAAAGAGTTGAAAGTATCTAGAGAGCCTTCACAAAACATTAGGCAAATTCTTCTTGTAAAATATCGACCGAAGTCTTTATAAACAAAGTGTTCAGTGTTTTAACATGAAATGCTCGGCTTATTCATGATGCTTATTGATGATGGTCAACAATAAATTGGATTACATTCAACTCGTCAATGGTATAGCACAGGAAGTCCCTTCCAGAATACCCAGATATGCAATTTTTTGTCTATTTTACCCAAAATAATTGATTTCTGCGGACGCCCAACTCTTCTTCTTCTCTTTCCCATTTCATCACCCCTCTTTCCCCTTCCCGCACCCCCTCATCCTTCATCACCCTTAAAGGCTGGCAGCGCACTTACGACTCTTGAGTTGCAGGTATCCATGGACTCACTTACGATCAAGTGACCCGTCTGTTCGTCTGTCCCCCTATATTATACAAAAAAAAATGTTTGTAGTTTAAGTCGCTTTTATATTACTTTCATTGTCAGCCGCTAAAAGAGCGTATTCATAATTAATAAGTTAACAGTTCTTCTACAAGATTCATCTAAATAGGTACTTAATTAAACAGATTGTATATTAATGTTATGGAATCTCGTTTAGCAGATGTCTCATCCGGGTTTTTTGTGCACAATGAAATTCTCACGTTTTTTTCCTACGGAAGTAGCCTAATGTTTCTCTAGATGGTTTGTGAGTTTATTAAAAAAAAAGTTATTTTATATAAAAATGAGGTAGTTTAAATTCACCAATCCACGCAAGAGTCCAGTAAACATGCTAATTAATTTATTATTTTAATAGTGTCATGAGATCATGTCGATTTCTGTCAATGTTAAAGATTCTACAATGCTATACAAAACTTTCCGCTTTTCCGACTAAATTATAACAACAAACCTGCAAACCCTTTTGGGGATACAGGCGTCAGTGTATATATGTATGTATATATATTTTTAGATTGGAATGTAAAGGCGAAAAATCCAGTAATATTACAAACATACACACCTGTTACTCTACTACAATTATACCTCTCAAAATTATATCTGTTTGGCTCTAACCTTGACTTTGATCCATTCATTGTCTATTCGGTTATTTTCTCATCAACAAAAAAGTCCTCATAAAATAAATGATAAAGTAGGATAATTGTAGTTAAACTTACACACATACGCTCACGCCTGTAACCCCTAATTTAATCATCATCTCGCATAAAATACACATTTTACTAATTAAAATATGGTCCCATTAACGTAATAAGCCGGACACTGTATAACTGTACACATACTGTCTGATTGATAACAGTCCGATCCCGTAGTCGCCTTTTACGGCATCACCGGGCAAAGAGGGAGGGGCCCTATTCTACTCCCTCGTGAACCACACAGCATTTTAAACCAATTTAGCATACATACACTTTTACTGAAACACTGACTAGTACGTTTTGGAGTGTTAGCCCGAGTTACTACAATGTAAGTTGCGTACAACTCACATACTTTAACTATGAATAGAGAAATATCCATTCAGAACCAACGCATTTATTTAATTGCATTTCTCTTGCAATGCCAAAGTGAGCACAACAATACCGCAAGAAAATCCATTACATATTTGTCGAGTAGCTTTTTGTTCAAAGTATATTAATATAGAAATAATTTTACTTTAGAACTAAATAGTATAGTAGTAGGTGGGCCTGTTGGTCTAGTGGTTAGTGACCCTGACTGCTGAACTGGAGGGGTTTGATTACCACACGGGACGAAAATGTGTGTTATTCACAAATAGTTGTCCCGAGTCTGGGTGTTCTTTGTGTTCGTTGATTCAATGTTTGTCAAGTCGCCCGCGACACAGGAAGTATTCCTAATATGGGAGTTGTATATAAAAAAAGAAGTATAATTATATTAGATATATATATTATATTACATTACATTTTTACTTTATCATCATTATTATTATAAACAAGAAATAATTTTAACTATCAGAATAACAAAAGGAAAGAATATAGTTACGGAGTGATATGTTAAGATGGTAATAGATTATTTAAATTAGTTCACAGTAGCTTTTTTTTTGTGTGAAAACCCCCACGGGTCATCACCTTACCGGGGCTAATGGGGAAGGTGGTATGTCGGACTCGAACCGACTAAAACCACACAGTGTTCCGTCAAAGGGTCTTATAGCCGGGGCATCAGGTGTACCCTAGAAAGGAAGTCCCTGTGTACCCCGGCAGACCTGGCCGCCTTTTGAGCAAGGCGACCCCAATATAATTTGGGAGGGTTCCGTCCCCCCGTCATATTTAGTCAAGCGCGCGTGGAACACGTCGTGCCGCCGTCTCGGGCCTGCTTCTGCTAGGGCGATAGATAGCCCAGTCTGTCGCGCTCAGGCCAGCGCTCATGGAGGCCGGAGGTCATTTTGCACTCTCAGACGCCTCGTGCGTCTTCTGCGGGACGGAAGAGTACTAACTCTCTCAAGTTCCCTTTCCGCCGCTTCTTTTGCAATCATCACTGCCTCGCAGTACGAAGCGGCGGAATCTCATGCACTCTCGCTTTGGACCATACCAATAACTGTATTCTCTAGCGAGAGGCAGTTTACAGTAGCTGAGTTTCAGTTTCATACCTTCTTGCTGGCTTATATACAGATAGTACCCATAATATCCACTATCATCAAAATTATACATTACCCCAAGGAGTCTGAGGTGTGACTTGAATGGATTAACGTTTAAACTTCCGTTTAGAGGTCGAGAGTCAACATTTACAGAGATTTATCCATTTTAACCTTCATTAACAAGTGAATGCAACACCGGCTTTTAGAATCGAATAACGTTTATTAGCACAATAAGTAGCCGCTTCACTAATACCGGACCGTGCAACCAAATCGCATTAAAACCGGAAAATCGATTTCTGGTTAAAATTTAAGTAGTCCCATTAAGGCGATCAAATCTAGATCGATGATGTAAAAAATAAAGGTAAATTTCTGGATGTTTTTTAGTAATGCCTCATAGGGCAATTTGGTTATTATCGCGCTTTTATGCGTCTATTGACTCATCGTGGCGCCAGGCTAAGACTAGTATGGTAATGAGGTTCTTACTACATACATATTTGTTCGCTGTGACTTTTCGAAACCGGAACGAGTTATTAAGTCAACCTTGTTATCCTTACGGCCTGTTTTTGTACTGTCAGTAGAATTCAACGAAAATCGTTCCTGTTTCATGGGTGCATCCTTGGTGCGACATCTTTTTCGCGTTATACATTGCTGTTTGTTTAGCTTTTAAATGATAATAACTGTACTGCTGTGGTGTTTAATGTACCTTTTTGTTTGTTTCAGATTTTACAAAGTAATGCTATAACGAAATTGGACAAAAAATGCATCTCCAAGTGGTCTTGGCTTTAAGTGCAATCTTACTCTGCGATGCCAAAATCCCGAGGTATAAGCCTAGCGCGCAAAATGACTTACCGCCTAACCCTTCACAGAACGGGCAAGCAATGTCCCTTTTACAAGCACAAAAGAAATCAGTCAAAACTAGTAGAATAATCGACCAATACAAAGCACGTCACCGAAGAGAATTATTTGATTCTAAATCTTACGAATCGAGTTTAACATGGGCTCATTCTGAAAGATTAGATCAGAATGGTGACGTTATTCTCCGGTGGGTGAATACAGATTCGAGTATAACATTCAGAGTGGAAGCGAGAACTCATGGTTATGTCGGTTTGGGTTTCAATTCGGCGAAGAATATGAGAGGTGCAGATTTGGTAGTCGCCTGGGTTGACGACAGGAATGGCAACGCACAGATTTTGGTGAGTTTATCAAGTTTATTTACAGCTGTTGTTTTTCTCACGATGTAAGGTGGTCAACTATAACATTGTCTTGTTCGTTCATAAATAACTCAAGTAGGTATATGAATTTTTACTGCTTATGAATTTGAACTCTATTCAAATATTATGAATTACTATCATGTAAGTATATTTTTGAGGGCCTTGGACACCCGCTCGTGATGACCAATTAAGCTGTGTTCCGATAAAACTAATTTAAATACTTACTAAATGCAACATGTAACAGCTTCTAATTCTTTAATGAAAATATCTCACGGTAGTTTTCATTACGCTATCTCGATATTAAGTAATTTAATCTTTACAAATAATTAAATTAATAATGGACCGTTTCTACTGGAGTTTTGTAGACGTAGTTGACCGCCAGCGGCGGCGGCAGGTAACGTGCAACTAATTTGAATTACAGGAATTTATTTTCAGGCTATAATATCCTAGTAGCTTTAATAAAAATCCGAAATTGAGTTTGTTTGTTTATTAATTACGTCATGAATTGTTATCATAATTAAGTTTTTTCACTTTTAATTACGGAAAAAAAATTGCTCCCGATTTACAGAAAAAATAATTTTACGCGCTTGCTTATGTAATGCTATGAAAAAAAATAACACGTATTTTAAATTGAATTTTAATCAATTAAATTATAATACAATACAAATTCATTGAAAAAAAAAACAAAAAATTGTTTCGCGGAAATATATATCGGAAGATGCCGCCATTCGCATAAGTTATTGTCCGTGGCATTCACGGCGGGTTCAAGCGTGTAAGGTTCTTTGTATATTAATTACTGCCTACGCGCTTACCCACGTAATGTAAAAGTATGGTTATATCGTATTCATTAAAAATAAGTTTATAAGAAAATGAAATACTAACAGGTTTTTAAAAGTATACTACATAGCGCCTCTCTCGTAGGGTTGCAAGTTTAGATTATTTTAACTTTGTTTGATATATACACATATATATATATATATGTATTGTGTGAACCGAGTCACATTAAATGCATTCAGATTATAATCCAGAAAAAAGTTATTCATTGAACCTAAACTGTTCTTTGTGTTCTGTTAAAGCTCATTTTAGTAGGGAACTCATCATGGCCCTTAAATACATATATCTATATAATAATATCATTTTAAATTCATACATATAATATAATTCCCGATCTTCCGCCAATTCCTTGACTTCCCCATACGACATGACACATGCTTTCTCCTTTACTTGGTCTATGAATGCCCTTCTCGGCCTTTCTCTGCCTCCTCTGTTATCTATAGTCACACGTGTCTGTCTTTATACATACAATATATTTTTGTATCTACTAGTAGTGTTAATGAATCGATTCTTCAATACTTTAATGAACTCATATTATCTTCACTTAAGTAATTCCGAAAGATTCATGTAAGATTGTGTAATGTATATAATAATTATCATCTTTAACACAGTTTACTACAAAAGTATCTCTACATAACACGGCGATTGAATGAATGTGTTAATTAAAACAGAATATGAATGAAGCTGAAGCTGTCAGCTTGCGTAAACACTGCATGATCCTGGGCATTCAGATGTTCCAAGCAACTATTGCATGTCTATATTCAACTTGTGAACATATAGTTATAGATCGTATATTTAATACATATATACATCGTTTAATTTCAAAATACTTATGTTTTATGAATTCAATTTTATAAATTATCAAAAAAACCTAACTTACCTGACAACTATGTATATACATTATAAATGTGTACAATGTGAATACATACAAAAGTAGACGCAAACTAATCGTTTAGTTTATTAGATAAATGTAGCTAACGATCAGGTGGATACTATAAAAATGTAAAAGAAAAAGAATAAAGCTGTGTTCGAAATATTTGAAATTTAAATTAAATAATCGAATTAACGAATCACGTCGTAGATCATGTCATAGAGCCGCTGCTGGTAAGAGTCACGGTTCGGTAATCCGGACGTTGACATGTCTATCAAAAACCGCAACCCATTGTGTCTCTCCAGTAAAAAATATTCTACTTTAGTTTTATATAAGCTACGCGCACATTACAGGGCTGTAATTTTACCTGCTTGTAAAATATCAGTTTCATTGCTTATGCAAACTTATACTTACACGTTATATGGGCCTTAAATATGAAATTAGCGTTTTGTATAGAAAAAATAAATCGAAAAATATTATTAAATTATGTAGTCAAAGTATTATCTATAAACTTTTGCCATTTATACGTAGTTCATTGATTTCACTGCTGAAAAAGTTGTGGGGAATCGATAAAGCTTTGGAGGTGGTTTGGACTGCCTCATCGGTATTGTTTTTTATTTCCTTTCAAGAAATTGTACAAATTTCTGAAAAAGTGGTTATCTCTTCGAGCAAGTTCCGGGAAGCGTGGTGGGTGTCAGAGACATTAAAATGGCAGCTCCTATAATTTAACGACTATCTTTCGTGAAGTGAATAGGGTCTAGCGTTGACCTGAAGCAATCATGTCCTAGAGCAATCGACCAGACTGTTGCTTAACGAATAGCTTTTCTATTATGGTTTGCAATTCTTGACAAAACAGATCTGCCGTAATGCTGTAGTGTATGACATCAGCACTAATGCACCAAACACTCACCATTACTTTTTTCTGAGTCAACTTTCGCTTGGGACAGGATTTGGAAAGTTCTCCTGGTGTCATCAGGATCCATTATTCAGTAACAATACGATTCTAAATTCCCTCGTTATTGAGTAATGTAATGCAGCGCTGCCCAGTTTGTTGGTGTGCTTCGCTTAATTCATACGTTACCCATTTCTCGAGATTTTCAGTTTTCCATTTTTTTTTCCAGCGAACTGAAATTGTTTTATCAATCACATCGAAGCCTTCCGCTAACTCTGACGTAGTTTATGATGTTTCCGCTTTCACGGTAACCTTTAATTTTTCATTGTCAACTAGTCTGCGGCCGTTCACGGGGTTTGTTCTGTAAACCAAAATTTCCAGGACGAAAACGTAGGAACCCAAACGTACCGTGCTTTCTTTTACAGTAGCTTCCCCATACACACACAACTCAACTAGTCAGCCTCCTGAACGCATAATGGACCGAACCTGAGTCTAAATGCAGAAACTGAGCCCTTTACCATTACCATTATCACACACACATATCATTAATCCTAGATGATTCAGGAGCGCTGGTGCCACGGTAGAACTCGTTTTTGTAAATAACGGGGAATTTTAAGTTTTCCATTTTGTGAACAGAACGTTGTGAAAGAAAAATGAAATGGCGTGAAAACACATGAATCACCAAATACGAAACACATACAAGCCTAAATTTAAAATAAATTTGAATGTAGAACGCCTAACCAAACGCCAGATATTTGAGGTCAAAGTGGTCCGTGCGACAAAACGCTAATTTCATATGTAAGGACCTACTATGTAGAAACATTTCCTAAATACCTAAACACAACTATATATGCAAGTGAAAAATTTCTGATTACGAATATTTTGTGTTTTAATTGAAAGGCAAAGAACCTTATTAGTACCTTTCTCATTCATAAACAGATTTAAAAAAAAAAAGTAGTAGGTAGCTGGTAGCTATGGGACGAAGAACACACGTTGCGCAATATCGAAATCCGATATATATTTTTCATAAATTGGTTGTGCTTTAAAGTCGGTTCAGGTTAATTTTGAAGAGATACTTCACCTCTAATGTTGAAAATTGTTTTTATATATTTTTAAATTTAACTGTCAACTCCTTAATATATTTGTATATAAATAGGCATGCGCTGTCCATATACACCTGCAACTCAAGTCGTGAAAGCGGGTAGAAGATAGAGGAGAGGAGGGATTGTTTTTTACCGGTTTTCTGTGAGGCCGTGGCGATACTCCGACCCTCGAACCGACCCATTCGTGCCTAAGCATGGCTCTTCCAGGTGAAAAATTTGTGATCAGATATTCTTATCACATAGTTACAATCACAAATTCTTTCTTTAAGAGCACATTACGTTCACACTCAAATGAATCGAGTTTCAAACCCGCGATTTGAAACGCGATTCATGTGTTCAAACTCACATTTGTATCGATACATATCGATGTGTGACACTCTTACGGTTGATGATATTTACGGTTGATTTTTTTATTGTTTTTTGTTTATCGTTAACGCGAAGGCGCACAGAGCGCAGAGTTGTCACTAACGAGGCCATGGTAATACTGTAGTCATAGTTCCTAGTTTTCGGTGGCTCTCTGGTTTGAACACAGTGCGTTTGTAGCGATGCTTTTGCGCGTTTGTAGCGATACAAACATAAAGATCATGTGCAAAGATCCGTGTCCGTCCTGATTGCGTTTGAAGCACGTCGATGGATCGATCCAAAAATGTGATGTGCCAAGTAAAAAAATAATCGGATGTTTGTCTAAGTAGTACCTGTAAACATCAATATTAACTATTGCCGTTTTCAAGTCTATTTATTTCTATATCGTAGTATCACATATTATCAATGTCCACATAACCTACACTTCATATCAATACGACTGCAGTAGTATAAGTTCTTATTGTAATACTGTTTCTTTTCCATAAACAAGCACTCATTATATTCTGGTTTCTGTTGTGACAATACCATCTTTTATTACTACAACAATTGAAGATTTCACATACATATGTATATTATACTCGTTAAGCTCGTGGCAATTAAACACACATGAGGTACTAACGTTTATTGTTCTTCGTATAAGAACAAACCCTTCCTGTTTGCATTGTCTTCATAAAATATATACGTATATGGACTAGCAGTATTAGATTAAATATACCACGATCGTCCCGATTTACAATTCTTATATGTATAGAAGTCGACAAAGTTTAAAAACAATTACCACGTTGTTTTTTGAATATCTATATTATTCTATATAAAATTTGAGTTTCAAAAATATAGATATTTATAGATTAAGAATGCCACAGAAATATTTTATAGTGCGAATATTATATGCCGTATGTTTCAAGGTAGGGTCGAAAAGGATACAGGCAGAAACTATTTTGTCCAAGACGCAAAGATAAGTACCTAAGTATTATTGTAATTTCTTTCCATCTCACACTCACACTTTAAATTTAGTAGCCTTTGGGGAAATTCTGCCTAATTTATTGTTATTAAAAAAAAAACAAAATGATGTGAATCGCTTATTGCAGTTTACTGTAAAGATAAATGAGTACTCAGACCGCATGACAGAAAGAGTATTACTTGAAGTTAGTACATATACATACTTACATTTTTTTTGCATCAAACATGGATAAACGTGTTACTATTATAATTCTGTGCCGATATAATAAATTGATTTGTCAAACACGTAATATACGGAGTTGCGTGATACGCGTGATCGCAATAAAGGTATTATGATCGAATCAGTCTTGCGCCTCAACAACACGAACAGCGTTAATTATAAATTTAACTATGGTGTTGAGCATTGTCGTTAACTATTCGTGTCTATTCGGATAATTCCCAATCGGATCATCTGTTGAGTGAATTGAACTATGTATGTATGTACCTATACGTTTTCGCCGACGGCATCGGGAATACAGCGAGACGTTACTAAGAGCGGCTTAAGTATTTCGTTCTCATGCCACGTTTGCCATGCATTATTTTTCGAGTGTATAAATGTATGATGGTCTTTGTCCCTCCCTAGAGCAGGTGTGGTGTATATTGTTACCAAAATTGAAATGCACCTCATAGGCGTCCAGTCTAGTACAATATGGTTTCAAAAATTTGTAAAATATCTGGCTTATGCCGCTTGCTTTTTGCTAAAAGCTACATAGTATGACCATGATGTATAACATCTAATTTTCCAAAGCAGAACTAACGTACTGTTATATGAATACTCAATTAATACTGTGACTTTTGCTATAATTTTTAGACACAAATAAAGATTTTGAAGTTTATAGCACTTCTTTTTCTTATTGTTACTTATTTTACTAATGAATGTAAAGTTTATTGAAGGCACGTCAAAGCAGCATTAATTTTTTTTCTTCATATATAATGACACGTCAACCTGTTAAAGTTGGCTATCCCTGCAATAGAGCGTAAACGGCGTCACTTGGCATGTGAGGTGTCACTTAAAACACCCAATCAGGGAGTGACCGCGCGTACGCCTAAGGTTACTAGGTAACATAAGCAAAAAAGGGAAAATTTATAATGCGCACTTTTCAATTAAAAGATTTTATATCTTTTTATTCATGTGACTTGTTTTGTTCTGTTGTCAGAATCGTTCGGCGAAGGAGTCGTATTTAATTATGTATACTATCTTTATTGACGAGACTTGACTATAGTTTACTTCTAATTTTCAATGCACATGTCCTCCAATTTACTTTTTATTTATATCTTGACAATTTCCATAGTTTGCAAAGACAGTTTCGTTATATGATAAATATCAATTATTTTATTGACGACCATGGTAAAGTTACACTGCTGGTGTTCCGTTTTTTTTGATATCCATATTTATATCTTCAAAAATAAACACACCACACAAGACTATAATTAAAAAAAACAAAACGACTTTTGCGCAAAATAATTATACATATTCAACTTAATCGTCTTCGTCACACCTCATTTTGAACATAAAGAGAACTTTATGTGTTACGCAAAGGAATCCTGCGATCACACGGTGCTACTAGGAACCGCAGTAAATATTCAACAAGGCTATAAAATCTATAAACTGTATAATATATTTAGCGTCAAATTATTGTAATGCAAACAGAATTAAATTCGAATCATTGTTGACTACCATTTACCATCCGACATCAATCTTAATAAAGCTTCGAATAAAAAAACAATCTCATAAAATGGGTAATCTATAAACGAGCGTCGGTTATCGTAATTTCGGGAATCCCATACTAAATCGATTTCGTGCACAAATGTACACAAGGATCCTGTCACACGCATCACGGATTACCTGTTATAAACAATGTACAGTCACGTACAGTGAGTCATTCAGTACATATGAGTATACGCCTTTGTTTCCTGAAATGGTAGATAAGGATCAAAGGCGTTAAGTAGAGTTACGTTAAAACTCCAGGCCACCAGTGCTATCTGATGTTTAAATGATTTAAAAAGAAAAAATAACTGTGTAATCCCTGTGATAGCTTATTATAATGTAAAAAAAAACCGGTCAAGTGAGGGTTCCGTACCGACCCATTATACCGCCATAGTAAAATGAGTATAATTTTTATTGGTGGCTCGGGTTCAACAAATTGGGAAGTGTAAAAGTAAATTGTAGCATAATATTGCATTAAATATTTTCTTTTATTTTCTTTTCTAATATGTTTTAACCTTATTTGAGGTTGGTGCCAATTAAACTAGTCCTCTAAATTGTATGAGCGCCCATACAACTTAGAGACTATCTTAATTTGCCTTCAACTATGTATGTATGGGGACACCGTTTCATTTTCAACTTTTTGAATTTTTTGCAATTTTTCCGTTATTTGTGCTGTAAGACCTTACTTTTTGTAAAATTATGTGATTTTAGGCCAACGGGAACACGCGGACAGACAGACCAACAGGCGGACAAAAGAGTGATCTTATAAGGGTTCCTTTTTTACCTTTTGAGGAACCCTAAAAACGGCTAAAGTTTATGCGACAGTAATCTATTGTAGTGAAGAAATGTTCCATTACATGATATTATTAGACAAGAAAGAAACAGAGGTCTGAATTTTATTAGTTTTTACTTTTAGCCATGTTATGTCTCCTCCTTAAACAAATTTGCATTTAATAACAATTCATACAATGACTTCTTGGCATTGTATCAAGTGCAATCTAAATCAAATGCAACCACTGTATTCTACTTGCAAAAAATTATCCAGTACAATGTCACCCAGATATCCTTCAGATTTAATCATTCTTAATAAAATGTTGTTTATCTTGAACCCACTCGCAATCCAAAAATTTAAGCAGCAATTTGAGGTCCAAAATTAGCTTTAATTCAATCAAACACTGCTTGTAATTGGTGAATCAGTTTATGTGGCAAAATAACTCTTTATATGTACTTTACGTGGCCGGACATTACGTTTTATGCAGAAGTTAAAAGAGTAATAATTAGTTCATTTGGTTAAAACAGTTATCGTTCAAGGTATGTAAAGCTTTAATCAAAAGTTACATCTAAGTAGTCAAGGCAAGTGAAAAATGACGTTACACTTGAGTAAAAACATATCATAATTAATACAATATACATATAAATATTGGTGTAGGTTTGTAATATTGGTGTAACATTATTACCTACACTCATAACTCCTAAGACAGTCTGTGATACTTGAAACAAGTATAACATTTACAGTTCAATTTAACCGATTTCAAAAAAGGAGGAGGTTCTATGTTTGACTGTATGTATCTTTTTTATGTATGTTAAGCGGTTTTGCCATGAATTGTGGACCGGATTTTATTTTATTTTTATTTGAAAGAGTACTCCTGTCGTGGTCCCATTGTAACCAAATCGGGATTTGATCATGAAATCCCAGGAAAATTACTACAAATTTTTAATTGCACGTTTTGCTCTAAGAAATTGGGAAGGTGCATTGAAGGTGGTTTTATACTTTTTTAAAGTAAATTATACAGGTAACAGTTAATATTTTATTCTAAGTAATTTTGATTTAAACATTAGATTTTAATTGGCTAAACGACAAAAGAAAATCGAAGGAGGGACTACCATAACACTGTCCTGTTGGTCTAGTGGTTAGTGATCCTGTTTGCTGAGCCAGAGGCCGTAAGTTCGATTCCGACACCGGACCAATATTTTTATGATGAACACGATCATTTTTGTTTTGTGTTTGGGTTTTATTTATCTGGTAGTCTGCTTTCCGTAGCATAAGCACTGTCAGTTAAGGGTTAGGCAAACGTGAGTAAAATGTCTCCAGTTATTTTAACCATCATTTAAGTAATGTATGAATTTACGTCAGAGAATTTGTAAAATTCAAATAATTACATACTTACCATATCTTTATAACTAAATTGAATCGCTCATACTAACCCAAAAGAAACCCTCTGGGTGTAATCATTGCCCATCGATGTACGATATTAATGGGTTACCGAAATTCCTTTAAAACCATTCGTCATAGAATTTAGATTTATTGCTATCTTCTTTAATAAAATGCTTTGTTATACAACAGGCTATCGACATTGTAGCTTATTTGGGCCCGTAAAGTAAATTATTCACGAACGATAGAATGAAAGAAAATTATTTGGCGACTGTGATTTTACGTTTTGGGTGATTAATTCATGAATAAAAATAACAGTTATTCTATCTTTATTTCAGTTGGCTTCTAATTTGTGTATTTTTAATTTCCTTCACTACTCGTAGCGTGGTTATGTTATCTGAGACATAAACTTACGCCTAATTATTATATATTGCCACGATCCTGACGCCCGGGGGTAACGGGGGAGCTGTCCGCTACCTTAGCATAAGCGGGCCTGAGACGGTGGCGCGACGTGTTCCGCGCGTGCCTCTCCAGGCTAGGGCCAGGCCCCCTACACGGAGTGGCAAATTGTTGAGGTGACCAAGGTCTGCAAGGGTTCCTTGTTAGGGTATTCCTGGGTCCCTTGCAACTCTTTGTGACGGAACACCGTGTGGTTTTAGTCGGTTCGAGTCCGACATACCACCTCTCCGTTATTCCGGTGAGGTGATGACCAGTGGAGGTTTCCACACGAAAAAAAAATAGAAAAAGCGATCCTGACGCACAACTTTCGTCTCCTTGACATTCATCAGTCTCGTCATACACACTCGTGAGTTGTCAGAAGTCCTTCTTTTATCTACTGCCAATCTGGCCATTATATGTCTCTCTAACCCTACCCGCAACAACTAGCCTACTCACAGAAGTCTTATAGATTCGTTTACGAAGTCAGTCTTCACTAATTCGTTGCTGCTAATCAAACTAACATTACACACACTTCTCGGAGAATGCATTTTAACGGTATTAATTTTACTCCCATGTTTCTTCTGCCACACCTAACTCTTGCTGCCATACATCAATTGGTGCCAGTACTGCTTTATGAAAAATAAGACATGCTTTTATTGATATTATACTGTGTATAATCTAATAGCTCGACGATACAATTGACAAGTTACTTAGTTTTCACTGCTGTCGGCAGTTCCCAAAGACTGCCAGTATTTTTTTTATGTTATATTGGGACAGACGAACAGATGTTCGTATTTAATAATACGTATACAAAAAATCACTATGATCCGGAATGAATAAACTTTTAAGACAAATACTTTTGTTTAACCATTCATCTTAAGAAAATTTAAAAATGTTATATAATAAATTTATCGTCCTTTCCTAATACTGAGTGTTCTTTTTTTCTTAAAACATAATCTTCAGTTAAATAAAAGTACCTATTATTACCTATTGTAGTGTCTAGAATATATAAAAATATATCTGACTCTGATACTCCGATATATACGGTACAGTCTGGTACATACAATAGCGTAGTGAATTTATTATTCATAGTATTAAATTAAATAAGATCTGACAATCTGTATGACCTAACACTGTATTTCATTATGCATCACTTACAATAACATAAGAGTTCTTGGAACACGAGGATCAGAGGTTTAACTAAAACACTACCCTGACATTCGACCACACTCGTCACACATATCACGTGTGGTTCGGTCACGTGTGGTTCGGACGACTTATTTAAAATTCTCTCACTGATTCAGCATTCTAAACGAAGCCAGTTACACCTTAAAACAAAACACTTTGAATAAACATGTCACACGTATATTTTTATGTGTGACCAGAATGTGCAATGAACTCTAATTGTTGTAAGAATTTTAAATTTCCATGGTTAATGGGTTTAAAGAATATATGCATAAACTGTGTAAGTCGGATGTTGATTATTAGGTTTACGTAGTTTAGTAGTTTTTGATTATGGGAAAATACTTAAGAAGCTATATAAGCTTCCATCGAAGAGTACTTCGAGTTTAACGAAGTCGCAACCGAAGCGCTTAAATTCTGAACAAGTGTATATTTCCTAAGGGTTTAGGTTACCCCGTATGTGCCAGATAAGACCAGCACTCATGTAAGTCTCGGGCTTTATATCCAATCTATCTTTAAGGATCCACAATGACGCATCCTCCATTTGCTTTCTACGATCTTTTTCATAATAAATTGAGGCCATCGGGACTATCAGCAACAAAGTGAGCTAGAACAACAGCCTTCTCACATCGAGGATTTGTATCGCACGAACATCAATTGCTATATCTGTGTATTCTTTGGATTCCTTACACGGTAGATATTTTATTTAGCTGTCACATAAATGTTACATTTCGTGTAAATGTTTCAAAACCTTTCCAGACAATGGTACCACTCGTCTTGTGTGTTCCATCAGCTGTCAGAAACTTTTCGTTGCATAATGCATTTTCCGTTATTGTGGTGAGGGTAGCTTATTTTTTATTTAGGTAAAATGAAACAAGAATATGTTTAGTTGCAACTTAAGCCTTCTTCTGGTAATGGGTCTCACACTTTTGATAAAAAAAATGTATTCATAGTGATCAGATTCACATCAAAACGGAACATGCTGATAAAAATCTAAAGTAGGTATAAATTCTACTCAGAGTTGTTTCGTAATATATTCACAAAGTTCAGTGACTAACCCTTACACAATCTATACTTAACCATAATGCGTACAAATGGATGTGATTAAACATTCAGCTGAGAAAAAAATCACATTTAAAGTTAATTTTGTAAACAAATGTAGTAATCACACTCTTTAAGCCGTTAATGAGTCAGTCAAAAGAACGGTTTATTAGTCAAAATAGGTCAAAGAAGTGTTCGATAACAGCTTTTAATGTATTCAATGTTAAGTTTGTATCAATTATTGATTCGTATTCACCCAGTAAAGCAAACTAAAGTAGCTTCTTTTAAGTAACCTAGTCCGGTTATTTTCTAAGTTATTTATGATAAGATTCGTAAGGGTTATTTGTATATTCGGTAGTTTTTAGCTGTAGATGAAAGCATTGCTGTTGATATACATATAAATGATTATAACCTGGCTCTTAATATCATACTTATGATTGCAATTGTTAACCTTATATAAGTGTTCCAAAATAGTTAAGCATCGTAAATGTGTGCAATGAATCATAAGTCAGTTTAACAAATTAGACTAAGAAAATCATTCGATGATGCTTTTAGGTGTACATTTCTAAATAATGTTCAATAAATTTAAAGTAAATCGTTGTTATTATTATTCGTAAAGTTAAATTTATCTCTTATGAAATACCAGCTTTATTTGTACACTGACATGTTCATATCATCAGACTTAAAATGTATTTGTTTTAAACATTAAGTGGTTTACGCTGTTCTCTTTATGAGGGCCATAACAAATAAATAAATATGACAACATAATTTTGTATCACCTTTACAAATGTAAAACTAGCTACAGTATATCTTTGGATAAATTTAAATTGAAGCAGAGCAAATTCTTTTGAACCACGTTGTAAGTAAAACTTTTAAAATATATTTTTTAAAGTCAGGAAGGCACAGTTTTGCGTATCTCTAAGCTGCATTAAAACAGTCTGAATAACAGAAATTGACAGTAACGAGTAACTGAATCATATATCTCAATATGCCGTCCGGTCTCTAACGTGACAGAACTCATAATAAGGTAACAAGATTGCTGATCAACATACTTAGAAATATATTTCTAAAAGCATACATATTAAAAATAAATTACACTCAGACACAGAACAAATAATCGTGCTCATAGCACAATCTTTTGTTCTAAGTCGGAATCGAACCACCACCTTTTTTATTACGTGTTAAAACCCCCTAGGGCCGTCATCCCACCGGAGTTTTCGGTGGAACGGTGTGTCGGAATCGAACCAACTAAAACCACACGGTGTGCAAAACTGCGCCTGAAGTAAGAGGGGTCCAGAAACGGCTTTAGTAAGTCATCCGAACCCCTCTAAGCGCCTGCCCGCACTATGCGGGTACCAACTGCGAGTAACCTATCAATAAGGTGGCGTCTAGACACACGCGTTCGTCAACCCCTCGCGGCTGGCCATATGCGGCTACAGTCAGGGTGCCATGAGGCGCAGGTAAGCGGTTCGCCGCCGACGGATTGGGTCCAAATGGAGATCGTCCTGCCGGGCCCACTCCGCCGCCTCTTTCTGCGAGATAACATCCTCGCAGAAGATAGCGACCGCGGTAAAACTTCTCTCACTACCGGCCATGGAGCGTACTACGGCCGGTAGCGAGAGCTTCTCTCCGATGACTGCAGTGAGGGCCTGGCGCTGCGTCGTCCACGCAGGGCAATTCACAAGCGTGTGCTGGGCTGGGTCCTTACTGCAGTCGCAATGGTGACAAGCGGGACTCATTTCCTTCCTAGCGACCGAGTGCAGGTACTTCCCGAAACAGCCGTGCCCGGAAAGAACTTGCGTCAGTCGGAAGGAAAGAGCCCCGTGTTACCGCCCTGCCCAGTCGACGATGATTGGCTGGAGCGCCTCCACGGTGGCAAAGCGTCACGTGGAGCCTCTAGCCGGGACGACCAACGAACCATTGTGGCTCGGCGTGCGGCCTCACGCCACTCGCGTGCCTCTTCGGGCGGGGGCCGACCGCCGCTAACCGCCCGGAAATCAGCCGTTCGCCGACAGACCTCGGCGAGCACTTCCGAATCCAAATCCCACGGGGGTGTCTGAACCACCCCCGCCCCAACCCCCTCGCACTAGACTAACAGGCCAGTCCAGAATATTATGATCTGAAGAAATCTATTTAATAAAAAAATATTATGCTGGTAGAAGGACTCGAGGAGTAGCAACTTGCGATCGATTCGTGTTTAATAAGCTACCCGTACAAGGGACTTTGATGTATGGTAAAATTAAATTATATATTTACATATGTATGTAACTTTATAATTAAATATCACTACTTTACAATTTTAAAAAAATCTATAAATCTAAAAAGTCTAAAAATCTATTTAAAAACATTAGGGATACTATAGATACATATATACAATACAATACAATACATACATATATAGATACAATACATTGAAATAATTAAAATTTCACTTATTCTTGAAACACTTAATCTTGTGTTTATGGCATAATCAATTTCAATTAAAATGTAAGAAGTTCGAACAGTGCAAGGTGAAACCGCACACCTGCCCTAAAGGCATGCATACATATGTGTATGTAGTATTAGAAGGAGATGTACTTTTAAGTATGAACTTTTACGGCACTCCTTAATGCGATATCTTGCCCGCCTTCATGATAAAGGTACATGCCCACTGCGCTTACATCCCGCAGTAGATATAGTACAAATAGTAAAGTATCTGAGTGCAATATTTATACTTCTAATAAGCTTCAATTATTGAGAATATGAACGTATACAAAAAAAATAACATTTTAAACATTTACAATTTAAAACAATTTTGTACAAAAAGTTTCACCTTAATCCGGATATCGTTTCTAGATTTTACCCAATACCTTACCTGGATGTGACTTCCGGATAGTATATATGCTCATCGTCTTTATGATCTTAACGTTTAGTTAACAGTGAGACATGTAATCGGGGTAAGTTAAGTCTTAACAAGTTACTTTATACTATTTATTAAGCAACAATTACAATTCAAATAATCTGTACATGTTTTATTATAAAGTTACTACTAAAAACGAACAATACGTGAACGAATTCCGAGCACATCAATTGCACAATGCATCAATTGCAAAGAGCGGCTTTAACACAAATAGACAACCTACACAAAATCAAAACATTTACCTGTAATTTTATACAAGCGAAATTCTTCCCACAAAGATTCTTATCAAAACCAGTCATACACCGATGCAATTCTATCGTATTGCGCAAAACGACTCTCCAAAATTGCATTCCGAACAGGTAGTTAATTTATTGATAGACTATTTAACTCTTATTGCTAATGTAGAAAGACGATATTCCATTGACGTTTCGATTTACAATGCGATTTATGGATTGTTGCCGACATTTATAAGCTCCCCACTACTGCCTTGTTGCAAAGCGTTTGCTAACGGAAGAGTTATGTAGGTTCAAACAGTTTTAAACCGAGTACCTAACACCTCTTTTCATTTTGAATATATTGATTAACTAAAACACAAAGTTCTCAGTGAATTTATTCGGGCACATAATCTTTTCATATATAATATATATATATGAAATACGATGAACTTCATTGAACAAGTCCTAACTGATTTTAAGACAGTTTAAATAAGTTTAAATAAAAATTGTAAATGAAAATTACCATCAAGTTTGTATTTAGCATCTATCTATCTATATAGTAAGATAAAAAACAGGACTTATGTATCAATATCGATCAAACTATTAGTGTATAGAAAAATACGTCTCAAAGAAAAGAAATAAGAGCTATCTGTAGTTACAAACTCCAAGAAGTAGTTTTAATTCATTCCATTATTATTTCGGTACGGTACTCTTGTGGGAATGCCGAAAAAGGTGTGTCATTTGACTTGCGACAGCTGTCCCCCTCGTGAATGATTGCGAGTTACATTCAGATAGGTGACAGCCCTGCGATGCTCCTATTGTGTTTCGATTCTCATGAGCCGACCAACATCAGGTCGATTCTCAAAACTTTATTCTTTTGTGTGAACGTAGAAAGAATTTTAATGCTTCCGTTTGAACTTGGTATAAAATTTTACAATAGAATGGCGTTTTATTGCGTAATGCCCATCCATTTGATAGTCGACTGTCATTTTCTTTGCTAATTCAATTTTCTGTACATGTCACATGAGTCGTGACATTATTTGTATGCATTAGCATATACTATAAATGATGATTCAGAACTGTTTTCTGATCATGATATAGCTGTAGTAACGGTAATACCAAAAGTGTAGTGTAATGTTGATGAGATACTTAATTGATACTAATTATTGATCCATGGTCTTAACAGCACCCGGGGGGGTTGGATACTGAGTTTACAGGCAAGTACCGCATGGATCGATAGGTACAAATGTTTAATTAAAGATTTTATGTTCATCTATTATTATCTGAACACTTATTCTAAGAACCATTTTCTGATGACGTTGGTGCCAGAGAAGCTAATATATGATGATACAAAATATAGAATAGTTAGACAAATAGCGACTACATAACTCACTACAAAACTTTTGAAACCAGCTAGAAGCTTAGTATTTCGAAAAGAGTAAATATGAAAGTGACAGTAGTTTTCAACCGACTTCAAAAATGGAAAAAGGAGGTTCTCAATTCGACTGTTTTTTTTTTATGTTTGTTATCTCATAAGTTTCGACTGCGTGAACCGATTTCGACGATTTATTTTTATTTGAAAGCTGGTACTCATTGAGCTGGGCTCATTTTAATTTGGTTCAGTTCTGAAAATGAGCATCTATGAGAAAACCATAGACTTAAATTTGCATTAAGCACGTGCGATAAAATGGATAATAATTCAATATCACGCCAACCGATTTCAATGAATTTTTTTTATTGGAAAGGATGTACCTCAAGGGTAGTTAGATGAGAGTTTGCTCCAGTTGTGACAGTGGCATCCACGAGAAAACCATATTAGTCTTAAATTTTATGATAGACACATTAAAGTCCGTTGTCTACTTTTTTAAAGTCCGATTATGCATTGCTATCCCTTCAATCTAGTACCGATTTACATCTCGAAGAAACCTATTGCTCAATAGGCAATACATTCATGTATTTCAATTAAAAACTTAAAAATTAAACTTAAAACTTTAAAAATAAAGTCGGTTTCAGTCTTGTCAGTCATATCATAGTTTGGCCTGCAAACAAAAAAATATCTAAAACTCAAATAAACATGCCGTATATTATCGAGGCATACTTAGGCTTCTAGTCGGTACTATCATGACATATGACGATTATCAATTAGTGTCTCCCGTAATGAAATTTGCCATCAATGGGACTGTAAAACTGGAACTCATGTATTGTCCCTTATCTAGCTCAAAATACGTGGTTGTAGATTGTATTCCATAACCTACTCAGACGTGCCAGTTTCACTAACAGCACTCCATCAGGTGTCTTATGTGCCACTTCCCGGAATTAACCCGTATAAACATAAGCACAGGCGACAAAGTATAATAAAATTCTTTACAATTAAATCGTATGTAGGTATTTTAGCAACGGACCGTGGGAATGTACGTTGGCTGACGCGAATCGTCGAATCCGTGCAAAATCCTGTTTTGCTCTGAACATTCACTACATGTTTTAAAATAGGATAGTGAGACCTACTTTATCCGAATTAGCTTAGACACAAAACTAAAAAGTTTATACGCTTGCATTTACTATCGTGAACATATTAACAAAACTTATTAAAACTACCTACTACCTAATAATCTTATCAATAGCTAGTGTAGCAAAAGAACTTAAAGGGAAAAAGAGATTTTTAAAGGTATGAACAGTAGTTAATTAATAATAAATTTTATTAATAATCACGTTTATTGATGCCAATTTCTGTTTAAAGATATTGGTTAGACAGCGTGTTTTGCTTAAAGCACTAGCAACCGATCACTATCAGAGAGGTACTGTGAGTAGGACTCGTGCCCTTGGGTACAGAGATTGTCTGGAACTCATATATCCGGCAAATTGTTAACCACGCAGTGAATCATAATAATATAGAATTTCTTAATAAGCATTGGCTTTAAACATTAAATGTCTCGTTAAAAAAAGATCTTTACAAAGGTATAATACGATATTTCTGGCATTTGGCATATGTATAACCCCCCTATGATTACAAATGGCGCCAGGTGCTCGAACAGAAGGCGAGGCACGTGCACACAACATCTGCTTAAGAAAAAAGTATTCATAATTATGTAGTATACTTTAAGTTATACAGCTGGTTCGAAGATGACAAAGAATGTGTCTACATTACATGTATGTAGGTGTGTTGACTGTATCAGCTGATCATTTTTTATTTGGTCGTGTTATGATTGTAATATAATACTAACTAAACATTTTAATAAATAATAAAAATATTATCTGACGGTGTATTTTTTAAGAAGAGTTAAATATATCTGTATTTAATTAACTTTAAAAAAGTAGACAACCGACTTCAATGCGTCTATCATTAAATTTAAGACTTATATGGTTTTTTCATGGATACCATTATCAGAACCTAAACAAACTCATCTAACTACTCTTGCAGTACATCCTTTCCAATAAAAAGAATCATCTAAATCGGTTGGCGTCATATTGAGTTATTAGTCCATTTGTCGCGCACATACTTAATGCAAATTTAAGACTTATATGGTTTTCTCACAGATACCAGTGTCAGAACTGAACTAAATTGAAATGGGACTACACGGGAAGCATCAGCTTTCAAATAAAAAAAAAACACCAAAATCGGTTCACCCCAGTCGACAAACATAAAAAAAAATATAGTCGAGTTGAGAACCTCCTCCTTTTCTGAAGTCTGTTGAAAATAACGTCTTTAATTCCAGGTTTATTTAAAAAAAATCCTCAGGTAAAAAATAATTAACAGTATATAAAAAACTAAATCTGCTACTTAATGGTTTGTCTTAAAAGCTACTATTACTAATTATTTTAATTATCCATAAAATTAAATAAGGATAATAAAACTTAATGCGTTGTTGACTCAATTCCTCATAAGGCCTAATAACTCTCTATAAACTGCTGAGGTAGTCATAAAAACTTATTGTGTTATCTCTAAACTTCATTAAAATCCAGTTCTTATTAGATAGCTAACTTAATAAATATCAGGCTTGTCATTATCCCTTTTCTTTTTAAATCTAGGAGACTTAAAAATTTGAGTGACTGATTAACGTTTGGGATTGATTAGGCGAATTAGTGAAGAGCGATTTATTCTTTGTCAAAGGAATGCCTTTGGTCTATCTAAAATGTACGGTCGCAAGGTCAAATTGTACGTACGTGCAGAAGTTTCAGCCCTCAGAATTTAAATTATTGAAATGCTGTTTTTTTATTATAATTTGCTAATAAAGAATGATTGTATCTTCGATTGTTTATGAATGATCATTTCTTTATCATATCTTTTTATTTAACAAGACAACTCACTGAGAATAATTCTGTCACTAAACACCAACAGATCAGTCTAGTAATTATATCATATTTTATTTAGGAAATTATATTTACCAATATTATTAAAAAGTATAAAGGTTTATTTATTATTATATAGGGACAAAGACGAACAGATGAGTCAGCTGATGGTGAGTGACAACTGTTGTTGTCATTTACCATCAGGTTACCCGCCTGTTCGTCTGCCCCCCTATATTATAATAAGAAAAATGTCCTAACAACATCATAAGCTAATACGATGTATAAAGTGTTCGTTTAGTATCTTCTTATTAAAATATGATTATTTTTTCTTGTTATAGGATTGCCATGGACCCCAGTTAGAAGACAAGGCAATAGCTGACGACGTACAGAACTACGAGCTCATATCCGGCTACCAGAATGACACCCACACTACTGTGGAGTTTAGGAGACAGCTTGACACTTGTGATAACCAGGATTATATTATTGGGGTAAGTAATATTTCGGGTACTTTATTGTTACACACCATAAGCTGTAAGTACCATGGTCCTAAACGCACAAGGTCCTATCTATTTATGAATGTGTGTGATTTTGTCACGCCCTGTATCTTTAACAAGATAAAATAAGATAAGATAATTTTTATTTACTTAAACATCTATCTTACAGGATGATACAACACAAATCCTTTGGGCGTTAGGTCCTCTAGGCTCTGACGGACAGTTGCCCAAGCACGTCAAAAGTGGTGCCAGACCTTTAAGACTACTTCAGCCAGTTTCGAAGCCTGAATCCATACCGCTTATGCACTGGGATGTCCGATTAACAAATGTAAGTATTCAGCATTTTTATTAAGTTATTACGTTATTAGCGGTAATTTTTTACATAAATAAACAGAAAACGTTTACGTTTCTGTTAACTCAGAAGTCTTAAAAGTAAAATAAATTAGTCATCGAAATTGTGAAAATATTGCTTTAGTTGTCTCGCAAATGGGTCTCGATTCGACGAGACTCAGATAATCTCATGTAACGTACAAAAGAAAACAACCATGAGTAGAAATTTAATAAACATTCCCAGACATTGTATGTACACTGAAAGATATTTTATGTGGGAAACAACACAAACACACAAAGTTTCATGTACGTTACTTTATAAATAAGTACAATAAAATAAACATTTCTTTTTGCAATTTCAGCTCAAAATCCCGCAAGTAATGGCTACTCTTTTCTGGTGTAAGATCTTCAAAGTTCCCGATCTGCCTAGAAAGCATCACATCGTAGGATACGAGCCCTTGATAGACAGCAAACCTCTAAAAAGCAACAACGTACCTGTCCATGTACCGAACAGCCAGTCTCCAGTACATCATATGGTGTTATATGAATGCGCTGAAGATGACGATAAACATCTGTGGAATAGCTGGACAGAAAGTGATGGGTACTTTGGGCCTAATAGACCAAGTGCTTGGGCGACGTGCGCTACGCCAATTGCTGCGTGGGCTGTTGGATCCCAAGGTGAGAAAAAAATATTATGCCACTTACCCTGAGAGCCCCTTTATTTTCTATGCATAAAATTAACATTAAAAGTAAGAGTAACCCGTGACGTCACGACTATGCATTTCATACGAAGATGCTGATTTCACTATACAATCATCTAGCCTATTATCTCTACAATGTTTGAATAAATAAAATCATCAATCAATAAACGAGCATAACACATTCAATATAAAACTAATTTAAAAACTCAGCCAGTCAATTACCTCATGAACGATAAACATTTTAACATTCCATCCATTTCTTGAAAAAGAAATTAAGTCGAACAATTTATTCCGCAAACGTTCGCTTAAATCATAATTCACTTAACAAAGTGAATAAACTTGTGATTTTCTTAGGAGTTAATTAATTGTGTAAATAATTTCAGGTGAATTCCTCCCTGAGAACGTCGGCATACCTCTGGGTGAGAGAGGAGGAGTGTCTTACTACATGCTTGAAGTTCATTATGATAATCAGGCTCTCCATAATGGTAAACATATTTTATCTTATACTAGCTATTTTTAACGAGTCTGTCCTAATTCTCCCCGTTAAAGTCTTAACCCTTAAAGTATAACTATATGTATGTATATGTAATACGAGTACATGTGTAGCGAAAATTCTATGGCTGAGATATTGAAAAATATATTCACACGACCCGGGTCTAGTCTGTCCAGTGACGAATGTCCCTATTCATAAACGATAGAGTAAAATAAATAATACTTTATTATTTTCATCATACGGTTTTATTTTGTTTGACAGTACTAGACAACTCAGGTATCCGGATACATTACACATCAGCTCTTCGCCAGCACGACGCGGCATTGCTAGGCGCGGGTATAGGAGTTTCAGCTCTACATGTCATTCCACCAAAGCAAAAGCAGTACAGGACCGTCGGGATATGCAGTACTGAATGTACCAATGAGGCAAGTAGAAAGATAATTTATAAACAACAACAAACAAGAAAACAAGAATAAAAGAGCTAATAAGAAGTGAAAAGATCTTATATAAAAGAAGCTATTTTTTTTTCAAAGACGAACAAGCTTTAATAGATTAAACTGTCTAGATAAATACACTATATATGCATATATTTCAAGATAAGAACGCTTGGAAACATGCTGGTCCTGCTCCATAGGACAATTTAGTTTGTAGTGTAGTTTGTGTAGTTTTGTTGTATTGTATAAGGAATTATATTTTTGTGACATTGATTTACACGCAGTGATTATACACTACTCACACACTGACATATTACTTGTTAATATTCTATGTAAATTGTATACTTACTTTTACTATGTTTTGTAAATATGTGGGCACTATGTATCTATCATAAAATTAATTTATCTGTCCTTGCTTCGCTTTAATTCTTTTTACCTATTTCGGTATAATAATTTTATTCTGGGTGCATCGTTTTCTAATAAACATATATAATGATTGTATTTAAACAAAACATTTTAAAGGTGTTACGGTGGAGTTTCTTGCTCATTCTACTACAATTTGGAAGGGGCGACTAGAATCAGTTCTATTTCAATGTAAATGTTAACGTTCAAAAGTGCCTTTTGGGTCTATTTGAAATAATTGCTTTGACTTAATTAATTAACTGCTGCGTTAATTAACTAGTACCTAGGTATGGCGTTTGTAAGTTCTATAAGTTACTAATATAAATTTTGTTTACAGACGTTACCGGAAGAAGGAGTAAATATCGTCTCAGTTCTTCTCCATGCACATGGCACTGCCAGGAAGATTTCATTAAAGCACGTCAGGGGTAACCAGGAACTTCCAAGAATATCAGAGGTAAAAATTTGTATTTCATTTTAGTCGAATTACCGCCATCTCGGGCGTACTGATTATACTACCTATTTTCTTTTTCACTTTCTAAGCGCTACCTAGTGTTAAAGAAATTACCTAAGTAGTTTTTTTGGCTTCATAATTTCAAATTTATGAAATAGATGGCAGGACTTGTGCAGTTACCAAGCAACTTTCGCACCCAAATTAATAGATGGCTCTGCTACTAATTTTCTTTTTATTTTCAGGAGAATTTTTACGATTCACATTATCAACAGTCCCGTATCGTACCCCGTGGTAGGAAGTTCATGAGAGGAGACACGTTAATTACAGAATGTACTTATGACAGTACTTCAAGAGATAAACCTATATTGGGTGGTTATTCGGCAAAGCAGGTAAGTTGTAAACATTAACGATTTTTTAATTAAATTAGAAAATGAGGAAGAAATTCTTAGATGACTGGGATATCACTTCCTTGTCTCACGATTCTTAAAGTATTTATAACTATTCCAGGAAATGTGCCTGTCTTTCATCTTATACTATCCACGAACTGAGCTCGCCGGTTGCTACTCCATGACCCCTGTAAAAGAGTTTTTTGAAACGTTCGGAGTAAAAGAGTTCTATGGCCTAAACTTCACTCAAGTGGAAAACATCTTTTTATCTTCGGGGTACGTAAAAACACACCCAAAATTGTTTGGAATAAAGGAATTCTATTACTCATTCTTCATTCACTAATGAATATTTATTTGAATGTAATAGAAGCTTCGAGAATATTCCTCTACAGCCGTGGTTAGAGCACGCCGGCGAGGTTTACATCAATGAAACAGCGGAGCAAGGCAAGGAAGGCGATGATCAAGGCGTGGGACTTATGAGTAAGTTTGTCCCTCTATTATCAGTAATAACGCGCTTAATATCAGGTGTTACAATACCCTGTAGATAGATATTATATTCGAAGTTGCTCTGTTGAGGATAATAGATATAATTGTGCTGAATAGTAACATTGACAGGTTGGTAAACATTTTCCCGCAAGTATTTAATTCTCAGTTTTATTTATTGGAGAAATCCGAAAACCTTTTTCGTACCCATTACAATGGTTGGTCAGTATCTATTAATTATTGTAATATAATTTTTTGGCCTTGTTCTTCTCGGTTGAGTAGAATGGGGCCACAACATTTCTTCCCAGGACTGTCGTAAAAGGCGACTAAAGGATCGTACTGTTATCTGTTTTGTTTAGTCTCTGCACATAACACGAACACGCTAGAAATCATATTCTTAATTTAATTTTCGGATAAGTAGTATATTTTAAATATTTTGAATTTATACAATGATACATATATACACATAATAATGTAATTTATACAACCTGTACTATAGTAAGCCTTGATTAAGTTTGTTATGTATTATACTATATGTAGGTACTCTTTCTCTCTCTTTCTCTCTCACTCACTCTTGTATATATATATATATACCCAAAGATGTGTGTTAGCATAATACTAGGTACTTATACATAACACAGGTCTTACGAGGTGGCACAAAGCTGAACTAACGGCCATTTTTGTCTCATACAGTGGTACTTGTTAGCACTGACGTTTGATTAAATTGTTATCCTTGCCTTGTATGAGTACAAAATAAATATATTTTCTTTCTTTCTTATCTAACTCACTGTATATATACCGTGAAACAGTGACCGGACGACGGCACTAGTCTTGTCCCCTATTATGTGAGTTGGACTAAGTTATGATTGGAAAAAGTCAGCGTTTAATACGCCTCTGTCTACCGCTATAGAGATACATATAAGGATGAGTGTATGTATGTACATTTGTAAGTATTTATTTAATACATGTTTTCTTTGCAGAGGAGCTAGTAATCTGGGAACCTTCAGAGTTCAGAAATAAATCATTCATGGATCACTTGAACGAGATGCCGTGGGCCGAAACGTTACTCACAGAACAGATTGAGAAAAGACTGTATAAAGGCATGCACATGACGTTTTGTAAAAAGAGGGACGATACGTGGGGCGTGGTACGTATTTCTTTATTAATAACCCCGTTTGTCCTTGACTTTAAAGCAAGTATTTGGTTTTTATCGTAAACGTATCATGCCTTAAAAGTTACTAAGAGTTAAGAAGGTGACAGTGATAAGTGAGCATAAAAGCATTAACAACTCTTACATGGTCTCTTGAAGCTCTTGAAAGAATTCTGTCTGTCTGTTGTTCGTTTGTGCATAACAACAAAAAAATCTTTGACAATTTTTGCGCTGCCCTAAAATGAGTGTTATATTTTCAGGGTTCATGTATATTTGTTTATTCCCCCATTACTAAATGGCTGAGTTTGACACTAGCTATATATTAAAAACAAATCAATAATATAGCTGCTCTGTAGGTACATAGAGTCTAATTATCGTATAAGTCGTGGCAAAAAAACCGTATATTCCTATAATTTCAATTATTTACTTTTTTAATTTTTCTTTAAGTATTTTCCCTTGATATCGTGAAATATAACTTTCTCTAATCTAAACAAATTAGTACTTATAGTCATGACATACTAAAATGTCTGTTTGGACACATGATATCACAGTGCATTTTGTGTTTGACAAAAATATTCGTTTAACCTTTTTTTTATTTATTTGTTTTAAATAAGTAGATATATACAATTGAATATTTATAGAAACACCGAATATATTTCCTTAATTTTTAAATCTGAAGTAATTTATTAATTACTTATATCTCTGTAATATTGAAGAATTAATATCGATTCTAATATAATGTTTTGATTTTGGTTCGGTTACGTATGTTTCAAGTTGGGTCCGGATGTCTTACCAAAGCTATTCCCGGATGCCTCCTATGTCAGGCACAGGATTGCACTCCGTGTGGTTTTAGTCGGTCTGACACATTCCGACACACCGCTCTATCGAAAACCCCGGTGGGATGAGGCCCGAGGGGGCGAGGCGTAAAAAAAAAGTATGTTTCAAGTTGTCTCAACAATATGACAATATACATATTTGTGTTTTCGATGTTGTCAGTAAGTTCATTCAGGATTAGTCGAAAATTTACAGTAGACCGTAATTGACCTCAAAAGGGCCTTTTTTATTTGTAATTTCTGTAGTTTAAATAATAATATAAATAATAATTTTCTTACCAACCCATACTACTTGTTGCAGCCAATAGAAATACTAAATTATCCGGTTTACAACGAGATTACGAACAATGAAACTGCCGAGAAGTCCTGCCATCACAAGAGTATGCGGTTGCCGTCAGTTACAAAAGCTTCGTCGGCAGCAGCCACCACGTTTAGTTGGATAACCGTACTAGCTTTATGCTACAGTTTAGTAATTGTCCGGTAATGAACAATAGTTTTTAAGATAAGTGCAGATATGCGGGATTGATAAGTTTTGGACTATCATGTGTCATGTTCGTTTCAAGCTTTTTTCATTGTATACATTGTTTTAACAAACATGAGGCTGGACCTTATCATCTCAGTTAAGTTTCTCTTTTCAATCATCGATTTTTTTGTTACTTGACTGTTACTGTTTATTACAGATTCACGATCAATATTAATTGTATATCCATTGTAGCTTTTCTATGATTTAATTCTTGGCCATTAGTTTCACATGTTTCTGTAATGCGCAATTACGAAAGTGCCTTAGGACAGGTGCCTTAGGAAGACAATTTTCATGTTTTTATTACAAGTAACGTAATAAATTATCGTAAATGTTCTAATAATATCGGGTCAACAAAATTGAAGTTTTCCTCCCGCATGTCTGCACCAATCTTTGCATGAGAAACAATGATTGCGTTATTTTTTTATATTATGTATGTACTATTGAAGTTTTCGACGAAGAAATTGAATAGTATTATTCAGCCAAATTATGTATCATAATTTGCGAATATATGTACAGTTATTTTTGTAACCTTTTAGTGTTAAACCAAAGCTGTTTAACGGTTTTTGTAACGCTTATTGAGTGGATGTTTTTGTGATTATTGTACTTATGAGTTTTGCTCATGTATAGAGCGAATGTGTACCAAATGGTATATTTTTTACATTTCTTTTATAAGATTGTAGTACCTCTAATTTATAATTTCTTAAAAATCCACATCAGTACAGTAGTGTACTTGATGTGTAAATTTCAACATTAATAACTTCACATACCTGCATTGCTTTGTTTTCCTGACAATTTATTTTTAGTTTTGGTTCTTTCGGTCATTTCTAAACCAAACAACACCTTCTTTACTGGAACATTATAATTACTATGTCGATAATTTAATAAAAATGTGTTTTTGTTTTGACTTTTGGCTACGATTTTTTTTTTCATCTTCAAAATAATTTAAAAACAAGGCTGTTTCATTTACAAAAACGAAATATACTCGTATATTAGTTAGAAAAATAAAAGTATCAATATTTTTCCAGTGGGTGTTTGTAGTTGTTGTGAAACAATATTGTGATATGTGACAGTCTTAGTCTAGTTCAGTTGTATGTACTGGGCAAGGCATTCGAGTCAAGACTAGTTTATTATTTACATACATTTACACGCAATGCAATATGTAATTTGAAGTCTGAAAGTTTAAATGGGAAATGGGGAGAAGTTAAGTTTCACTATCCAATGCAGTTGAGTAGGTACTGTTTTTCTCTTAATCTGTTTGGAATTTACTGTATAAAAGTGTAATAGGGAAGTCGAATGCTAAAACTCGATTCTCTATCGATAATAGTAATCAATATTTGTGAGCGATGTTTAATTATGACTCTGTATTTTAGGAGGTCCAATCTTAACACAAAAATTCAATACAAACTAATGTACGTTACGGTACGAAACCAAAAATTTAATCAAAACAAGTAAAACCTGTTTATTCTATCAAAATAGTTATCGCTCAACTTTTGAGTTTGTATCAAGTTTTTGAAATGATATCACCGTGAGTATTGGAGGACAGTGATTATATTTATGAATAAATTTGCATTTACATAAATTGTAAAGTTGCCATCACCAATCTTGGTCATAAATACTATATTATTTTATGTTCAAGTTTGTGCCCAACAACGATAATTTCTTTTGATAAGTGCTGCATTTTTAAACTATAAAATTAAAGTTAAGTAGCTTAAAATGTAACCTATTCGTATAACAATGTCCCCAGGAATTTCGCATAATATATATTAGTTAAATAATATATAGGCTGTGCTTACCTAGCTTCTTAGTACACTGATGTCTAAGTAAGAAGTAGTCAGACCGATTATACTGTCATTTTCTGTGAGTTTGCTCCTAATGCAATGGGTGGTCATAGAGGATATCTTATAGAAGAAAAAATAATGCCGATTTAGCCGTTTTGTCTATGGATATGTTTCAAGTGGGAAATAATTTTGTAAGGTTGTGGATTGTCTGAAATCTGAGGATTGTCTGAAATCCTATGTGAACCAGAAAAAAAAGTCGTTTTAGGCGAGGTAATATTTTCAAGAACAACATCATTGTGTTTCTTTTTTCCGAAACACCAATTATTAGGTCACACTTAATCTCGTTATCTAAAAATTTATGAGAAAAATCTCATAAATTTTTAGATCTAGAAAATCATCACAGCTGATTGCATTTTACTATTATGTTTAATGAAGTTCGCTCTAATGAAGTTTTAGTTTTAAGATTACGCTTAGTAATTAAGTTTTATTTATTTAAAAGTCAATAAAATGTTTCATTAAATAAAAGAAGAACATGGTTTTATTAACTTAATTAAACTTAGGATATTCTTGATTATTGTGACCCGGCCTAGGATCTTGTGGCACGTGCGTGGTATAGTTATAACTATATTTATAAGAGTTGCTGAAGGAATTATTCCAGTTATAGCTATAGTTGTGACCGTCACCAGTTCTATTACTACTTGAGTTGGACAACGCCGTACTGGAAGCTGAAAATCTCGAATTTATACTGGGATTTGAGTTTGTAACAGCGACATTATTAGAAAACCCAGAGTTTGTGCTTGAAAATCCCTTATTTGGTGTTGGAAAACCGTGACTTGGGATAACGAATCCCTGATTTTGATTTGAAAATGCTTGGTTTATTGTTGATAGTCCCTGATTAGGAAATGTCTGCTTTTGATTTGAAGGAATAGAACTGGTACTTGCAACGGCCTGGTTTGTATTGAATTTTTTATTATCATTGTCTTGTATTCTAGGATTACTACTTAAATTTTCAGTGTTTGAGTATATTAATGCAGGATCAGATAGAACAAATCCGTTGATAGAATTCACAAATTCATTGTTGTTCGAACCAGTTTTAGTCGGAGTGAATCCACTGTTAGTATTTGTAAATACTTGATTATTATTTGCAAATCCTTGATTATTATCTGAAAATCCTTGGTTATTACTTGATAATTGACTATTTGGCACACCTTGCACGTTATTTACAAATCCTTGATTACTTGCAAATTGTTGGTTACTATTAAACAATCCTTGATTATTATTTGAAGGTCCAATATTTTGTGGGACAGGATCTACGAACACATTTGGTCTTTGTGGGTATGATTGTGGATTCTTTCTGTGTTCTTCGAGAGCTTGCCAATTAATGAACCAGAAGGGCTGCTTATCTATTGGCAGTTTACTCAATCTGTCTATGAGGTCCCTGTCTCCATTTGCTTCTATGGGCAATCTTTGTGTAGTTCCTTCTCCAAACCTGGTAAACAAAAAATATTATGTATCTGGTTTTTTTGTTGTATTTTATCTCTATGACAAAAGTGTATCCAATAATAAATACTCGCAAAGTTATGGTAGTTTCAGATAAACGCAACGTATTAAATGACCTGTACGAATTTATTCTTTAAGCAATACGTCAAGTTACCTATCTCATCTTTGACAAATATGCGAATCAGAATGCACCAAATTATTATAAACATTAACTACTTACCGATCTCCGAGCTCACCAGGTGGTGTTGTCGTCCTGTTTACTAATTCGGGAAAACCGATAGGCCGCGAGCCAGCAAAGGGAGGTCGTTGACCGGTCACCATTGCTGACGTCAACACTAACAGGGTTGACAAGGTTCCCTGTTAATTTAAAAACTGATATTAATAATTTTAAAATGAATTTGCCTAGTTACTAAGCCAGAGATCGTGGGTTAGATTACCATGATTCCTTAGGTGTCTGAAGTTAATATTATTATTTACTCAGAGATTTTGAGGGCTTACTTCGCTGATAATAATCGAGCCCTTCTTTATTATCTCTGTCAAAAAAAAATGTAAACGGAAAAAAAAACGGCTAAACAAATAACATTGAATGCAACAGGAATAAAGGCTGCTACGGGAAGTTTTCGTGATTATCTTATTTGTAGAGAATATAAGTAGGCTTGCATACTTTTAACAAGACTCTTAATTTAGTTTACAATTATTCAGTTCTTGGTTAGGTAAGTATATAGTTACATCTAGAAATGGCCTCAAAAACTCCATTATATTTAAATACGTCTTTGAAGGTCTCTGAAGTTATTTTTTGACATCATAGGTCTTTATTTTAATGCAATGCAATAAATCATGATTTAATCAATTATTGTTATGTAGATTAGGCAGACGTCAGACGGCTTTAACAATTTTAAATAAAGTTCAAATGTGTACTTTAAGCCTTGCTATAAAAAAAACAATTTTCAAACGACGCTTAGTGTGTGCGTGTGAATGTGTGTTTGTGTGTGCGCGCGAACGTGGGAATCCTGTATTATATGTAGCTTAAGTTACTTTAAAATAGGTCTTGTAACTTATAAAGCTTTCATTTATTTTAAATAAATTCAGTGTAGGAAAGAGCTTATAGTACTTGTACTTGAACCCATTGGTGCTAATTAACAGCTACCAATCCAAAAATATTTAAGCATGAATCACATAAGATTTGAATATTATATATACATATATTTTATATGGTTTTTATTTATGACATTTTTATACACTTTTATGATTTTCTTTTTATGTTAAAAGAAAGGGTTCTTCTTTCGTTTTTTTTTAGGGATTCCATTTTAATTTAATACAATTTTTTTTTTACATTTCGCAGGTAATTCAAACCTAAACTTGCTATTGTTCTAACAATTAAATCGCACAAGATCTCAGGGTGGTGCCGCTGCCCGCCCGCGGCATAGAGAGAAGCCCAACCACAGCTAACCACACTGGGAGGCTGCACCGTCAGGTCGCGCATAATCCACGGAGTAGCTTGTCGTGCCGGTATATGACCGGACGGTGGGACCCGGCGACCATTACCGGGACGGGTACGGGGGCCCTTCCGTCCGACATGATGACCCAGCATTTTGAGTCTCAGTTTACACTGTCACGATGAATGTCATGCCTTTTACGCCCCCTTTCCCCACTCTATCATAGCGGTATCCCGGGTATTTTAAGCGGGGCGTGAAAAAGCATCTCACCACCGTGGGTCCACGTCCATCACGTGGGTCCCCATGCTACATTGACTAGACATGCAATGAGGATAGTGACCACCACTCTTGGACTCTACTTATTGCTTTCCATCAGGCAAAGTGGAGTCACTATGGTAGGCTTATACATAAAAAAAGCACAAGTACAGCAAAAAAATCTCATGTTGTATTGGTTGATATATCGTATAAAAAACCTTTTTGTTTTAAATGGACTGTGACTTACACCGATATGTTTGTCAAGTAAACAACAGCAGAGTCATAAGTTTGTATTCTGACGGAACCCTCGGTTCGATAGTCAAACTCGCACTTCTCATTCTTTTTAATAGTAATATGAGTAAATAAATAAAGTACATTAGTAGCAATTTAACTGAAATTACATTTAATTGCAAAAAAACATATGATAAGGGTAGGTTCTCTTTTCTTCAAATATCAACATTCAGTTCAATACAACCATACATATATCATTGCATTACAAACGCAGAGCATTCCACAATTGTCAACATTATAGTAGTAGTAGTGATATGACTAAGCAAAGCTGTTTTTATAATTTTTTATTTGTATAATATAAACAGTCATAAAACTAGTGTTTGAACTTATCTGTTTTTGTTGTTATTAAAAGCAAGTTATAATATAAACTACTTACCAACATTTTATATTGTTATGAAAATAATAATTTCGAAAAACACGACCACTCGATGTAAAGCTGCAAAACGGACTGGTTTGATGTCATTTGCAAACAAAAAATCAAGGAGGAAAACTTAGTTTGTAAAGATCTTGAGTGTCCACATCCATTTTAATACCGCACACCGGTTTCATGTGGTTGTTCAAACTAAATATTTTAATTATATCTACGTTTAAGAGAATTTTATTTAATACCGTACAATAAACCTACTTTTATTCAAGTTTGTTGCTAAAGTTGTAGGTAGACTGGTAACTTCGCATTCTTTTTTATTTATTTTTGTTCCCCGAACCTGATTTTCGTTTATGGTATTTTGTACAGTTATCTTTGGTAAGAAGGGATCGAAGACCGGATTTTAAAAGGAATACATATTTAAAGGTTGACGCATTCTACATAATTATTCGTAAATAAGCGCCTATCTATAGGAATACAACAAATCTAAAGAGTTTGTTTTTGCGTCTGTGTTCAAATAATAAAAATAATCTTTTGGTTTTGGATAGAGTATTTACAGACGAATAATATGGGCTAAAAACCATTACGCTTCGACCCCAAAGAGCGTAACAATGACAATAAACGCATATGAAACTGGATCGCTTAGTATGAAATGCAGATGTAAACCTGTGTCCAGAGTCCAGAGACTATTCAGATAATATCACCATTTTGTTTTCTACATCACTTTACTTTCTGATTTTTAGATGGTTGTGACGTCAGAGGGTAAAATGAGTGACAGTTATGACCAAGAAGAAACATTGTTGCATAATTTAACGCTCAATGCGTCAATAAGTGCAAATAGCTTTTGGTCAAAAATATTTGCCCTAACCAGGCCGTGCCCATTCCCCACTTTAAGTTTGAAGCTACAATAACGGGGCCTGCTCGACTTGACGGATCAATTCAGTGATATTTACTTAATACTCACTCATGATCCACGTTAGAATCGGGCCCTTCCGTGCTAAGAGATTAGAGTTCTGTGATAGAAGGAGAGATAACTTCTAAATGAAGGTAGATAATAATTAGTGCCGTGCAACTTTTGGACTTTATTGTCTCGGAGCAAGTCTCTATTTATTTAAATGCTTATGTGCAGTTAGTCTTATGTACCTACATATTTGTGATGTTATATATATTGTTTGCTCTAATTTATAAACCCTTCTACGTAACTTCACAGTTATGAAGCTGAACATAAACTATTTGTAATATACTAAAAGATGATTTTTCTATTGCCTACGAAATCATTTTCAATCACTGAAAAAAAAAAGAACTCCCGCGCTAGATTTAATTTCTGTGTGGCGGGGGACTTTACAAACATTCAAACAACTGACATAAAAAAACCCAGACTCAGAGCAACAATTTTAGGATTACACAGTGTTGTCCCGTGTGGGGGATCAAACCGTGGTGGCTAAGTGACCACTTAAACCACTGCGCCATCCGTGGATTCACAAAATGATGAAAGTAGATAAAAATAGAGACTTATTTTGCCTGAGAGCTGACAGATAACTTTAAAAATTACCCATTGGCTCCTTTAGATACTGTTCAGTTAAAAATTAGTAAAAAGTTTGAAAGCTCAGTACGGCGATAAGTTCATGACTTTTTAAAGGGAAGATGCGCGCTAAATTGGGTTTGGCCTCATTATCGTCGGTGTAGTCTAGATAGTTTTCGTCAAACTGAAAGCTATCTAGGCTACACCGACAACATTTTTAAAAAAAATAATTAAAATATACGAATACATGAATTAGATAATATTTTTAATATATAGGTAACACTTGTAAAATAACTGAAATATAATAACTTGCACCATATTAAAAAAAAACTTTGTTGTTGTAACGAAACTTTGAATGTTAGTACTCTGGAAAAATTTTTGCAATGGATGTATGAAATTGGAATTACGAACCATTTAATATTTTAAATACTTAACTGTCCACCATCCAGTGTACCAGCTTTACTTTAATCTTAGCCGTGAAAAAAGGGCCCAGATCTGTTCTGCAACATACATTTTCGGCAAAGAGTATTTGTTACTACTATAGTATATTAAATAATAGTTGTACTTCTTGTGTGAATAAATAAATAAGTAAATTAAATAATGAGTTAAAAGATTAATTTCAAAAACTGTTGCATGAATTAAATGAACGGGTAAATATTTTTTTTAATTTAGTAGTTTTATTTGTTCTTAAACTGTTTTCTCGGGAAGTCAGAAACAGTACTATTTTTTAGTTTGCTGATGATGTATATATAGTAGTAACTACAAACAAAAATATGGCAATTACACAACACGAATGTGACAAATAATACGTTGACATTAATTATTAATTGAATGAACAATAATAACCTAGAAATTAATTTATCAAACTTATATGGTTAATTTTAATAATCTTGAGAACAGTAATATGCATAAAAATTACAACGGTCAAAATCTAAGTATGGCTAACAATACGACATTTCTCGGTATAATTATAAATCATAAAATTAACTGGAAAGAACATATACAAAAAGCAAATAAAATAAATGTTTAATAAGTAAATTAACTTCAATCTCTCTAATACTCTAATACTCCTCAATATTAAGATTACTATTAAAGACAGAGACGTATAGTATCTCTCACACCCTTCTGCAGAAAGTCCGGACTCTGATAGAATAAGGCGAGGGGGTTTATCCGTATTCTGTATTATTAGTATTCAGAATCTTAATAGATTCTGAATACTACTTTAACATTAGTAAGCTTTAAGATTTTGTGTGATAGTTTTAAATTATGCATAAACATGTTTTATTTGTAAAAGTACCAAAACTACGTCGTAAGTGTTTATTTTGGTGTCAAGATAACAAAAGCGTGTCACACGTCTTCTTTTTTTTTTATACCTACCTACCACCATAATGAAAACTAATATATATAATGACTCCACTTTGCCTGATGGTAAGCAATAAATGGAGTCCAAGAGTGGTGGTCACCATCCTCATTGCATGTCTAGTCAATGTAGTATGATGACCACACCGGCGGCCTGGTGAGATGCTTTTTCACGCCCCGCTTAAAAGACCCGGGATCAAAGTGGGAAGGAAAAACGTGCGCTGGTAGTGAATTCCAATCTTTCACCGATCGGCACCAAACCAAACCGTTTCGTTCGGGATCGCATACCTTCGATTCGCAAACGGTGACTCCTCAGGCCAGCACGTGTAGTCCTGTAGAGGAAGGGAGAAGGGATGTAGGCGATAGAGAACTGCCATAGAGGCGACATCTCTTCGCAACTGCTAGGGATCAAGAGACTGGGTGACCTCAGGACAGTCTATAATTCGGACTGCGCGTCGCTGCAACCGATCGAGAGCGTCAAGCAAATACTGCGCATAGCCATCCCAAAGATGAGAGCAGTAGCGAACCTGGGTCTTGTATAAAAGACACAGATGCTCGGGCTTGACAGAGCTTCCGCGAGGCCGCCTTAGTGACGCTCTCGATGTAATCACGCGGATTGAGATCCCGACAGATGTCCATACCCAGTATACTAAGCCTATCCTGTAGTGGCAGTTGAGTGTTCTGAAGAGTAGGGTAAGAGTACTAGAGAGGAAGGGGAACGAATGGAGATTTTGGAGGAAGGCAGCAACCCAGTTGCATAGCTTGGATGGCAGACCAAATGCAGGAAGTTTGGAGAGAAGCGCGCGATGCCAGACCCTATCGAAGGCCTTGGCAATGTCGAGGCTGATGGCCAAGGACTCCCCATACCTATCCATAGCCTCACCCCAAAGGTGTGTGACGTACGCTAGAAGATCACCCGTGGATCGGTTCGGCCTAAAACCATTTTGCCGATCATTTAACAAGAAGTGATCCTCTAGGTGGCGGATTAATTGTGTGTTGATTATCCGCTCGAGCACCTTACAGAGTATGGAGGTGGCGGCTATAGGACGGTAATTAGCTGGATCAAGGCGGTCGCCTTTTTTGGGAATGGGTTGGACACTCGCCGCTCTCCAGGCCTCCGGAACAATTCCCGAGGAATAGGACAGGCGATACAAGCGCGTCAGTACAGGAGACAACTCTGGTGCACAGTTTTTCAGAACCACCGCCGGAATACCGTTGGGTCCACTGACTTTCTGGACATCGACTGACCGAAGCTCCGCACGGACATCCCTCTGACGGACGCGAATATCCCGCATTGCGGAGTCGCAAGTCACAATGGTGGGCGAGTGAGTGCCACAGTCGTCGATTTGGGAGTTATCCGCAAAGAGGTCAGTAAGTACTTTCGCTTGCTCTTGCGGCTCGTAGGCCAGTGATCCATCAGGGTACTTCAGCGGTAGTAGCGAAGGCTGGCAGTAGTTGGACTGCACGGCTTTGGCCAATCGCCAAAACTTACGGCTACCCGTAGGGTATGCGACGACTCTTGACCAAACCGTGCAATGCGCTGGGCATCAGCTCTGATGTAAGCTCTCTTGCATTCCCTAGTGGCTTTGTTAAACGCTGCTTTTAGGCGATCAACGTATGGGTCACAATGAGCGCGGGCCCTGATTCATGCACTGTAGGCTGACTGCTTTTGAGCGACAGCACGGGTGCACTTGCGATTGAACCAGGGACTAGCGACTTCACTGTAGGATATAGGATATAGTACTCCATACCGACAGTGATTTCGTCAGCCACGGCAGACGCACTTTGCGACAGATCCCTGTCTTTAAAGCAGCGTTGAGCCCACGGGATGGATGCAAAATAATCCCGCATTCCATCCCAGTCTGCTGACAAGTAGTGCCATAACCGTCGCCTTGTTACCATGGGCCGTGGTGGGGCAACAAGAGGCACCGAGGTGTACACCAGGCAGTGGTCGGAGGATCCCAGAGGGGCGTGAACCGTTACACTGTACTGCGCTGGGCGACTCGTCAGCAGAAGGTCTACCAAAGAGGGCGCTTGACCCGAAATGTCTGGTATCCTGGTGGGCTGGAGTACCAGTTGGGTAAGGTCATGCGTGAGAGCGAATGCGTCGGCAGTTCGACCAGCGTGGTCCGTTCTGGAAGGTCCCAGCCAGAAGTCATGGTGGGCGTTAAAGTCTCCCAAAAACACCAGTTCAGCGGTCGGGAACTGCTCTCTGCTGCATGTAGTCAAAGAGTCGAGTTGCCTCAGAGTCTCCGGAATGGGACCGATAAAGAAAAACGTAGATCCGGCTCATAGAGCCAAAATCCACGTGAAGCCAAAGGATGGAGAAGGATGCGTCTTCTAGGCAGTGCAGACATCCGCCACAAAATACTGTGTGGTCATGTAACGGTGAGGCATGGCGGAGATCGAACCGCCGGACGGAAGGGCCCCCGTAACCTCCCGGAAATGGTCGCCGGGTCCCACTGTCCGGTCACCAACCGGCACGACGAGCCACTCCGTGGATTATGCGCGACCTGACGGGGCAGCCTCCCAGGGTGGTTAGCCGTGGTTTTGCTCCTCTCTATGCCGCGGGCGGCCTGCGGCACCACCGTTTCTACGGGTCTCTGTCTACGAGCACTCCACTGCTCACACACATACCACGATAACTGTCACCCCTGCATCATTTGGCCTCCAGTGCACTCACTCATATGCGAAAGACGACAGCACATATGTTGTCGCTTTAGGTTGGTTTTCTGTGAGAGGGTAGTACTGCCCCTGTCGAACCGGCCCATTCCTGCTGAAATCAGCGTAGCTCTACTACCTATAATGTATATATAAATATATATATATATAGTATATATATAGATATATATATCTTCACATGTAAAGTCGCTTCTTACATATATGCTTAATATCATTGTGTTTAATGACGTTTCTCGTATAAGTGATAGTTTCTGTGTCAAGGTACTTGACAAACGTACAAACAACGGACAGAAAGAACAACCAGACTCGGAAAAACTAGTTGTAGATCACACAATCTTTTCATCACAATTTTTTGTCCCGTGTGGGAATCGATCCATTCACCTCTGGCTCAGCAGTCAGGATCCACCACTACTACTATAACAAATAGGTCCCTCAAACTATAGTAGGAGGTATATATAGGTGACAGAATTAATTATTTACGTGATATAAACTCCTGACATGCTAACATATATATGAATGGAAAGAGCTGCTGGCAAGACTCAGTATTTTAAATTTTATAGATTTCTGTTGATAAAACAATAGTAAAGTTTAAATTGTAATCAGGAGTAGTTATGTAGGTTAACCCCTGTGAGACACAGGGGTTAACCTACATAATTACCTTTTATAGTAAATAAACTGATTAATTACCAAAAGTGCTTAATTTATTTACTGTGGGAAATTAAAAAAATAGCAATGTGCTAACTGTAGGCTGTAAGGAGAGTGGGGTAATATTTGTACTCCCGAAGTAATAAATGTGAGCGGGAGCATTATCTTGGTAAAAAAGAATGCCACGGACACAAGTCCTTGGTCTCTCGCTATTCATCTCCCCAAAAGTTTGAGTGAGACAAACTTCGCAATACATTTCACTAGTAATTGTTGTACGGTTTTCAACCGTTGCGCGAAAATTGTTGAGAATTGTCGTTCTAATTTACTGTAACGTTTTAAATTTATTTTTATTCATCAAATTAACATTAAAATGGAACGAATTGATAATACAAACGTGTGACGTCAAACAAAAAATGTACCAAACCTACTGTTTTCCTAAAAACATGCTGATTTGATTTGACAGTCATCTAGCTTATTACCGCTACTGGGCCACTGCGCCAATTTTTTTACTAACGCTCCGACCGCGAAAAACTTTTTTGGGAAACTCGTCTTCTTTAAACACCCATTGCGTGGATTGTTGCTTCGTGAGAGGATGGTAGACAAAGATCCAAGTTTCAATTGTAAGAATGTAGGATATGTTTTGTGAAGTTCCTCCTTTGAACTTTGAAGATTTGTGCTCTTTGGTGAGTAAAAGAGGGATTAAGGTGTTCATGTAGGATGGTGGAAACTGCATGATATCTAATCTTTAGTTCAGCTGAAGCTGACTTGTTCTGAACCTCTAAATGTGTAATGTATCTATTCTCCCGCAATAGCCACTCTACCCTGATGACATTTTAATGAGTTACTGCAGTTGTAGGTCGGCCGTGAGATTCCTTGAAGGTAAACCCTCGTTTATAATCAGAAAAAATCATAGCACGAAAAGCTTCCCCGCGAGACGTCCATTGTTGCAAAACAAAAGAGTGACAGATTTACTTTTTAAAAAATATTTAAAAAAAACTTACACGTAGGTGGCATATAACTTTCAGCAAAGAGATTTGTATTGAAATTAGCAATCAATTCAAAATAATTATAAGAATAAAGAGGTTGTATTTATTCTGTAGCTAACAATTTTTGGAACAACATGTAATACTATTACTTTCTGAAGTACTTCTTTTCCGAGGTAAGTTCATTCTTAAAGTTCTGTTATTCACATCGTGTGAGGTAGGTATTTGAGACAGTTGTCCTGTGAGATATCCTCCATGATTTATTAGTTATTATTGGTTTTTGAAGTTAGTACGGTTTCAGTCATGTATGGTAGAAATGGAAACGTTGGATGTATGTTTTTGAAAATATTTCAATATTTGCATACAGTAAAATGCCCCCCGCAGGGCAAGTGACAAAAGTTTGTGCCTCCAGTATCAGTATTTCTGTGAGGACGTGATATTACTCCTGTCGAGGCAGCCCATAAGGCTCTTGGCCTGGCTCTCCCACGTTTTTTTATGTATTAACCTTTTCTAATAATTTGTTAATTGATGTAGTAATTAAGCAATTTATAGGCAGACTTTTAAATAAATACCTATTTGATAGTCAACATTGCTGTAAAAGGCCAATGTTTTTTTAAAGACAGCTTTACATTGCTACATATACATACTTACGGTTTGCAAAATATTTGCCAAACGCTGTTTCACTGTTTATCGCAACGGTTGACGTTTGAACGTTCGTAAGTTTTGTGAGTAATGGTTCCTAAGCACGAAAACGATTGCTTAGAAAATAGGTTATGTTGGCATTCTCAATGTACACTTATTTTTCCCAATAAATAAAATGAGTACGCGTTGTAATGGATGGTATAAGACACTTTGAATGAAAGTACATATATAAATTTCATATGGCTCAAAATTTGGCTTGAAGACATTTAAATTTTACAGGTATTTGATTATGCAGCTTTTGATGAATTTAAGTGCACATGTGTACATACATACAGCTTAACTGTTGGCAACATACAGAAATCCCTGTATGCTGTCGATCGCGGTTTGTGATTCGGATTCAGTCTCGTGGATTATAGATCTTTCACACTACTGTACTTTGACACACTTACAATCTTGAAGCAGTTATCACAATATTTCTATGCGATTGCGATGTGATTAATATGCAATTTTTACATAAAGGAAGGCAAAGGTGATTGCAGTTAGTAACTTCAGTACAAAAAAAAAAGTGTAGTCTAGAGATAGCTAGAACAAAAAATAACATACGAAAAGATACATGAAAAATTTATACAAATGGCTTAAAACCAAAACTCTTGTTCAAATTGGAAACGGATTGATTTTAGGTAGTTTTGATAAGGCTTTTCCTCGTTGGTAAATAACTCAATGAAAAACCATACTAAGGAAAACTTATGTAATGTCCGGAAAAAACTTTCGTCAAATCAAAGTTGAATATACATTTTCTTTTATAAAAATCCCTACGTTTTAAGTTTTTTATCAAGGGATTTTAATAAAAACAAAGTAAAAAACTGTAACCACACGTCATCCAGATTGTCATTTAAACTGTCTTTCTTTAGATAGAGATTGAAACGGAATACGAAATATGTTTTTATTTTTCTGTAGCTTGATCTTTCATGCCTATGGATACTTGAAAAGTCAACGGCATTACATTTTCTGGATTATTAAGAGAAGTAAGGAGCGTGCTACACGACTGACCTTCAGCCTTTACGACCTGAATTTGGTAATTTCATAAACATTGACCTCTGAACATCGCCCGACATAAAATAAACTAACATCCAAATATTTTTATAGTTTATTTGAATTGATATTTCTCTGGAAGGTAAATATTTCATTTTGGTACAAAAGAAATATTGATTTACTTAAAATACATTTTTAAATATACTATACAAAAATAACCGTGGCTTTACAATTATTACTGTCTTCGTTATGAAGTAAGAACTAAAACAGAGTATAAAAGTATTAGACTGTTTATAATCTGACTTGTTATAATGGAATTTGCCCCAGAATCGTCGACTACCTCTTTGCAACATTTGGTGCCAATTTCGACAACTTTGGGATAAAAGTCTGCCCAAAATTCAAAAGCTTTGTAGTTAACAGTCGTTGGATTACTCATTGTGAAGTTCTGTCTGTCAATTATCAAATACCCAGGCTTTTCTGTTTCAAAAGGTTGCCAATCTATTATTACTCCTGAATTTGTAGGATTCGAATACCAAGCAAAGTTTGACCACATCCTCATTACAATCTCTGAAATGCTTTTGTCTCTGATATCCCATTTACTTAAATCTTCTGGTAAAGCTAAAAATGGCATACCGAACGTAAATATTAGATCAAAATTGTGTGGAACACCTATCCATTCTGGGAGGCCTTCATTAACTATATCGGAAAAGGGTTTAAGATCAAATCTGTAGAGATAAACTGGAGCATGCGCACTAATGTACTTAGCTAATTGATATGTAGTAGCACCGTGTACTTTATCCGTGTAAAAATCTACAAAGAGCTTTCTCAAAACGGTTTCGTTCGAAGTAGGAGGAATTGGCTTATAGAAAAATTCAACAGCGTCTTGTATGTGATGCTGATTCGTAAAACATGAACTGTTATCTACTGTTATATCTGCCAGAATGATTTCTTCTCTCATAGCATCAAACTCTCTCTGACTTATTCCACTGTCTCCATTATCATCTTTTTCTAATAAGAGTCCGTCTTCCATACTAGTGTAACCAGCTAAAAGAGGAACTGGAGAAAAAATATCATCTGCGAATAATTTGCTTGGAAATTCTGGTAAAAATGGACTAGTGATATTACTAAATCCGCCATCAATTATTGGTTTCCAGTCACCTAAAGGCCCTGCAATGTCTAAAAGTGCTTGATCGGGTACTCTTCTGAGGCAATCCAGTAATTGGGTGGTAGGTTTTCGGAAGCAACTGAAGGCAGCTGCTACTTTATCAACAGTAACTATTTCTTTTCTAGCTGTATTGACTGTCTCAGGTGAGAGTCCATTTCCGCTCATTGCTATAGCTTTTGCAAAAAGTCCGGATGAATATGAAGATATTAAATGCAGAGTAACACTGATTGCACCAGCGTCATGGCCAAATATACAAACATTGTCTGGATCTCCACCAAAGGTTTCAATATTATTCTTGACCCAGTTTAAAGCGGCTACTTGATCTAGAAGGCCGAAGTTGCCTGGTGCTTCGTTGTCCAATGTTGAGAAGAATCCAAATATGTTGAGGCGGTAGGCGACAGATACAAATATTACCTAAAAATTAAAAAAAAAACTACATTATTTAACTTTGTGCTACTTTATTATTTGATGTGTGTGTATATGACTTAGACTTTGGACTTCTGACTTTGAAATGAAAAAGTAAAAGTTTTTCAAGACATAATAATCTTTTTATACCAAATAGTCAATTTATGGAACATAAAGTAAAACTTGGTTACGTCCACAACATATCTTTCACTCGTTTGGTTTTTTTAAAATGACTAGTTTACGCAAAAAAAAAGTCTTAAATATATTTAACTGAAATACAAAATCAAGTCTTATATATTTTGACTTTGACGTCATAACATTTAACTAAAATGCAAAATCGAGTCTGTTTTGGGTTAGTAAAATATAATGATATTAAAAATTACCCTTTGTTTGAGAACTAGTTGAAACGGGTTGAGATTGTTGGCACTGCCTCGTAAGAAGTCCCCACCATGAAAGAATACCAGAACCGGATAACCTTCTACCTTGAAATCTGGAAGCAATAAAATAAGTTTATGTAGTATCGATAAAATTAAACCGATTGTGGTCGCTATCGTACCATATAAATATTAATGCTACTAAGTTCCAATTTAGTCATATAATGATTTACTTCAAAATATGAGTGTTTGTTTGATGTTCTACGACAACAGATAGGTATAACAAAATTTCTTTACCTATACATTTATCATATATATGTATATATGTACTCGTTGTGTATAATGTTTGAAGTTGCTTTATAATACCGTAAAGCTGAGCACTGGTGTAATTTGAATTATCTTAATAGTGGTAGTGACATAGGGTATATTATTTCGACATAACGTAAGAAAAAAGAAATGAGCGCTAGTTATATATTTTTTAATATTTTCAGTTATTTGCCAAAATTACCGCAAGTTTCATCAAATTGTGTATAAGTAAACGTGATAATAATTCAAAAAGTCGACTGACATCGTTAGAACATTTTTTCAATTTAATCATACTAAGTATCTAAATACCTTAGAACAGCGGTAAAACTTTTATTTTCGATGTCCCCTTAGTTTTAATTATTTTTATTTAAAATTAGAAACTAATTTATAGTTTCATAGACATTTTGCCGGGCGATTAGGGTCAAGTCAAGTATTACATTAAGGCTAGGTCAACGTGGGGTTCTCATGACCAATATATTGGCACGGCAAACTTGCATTAAGTCACCTACTTACAAACTATAATATCTTGGACACTATATTATTAGTTTTCTGGTTGAAAAGGTGTTGGGGGAAATTATTAGTTATTTTACAACGACATATGTATGTATATGTTTTATGTTACTGTTAATACACGAGAGCTTGGTTCATATTATGATCCACCAGTTAATGACGACAATCCCAAAAGTTATTAGCGTAAGTCCAAAACTGTTTGATAAATCTGAAGTCACGTTGGGAAGGGACGATTCTGTTGTGTGTGTGACTTGCTCATTACAAAAAAGAGTGGGAGTTATAACAGTATCGTATCTTCAATGCGTTGGTTATCTAAAGTGCTCTATATAAAGCTTTCATATCTAGTAGAGTGCTCGACGCGGCCTTTCATCACGGTAAGCACTCTTTCGTCCCGCAGAAGATGCATCAGGCACCGGAGAGCACTGAATAACCTCTTACTTCTATGAGTGCTGGCCGAGCTGACGAGTTTTTGTTTTGCCTAAAACTCTAGGATGAAGGAACTCATTTACATGACACAAAAGATTAACGCATCCCACCTTACTCGTTCAATGCTAATATTTACCGGTCTATCTGTATTTTTATTATATGAGCATATTAATTGGTACAGACAGGAAGGTGCAGCTGGACTTTTGTTACAGAGATATTTTTACCTAGTTTGATTAGATTGCACATCACAAGGTCGGAGACATCACAATTGATTTTCCTAATCTGCTCTTATCGCACTACTACATTATATATAATTTTTTAAGATATCAGCTATGTTAGTTATTATTTAAATTACAAGGTTTATTTTAATTTATTTAACCTGTAACGTAAGAGAAATTTACAAACATACATACAAATGACGGACAGAAAGGACACCCAGATTCGGTCAACTATTTTTTAATTAAAAAAAAAAAATGTCCTGTGTGGGAATCGAAGCAACAAACTCTGGCTCAGCAGTCAAGGTCAATAACAACTAGACTAATGTCTCAACAACAACTAAATTTACAGATAAACCCCTTTGAAATGATAGATTTAATGAATTCTTTTATAATTTGCATGGTTTTATTTAACCTTTAGGTCTATGAAAGACATTTCACAAGGAGGCAATTGATCTCAAATGCCATAATTTAATATATAGATACATAAAGATAATTTATTAGATTTTAATTAGATTTAATATATATATATATATATATATATATACATACATATATACATACATATATATGATAGATAAGATTGTTTGACGAGGACGATGAATACAAGATTTAAATACAAAATTTAACAAGTTAATCGTGTTTGGATCTTTTCCATTGTTAGTAGGTTATTCACATTTATTTATAATTTAATATCATGAAGTATGCAAGACCGGCAACCGTAAACGGTAAATATTTTGAGCATTGTGTTAATTTCTATCATTTATAAATATGTAAAAAATTTAAACGTGCATATATTTGTGGTGATAAAATTCGTAACTGGTTTATCGACTGTCTGTCTGTCTGTCTACATATATATAATTAACATGTATAGATTGATTGCTGCATCAACGCAGTGCTTAGGCCGCTTGGTCTACGAACTTAAAATTTTTCCACTTAATGCTCCTCCTGTATAAATTTTCAAAATATCATTCAGAAAGATGGTTAAATTAATTGTAAGTTGGAACATAAAGTTCCTTACTATTACAGGTAGAAACACAAAATTGCACGCTTTTGTTTAGAAGTAAATGCACATATTTTTCTTAGTATACCGCGCGGAGTTCGAATTATGGATTAGGCTTAAAAGTTTGTATACGAAATTCTGGACTTTTGCAGGAAGGAGCGAGAGAGAGACTTGAATATTAAATATAATAAATAATATTTGTATTAAGTTTATAAAAAAGAAAAATGAAGCTGAATGTTGTTACAGCTCTCTATTAATCTTTTCGTGGGAGAGCCGTGCTTAGGTACGACTGAGTATTGAGTAATTACCATGGCCTCACAGAAAACTGGTAAACCAAAAAAGCATACATCGTCATGCCTATATCCCCGAAGGAGTAAGCAGAGGTGTATTTAACGGCTACGTTTTGTGGATTATAATTTAGTTATAATTTGGTAATAGAGGACTAGTCTTTTGCCGTTATCCGGGCACTTTTAGGGATTGGATGGGGAAAATTTCAGTATATTAACAAGAAAGGGAGGATAGAAAAGGAAGGAAAAGGATACTACTTTTACAGGTGGATTGGAGAGTATAAGCAATGGCTTAAGCAAGTCAGGATCGCCTACCTATAACTCGAACGGGCTGGTGCCGGGAATTCCAAGTCCTCTAACTCAACCATGCATGCACTGTTTTGCTGAGTGAGTGAGGGTACCGGAGGCTTGACTACCCCTTTCCTCATCCCCCCCTTTCGAGTCCCCCAAATCCAACCATCTCTCCTCAAAGGTGGGCAGAGTACTTACGACTTTTAAGTTACAGGTGTCCAAGGGCGGTGTTTGTCACTTACCATCAGGTGAAACCAACCCCCCGGCTCCCAATAACAGAAAAAAAGAACTTTGGGAAAACTACTATAAAGAAGTTTTCATATACGGCCAATAGATGCCACGATTTCTATATACATATATGCCTGCATACATTCACGAGTATCTATCCCTTAAAGGATAAGCAGGGGTGTATCAAATACGAACCGTTGGTTTAAATTTATCTTGACAGTATGTTAATGTATATTGAGTGAGTCAGTCCATTGTTAGCACTTTGGTCTTAAAATTGTGCCTTGTTTGCACTTACAAAAAGCACGCAGAGGTTAACGGCCAGTAGGGTTACGAGCTACTACAAACTTTTTTTTTTTATGTATTATTTGCAGGAGAGAAGAAAGGAGGGTGAAGTGGGTTCTCTTGAAAGAGGACATTGATATATTGCGGTAGTACCGGCTTTATGTAAGGCTGTGGTATTATTTCAGTTGAGATAGCCCATTCGTGCCAAAGCATGACTTTCCCAATGTAAATCGATCGACATTTAGAAAAGAAAACACTGAAATTATTATTTATTTTTTGCTTTTCGAAGCTCCGTCGCATGCGATGGAACAATTGACTGAAGCAGTGAACTCAATCTTTTTTAGGTATCTCTTCGATGTCTATTTTAAATGCAACCACGGCATTTTCAGGTTCATAAAACGAATTCCTCTGAGGTTATATTTATTTTTTGAAATAAATAAAAGTCACAAGGTGCCAGATCGGGACTGTAAGGGGGATAACTTCCTAACTCCTCACCTTCGATAGACAAATATTCGATAGTCCGTCTGGGGGAGTGAGCAGGAGCTTATTTATTAGCCCCATCCGCTAATAAATAAAAAACTTATTTACAGAATATACGCAACCTTACACGAGAAAATATTTGAAATATTTGAATATTTTTATATACTTATAAGTTATAATTATTTTTAATTAACTTTCAAAATATTTTGATTTGAAACAAAAGTGTACGTCTAAAAACTATTTGTAATAAAAATTATGGTACGGTATTTTTTCTTACTCTAGCAACACTTGACTAATGCCATGTCAAGCATTCGCTTAGGCGCACATTATCATATCGTGTTCCTTTTTGGATATTCTCTTTCAAAATGTATTTCTATGATTCGTCTCAGGAAGACTCCGGATTGATTTTGGACCCTGCATCCTCTACAAACGTTCACCCTGGCAATACTTTGTATATTGAACCCGCTTTACATGAACTTAGGCCTGAACATGGGTTTTCCGATTTCACATTATAATTAATTGTATGTATAAATAATGAGGATGAGCCAAAGTGTTTCATATTTATATAACTGACTGGATACTAAACTAATTATGTTATTGGTTTCTAAATAGCTGTAGCTACTAAATAGTAACTTTTTTTTTACTATAAAAAAGTCCGTGCCTAAGCCGAAGATCCATACAAAGGTGTCTGTGACCTTTAATAAATTATATGAGTCCGCCTCTGCTTAAAAAACATATCGGAACAGTTTTAATCAAGTATTAAATACATATTTACGATTACGCCTGTATCTCAGTAGAAATAGTCAGGGACGTAATGAAAGTCTTCGCTTTGAGGGCTTTAACTTAGTGCCACCTACATAATAACCTTCAACTTTTGGGAACTCCAAACTTGGGTGTTAAAAAGGAATACTGGAAGCATGCTGAAAGGAGAAGGGAGGATAAACGGATGGATGTATTTGTAAATAATGTATAGAGAACGCAATAGCTAGAGGAGGTCAGGCTTGGATGCCATAGAACTCAATCTGGCTAAAGCCGGATAATCCGAGCCCTCAACCTCTTTGTCATACAAAATGATGTATATATATTTTAAAATAAAATAACTAAAAGAAAATAAATCTATATCCAATAACTTATAAAATTATGTTTTAAGGAAACGACTTTTATTTAGCTTAGCAGAACAAAATCGCTTCTCTCCAAACTTCCTGCACTTGGTCTGCCATCTAAGCTGTGCAACTGGGATGCTGCCTTCCTCCACAAGCGCCGCATTAGGGTTCTCTGTGATGGCGCGGCCTCTGACTTCCAGGAGGTTAGCGCTGGTGTACCTCAGGGCTCCGTCCTATCGCTATGATATGTTGGCTCTTGGCAACATACATTGTTATGCAGACGACAGCATAGTATACGGGCGATATCTTGGACATCCTGCTGCCAAGCTAGCAGACGTTGAGGGAAAACGACAGGAGCTTGTTGCTAAACTCGACCGGGTCTTGAGCCGCATCTCTCAATGGGGTTGTGAGAATCTGGTCGAGTTCAGCACCAAAAAAACACAGGCGTGCGCGTTTTCAAACAAAAAATCTCCATTCCTTCCCCTTCCTACTCTTCAGAACACTCAACTGCCACTACAGGATAGGCTTAGTATACTGGGTATGGACATCTGTCGGGATCTCAATCCGCGTGATTACATCGAGAGCGTCACTAAGGCGGCCTCGCGGGAGCTCTTTGTATTAAACAAGGTGAGACGGTTCTTCTCGCCCGAGCATCTGTGTCTTTTATACAAGACCCAGGTTCGCTCCTGTGTGGAGTACTGCTCTCATCTTTAGGATGGCTATGTAGCAGTATCATCTGGACGCTCTCGATCGGTTGCAGCGACGCGCAGTCCGTATTATAGACTGTTCTGAGGTCACCCAGTCTCTTGAGCCCCTGCAGTTGCGAAGAGATGTCGCCTCTATGGCAGTTCTCTATATATCTAGACTACACGTGCTGGCCAAAGGAGTCACCGTTTGCGAGTCGAAGGTATGCGATCCCATAAGAAACGGTTTGGCTCTTCTTTCCTGTGCCGATCAGTGAAAGCCTGGAATTCCCTACCAGCGCACGTGTTTCCTTCCCACTTTGATCCCGAGTCTTTTAAGCGGGGCGTGAAAAAGCATCTCACCACGCCGCCATAGTGTGGGTCGCCATGCTGCATTGACTAGACGTGCAATGAGGATGGTGACCACCACTCTTGGACTCCATTTATTGCTTACCATCAGGCAGAGTGGAGTCATTATGGCAGGCTTACAAATAAAAAAAAAAAAACAAAAACAAAAAACTCTAAATCCTTATTTTTCGAGTTCCACAATAACTTATGTAAAATAAATTACATTTTGATTTTCAAATGAATAACTTTCATTTAAAAAATAAGATGCTATTCTTGTCCTGTGTCAACGCAATTATGATTGGAGGTTTCCCGAACCCTGAAATTAATACATACCTACTTTGTGCTGATGAATTTTCCTGTTGAACTTTTGTCGATTAAACGACCATTTTTGTCGTGCAATTGAAATAAATCCTATAATAGCTTTAGCACTATACAAAAGAGAATACAGACAGCGTTGTTTGAAGTGTGATATGCGGAAAAGTATTTCATTATTCTTTTTTCGGTTTAGTCACTTTATGTATTAGGACTTGGATGATCGGGTAACTATTATATGTTCATAATAGAAATTGACTTTTTAAGTAGGTTCTTGATCGCCACTAGTAATATGTATTTATAAAAGTTGCAGTCTTTATAATGAATACATCTATAGTTATTTATCAGTTATTTAACAACTTCTTACAATTAAGGATAATAGTTTTTTTATGGGATAGGGGGCAAACGAGCAGTCGGTCACCTGATGGTAAGCGACTACTACAATTCAAGAGTCACAAGGAGTGGTGGAGTGGTGGAGTGCCAATCGTCCATGCAATGTGGATGATAGTTGTGTCGCGTTAAACAATTCTGATGAGCACTTCCCCGCAATTCAAAAATTCAATGCAGATTAAAGCTACATCTCTACGCAACTCCAAGGAGTCAATCCAATTAAATCCGAAATATCCTGGCAGTCGATGATTAGTATTGCTCTCCGTTGAATGCGGTCTGGAAAGAGAAGCTGATACTGGGGTGCCCCTGCATGAAGATGAGAACAGTATTCCATATGCGGCCAATCCTGCGCTTTATAATTATCAGCACAGCACACCAAGTTACTTCGAGGCTAATTTAGCCTTACTCTCTAAGTGACCTCGAAAATGTACATATATATTCATATTTATTAACGCCAAGATTCCGTTGCTGGCTGTTGCAGTTAGGGAAGTGCTCTCAAAGCGAGCTGATACGACCAATGGCTGTGACTGTGTCTTTCGGGGGTGAAATTGAACCACAATAAGTAAACGCCGATCTGAAACTTTTACTTTGTCTTTGAAATATTGATTCTTGAATTTTTATTTACCGTACTGTTTTAGACCAGTCCAAATTGAAATGATTAATCCAATGTACTACGTACTAATGGGAAAAGGATAAAACCAATATTGGCGTTATATGTGCAACCGTAATGAGGACAGGTAAACAGTTTAACACTGATTGGAAATTTAGCTGTATTGGCCGTGATCGGAACTACGTAGCTTGGTTACTTTCTTTTATCGTCTGATTCTCGAGATAGTAGATGTTTTATACGCTTAGAAACGACCTACATACATTGGTAAGATTTATGGAACAATGTTTGATAAAACGTACAGAGATATAAGCGTTTTAACAAACTTAGTATATTATTCTTCAATTCATTTTAATTCTATAAACGGATATGAAGTAAAGCTATTAAACTTCTTCTAAAAGTAGAACTCATGTAAAGAATTATTAAAACAGTCATTTTATATTTTTAAAAATAAAGTTCATTAAGGTATTAACAGGCAAGCAGTCCTTAATTAGGATTTAATTGAAATACAAGACGCGTTGGATGTGGATTAAAAATATATTACATTTGTTTTCTGTGTAGGAAAGTAAGTTATTTTAAAAATTAAATCGATGAAAAAGGATTTAAAACTACTTCTTCCTTGTTGTTGTTGTTGTTTTTTTCTACAACTGAAAACCATTTTGATATTATTTCATCTATCATTTATAAAAACCCTCTTCATAATTTTATTCGTCTTTGGTTTATGTTTCGTTGTTGAAAGAAGATGAGGAGATGCGAAAGAGGAGAGGGCGGAGGTAAGAGGAGAGGGGGATGAGGGGGAGGAAAGAGGAGAGCACATGGGCCCCCGGAAACCTCACTAATGTCATGGATATGAAACGCAAGCGTTGCTTCACAACCGATTTTCTGTGCAAATATATTATATTATAAAGCAAAACACAAAACCCAATTACTGTGCGCGATGTACACAAGATCCATACATATAATTCTGAAACGCAAACGAAAGCATTTTTTTATTGCATAATTGACAACTGTGTCAATTAACATAAACAACACTGAGCATAATGAGTTGCACCAGCCAGTTTACTTTCTTTGTGGCTTGTATTGTATTTTTGACATTAGTCTCTTTCAAAAATCATATATCACTTTTAAAGCTTAAAAGTGATATATGATTAAGATACATGTTTAATAGGTATTTTGGAACATATATGTTTTTTGTCATACTTTTACTAATGAATATACATATATACCTTTAACTTCTTCGAATTTCGAATAATAGACAAAACTACAAGATAATAGACATATTGGCGTATTCGCACTTAGCGCTAAGATGTATCAAAAACAATATGATAGCTTATCACATTATATTTCCTCGTACGTATTAGTATTCATTTCAAATAATTGCTTGCAAAAATATATAAATGAAATGATTAAAATAAGTTAGTTATTTACAAGATATTACTTCAACCATGGATTACGATCCACCCAAAAAATGTCCTAAATTTTTCTATTAATTCTTTGAGCGGTCTCGTTCTACAAAGGCTTATTAAAAATGTCTTTGTCTTGTCAAGTGTCCTTGAGTCCCCCCCGAGAGTTAAAAACGTGGAACTTGTTAGGTACTATTAATACTATTGGTGTAATATATTTTCAAAGGTCGGAAGCTCGTGATCGTCAAAACTTTAAATCGAGTACTGAGACCACTTGCTTCTTAGCTCGTTATCAAGGACTCTGTACAACTAGACTCAATAACAAGTATGTATATATGTATATAACCCTTAGTATTTGTGGCAGGATTTTGAATGAGTTATAGTCCGCTACTTTGGCACCAAGATTGAGGGTAATTTTATATCTGAGTCGGTGAAGCGATTCTCGTATTTATGTGTCTCTCGTCACGTTTGTCGGTTAAAGTCCAGTGCCTATGAAGGTTTTGCATCCTTCATTGCATAAAGTAAAATAGTCTTTACTCTTAATTACAGTTCTTTATTAGTTAGTCATATACAACATACTCCATATTCGTTTGACATCGTAATAGTCTATTTGACGGAAAGCGATGAGATCGGAAGCTTTCAACGAACAGGATACATTTTTCCATACTTCAAAATAAAGATGCACATTGAAAAAGTGTAAGAGATAGATGCTCTCTACACGATAGTATTTTCGTAGTAGTCGTTTTTCTTTAAAAACTGGACTATTCTATAGCGAAATCAATTTACTATTTGCAAGTTGTTTATAGTCCTCAATTTCATAATAACAGTTTTTTGTATGTATCAATTATATTATTCTTTTTCTAAATTTCATACTGAAATTTCATTATGAAAATTTCATACTGAAGTCTAACCCTAAACTGTAAAACTGATCAATAACATTAGCTTTTTCTATTAACGATCTGATAATTTATATTCCGTTTCTTGATTATGGCTATATTATATGTGTATTCGAAGTTTTACTTGTTAAATTATTACAATAATATTCTGGATGAAACAGACGACGGCGATAGCAAGGTTCCTACTATAGTTTAACTCTTTTGTACCTTTAAACGTCAATGTGATAATTTTAATTAAAACGTCATCGAGATAACTATCAGTTAAAAATACGATTTTTAAAACTAGTAGTTTAAAGTCTATTAATACAATTTATTGATCCACGTTTCTAAGCTGTATTATTAACATAGCACATGACTTTTCTCACGAGGTTCACCTTTCTACTGTGTTCCGATGTTTATTTTTAGGAAGGCGAAAACTGTTTTGATATAAATTGGTGTAGTTATTTACTTTATAATGATTTATTTAAATATCCAAAATATTCACCTCATGAATTATGTTTACTTGACCCTTTTTTGTATCAATATTTTTTGTTTATTTTGGCCCTTTACGTAGTATTTAAATTTAATTCGCGCACAATTGCTATAGGTGACTAGACTTTGACGTGGTTCCATTGTAGAGATAAACCTATCAAGATTTTGTATATCATGTAATTTTGGACAACACCCAAAACTCTTACTGGAATTTTCAAGGTTTTGCCATTATATTAATGGAATTATTATATATATTACCCCGAAGAATTCTCGCTCCAGAGCATCTGCAGCCAGTAAAATCCTATCATCCCTCAACGAGGTATTGACGTCAACTAACCAAAGACTTGACAGCGTATTGGGACCCACCGTCACTATTTATACAAACTTAATGCATTAATGTTAATGCATAAAGTTCATAATTCAGATTATAAATTCTGTCACACAACGTTATTTAACTCATGTTCTTAACGTATGTACCTATATAGGGTCAATGTACTATAGTATAAATTTCATTATAACTTTTTTGATATCGGCTCCAGAAGTTCCTTCTACCCTATTCTATAAACATCAAGGCGGTAAATTTAGAACTCATATTTAAATAAAATGCTTTAGTGATTTTGATTTTCATGTTGATATTATGAAGATTGTAAATTTAATTGTTCTCAGTCACGTAAGTTTACATACTTGATTTTGAATATTAAATTGAATTAGTATTATAACTGACCGGTTGCTTTCCATTGCATGCAGCAATGACCAATATTTGTTGAGCCTCAATGATCGCTGAAAGTACCAATTTGTTAAACACAGTAGCGACGGCAGGCGTCAAGTTATTATGGTGCACTCCAAGAAATGTAATGCATGTTAGCATGTTCGTGTTTATGAAATTTATATTATGGGTCAAAAAATTGTTGTAATTCCGCTAAGTTTTGAAGTGAATCGTAGCGAAATAATGTTATTAGTGGCATAGTATTATATAAACCTAAATCTCTAGTTGCCTTAAGAGTTACCACTATAACGCTTAAGGCAGCACTATTTAAATAAGTTCAACACTTGAGGCAGGTAGATTAATGGAAATATATTTTTCTTTAACTACGAAGTAGAATTTGGCCATCCCATCTCTTATCGTGGCTGTCGTAAAAGGTGACTAACCAACTAGATTGTTATCTATTGTACAGTACACAGCCATTGCTCGATTTATGGCATTAGGCTTGTCCCCTATTACGTAAGTTTTTTTTTTATAAGACAACTAAGGCCCTGCCTGCCACTTCGGGTGTATAAGCGTAAGTGAGTGTATATATGTATGTAACTTTGAAATCATTTCTAGACCCTATAATTTACATATGAATATTTTTCTTACGCAATATATTAGGTTAATTGTATTGAAAAAAGGTTCATATGACAAAACATTTTGAGCTAGTTTTATCAATGGCCGCTACGACGTCCTAGATGATTTTGCTAGAGATTTTTAAACAAAACAGACGATAAAGTAAAAATCTAAAAATGCGTAATGCATGCAAATCAAATACTTATGTAAACAAAATATTGCGTTCTAGTTATGATTATGGAGGGGTATTTTGGCTAAATATGGTAACTTTTTTAGTCATAGTTACATTAATTATTATGTTTGTGTTTCTTTTTGGTTACTTAAGGAGTCTTCTAATATTTTCTTACAATATACCCTGGGGACGGATACGTGAATGCCTTTTTTACTCTTTAAGGGAGATTTATTAGATTAAGTGAGAAAAAAGGTATAAAGATAAGGCATCCGTATAACTAGTTTTAAGTCTGACTTAGTTAAACTTGGTAAAATTGCAAATCATAAGTATGTAGTACACACTTTCTAATATCTCTATTTTGTCATAATGTTCGTAGTTCCAAAATGTTATTATTAATACTTCGGAATAAATGAAAATATACTAGAAACATGCGTGATAGGGCTGTCAAATTTGCATAAGATATTTGAATAATCTGCATACATTAACTGTGTCAATGTAAATTGTTACTGAAAATAGGGCAAAGGTACCCTTTACATACATTTGCTTTTGTCCCGATTCCATTCTATTCAAAGCGATATATTTGCTAGATGCAAATAATTTAGTACCCTCTGCCGACCATGTATATACTTTTGTTTGAGGCTGTGTCTCGTGAATTGTTCACTTGTATTCTCACCATATATTCTACAAATAGAACGTCCGTATCCCTGCATTTTTAGCAACGTCAAGAAATTGTATTGTATTATGTCCTACGCGACAAAATATCCATCCCCATCACCTGGACGATTAGCACTCCACCACTGTGCGCTTCTCCAGAAGCTTTTTGCCTCGCACAACCAGCTTATGGAACAAATTGTCGCCTGCCGTATTTCCGAACCGATACGACCTTCAAACCTTCAAGAAGAGAGCGTACCTCTACCTAAAAGGCCGGCAAAGGGCGGCGGTAGTCACTTACCATCAGGTGACCCGTCTACTCGTATGCCCAATATCGCATAAAAAAAAAAAAAAATTACTTTGTTTTACTGACGGAATATACATATGCTAAAGAAGGCCGTATATTTAATTGTATCTGCAAATAATAATTGAAGAATTATATAACTGAAGTAACTTTAAAGTACAATATCGAGAACTGTTTACAGGCCGAGTTAATAATGCATATCCACATTCTAATAAACTTTGTAAGTTTTACGTATATTTTCATTAGATATAAAAGGTATTGAAGCAGAAGAGGACATTTTCGAGATTTAAACAAGAACCAAGTTTGAAACAATCTTATAGCAATTAAAATACGTTTAAAAATATTCTTTTACATACATATCTAACTAAATACCCAATTGTGGGGGTTTAGGAGGTCTCTGCCTACCCGGCAATCATAATACTATAATTTTGTCCATCTTACATAATAATAGGGGGCAAGCCTATTGCCGTCAACCGGACGCTGTATATCCAATCCGTTAGTCGCCTCTGTTTTTTGTGTGTTTATTTTTTAATTTGATCTGACATGTAGGACTTTCCGGAAATTATGAGCTCGAGTTACTTTCTATGATATACTAGAGCTATTGCTTACACTCCTCAATCAATCCAAAAGTACGTGGATAATAATAATAATAATCTGGGCAAATTCCGGATGAAGTTGGTATGACGAACAACTATCGGAAACATATTATGAAGGATGGCACAATTGACATTTGTTGGGCATCGTCATCGTCCCTGAAATACCATCTGGCATATAGTTTCCGATTGTTCTCGTTTTGCCAACGGCCAGTATTTGCACAGATATAAACAAGTGGCCAAAATAGACCATCAGCAAATTGCGCTTAGATAGATCTTGTTGCTGTCGAGTTACCGTACTACAGGTATGTGCCCGATCCAGTTCTTGATAGTGGTAGTGGTGATAGGCCGATTAGAGCCGAGCAACCATTGTTGATATTACCATTCCCCACGACGACAATCTCACGAAGTTCCTGTCTCTGGAGCCCTGACCACCGGTAGCTTTGTCCCTGTGCCCGATGCCGGTGGGACACTATTTTTTTATGTTTTTAAATATATTTTGTTTTTACTTTTACACTTAAAAATGTAATTTATGTTTGTTTCTATGAATAAAAAGAATAATAATAATAAAATAATAAAATGTTTATTTCATCTCCACTAATTACGTAACTACCAAAAATAATATAATATAATAGTAGTACATGATCTATTACTATTAGTAGTACTAGTAGTACATGATATATTATATTATTATTTTTTTTATTATATAACATTACTTATCTTTTTATTACTAATTTTTATTATATTATACTCATTGCAGATGACAGCAATAGTCAGCAAATTGTCAACGTTTAATACGCTTCCTTCCGGGATAGAGGTGTTAGTGTATGTACGTATATAATATGCCTATTTTGTTACATTCGTATTTCAGGCCGACAACGCACTTGTGACTCTTGAGTTGCGGGTGATGAACCGTCTGCTCGTTTGCGCATAAAAAAAAGCAGCAGCTGCTGCAGCATTGTGTATTCAAAATTTATAATAAATGTTAGCTGCGTAAGCATTTATGTACATTTATGGTAAGATTATTTGCATTTTGTGTTCATTAGCATGAAAATCTTCGTGTCACTGAATAAATACGTATTGTTTTGTAAAGAAAATATATTAAATTTTATACTCATATTTATCGAATTAGGTTACCTGAATTATAATATATATAAATGGAGACTAAGTATGTAGGTATAATACAATAGAGATAAACTTGATCTGATTCAGCTAATGCTATCCAGAAGCACTAATCTTCAGGTCTTGTTTATCCAGCAGCTAACTAGCTACTAATCTAACTACTAAGGCAGTGCTTCACGATGGTCCGGAGGGACAGAACCATTAATAGACATACTGATTCGTGGTAAAATGAAGACAAACGCTAGTATGTGTTTTTGCTGATTTTTCTTTAAAGGCGCTTTAGAAATGAAGTACTTTTTGTAAGCGCTTAAGTTAGATAGCATATTCGATTGAGGTAACAAGCTTAGATTAGATTAGATTTAAGAACAGTAACTACTTTTTTCGGTGCCCAGGTCAATGTGTATGTTATAAATTTGATGGTAAATACTAAAAATTATAATTCGTTTATACGGAACCATACAAGATTACATAATTTTAAACCCACCAAACTGCATAGCAGTTCGTCGGCAGATTGCGCTTGTTTTACAAACTTATTTATTAAAAGATTCATACTATTAACTAAAGCGTAATACGCAATAAACTTTCGATCTTATAAAATTAATAAAGAATATAGTTCTCTATCCCTCCAAGGCTTTATTATTATTATAAAACGCAACAGTATTCTCGATAGTTAACTAAAAAAATTATGTAACTGACTGCAATGCGCCTATCATGTTTTTCATCCCTTAATTTTTCCACCTTAGAGGTGCAATGTTTTTTTCAAATTGAAAGTAATTCAAAGTGCATAAGTCACCGGAATCATTTTGTCTGAAACTACAACCTTTATCATAACAGACATAGCAAATATGGCATCTCAACAATAATTAATAATCTACTGAAGAGTTTTTAACTCATAAAAACATGAAAGAACATTTTAATGTTGCTTCGGCCCTACGTTCAGTTTGTCGATTAATTTTCACCGTAACCTGAATTTCTAATAAATTGTCTTTCACCAAAAATCCAAGTTCATAAAAAAAAAAAAATATTAGTGTCTTTTGGTAAATATTCTTATTAAACTTTCAAGCCTGTACAAATCTATACACATAATAAAATTGAAACAGTCGATGTCTGTACATTACAGATATTGAAGAAAAACTATTATGGAAGCAACAGACGCCAAAACAACAGTCTTTAGAATTGTTGTCTGTCAGTCTTTGGGTATATTTGTACGCGCATCACACTAAAACGTGCATGGAATTAACGCCGTTTTCTCAGATGTATTGCTAGAGCTGTAACTTAAGATATAGGATATAAAATCGAAAAATAAAAAGGCGAAAGAGTAAATACATTATGTCAGATTACATGACAACATACGACAAGAAGTAACCTTATCAAGTTACACTGAGGTACCTGTTTGATCAATAGAGTCGATTTCGAGGAGCGAGATGAAAAAGTTTCAAATAAATGTTGGTCTTAATTAAGCTAAGTTTAAGACTATTTAACATATAGCACATAATTTTAAAGAACAAATTTTTTTCAGTGTGTCAGGCATTTTAAGTTATGGTGGACACAAGAAACTCATATACATGCGAAAACACTACAGTGTTTTTTTTGGATACTCACTTCCTTTCAAAGTCAGGGTTTCTACTACTCGATACACATTCATCCTACAATATTTGATTAGAAATAGTGTTAAACTATTTGCAGTAAAAACTTGTAATATAATTTTACCATTACACTAACTACTGTCTACTATTAAGCTGTTTTAGATCTACCGTATTGGTTCATTAAGATATACAAAACTGCTTTCAATTGAACTATGAAACTCATTTATATTATTAATGTCATAAAACTGCAGAGTTGTTGATTTGAATAAAATTTGGTCTAATGATCTAGTGCTAAATGAGATTTAAGGTTTACAGCGTTATTTAATAGATACGTACATACATACATATATACACTCACGTCTGTATCGCCTAATTGGTTGACAGAGGTGTACAAAACACACACATTTTGCCAATTAGTATTTGATCCTACTAACGTAATAGGGAGTAAGCCTATTGCCGTTAACCGGGCACTGTATAGCTGTATACATACTGTCTGACAGATAACAGTCCAATCCCTTAATCGCCTTTTATGACACCACCGGGAACCCCACGGCTAATTTAATATATAAATTATTTAAGTTCAAAAATAAATTCAAAATGATGATAACAACATGATATGACGGTGTCTATTCGGAATTATTTATTCTGAGACTTTATACTGCACTTATATTTAGATATGCAGGATCTGTAGTTAAGAATTAAATTAGTTTGTCTACTGTTTTTAATGTTTTAGTATATAATAGGTGTGTGTTCGGAGAAATGGTGGATTCAAATTTTGGGAGTAGTTTGTTTCCTACGGGTATGCGACATAGCCACTGATCAGCTAGATGATGATCAGCTAAATTTAAAACTTCTGGTCGAGATGTTACTCTTATTACCCTTTTTATTATTTTTTTAGATAACCTGTTTGAATGTAATTAACATTTACAATCACTATTACCATTACCATCGTTAGTAATAGTATCTGGTCGATATTATCGAGAATTTATGTGCTTAGTTCTTATTCCTGAATCGGAAGGAGCAGGGGATTAAAATGGTTTAGAAGCCTTATGCTCTAAAAGGAATAAATAAATTCTTGTAGCGCAGAGCATTCAGTCAGACTAATCGGTATCGATAAATCAAATCGACTTAGACTAAATACAGTGAGGAGTATTGCATTAATGACTGGAGTAGTAGGATTAAATATTTTATACAAAGGGTCTCAGGGTCTTATTTTAAAGCCGATCAGTTTGAAAAGATCATGAAGTATGAAGTGCTCTCTCCTTATGTCTATATCTCTTAAAATGTTATATAATTTTAATTAAGTGTTATGTGTAAATTATATAACATTTTAAGAGATATAGACATATCTCTTAAAAAGTTATATAATTTTGTTACAATAAAATGGGTAATTTCTTTTGCAAACGATTTTTTTAAACAAATCCCTATATACTAACAGTGTAAAGTAAAAGTAAGTCAGTATATCTACCTTGAGTGTTAATAAAAAAAAATGTTTATTTCACTTATGATTAAAGCATTGAAAAAAATATGTTAAAGAGGCTATGGTTTTGCACAATTTATTTAATAATAATTATTTTATACCCGCAAATTACACGGTAGAGTAAGTAGCTAATCATGAAAAACTGAAACTCTAATTAAGAAATTCCTAACTCACAATTAACGGAGATTTTACTGTTAATTCTCTCAGAAGGCCATCTCTTTTCAAACGCAATCCCTTCCCTATTACAGTTACTTTGACAATCATTGACAAGGGTTTAAAAGTATAAATTTCAACCCTTTTATATCACTTTTATAAAAAAAGTGATTCAATCAAAAACGTTCGAAAAATATTTTTTTTTTCAAATGCGAAAGCTAAGAAAAAGAAACTGTAATTATTAAACCGATGTTATTCCAATAAAATATTTTTTTTAAAGCCTATTTATTTCTTGCGTTAAAGTAATGTTCCAAAGACATTTTTTCAAAGGATGAGAATATAATTTTGAAATGTTATTGAACTGAAAAATTTTAGAATTTGCTTCATTCAGGAAAGTTTTTTTTCTTACAATATTTTTATTTTGATTTATATAAATATAGCATACAGCATACATATGTATATATCATATACGGAATTTTATAAAAATTGTTACTGCTAAACAAATAGTTATTATAAATTTAGTATTAGATCTGAAATAAATCACACAATATAACAAACAATTATTTACAGAAAATTATTCAAAAATTCAAGATATATATGTAATTATTTTACATAATGATTAGCAAAATGCGGATGTTTAATGCACCTCTGGCTACCCCTTAGGGGATAAAGACGTGAGCGTATGTATGTATTTTTACAGCTATAATTTGGATGCACACACATTTACAGTGGAAGAGCTATGCTTAGGCACGAATGGGTCGGCTGGACCGGTGCGATACCACGGCCTCACAGAAAACCGGAGGCCCAATTGCACCTATCCCCTTCCCACTCAATTCATCCCCTTTTTCTTCTTTTCCATCTCGATACTCCCCTTTCTTCTTTCCCCTCCCCGAATCCCTCTATATCTGGACTCTTGAGTTACAGGGATCAATGGACGGCAATTGTCATTTACCATCAGGTGACCCATTTGTTCGTCTGATCCATATCCATAATAGAGCGATTAGTTCTCTTGGCCGCCCACGGTATTCAAAACATTCTTCGCCAGCACTGCCTCTTGAAGGCACGGATTTGTTTTATTTCTATTGCTGGGATTGTCCAGGATCTTTTGCCAAATACGGGTCAGCTTTCTGACTGCGGTATTCGCTATTTGTGTTCCTCCTTGATCAGTATTCATCAAACCGAGGTAAAGGAACTAGCTAACAAGTTCAAGTACCGAGAGTTTCTAGTCCTGAAGATTGAACGGTTCGTACAAAGAACAGATTAATAGATTACTAAATTTTTTTTCTTAGTTACTAGTAGAACACTAACACCTCTTCTAAACTTATTTGTTCCTGTTAAAAACATACCCTTATTCCCCTTTTAGAACTTTTCTCATAGGTATGGTATACATTTATTTAATTATCAAAACTTTGATATATTTTGTGTCTATTATCTATCACTATTTTATCATCTCTTCCTATCTCATTCTTAATACACCAGAAACTATTAGATAACTTCTCCTAACCAAGCTTTCTTTCCATCTCATGATCGCCAATTGTATAATAATACAAATTCACTTTAAGTTTTATTAAACGAGTTAGCAATCAGTTATATTATTAACCTGGTGTATAATAAAGAAATGTATTATTAGTATCAATGGTTATAACATATTTGGAACATACATATCTGTTACTGTATGGTATTGTACAAAACTTTATTATGGAACTAAAGGTACCTTTACTGTTAAAAAGCTATTTGGAATGTTGTCGTGATTCTAGGAATTAAAATAGGCTGAATTTACTTGCACAATTGCATGTTCAGAGGCAGACTAATAATTTTATATGCAATTATTAGGTGTATCGATTTAAAGTGTTCAATTTTCAGTAAAATAAGAGTTTAAGTATCTGCCACAAGTATGTGTTACTTATTAAAGAAACTTTTGAAATTATTATTTCCAGTTCGAAAAGAATACAAGTTATTGTGGCTAGCAATTCAAATGCTTTTATAATCACAATTATACAAGTATATCGTAGAAAAAATCTTCTGTTAGTAACTTTAGACACCCTAATTTATTTCCTATGCGTGGCATTAAATTTTTATAAGACTGCGAAAGAATGTACTTCCCGGCTCTGTTGTGTAAAATATTTATTTATTAGATAGGAGGCAAACGAGCAGACGGGTCACCTGATGGTAAGCAACTACCGCCACCCATGGACACCTGCAATTGACGAATCGCAAGTCCGTTACAAGCTTTTTAGATGGGAGCATGCTCCTTTCTCAAAGGGTATAAGTCATATCGGTCCGAAAATACGGCTAGCGACAATTGGTTTCACGGGGTTGTTGACCAAGTCAAAAATCTTCTGGAAAACAGCACAGTGGTGGAGTAACAATCATCCAAGTGATGCGAATGTTAGTTTTTTCGCGTTGCCAACGCATATACTCAACGCCTGGTATAGGTCAGAACAATTCTTCTGAGAACTCCTTATGATTCAAGCAAAACTTACTTCAACATAGAAATAAGTATCGACTTACACAAACTTACACTACACAACTAAATTGGAATCAAACTAATAATGCAGTATATGCAAACACAATAGAAGCAAAGTCAATTTCATATTATGGTAAAGAAAACTAGAATAACACGAGTTCCAAGTCAAATGGTGCCACGTGACTCGGAACCAATTCCTTATCGGATTGTGGGGCCACCGCAGATCGTAAAGTGGGTTAATGAAGGACTATTTATGCTTTTTTTTCATAAACTTCGTGGTATTTAGATGTAAGCGGGTCGAATGCCAACGTTTATTGGATACGCTTACAAAACGTGTGACTGGAATATCAATGTTTGTATTATTCCGTAAGTCGGCTTGTGTATTTTTATTTTGATGGATTCATTAGTCTACCAAATCATATATCCTGAAAATATCATACCAATTATGCATTAGGTGCTTATGAAACTAGCAGATAAAATGGGGTGGAACAGAATATATTTATATCTCACTATGTAAAAGAAATACATCAGAAAAACTTATAGTATTGTTTTATTATATATAGTGTATAAAGATGTCATTATCTAACAGAAACAGAACATAATCTTTTTTTCAAAGACACGAATAATAAAGCTTTTTCTTGTTTAGTGGCCCGTGATGGAATGGATCAGTCGGGATAAGTAAGGTTGTCGCAATTTGGTCCATGGTTGGTCTATATCATGAGATCATATACAGAAATTGGGTTTTAGTTGTCACAAGTGTATATAACAGACAGTGTATACAACATTTTGTAATACCTAAATTTATTATTTAATAGTTAACGCATAAACTTTTATACACAAGCCATTTCTAATACAATTTATATTTCTTTAAAAGGCTGATCGACGAAAATGAAATTAATCTTAAATTGAATCTTTGGTCGAGTATATAAAGACTTGCTGAAGACATCATTAGATACTTTGTTTTGATTATCGGATCAGTTAACAAAGCTGTTAAATTTAATTGTAACATATTATGTCAAATGCCTTTCGAGACTTCGAATATTCGCTTCAATTTAACATTAATCAGTATTTTTTTTTTGATTAAGGTCTCATTTATTCGAACTAATTTAAAATAAATGCCTGCCTTAAAAACCTGAGTGTTTTGTTAATTGACTATATTTTTGATTAATCTATCAGAGACTGGGTGTAGACTTGGGATAACATATGAGCTCATATTGACTATGACATCCATTAGGCTAATTAAAAGCACGATGTTAGAAACTACGGACCTGTTTTCATACTCCCTGTTGTAGTTAAAGTCTTTGAATCGGTAGTTTGTCCAAACTTGTAAAGTTATTTCACGAAATACATAACACATGGTTTTGTAAAGAGAAGGTCAATGTGCACAAATTTGGTAAGTTTCACAGAGTATCTAAGATCTGTTGATAATAAAAAAGAGGTAGACGTAGTTTACACTGATTATAGCAAGGTTTTTGATAGGATCCCTAATTACAACACTGGTAGAGCCATGTTTAGGCACGAATGGGCCGGCTCAACCGGTGCGATACCACGGCCTCACAGAAAACCGGTTGTGAAGTAACGCTCGCATAACAGTGGTAGAGCCAACTCCCCCTCTCCCCTTTTCACTCCCCTCGTCCCCTCGATACTCTTTCCCATTTCCACAACCACCCACTCTTCCTTTCCCTCCCCGCATCCACCACCCTAATCTTGAGTTGCAGGTGTCCAGGGCGGCGGTTGTCACTTACCATCAGGTGACCCGTCTGTTCGTCTATCCCCATATAGTATAAAAAAAAATTGCTCCTTACAAAGTTATATTTTGTTATGTTTCACTGGAGCCATACTGAAATCGTTAGAGTCGTATCTGACCGATAGGGTTTGTTAACTCTTTATCAATGGATATCATTCAGAATCATATCCAATTTCATCAGGCGTTCCCCAAGGGCTCCTCACTTAGGGTCTGTTTTATTTAATGATTTTATCAGCGATCTTCTGTTCATCATCAGCCTATCGCGGTCCACTGCTAGACATAGGCCTCTCCCATTGCACGCCACTTCGATCTATTTTCGGCTGCTCGCGTCCAGCTCCTGCCAGCCATCTTGCGCAAATCACTTCACCTGGCTTTTGCTTACTGACTATCTAAATCTCGCTTACATAATAGACTCCGAAAAGGATATCTAGCGTCTACAAACAGATTTAAATTCATTGTTTTTTTTTTTAGCGCACATAATGGTCTCGACTTAAATGTTAAAAATGTGTTCATATTAAATTGCCTAACTAACCGTAATAAGACAGCATAACTTTAAATGTTAGGAGATACCATTGTAACATAGACTGAAAATACAAGAGATTTGGAGGTTTTGGGATTTGGATGGAAAGCTTATGTATGTTCCTCACATTGAGAGGGCACCGAAGCAGCCTTGCAAGATGCTTGGACTTTTAATAAGAAGTAGCACAATCTTTCGGAATGCTGAGAATAAAATATTGTATATAAATGCCTTATCAGAAGTGTTCTGGAGTACCCTGCTATGTTGTGGCGGCTCAGAGTAGAGCACATTCAAAAATATTTGCTCGGCACTTGTCTTACTCGGTGGGAATGTAGGTGGGAAATGTGGAATATAATATTACGTCGGAATATTGGAAGATGATGGTGTAGCAGTGTTATAAAACTGACTTAAACTTTTTGTTCAAATTGTTAAGAAATAAGATTGATTACCATGAGTTGTTAATGTACTGCTGTAAATTCCAAAAACATATAAGGTCACACACATTGATTTCTTCATCACAAACTTTCTAAGGAATTTATTTTCGTGTAATTCAGGGTAGTACCGCCTTGTACTAATAATAAATTAAATAATATGGGTTTTATACACATAAATACTTAATATCATAGTAAAATATAGGTACGTTTTGTTGTTTTACAAGTTATTTATTTATTTATTATTATATTTTAATTTTAACTTTATGTAGTAAAAAATATTTATTATAATATTGTTTTTGAAATATCCTTTCTTATAACAGTTCGACTTAGATAAGTTAGATTAGACTAAGCCAAGCTGGAGGTGGTATTGGGAGAGACGTATTATTTAAAATTGAGGGAAAAATCTAGTAAGTTCTCGGCTGAAGAGAATAGAATAGAGCGACTAAGGGATCGCATTGTTTTCTATCAGGCAGTATGTATGCAGTCACATAAGGGGTGCTTGACGGCATTAGGTTTGTCCCTATTACGTTAGTGGGACAAAATTCGAATTCGTAAAATGTGTGTTCATTATACCTCTACCTACCTCTTAGGAGATATATGTATGTAGGTGTGAGCATATGAGTGTATAGAAAAATAAAAAAATAAAATATTTATTAGATAAATGTGGTCAACGTTAGGGTTACAGTGATCTTAAAGCAGTTTGTATGTTAACCCTTTTGTAAATTATATGTCTTTCGGGATATCCAAACCTGAAATAACTATGGTTTTTTAAACCTTTATATAGACTCTATTGTGTTAAAAACAGGTTATGAATTAAGTACTTTTAATTTTAATAATTGCTACACAAATTATGTAAGTGGATGATCCCTTTAAAAATAAACTAATAAAATGCTGCAAACCACAACGTAACATATTTTTAAGAGATATCATATATCAAGTTAAGTCATTTATTACTTTTATCTAAAAGAACAAACATTATTTAGTTTTGAAATATTCAAGTTAAAGCGCCTATTTATGTAAATTTAAGTTATATGCATATATGCAAGGGTAAATTAGGTACGGCCATAATTTATATTTGTCTGAACTTATTTTTAGAATGTTTACACGCAATTTTCTCTAATATTTTAATAGCAAATTATGTGCATTTTGTGCATCTTAAGTCCGATATGCAAGTAAATGTAAATTCATTACTTACCATCAGGGACGTACACGTTCAAAAAAAGACAATCCTCCGAGTACTCCTTTTTCCTTGTATCTTCCATTTGTGATTCCAGCAACTTCATAAACAAATCATCATGTTTCTTCACAGGGTATTGTACATCCTCCTTTTTCGGGTCAGTTTGCATACAGTCCGGAGCGTATATCGTCGCATTCTTTACACCTTCCCATTGAGGCAAATCCGTATATTCAGGAGGAGTGAATCGTCGAAAATCAATTGGAGGCTGAGCGTAAGGTATACCCACATAAGCCGCTACCCTTTTCGTACGGAATCTCGTAATATACATTCCCGCTATCGTCCCTTGATTTGCTAATGTTATTTGCCGCGGTTCTCTCGCTGCTAAAATCATTGTCAATTGCAGAAACAACACCAACAAACAGATCATTTTATTCATGATTAATTTTACAGAAACTGGCAACACATTTTGAAATTTAATATCACTTTTAAAAATGGAATGAAATATATTCGGAAACGTTATCACGAGCATCCATTTTCAATTATTATATTAGTCACGTTCGATATAGCTTAATTTAAATTCGTGAAGTGAACTGTAAGTTAGATTTAGTGGCTATTGTGCAGACTTCGGAGTGTATCGGGGGGTGTTCGTGTTCGAACGAAGGTGGTGCGTTACTGTTTCTCGTGCAGACTTCGACTCGTAAACAGTGGGGTTGTTCGTCGTTATAGCGACCAAGGAATAGCTTTTATGGCCTTTATTTGTTTTAGAAGTGGCTAAGAATATTTGCTTATGGCATTTCTTTATTACAATAAGTGTATACTTAACGTTGATTGCTTTAGTTACTATCTTTTTATTTTATAGTGGTCTAAATGTTAACTACATCTTACAGCGGTTAATAAGATTCTTGTATGAGTGTTCAAAATGCAAATATTTTATATCTAGTTTTCATATAAAAAGTTTTTAAAAGAGATTTGTGACTAAGCTTTGCTTCTTTTTGGGATGTTCCTCTATTTAGATCAAATAAAACATATACTGCGTGACACGATTTAGTAAGCTAGGAAGTAATCGTTATTGTATACCAACAAAACAGAAAACAGAGACAGATGTAGTATACATTAAATTTACAAAAATGAGCAATTTTTGATGGACAGGAATGTAATGATTGGCGTAGTTGCTGATTTAGGTTTCTATTAGTTATCGTTTGTATGCAGTGGATGTCTTTTACTTCCATCACGCCTTGTTTTTAACACGCACTAATAATCTTTTATTAAACCCATGTCGCAGCTGGTTCATGTTATGTCGTGGTTGAATGAAAACTAAAAAAAAATTATTGGAAACAACTGTAACGTGCCTGCGACTTCTGGTGTGAGGATTTTAAAACAAAATTAAATTGAATATAGGATAAAAAGTACTTACTTTTTCTTAATAAGTGATGTAAATAAATAATACTGTGTCACACTTCATCTAATATGAGACCTTCATTACCGTTTTTTTTTTAATTCGATAGGGGGCAATCGAGCAGACGGTTCACCTGATGGTAAGTGACTACCGCCGCCCATGGACACACGCAACTCAAGAGTGCGTTGCCGGCCTTTTAGGTAGGAGTACGCTCTTTTCTTGAAGGTTTGAAGGTCGTATCGGTTCGAAAATACGGCAGGCGACAATTTGTTCCATAAGCTGGTTGTGCGAGGCAAAAAGCTTCTGGAGAAGCGCACAGTGGTGGAGTGCCAATCGTTCAGGTGGTGGGGATGGATAATAATTATAATAATTATAATATTATAAATATGATAGTTCTTATTAACGTTTTTTCTAATACCATTGATTTATTTTCTATATCTCCTGGCAGTTCTAAGTATGTCATGCTCTCCTAAAAGTCCTGCCAATGCTCGAGTATGTGTCGGGATGTTCGGCTCCCTTTAATATGGTTGAGGTTGACGTTGGCTGGCGCGTACGTCATGCTCGTGAAGGTGTGCCATTGATCGGGGCTGGTCATCTCCGGACTGCTATTACTTAAAATTTACCTTGTATTAATTATTAGAATTTGTATTTCATAATGATGTATTGCATTGTCTCATTTTATTTTACACTTATAAACTGAACAATTTTTTTTTTATATATTCAAAAAAGAGTATCCTTGAAGTTTCTTGCTTGCTATATTCTCCATATTTGAACAGACAACTACCTTGACGACTGACTTAGTCTGACCGACTTCTTCTCTTGATAATTCAAAAATGCTCATGATTGGTTTAGTTGAAATAAATGGTTTTGATTTTTATTTTGATTGGATTCATATGATTATTCATTCGAAATACATTTGCATTTATTTCATGTTAGAAAAGTGTCTGACATAGAAGGCATCATGCGTCGCTTTTAAACCCACTTGAACTCTGTTAGACTGACCTGGAAGATAATTTAACGTTTGTTGTAGTGTTCTCTAACGTGCAGATACTGGGTTTCCGTATGCGCTGTAATGCTTAATTATTCACAAGCGGATCTGTGTTTGTTTTGCCACATGCCAGAACTGAAGAGTACGTCCGAGCATCAGAAGAAGATTTGGTTTCATAAAAAGTCAACATCAACTTATTAAAAATTACTTTGAAATCGTATTAAACTGTGTTAAGAACGACATGGTAAAAGTCATAATTGTAAACGCTTTAGTATGGAAATTGGGGATCATCGATACATAATTAGATAACTTTAAGTACAAAGAAATGTTACCTTCAGAAGAATATTTATGTATCGAACTTACGTAGGTTAAACTAAATGATTTTAGATTACCCAGCTTTAAGGATTTCTTAGTACCTATTAGATAAATATTTTTCTCTGGGGGAAAAAATGAGATATAAATTACTTCATTACGAATTGATGTAATTCAGCGAATTGAAATAACTACGATATATTTTTTTTATGTGTCTTAGTTTCTACATTCTACTCCATAGAAGGTTCATTAGTGTAGAACGCGACGTCTACAATTAGAAATACAACACAAACTAAATACATCACAGTAAGATAAAAATACACACATATGTCAATATATTTACTAAAATCCTAACATTATAAATAAAAAAGAACGTGTAATTGTTTGTTATGATTTGTAAGTACAAATAAAACCACAGTAACAAAATATAAAATAAAGGTTTGAAATATTCGTTTAATAGTTTCAAGTTGGTTGGCTATTTATGTTTTCCCCTGTCATACAAAATTTCTTAAAAATCAATAATAGCGGCTTCGACTTAAATCTTCACTTATTACAAAACGTAAGTACACAAGAGGTAGGAAAGTTCTCGACCCTACAGCAATCCAGTGCAATATGAATATAATATGCAATATTAATTTATAAGAACACGTGAAATTTAATAGCTGTTTTTTAGTTTAGCCTTGTCTAAATATTCCTTTTCTATACAAATAGCTTGTGCTAAGCTTGCGACGGCAGTTCGCGTGACAGCGATACCTGGAGTCATTGCATTCGGCTACCGTACCCGTAGCTTTCGCCTCATCTCTCCAACTAGGTCATTGCGACTGCCTAGTCGATCGATACAATTTTATATATTATGAGTAGTCTTTTTATTGCTCTGTTGTAAGTACTAACACTTAGTTAGTGGTTTTGTAAAAAAATATTGACATTGCAGATCTCTAACAGTTGTCACCATTCCGAACCCACCGATATGGGTATCTATTTAATTTTCTATCATTTTTTGCATCGCTAAAGTAAACATTTCACCATAGAGTAGAAAGCATAGGTGTGAAACCCCAGCGTTACACAGAACAGGATACATGATCTTAAGGAAAACTATTTTCTATCTTTAAGAATCAAAATGAATACTAACTATTCTTTTCATTGTTCATTATCACATGTTTTATAATTTGTACGTCATTAGTAACACTAGCCATAGAAATTGTGATCTATTTTCACATATAAATAAATTTATTGATTGATCCTTGTTTACCATAAATAGTCAGTTTTCGGTACAGATAACTTCAGTTCATTGCTCTTTTTCTAAGCGTACCTACTGTTTCTTATACCAGTAATAGACACCTTACCAGTTGCTCTACATTTGAATTGCAAAATGTCAGGATGTCGTTGTCACAACTAAATTGAAACTGCCAACCAACTGACACCAAGTCTCATAAGAAATACAAGCCAACTGCACGCTAACTACAAACTCAGTAGGTTTATAAGTAGGAAACGAAGAGAATTTTTTCATGGGTTGTAAACTTCTACAAATAACACAAGCTTATTATTTTTCTCTTCTGGGCTTTTTGATAAGGGATAGAAAAGGTCGCATTCTTTGTTTTTTTTTGTGTCGTGACCTTCAGATAATAATTTCTCCAAACATCCGTAATGAGATTTTCCAAAAATATTTATTATATGGTGACAAGTTGTCGCTTTTGTGCCTAGAACCACCACATGAGTACGATAATGTTTAATCACCCTGTGTACTTATTTGTATCGGTAGTAATATATTAGCACAAAACCTTTACATATTACGCAGTGGTGGAACCCGGAGTTTGTAGGTAGAGGACAGGCATGTCTCAAAAGTCAAGAAAGGATCAACAAGGACGAACAATAATCTTTATTTTAGCTTTATAAACTTGCTACTAGGTTTTAAATATAATCTAGTAAATATTTGAATTTTCTTAATTGTGGAATTTTTCAATTTTTTTTTTGAGATAATTTTCAAAGAGCGTATAACCTAGGATTGTTACTTAACTGAATTATTATGACTTTACCAGTCAATATTAAGCAGTATTCACATGAGGTACCGAGGTATCCTACAAGATGATCACTTAATGTGAAAATATTAAATGTAATTAAACTATTTTTAACTTAAGTACGGGAAAATTGGGTTATACAATTTCGTTTTACCTAGATCATTATCTAGATTGTATAAACCCTGCATTTTGTAAAAAAATAAAGAATGTTCAAGTGTTAATTTTCATTAAATGAAATTATGTTTTTTTTAATCTGGTCATTTTAAAATCAAGATGTGTACTTGTCACGAATCAATTTAACTAACATCGTGGGTTCAAGTCTAAGACGAAAATAACAAAGTAGGGAAATAGTTCGTATGCGTTATAAGTGAGTGAGCAAACCACTCCACGAAATTCAGTGAGGAATATACTACTAACATTGAAATTGAGTCACCTTTCACGAAACGTACAATTTTTAATAACTGTTACCTACAAGAAGTCATTCTGACTCATCGCCATTTCTACTCATACCTATAAATGTGGATTAGTAAGTGAAGTTAGACAGTTAATTCCGAGAAAGAAAGTTAGATCAATATCAGTCAGTACTTGTGATAACTCTGACATTTAGACTTTTACTTCAACCTAAGAAAAATATATGCTGTAGTTTCCAAAGCTCAATCTCTTAAAAAACAAAAATCGTTATTTAAGTAGAGTATACCTTTCACAAGCCTAGACTTATGTTTAGAATATACAGCGCAGGTAGGTATTTGTTTCTTTTACATTGAACAAATTTAATTATGACGGTATTAAAATTTTAGGAATTTACTTCATTTGTGATACATTCATTAAGAATCATCCAAGTAATAAATACTTATACTATAAATACATCCAAGTAATAAGTAATAAATACTTGGATGACTCACACTGTGTAAACGTTTAGTACTGTTTATTTCTGAATAACACCTATAAAGCGTGATTGGTTCATGGTGGTAATTAACTAAACAATACGAATTTGCTAGTTACTATTGAAGAGTTATATTCTGCCATTTTTTTTTTGATCAGATCATCATATTATAATATTGTCTTAAAAGCTACAATAATATATATGTATATATATATATATAAGTTTTATTATGATTTAACATTTAGAAGTCGGTTAAAATTGTTATGCTAATCTTCCAAACCATGGAAATCAGTTTTACCCTACTTCAAATTAGTATATATAAAAGCGTCTTCAAAATAATTTATTTACTTTTCTACAATCATTTGAGTATTTATTTGTTCTTATTACTTATACTTTTGCTACTACTTATATTTGTCAATTTTCACACGCTATCACATCCTCTTTATAAAAAGTTTGAAATTATATTAATTCTCATTAGAATACCAATTTAAAAGGTCAAGAATTTATTACATTAGACCCATGCTCTGAACCTTGGAAATTAAATTTTACGCGGGTCTTCCTGTTTTGAACGGAAGTCTTAATACTGTCGGTTGTTAGAGATTTGACAAGGGTAGTTGTCAGTAAAAGCGAGATGTCGCGATTCAAATGACTACAGATATTTATTTTATTCTTGCAATTTAAAAACAGAAAGGTATTTTACTCAGCAGATTATACTTATTCTTCGTATTTTTTCCTTGTGAGAGCTGTATGCTTATTGCCTATTTCATAAATCGCTCACGTTCAAAAACGATCAGGATAAAATTCGTTAGCATCAATATTACACTGAGAGAAGTAAGTCGGTTTCTTTACCTTATATAAATAGTCTTTGTCAATCAATCTCGTTTCCTTTTATTACAAATTCTGTTTACGCTGTTACGCAATTTTGAAGTTTAATAGGGAATATACATTTTTTTACTACATGAAGCGGTAGGTAGGTAGGTAGGTAAGCAGTCAGACTTTGATTTCGGTTGCAAGTTTAAATAATATAAATAAGTATTATTTTCCGATTGACTCATGAATTAGAGTTTGTCTTCTTTCATAAAAGAAAGTTTAAAGTTAATTCTTTTGATATGTTTAAAAAATAACAAAAATATTGTAGTTAAACTTTTGCTAGTTTCCATTCTCAAATCAACTGAATCGGAATTTTAGTTTTTATAATTAATTAGACAAACATACATAAATACAAGTGTACAATACATAATCATGTATATATGTACATACATAAGTGCTTACTCTAGATTTGTATCCAAATGAAAATTTGCATAGATCACAATCGTGTCCCACATAAGGCTACAGTTGCCAACTATGTCGGATAGATCGGACATTCCATATCTGATAGCGAAGTGTATGAAATACAATGAACCCGAAACTTGAATCGTTTTCGGAACATATGTTAGAATTGCATATTGTACTTACACTAAATTATTTTTGTATGAAGTCGAGCTGAGGTCATCTGATATAGTAGAAATAGGACATTTTGCATCTCCTCATATTATTGTCGAATCTAATTTACACTAAATTTATTAGGTATATAACGAGAACTAAGACAACGATGAATGGTATGAAAAGTAAAGAGACCTACGAGGTAATCAGGTGGAGGAGTTCCACGAGTATGTTCGACTGTATGTATTTTTATTATGTATGTTTAGCGGATAGGTAAGGCGGATAGAAGACGGTTATCATATATTTTTAAAACTCTATCGATATGGTCTAAATATTTTAATATTTAATTATGAGTGAGAATGAGTGTTATACCGATATTTATTGCATTTTTTATTACTATGCTCTGGTAGCATTTAAAAAACTCGTCCTACATACCTAATACCTAATATCTGACGCTAGGTATTTATTGCTTTCATAAATAACTATTGCAACACTCTCATTACCCCTCTACATCCGTCGTATTGTCGGGGCATATTTGGCAGAGAGAGCCGTTATCTACCCGACTCGGGCAGGATACGGTCGGCGTAACATGTCGTGCGGTGTTCCACAGGGCTCGGTATTGGGCCCTCTCCTGTGGAACATTGGCTGCGACTGTGTCGTAGTGACGTGTTACGCCGACGACACCCTCGTCACGGCTCGGCAAAGACGCACCGCGACGCGACCATAAAAGGCACGGCCGGGGTCGCTCAAGTCGTTACAAGAATCAGGCGATTGGGTCTCCAGGTGGCTCTCAACAAATCTGAGGCCCTCTGTTTCCACGGGCCTCGCAAGGGTCCGCCTGGAGGATCTAGTCTGATTGTGGGAGGTGTTCGCATCGGCAATGAGTCCTTGATGAGATATCTGGGACTCGTACTCGACAGCCGATGGGACTTCGGACCTTACTTCCGGAGTCTGGTCCCCAAACTTACGAGGGCAGTGGCGGCTACTGCCCAATTTGGGGGGGCCCGAGGCCTCCTGCAGGAGACTATACGTTGGGATCTTACGGTCCATGGCCCTATATGGGGCCCCAATTTGGGCGGAGAAACTGACGACCATTAACGCTGCTAATTTGCGACGGCCACAGCGGGTTATGGCCATTAGAGGATATCGTACAGTCTCTTTTGAAGCGGCTAGTCTCCTAGCCGGAACACCGCCATGGTACCTGGAAGCAAAATCTCTCGCTGCACTGTAGCAGTGGCGGCAGGAGTTGCAGGAGCTAGACCTCAGACGTGGCTCTCGTGATATCGAGACGCAACGGTTCCAGCTCCGCCAGGTGCTCATGGCTCAGTGGAAAGAACGGCTTGAGCGACCGAGCGCGGGCCACGCCACTATTGTTTCGGTAAGACCCATCATGGAGGACTGGCTGGAGAGGCGGCATGGAGCTCTCTCCTACCGGCTAGTTCAGGTCACTGGACACGGATGCTTCGGTAAGTACCTGTATCGCATAGGCCGGGAGCCAACGCCTGTGTGCCACCACTGCGGGATATGCTGTCACGAGGATACCGCACTCCACACATTAGTGGAGTGCTATGCGTGAGTGCAGCAACGTGCTGACCTCGTGGCAGCTATTGGTGTGGGTAGCCTCTCGCTAGAGACTATGGTTATTGCTATGGTCCAGAGCGAGAGTGCATGGGATTCCGCCGTTTCGTACTGCGAGGCAGTGATGCTTGCAAAAAAAGCAGCGGAAAGGGAACGGGAAAGAGTTAGTACTCTTCCGTCCCGCAGAAGACGCACAAGGCGCCGGAGAGTGCAAAATGACCTCCGGCCTCCATGAGCGCTGGCCTGAGGAAAAAAAAAACTCTCATTAACTGAAGTCGTGTCATGTTTATGCTTATGTCATTAATTCTTGAAGAGGCAGATTCATGCTTAGGCAGAAAAGGAGCAAGTGGTGCATCATAATACCTTAATTATTGTTTGTTTAATTGATATAATAGTAATAACTTAATTGGGTATATTAATTGTAATAAAATGAACAATAATACTATAGTAAAATTTACTATGATAGCGGAGCAATTTTATGTAAATATTTTTTTGTTTTTTTGTAAATATTCCCAGTTTTTTATTTTATTTACTTAAGTTATTTTTTTTATTTGTTTTATTTGTATTGTTTTTAAATTCATTAATTTTTAATATGTACTTACTAAAAATAATTAGCGTCATGCATTACGATGGCATTGACTGACCATTGTGTTTTATTTTTGTTATATTTTTAGGTTGTTTGTTTTGTAGACGTTATCTAGTATGTTAAGTACTTGATTACGTCTATAAGATATTTCAGTCAGTAAAGTCAATGTTTTTTATAATCAGGCCATATGGCAAGCTAAGCTATTTCAATTAGTGGACCGTCATCGACGATATTCATTTCCTCATACTGTCATCCGACGATATGCTGAGGTCCAGTTTGCGATCGTTTCGATTTATCATCGATATTTCGAATGTTTTTGTAAACTCTATTTAATTAATAGGCAATGTAGGGGGATACGATTTAATTGATGTTTTAGGATGTAAGAAGATACTTAAATAGATATATAGTGATAGAAAATTTGTGATGGATTACTTTTTACTAAATTTATTTTCTTAAAATAAATTGGAAGTTGAAGTTGTAACAATTGAGAAGTTAAAAGTTTGCACATACAGCGGAATTATTGAATGAATGTGTCTGTGTGTGAATATGTTCAATTTAAAGTATAATATGTATGTTGAACTGATTAGCACATGGTAAACCTACGGGCACGCACACGGTACACAAAAGGGTGTACTTTCAATATTGTTCAATTTTACTGCCAGCGGTCACGTGAGACTGCATGTATGCAAAGCTTGTTTGCACAAGTTTTGTTACAAAAATTGTAAGACTCTGTTGGACTTTTTTTGGCATGTAATTTTATGCGGAAATCAATAAATAATTTATCAACTTATGCAATTCGTACACATTTGAAACATCGGGGTCACAGTAGCAGATACCTATATTTGAGGTTAACAATTACTAAGGTAATGAGTATTTACCTGAAAATACCTATATTAGTTTCTGTTTTGTATCGATCGATAGATCTTTCATAAATCAGTGATTGTACGCATTAAAAAAAAAGATTAATAAATATTATCTTGAGGATTAATTAATATAAAATCTGTGCAAGTCGATCCAGTCGAGAAGAAAAATTAGTTTAATTAGTATTTTAAAGCAATTTTATAGCAATTTAGATTCGTTGTTATGTTTTATTCAGTATTCACACTAGAAATTGGGAGGTGTTATTTTATATAAAAACAGCTCACTAAAAATACACTTAAATTAAAAGAAAGGAAGAAGTAGATAAACATATTTATTTGATATCTGACAAAACTATAGCAACCAATATCAGTCAGTGCCCTCAAATATCCTGACAACTAGCCCAACTATCGATTTAAGTAAGCCTTCAGGGTTGCGGAGGTCAGGAGCCAGTCGCTTGGCGGACAAACTGTTATCAGGCAATAACTGGTTGGACTAGAAGTCAACCCCAATAGTCATGGGAATAATAAGGCTAAGAAGAAGAAGAAGGGGGTGCATTTTAACTCAGTTGATTTTATTATTATTTTTCTAAAGTTTGACACTTGCTAAGATACTGTTAGGCGGGTTAGCTTCAATACAGCATTACTTGTAAACTTATTTTTCGTGTAAGCTAGACTACAATTATGCAGTAACATTATAAATATCCGTAAGTGATTGCGCAGTAGCAGAATGTAAGTACATATATAAACCAGGTTATTTAGAACCATTTTCACTTGGAAATTTTCCAATAACGATTTAATATACCGAACATTTCTCCCTACAATCATATGGTATACGCCAACGGGTGTTATTATCACCGATTACGTTGCTGTTTTAATACTAAAATTCTACTGTTATAGCCAAAATGACCTTGGAGTCCGACAGCTCGATTAGTGTATGTATATAGCTATTGATTAAAATATTCCAAGGGGTTGAAGTTTCACGCTAAGTAGAGTCGTAGAATCATGAATATAATAGGCTTTTACGATAAGACCGACCGTGCTTGAAGGGGATGTTGCAAGTCGCGGTAGTTATTTTTGATCAAATTTTGGTAAAGTGATTAATAAAAAGATAAAAAATACATCGAATATTCTAACTAACTATGGTTGAGGGCTTGTTTATTGACACTAAGTAAATTTTCATGACTATATTTATAGTTTTGTACACAACTGAACGCTGAATCGCAACAGAAAAGTTAATCACCCATATAACTTACTGCAGAATTCCTTAAAACTGCAGTCTCCAATACCTCAACTTATAAAATTATCAGACCAGGTGTGTCCGTGTTAGGAAAAATACGATAATTAAAGGGCGCGACGGATATAAGTGCAAAGAGACTAGATTGTGCATCTGTGAACCTAAGATCAAAGAACCGGTTAAAAATAACTTATTGGAAGAAAAGTCCCTCTGCTTTTTCAATAGTAGGCATGGAATGCAAAAATGATTTAGAATGATGATTTAAGGTAGCAAATGCGTTACTACTTCATGTGTAGTCTAGATTTATTCATCTAAATACTCATTTAAGTTTTTTTTTTTTTTATGCGATAGGGGGCAAACGAGCAGACGGGTCACCTGATGGTAAATGACTACCGCCGCCCATGGACACCCGTAACTCTAGAATCACAAGTGCGTTGCCGGCCTTTTAGGTAGGAGTACGCTCTTTTCTTGAAGGTTTGAAGGTCGTATCGGTTCGGAAATACGGCAGGCGACAATTTGTTCCATAAGCTGGTTGTGCGAGGCAAAAAGCTTCTGGAGAAGCGCACAGTGGTGGAGGGCCAATCGTCCAGGTGATGGGGATGGATATTTTGTCGCGTAGAACGATGGCGGAAACCAGCAGCCGGTATAAGTCCGAACAATTCCTCTGAACACTCCCCATGATACAAGCGATAGAGGATGCAGAGTGAAGCTACATCTCTACGCAACGCCAAGGTGTCAAGTCGATCAGAAATATCTTGGCAGTCGATGATGCGAGTCGCTCTCCGTTGAATGCGGTCAAGAGGCAGAAGTTGGTACTGGGGTGCACCTGCATAGAGATGAGAACAGTATTCCATGTGCGGCCGAACCTGCGCCTTATAAAGTTGCAGGCGGTGGGCCGGAGTAATATACTGTCTCGATCTGTTTAGCACACCAAGCTTCTTCGAGGCTAATATGGCCTTACTCTCTAAGTGACCGCGAAACTGGACTTCGCTTGATATATCGACGCCAAGGATTCCGATACTGGCTGATGCAGTTAGGGAAGTGCTCTCAAATTGAGGTGATACGACCAATGGCATCTTTTTAGCGGTGAACGCGCAAACCTGTGTCTTCGTGGGGTTAAACTGGACTAGGTTAAGTCGACCCCAATTTGAAACTTTTGATAAAGAAGTTTCGATTTCAGACACAAGTTTGGATCGGCTTTCAATGACGTTTACCCGAGAAATGTTAGCGCGGCCAGTGTAAAGGGCATCACTCGTGCTATCGTCTGTTATCGTCGTTCCTTCTGCATATCAATGCAATCAATCTGTATTTCAAACAGAAGAAACAGCGTGGGTGATAGCACACAGCCTTGTGGGACACCAGAATTAACAGACTTGGAGTCGGAGCATGCACCGTCAACAACGACCTTGATGCTTCTGTCTGTAAGAAAACTGGTGAGCCAATTGCACAGTTTCTCGGGAAGCCCATACGAAGGAAGCTTCGCAAGGAGCGCTTTGTGCCAGAGCCGATCGAAGGCCTTCGCCACGTCCATACTAACGGCCAACGCTTCCCCCTTGGTCTCGATCGCCTGTGCCCACCGGTGAGTCAAGTATACGAGAAGATCACCAGCTGAACGACCCCGACGGAAGCCGTATTGTCGATCATTGAGGAGCTGGTGGTCTTCTAAGTACCGGAGGAGCTGGCAGTTCATAATGGATTCCATTATCTTGGAGAACAAGGAGGTGATGGCTATGGGTCTGTAGTTGAACGGATCCGAGTGATCTCCTTTTTTAGAGATTGGGTGCACTAGAGCTGTCTTCCATGAGTTCGGGACCAAGGGAATAGGAAAGCCGATAAAGGCGCGTTAAAACCGGTGCCAACTCTGGAGCACACGTCTTCAGCACGATGGGAGAGATTCTATCGGGCCCACTCCACTTAAGAACGTCGAGGGAAAGAAGGGCTTTACGCACTGCTTTGTGTAAACCGGACTTCCGGCATGCGGCTCTCGCACTGCGGTATGGTCGGCGGTGCGTTTCCCCCGTCGTCCAGGGTCGAGTTGGACGCAAAGAGTTTGCCCAGAAGATCGGCTTTTTCTTTAGCGTCGTGGGCCAACGAATTATCTCCTATGCGCAGAGGTGGAAGGGATGGCTTACAAAAGTTCCCCTGGACAGCTTTGGCAAGAGACCAGAATGCACGAGTTCCGGAGGGGAGACTCACTAGTCTCTCGCCAATTCTGCCGATGTGAGCCGACTTCGCCCCAGCAATTACTCTTTTGAGGGACCTGGAGGCAAAGTTAAATTGCTTCTTTAATGTGCTGGTCTTTACATCCCGTGCTGTCGCTGCATTAGTCCATGCTTGGTAACATTCCTGCTTTCGGCGGGACGCCGCTTTGCAGGTTCGACCAAACCAGGGCTGGGACTTGCCACCTGTGGGAATCAGGGAGAATGGAATGAAGAGTTCCATACCCTGAAGCACAACATCCGCGACAGAGTCGGCAACGACATTGGGATCATCCGGCGAAAAGCAAACCTGCCTCCATGGGTAGGATGCAAAGAATGTTCGCATTCCATCCCAGTCTGCTGACCTATAGTGCCATACGCGGCGACTGCCTGTAACTCGCGGCCGCAGCGAGTGAACGAGTGGCACCATACTCCTAATCAGGCAATGGTCCGAAGAGCCAAGAGGGACTCAACGGATACTTTGTAGCCGTCAGGATGTGAGGTCAGCAGAAGATCCAACAGTGAAGGCTCGTGGCTTTCTGCATCTGGGATTCGCGTAGGCGTTGCTACCAGCTGCGTCAAGCCATATGCCAAGGCGAAATCGTGAACAGATCTTCCCGCATCGGTTTTTCGCGAACCAAGCCATTCGGCGTGATGGGCGTTAAAGTCGCCAAGAATCACGATCTCTGCGGATGGGACCTGCTGGAGCACTGAGTCTGTAGCCATTTGGACGGGGTCGATGAGTCGGTCCGTTTCGGCATCACCGCTATGGGACCTGTAGAGGCATAGGTAGATGCGGGGATGGTCGTCGCAGTCTACACGTAGCCATAAGATGGAGAGGTCCCTACCTTTAAGATTGCCGAGGCGGCGAGAAGTGATATCATCTCTAACATACACGCATACACCAGCCTTAGGAATAAAGGAGTGTTCCAGTCCGTACCCAGGGTAGCAGAGGTAGGATGTGAACGCTGGAGATGATATCTGCGTCTCGGTTAAAAAGAGCAAGGCCGGCTTTGCTGTCTCAAGGTGGTGGCGGTCAGTGTCGAGGTTTGAATGTAAGCCCCTGATGTTATCATTAGGGGGGGTGGGGGATTTTGGGCCTCCGGGGACCTCACTCATTTCGGGGAAATGCAACGCAAGCGTTACTTCACAAACGGTTTTCTGTGAGGCCGTGGTATTGCACCGGTCGAGCCGACCCATTCGTGCCTAAGCATGGCTCTACCATATTAGTTTATTACGTTCTACTATGTACACACTTTATTCATTACCATCGTCTATGTATACAGGTATGGAGAATGGAAAAGTCACAGTCTTATGTCTCCTAGATTTCAGCAATGCTTTTAAAACTATTGACTTTGACATTCTTCTTGCAATACTTCACTCTATCAACATATCTCCAACTGCTATTGACTGGTTTTGTAGTTACCTGTTTGGCCGCTGGCAGCGTGTCTGACTGGATGATAACTTCTCCACCTGGTCTGACACTACTGCTGGGGTGCCACAGGGTGGCGTTTTATCACCTTTGCTTTTTTCAATATTTATTAACACAATCTCAAACAATCTCTTTTCTTCCTACAACTTTTATGCAGACGATTTGCAAATATACTGTCAAGCCAATTCTGACATGGTGCCTCATGGCATTGATACCCTCAACAAAGATTTATCTACTATAAGCAAATGGGCCACCATGTTTGGACTCAAAGTTAACCCTAAGAAGACTCAAGCAGTAATTGTCGGTAGCCCAAGATATATTGCTAAGATTAACAACTCGACACTTCCGCAAATCTCATTTGAAGGCGTTACCATTCCTGTAAGCAACAGCGTAAAGAGCTGTCAAAAAAATGTCAGCCGTAAAATCTTTACCTCTGCAGCTTCTCTAAGAAGGTCACGTAATTTTCTTCCAACATCTACTAAAATTGAACTCGTGCAATCTATTCTTCTTCCCATTCTTGACTATGCCGAAGTCAGTTATCTAGATCTCAATGAAGACCAACTTGACAAACTTGAGAGACTTCAGAATTTCTGTATAAGATTCATAAACGGATTACGCGAATATGATCATATCTCACAATTCCGCACTAAACTAAAGTGGCTTCCGATTCGCCTTCACCGGAATACTTATATCCTTTCCCTACTGTATACTATCTTGTTTCACCCATCTACCTCTATACAACTCTCTACTCTCTCTACCTAAAACAACGTTTCTCATTTATACGTGACACACACAATAGGTGCTTGAGATCATCAGAAAATCTAACGTTGGAAATACCAACTCACTCTACAATGTTTTGGGATAAATCGTTCACTGTGCAAGCCGCACGCATTTGGAATGCATTGCCAGAGGATATCCGACGGGCTTAATCACTAGCTGTCTTTCAGAAGCTCGTCAAGGATCACTACCTATCTCAGTAATACTTGTTTATTGCATATATATATTTATGTGTATATGTATTTGTGTATGTGTATGTATGTGTATATATATGTATATATTACCTGTTTTTAATTGTAATTTGTTTTTTTTTACTTAGTTTCTTTTTCTATCTCTTATTTTTGTTTATTATTGTTTTATTTTTTTATTTCTTTTTCTTTAATCTTTATTTTACTCTTTGTGCACCACTATTACCTAATTCTTTACAGTATAGTCCATCAGGTTGTCTGGAAGAGATCGCAGATTGTGATAAGACCGCCATTTGTACTCACCTATTATTATGTTTTTTTTTGTTTGATACCTCACGTGTACAATAAAGAGTATCTATCTATCTATCTATTCACACCCAAGATTTGCTTTAAGGAAACTCAACTATGGATTAGGCTCGCCTTTGTACATACTATTTTCCTTCATATTCATATTCATAATTTATAATTTTTGTTTTATATGTGTACAACAAAGAATATGAATAAAGTTGAGAATAACAAAATACCTAAGTATGAATTTTGATGACCATTTATTGCACGCAGAGATGAGTATAATCGACCACCAACACTGTTCTGATCTTGGTATTGTCTGCGACCGAGAGGCAAATATTTCCGAGGCCCAGAAGTATCCATTCCGAAAATATGTGACCGACCAACAACTGATTGATACTCAATCCAATTGTGCGAATAAGATACCTGAAAGTTCAAGAAATATATTTAGGACCAGTATTGGAGTTTAGATAAATAGAGGGGGCGATTTTTCACGAGGGATGTGGAAAATAACATAACTGCTTTTAAAACCACTTCAGGGTGTTATCGTCTTCAAAACACTTTGGAATGGAAAATTAACGACCATCAAGTATGCAAAATATTTTCAGCAGCAGTGTTGTCAGTATTGAAAGGAAACTTTGCAGCAAATAAAATGAGTCCATCCGTGAGTGCTGCTCCTGATCCAAGAGGATGTCATAAGATGGGAAAAGATGATGGAAGATATGAATGAAATAATAAAAATTACAATATGAGCTATAATGAAGTCCAATCCCATTATAACCTGAAACAAAAAGTTTACCTCCCTGTAAATAATAATTTTTGCTTTAGATGCACGCGAGTGATCACTATCTACGAATTAAATAATATACCTTTGAAGTTTTCTTTTAGGTAAAAACGATGGCTTCATAATAATCACTGGAAAAAAAAGGAGAGAGAGGCCTCGGAATTCCTGGCACTAGCCTGTTCCAGTTGTAGGTATGCGACCCTGACTTGCTTGAGCTATTGCTTATACTCCTCAGTAAATCTAGATCAGCAATATCCCTTTCAATCCCTTTCCATGCTTCCTTTCCGAAGAATGGTGGTGATGGTAATAGTAGTAGGCCTGTGTTTCATTTAATTTGAAAGACGATGGTAATACCATCGTCTTTCGAATTAGATGAAACATTTACAATTACGATAAAAACCTATATGTATGTAAGTATATATGAAATGAAAATGCTATGTCAAGCTTGACCCTGCGTTCGTTCATATCCCTTCTTAGGTAATAAATCCATGACCAATCTAGCCTTCGCTTTGGGCGGCGACTGACCTATGGTTAACTAACAATAAAAATATTTCAAGGACACAGTTTAATATTCATGAACCACAATGTGTTTTATCTGATTGTCTGTAATGTATTTTACTGTATCAAATTTATTTCTAGTATTCTAATATTTTACTATAATATATGTACATATGATTACTAACGTTGATGTTGCCGATTGTAATAAGAACCAATGAATGGTGTTCAAAAATAATTAATTTCATGCTTGAAGAATCAGGATTGTAATAATTTGTATAGAAAAAAAAAACAAATATCATCTTATTATATTGTGATCAACCAGTTTCAAAAACCATAAGGGATTTTGAACTAAATCCGGTTCAGTTACAATAAGGCGTACTTCTAGTAAACATTAACTCCATATTATTCTAGTTGCGGGTTCGGAAACCCTCTACTCCTCATAAAGACTAGTAATTATATACAATAAATCAAAAATAAGTTAATTATAAGGTATGGTTTATATACATATATAGGTACATTCAAATATTAAAGGGACTCGTCCAAAATACTTTATTGATTTTTTTAACGCTTTCTTCAAAGTAGATTATGTGCAAACACGCAATGCGAACACGCACGTAATCCGTATACAGTCCGTTTTTTTTGTAGTTTTATTGTTTCAATCAGTTTGCGACGTAACTCTATGAACTTAATGTTTATCACAAGTCATTAAATATTAATTTGATTTAAACTTTACTTGTTTTTATTTCTTATAAGGTAGAATGTGTATAAAAAATTTAAAACTAAAAAGTTAAAAGTACAAATATATTTGTTTCATCTTATGATAAAAGGTTACTTAAAGGAATGGACAAGAACACTCAACACTAGCGATTTTTTATAAATCTAAATAGATGAATTGAAATAGTGTGATGATGTAGTATGGAATAAATGCTCGACGTTCAATAAAATAGGATATTTAAATATGTATTTATAACCGTGCATTTCAGATCGAAGTTATTTAAACGAATTGTGTTTGATAGTGATAAATCAGTCGCTAAAATAGCCAAAGCGCGTTCGTTTATGTATTTATCTTCATCTAGCAATTTCTAAATAACTAGCTTCACGACTGACTTAGACTGACCGACGTCTTCTCTTAACAATTCAAAAATACCTATGATTGGTTTAATTGAAATAAATGGTTTTGATTTTAATTTGATTTTATAGTAAATAATTTATGTGACGGTTGATGAAAACACAAGTGACGTCACACATAAACGGATATCGGGCTTTCAAAAGCCGCGATAAGAGACGGCGGTCTTTTCCAAGCAGAATGGACCAACGGTACATTAAATTTATTTTCATTGTGTCTCTGTGTGAGTTCAACTGCGGTAGCAAAAACTTAATATGTACCTACATATTAATGTAGGTACATATTAAGTTTTTGCTATTATATATTATAATTAACAACGGTACCGTTTAGTTTCAAAGTGATCAAATTCATATCGTAATGTTCAGTTCAACTATTGTAATACTATTAACGAGACAGGGCTTTGACTAAGGTACTTAGTCAAAATCCTGTCGCGAGCTAAGTGAGACATCGTGTACACTAAGAATCTACAGTACACAGTGTTCCGACATATGTACATATCTGTATTTATATTATTCTTGTACATATTTTAGATAAATATTTACACACTATTTTTATTGTTATCGGTTTACTCATTAAAAATAAAGAGAAATAGTTAAAATTCCCAAAAGAAATGTTTCATTATCGTTACCTAATATTTCTGTCATTTATGTTGTAAAATTTGTATAAATACTGTATCTATTGACGTGGAATACGTACATATGTACTTAGTTCAATCTATCCATAAAATTGTATATATATAAATAAAATAAATCATTTATATTAGCAATATTTTCAGAAGTATATTATATTTATACAATATTTTATCATTAAAAATATTAGACGATTTGCTCAAATTAATACTAAAATACACAAATTAAATAAAATTTATACAAAATTAATCTGGATGAACTGGATCCTTCAGGCGGACCCTTGCGAGGCCCGTGGAAACAGAGGGCCTCAGATTTGTTGAGAGCCACCTGGAGACCCAATCGCCGGATTTTTGTAACGACTTGAGCGACCCCGGCCGTGGCCTTTATGGTCGCGTCGCGGTGCGTCTTTGCCCGAGCCGTGACGAGGGTGTCGTCGGCGTAACACGTCACTACGACACCTCCCAAGAGCACACCGCGCAGTACCCAGTCGTAGCCGATGTTCCACAAGAGAGGGCTTAATACCGAGGCCTGTGGAATACCGCACGACATGTTACGCCGACCGTATCCTGTCCCAGTCGGGTAGATAACGGCTCTCTCTGCCAAATATGCATCGACAATACGGCGGAGGTAGAGAGGCACTCCGTGATAGACGAGTGCCTCCTTAATACAACTCCAAGGCAAGGTGTTGAAAGCATTAGCGATGTCAAGAGACACCGCCAACATCACCTCGCCTCGAGACACTGCGTCCTCTGCCAAGGCTTTAACGCGCATGACCGCGTCTACAGTGGAGCGCCCTCTTCGGAAACCAAACTGATTATCCGCTAGATCCGGCCCTACTCTAGAGAGAAGCTCAACGAGGCGATTGGCAATGATTCGCTCAAAGAGCTTACTCACCTCGTCAAGCAGCACTATGGGCCGGTAGGTGAGTCTGCCGGGCGCCCCTCCTTACGGATTAGGACCAGTTTACCTGTCTTCCACATTTCTGGAAACTGGCCCCGTTCGATACATGCGCTAAAAAGCCCTATTAGTCGGAGCCCTAGAGCCTGCAGGGCAAGGACCCATGCCCGGCCTGGAATGCCATCGGGCACCGCTGCCCCTAATTCTACCTCAGTGACTTCGGGCATGCCGTCGTCGTCTTCAACGTTGGGCGCTAGGGACGGAGCCATCAGTGGAGGGGTGTGCTCCACCGTTTCGGATGGGAACAAGGAGCCCACGACATTCTCAAGCAACGCTGGGTTAGTATATAGTAGGCGATAGAGAACTGCCATAGAGGCGACATCTCTTCGCAACTGCAGGGGCTCTAGAGACTGGGTGACAGTACTGCTCTCATCTTTGGGACGGCTATGCGCAGTATTTGCTTGACGACTTTTAAGCGGGGCATGAAAAAGCATCTCACCAGGCCGCCATAGTGTGGCTCATCATACTACATTGACTAGACATGCAATGAGGATGGTGACCACCACTCTTGGACTCCATTTATTGCTTACCATCATGCAAAGTGCAGTCATTATGGTACACATAAAAAAAAAACACTTATATGGTTCTGACAAAAGGTCAACAGGTTTTCTTAATTTGTTCTATAGCTTCTTCGTACCTACGACTCGTTGGTGGTGTAATTAGATTTGTACATCGCAATCACTTACTCGTTGTTGTTGCATCTTCCATCTAGTATAGGTACAGCGTTACTGGCGTGGGACCCTTGTAAGCCTGCTGAAAATACATCGAGTGTTTTAAATATTTTTTACAAAATTTTATAGGTACAAGAGACTGGTAACAAACTGGTAATGTTTGTAAAAATTAAAGTAATTTTACTTGAGCTGCCAAAAGAGGGACTATTGGGGCAAACAACAAAATGTTGCTACCATTTTTCGACGATTTCATTAATTTGACTGCTGTGGCTTGACAGTAAAAATATATTAAATTTGAGCGTCCTTTTGTTTGTATGAATTGCATTTATAAGACTCCCTATAATTTTGCGATATTTTGATGTAGGTTCATATTTAAAGTCATGAAAATGTGTATTATTAGATAGTACAAGTGACGTCACTTGCGTAAATTCTACTGCATTTCGATAGTTTGATATTTTATTTTTCGATAGTTTTTTTTCATTATCATCGTAAGAATGAAGCGCTATATCTACACTAAGCATTACATGATTAATTTGGTTCACAGAAGCCTAGCTTTCTAGAAGAAAAAGGTATTGAGGAAAATTTGCAATTTTGTGTAGTTACTGCGTATAATCAACTTGTAAATCTATCCACACCAGACAGAGAAATAAAAAAAAAACATACCGGTGCCGATAAAATATACGAATGATTAATGAGTTACTTATAAAGATAACTGGCCTACGGTGCAAATAGAGTATGTCGAACAGCGGAATTCAGTGGGCTAATTGATTTATTGATGACGTCTGTAACAAGAAGCAACATAGTATCCTCTTCCTGTGCCTGGCTCCTATTGAGTTTATTTGTAGTTAAACCTTGGGGTTATACTTTAAATTAAAGGACAGCTACTAAACACATTAACTACGTGTGATTTTTCTTGGAGTTGAATAGGGTAACCCCACCCCATCTTCAAGTCAATACACTTCCCCTGGGTGTTATAAAATGTAACTTATTTACCGGACTGTTATCTATCAGACAGTATATATACAGTCATACAGTGTCCCTATTACGTCAGTGGGACTAAATTACAGTCGCTAAAAAGTCTGCATCTGTGACTCTTCGTGGCTTTAGGTGTGTGTGTTTGTAACTACTGAACTAGGTGCAATAATGTTCAGAACAGATAAGTTGGATTACTTGTTAATACAATCCAAGCTAGCTGGTATAATTATAGAAAGTGAGAGTCAGAGTCGACTCTCGTCGAGTCGTCATGAGAAAAAAACAGTTAGTAAATCTGATGTGATGCGATACTGCTATTTTATATATTTAATAAAATTTTGTTTATAACAAGATGAAAAATGCGTTCTCATAAACTTTAGTCTTTGACTACATACATCTGTATATTCTTGATAATTAACAAGTACGAGTAGATGTTAATTGAACTGCTTCAGGTGCTATCGCCCTCTATCACTTTTAGAAACCTTAAGTAGAAAATTTAAAAGATTTCTTACCGCAAGAACATCTACTAAATAACCAATTTCCTAGGACACGCCTCTTAGCACTTACAAGTTACTAAAGCATGAAAGCACTCGATTACAAACGAGCTCCTCTAACAAGCCAATTAGGGAACTTTGATGATAGTTTCATGAAGTTTATAGTGCTTCATGCAAGTTTAGGATATTCTAGTGTCTTAGTTTGGGAGGATTAACCATTCTCAGGAACTCTTGTGCATATCAATGTATATTTCTTGTAAACGATCAAGTAATAACTTTAAGAATTTGACTATAGTGAAAAAATCTTCTTCTACTTGCCCATTTTCAGATCTCGTAATAGTGTAATAAGTATTTATACCAACTCATTATATGCAGACATAAGGTCTTAGAATATATTTAATTCCTACCGTATACTCGTTAATCAACGTATTTTATTCTAAGAGCAGTTCTCTACGAAATATTATGATTGTTGCCGTCATTAGTGGTAATTAAGTATTTTCTTATTCCTACTTTTCATTACTTAAAGCTCTGTATTTTAATATCTCTAACTGTTGCTGGAAAATGCTGAAATGCTAAAAGTGGTAATCTTATCCTATGAACATTTGCTACATTAGAGTTTTTATTTTCAATACTGTTCACGAGGAAAATAATCACAGAGTTTATTATACAAAGAAAGCACTGCTTTTGACTGCACAAGTGGCGTAGCGGTTTAAGTGGTCACCTCGCCAATACGCGGCTGCGCCGAGTGTTGTGGGTTCGATCCCCGCACGGGACAACACTTTGTGTAATCCTCAAATTGTTGTTCTGAGTCTAGGTGTTCTTTGTGTTCGTTGTTTCAATGTTTTCCTGGAATTAATCCTAGTGCGGGAGTTGCCTTTTAATAATAATAAAAAAAGCGATTGGGGAGAGCAAACGTGTAATAATATAGACATAACCTGACCACACCACATCAAATCTTCATCATCATCATCAACAATCATCTTTTTTTAACGAAAAATAGAATTACAAAATCTTCTGCCACGTGTTTGAAATAATCGATGTTTCTTTGAAAGGGTCACTATAAGGAAGTCCTTAAAAGTCAAAGAGGGTCAAATTCAATTATTAAAGATTTCTTACATTAAGTATTCCACCTACATCGTCACAATATTCTTTTGAACTTAAAGGGTAAATGTAATGTTATAATCAAATTTTGCTTCAGTTATTACTAATAAAATTAGGACCATATTATACACATACATATGTATATGATACCGGTATACTACAAATACACAAATTCCAACGAACTTTAGACCTTAAAAGCGAAGACATCGTCAGTCTAAATTATTCTTTCTTGTCTAGATGTCAAAAATTGTCTTTTCAAACGAAAATAGGTAGGAAAACACACAAAACAAAAGCAGGGTAGTAATAATTAGTGTGTGTGTCGACTTATGGCAATAAATAATGGGTTATTATTTTCCCTTATTGAACCGGTGTTTCTAAACTGATCTCACTGAAAAGTTGAAAAGGCTGTTGGATATACTAATTTTATTTTTTAATTCTTATTGCTTAGACATCAGTTGTAACTTTATAAATTTCCATTTTTATTTGAGGATGAGAGCTAAAATCACTGTAATTTATCTCACTGAAAGTAATGATTTTCTACCTGTCATATTATCCATTAAAAGGCACAAATACTCTAATTTTCTATTACATTATTGTGCCTGATACCTGAAAATGTTATTATGAGAGAATAACAAATGGGGCTTACCATCCTAATTTTAAAGTAACTTTGCAGACCATTATTTTCAATTTAGCTTTTTATTTGTACTTTATGGTAGTTTATCAAGATTATATACATTGTAAAGGCTTTTCATAGAAGGGCGCAATCACACGGTGTACTTATATAACTTATTTTTCATAAATCCTACCTATCTGAACTTATATTATACGTGCAAACTAGTACTGTTAGTGATGTTAGTTTGTCTATAATGTTTTTATGTGTAAATCGTTGAAACAAATTTGCCTTTTCCTTTTTTCTTGTGTAGAAGTACAAACGAAGACCTTTCACCTAATGGTTAGTGATAACTGCCGCCCATGAACACGTGCATGAGTCACAAATACGTTGCCGGCCTTTGATGATACCCAGTGGGGCCCCGGGAAATCAAACTCACTCGAGGTCAAAACCTACATATCAGTTTAGATAATTTTATTTACTAAAACACTTTTCTGCCTGTTGGAAGTGTCCTGTTCTGTTATAACTATTTTTATACATAATTATTTGTTGTGATTATACCGGTTTCAAGGTATTTTTCTGTTTAGAGAACATAGCTCTTTCCCGTATGATATACTTTATATGTATGCTTTTTTGTCCCAATAACAACGTGTACAATTACAAAAATAGTTCACGCTGTAACCCTAAACAGCGAAAGCGGTTTAGTTGGGCAGTGTATACTGTTTAGTTCTTATGTGTACAGTAAACTTAATAAGGAAAAATAAAAATAATAATTTATTAAAAAATGGGACAGTAAAGTAGAGAAAGTAATTATGTAAGTTTATATACATTTATTACTTTAGTTAGGATTTAGGAAACAACACAGTGAGATGCCTTTAAAAAGATTTTTTCTTTTCTCTTATCAGTACTACTAACTGTAATTTAATTTAACAATTTGAATCCAGAATAACCAAAATTTTGGTTCCTGCTCAATAAGGACGAGAGAAAAATATAACAATACAATACCATACTATTTATTGTACCTACACCATTAAGGACAGTTTACACTATTTCAAACATAGTAGTAATAATGGAATATATTAGGTCTTCCGGTTAGTTTTGTGGGATTTATTAAAGATGAAATGCTCTTGTATTAGAAAAAAGATAATTCATATTTAAATCAAAATATACTCTATTACTATCTACAATCTTTTGCCATTTTTCGGGTAACAAATGGAATCCATCATAAAAAAAACTGATCATCTTTTGAAGCGATCCATTTATCGATCCATTTTTTGATGCATTCCTAAGATTTGAAGTGCTGATCTTCAAGGCTGTTGCATAGATCGATGGTAATCAGAAGGAGCACAATCTGGGGAATATACGGGATGCGGTAACAGTTCCCTCTGAAGATCTGAAAATATATCTCTTACAGCTTTTGCGATGTGTGGGCAAGCATTGTCATGCAGTACAATTACGTTTTGTTTTCTATGTGCAATTCTTAGACGTTTTGGTTCAATGCATGACTCAATTCGACTAATTCATGTTGATAACGCTCAGCTGTGATAGTTTCATTTGGTTTTAACAATTCGGAGAAGATGTGGACGGTTGACCAGGATCTACCCATGATTTCCTACGTTTTGGATTATCATAGTAGATCCATTTTTCAGTAATGATTTGATACAAAATAGATTTCTTTTTGTAACGAGACAGTAGTGAAGCACAAATGGTTAGCTGATTTTGCATCGCTAATTCTGATAAAACATGTGGAACCCATTTTCTTTGTTTTTGATTTTTACCCATTGCGTGTAAATGATCATAAATTGTTGATTTACCTACATGTAATTCTTTAGCCAACTCTTGTAGTTTGCGGACAGGGTTTTCATCCAATAACGCCTGCAATTCACCGTCTTCAAACTTTTGTTGGTTTTCAACTACGTTCTTTATCCTATAAATCAAAATTACCACTTTTAAATCGTCAAAACCAGTATTCACATGGATTCATGTACTGTGCAATTAAGAATAATAATTGTAAGGTTTCCGACGGCCCAACTACCTCTATCCTTTTTCCTCACCTTATTCCCCCTTCTCTTTTCCTATACCCTCATCCCCCTCTCTTCTTTCCCTTTCCCTTATCCCTCATAACGCACTTACGACTCTCGAGTTGCAGGTGTCCATGGACGCGGTTGTCACTTACCATCAGGTGACAAATAGGTGTATGAGAACCACATTATATAAAATGAAAAATGTATATATGTATGTATATGTACGAGTATACAGTGTCCCGAAACTCATCGTTAAGCGGGTACGGGCAATAGGTAGGTTGTTCCAGTTCTGGCATAAATTAAAAAAACCTAATTAATTTATTGTTTATTTATCAATTTGCCAGGATACGACTATAGGGCTCATCATACCTTTGATATTTTTTGTTCGAGTTTTTAAATCTCTGAGTGATTGATAATCATGATAATATTTTTTAGTGGATGATAAGTCGCAATTGTTGTACCATTTTGAAATCGAAATGACATGGGCCATTTTTAAATAATTTAACAAGGGTAGCAACGTACATTTCAATTTAAATAAGGTGTCAAAATTAACCTTTAAAATGTTTTTAACCACGACTTAATAAAACTTAATTATTGGATTTGTGACTGCAAGGTATATACTATACAAGTAGTTATTCAGGAATACATATAGAAAAACACTATACTGTATGAAATGTTTTTATACAGTACCTAAATACATATTATATACTGATATATTAAATAAATATATATAATATCAGAGGTTTGCTACAGATCCCTTTCTTTAGTTAAATATTTTTCAACAGATATCAACAATTACTTTTATATAAAGACTTTACTAAGCTAAGGTGTTTTTTTTTATGTTTTTTATGTGATGAGGGCAAACGAGCAGATGGGACACCTGATTATAAGTGACTACCGCCACCCATGAACACCCAACTCAAGAGTCACAAGTGCACACAGTTAGGTAGGAGTACGTTCTTTTCTCTTGACAGCAGGCGACAATTTGTTCCTAAAGCTTGTTGTGCGAGGCAAAAAGCTTCTGTTTCATTTTGTTCGTCAAATTTACATGTTAACTACTCCAGGAAACAAACATTTGGTAGCTTTTGGTGTTACCAAATTTCGAACTACAGTTGAGTAGGACAACAAATTAAACTTTTCACATCATGCCTTTAATGATACTAGACTTGGTATGTGCTTATAGGAATGGCTACAACCGTTATATCTTCACTTGGCTGAGCATATGGCTCCTTTAAGCTAATTATATAAATTCTGAAATAGATATTTTTGCGTTTTATTTACAAAGTACAAAAAGGAGATATTTTACGTACGTATTTGACTTCTTACTATTTTGGTTAGTTTGTTTTACTGACATAAAATATGTCGTATGTGTGGTAAAATGTAGGAGAAAATATCATATTCCACGCCCTCTTTTTTCAAAGAAATATGTGTATACACTTAGGCTCTTAGGCAGTTTGACGTGACAAAGTCAATTAGGGTCGGATCAACTGCAATGAGGTTAATAACCTTGGATGTCAAAGGGAGGCTAGGTTTGAAGAGCTTTAATGAATCCCACGCTTACACTACAAAAACGTTTTAGATACGGGTTTATAAAACGTTTATGTACATAGACGTTTTATTGGCACATCATTTGATTCATACTAAAGTAGATGTTAAAAATCTGATTCGTTTGTCATTATCTAAAAATTTGCTGCAAAATAATTGTAAGTAAATTTACATTTAATATCCTTCATGATTTAAATTAGCCTGTAATAATCTTTATCTCTCTCTCATATTCTCTCCATCTGTCTATTCTGTCAACTTTAATTACTAAACTATTAACGTCATTCAGTTTTGAGTATTGCTCCATCATTTTAAAAAAATATATTTACATAGGTCTTTTATATAGGTCTCTTTAGAAATGAATACTGTTCCTTAGCAACTGAAAGATGAAAGTAATTAAAAGAATGTTAAGACGGAACTTTAATTGTTACTCGAGGTGGTAGCTGGACCCGAAACATAGATTGATAACATACATAGATTTATTAAAATTGTTTTAAAAGTACTTACTTAAATCTATATTTATTACCCTGCTCTTACCGAGGACTGAAATAATAAACTTTATCAATTTCAGAACTTCTGTATTAGGTTCATTTTTGACTTGCGCAATTTCATTCACGTTTCTGACTATCGCGGTAAGCTTAAGTGGTCCTCTATGCGCCTTCGCCGGAATATTAATTTCCTCTCGCCACTATCACGCTATTGAATCCTAACACTCCTTCCTATCATAAAAAACGCTTGAATTTCTTACATAATACAAATTCAAAGCCTCTCGGGTCGTTGGAGTATTTTGTTTTGGAAATGCAGCCTAATTCTAAAAAAGGAACATCTTTAAGTTGCTAGGTGTTGAGGCTCTGGATGACTTGATTTAAAATTATTTTTCTATTTATATGTATGTATATGTATATTTTGTGTACATATTTAAAATTTTATGTACATGTATACGTAATAGTCTTAGTTCCTCGATTATTAGAGATAACTTGCAAATTATTATTATATATCAAATTGTGACTGTTTAATTATGTGTACACAGACACATCTCACCTTTTCCACTATCGTTTTTTTTTATACGGCTTTGAAAGAGATCGCAAAAAGCAAAAAAGTCTCCAATTGTAGATTAGACACTTTAATTTATTACTTCACTTTAGTTTACCTTTGTATTTAATTTCTTTATTTACTGTACAAAAGGTGTACATATTACTTACTTAAATCTTGCTTTAAAAAAAAGTATAACTGTTCGAGAATGAACATGATAGAATATCGTGAAGATCCAATTTTTCTTTTATATACTTTTTTCTTACTCAGACTTCGCAAACTCGGCGCATACAAAACTTTATTCGCATTAACGAAGTTATTGAAGGGAACAACAAGAAAATGATAATGAGTTCTATTTGTTATACTGACGGATCTGTATAAACTTAACGATTAACAACTAGTTATATAAACAACTGTAATTTACAATTTATTCTACTTTGGCTACTAGCTAGTATCAACTGTATAATGATTCTTACTAAGGGAAGAGTGTGAATGAAGATAGAAGTGCTCCGCAAATGTAGAACTTGATATATGTATGCTATTTGAGCCATTTACCCGAGCGGGTTTCACTTATATACCCAAGTAAAGTGATCAAATTGTGTAAACATATAATAATATACAATGCGTAATACGCACACGTGATGAGTAATTTAGATATCTATATTATTTCTAGCAAAAATCCAACATGAATGAACAGCAGATAAGTTCAAGAGAAAAACACATTTTACAGCTGGAAATATAAATTAGTATTCTATAAATTTATATGAGAAATACTTTTAACTTCCAATTTAAACTATTGCAGGTATTTAATAACTCGGATATTGAAATAAAGAATAGAATTTAGTAAAATACCATACAATATTCTTTATTGTACACCACAGAAAAGATACAACAGAATCAAAATTATAACATATCGATTGCTGATTCCTTGACTGGCCTGTTGGTCTAGTGGTTAGTGACCCTGACTGCTAAGCCAGAGGTCGTGGGTTGGATTCCCACCCAGGACATACATATATATGTGTGATGAGCATGTTCATTTGTTCTGTGTCTGGGTGTAACTATACTAATATATTACACCCAGATACTGTGTGTAATATTATATTACACACAGTATCCAGCTGTTAGTTTGTACTATGGTAACCATAAGCAAAGTTTGTACTATGGTTACCATAGTACAAACTTTGCTTAGTTTGGGATCAGACGGCCGTGTGTGAGATGTGTCAAGTTATTATTATGATTATTATTCCTCGGTATTATTGCTAGTTTAATGGGAGAGCTATGCTTCACCGCCTATTTGCCGGCTCGGCTGGAGTTAATACTCCGGTCGAGGCGGAAACAAAAAGTTGCGATTTCTTCCAGATAACATGTGTTATGAACAAGTGCAATGGATTAGTACAAAGGGCTGTTTGTAGGTGCACAAATTAAACTAAGTAGGTTATTAAACTATATGAAGAAAATGGATACTTTCATAATAATTAAAGTAAAGCTTAAATACATTGACAAGTTTATATACACACAACATTCATGTATGAAATACATTGTACAATACACCCACATTTGCTGTGTGGTTTTCATTACTGGTACCAAATTATTATTGCCAAAATGTGGGTGTTATATACATGTCTGTCTACCCCTTAGAGGCTTTGTGAGCGTATGTAGAATACATACATACAGTATGAAATATATACATTTTCGACATATGTATATATATTTACGAATTACCAATTTAATTACTTTAGTATGAAATCACAATCATTCAAATCTCTGACATGGCTTATTCTAGAAGTTCCTTGGGAGTATAGGCCGGGAGTCAACGCCTGTATTACACTGCGCAGTCTTGAAAACACTTTGCTGGAGTGCTCTTCTTGGTCGCAGCAGCGTTTCGTGGCGGCTATCGGTGTAGGTAGCCTCTCGCTGGAGACCATCTGCGATCCAAAGCGAGAGTACGTGGGATTCTGTCACTTCGTACTTCGAGGCAGTGATGGGTGCCAAAGAAGCGGGAAAGGGCACAGAGTTAAGACTCTTCCGTCTCGCAGAAGACGCACTGGGGCCCACCTAGACGGAAGATTTTTAAAAAAAAAATCTTAACTTGAATATACCAGAACTTTTTAATTTTCAAATATTAATAATTTATTTTACTCATTTTGTAGTCAAATCGATTAAACTTGATATGGCGTCCATACTCCATAGATGATTCAAAGTTCATTTTCATACTTTGTGATTCACATTCACAAACGTCTATTGTCGTATATTTGTGGCTTGCTTTTTAAATAAATAAATAATGCAATGCTTAAAGCAGCAAGAAATGATTAAAGCCAGAATGCTCACTCTTTATAAGAGCATGCATGAGAAATAAAAAATATATACTTATTAATTACTTTAAATTCTTACTACTATTTATGTTTGTTACTTGCGTCAGAATGGCTGACCGGATCCGAATGAAATTTGACACAGAGATAAATATATTATATATAGTCTGCTATAGTCTGCTATAGCACATAGACTATTTTATCGCAAAAAATATTTACATTAAAATTTATTATTATATAGATTCTTGATAGTCTTACAGTTATGTATTTGAAAGAATAAGTAACAATTAAACTTCAGTGCATGAATGTCTCTAGTACCTGATTAAGTACGTAGCATCGTTAAGGAAAAAATATGTGACATTATGTTCTAGGTATTAAACTTAGAACATAATGTCACATATTTTTCCCTTAACGACTATACCTATTCGAAAATTCCCAACTTTATCACTCGTTCCTAAAAAATGTAAAGCTTCTGATTGTTTACACTTCATTACAATCATGGTGACCTCTAACGACATATAAAGGAAGTTTATAAAGTTTCAAACCGACTAACTAGATGGCGTCCCCGTACAAGGATAACAAAAACGCATAACATGTAAAACACGAATTCCTAAGAAAATTATTTCATAGGTTATATTGAATAAAGTGGTCAACTGGCCTTGGTGGTTTTGCTGTTAGTGATCATGGCTAAAGGTCGTGGGTTCGATTACTACCCAGGACAATATACATACATATTTGGGTGATGATCACGATCATTTGGTTTGTGTCCAGGTTTTATTTATTCTTAATATGTATGTATTTAAAAATATCAAAGTATATGTGTCAGCAGTCTGGTTACAATAGTAAAAACTTTGTTTACTAGTTTGGGATAAGGCTCTCTCGGCCGAATGTGAGTTATCTTAAATTACTTTATATTTTTAGAGATTATTTAATTTCAATTGTATTTACATAACTGCTCGGTTATTATATGCCTAGTTAAAATAAAATACATAAATAATAGTTTTTGCGACGTATTGATGTACTTGCACCGATTATGGTCAGAGGTAGATTAATGCGATGTTTTTTAAACTTCATTTATTTGATATACACTTGTCTTATCGATTTTCGTAGAATCATCTGTATTTCATTACACATTAATGAGAATAATTTTGAATTTGCAGGGTCAAAAGTTACTGCAGAAAATTAACGTTGGGCACAAGATTTTAGATTTTGTTTTTGTATCTTTTGGTATCTCGTTAACAAAATACCTGGTTCTCCTTAATGAGTTGAGAATAGAGTTCGCTGTGCAAATTACTGACTAATGACGACTATCATATTATAAGAAGGAAACCTTTATAATACTTATGCGGGCTTCCATCTCTTATATCATGTTATTTAAATTAATTACTCATGTTATGTCATTGTATTTTTATTCATTTTCTATCATGTTTATTGTAAAATAATCTTGTATTAATTATATTTCATTCATTTTTGGACTTAGAAATTCTTTAGTCAATTCTTTTATATTTGAATGATGGATAAATGTTAGGGGTATTTAAATGTTTGGTGTTGTACGTAACGCGAAGAGAATTAAGCACTAAACTAAACTATTTACTAATTTGGTTTAGAGTAGAAGTTAAAGAGTTAAGTTTCACGTTGTTTCTCAAACACTAAATTGAATGAGAACAAATTAGTGAAATATTCCAAAGATGTTCAAAGTAAGTTCTGTAAAACTTGGTGTCAGTTACGGCTTGGAGTAATGGGTACAACACAAAAGTTTTTTGAGCAAGGCTTAATGAAAGGGGACACAAAGATATTTCAGAACCGCAGTGTAACACAAAATCTCTCACGTTTATTCTAAGATATGACTTTACAGTACCGAGATCAAAGTGAGATGGAAAAATGAATGAACAATACTCTTTATATCTAATTAGCTATGTATACTACCGTGCATTAGCATAGTAGGTAGGGTATAATACATACCTTATATATGTATATATATATAGGTACTGTTTGTACCGTACAAGTACTTGGAAATGATAAAATGATAACAAGATAACTTTTCAGATTTTTTGTTACTTATTAAAATTTTGCAAACGATCAGGAATGGTCCAGTGGGCATTTGCACTTAAAGTCAATAAGAACAGATTATTTTGACTCGCTATTGATTCAATGTCGCTTCCTTTTCAATAAGTTGTGAAAAAAAACTTAATAATAATTAACTTATTACGGAGTTGATACATTACTGCAAAAAATTTAAAAAGATTTTATTGTAATTTTACTCTTGTATAATTAGTAGTTACAGTTACAAGTGCAAGTACAAACTTGCACTTGTAACTACTAATTATACTTATATATATATACTTTATACTTACTTGATATTTTAAAACTTTACGGTAGTAAAACAGCATTCAAAATTGTGAAGGTAGTCGAATCAATATAATAAGTAAATAGAACGTCAGAATTTTAAAAATGAGTTGAATGATTTGTATTGGGATCTTTCCGAATTTTGGTGTATCTACAGTTGAATTTAATATATTTTAGAGTTTAGTCTTTTTATTGTTTTAATATATTCACCTTAGATTGTCTTTATTTTTCAATCAACTAATGTACAAGAGGGTAGTGGTCGTCTTCCCCCACGGTCTGGTCGTCTTGTCATGAATATGTTGGTTGTTTCGTTGGGTGTATAGTTTTTGTTGGTTGGTTTCAGTTTTCTGTTGTCAATGTAGATTGAACGTATTGTAGTTGAGGATGTTGACAGAGACGCGGATCTGACCCGCACCATATGGTGTATTATATAATTATTATATAATTAAGCATATTATTTCTCTTGTTGATCTTTTTTGGGGCAGACGTGGGTTGATAATTAGGAGAAATGCTTCTACACGTATGGGCCTGCTTGACCGGAGTATTACCATAGCTTCACAGAAAACCGGCTGTTAAGCAATTTCTGGATTGTGTGACCGAGTGAGTGAGGTTACCGGACGCCCAACCCCTTTGCCCTACCCCTTAAACTCCTTCTTTTTAATTCTCCTCCTCCCTTTCTCTAACAGTAAAAAGCGAATAGCACTCTTGTGACTCTTGAGTTGCAAGTGCGTCATGGGCGGCGGAAGTCACTTACGAACAGGGTCATCTGTCTGCTCGTTTGTCCCCTATACAATAAAAAAAAATTCAGCAATTTTGTGATGGAGTTGATTGGGTATTCGATCTGTTCCTCTTTCATACCATAGAAAAGTACGTTATTTTTTTTTTAAGGATATTCCGTCAACCTGATTTTGTCTTGTATGGTATTAATTTCAATCTCCAAGTTAAAATTTTCCTTCACAAGAACAGTTAATTTTTCAAACCTTTTTGGTGACGGCTTCGGTTATCTCCCGTGTTTGCGCTGACATTTCTTGCTTAATTTTTTGCCAAAAAACATCCATTTGTTGTTCCATATTGATATGTTTAGATGATTCTGTGTGGTATACTGGATCAGTGTTGGTAATACTGGTTTATTATTGGTAACCCTAAGTTGAATTAGGTAACGATAGTTTTGAGTAAGCAACACTTGCTGCAAACACTAGTTTAAACTTGGCAGCACTGGTTTAAAGTTTGCAATACTTGTTTGCAGTTGGCAACACTTGCTTGAAGTTGTCAACAGTGGTTTGGAGTGGGTAACACCGGCAAATGTAGTCTATGGTTGTGTTTTTCTCGGTGTATTGGTATTTAGCTGTCTTGATAGTTTTCAGTTGTTTTTGTTAATTTTGACAAATTATTTCGTGAGGGGCAACAGCAACACGTCTTTACTTTTTTAACACCGGATCCGGATACCAAAGCCCAAAATCAGAAAGAGTACGAAACAAACCGATCAGAATAAAAATAAAATATAAAAAATATAAAATTTTACTACTAGAATACGAAAAGTTAAATCGCAATGGACAGGATATACAATAATAAGCATTGAGAAGAAACAATGGAACAGAAGCATAGTGTTTTGATACCCGAGAAATAGGAAAAGGAAACGAGGCAGACAGATTCGAAGGTGGGCAGACGAGATAAAGGCGATAGTAGTAAATCTATGGACAAGGAAAGCTCTAAACCGAGTAGAGTGGAACGTAATGGAGGAGGCCTTTGCCAAAGTTCAGCAAACAGACAAAGTTATCGATGTCAGCGACTCAGCAGAGTCGTTAGCTAGAGATTATTATTTTGTAAATATCCCTTTTTGTGTCTGAATAAAGGCTATTATTATAATGTACAAGAAAATAACATTAATGACCAAGGATTGACTCGTGAATAATGAAGAAGAAATACAGAAACTTTCACATGAATTGTTAATTGTACTTTCTACTAACCATTTAAATGAAATTAACTGTTTCAAAGTCGTAGAATAATACATGATACTTAGATAGGTATCAGAAAATAGAGATTTGCATTAATTTAATATTGAATTGAGTAGAAAGACTTGTACTTGATCCAAACTATTCTGATGTAGGTATTTAACTTCTAAATATTTAAATCAGCTACTCAATTATTTTTTAGGTTTTCTTCAATTTATTTAAAAATAACATATAATCATCCAGTTAAATTTCGAATTACGTTCAAGATAAGTTTTAAACAGTTTTTAACAGGATGAAAATTATTCTAAGATGTTTTACCGTTAGTTTTTGGTCGGTTAATAGTTATGGTGATAAAATAATAAATATATATTGTCTAAATTGTCTGCATCTGTTTTTTCTTTCTCTAGGTATTTAAGTTACAGCCCTAGTTCATTTAATTTTCAGCAACAATAAGAAGCCATTAATATTTTTTCTTTTTTTTAACAACAACATAATAATAATGCTCATAAAATAGGCACTGAATCGTCTTGTGTTTGTCTATTTACATATATAGATTCGAAAAACAGTAGTAAAATTGAGATTGAAAATATGACTAATTTACGTCTTTGTTATCTCATGTTTACAGTTGCTAAAAGCTCACCAGAGTGGTCTTTCACCGCCATAGTACAATTCCGAATCATTCAAAGTATTTGAATAATAGTAGGTGTTAGTTAACACACATAATTATATTATACCGAAACCACAGCGGTTACAAGTAGTTGCTTCGACTACTGCATCTAAGCATGATACCATAAATGTGTCCATGCGATTACAAGGTATCTGGTTAACTATGTACACCGTTTGATCCCTGAGATTTGATGTGCTAATTATTAGTTGTTTTTGTTTTAATTATTAATCGGTAGAATAAAGTTTATACATATAATTAATAAGTCTTCAAATCAAACACAACTGCACTTTTTAATTTTAAGATGCCTTATTACAACAAAAATTAAGCCTTATTGCTTAAAAGCTTCATAAAATTGTTGATTAATTGAAAAACTTTATGTACAATCTGAAAAAGATTTTTTTAAATTAAAACTTGTATACTATCTGAATAAATCCCTATTTTATTTTTGGACCGTAAAAGATTCATACACACATACCTTCACGCCGGTATCCTCTAAGGGGTAGTTGGAGGTGTTTTAAACACCCATATTTTGCCAATTAAAGTTTGCCACATTTTACTTAATAGGGTATTACGTACGTATTGCAGTTTACTGGACATACATACAGGTTTTTGCTGTTTTTTTTCACAAATCCCAATTTTTTAATCAATCCTCTGTTGTCTTGGGACCCACCTGATGAACTGGAATGTTTGTGGTCATATCTTCGGACTCGTAAGCAGGTTATCCACGTTAGTAAATCGTTCTCAAGGCGGTTCAAAAGAATAGCTGCATGGTTCGTGTGTATCGGTATTGATTAGATCATGTTATTTAATATTGACAATATATAAGTAAAATTACAGTTGATATATAACTTTCTAAACTGAGAATGTTTAAAAATATAATATAGATGTAACAGTTAAAACCAGTTTTAAGATAGAACCCGTTTTCCCAGTTAAAACTAGTTATTACTAAACGAAACGCGTTTTTTTGAAGCTATTCGGTTAAAACTATTCCGACCGAAGTTAAACCGAAGAGTTAAAGTTCATCGTACCTTATTTTGATGGGTCGCAAGACGTCACCAGATTCGACAAGTGCGGGGGAATCCCTTTCCGAGCACCATCCGCGCACTGTGCGCTCGCTCCGTTCATTCCCGCTTTGTTTTTATTCTGACAAGCACGTAAAGATTAATTCTAGCGCAATGGTCAGGGCAAACTTAAATGAGGGTGTTTTTAAATAGGTTATTAGCGATTCGTGATCACGAAAAAAAGAGGACCACTTTTATATTATGACAAAAGAAACCTGCGACAATTTAGAGGATGAAATTGAAGAAGCACAATTAGCTGTTCAGAAATTATACAGGAGACTGAAGCTATTTAAGGTAATTAATATTTGTGAAATACGAAAATTAGTGACTAGACAGGAGTCCATGAAATACTAGTTGTATGCAGATAAAATTTTTGACATAATAGGAGCAGCTCATGTGTCAGTTGATCATGGTGGTCTGGATAGATTTGAAAATTAAATTTCACTAAAATATGCGAACATAACTTTATGTTCAAAACTTATCAGCGTAAAAAGAGTATGATGAACACACGCATGCGCACACGCAGAAACACGCAGCTATGGGAACAGGCCAAGGTTTTATGCGTTGCATATGCAAGAAAGGATGTATGACAAAAAGTGTCTCTGCAAGAAAAAGGGTTACCTTTGTAACCCAAAATGCCACGATAGTTTATCTTGCAATAGCAAGTGAACCGACAATTTTTTTTATTTAAAGGTTGTTTGAAGGTTGTTTGCTTATTTTTTATTGTATGTTAACCAATGTTCGTTAACAATGTTCCTTTTCTAAATTTTATGGTTGTGTTCTGTTACTTGTTTTCTTATTTATTTACTTTTAATCAATGATGTCACCTTGGCAACTGTTGATGTTCGCTAAAACATCGACATAGAGCAGTTGCCAATGTTAACTCTAGTGTAAGATTATAATTTTTACTAAGTACATGACTCTGTTCTCTAGATCTATTTAATAAATATTTTTAAAACTATGTCTTGTTTTCAATACCAAATTAGTTTCTGTAGTCCTAGTTCTAACCAAAGCTCGAAGTGACACTAGTCTGACAATCAAATATATCAGTGGTAAATTCTAGTTTTGACTAGGAATTTCTAGTTTCAACTAGGGATAACGAAAAACGGATTGTAACTGTAACATATGTATATAAATTATATAGGGCACAGAGGAAAAGACGGGTTACCTAATGGTAAGTGACAACAGCCACCCATTGACACCTCTAACTCAAGAGTCGTAAGTGTGCTGCCGCCTTTGGGGGTTATGAGGGAATGGAATGATTAAAATTGGAAAGGGAGACTTGGGCCTCCAGTAGTAAATGCAATCATTGTTTGTCTACCGGTTTTCTAAATAGCATTAGCGTAGCGTTCGTATTTTGAAGTAGGCAGTTACAAAATAAGTTATCAGTAAATATATAAGAACCCAACCCTAGATCCGGATCCGGAGTTTTGTTAAAAAATATGTCCTTAACATATTTTTCAACAAAAACTCCGGGAAAAATGCAACCAATTTACATCGTAGCGTCCTCTCGGAAATTCGTTCTGCATCAACGTGTACCAGTAGCACAATAATAAAAAATGGTTCAGAAAGCAAAACAAGATTGTTTTTGTAAACTAGATAGAACCATTGCTTTATTTTGGTGTTGTTGATAAATAAAAGCAAAAAACTTGTTCATTTTCATTTTTTTTATTAATGTTTTAGGGAACAACATTATTTCAAACTTCAAATTTTTCGCCGATGAGCTTAAAATATACGGAACTATAAGTGGTGTATCAGATACATCAACTGAAAATGGACATAGATGAGGTATGTAATTGGTGTGTACGGAATGATATGGCACTAAACCAAGATAAGTGCTGCTTTATTAAATTTAGTAGAACGAAAGAGTCTTGTCTGATTGGTTATGCCATTAACAATACTCCTCTGCAGGAGGAAAACAATATAAGGGATCTTGGAGTAATTATTGACAGTAAATTAAATTTTAGAATTCATTTTAATCTGATAATTGCGAAAGCATCGAAATTGATAGGTTTTATTGTCAGAGAAATGAAAATATTTAAGAAGCATACAATTTACATATTTCGGTTTCTTGATCACTCGCGTTTCTTGAGCAGAATATATTTAAACTTTATAGCGCGCGCGCCGGTACACGTTATTTCGAATTTTTCAAGTCTCTTACGCAAACGTCACTTGTTTGACACTTTGACGTTTACGTTTCGTTTTTGCAGACGTCTCGCTAGTGGCGAGAACAATATCTTTTGTGTTGTGTAATAGTATACCATGATTGTATATCAGTTTTGTGGACTAATAAAAAAATAAAAAATAAAGAAATCAGTTGCTACTCTTAAGTTTATAATCTCAATAAATGGATATTGCACTTTGAAACAGTTACTTATTTATCTTACCGTCTATAACATAAATTAAATAAAACTAGCTCAATGTTATAAAGGCACTGGCAGCCCTCCCTCTCTAAGTTCTGCTCGTATTGTTGTATTGTTTACGATTCTTTCACCGTGATTTTCATGTTTTCGTAATTACAAAAATATATATTTCCCAACATAAAACAATTGCTCATAGCAAATACGTATAAAAGTTTTTTTATTTTTATGTTAAGCTGTATTAAACGAATGGGTTCTTTTTATTTTTTGTCAAGAGTACCAAAATACTTAATAATTTTGATGACGCAACTCAATCTTCGAAACACTTGAGGAAATTCATCGTAAAGTAAACAAAACAAATGACTTTCCTGTTTTTCCTCATTGTAGGTACATTACTTATATTAATGTAAAACTGCAATAAAAATGAAAGATATACATAAATAATTAATTAAAAGAATCGAAGTTTATCATGGAAGAAGAAGTATATTTTAAATTGAAAAACTTTTACTTCTGCCAAAGCCTTCACAGGTGTTAGAAAACTTGTACACTTCACATCCCTTTTTATCCATCCAGATTCTGTTAAGTGTAATAACAAGTTATAAAAAACTAGTGCTTGATATATTATGCATTAGAAAGAGGTTTTCGTAGAGCTAGGAGTATTCAAAGTTTTATTACCTTCGTTTGAGCGACCTACTTCGGTAAAGACCGCTCGTACAAAAAATTTTAAAGTAGATACCGGGTTCCTTGTACATACCTTCTTCAAAATGAAGTACAATCATGTTATATTATTAAAAAAGCATCTCCGTAAGTAGAAGCATGGCCGGCCGTCTCGAGGTGTTGGTGTATCGCGTTGAGGTGTGCATATAGTCTACGTATGTCAGTGAACTCCACCTTCCCTTTTGTTGTGCTGCCTTGATTAAAAGGGGAAGAGGGGCGTAAAATGCGTGACAGTCATCGTGGCAGTGTTAATTGAGACTCTAAATGCTGTATCGCCATGTAACGGTGAAGCATGACGGTCACCAAACCGTAGGACGGAAGGGCCCCCGTACCCTTCCGGAAGTGATCGCCGAATGAAACCGTCATGTAACCAACCGGCACGAGAGACACTTCGTGAATTATGCGCGACCTGACAAGGTAGCCTCCCAGGGTGGTTAGCCGTGGTTGGGCCCCTCTCTATGCCGGCAGCGGCACCACCGTTTCTACGGGTCTCCCTGGCCGACGGTTCGATCCACGCCACCCTCACAATGACTCTACAGCACTCCACACATACCACGATAACTGTCACCCCTGCATCGTTGGGCCTCCGGTCCCTCACTCACCAGCGAAAGGCGACACCACGAATGTTGTAACTTTAGGCTGTGTCCTCTGTGAGAGGGTAGTACTGCCCTGGTCGAGCCGGCCCATTCCTGCTAAAATCAACGTGGCTCTACTACTTATAAAACTCCCAAAGTGCCCATTGAACGGTAAAAGGTTTGCTCGCTACTATGAAACTAGGATGATGACAATTGATGAAAACATGCTCACTGGGTGGATGCTTAATTTAACATATGATAACAATCACGTATGCGTTATGTATTATAATATAATCACATTTTCTCCCAGCACTAAATCTTCGCGATTGATTGCCTTGCCTTGCATTGTGTTAAACGTGTTAAGAATAATATGGGTTCGGTACTGATTTATTTCGATTTCGTTACTACGAAATGTATTACATATGTACGTATGTACGTACGTACTCAAATATTAATTCGGCAAGGAAATACAACATTCTTACCATTGAGGTATTAGGATTTTGACATGTAATCTATACCTACCGTATATGATTTGTCATAATTTATATTAAACTGTTCGGACTTCAAAAAGTAGTAAGGAAAATTAAGCTGTGGTGGAAACCAGTTCTATATAAAATTATGTACATAAATTATCATTAAACTAAAGTCTCCTGCACATTAATTATGATTTACAAATACCTATCTTATTTAAATACTTGACATAATTCTAATAGTGTATTTTTTTTCTCAATATAGCGTCTTGTATCTCAAGATTCAGACCAATATATATAGGTCGTCGTCGGTCGTCGTCGTCTTCTATGCCTTGCGCAGTAAAAATAACAAGCCATCTTTTAATGGACTTATATATATACATATATATAGTAGTGTCACGTGTTGTCTTAATTTTAATTCAAGTTGATGGTAGGTAGTCTGGATTCCTCCCACACTACCCTTATAATGATCAACAAGTCGGATCGCCCAACTTTACGACCTGCGGAATCCGAAAAATCCTCATTTCGCTAATGTCGTTATTCCCGCTGCCCCTTAATATATAATATGAAAGACTCAGGTTATTTTATTAAAATATTTCGCCGCCTCAGGAGTCATAAAATAGACCTTACATATTATAGCGAATATTAGGATAAACCTCTCGTTATCTTTAAGGAATTTATATAATAAGTAGCTCTAAGCACTCTCTAATTATTTTTTGATGATAAATAAAGAAAAGTGTTTGTTTTATTAAAAAGGAAAAAGAAGGTTTTATGCACACTGTATCTAGAAATGCATTTAGAAATAGTAATAACAACTACACTCACACATGTTTTTTTATTTGAAATAATAGAGTATCTGGCAGTTGCAATCACTTGCAATATGAGCTTCATATCCATAATTAAATTCAAGTGGAAAACAATCTATGGCCCTGAAGGGAAACCACATTAAATCCTTAAGATAGTATTTGTTTTACTTAAAACACATGATGATATTAATGGTCATTATAAAATATATTTTTTTTTGTATTTACTGACAAATTTACTCGCAACCTTCGATGAGCTCACCCTTTCATAACTTGTTAATTACTTTATAGACCTATGTTTGTTATTACAGTAAAAAATGCTGACAATGGATGGATGGAAAATAATTAATAAGAAACTGGTGGAAAAAAAGTATATAAAAAAAGTTATGAATCAAAAAGAAAAAAAGTTATACGGTGCAGTAGTTTACGATCTGACAATTTCATATCCCAGGAATTTCGTGATTTCTTTACTGAGAGTTCAGAGTTATAATAATATATAATTTAGTATTAAATGAAAAAGATCGAAAATTGTAAGGTTTTCTTTACTAATCGTCAGACAAAGTGAATGTGAAATCTTAATGAATAATGTTAAGTTAGAAACCAATTGTCATTCTGCAAAAGAGAGCTATTAGAGCCATTTATAATCTACGTAGTCGCAAATCCCTTAGGGAACTATTTAAGAAGATTAACATGATGACGGTATCTTATCAGTATATTCATGAAAACATTATGTATGTAATAAAAAATCTGCATCTATTTACAAAACGATATAAAAGATAATTATATTACGAGAGATAGAAATAAATTAGTTCAAAATTTAGATTAAAAAAGTAAATACACCTGTTATGGGGTACTGTGTTAAACTGTAATAATATATTAAAAGACTTTGTTATATTCTTCATCGAAATGAAAAGAAATTAAAAAATTGCATCAAACGCACGCTTTATAAACATATTACAAAGTCGATGATTATGTGGCTGACAAACATGCTTGGTTACTTGCTGGTCCTGCTCCACAGACACTGTAAATGACTATGTATTCGTTTTTTTTTATATATTGAAGTTTTCAATTATTATTATGAGAGCTGACATTGCTTCGTTTTATACAAAATCGTCATACATATATAAAAATAAAAAATGGGTGTAGATTGCAAGTACCTTATGATTGTTTTGTGCAGAAATTTTGTGAGTTGTACATGTAAGAACTGTGTGACTGGGTGAAACTCGTTTAGATCAATTTTCCATGTCCTGGTAGTAGGTAGAAGTCCCCTAGAAGTCCTGCCAATGAAATGGGTTAGAGATATAGGATTTATGAACCAAAATTAATCCTCTTTAACGTTTCCGACTGTTTTATTATGATATGCATGCAATATGCCTAAAAAGTGTTCGTGACACAATGACAACTGTGAGGATAAACTGAGAACAACTTTGACGTGGATAAGTTTTTAATGAAGTCCGAAGTTCTTGAGGGAAATGCAAAATTGTTTAAGATTTTATGCTTTATGCTTTTATGAAAATTGTTTAAGAACTTATGCTTTCACTCAAAGGTTGTCTGGAGATCACAGCCTGCAGTAAATCCGCCAATTGCAACACTGTAACAGTTTTTTATATCCTACGGACAGTTTTTGCATATTTGGTGTGCCTACTTTTCTTATACAGTGACATTATTATATCTATTTTTGTATTTGCTTAAAGACAATAATAGAATTAAAATCTCGAAAATCAGCCTTTTGATAATCATAAATACCTACTTATGCCTGTCTCACCGAAGGTTGTAGAAAGGTACTTGCCTTTCTTAAGTGTTTTGTACCTCGGAGTAGAATAAAAGATAATCACAATGGTGGCTACCTTTACCATACATTTTCCGTGTAAAAGTATTTATAAAGTAATATATTCATTAATTTTTTAAATCTATCTTTTTATGTGTCCTCTATACCATGGGCATGCCTCAAAAGCATGTGATATACCACTGAGAATTGTTCCTGCAAACGAGAACATTAAAACCTAAATGTGTACGTGCGTTCTAGATCAAGCAGGCCTGATTTATATGCTAGAGAGCCAAGAAAATAGTCAATGTAGAACAAGAAATATCTTGATTTTTATATCTTAAATTATGAATTAATACGTTCAATCTCACAGCGATCGTTTTATAATCTCAGAGTAAAGGTAGCTATGAATTAAAACCTAGGGTGCGTTATAAAATATTGTAGTACAAACAACTAAGGTCGTTTTAATTTATTGCGTACTAATTACGAATAACTTTGTTTTATAGGCCTAAAGTGAATACGTTTCGTTTAAATTAAGCAATATACAAAAAAATGCATATATTATATATATATATTTATTTATCATATTTATTAATAAAAACAGAAAAGAAAAACGAGAAAAAGACAGACAAAGTCAAACATTCTTAATGTTGTAAAAAAAAGTGATTTATACATATACATAGATGCATTTGCGTGTGTCATTTTAGTATGATGCCATCCATCGTTAGAATAAATAACGCACTGCATGGTCCCGCATAATTTTGCTTAGATTGGAAGTAAGGACTATGATACGTAGGTATTTACTGTCACATATGCTTGTTTAAAATAGTTACTTCGGTTAACGGTATTTTTACTTTCCAGAGATTTTAAATTTAGCTCAGTTAAAAATTTCTGACTATAAAACTATTTAAGAAGAATTAATGTATTTTTTGTATTATGTAAAAATTATAATACCGTATTTTTGTAACTGAAACCTGAAAAAAAAAAAACAGAAAACAACACTTCGCTAGTAAAGGTTACACATATTTTTTTCCGTTTATCGTAAAATTCTAAGTAAACTTGTTTAAATGCTATCATAACCAGAAACAATAATTTACTTACGTTTATTTACGTTGGGCTTATCGTTATGCAATAAAATCGTTACATACCAATAACATTTAATTTAAAATTACAGCCAAGTACGATCCAATAAGTAAACAGTGGGAGAGCCATGCTTGGCACGTATGGGCCAGCTCGACCGGAGTACACTGGCATTGCCAGTTCTAAAACAATGCTTGAAGTTACTGGAGGCCTAAACCCATTATCTCCTCTTCCTCTTCCAGACCTCGGGCATATAACGTGGGAGAGCCATGCTTCAGCACGTATGGGCCGGCAGGGAGCGGAAAGAAGAGAGGAGGGATGAGGAGATGGAAAAAAGTAGAAAGGAGATGAGGGGAGAGAAAAAGGGAGAGGGGGAATTGGGCCTCCGGGAACCTCACTCAATTCGGGGAAATGCAACGCAAGCGTTACTTCACAACCGGTTTTCTGTGATTCCGTGGTATCGCACCGGTCGAGCCGGCCCATTCGTGCCTAAGCATGGCTCTACCACTGAAAAACTTTCCGTCACGTAACCGTCAGGTAACGTTTGTCCCCTTATATTACATCCAAAAAATGAAACAATTAAAATTAAGTAAAATTGCTATAAGTATATGAAACCCGTATGCATATTTTTTTATTATTATTAACTTCCTATCTTTTTTTTTCACTTTATCTCAAAAATTTTACACCTTAGTTTATATATGTGTAACTTCAATTTAAAGTAAACCGAAAATAGGGAGATATTATATTTATTTTGTAGTTGTGAACATGGCAACTCTGAATACGGTAAAACATTTTTTCCGAGTTTATTTGTGTAGTGTCCGCTTGGAGTGCTTGTATTCAGTTTCCAATCAGCTATCCAATCAGAGCTAGTGACTTCATTTTAAAATTCGTTCCATTATGTTGGAATTGTAAATAATTTTCATTAAAACATTCACATCGTATAAAAAACTGAAACGGTAATTGTTACAGGAACATTTATGTCTCTATCAATCTATGTTTATATTACTCACGTGTGTAGTTCGAGACACGTGTGTATTTATCAAAATACGCACGTGAGTAAAACTGTTTATTTCAATAAAATAAATGTTTTTATTCTTAGCGGTAGGATGTGAACTTGTGGCTTTTTTACACTCCATTCAGCTCAGATTCAGGTAGAATATTATTAGCTTTTAAAATGGACTAGCCAGCTGTGTAGGAGTGATGGTAAGAATTTATAATGTTAATAATTAAAATATATATAAATAATAACTTAAGATATCTCACACATACGGCCGTCTGATCCATATTATGCACAGCTTGTGCTATGATAATGAGACTGCTTATTAAAATATTTATATATTTCGAAATATATACATTTTAGAGGCAAATTACATATAAACAGAACAAATACCCGTACTTATACTACAAAGTTATTTGTCCTTACTGGGAATCAAACCCAAGATCTCTGGCTCAGCAGTCAGGGTTACTATCCACTACACCAATTAGGCTAATCCGGCCAATTTACAGAAAGTCTAATTCAAGGAGGGTAATAACTTGGTTTAATTTTAATTGAAAATTGACGAAGCATTCCTTTGTTACTTTTTAAATAAACTTAACCTTATAGTTGACTTCGTGGAAATGAACGGTGCGATACCACGGCCTCACAGAAAACCTGTTGTGAAGTAAGTGAGGTTTTTTTTTTTCATGCGATAGGGGGCAAACGAGCAGACGGGTCATCTGATGGTAAGTAACTACCGATGCCCATGGACGCGGAGTACGCTCTTTTCTTGAAGGTTTGAAGGTCGTATCGGTCCGGAAATACGGCAAGAGAGATTATAAGAAAATATACATTACCGTCATGGTTTGAGCAATGAAGGTAATGAATAGTTCTACGATGTCAGTTGTAAGCAATAACTTAAGTAAGAACTCGTTCTTTCTAATGATACGTACTTATAAATTGGCGCAGTGGTTTAAGTTGTCGCCTCGACACTACGCTGCCGCGACTAGACTATTCTACTATATGAACTGTTTCTTTGAATTACTTCAGGTAAAGTACTTCAACCTTATTCTAATGCGAAATATGTTATTTATTACCTCTAAACCACATGGTTTCGTAAGATTTAAGTGTACATTTGTGCATAGATTCATGTGCCAAAAATTCAAAGGAATATGGAATCAGTATTCGTTCCCCTACTGTTTTTAATACTTGATTGAAAATGGGTCTAAAGGTGGTTAAAACAAGCAAGCCAATATCTATTGTTACTCACAAAACTGTTTAAATGTTCATGATTTGTTACATTCATGTCTTGCTCAGGAATAAATAAATATTTAATTAGGATTGACCCTAAATTTGTTATGAAGAAATGTAATCAAAGGTAGATAGCAATTTGGTATTATTTAAATACTAAGAAGATATGTAAGTAGCCTACAAGTGAATTATTATTTTCTCACATGTACATACATATGTGATTAAATGTACAGTTGGAAGAGAGAATTGGCTTTTCCCGTAGTTTCTCTAATGTGTTATTACGCATAACTTAATATTTTAAGCTTAATATTCAATATTTCTTTTCGTATCATAACAAAATAAGAAACTCAGAATCAAGCACCAGAAAACAATAAATCAATAACCATACGATCCATTATTGAAAAAAAATGATAGACACTATTATAACACACGTAATTTTTTGTACCTGCCTCCAGGTTCCAAAAAACTAACAAGTCTTTTCTAGATCAATGCGTTTATAATAAAATCCCTTATAATATACAAACTTTAAGTCTAAATCAATTTAAGTCCGCTGTAAAACTAAAGTTGTGCCTGAAGGTTCAGTGGTGAATTACATGCAATATAGAAGCACTTGGGATTGAACTGTTAGAGGTTCACAGGCTATTTCAAATGATGAGTACAGTACAATGTGAACTAATATGTTTCTCATTTTCTGTGTTCTTATATTCTATTTACCTGTTCTTCCATTTTAACTTATTTTGTAGGTGCCTACATTACTTTAATAGCCTAATTTTAGTTTATTTACTTTTAACAACATATTTAATAGCACACGATAAAATATTCTTTATTATTTATTGTTAATATATTATGTTGTACACGAAATATTGTAATATCTGTCAGGTAATTTAAAAGAGTGGCCATGATTCTGTTTGCCGGATTACAAGGCTCGACCATAAGGAATCGGGCGGTTATAGATCAACACAGGCCGGTTATTTAAATATTTTATCTTATTAATATTAATTTCACATTTGACAAGGCAACCTATAGTTGCGGTGATGGCATGTCATCTATACCTTTAAATATTTTTTAAATAAGACGATTTCAAATAATTTTTGATCAATTTTATGAAATAATGACACATAATTTGAATTTAATTTGATTCATTCGTACAAGCCCTCCATGTTTAAGTAAGACATAGAAATATATAAAAGAGAATTCTCTCTATATCGTTAGAAATTAGTTAAATGCAGGTCAGGTCAAACAACCAAAATAAGTGCTGTGAGACTACTTCTAAATTCTTAAATAATACATTTCTAGGCTAAATAAATACAGACGGGCCTAGCCAAGAGAGTGAGTAGAGAGTTCAGCAAACTCTTGGCTAAATAGCTTCGTTTCAAACACTTAACGTATTTATAAGCAGTATAATTTAATAAACTTAAACTCGTCAATGTTTACGAGGAGCCCTTCAATTTAAGTGAATAAGTTTAATGCTATGTCATGAATGTTGAATTTAAGTTTTTTTTTTCTATGTAGCACTAGGTACTTTAGCTTTTTTCAAATATTTCGCAGCAGTTCTTTTGCTAAATGCATTTTTGTTCGTAGCCTTATTATTTCTATAAATATAAACAAATTTTGAGAAGTTCTTGGTAAATAAAGCGACATTTATGTTGAGATTTTTCAGCAACGTAATAATTCTGCCAAGTGAATTGAGATAGCGGAAAATTATGTTAGCACAGTAATGTCGAAATTCAGACTTGTAAGGGTAATATTGACGAAGCAGTAATATATGTTGCTAAAGTATTGTCGTTAAAGTAATGGGCTAATGAACGGAAATGAAATAAAATGTATTTATTCAGGATTACGACGACATTATCCTTGATTCCAGTTTTGTTGTTTATCTGTCTCCCAAGGCTAAATAGCTGATAAGTAGTTTATTTTATCAACGAGGTCTTTCATTTAATTAACGCTTCAGCAAAATTTAAGTGGCCACGATTCTGACAAAAAAAAATCAACTACAGTTGGAACGACGTGTATAATGTTTCATTAAGTGATAAGATCTATAGAGGCGAACCTCTTAAATTTATAACTACACTATACTTTCGTTATTTTTAGGGTTCTGTTCTCCATAATGCGTGGAGATATCAAATTGGAATTATATCAAAAATATCTGCGGACCCTTTAAGCCAAAAAGTTAAATATCAAGCTTCTGATTCAACGGAATCTAAAGATATGGCGATTTTAGTCTTAAATTTTAACAATTTTGAAAGGGAGTGGACTAGACTAACATTTTCGCTTAATGCCTTACGACTTAATAAGTTACGGTAAGCTTCGATTGGTATTTCACTACGAAGCCCCATCTCGTACCACCGTTTACAACTGGATGGAGTTTTAATGTGGTCGAAGCAAACTCACTTATGACTCTCGAAAAGGATGTCCTGCTACGGCGACTATGACTATGGCAAAGATAACGTGAGTGCTGTGCCGCTAATGATTGAAGCTGTTAAAAGGGTGACATATCAACAGATTCATTCCGTTTTGGGCATTGGTATGAGTTAATTAGAAAAAGTCTTACATGAATATTTAGGCGTCAGAAGCTTTGTACTAGATGGATACCTGATAACTTGCCGGAAGATGAAAAACGCTGTCGTTTGGATTGGTGCCGCTCAATGCTTGATAAGTATGACGAAGGTGACTCGCAAATTGGTTGAGGCTTTCGCGGCCGATTGATGACTCGTTGGCTTTATTCGGGTCTAAAGGCCGTCGTATGTTGGAATTGCTTCCTAACGTTTCGCTAGCACGAGTGGCCAGCTTCTTCAGAGGTCCTTCCATCTCCGATACTGGATGCAGACTCTCTCTCTTTAGACCCGAATAAAGCCAACGAGAAGGTGACTCGTATGCTGTATATGAATTCGTCACAGGTGATTGAAAACTGGACATCGTTACGAACCCGAAACCAAAAGACAATCTGTGCAATGGATGTTTCCATTCCAAATTTCGCCTACAAAATTAAAGAAGAGCAGAAGTCAAGGGAAAAAGATGATTGCCTCATTCTTAAGTCGGATGGGTTATTTCGCAAAAATCTGTCTAGAAGTTTGTTGTGAAGAGAAGGGTGTTCAAAAGGACTGTTACTGCAGTTTGGTATGTAAATCAGTGTTTACCAGTTGTCTTGAAAAATGTTAAACAGTAGCACCCAAGAAGCAGGATCCTCCTCCACCACGACAACGCTCCAGCTCAATTATCAAATATTTATCTATCGAAGGTGTGGAGTTAGTGAGTCATCCTCCTTATAGTCAAGACCTAGCATCATGTGAATCTTATTTATTTCCCTTAATAAATTTAGAGGAATTCGTTTTATGAAGGGATCAAGTACATTTAGGAGTATCTCCGTAATTGAGGATTATTATTTTTACTTGTTTCGATGGAGAAAATTCTTAATAATAATAGTAATATATAAAAATAATCAATAAATATTTTTTCTTACTTATTTGAATAAAGTATTTTCTTTAAATTTTGATTAAAAATAGAAAATTAACTGTGCATCAGGATTTCTATAACTTCTTTATATATTTAATACTTTAAGCATCTCGTAGAATAATAAACAGACCGAACATGTTGCAGGTTGTTTAGGGTTTTACCTCAAAGGTACAAACACAAATACTACGTCAATGTGTTTCAAGAAATCGTTTGATTCATTTTTTCATTCATTTATTCAGTAGGTAATTATTTCCCATAACTAGTGGCACCTATTAAAACGATTACTTCATTTCATGTATGATTTACTGAAAAAAACTGTTTGCTTGTAATATATTTCGGTACTTAAAAAATAAAAAATATAATAATTTAAATTAAAATACAGAGTGTTTCAGAAAGGCGTGTTTATGTTTTAGGACGCCCACTGGCCAGGAGAAGTGACGATTTGCGTAAGATTGCTGGCAGGAGCTGGATACGAGAAGCCGAAAATAGATCCAAGTGGCGTGCAATGGGAGAGGCCTATGTCCAGCAGTGGACTGCGATAGGCTGATGAAGATGATGATAATTTAGCGTCCTAAAGTTGTCCCTGTAAATAATATACAGCGATGCAAATTTCGACTGTCTTTACGTCTACTATTGAAAGTGAAAATGTCTACTTTAAAAGACAGCGGTTTAACTAATTTTAAATAGTTTTTGAGAAATTTCAGTTATCATAAACTTCCACATTACTGCACTAACATTATCAATCAAAAAGCGGTTTTCATTATTTACTTAGTTAGTTAAATCACTATCTTGTAAAGTAGAGATTTTCACTTTCAATAGTTTACGTAGGGACAGTTAATTTTAGGAAAATTCGTGACTTTTCACAGGATATGAATGCTAAATTAATTATTTGACAACTTAAGATACAGACAGAGCTACAGATAAAGCTCTTAGTATATAATTACAGATTTTTAAAACAGTATATACTTTCGTAAACTTGAACAATGACAATAGGAACTACGGAACAATTAGCTGAAATTTGAACCGTACATTTACTATTCTAGACCACAATTCATTTCTGCCAAATTTCGTATTTATGATAGTAGTAAAATTACAAAAAAAATGTCTACTTTAGAGCACTACCATAGAAACAGACAAGAAAACATACCACTTAGGTGGTGGAAGTAGTGGTACATAGTGGAAGTATCCTTCACTCTTTAAACATTTTATTAAAATGTTAATGTATTTTTCATGTGTACCATAAGTACATTCACTCATGCCTGTATCCCCGAACTAGTAGAAGGCTCTTACCATGTGTATTACCATCACAATAAAATTTTATTGTGTAAGGTTACACTAGCTTAACTAAGACCCGCACTTCATGTTGTTTTAACATTGACTCACATAACTAAAAACAATAAATGATTAAGCCCCTATCTTCAAAACAAGAGTATTACTATGTTGTTATACAATGCATGTGTCATCCGGAAAACTTGGATACCATTTTAAAAAAAGAGTTAGTTTTTAGAAATTTGCAGTCAAAGTGTACATTGTACAGCTGCGGTATTGAGTCATCTAGTTATTCCGACACTAAATAGCTTGCATAGAAAAACATGTATGTTAGTTTTTACTAATGTTATCGAATAATGCACAAAATCAACATAATGTATGAAAATGCTTCTATTCTATTCTGATAGGTAAATTTAAATACTTTATGAAATATTATTATAATATTAATTAATAATATTATTTAATAATTTACAATAGTATGAAGTTCTATATATTTGTTACTGGTATATAATTATATACTCAGTTTATTTTTCTTGCCAGCCTTTGAAGCAACAATCAATAAACCAATCAAATAATTAGCCTACTGCGGTCTACTGCTGGACATAGGCCTCCCCATAGTACCCGGTCCTCCGCCTTTCGCATCCAGTCTAAAACAATAATAATAATAATATTAAATAAATAAAAAATATTTATTATTATTCTTCTTAGTGTTTCTTTAAGTGCTTCTCATTTGCCGGCCATGAAAATAAATATATATATTGATGTTGCATTATTCCGTGCAACTTAAGATATGAACTCGTGTTCGTTGTATAATAATTATTTTATGACGACAGTTTGCCACCAAGTTTTTTAAGTCTACAACTTATAGGTATGACACATAGCCCCCTCTTTTAAAACTCGCCGTAGTAGATAAATAAAACACGAAAGGAATTATTTATAAATTGAAAAGATTTTGTACACGAAGATCCCCATTATTTGTTCTCAATCCTTTCATTCTCTGTTGCCTTAAGCTTTTAAAGACTAAGGATTGAGAGGGAAGGAAGAAAATAAAAAACTGCAAAATATTTTCACTGTTTTCAGACGTCAGATATAGGATAAGATTTAATTTTTAATTTTGAAAATAATAGAACTACAGGTAACATACGTCAAAGATGGCAATATATTATGTGTTGTTTGAAGACGATCATGATGTTAGTAATTAGTTTGCTACTAAATGTGCAACGTAGTTGCAGGCCTACACGAAACGCTCAATCAAAATGTGACAATTGACATACGGCACTCAATTGATCCTCATTATAAATCTTCAAGCGGTAACGTAGCCACTATTTACCGTCTCACTACTCTTATTCGTTAACTCTGGTTGTTAGGTCTCCCGTTTAAATGTGAAAATGTCTAAAGACATTTATGCAATCCAACTAATTCATTGAGATACTACGTAAAGTAAAGTGAAACTGTCTAACGTGAATGGTATTAGCGATGCTGGTTAATACTGCACTGTTAATATTTTTTGTAATCGAGTCTTCAATTACTATTTTCTTTTGCTACATGTAATTATGTAGTATGATCTCATCCATGGCAAAATTACTGAAACTAAAACTAGACTAAATCCTACTCCCCTCTATTGAACTTGCTCAGCGAAGCCATTGCCAATACAAGCTCAAAATAATTCTAGTATTTAATATGTGTATTTAATATGGGTGTTCTAGCGCAATAAATAATATATAACTCCGTAAAAGAAGGAAGCCATGTTTTGTTCCTTTCCTATTTTTTAATGATTAGCGTATATAAATAAAACTTTAATAATGTAAAACAGCTTCGATTAAGTCATAAAATGTTAACAGTTTATAAGTATGAAGCGATAAATCTTCCTTATACAGGAGCCCACTTGTATCTATCGAAACAAAATTTATGGCCTAACATTAAAATGTATTATAGAACCTTTAAGATAATTTCTTTTTATTTTACGAGGTACGAGGAAACGAACTTATACATATTTAATATTCACATTACATTAGGCATAAGAAAATAATATGTTTTGTATTATTTTGTATATACAGATTTATTCTCTACAACAAAACTGTTAATGTAAATTTACAGTATAAATGTTGCCTGGTACAAACACAAGGTAAATTTTATCTGCAGAGATATTTTAAGTACATTTGTAAATAAAAAATATCCGTAACTATCATATACGATGCTGAATACATATAAAATTAACTGAAGAAATGAGTAACTCATAAAATTATTATAAAAGCATAAGTCACATAAATGAAGTTAATTATTGAGATTCAATGTTTTTAAATAGTAACATAGTCGCCACGAAAGCAATGCAATTGTGGCGATGAATCACTTTGATTGCGATTGCTTGTTGTGTGTGTGTGTGTGTGTGTACCTTGACAAAACTATTCGTTTAGTGAAGTGAGTTAAAATTTTAGTGGCTTTAAAATTACTGCTGATGTCTGAACGCCTTACCTATTTAAACAAAGTTTCCCAGGAAAGGCTTCCCAGACCACAATTCATTAAAACAATAGTGACTGTGCCATGTTTGTTTAGGTAAAAGGATGCCAAGATTTTCTTTTTCTTTATTACCTGTATACGAAAAAAAGAATATATTTATATCTCTTATCAAAAGAATCCTTGGGATACGCACATACGTGTAATTACAAAAGTTATGCAGGAGTTTCATCTTTGTGGTATTGTTTAGGACATGGGAAATGTTCAATAGAAAGTAATGAATTTTGGGTTTGGGTGTCCTTATACCTATTGTATTGACTGCATTTGCTTATCTATATACCTTCATAAGGGTGTTTGAGACTAGACTAATTTAATTTGTTAATTTTGGGTTTATCCATGGTTAATATTGAAAAAGTTGGATATTTCCCAGTAAAATTATTAGATTTCATATGCGCTCATAGTACTTCAATAATACTAACTGATTCGATCGTTGGACTAGTTTTCAGGATATTTGAGAGCAGTAAATTCCCAATATCGACCGTCATAGGTGTTCATAACAACCGGGACCGATGGCTTAACGTGTTCTCCGAGGCACGGGGTTTAAACATCCCAAACTTCCAAACTCCGGGCTGTTGCTGAGAATTTTTTATAATAAAAACCCAATAGCACTTTTATAAGAAGACCTGTTAATCTAACCCAAGGGCTCTTGACCGGCAGTCACATGCGCTAACCGCTAGACGAACTCTAAGCTCATATTGTTGTTTTAAAAAAAAATTAGCTAACGTTTGTTTTATGTGCACATACATACATATCCATGCTTAGAAGTATAAAGGCATCACTTTGTTGCTGGACAAGTGCGCACATTAATCGAGAAAGTTCCCTCAGCACACATCGATTGGCAAACAAGAGTTGTTGCCTCGATATGGCAGACAGTTAGTTTGTTTTGGTCTGGGTTGTTCAAACGGAAAGGGTGTTGAATGCCTATTAGGTTGGCAAATGTAGAAATCCAATTTATCTCTACTTTTAGATATCGCAGCAAGCGTTTACAAATGAATCCTTCTTCCAGAATATCTCAAGATAAACTTTTATACCTTAGCTATAAGTTGCTGCAAGAAGCTGCTTAATTAAAAAACTTTGTTACACTTTTATTGCCATGAAGACGATATACTTTGTGTAAATCTATTATCGATTACCGTCATGGGGTGGAGCCAGTAATACCCACATTTCTATAATATGGGTTTTACTACGTTGAAACCTGCAAAGCGGCGTCCCACCGAAAGCAGGAATGTTACTAAGCATGGGCTAATGTAGCGACAGCACGGGATTTAAAGATCAGCACATTAAAGAAACAATTTAACTTTGCCTCCAGGTCCCACAAAAGAAAAATTGCTAGGGTGAAGTCGGCTCACGTCGGCAGAATTGGCGAGAGTCTAGTCTCCATTCCGGAACTCGTGCATTTTGGTCTCTTGCCAAAGCTGTCCAGGGAAACTTTTGTAAGCCATCCCTTCCACCTCTGCACATAGGAGATAATTCGTTGGCCCACGACGAAAAAGAAAAAGCCGATCTTCTGGGCAAACTCTTTGCGTCCAACTCGACCCTTGACGACGGGGGAAACGCACCGCCGACCATGCCACAGTGCGAGAGCCGTATGCCGGAAGTCCGGTTTACACAAAAGGCAGTCCGTAGTTAGACAAATACTATTGTTTATCTAGTTTAATTTTTAACGTAATTTATAACTATCCCAATGTATGCTCTACTGCTTAGCGATAATATTTTGATATTTTGATAAACCCAATGCACCTTTATAAACTTATAAGCTTATATACATACACCTTAACTCATTCTCACGTTCTCACAAGTTTACTCGCATTCCATTTACTCACACACTCACACACTTCATTTACACTAAACTCCTAGCTATATATCACTCTTGTCAATTTTTTGTCTTTAGTTTAGTTTATAATGATCACATATAATAGTAATCTGAATGTTAGTAACGGGTGGAGGCTTGGTGACCTGTAATACAGATTTTACAAATCCTACCTCATACCTACGGGCATAGACTTTTTTGTACAATAATGCAATTGCGGAGTTACCAGTTCACAAAAACATTTCTTTTAAAAAATACAATTATTAATTAAGGAATAAAGTAATATACTCCTTCTAAGTGCAATGTGCCTTGTAATACTGCTTATCAATTGGTATAATATAATATCGATATCAAATCTAATACTCGCGACACCAATAGCAAATGCCAGCTACCAAAGTCATAGTGCAAAAGAATGCTTTTATTTCTTTTAATTTTTAGTTAAATTAAAAATACAATACATATGTTTTTAATAGTATAGTTAGAGAGCTTGGTGTTCCCAGCACCAGGCAGTTCATTTTTCGACGAACTGCTGTAATTCTAAGGGTCTTAAAGACTAACGTAGTCCAGAAACCAGGATATCCAAATGAGGTTTAAAAGTTGAAGAATGATCAATAGTCATTCTAAGATATTTTATTTTGTCTAAGGCTTTGGCTTTGCTTGCTGCATTGGCATTGAATCTTTATAATGCTTTCTTTTTTCTATGTATGTAGAATCCCCCACGGGTCATCCTCCACCTTACCGGGGCTAATGGATAAGGAGGTATGTCGGTCTCGAACCGACTAAAACCACAAAGTGTGCAGCGAGGGACTTTGCTTCCAGGTGCTTCCAAGGAGACCGTGCAGTATTCTCTTATGACCCTGACGGCCATAACCCGCTATGGCCATCGCAAAATAGCAGCGTTACTGGTCGTCAGGGTCTCCGCCCAAATTGGGGCCCCATATAGGGCCATGAATCTTTAAAATACTGGAATGCATTAATAAAATTTGAATGTACCGTGACCTCTGACTTCTGATCAAGTATGACTCCTAGGGCATCGACATAAAATTATACTCTATATATTTCTATATACTTGTATATTAATAATAATTTTGGGTTTTAATCTTTTCATCTGGATGGTTGAAATTAATTGTTATAGTAGTGTAAATGCAATATCAGCAGTAATAAATCTTTCTATCATCGATTTGTTAATTATGAAAATGCAAGACGAATGTATAGCGTTAGTGCGCAGCGTATCTAATAATGTGAAATTGGTTCTGCATTATTAGCGTTGTTAATGGGGGAAAGTAAGTCTACATGAATCGTCACACGAGCCTGTTTGGTAGCTAATATTTAAAGCAATAAATATTACTTAGATTTGCATACTATATTCACAATTTTACACAAGAAATAGCATGTAGTGTAATAGTATATATTTAATAGTAATATATTTTTATGCATTCGCTTGACTAATCAATTATAGGGATTTATTAGGTTAGAAAATAAAAACAAGTATAATTAAAAAACTGTCACAATTAAGCAACGTCTTTGAATTATTGAGCATGGTACATTGATAATGTTATCATAATAAAATAACTTTTACGTAACATTAGATATCCTTAAATATAATGTTACAATTTACATAATGGTGACGCGTTTACGAATTTAAAAGTAAACTTTTAAACAGTCTCTATCTTGATTGCAGAGAAATTCCCTAGAAGCAGATAATCCCATTTTACGTCAATGTAAAGTCAACCTTGATGAAAATTTTCCTCATTAAGGTCCTTGGAGTACGTCTAAAAGTAATGATACAATGATATAATTTTGCTAAGTTCTATCAAACATATTAGTGTACCTGAAACATGTTGGGTAAGGGACGATTTGTATGATGATATGTTATGTATTTCAAATCGTGAGATTAGAGCTTTATGTTAACTTAACAATAAAGTTAATTGATAAGTCACCGGCAGGCACTAGGCAGGACTGCTTCTGCATGTTTTATTCTGTTACTGCACTTAACTTCTTTTTTTTTTTGTTAATTATTTTATTTTACTTTTATATCACCTTTTTATTAACGTTAAAACTCCACATTAGAGTTGTAAAAATTATGTGTAATGTGTTCCAATACTGTGAATTTAACCGCAATACTGCTAACTTACATATTATCAGTTCACGAAGTCAAAAGGAGGCCAAAGGATCTAGATCTATTAATAATTATTATGGTTGTTATTTGTTTAGACTTTTGTTGTAAGTATTACAAAAGTATACTTCAAAAAATCTAGTCTTTTGCAAAGTACGATCGCCTCACCTATTAAAAAAAGGTAGTTTATAAGATATTAGTGTTAGTTTTAATATTTAAATGTTACACTTACTTGTTTTAAAAAATAGTCATCAAGCTAGCAGGCTTCACCTTCGTTTTTCATAAAAAAAACTGTGAAATTTTGTGACCTAGTGTTTGTAATTTATATCTGATAATAACTTTTCCTGGCCGACCACGTTTCTAGAACAAGGCGGCAACAATATCACGTTACAACGGCAGTTTCATACATACGATTTTTTAGATTTCTAAACCGATACTTTAACAACACAGGAGTAGTAGTTAATTTTTTTAGAACTCTTGATCTTCAAACTGAGTATGACACTTGACGTACTATGGAGGAGTAAAATTATGGATCACCTGTCATGTATCTTAGCCAAGGTCGTGTGATGTTTTTCTATTTGTAAGAGATGTTTTCTTTATTGATTCTTTGGGAATTTAAACATAATATAGATATATAGTGTTCAAAATGTATAATTTTCAAACTGACAATGCCTGGACTTCGAGTCGAGTCGTGGGACTCCATTAGGAAATTTCAGTAGGAAAGTGTACTATTTCATTATTATTTTCATGGTAATTTGTGCGTTAAGATTACTTTATGTGCGTTTTGTATACATACTTACTTTAAATAATGCAATGTATGAGTATTGTCTCCGTCTTTAGTCATGCTTCGACAAAATTTCATTAACATCGGATGAGACATGTATTTATCAACTGTATGGAACAAACTGTATTTTTCTGCTTTACAAAAAGGAGTTTGTTCCAACCGTATTTATACATGTATAATAAATAGCGAAGGTATTTCATTCCTCATGGTGTCAAACAATTTTAATGCGATCGGGCTAACTTTTTTTATTAAAAAGGTTATTTGCCCCCTTTTTCAATGGAAAAAAATAGCAAACGGCTAATAAACGACGATAACTAAGAGAAGAGTTCTTGACATCTATAACATCAGTCTAAATTATAACCTTTTGTTATTTTTGTATAAATATAAACATAATATTATTTACGATTTTCGAGTAAGAACTTGCACACTGTGTAGTTGTATGTAATACTTAGTAGGTTAAGTTCACGGTCAATATAAAATGCATAAACTGAAGTGCTATATATTGCCGGGCAATTTTATTAGCAAACATTCCAGTTCTGATAACTGTGCTACACACTTGTTCTGTTACAAACTCTGTTTCAATTGTGCAGTATTTAGTGCAAAAGGTTTTCACTTTACGTGCATCTATTTATTAGATGACAACAGTAAATAAAGTAAGTAAAAACTATATCAAATAAAAACAAATAATATAATCAAGGCAATTTAATGCTGACCTTTCCAATAAAAAGTGACGATTTCTTTTTAAATTGGTAGAAATCATGACACGTTTACTGATTATAATAATAATCATGCAGAAGGCAGTCCTTCTTGATACGGCACGTATTGTGAAGAGGTTTTTGTCTCTGGAGCCCTAACCACCGGTAGCCTGGTCCCTGTACCCGATACCGGTGGAACACAATTTTTTTACACATTTTTTTTTACAATATAATTTATTTTTATTTTATATTTTTAAATATAATTTGTTTGTTTATTAATGTGAATAAAGAGAATAATAATAAAGCACGTTTATTTCCAGTCTACAATTGTTACCACTAAATGCGTTATACTATACATTACAATTATATGACTGTTGAGATAACACGATTTTTTTTGTTTCTTTCATAATATATTTTTAATTTAAACATTTTTTTAAATATTTGTGTATATATGAATTTATTTTATTTTCCTTTTAATCGCTTTCTTCAGTACCATTGATCGGAACCCCTTCTCAGTTAAGGCCTCCACCAGCTTATTCCAGACCTCTGTATCCATAGCTTTCATTCTCCATTCGCTTCCTGTTATCGCTTTTATATCCTCTGATCTGATCAATTACTGACTAAGTACATCTATAACCACGGCTGATAAGCATAAAACATTCTTTTTTTAAAATGCATGATGAAATGATATCTTGTGAGCTCACAGAATTACGTTGACTATCGTCCTGAATCTTACTCGTACAATAGGTTGAAAAAAAAAAACTTTTTGTTTTATCACAAACTCCAATTGCTTTTTATTAACATTATTTGTTAGTTTGAAATTTAAATTTTCAGGTTATTATTAATTTAGTTCACAGAGATTCAAACTCAAGTAATACCCGTCTGTCGTTTGTGTTAGAAGTTTTCCAGTTTCTCACGAAGCTTTCGAAATTAGTATAATTAATGGTACCAAATTACAGATTACTTTGATTTAAAATGAAATTTGTGAAAATTTGTTTAAGTAATTAATAATTACATTATATTCCGGATACAGTTTGTATTTAGTCAACTAAAATCTAACCCTGAATTCCACTTACCAGACGATATAAAAATATACCAAAACCCATCATATAGTAACAATATTCTGAATTACATAATGCAGCGATATGTAGGTCAAGCATAGCCATTAGTTAGCTTATTCAAATGATGATTCCTCATATTTGAACCGCTGAGGATTCTATTCATGACAAAGACGAATTATAAATACATTTGCCAGAAAATAGAACCCTCCTTGCCTGAGCGCAGTCACGCAATGAAATGCAAAAGGTACCTTTGACATATTGTTGCCTTTCAGGTTACCATGTTTTCTACAGTAATAGTCTTCGCTCTAGCCATTGTACCATGTTTCTGCCAGCGGCCATCTTTCGCCGGAAGTCGACCAATCGGATATCCAGCTATTGCTTCGGGTTTAGAAGATAGATTTGGAATACAAGAAATTCCAGCGCAACTGAATGGTGACACGGAATATGCAAATCGGCTGGCTTCACTACCAGTTGAGAATCAACCATTTCATTTCGTAAATAGGGATCAAATTGCAAGTTATCTTAATAATCCACAAGTTTACCCTCAAAGACCAAGTGGGTTCAATGATAATGTTGGGGGTTAAGAAGTGTATTTATGTAACGTTAATATATTGCGTATATAAGAAAAAAATCAAGAGGTTGTAACATTATGAAATAAAGAACAATTTCAAATTCAATTTTATTTTTTTCTTAAATTCTTATTTCAAATTAAACCAATTATTTTTTAATTTTAAATACAGTTGTGAAACTAGTTACCTGTTCTAATACGTTTCTTGCCTGTTCTTCTCCATTTGATATGGAGAAGAACAGGCAAGAAACTCCATGGTCACTCTTTTATATAAACATTTTTTCAAACTTCTAATACATATTTTTTAAATAGGTTTTACGAAAGATATAGTATGTATATTAGTGCAAATGTCTGTATAAACACCGGAAAAGGGGTATACTAGATACCAAAGACAAAATTAAGCGACATACATTCTAGACATTGAATGGAACGAAGTTCTTTTTTCTGACAATGCGTTGCTCTACTCCTACTAATATGTATGGTGTGCTGTTAAAAGGTTTAACGGGTCGCAAACCATTGTTACAATTTGTGACGACTTCTGACATCAAAGAATTATTAAAATTTCAAAGTTAGTTATAAAGTGAGGCTGAGAAGCTCAAAATCTACTAGTAACAAACAAAACAACAATTAAAGGAATTAGTTACCAAGCCACTGAACCTACCGCGATCGTTCTTATCTTAGTTATCCTCGTTTAGTGTTTATAAGGCATAGCATTTGTTAAAATATGTTCTAACTGCCTTTCATTGGTTCTTTAGCCAAGAGAAAGAGTATAAGCTTATCAATGCTCTCATACATTATCATATTTTTTTTTTTATAAAAATGGGAGATTTTAGAATTATTTTTTGTGTTGCGAAGGCTTTACAAACATTCAATCAACGGACGCAAAGAACAACCAGACTCGGAACAACTATTTGTAAATCACATTAATTTTTGCCCCGTGTGGGAATCGAACCCACGGCTTTTGGTTCAGCAGTCATCATAAAGGGCCTGTCCGCTAGCTAGACCGACAGGCCCGTCACGATGAATAATGATTTAAATTAAATGTGCAAAAAATCTTGTCAATAACGATCTATGGATGATGCATTCGAAAATCTTGAAATGATTCAAAATTATTTTGTGAAATTCTTGTATATAACTTAATGAAGCTGATATGAAGCTGGTATGTTTTATTTGGACATACAATTACTGTAGCGGAGCGACCTCTTAATTATGTTTAATGGTAATAGATTGAACCGACCGAGAAGAATAATTAATATCTACGTTTGTGTAACCAAGCCTGTGTACCTTCCTTCGTCCTACCTTCGTAATTACGTATTAGTGTTAGTGTGGTTTATATTAAAATCTACAATTTATTGTTTTATCTTTACACACAAATGACTTATGGTTATATTGAAAAAGCTGCGAATAGCTAAAAATGCTAAATTACATTTGAAAATGGTAAATGGTAATGTTATCGAGCTCTGTCGCTGGTCGATCGCGAACTGATTAAATAATGAATTAAAATGAATTATAAATTCCCAATTCGCACGAAATATGCATATAGTGCAGTTGGTTCACGCAGACCTGTTGAGTTGTGTAGCTCTGAACAAGTAGGTACTATAAGACAGTACCGGCAAAATTGCCGTATTTTACTCGTTTTTTCCCTCTGTATCTTTCCGTACTATATTTTATTAAGTTTTGTTTTGAAAGGTATTTATGATCCAAGGGCGCCAAGGGCGTGGATGATATTTTTGAATGGAAATTAGTAAGTGATTTTAGTGCAATTGCTATGCTAATAAAAACCCTACATAAAAATATATCTTTTTCATTGTAAGTGTTTGGAGTTGGCCTATGTGTCAAATTTTCTCATAGAATTGCATAATTGCATTGCCTTTGCAGTAGATTTCTCATGTTGAGGCACATTACAGATCAGCGGTTTTCAATTTTACATCGGAAATATGTTCTACGTAAACTATACGAATACAAGTAGTTTGGAAAGTAATTATTTCATTTTGTAAATGATTAAGTAAGTAGCCTTGAAAGATCAAATCTTTGTTAATTTGTACAGGGGTCTTAAAAAGGTTTCAAATAAACGTACGTTATTGATTTACATATGTACTCATGTGCGGGTTAATATAAATGAAACTATTTCATTAAATAGGTAGAACCGAAGCCAAGTGCTTTTTGTCTAATATCTATATATATATATTAGGGTGTTTCAAAAAAATGAAAAATTTTTATTTTTTTTTCCAAACAGGCTTAAAAGTTTCCTTTTGATGTCACGAACCGCCAGTGAAAACCGGAGCTCTTAATATTAATATTAAGTATGTCCTCATCGCATTTTTTTAATTCTCATAAGAATAACACGGGAAAAATTATTTTTGTCTCTTCTAATTTTTGTACTGTTCAAACGACTAATCAACTAATGAATCGCTGCTATAGTTATTGTAGGGAATTGAACGCTCTACAAAATGGGACTGATAAGATTTTCGATTAGTCCACGTGTTTAAGAGTTTTTTACGATCAAAATTAATTTTTTTTTTAATTTGATCGAAAACTCTAAATTTCACTAAAATTGTTAGCTTTATGGGAAAAATAGGGATCAAATTTTTTGTTAAAGATGAATTTACCTTGTAATAAACGTTTACCAATAATTTTTTTCCACAAATTGGAAAAACATGATGCTTAAAAATATTTTTTTTAGAATTCGTTTCAAATAATTTGAATCGTGGCCTGATAATGAAAGCTACAAAGTTTGTTTGGAATTTTTTAAAACCTTAAAAGTGACCAACGACGTTGCTGAACGAGGAATTGCGTTGATCGAAGAATATAACTGCTGCCTAACCAAAGATGAAGACCAGTTACAGTATCTATTACAGGTTGTTCGTAATCATCGACAACAATTTCCCGATTGTAGTAAAAAATCTCTCCAGTAACAGATATTTGATGTAATTAGATTAGTACATATTTTAAAAAACTTTAATAATAAAGAAATCAAAGATATCAACGTTTATGAGAGAATTAATTCATGTTTAACAAAAAATTTGATCCCTATTTTTTCCATAAAGCTCACAATTTTAGTCAAATTTAGAGATTTTGATCAAATTTAAGAGTTTTTTAGAATCAAAATTCAATTTTTTTTAAATACGTGGACTAATCGAAAATCTTATCAGTCCCATTTTGTAGAGCGTTCAATTCCCTACAACAATTATAGCAGCGATTCATTAGGTGATTCGTCGTTTGAACAGTACAAAAATCAGAAGAAACAAAAATAATTTTTCCCGTGTTATTCTTATGGGAATTAAAAAAGTGCGATGAGGACACACTTAATATTAATATTAAGAGCTCCGGTTTTCACTGGCGGTTCGTGACATCAAAAGGAAACTTTTAAGCCTGTTTGGGAAAAAAAATAAAAATTTTTAATTTTTTTGAAACACCCTAATATATATATGTATATATATATATATATATATATATATATATATATATAGTCGTATCGTGTACTCCCATACAATGTCATCCCATCAGATACATGTAACTGAAAACTTGATTAACCGTAATACACTCCGTAATAATATTTATATATGTACTTGGGAATTACAGACACCTACCCTAATTAATAGTTTCATTTTAATGTTAAATGCAATATACTGAATGTAAACCTGAAAACAGTATTATTTTCGAATTTAACAATGATAAAATATCAATTAAGACGCTTATAAAGCTATGATCCTTGGCCAGTTTGAATAATGACCAAATCGCGTGGGCGTCACGGCTCATATAATAAGGCCCATCAGCTGGAATTTATTGCTTGGACCAGGCAGTATGAATACTTTCCTTAAGAATGATGAATGATTAATGAATCAATTAGGCTGTGCAGTCCATTGCTGACATATGCCTCTCCTGATGTGCGCCATAGTACAAATATACTTCCGTATCCAGTTCATAACAGCTACTTTTTCTACGATTTCCATATCATAACTATGTATACCAATAATTCCTCTAACTTACTCTGTTATTTATACGATTTCAATAGAAAAAAAAAGTGTGATCTTGCTGGACAGTAGCGGCTAGCCTGATTCGGATGTATTATTGTTGTGAGTCAAGAACTAAGAATTTGTTTTTGTACACTTACACTGACATTTTTAGACGACTATCCAAAAAAGAAAGTTATATTTTTATTACGGTTCATGTATCAATTGGAATTAATTGGTTCATCCATATCTTTAAATGCTTGAACAGGTTTACATAAACAGAATATCATTAGAATAAATCATTCCAAATGACATCGGCTGTATTTGAAAAAAAAAAAGAACAATATGGCGGCTATGTTTATTTCTTCGGCATGGTAGTTATGTTTTTTATTTTATTCAATTACCAACAACTGTTACAATGCTGATATCAAATATGTACATGCTTGATAATCAAAAGTAAGTAATTTGTTTAAAAGCGACAGGAAATCAAATAAATTAAATGTGTTTTTAACTTTTGTTTTCCATGTTCAAACTTACTTATGTGTATGCACGCATTTAAATTATAATATACACACATACCTACACCCTTTCTAGGGTACACCTGAGGCCCTTGCCAGAAGACTCCATTTTGGAACACTGTGTGGTTTTAGTCGGTTCGAGTCCGACATACCATCTTACCGTAGGCCCCGATGAGGTTTCCACACAAAAAAAAACACATACATACATATAAGTACTATTTTTATTATAACTTTTATGTTTTAAGGTATAATTATGACACTATGGGTCACTGTACATTTTAAGAATAAGTAAGAAAAGGTCGCATAACATGTAATTAGAACTGGCGATAACGAAAGGAGAAAACGACTACTGAAGATAACGTGAGTGCTGTGCTAATGATAAAATCTTATAAAACGATAACATTTTCGTCAAGATTTCAGTAGTTTTAGGCAACCTGGCAAAAATGAAAGTTAAACTTAAATTAATTCAGAATAAAAGCTTACGTGAGTTACATTCGTATTTATTTAAATAAACGGTTTTACTAACGTGTGTATATCGGGGAAGCCCGACTAGTTTCAGTCTCGACAGGAGACCTTTCTTAAGGAGTAAGTAGTCGTCGTCGTCGAGTAAGCAACGTTGGAATCTGTTTATATGTCTTTCAAACCTAGCGGACGAAGACAGTTGCGTTACTGTTTCATTATGTGTTGCGGTGTACAAGGCGCTGTAGTACATAAACAACTGATCGTGTTCAAACGACGGCCGACCTGTCACTGTCCATGTTTTTGACACTATGTATGTGCTCCTGTCGTGTGCGCGGTCGATCCCCGTCGCATCCCCGAAGTACACACGTACAATAAATATTAGATGAGTTCGTTAAAAATTCTATAAAAAAAGGCATGGTACAGATCCCTTATGAACAGTGGGCTCACTGCTTCAGTCAATGGTTCCATCGCATGCGACCGTGCTTAGAAAGGATCGGAGACTACTTCGACAAGCAGTATAAATATTAATAGGCTTCTATATCATACCGTTTTTTATTTTCTAAAACCTTTCCGTGTGTACATGTATATTGTTGAGTGTAGGTTTTCTCGCCAAACATCTTACACACTACGTGTAGGATGGAAAGCTCAAGGTTATACATAAATAAATATATACAATCGTAGTTATATAGGAGTATAGAGTTTATCTCGCCAATATTTCTTCAGTTTGAGTGTATGACAGGGAAAAAGCCAATCTGTTATTCTACGTTCGTCAAGTTCTTTGTGTAGACAGTTCTTTTGATCTCTAAATGTCTTGTAACTTATTTTAGTTAAATCTCAAACACGCTGCCAGAAATCGTGAATCTGTAAAAATATACTTACTAACGTAATATTAATAGTAATATAAATATTAAAGAAAACAAACTTGCATAATTTATAATATAAAAGTACTTTATATATATACTAATATACTAATACTCATTAGGTGAAATTCACTGGAAGAGTTTTATTTGATGAACTTCGAATTAAACTCAACCTAAGTTTAATGTTGTTCCCGTCCGAGTTTAGTTTCACAAAGTTAATCAAGCCCTTTCAGGAATATGAGCTGTTAGTAATTAAACGGTACCTGTACACGAATGAACACTCTGCAAAATGGCAAATTATATACACACCAAGAACGTTAAGCTCTGTCAGCCATGTGATTACTCTTATCCGTGCTATAGATCATTTCATTTTGTGGTATTCGACATACTGGGTTATTGTCTGCTAAGAAGATTCTAGGAAAGTGATGATAATAAAATATAAACAAAAAAACAAACACTCATACTTATGCCTATTTCCCCGAATAAAAATTTTTAAAAAACTTAAACCGTTTAAAATTTCAAGTATTTTAAAACACGAAGGTAGGTAAGATTCGAATACTATTTGATGGAAATTGAAGTGTAAGCAATAGCTCAATAAGATCAGGAGTGCATGTACTGGGATGTAATTCAAACTGATATAGGCTGCGATTGGTATTTCATTACGAAGCATTCATCTCGTACCATTATTTACAACTGGTTGAATGACTTTGAAAGTGATTGAAGCAAACTCATTTATGATTGTAGATAAGGTCGTCCTTCAACAGCGACGACTGAAGAAAACGATAGAAGCTAACAGAAGGTTGGCATATCAGCTGATACGGGTAGCTTTTGGAATTGGTATGAATCAAGTACGAAAAGTATAAGCTTTGTACTAGATGGATAGCTCATAATTTGACGGTTCAATAGGGCTCAGTACTATAAAAAGTATGCTGTATATACTGTTGCCTTATTGTTTGGACGTACTGGTCATTTCGCACCAATCATTCTAGAAGATAAAAGGATTGTTACTGCAAATTGGTATGTCAGTCATTGTTTACCAGTGTTAGACAGCAGCACTTAAGAATCAGGATCCTCCTCCACCACGACAACGTTCCAGCTTACTCCGCCAGATGGCCTATCGAATATTTGTTTATCAAAGGTGTGGAGTTAGTGAGTCATTCTTCCTATAGTCTCGACCTGGTACCTTGTGACTTTTATTTGTTAAAAATACACTCAGCGGAATTCGTTTTGTGAACCCTGAAGATGAAAAAGCTCTGTTTAAAAAAGACGTGGAAGAGATCCCTAAAGAAGAGTACATTCACTACTTCAGTCAATAGTTCCGTTGCCTGCGACGGTGCTTAGAAAGGAATGGAGACTACTTCGAAAAGCAAGAAGAAATATTAAGAGGCTTCTATATCATCCCGTTTTTTATTTTTCAAAAATATTTTGTGTGATCCCGTATATTTTAACATCTGTTCAAAAATACTTCATTTTCAACCAACTTCAAGAAAAGAGAAGGTTCGACTGAATGTTTTTTTTATTTTCAAACGACTTCAAAAAGGAGGACTCAACTCGACTGTATTTTTTTTTATGATGTTACCTCAGAACTTTCGAATGCGTGAACCAATTTCGACCATTTTTTTTTTCATTTGAAAGCTGGTACTTCCAGTGTGCCATTTTAATTTGGTCCAGTTCTGACAGTAGCGTTCATGAGAAAATCATGACAAATGGGCGAATAACTCAATATCACGCCAACCGATTTCGATGATTATTTTTTTATAAGAAAGGATGTACTTCAAGGGTAGTTAGATGGAGGTTTGGTCCAGTTGTGACAATGGCAACCATGAGTAAACCATATTAGTCCTAAATTTTATGATAGACGCATTGAAGTCTATTGTCATAAATTTTCAAAATTTTTATTAAATTGAAAATGTTTACTCCAGCGGTGGTAACATTGTAACCATATCAAGATTTAATTATGCAGTATCAGGGAATTGCAAATAAGTTTTTAAATAGCGCCAACTAATTGGAATAGCGCATTGAAGGTGGTTATGTAAATTTTTTAAGTCAATTGTTCTTCTTGAAATAACTAAATTTCAATATAATAAAATGAATAAATATAATATTATATATTCAATATAAAACACTTAAGTGAAATTACATGCCTGAAATAGTTGCAATTTATTTCATACCAGGTGAAGTTGTGCTGATGTTGAAGTTGTTTTAGTGATGTGATTTTATTATTGATATAGAGAGGCATAAACAGAGATTATGAATATAAAAACAATATATCTCATTTCCATATTGTTATTTTCAATATAGTCAACATAAGTGAAAGAGGTAAATATTTTGATTTAAAAACTGTACAAAATCAGATTTAAAATGAAGTAAACTAAACGAATCGAAACTGTTAACATGACCGTGGTAAATTAAATATGTCGAATTGATTATAACGCTACCTTATTATCAATTGTAAGAGTAAGAGAAAACAAAAATTCATGGACATTTTAAACATTCTAAATGGATTTCGATTTGATTACGGCTAGTATTTCATTTTATTTTAAAGGAGTGTTTTATTTTATTTAATTGACTCACCAACAATTGGGTACACTGATCCAATATGAGATACATGCAATAAACTTATAAACTATGGTACGATTTCTTACAGGTAAGCACATCTTGCAATAGTTTCAAATTGAAAGTTGTAAAAATAATTAAGAATTAGATAAAGGCTTAATTAGGCACTGAACATAATCGTGGTTTTGATATGGTGTCATATTTATAAGAAGAAAGTCTATCTTGGAATAATGAATTAAGATGGTTTCTTTTTGGCTATCCGGGAAGAATAATATGCTAAATGCCACAATAATCTTTTTTCAATCCGTTCCAATCTCAGTGTATGGGTGCTACAGTATATATGCCTCTATACAATGCTGCAATTTAATAAACAATAAAATATATTGTAGATTTTTTGTCTTACTGTGTCTTATTTTGATTTCAACAAACACAAACACAAGGGTACAAATGTTAACTGACTGTAAAATAAAACTCCGAAAGCTCTTGTCTGTTCCACTTCTTGTACCAAGTTGTGACTTAGTAGTAGAATTGTACTGTAATAATTAGACGGATTTAATTTTTCGACTGAATTTCACATAGTAGCACTTGTTGATATTTAAGCTCATCTCGTTGTCATTACAACCTTTACTAACATATCTAGATCTAGAACTCACAAAGTCATGTTGAGAGTCACTGAGATAAAGTTTCAAATGAGTGTATGTAAGGGCTAATAAAGGATTCTTAAACTTTGCCGAAGGAAGACAGAATTGAAAATTGATCGATTATATATTTGTAATAAGGGAACTACAGGTCAGGTGCACGTAGAAGCCAAAAAAAAAGGAATCCCGTCAGGTCCAGTGATTTCGATGTATTGAGCAAGATATCAAGTTTAATCAGTGGTGTTGCCAACAGTAAACTATGAAATGTAAGGTGAGGAAGATGGATGAAATGTAAGGTTTTGCTGACTGTACAGCGACAATTGTTGACATTCTAATGCCGCCTAGAGACGATGTGGTGCCGTTGGTCATTGTCGAGGAATAAGGACTGGTACGCCCCCCCCCCCCCGCTTCTTTGTCCTTGTTATAAGCCCATCCATAACTTCGGATTCTTAGCAGTAGTTTCAATTCAAGTTCATCCATGGAGTTTTAATAGATTTTGTATCGTTTACGTATTTTTTCTTTTTCTCCCAAACTTCTTTACGTTCTTATGTGTTTGAATGTCTTGTTTTATTTTTTTCCCATATTATTATCGATTGTTATGCGACAATTTTTTTGGTAAACCAACTAACCATGGAGTAGAATATGGCCACCCAATCTCTTACCGATGGTGTCTTATAAGGCGACTGAGGGATCGGACTGCTATTTATCATTCAGTGCCCAGTTGACGGTAATAGGTTTGCCTCCTATAACGTTTGTAGGACAAAATTGTAATTGACAAAATGTAAGTATTTAATTCACCTCTGTCTACCCTTTACGGGATAAAGGCGCTAGCGTATGTACATATGTATGTATGTTTTATGCGATATGCAATTACTATGAAATCCGTCGGTATAACAATAACCCTTTCCCGCATATACTATTCTATAAATTTTCAAAAAAAGTCCAAAAGGGTTAGGTTGACATTAATAGGCTTGACCTAAATTACGTAAGTGGGCCTAAATTATTCTTATTTTTTTGGGGTACTGTGGGACAACCATACGTAAGCACAAATGAGCTGGCTTGACCATAGTATTTCCAAGTCCTCACAGAACCAAACAAAGCAAGCATTGTATTTACCGAGTGAGTGAGAAAACTCCCTCTCCTCTTTCGACTCCCAGTATCCCACCCCTCAACACCCTTAAAAGCGGGCAGCGCCCTTATCACTATTGAGTAGGAGGAGCAGCGGTTGTCACTTACCATCCTGTGACCCGTCCGCTTGTTTAAACCACTATGCCATAAAAAAATTGTAAGCTAGATGACTGTCAATTCAAATCGAATCTTTTTTTTTTGTTCTTTTCGTCATAACGGTAGATTTGGTACACTGAGGTCAATTTCACGTTTAATTCCCGGCTTAGTTAAATAATTCAATTTAACAATAGTCTTCTCCCTTACTTCAATACTACACATCCATTATTTATTCCATTTTTATATCAAACGCATGTGTATAAGTTTCGTTGGGCCATCATATCATAATTATAGGTTACCGATAACTCCATAATGAATAAAAATTATAATTTTGTGAAATAATTATTATTGTGTAATAATTTAATTCTGTTTGTGCATAATGTGTTATTCATTATAGTCTTATTTACACTTTGATATGGATTAATTTAGAATTTATTTTAGTTGGTTAAGAATTATTGATAAACAACGTGTTAGCCTAAAAAGTGCAAGATATATACTTATTATTTTCCCCTAAAATCTCATATTTAGCCATTACAGAAGTTTAAATATAATCATAAACATGTTAATTTCATTTCCATTAGCGATTAATTTATCAACTAAAATCAAGATTTATGTATTCATTACTGTTTTAAAGCTATGAGTTGTTGAGGGTGATGCTGATCATAATAAGTTAGTTAGAATTGATAACGAAATGTCAGTCGTGCCCCGTGGATTCTGTTAGTAAGCTAACTTCAACAATTGATGTCAATTTCAACTTGATACCTAAACTCAATCTAGAATCAGGTCTTGAGGGACAGATAGACAGACAGACGGGCAACCGAGTGATCCTATAAGGAGTTTTTTTTTTCCTTTTGAGTAACGGAACCCTAAAAATGAACTACTATAATTTTAAAGCAACGAAGTGCAATTTATAAGGTGAAACCTCCGGAGCTCTTTATGATATTAGTATCATGACAACATATTACTGCTTTGTAATCCGTGTTACACACATGCTAGTAAAGTTTGAAACCAGTACGATAATTGGGTGGATTGGACTTTCTAGTTTTGTTAATGTAATTAGTAATGGGGATTGTGTTGTATGTTTACATTTTTATATTAATATTATAAAGATATAGACTTGGTTTATTTGTTTGTATGCATTAATCTCAGGATCTACTATATTGATTTAAAAAAAATGCTTTTGCGTTAGATGACAGATTTATTGAGAAAAACTATAAGACTTAAAACGATGTTAATACTCAAGGGCACCCTTGGATAGTAGGAGAGTATTGAAGTAAATTTAAAGTTGGTGAAATCGTGAGGCACAGGTCGAGTCTGTATAAAACAAAAGCAATAATACGATGTTAGTTACGATTGAGTGCCGATATATTTATACATTTTTAAAATTTTTTTTTTACACATTTTTTTAGAGACAACTCCCGTTTTAGAAAAAAATCCTGTGTCGCTGGGGGTTTACAAACATTCAATCAACGGACACAAAGAACACCTAGATTAGGGACAACTAATAGTAGATCACACAAATTTCTGTCCTGTGCGGGAATCGAATCGACGACGCAGCCAGGGTCACTAACTACTAGCTAGACCAACAGGGCCGTCACATGTATCGTAATAACATTCTCTAGATCTGACTACTCTACAAGTAACATTCGTATCTTTTTATGGGATTCAATTTCTTTAAGGGCAAATATGAATATAAAAGTCAATTTCTGAAATGTTTCGTTGGCAAAATAACATACCACTAAATTTCTTTTTGCAAATTGACAGTCTTATTTATTAGTATTTGCCTAATACATATTTATTCGAGTTATCGTTATTATGGATGAATGTTTGACAGTGTTTTGAGAGTAAGATATTTTATGAGATACTTAATTTTAGAAATTGGTCGTTGGCAAATATACACACTATCTACTTGATGAAATGGGGCTACCAGTACTACTAAGAACTCCCGAATAAGTACTGGTACTAGAAAGCAAAAATTAATACTGAATAATTGAAGAGGACGTTTGTACTTTAATAAATTCAATGCTTTATTACCCAACAGTGCAAGAAGGAGGGTTGTATATTTTCTGAGTATTTGTATGTGTGATGTTTCTTTGTCACGCTAAGATGCCCTTGTTTTTTTTTTTTCGTGTGGAAACCCCCACGGGTCATAACCTCACTGGAGCCAACAGTGAAGTGGTATGTCGGACTCGAACCGATTAAACCACACGGTGTTCCGTCACGAGGTCTATTGCAGAGGACCCGGGTATTCCCTAAGAAGGAAGCTTCCGAGAACCCCTGCAGACCTTGGTCGCCTGATGCTCAGGCGACCACACCGTGCAAAGCGGGGAGCCTAGCCCCCGTCCAACTTAGAGAGGCGCGCGCAGAACACGACGCGCTACCGTCTCAGGCCTGCTTCTGCTACCCTAGCAGCCCGATCCGCTACCCCCAGGCCAGCGCTCATGACGCTAAGATGCCCTAATATTTCAATATGATTGTGATGTGTCCTTACATCGCCTAAATATGTAATATTAAGGTATGGTTCCTCTGTTCATTTCTAAATATCTGATGTTTATCATATTCTGTGAATTCGAAATTCAAATTGATGTTCGTATTAAATCATGTGATGGAATCAAGAAATGTGTAGAATGACTAATTTATGTATGTTAAACATGATTCATGCGCACACGCCGTCACCTTGTACTCGGGAAATTCCAGATGCCGTAGTCGCATCATCTTGTTTTTATGCTATAGGAGGACAGACGAACAGACGGGTCACTTGATGGTAAGTGACAACCACCGTCCATGGACATATACAACACAAGAGTCGTAAGTGCGCTGCCCGCCTTTGAGGGTGATGAGGGATAGGGGGATGCGGGGAGGGGAAAAAAGAGAAGGAGGATGAGGAGATGGCAAAGAGGAGAGAGGGGGGCGATAAGAGGAGAGAAAGAGTAGAGGGGAGTTGGGCCTCCGGAAACCTCACTTATTTTGGGGAAATGCAACGGTAGCGTTATTTCACAACCGGTTTTCTGTGAGGCCGTGGTTACGCACTGGTAGAAAAATGGCTCTACCACTTGAACATTGCTGATTTGCATTAAAAAAACCATGCAGAACTGTAAAGATAAGATTGCGTTTGTCCGTAATATTTAGAGATACCGTTCAAGTATTGTTTTAATCTTTGAACCAACTTTTCTGGTAAAATGAAGTCTGGTTACTAATGAATAAATCCCACTGGTAATTAATCTAAAAGATCAATATTTTAACAATCATGTCCATACTAAAATCACCATTACAATTTTCATCTGCTTTTTTTATAACTACCGAATGAGAGACTTAGACGCGGGTCTCGTAACTGACACAACATCAATCAAATTCTCGAAAACTTTTGAGGTTTACTTTACACACTTAAGAGTTCTTGTTGCGAAGTTTGGTTCCAACATAGCAAAGTTTATGGACACAAAACATCAATAAATGCTAAGATGCGTCACGAAACTTTCACCACTGGTAGTAACAACTGGTGTCAAAATTAATTAAACAATGAATTACTTCAAAATAATTCTCTTCAGTTTAACAATTTAGGACACTTAAACTTTTAACTTGGAGACATATTGTTAATTTGGAACGACCATTACGCGAATAAAGGTATAATTTATGAAATAATTTTCACTACCTAAACAAGAAAGGTCCTAATGACTTTCAAAGCGAGGCCCATTTAATCAAACAAATATATGACGTGAATTTGAATTTATTAATATATTAATCTATTATCTTTTTTATTTTTATGACGTTGACTATTTTGATGATAATGTCCAAACATGTTACTTTACGTTAAAAACCTTTTGTGTCATTTTAATGTGCCTAAACAAAGTTGTATATACGTAACCATACATAAATCGAATATAAAAATACAAAAGTACAAAGAGATGCTAGTTTGATTCACGAACCTTTTTTTCGTATTTGCGAGCCTGTGAGAACTCAGGCTCATCCTGTCCTTATATAGTATCAAATCGCATGGTATGGTAATATAGATATTAAATACCAGCTGTGCTATGCGGTTAATCGCGTTAAATCTGATCATACATAATGATATGCGAGTATAGCCTTACGCAATAAACTGGCTATCTATTGCAAAAATATGTTTTCAAATCATAAATTTCCTTCGCTTCATAACGCCTTCAAACAAATAACGAACTCTCCTCTCCATATGTAGTTTTCTTTATACTTTATAGTGCAGAATACTCGGTAGTGGATCTTTAAATGTTAATTGGAATGTATTTAGAAATGCACATTGGCTTGTACCGTTGAAATCTTATTACTGTTCCAACCGATTGATATATTAAGATAAAAATTAGATTATAAGTTATAAGTCTACACTTTCCATATTAAATGTAATAATTATCTAATCTTCTATTTTTATTGTCCAATCTTTATAGTATCGCTTTTGTCCATTGGGAGACAGTAGTAAAAATATATATTAAGTTATACCTAAAAGTAGTTTGAAATATAGTTAATTCAAATTTTATTCATAACATATTTTTCATACAAGTATTAAAATCATTTTTACAGTTTTCTTTTGATATTATTGTTAAATTAAAATTAACTTATAGTCATATTAATATTCGACACTATTTCTTATAATTAAAACAAGTAAAGATTTAGAAGAAATAAATCAATTGTGATAATACAACACTGGTTCCTATTAATCTATGTTTTATTTTTGTTAAGGTGCATTATTGTAAGCATCTAATACACAACTTTTTAAGATGATATGCTCTTATGAATTGTTTGAAATATGTTGTTTAAAAGTTGCGTTATTTTTAAACTTCCGCTTTAGGAATGATTATTGACTCGTCGTGTTCGTGATAAAGGCCGGCAACGCACTTGTGACTCTTGAGTTGCGGGTGTCCATGGGCGGCGGTAGTCACTTACCATCAGTGACCCGTCTGCTCGTTTGCCCCCTATCGCATAAAAAAAAAAAAAAAAAACGGAACGTAACGGAACTCAACTCTTTTTTAGGAGACGAACACGACCTCTGGTTCAGTAGTCACCAAGAGGCTATTTTATTATGAACCTGCTTAATATTTATTATATTTATATGATTTCAAATTGAATTAATTATGTTCATTGAAAATTAATAATATTAAACATCAAATTTTCGAAGCACAAATTATTGTAATACGTATTTTTCGATAGCCTAGCTAAAAGAAGTTGTTAAAATATTTTTTTATAGAAAACCAAACTAAAAAATGGAATAGAAATTTAAATGAATTTGAATTAAGAATAGTGTATTTTTTTTTAATAAATATAACTTTAGATTAATGTATTTTATTGTAAAAAATTGTAAATGTGAGCTTTTTTTTTACAGTAAACATTTTTTCTTATTAATTGTTAATTAAATATGGTGTTACAATTAAACATCAACATGTAAATAATAAGCTATTAACTTTTACAGCGGATCACTATTTTCACGGATCTAGGAAAACAAAAAAACGCTAACGCTGATTATTAGTAAGGATAATGGGTGTAAATGTTTAAAGTATTGAATTGTCATCGATCCTTGATAAATATGCTAAATTCCGACGTTTTGAAGGGGATCAAAATCATGTTCAGTTTCCGTTACATAATAACATATGAGTACATACGTGTGAAGCTAATAAAAGCGTGTTAATAAGTTTCATTAGAACATTTATTTATCTGTTTAACATCATGTTATCAATAAAGGTGTTTGGTTTCTGTTGATAAGACTGAGGGTTTTGCCTTTGTGCTTCTAGAGCTCTCCAGTTAATTAGCCAGAACGGTTGTTGATCTTTTGGGAGCTTGCTTAACCTTCTCACCAAATCTGCGTCTCCTAGCGCTTCGATGGGTAGCCTTACAGTTGTTGTGGAGATAGCATCATCACCAAACCTGATGTAATCGTAGAAGATATGATATGAAAATTTGATTATAAGTATTTTGGTAAATTAATTACCTTAACAGGAACCTAAAAAATGAAATTAACTTCACAATACCAATCGTAAAGCTCATAATTTTGGGATGAGTATGTAAAATAAATAGATAAATTTAACAATGAAAGGAATTTTACATATGAACGGATTACGTCGCACAATTGTCTGGTAGACCAGATAATATATCATTACTGCCAGTGCGGATGGGTGTAGAGACCTTCGGTCTAGGATAGGACTTGCGTCAACACTGTTGCTGAATGTAAATTCAGTAATTTCGATTATGGTTTTGGTATCGAGACGGAGGGATAGATTAGTGTCAAGTGTCCATTCCATTTTTAGTGAGTATCTATTTTTTTCATTTCAGTTAAAGGTGAAAAATGTAAATATTTGAGAATATTATAATCAATTATTAATAAATAAAATTAATCAAAAAATATAGGCATTCATGTGAGATTAATAAAATACCTAGTCATTTTCATTACACAACCATTAAAATAAGCAAGGAATACAATATTGGAAACATTAGCTTGTGAACAAGTTACTAATTCAAATTAATAAAATAAAATACTCTCACAAAAACGAGTTATGTATAGCGAACCCAATAAAAATATAAAGGGACACATTCGGGATGATGTAACAATTTCAACGATATCCCGTATGTTTAAATCTGGTTGGATATTATGAAGTTATGCTGGCGTAAAGAAACATAATACATACATGTATGTCTATGTACATTAATCCTGAAAACACTTTTTTTTTGTGGCAGTCATTCAAAAATATGGAGAAGGGACATAATTATTAGATAAATAAATAAATAATCTTTCATGATTTTTGTCTTTAATCATCATTAATTAATCAATAATTAATCATCATTAATTAATTTTAATCGTTTATAATAGTTACAACTCCACATAGAAAGAAAGGCAAGTTCTGTAGTCCATTTGGTATGTATGAATTTCCTGTTTATTTGGTTAATGACAAGTAGGTATTCATAAATCAATATTAACCCGATAAGAGATAAACTATTTCAATTAATTATTTTAACGGTATTGTTTTTTTAGTTAATGGTGTGGTACACGAGGGCAAGAGTAATTTCTAAACACTTTTTACGTTTTATTTATTATTAATATATTTTCTTGAAATGACAATCAATTGCCTAATCTGAAAGCACAGATATAATCAATCAGTTTCAATGACTGCAGCTGACTTTTAGTAATTAATTTATCATTTTAGAGAGGTTATATATTTATGTATATAGTCAATATTCTTTCCTTTTCTTTCTATCCTCCATTTCCTGTCAAAATACTCCAAGTTCCCATCTCATTCCCAAGAGAACCAGGATAGGCTTGCCCTATATTACTTGAGTGGGACTTAATTATTATTGGCGAAATCTGGGTGTTGTTTACAGCTTTGCTTATTCCTTCAGGGATAACGGAGTGAGCGTATGTAAGTATGTATGTATATTATAGAGACTTACCTGTTCCCTAAAACATCTGCAGTACTGGTTTCCATGACAGGGTATCCGATTGGTCGCTTCCCGGCATAAGGTGAGCGTTGAGCCATGCAGCCCATGACGACCACAGATAATAAGATTATGATTTTCATGATGTAGTCCTAAAATAGCAAAAGTAGGTTTTTTAGATACTTAGATACAGCTAGGACTTACTGTTTTAGGTATGGATCACACTTCCTAATGCATTAAATTTATTCGTATTCGCAATATTTCTTTCCCATCAATGTGTTCCCTTCCTATCTATCTTTTATTTTTAATTTCCTACCAATTTTCGAAAGTATTAGCTTGACAGTAATCAGTACACCTTCTTATAAATTATAGGCAACATGTTTGCGTTTATTACGGCACTGTACAAACCTTGGTCAAAACAGGCGATAGTATAACGCATATCTATATTATTATAGTCTAACGCGTCTCAGAACCCCACTTTTAGGCAACCTTATCTTATTCCCATTTACGTATCAGGAGGCAAGCTTATTGCTGTCATTCGGACACTGTACGACTGTATGACAATACCACATATGTATGTATTATATTCGTCGATTTTTATATTTGTAATTTTATTTATATTGCACATATAATTATCTAAGGTCGGTTGGTTACAATAAAACCACATACTTGATAACCGGTCTAACATTCCGGCCAGAGATTACGATATCAAAAAGAGATTCACCATTAAACACAACTCAAATAAAGAAAATATTTTTAATATTATAGAGATTGAGAAATTGCCGTGTGGTTCTAGGTTTAGTAAAAGGCGACTGAGGGATTGGACTGTTATCTGTCAGACAATATACAGTGCCCAGTTGGCAAAATGTTCGTGTTTAATACACCACTGCCTAGCCCTTGGCGGATACAGGCGTGAGCGTATGTGTGTTGAAAAGTTAGTCACGAATGAAGATGGTATTTTCTGTAAAACAGCAAACCTTTATACCTACCTACATAGAGATCATTTCTTTCTTACAGTAAATTTGCCTAAGTTTCTTAAATTAAATATTTGCTGTATGCTGTATGCTATGTATATAATAATAAAAATGCATTATATAATTCTAAAATTCAAAGTTTTCAATATACATGTTTATGTTATCTTAAATGTCCTTTTAAGAAGTATATTATATCCATATAACTATTTTAATTTTATAAAGTTATTAGGATACTAAAGCAATTTCGTCTAAAAACTATTAAACTGTCGTAATGATATTAAAATAATAAGCATCCTATAGTTTGATGAATTGCCATTCTATGATGGCATAATATCAAATCAACAAATCAAACTACATACAAATAAAATCCCAATTATAATTTGTATTTATTTTTTGACTTACAACTTGATTTCCAAATGAAGATAAATTTACACACTGAACAATTTACAATAATTACTTAAAGAATATTAACTTTTCTATTAAGATGTTAACGTCACAAACGTAAATAAACTTATGAACGCAAAGTTCGCACACATTTTATTTATACATATTTATACAAAATGTCCACAGCTTGGAATGAAAGAGACACCAAATCAGTATTCATTCAAGGGTGACAGTGATGACAAAATCAGAACCGGTCTACTATACGACATGACTAATGACTGCTCTTGAGATAGTGCACTACGGTTTACATTTATTTTGGATTTACCCACTAATTGTATTTAATTATGATGTCTTGCATCAATTTTATTGTTCTGCAATTCACTTATTAGAGCACTCTTGAGACATTAGTAGTTACAGTGACTAATGAGTCAGTCGAAAATACGTTAGTATGATTCATACAAGGCAGTTAATTACTTTAATATATGTCTTTATTTGTCTTTTATATAAGAACCATTAGAAAATAACACGCTAGTAGCTGAATATTAATGAGATAACTTAAAATTTTATGAAGGGAAATCTGACCTGTTATTTACCAGCTTTTATTAGCCCGCCAAAATATTAATACGACCTATATATAACATTTAATAATATTCAAGGGTACAATTAGATAAATGGCAAAAACCCATAATTGTCTTGATATCAGTTAATAGAAATAATAATAACCGGGTTTAAGTGTTTTTTTTGTTAGTTTTTTTATCTACGTTGATGTTTTCGAGACTTACAAAATTAAATGAATCCAACCCACAGTTAGTTCTTTGAATAACATTAAATTTCTATCTGTGGGTAACAAAAGCGTGTTGAAGTTTTCCATTTATTTATTGAGAAGATACGATCAAAACGATATTGAAATAAATAACGTATATATCAAAAACAAATCAAAGCCAATATAATTTTGTAATGCAGGTGAATACGAATAAGATATTACAATTTACACACACCCATTGTGCCTTAAGGCATACTAATTTTATTTTCTTTTGCGAGTTATTATCCCTTACAAAATGTATATAAATGCACAGCTATTGTCCAACTAAATTCAATTTATGATGACCTTTGTATTTTTTTTCAAAGCTGTTTTGACATTAAAAATCTGTCTGATATTATTTTTAAACTGCTTGGTTTTATTTCTATGTAAACAAACGTGGGAAGTCAAATTAAACCTTATTTTAACAGTCGTATCGAAATGTTTGTAATAGTATAAGTTAGCGTCTTAGAGCTGGTCTCATGATGTCGTGAGATGGATAGTTGAACTCCTCAATAACTATTAATCCCCACAGCATCTTTATTGACACTGATAACGTTTTCTCAAAAACTAATGTCTAAAGTAGAACAGTATGCAATTCCTCTTTTTAGTATGGACTACGGACCCAACTACTCAAAAATTAGGGTAATTTTTTAAGTGTTTATGGGTATGTGTGGTATTTCATTGTCACGTTCTAAAGCCTAGATGCTTTAATGAATTTGGATATGTGAGTTGTTATTTAAATTGAGAGATGACATTTATTAACATTAATAGTGGGAATGACATATAGAATAACATTTCACGATGACATCGGCAATAACACATAGAAGGAGTACAGGAAATGTATTGATTTATTTGATGTTTTAATGGTCACAGTACGGGGAAAATAGCTTATAAAAGTTTCTAAATACATTACATTTTTATGCACACACCAAATCTTAAGTAAAATCACTTTTATTTAAATATACGGTTTCCAGATATATTACTTTTACACTTTATTTCGAACGAATATATGTATATTCGTTCGGCAGTAACTTCCAAAACAATTAGAAACTTTTGAAAATAACGTAAGGAGAAACCGGTCAGGTTTAATAAATAAATAATAATATTGTGGAACAGTACAAGTGATTTCATTCAAGACTTAATTGTACTTTTAATAGATTTTTTTAGACCGATCCATTAAGGTTTGGGAGTGGTGATCGGTTTTCCTGTGTTAGTATCATATCCATAGGTTAAAATGGATTTTCCTAACATTTGTAATATTATACAGCTTCAAAGTTATTTTTTCCTTATGCTTATATGACAAGCTTAGTAGAAAAATCCAAATAATGTTGTTAAACATCAATAGAAAAAATAAAATAGGAAATTTTCAAATTATAAGAATAAATAAATACACACTGTTTACTATTATTAAAATTTCTACAATTTAAGAGTTTTTTTTTCATCTAGATGTGCATTACATTCATATTTGCAATTAAGCAATTAAGTATTAAATTATTCATTTGATTTTAATTGGAAAGATTGACAAATGGTCTGCTCTTTCAAAACATTAGTCAGAATAACGCATAATTATGGCAAGAGGGTCATTTAGCTAATCAGCTAAACATTTAGATATTGCCTTAATTTCTATTTCTTAAGTTAGTATATTGTTACTATCCTTACCTACATGTTTATTATTCACATATGTGTGATTTTCTTTAAAAATAAGCAATTTAATGTTAGATAAATGATTGAATTTCAGCAAGCAGTTTAATAGATTTGTAATTGCACGATTTATATGTGTTTCTTTAATATATTAATATTTACTAAATGCTTTGAAAATGTTTATATTCTAATAAAAGGCAGACATCATTTTTGTACAATTATCGATATAAAGTATATATTTGTGTTTTTTTTTGCATATAAAAAAACTGTAATACCTAGGTTATGTAGGTTATCGGTCTTATGATGATGGCGAAGGCTTTGCATGGCATTTTGACATTTCCGACAAAATATGTTGTAATTATCTATGTATACACGTCATTAAAAAATCTATTTCAGTTAGAGAACGCGGACGTTCCAGCAACAGCCAGTTTGAGGACCAAATTAAAATTAACATTATACCTTGCAGAGTTAGTGGAACTCAGTAAACTGACAATTAAAAACGTTGAAGAGAAAATAATACTAATACCTGATACAAATAAACAATATACAAAACGAATTTAGGGCACCATAAAAAAAATAGCCATTTCCGATAAGATATACATAGACATTAGATAGTATTTGAATATTTTATTATCTTATCAAGCCCGCAAAAGCGGAAATCAAATGATAGAGTAAAATGGTTTGTGGTCTTAATATGCATGATAAAGAGTCTGATATTTTACCATTGCGACATACATCCATACACTCTCACCTGTATCTCCGAAGGGGTAGGCAGAGGCTTAATTAATACCCACTTCGACACCTCCCACAACTACAACGAACAAATCCAAGTCTGCCTCAATTTTTTAAAGCTATCTTATATATTAGTTGTAGATAATATCACAGACGCTGTTAATTAACCAGATTCGTTTGGGAATAAAAAAGTTATGTAAAATTTGTTTAAAATACGAAAAAGTCGAATCAAAAAAAAAATATGAAGAAGAGGATCATTAACATTTACAATATCAAACAGAAAAAAATGCAAACAAGACTTATTTATGTCTATAAGCATGGATGCATGCTTTGGACTGCTTTGGACTGTTTAAAAATTTACCATTTACACAAAACCTAATATATTACTCACAGTCCTAGTTAATGTAGACAGATTTATAAAAAACAGATATTTTTTCCATATACAGGGAAATACGTGTTATACGGAAAGAATGTGCGTTCCGTCCAAATGATTATAGCGGAAGTCTTGAAAGGAAGACATATGTAAGGAAATGATTTCTTTTAATAGAACAGGCAGCTGCACAAGATAAATAAAACTTTAAAAATGTAGTTTTTTTCTTTACGCTGACAAAACGCTGATAAGTAATTCATTCAAAAATAACATACAATTATGCCTTAGTTATTTAAAGTTAGTTTTGTGGTAAAATAGCGAATTATTTCTTAGAGCGATAAGTATTTTTAATCATAATTCATACATTAATGTATCGTAGCCGGGCTCAGGCTACTAAAGTGACAAATCCTTTAATTTAAAAGACGTTAATCCTGTGAGATGTACGAGTATGTGCTTACCATAATTCAAAAAATGAATTTTAAAAACATACCGAGTTCCTTAGTAGCTCTAGGAACAATATTGTTAGTTTGAAAACTCACCAATATATAATATGTTTATTATGATCTTTTTACTAACCTGGGGTTGACCAGAAGTATAAATGGTATACGACCCTCACTTGCTTGAGCTATTACTTATACTCCCCAATCCATCTGTTTAAGCAATATCCCCTTTCTTATCCTTCTCTCCTCCTTTTCCTATCAATATACTAAAAAAATTCCATCGAATTTCCAAAAGTGCCCGATTATGGCAAAAGGCTTCCCCCGTATTACATGTATTGGACTGAATTATAATGGGCGAAATCAAAATGTAGGCGTTAATTACGCCTCTGCTAATGGTATCAACAAGGGCATATAGTCTACATACGTCTCAAATATCTTTTCAGATAGAATAGAAACAGGACAGTAAACAATTAGTAGTGTCCTTAATAATTGATCTGTAGGAATGGAATGATTTACTAGTGAAACACACACATATAGAATTCGCCCCGAAATGTTCTTAATATTTCATATCTTGCCAGTGGTAGAGCCATGCTTAGGCGCGAATGGGCCGGCTCGACCGGTGCGATACCACGGCCTCACAGAAAACCGGTTGTGAAGTAACGCTTGCGTTGCATTTCCCCGAATTGAGTGAGGTTTCCGGAGGCCCAATTCCTCCTTTTTTCCATCTTCTTTCTCCTTTTTTCCATCTCCTCATCCCTCCTCTCTTCTTTCCGCTCCCTGCATCCCCCATCCCTCATCACCCTCAAAGGCGGGCAGCGCACTTGCGACTCTTGAGTTGCAAGTGTCCATGGACGGCGGTGTCACTTACCATCAGGTGACCCGTCTGTTCGTCTGTCCCCCTATAGTATAAAAAAAAAAAAAAAAAAAATCAAAATATAAATATTAAAAGAGCGTACTCATACTTGAAATGCCGGACTTACTATGTAGTGAATACAAGCCCATAGATTTATTAGTTTTAAGAAAATAGATGTATGAATACATTATTTTGTATGATTGATGCAAATATTCGCGGCAACGCTAGAAGAATCGCAAAAGGCATCTTGTATCCAAACTACAAGAGTGACCTCTATCAGTGTTACCACACATGTTCAATGTTTATTTGTATATTTATGTGAATTGTTTCTGCAGAAATCTAACCAAAATATTTAAATATTTATCGAGAAACTAAGATAAATAAATATTTGACAAGGAGATTCTCAAAAGTGATACGCCTACTAAAGAATTAATTGGCAATCCCCGGGGCCACTTACGTTTTAAACATATTTCCTTATACATAGTCCTTGTCTAAACAATGAATAGGTCTCCAATTTATTTTTAAAAACCAGCGAGCCCACCCAAAAATGGTGTGCTCTGACGAAGCGTTACTGTGTTAAGGACTGGATGGAGGACAGTCGCGTTATGACTCATTACTTTCGTTGTGATGTCATTAACATTTATTTGAAGCCCTGGAACTGGTAATTTTTTTTTCTGATAGTGATCAAACACTCTTATACATAAACTGATTATTACCGCTTGTCTGAAATAAATGCTGGTCATGATGGTAAGTTCTGATGTGCTATTTAAAACTATCCTGAGACCAAGTTATCCTTCCTATTATCCTAATGGAGATATTTGAGTAAGCACCTTTTTGATCGTCTTTATTTCAACTTCAGACTTTTTGCCGCCTCCAAGTTGTATATACTCGTACAAACTTTTTATATTTCCTATAACTATTATTCTTTCACCCGTTTGCCAAGATAGCAATAATACCGAGATTCTTTACACAGTATTTCAAGGACTTACACAATTAGAGCGACAATATTTAGGAGAAATGTAGATAATAATTAGGTACTTCAGTTAGTTAATTTACTAAATTATTTACTAATAATTCATAGATGTATAAAATGAAATCCTACAAAGGCTGGCTGTTTTTTTTTTTTTTTTTGAAATCGTGTTATTTTAATTTTATTATTATTGAAATTGTGTTATTAATTCGTTAATCACTGGCCATATATGTATATGTATATACATGCATTATACATCATTGGAATGAGTAAAAAAATGATTTTATACACTTCAGAAAAATATGAACTATATTACAAAACTTTAAAAATACATATAAGTTTCTAACATAAATGTCGATAGTATCTACATTTCCTATTTCGATCCTCAGGCTTGAAATTATCCAAACGCCTTAAAGTAACACACAGACAAATTCTACTTTAATGCATACTAATGCATAAGTGTATACAAAAGTGTAAAAAGTACATCATGAAATCATGACAGAGAAAATGGAACACTTAGTTTAACACTGAAAATATACTAGAAATAAACTACACTCAAATATACTACAACAAATATACTACACTCTAGCATGCAGTCGCAAAAAAAATATGAATAAAAACATCCCGTGTTGTTTTGACCATCTTAATATATTGTTAGGTATTATCACCTCCGTATCCTCTTAAATGAAGGTGGAATGTGGAAAGTTAAAGATTTTGAATCTTATGTATTTTTATGTTTTGAAATGATTAAATCCGCTATTGACATTTGAAATTTTTTTGCAACATATTCAGTTGTTGAAATAAGAGTTCCATGTTCTGAGACACGCTGTATAAACGTATTGTTTTGCAAAAGAAGGCTGTTTGTATAAGAAAATAATTCGACGCCACTACATGAAAAGCCAAGAAGCTGATTAAGGCCGCATAGTCTAGTTCTTAATATCTTCATGAAAAACGAACTGACGTGTTTGACCTACCTACAGCATTGTAATAAGGTTTGCTGATCAGTGAAGAATTACTCAGCCGATAACTTACGTGAAACCGGTTGTGAAATTAGTGAGGTTTAGAACCTCTTTTCTCTTTCCTCTCCCCGCATCCCCATCCCCCACCCCCATCACGTTCTAAGACAGGCAACGCACTTACGACTCTTGAGTTGCAGGTGTCCATGGACGTCGGTTGTCACTTACCATCAGGTGACCTGTCAGCTCGTTGGTCCCTTTATAAAAAAAAAAGAAAAACTTTATACAGGCATGTCGGTAACAATATTTGTATTTTGATCTATAAAAAGTTGTCCCGAGTCTGAGTCATATACCTTTTACTCGAGTACAACCGCCTGCAAAAGCTAGTTAAAAAATAAAACGGAAAAGTAAAAAAAGTAAAAAGTAAAAAATAAAAAGTAGTAAAAGTAAAAAGTAGTATGAATACATTAAGATTAAGAAGTTTTTCGATTAATTACGTGTAAAGGATGTTCGGCGTTTTAAACTAACTAACATATTGTTGTAATTACATCCTTTAGAGGTTTTAGGCTTTGTGCAGTTACTGGTGGTATTCCTAATTGTTATTGTTTTTTTTTCCAATTAACTGAAATGTATATACAACATATTTATACAGGATCATTAAGGCCACTGTAAAGATAGTATTTAATGCTGTTTTTACAGTACACCAGATAAGACTCGAGTAAAGAAGGTGATAACACAATACTAACAAATTTATAAGAATCTTTTACTTTTGTTTTTCTTCTACAAACGACTTATTAACGTCTACAAACAACTTCAATCGTATACATATATACCACTGTTATAACACTTTTATGTGATACGTAAACACACCAATGCCTTTTACGAGATGACATGACATTCGCCTAGAGAAAATGTGTAGTAAGAGATATAAGCCTCTCTGACTAATTAATTCCATGTCATTATTCTCAGGCGTATACCTACAAATACATTATGATAAAGGAATGCCTCACTTCGTATTAAGCCTATCTCTTGGTTAAAAAAAGAGATAGTAGCAGAACGATAAGGCGGCCCCTTGTAATTTTTTTATGTTATAGTAATTATAATTGGTGTACAATAAGTATTTTATAAACCAGGAAACGTTTCTTAAATAGTAGCGAGAATTTTTAAGTCGTGATCTCGCGGTTCTATTTTAAAACTCACTGAAGTGTTTTCGCCAACAATGTGTCAATTTACAGGACGGAAAATGCTAGTTCACCTGCTCATCCCACCCGTCGCCGTCAAGCATTCGTCGCTCAGTCGACTACGGATAGTAGCATAGACTATTACGAGATGCAAATTATAGATTTTTAACAACTAATAGAACGCTGTCACGCACGGACGCTGCCATCAGTGATTATTGCCGCGACATGAATTGGTGATGTTTTTTGTCAGTGTTCATTTAAACTTACCACAATGAACCTTTGTTGACCTCAGCTTGTATATGAAACTTCTCCCCCTCCTTATTAAGACTGTCTTGAAGTTTGTGATCCATTCTAATTCTATTGAAAGTTTACAACTATTTATATGAAATATATACATATATTACTTATTATAAGAGAAAAGTAAATAACTTAATAAAGTTGGCTGATATTGTTTGGGTTCTTAATATTGTGGAAGATTTCTATTTGAAAAAGTCTAATGAAACTATTAGACATAAATATTTCATACATGTTGGGTGTTGTTTTAATTAACTTACACTCACTGCTTTTAAAAATAACTTTCTTTTTTAAACATTGTTAGAAAACTATTATTATAATTTTATACATATTTTATATATATATGTATATATACAGCGAATGGTAAGCTGCTGAAAACGAAGAGAGAAATGGGTAAGTTTAGGTGTTAAAAGCTAACGCACTTTCAATTTACATACATACAATAAATATATCTAGAATCGTTCAGTAAAGACGCTCTCAGATCATGCGCTTACCAATTTCATGTTTATATAAAAAAGCAGATTATTTACATACACAAATAACTCACTCCTTTTTCCCTTCAGGGTAGGCAGAGACACCAGCCCGCCACTTGCTTAAATGCCTCAAGAGCTTCCTCTACTGTCATTATTACACCTTTCATACAAGCCCGCCCGCCCGTGCCGGTTACTTCTGAGCTGCCTTTTTTTTGAGAACATCACCGACTGGCCGCATAAGAACAGTAATACATATGATTTAAATGAACATTATATTTTTTTAATTTTCATGCCAATTTCTATTATCGGTGCTGTCCCTAAAGGTTGAAAACATAAAGTCAACAAAACTTAACTCTTATATCCGATATTTCTATTGTTTTATAAATATAGTGTCAAATGCAATAGAACAAAATGGGAATATCGTAAGTGCGAATAGAACTTGTTCATATTTTGTTTCAAGCTTTTCTGAATAGGCTTCGGGGTTCTATGGATACTATTATATCGCTCATAAAAGCCCATTCAGTTCAATCGTAAAGTAGTGCATACTCTACAACAAGTATACAGGAGACCCTTTTAATCTATCATACCTGGCTTGAAGTTGTGTGAAATGCAATACAAATACATATGTTCTTGTAAAGACAACTAGCAACGGAAGATGCCGAGTTGCTAGCATCCGGATATCGGTCTTGGATCATTAGTCAATATTATAACAACCGTTTTATTTTGTTTTTTATTTTACAAAGAAGAAAAATTTCTTGTTTTACATTTTAGTTATACATATGTGTAAAGAAATTGATCAAAACAAAGAGGTATTTACATACTTTTATTTCATAATAATTGATTTTTTATAAAGTAGATAACCGCCTTGAATTACAGATAATATAAATATAATTATCAATCATAACAACATACATGTTTGAAGACTCTCTTGTAATGTAACGTATATAAAATAATTGTCTCATGACTCCTAACCGTCACTAACGGGTCACCTGAACCGGTAACGGTAAGTGACAACCGCCGTCCATGGACAACAACACCTGACAGAACAGAGTCGCAAGTGCGCTGCCCGCTTTTTAAGGTGATGAGGAATGGGGGATCTTGGGAGGGGAACGAAGTCAGGGGGTATGAGGAGAGAGGAAAGGGTTTAAGGGGAGTTGGGCCTCCGGAAACCTCACTTATTTCGGGGAAATACAAAGCTTGGCGTTACTTCACAATCGGTTTTTTGTAAGACCGTGGTATCGCACCGGTCGAGCCGGCCCATTCGTGCTTAAGCAAGGCTTTACCACTATCGTATATGATAAATTATTCAGTACACATATCTCGAAATGTAATTTACCTACAGCCTGCAGGGTCAAACTACAGAAACACGTAGCATCAATTAAAGTTCATCAGTCTAGTAAAATGCATTTTGACAAGAGCAAAGTCCAGTACAAGCATAACTCAATTAACGGACCTGTCACTGAAAGACGTGACTTAGATTTTAGGGCTCAAATAGCTTAAGGGCTCAATAGCGCTCAGTGTGTCGGCGTTGACAGATTAATTCTTGTTTTCTAAGCCTGTTATGGTAGGAGTAAAATAAGAAGAGGTTTATATTCTATTTCTATTATGCCTTTGTTTTTAAGTATTTTTTTTTATCAGACGGGATATGGTCGAACTTGGGTTTTAGTGAAACTTCACTTTTAATGAAATTTTCATACATATATTACCTATATAATAGAAAGGGTAGGTAGAGGCCGCGGATCACATTTTTCTTAAAAATATTTATCCCACTTATATTATAAGGGAAAAGCTTATCTGATAGATAACAGTTTGATTATCTAAATCGCCTTTTATGACATCAATGGAAACAGTAGCCCTGTTCTACTTCACCTCGAAGTACACGGCTTTAAAATGTATGTTGGAATAAAATTTCCATATTTTCTTGGGCTAAAAATGAAAAGGCTTCTCCGTTATAAAGGCCTTTGTTTGACGACTGCGGTATGTAAAAAAAAGGTTTGGTAAATATGCGATACATTTATAATTCTTTTATTGAATCAGTTACTAGCATACGCTATTTTTATAATGATTTTATAATTTAACTGCCATTATTTAAACATTGATGGATGAAAACACACGATTTTTAAACACAATTCAAGCATATAGTGAAATTGAAATATTTCTTTCGTTTACACTGTTTTCAATATTTATTTAGTTAATATAAAGTGTTTTTAAGGTATTTTTTTATTTCAGAAAGAAAAGCATTTTTAATTTATAAACAAAATTTAAGCGATTCCTCTTTGATCATTCAAACAGACCTACTAGTTTAGAGTAGGAGCATGCTAGTCTATTTTAAATACATACACATACATATATATGCTTTCGTCTGCATCCCCGTAGATGTATTAAACACCCACTTTTGGCAATTACAATTTTGCCCTCTAAGGCAACAGCAAGCTTTTTGTCGTCAACCAGGCACATCCCATTAAAAATATCTTGTTTGCGTTACGAGAACTGCCAGATTCCGTCAAAGAGGGTTGCTCCTATTATGTGTAATTAAGAAACGACGCAGCCTAAGCAATGATTATCAATGTAATGTAGATGAACAGTATGTAGCATAAATAAAATTGTAATGTACCACCATTTGCCAGTGGATTATGTATTTTGAGTAACTTAGTATTTTTATTTAGTGTTTTACAAGTATAAGAGCTTCAGTAAACATGCTGCTTCTTGACCAGGCGATGTATATAATGTGAAGTGTAAGATTCAGTATTTTACATATCGTGGTAGGGCCATGCTTAGGCATATATGGACCGGCTCGACAGGTGCGATACCACGTTCTCACAGAAAACCAGTTGTGAAACGTTGTAGCGAGGTTTCCGGAGTCCCAACTCGTATTTTCCTTTTTTCTCTCCCCTCATTCAACCTCTCCTCTTTCCCATCTCTTCATCCCCCCTCTACTCTTTCCTCTCCCTGCATTCTGCTCCCCTTATAACCCTAAAAGACAGTCCACTTACAACTCTCAGTTATAGGTGTCCATGGGCGGCCAACCATAATATTAGTTGTAACCTTGGAAATCTCCTCGTTGTCGAACCGGAGTACAAAGTGTGAGTCAGAGAAGTGTCAGAGCTGTAAGGTGAGAGACAGGTGACGAAGATTAGGACGAGTACGTTGCGATTGTGACCACTCCGTTACGCTGATAGTTGATCTTCATTCTAATCATATAATGCTACGCCAAAATGGGTTACCTGTTGTCATTGTGTAATGAACAATGTGTCCTAAATGAATTTGAACTTCAGTGTCCCGAATTATTGACTTTCAACAAACCTAAGTAACGAATTTATCACTACAATGTAACGAAACGCAAAGTGAACCGAAATTATCGATTTTTATGTATGTATGTAAGAGACACCATAACATCAATAACTGAAGAAATATATCATGCAATATGGCAATATAAAGCACCATTTTTACAGGAAATCATTTGAAACGAAATTATAGCAGTTCTAATGTGTCACTCACTGAACATTTAGTTTTCTTCAATTTATGAATAAACATTATCATAACTGGGGACATATACAATCCTTACTTCCAAGGCGACTCTAAGGTGTCCAGTCACAAGAAAAAGTTGTCAAATTAACTAAATATGTCAGCCTATGGCGCGTTATCTGGAGCCTACAATATGGAAAACTGTCTAGACTACTTCATGTTAAGGATTAAATAAAGGATAATCAATTCATATTTTGCAAAAACACCATTACCAACCACTACACTTCACTCCATTTCTATCACTTTCTATATAAATTATTACTAATTGGTATAGCATTTCAAAACGATCTAAAAACTAATAAATCGTTTTCAAGTATTTAGCACTATCGTATATATTCTAAATCATACTGCGATAACAAGTTTTTCGTCAACCAAAATCCATTAATAGAACTACTTATGGTAAAGATGTACGGAACGGACCCATATTGAATCGTTAGAGCATACGAGATTATATCAGAGTTACGTCACAGTTATGGTTCTGAAGAGCGTACGGATAGATAAAAGGTGGTGAGATAAATGTTGACTTATCTCATACAAACAAATTATTCCTATAGTAGTATATGCAAAATTACTAAAACTGGGTTAATTTTCAATAGTATTGTTTATTAATTATTAAAAGCTGAAGTTTGCATGTACTTTCCTCAAAATCATATATTAAGTTACTGAGTCAGAAGGCAGGGGGAGGAGGTGTCATTGATATCTTGACCAGCTTACCAATACACATTAATATTATATAATACTCTGTCAAACAAAAAAGGTATCCCATCGGTGTGCTGCGGCTGGCTAAATGGTTTACAATCTTTATTATGAATTACATTTATGGAAACAAGCTCGAAAGTGATCGGATTTTATATTATAGCCTTATATATATATAGATTTTATATTTAACTCCACGCTGTACTAGTATTATTTCGTCCAACCCCATTGTTTTCGTTCGGGCTCGACAAACAAAAGATATTGCTTTCTGCTTGAATGTTTTCCATGAACTACGCCACTTTCAATTACTTTACTGCCTAAGTAGCTAGTTTAGGAACATTTTCGACTTAAATTATTTTGTTGGCGTAATCGAAACTCTTAGTTATATAGATACGTACTCATGGTAAGTTTTTCGTCGGCTACGATTAGGAAAATATTACGATTAGGAACCGTTAGCCAGTATTCAACATACAGAGCAGTGAACAACATCGTTTATAAAAATACGAGTGCAGGCTGAAAGAATTTAAAAGAATTGTGCCAAATTTACTTTAAAAGAAAATTTTGGAATCTACATAGTAAGGTAAATACTACCTGTGTTTTGCATTTTCTGAGAGCATTTACCATAGTAATATTTTTTAGTATATATTTTTTTTACACTATGTAACTTAACGACGACGAAAACTTAATGTTATGTAACTTTATTACTATAACAAAATCGGTTAATCGTGTCCAATCAACACATGTCTGTTGCCTCCCCTCAATCTCCTCCCTAAACCCCCCTCATTACCCACAAAGGCGGCTACTTTCACTACGGGCGGCAGTTGTCACTTACTATCAGGGCCCCCTTTTGTTCGTCTGTCTTCCTATTTAATGATAACAAAACAAAAAAGTTTGTAAAATAGTAACACCAGATATTATTACCATAATTTGCTGTTTCTTGATTACGAACCCTGGGAGATATAAAAATAAGAGGCGAATTATCTATCCTAAGTTGTATGGTCAAACAAGGCACTTGTCGTATGAAATATATTTGAGTAAATAGACCTTTTATATATTTACTTATCATCTACATATATAAGAATGTTGACACTTAGAGATAGAATAAATTACATATGTACATATTTTACCAGTTTATTTCAAAAAGAATAAAAGCTACTGAGAGTTTTTTTTATAAATATGAACGACGCCCAAATAACTGTTTGTCACAAATTTATTATTATTAGCTTGAATATTATTATAGCAATATTTATATATATTTTAGCAAGTCCAGATACTAGATATAGTCACGTCATCCTGCTATATGACAAATCGTACAAGTTCTTTTTTTACAATTTCTATAGGACTGTGCTAAAAAACAAACTTATATGTATATACAAAACATTCTCAAATTTTAACTAAAAATATTCCATTGAATTCAAAATCTCCGATATTTTATGAAACATTATCATTATCCTGAGATGGTAATTCTGAGGTGGCTGACGTATTAAAGAACGCGGTAATGCTTCCCATTTATTTTGAAGTGAATTAATAAAAATAAAACGGATGTTTGCGAATGTCAGCTCCCGTAATCTAGTAAGTAGGTGTAGGCAAAACAAATAGCGTTCTGTTGGTATTATTTTAGGAGTGATTGGAAAACATGTTGCCCTAGGGAGATATCGTTGCCCCTAAGATATATGAAACTCGTTGTTTATTTTTGTAAAAGCTGAGCTTTACTTTCACCAAATATATTGAATATCGTATGAGTACTAGCTGAAAGTGAACGTATGACTCAAATATATTATTTAGTAGATAACCTAGTGCAATGTTACTCGTATACAAAAGAAGACACTTTTGTTACGATCTGTCAATACTAGTAGGTGTCTAATAGAGATAGAGGTACTAATGCTTCCTGAGTTAATTTATACATGTTATATGAAGATAGGGCAGACAGCTTTGACTTCTCATTAATAGCCAGTTCGAGTTACAGGTATGCGACCTTGACATTCTTGAGATATTGCTTACACTTTCCGCTCTCGATTCCAGTGAATCAGTATAAGTATCCTTTTCTTTCCATTGCTTTGGCTTGTTCTTACCTTCACTTCAAGTTCTTACCTTCACTTCAAAATGATCCCAAATTTCCGATTCTGAATACCAAAAGTATCTGGTTGACGTCAATAGGCTTTCCCCTTTATTACATTAGTGGGACCAAATTCTGATTGGCAAAAAGTATTTATATAATAACACGATAATCAAAAGACAGTATAGTAATTCAATATTCAATATTTACAGCTATTTTTGTACTGAAGGTATTTACTATGTATTTACAATGTTGAATATTGAACCTTTGTACATATTTCTTATTTAAAACTGCTCTGCTGTTCTGCTTGTAAAAACACTCAAAATAATTAAATAATTTATTTTAATTAAACCAATTAGGTATAGTTATTTTTTAATTAGTAAGAATAGGGTTTGGTCAGTAAAAGTCATAAGTCAGTCATGAAGCCGTCTAATACCTGAGCCCATTGAGAAGAACGGTGAAAAACAATTCTATGGACACTTTTTTCATCTATTTTAGTTAGGAAATTTTTGGTAACATTGTTTAGAAGCAGTAATAAAGCCTGAAGCCAATGTAATGCAATGTATTGTGGTAAAATGAAACAGTATATATCTAATTAATAGCTGCTGGATATGATAAGCCCCGTCTAACGACACCTGTCACTAACTCCAGGTGAAAAAGGATTGGGGGAGTTGGGCCTCCGGTGCCGTCACTAGTAAATAAAAATAAAATATGTTTATTGTCACAAATACAATAGATACAAGACCAGTGATTTATATGACACAGTACATTATGGTATATAAGGTGCTTAAGGTACCGAAACTGAGTCCCAAACTGGGGTTGAACCTGAATTAAGGGTGACAGTGTACAGTCGTGGTGATTATTATAACGTTGTGAATTCAAGTAGTAGCTCTCACTGTGCGATGCTATTCCAAGTATTAGTAAGTACAAACATATTTTATTAGATGTGCATATATGTTTAGATGTGTGTGCGTGTGTGTCTCTTTACATTGTATATATGAGTAGTTCTTCAGTAATTTTGTAGTCAACGTGTTGTAGCCTTGCCTAGCATATTTATTACGTCCTTCATTATTTAATTTCTTGTTAGATGCTGAATGCTGATGCTGAAACTTTTATATTGTCGTCTGCCAATAATGTTTTGCGATTAAAATTTAAAAAAACTGGTTTTGTGGAACGCCTGTTAGGATCAGGAGGAGGTGCGGATGGATTTATAATGACTCTGAGCACATAGGGCTGACAAATTAACAGACGCCTGCTATTCGAATATAGTTGTACAGTAAGGCAACGGTAGGGCTTTCTAGTCATTATCTTCAGTATAGCTCTCTTAGATTTAAATTTAGTAAATAACGCTGGGGCCAGTGCATTATTTCTGCAATTGCGTTCTCCTTTCTCTTTTTAACCAACTGCTAATTGGGCCCCCAAACATAAAGATCCTAGTGTATGGATGTGAAATAGTACAGGGGTCGTTTATGTATATTTGGAAGAGGATTGGGCCAAGGCCACTCCCTGTGGAAGTCCATAAGAAATCATCACTCATATAGTTTTCATTTTTTTCTTACTTTGCAAGAAGGATGGGGACAGAGACTCACTCGGCAATACAATGCAAGCATTATTTGTCTATCTGTGAGGCCGTCGTATTATTCCGGTCAAGCTGACCCATTCGCGCCTAAAACAACCCTTTCACCGCACCATGTCGCCATCCTGGCCCATCTGTTGGTTGATCTGGTCTTGAATACATTCCAGTGTTCGTTCGAGATATGTCGAGAGAGCCTTGCCTGATTAGATCTGTCAGGTTTTTTATTAAAAGGTAGGTCCTTCCGTGTAGGCTGAGTGGTTATTTCGCGAAAGTGTATTATTCAAAGTTACTTAAATTCACATTTATAACTTTCATGAAAATTGGGATAATGTTTATAAAAGCATAATATTAAAAGTATTATCATTAAAACTGCTTGATTCCCAATCTAATTATATACTATTTAAAAATAAAACTTGACAATGTGTCTCCTTTCATAATCCTTTAACATTAAAATGTAAATTGTACTTTCTCCATGTGTAATATAGTAGAGCTTACATTCTCCAATAGGTTAACGATGCATAATGCGTTAATCTCATCTGGAGTAAATAATTGAACCAACTCAAATTAATTATAAACTACTTTTTTTACTTAAAGGTATTTATAAAAAAAAAACAAAAAAAAAATGTATAGTTCTAATAATCGTGATAGTCTCTGTAGTCAGAGAAACCGGTGATAATCACTTGCGTTTTGAATATGTTCTTCATTGAATGTCTCTGACAAAAGTCCAACGCAACTTCAACATAACCTGTAATTTAATTGTTAATTCAGTCATTTCGGTTCGGTAGGGAATCATTCTTAATTATACATATAAAATTATTACGCAAACTTCTGTTGTGGTTATGTTTGTATGACCTGATTTTGATTCCCATGCTTGATTCTCATACATTTCAGCTCGACCATATGCAGTAGTAAGTACTGAGGGTCTAGAAAGTTTTTAAACTGTCAGTGGTCCCTACTATATAGTAGCAGGGAGCAGAACTGTGGTCTAAGTGATCTTCTAGAGACATACTCCTATCTAATTGAAAGTAAGAACCATACTATAGAAATCTGTCATGGGTAGCAGTAGCAGCTATATCTCAAGACTTCTTGACAATATTCTTAACATCGTAGAGGAAAACGTAATACTATCGAATGGATAAAAATATTACCGTTGTCATCATCGTCGCCTCTGCAGTTAACCATATCTAATTGGCATCCATTAGTGAATGATCTGTAGCTATATGTTCTCATTTTTGAGGCTCCGCATACTGGCCGATAGTGCGTTGGACAGAAGACTGGACAGGATTCACCATACATTCTTCTCGTTTCCATTATTTGGTCCTTTATGCAGAAATGTATTTCGGTTTCAAAGTAACCTAAAGAACAGAAACATAAATTAAATAATAAGTATATTGTAAAATATCCTCTCTTTGATAATATGGGAGACGAAAGCACAATTTTGGCTATTTATAAACTAACGCAGTTGTTATTAACAATTACATTAATTCGACTTTTAAACTGACTTCAAAAAGGAAGAGCTTCTATGTTCAACTGTGTATATACTTTTTGTATGTCTGTTTGTATTTCTCCGTCAATATATAGACCAATTTTCAAAATTATTTTACTACTCGAAGGGTATACTCGTGCGTTGGTCCCATTGAAACCAAATAAAGATTTGATTATGGGTTAGCAGGAAAATTACGTATAAGTTTTAACTTGGCTATTTTTATAAATTAACGTATTGCTGAAAGGAATTGAAAAGGCGCATTTAAGGCGGTTATCTAATTAAGTTAAAATATTATTAGTCCAGTTTTCTAATTCGATAACTTTACATTGACATATAAAGAAATTTTGAATCTCAAATGTCAAAGAGTTTTAAAATAGCTGGACCTACTGATATTTGAATAATTAATCAAAATATCTGTTCTGGGTGTTCTTAATAACTTCAAAAGAATCGAAAGGAGAAAAGAGGTTTTCAATTTAGTTTAAGTTTTACTATATGGTTTATAGAATAAAAGGAGTCATTAAATTAGTGGAATGACACGAATATCGTAAATCACTGACAGCTTTATGGTTTTAAATACATAAATCCTATGCTGAAACTGTCAATTGTTTTTTTTTTTGAAAATTTATAAATGAAGTTAATATTTCGTAAGTGAAAAGTACGTGTGACATGAATAAAACTATAAGTACCTATTTAAAACCAAAAATGTTGGTATTAATATCTAAATATTTTCATAAAATACACAAAGACAGGAATATTTTGAAAATGACATGAAATTCATTGTTTAGAAATGTCTACAATTGTTTTTTTAAATTGTTATTTAAAATCAATTATCTTTTCATGCTAAATCAAGTAGTTGTCGGCTACGGCATAACGATCATATCTTTTTGTAAAACCCTATATACGAACGAATAGCGAACTTTAAAAGGCACTTTGTCTTATTTTAGTAGACCGTGGATAAGCTGTTTACAGTATTTTTTTTAAAAAAGAAATCTACAATAGAATGCCAAATAACTGTTTGGTAACTTCTATATACAACAGATGTTAATAGAAATATTTGTGTTATTTTTATATATGCAATGTTTGCAATTAATGAAAATGTTCTAAAACTTTTTCATCTGAGTGCAGCATTATGTAAATTATAACAAAGTTTGTAAAACATTGGCTTATATCAGCTTTTTCTTTGCCTTTTTTTTAATAAAGGCAGAAGACGGCAATGAATGATACTAATAGTTACAGTTTACTGTAAAGTTTTATGAATGCCGTAAAGTCTAATTGGAAACATTAGCCACTCATAATAGTCTTGTTTGGAACTTTGTTTAAAAAAGCGTATTAAACTAAGCATTTGAACTTAAAACCAGTGCTATGCTGGTTTTAATTCAAATGCATGTTGTCTGTTCGAAAATAGAGTATGTATGGATTTCCTTTGTTAGAGCAGAATTATTTACACCTTTTTTAAATAATAACGTTACAGCCGCTTTAAACCAAAGACATGTTGTAATTGATGGTAGCAAAGCTTAATAACATACATTATTTAATGCCCTTGGGAACTTACTTCGAGTCTAAATGCGCTGACATGTACAAAACACCAAGCCCTAAGTAAGCTATTGTCATTAATTAAACCTAAGAATACTTGCTCTATATAAAACATGTTTTTATAGGACGTACAACTGGAAAAAATCGTTGTTCTTTTGGTCAGTGATCCTGATCGCAAAGCCAGAGCCACTCATGGGCTTGACTCCATACGGGAAATAATTACTTGAGATTCACAAATAGTAGTATTGAATCTGGGTGTTATTCCCGTTGTTTATATATTAGTCGAACCCCCAAACACATGTATCATTTCTAAAGCGGCAGTTGTCTTTAAAATGAAAGCTCCTACTTACCAATATTATGACATTTTCCGTATGAAACCATAGTACAATTATTCGCAAACAATTTGTGTTTCTTAGCTTCAGCGTCAAATGCGCAAGCCATGTTGTCGTCTCCTGGTGGACACACTATATTGCATTCGTTTTTATTTGTGTTATCATTGTTGACGTTTTTGTTGGTTTCTACATCAATCTCGCAAATCACATTGTTTGTTATTGCTGAAACAAATTAAAGTAGTTATTATATGAAAATTTATTGTGACGCGTTTGCATGCCGCATACCTATTATATATATTTGCTTCTATGAATACACTCATTAGTATTTGTTTATATATTACATTTAAAAGAAAAAAACATAAAACTCTTAAATATAACTTACTCGCTTTTTTTGCTGACGTTATCTCAAACTGTAATACCCTATATCACTACCACTATTAATATGATATAAATGATACCCCACATGTCGAAAATCATGCGCGTGACGAAGAAATATAACACATACATACATAAACTCCAAAAATATAACCCTTCTTCTTGCGTGCTTGGGTAAATAGTATGTTAGTTTAATACTAGATGTCACTATGTATTTGAATGCCATAGAATATTATTATCATTACTTGTCCATTAATGTACAGTTTGCTGATAGATACCGGGTGAAAGGCATAAAAGGTTTCTTATTTACTCTGTACTAATAGTGTTACCTTATCATGGGCGTTGTGACCCCTTAAAATGTTCTACATTTCAATAATTATTATGATTGTACTTTTTTTAATATAAGTTATAATGTAACAACAACTAGTTAGCCTAAATAATAGTAAAAATAATTATAAATTTTAATTGACGTGTTTTCCTTTTAAAAATTGCCTATTGTATTACGTTTTCAAAGACACCCAAATACAAATTTGCAAAAATTCTTCTAGTAAGCTTATTAAATGTTAACAAAATACTGATTCCTGAAACGGAAAATATAGGAAACGGTTACTAAGAATATTTACCTATGATTAACAAATAAATAAATGATTATGATTATGATTATGATAGTTACTGCAAATAATTTCGTTTTAAAAGGGAAAACCCAAGATTGATCGTCTCACATTATTGACTTTGTCAAAGTCTTTCTATAAAAGGCAAGGTAGAATGTGATTATGTATAGAGCCAATAGACGTTACTTAGAGACTTGCATTGTGTATGTAAACTAGTAATAATTATTCAACACAGTGATAATTGATATCTTGTAGGTGCTGCCGTAGGAGAGCCATGCTTTGGCACGTATGGGCTGGCTCGACCGGAGTATTAATACCACAGCCTCACAGAAAACCAGCTGTTAAACAGTGCTTGCATTGTATGTCCGACAGAGTGAGGTTAGGCGGCGTAAGTCACTTACTAACAGTTGACTTGTCTGCTCGTTTGTTCCCCTATATAATAAAAAAATATATTGACTTCACGATGACCATCATACTAATATGGAAAGTTATAGTGATTGACTTTTCAAAATAATAATTATTATGTGGACTTCAATTTTAATTCAATTATACACATGATCTAAAACGAACAAAAAGATTGTGTGGCCCCATTCTACTCCACCGAGAAACATACGGCAAGTAATACATCTATAAAATTAAATCAAAACCAATCATGTAAACAATAAGTGCTGTCTCAAAACAAAATCAATGCAGTTCAAATCTACGTTAAAATAATAATTAATTATATAACAAAACCCCACTCACTTAATAAAACAATATATATAAGCAACAAATGTGTCATTCTTCGAATATCACGATAAGCTAAATCTATTGCAACAAGTCAAGTGCTCGTACGATGCATGTTAAATAATATCAATTTATGAGAGAATTTCAATTAAGATAAACGACATTGCAGGCGGAAAAGGCATTCACACTCGAATGCGTTCTGAAATAATTAAATCAGAGTTCTCTATGTGTTGGCTTGAGAAATGCTTAAATAAGATTGTAGAAGTGACTAGCTCAGAGTTCCTTTAAATCAGGTTATGTCTGCTGATGATAAACTATTTAGTTGGATATAATGTATACATATACATATTTATTTTTTCACATAAAAAAATAAGAATCCGGAGGAACAACTACCCCTCTCCTCTTTCCCCTCCCTTTATCCCGAGTCGACTATTGAGTTAGGCTTTGGTTGCCACTTACCATCAGGTGACCCGTCTGTTCGTCTGTCCACTATATCAAAAAACAAAATAGAGATGGAGATTTATGTATGTAATTATCCTTTAAAAATTATATAGCAGACTTCAATGAAATTAGCATATTTGTGATTGGATGTGAGGTGGATTATCTCCTCCTTTTTAAAGATGATTAAAATCTTTATTTACATTTTTAAATAATATAATTACATCATAAAAATTGTATAAATTATTTTTTTGTCTAGGTGACTTCTAACTTGACATGGTATATATGTATATATATATACATATATATATTTCTACCTATATATTCATATAACACTAAATTTTAATCAAGACACAATTCTACTCACCAATCTGCGACACAACATATTTGATTTTTATCTTCTATGATTAGCCTCACGAGCGTTCTTTAATTTTTACGCAACAGTTAATTTTTTTAGTAAAGTGCATATTTGTAAAATTATATTAAATAAAAACGAAACATGTCGCAATTTTAGTTCTGTTTCTGAAGTATGCAGAAACAGCAATTTGAATCTGCAAATTATACATCTAATTTTTACTCTATTGCAAATAACAGGATCAATATAACAACTATGTGATTAATATTTATTTAAATATACGGTTTTACTTACGTGTGTAGTTCAGAGATGCCCGACTAGTTGCGGTCTTGATAGAAAGCCTTTTTCAAGGAGTAAGTCGTCCAGCCGCGACGGTACCGGACGATACACAACTATATGGTTGGTTGGTAATAAAATTCATAATACAAACCTAGAGTCGCTGTAAATTATTACTAGATACGATTAAACTCTCTACTACATAATAAACTAGCAATGGGTACAAAACTTCGATAATATAAAGATCAGTAACAAAGGCAAAATTACGACTGTTTCCGAATTTTCTTTTTACATGAAACTTTCTTCTGATGAAAAAGGCTACAAAGAAATTCTTTGTCAATGTTTGGCTTTGTATCCTTACCCTTTCTTAAGAAGGGAAGAAAAATACATCTAATGCAGATGTTAAAGGAAATATCCGTGATTGCAATTGTTTGATGGCGGTCGGCACGTAACACGTTCGGGCTTAAAGGATGAACAATTCAGGGAATGTTTTTTTGGATTCCAACATTTTTTTTTCAATCAACAATGAAATGTGAGGACAATGCCATACATCATTCATAAATATACATTTTAATAAATACTTTCAGGTATATTTAAGTGATAGCAGTTCGAATATGACCAGCCTAAATCAACAGCACTCGTTCACCTCAACCATATTAAAGGGAGCCGACCGACCCGACACATTGGCAGGACTTCGAGGAGAGACTTGTTATGATACTTCTGAAACTCATCCCAATTTTATATGAGATCGGTGCAGTGTCTATTTTTATATTCCACTTTCTTGTATATTTCCGCCTCACTCCCTTTCGAGCCTTGTTATTGCCCTTGCCAATGAAAAGTAGGACTGTGTGAAAGAACTCAGTTCAACTTTTCTTTGGTCGTCCCTTGCTTTTATATCCATCAACTTTCATTAACGAAACATTCTTCACCACATTTGATTTATCCCATCGCGTCACATGTCCATACCACGATAATCTAATGCATTTCTACATCAATTAAAGCGGCGCTACCTTCAGGCTCCATTTAATTTATTAATTCCGCACCTTGTACATCTTAGTCACACAACACATCCATCTCAACATTCACATTTCAGCTACTTGTAGGCGTTTTCCATTCGTTCTCCTTGTGAGCTAACTTACAGATCTATAAAGGACGGCAGATGCTGATGATGGTAAAAAAGCTTTTACTTAAGTTAAATTTTTATTACTGTTTGATATTCTTATTACTGATCTAATTAATTTTAACCATTAAAAATTGAAGAGCTGTTTTTAATAACTTTCTGTCCCCGATCAAGTACGAAAGAGAGTTAGGGCTAATAACTACCTAACTAACCTAACCTTATTTACATCAAAGTATTTCTAAAATGTTAGGCATCATTGAATAAGAACAATCAATAGTATATTTAAAAATAGCTACTTGAAGAGAGGGTTATATTTTCATTTTCAGTTTGTTAACTTTTTGTAAGAATACCGAAATTAAATAACAGTATTTAATTTTGTATGTTAGATAGATAGATAGGTACTCTTTATTGTACACGTGAGGTATCAAACAAAAAGAAAACATAATAATAGGTGAGTACAAATGGCGGTCTTATCACAATCTGCGATGTATGTTAAAACAGTAGCTAAATAATATTGTATCCAACGTTTAAAGTAGAAAAAAAAAACAAGTCACAAAAATGTGGAATCTCGCTACCATTTCACACCTAATTTATGTTTGTACTTTCCAACCGTGTAAATATAAATTTATGATTTTCACAACTAGGAAAAAGGAACAATGCGAGTGTAAAAATTGCTTTTGACGTTGCCCGTACAACTTTATGTACGTCATGTTTCAAAGTTTTTCTACAGTTGTGTATATAATGTGCTAGACATTTTTTGATACATAAAATATGTCGAAGATTTTACTGCAAAGTTAAAAGCTGACAAAAATCCCCTTCTTCTTTGTTTTCTCTTGTAAAGGCAGTTAGTAAAACGCATGTTGCTGTGAGGTGTGCAGTACAAAAGCTAGTAAAAATAAAAACCGTCAATCTTGATTATTGAAAGCAGCTTTGCGCTAAATACCCTATAACTTTTAAAAATAATAGTGAGGGTCTTTCATTAAACAGTTTCATTTTAGGAACGGCAATATACATGTGTTATATGTATATGTATGTTAATAATGTATAAATATCACATTTACAAAAAAAAAAATGTTACAGTATAATAGTGTTCATCGCTATGTAAGATCCATTGCCTATGTTTAAATGTACATGTATATGTATACAGTAGTAGTCATGTAAAATCCATTACAATTAGATAAAAACATTGTAAAATATATTTATATTCTACTGTCACCCCCATACCGCTGCCTATGACGTTCAACCAACCAAACCCATACGGTATTTTGAAACCTAAGAAGACAAAATAGGATTAAAGTAATAAAAAACGAGGTCAGATATGGAAGAGAAATGCAGAGTAAAATTTGGTTTTCGCGAATAACGGTAAAAAAATCTTAGAGGACCAGAATGCACAAGAAAAATGGTTATGTTTTTCGGATGTATGTAAGCATCTATCTAAGTATATATCTATATATTTATGTATGTATATATGTATGTGCGTATGTTACATACCCATTTTGTATGGGACACCCATGAGTAAAGCGTTACTTAGCCCGGTGTTATACATCTAAGTACTTGACTTGTAAGAAGACAGAACCAGGCTCAAGCGAACCCTGAGTTTGTTTCTTTTATTCTAATCTCTTTATTTTTCAAATAAAAGCGTTCATTTATTATAAAGTTTCTTTTTAAAAAAGTGCAAGTCAAGGCTCCGTGTAGTAGTAGATGTGGCTTGATGGATTTTGACATATGTAGTTAAATCATCTTAATACTGTTAGTGGCAAAGGGTATAAATATATAGGGACGATTAGGTTTCTCTTTGAATGATTCTTTTGTGAGAACCGATTTCTAAAAAACTTGCTTCTACTCAACTTTGGTCCATTTTGCATTTGAAGACAATATTTCACCTCTGAGCCACAAAGGTAGTAAATTAAGGGATGAAAAAAACATATTATGTGATAACTCCGTCTTCAGGGAATCGATACCAATAATTCCGTTTTTCATTGAATTGTTTTTTTTTTGTATTCAATTTTGTTTCAGATAAAATTTGAAAATCATAACCACCTATAAAATATTAGTTTTAAATTTTACACAATATCTTCGACATTGAATCGATCGAATCGATTTCATTTTTTTTCTAATTCAATTGGTTGTATTAGATAATGATCCGATTTATTTAAAGTAGAAGAAAATATTCTAATTTTAAAGATTAAAATAATGGTATTTTTATATATGGTATAAAATATATGGTATGGTATATTTATTACAATTTATATACAATATATAAACGCGATGCAATAGATTATATATATGTTACATATATGAATAAAGCAAAATATTATAGTTATAAGGTACATAGACGATCGTTTACTTACGGAATCCTCCTTTTTTTAAATATCTTTGATAGTATTGTAAAAAGAAAATTATTTTCTATTACAGTCCTAACTTCTAAATGGGAAATTGTTATCACTTAAATATTTAGAAAGTTTGCAGTAGTTGAAGCTGATATTGAAACGTGAGATAGGTAAAAGCCATGAATATGAGCGGGTTAAGTAATCACATTATGTCACTGGTAAAGTGTTACTAATGCATTGACAATCACCTTGTTCACACGAAGCATAATCAAATAACAAGGCTTTTATGTTTCGTGGTCACCCTGACAATGCATTAAAGTTACTTTGAAGAGGTTTTATGTTCAAGATATGATTTCTTTACTATTGCAAATTCTGTTTAGTGTTTGTGATTTTTATAGTGTATGTCCCGTTACTATTCAAAAAGTGTCAAGGTTTTAGAAAAAAAAAAAGGTCATCATGATGCGTCGGTGATGTATTGAGATTATATATTAAATGATGCCATTGCTCTATCATAGCACTAATTGTAAGATTTACATACTTTTTATATATTCAAGTATGAATCTGTTTTAAAATATGAAAGTTTTGGAATGATTTGCTTTCTTCTACAAGATGCCATTGGTCGTATCACCTCAATTTGAGAGCACTTCCCTAACTGCATCAGCCAGTATCGGAATCCTTGGCGTCGATGTATCAAGCGAAGTCCAGTTTCGCGGTCACTTAGAGAGTAAGGCCATATTAGCCTCGAAGAAGCTTGGTGTGCTAAACAGATCGAGACAGTATTTTACTCCGGCCCACCGCCTGCAACTTTATAAGGCGCAGGTTCGGCCGCACATGGAATACTGTTCTCATCTCTATGCAGGTGCACCCCAGTACCAACTTCTCCCTCTTGACCGCATTCAACGGAGAGCGACTCGCATCATCGACTGCCAAGATATTTCTGATCGACTTGACACCTTGGCGTTGCGTAGAGATGTAGCTTCACTCTGCATCCTCTATCGCTTGTATCATGGGGAGTGTTCAGAGGAATTGTTAGGACTTATACCGGCTGCTGGTTTCCGCCATCGTTCTACGCGACAAAATATCCATCCCCATCACCTGGACGATTGGCACTCCACCACTGTGCGCTTCTCCAGAAGCTTTTTGCCTCGCACAACCAGCTTATGGAACAAATTGTCGCCTGCCGTATTTCCGAACAGATACGACCTTCAAAACTTCAAGAAAAGAGCGTACTCCTACCTAAAAGGCCGGCAACGCACTTGTGACTCTTGAGTTGCGGGTGTCCATAGGCGGCGGTAGTCATTTACCATCAGGTGACCCGTCTGCTCGTTTATCGCCCCCTATCGCATAAAAAAAAGCATTATTTTTAAAAACACCCTCAAGTGCAAACTGTTGTGTTGAAGAATGATTTGATTGGTTTGTATATTACCAATCCTTACTAGAAAAACTACGTACATATGTATGTGCTAAACACAACACTAACTTTAAAAATAAAACAATTCAAACTGTGTGTTCATTATCTTTTTTTTTATCCAGGCTTTTAACAATTAAAGTACTCTTCTATTGATTTAGAAGAAGAAGTTAACTAAAGTAATTAACCGATGTCAGTTTGTTTTTTCATTCAGTATTACTAGTATTAAGTATGTAGTAACTGTAATTCATGTCCTACTATAATTTAAAAACTTGCATGCTTTTACAATAGGCGTTTTCGGTACAGAAATGACTTGGTTCAATGTAGCAATAAAGATACTGTTTTGAAGAGGTTGTAGAATATATCAGTGGTACGGCGTACTTTATTGTGGTAAACTTTAGTCGATAAATTTTAAATTTATTTCTACTTTTCCAATCACTCGTAAAAGTCAAAATGTAATGTATTTACCGTTATTTAGTAGTACCAAATGTATAGTAGTACCAAATGTGTAGTAGTTACCAAATGTATTAACCTTTAGGAGCTACCTTTAAGCTACAGTCGTAGCTTAAAGGTAGCTCCTAAAGGTTATTAACATTCAGCAACTCACATCTATAAAAATATATTAAAATAAAATAAAAAAGGGGCTTAAGTTGCCGACGGCACAGTACGCGGGCGATATTTTGGACATCCCGCTGCCAAGCTAGCAGACGTTGAGGGAAAACGACAGGAGCTTGTTGCTGAGCCCGACCGGGTCTTGAGCCGCATCTCTCAATGGGGTTGTGAGAATCTGGTCGAGTTCAGCGCCAAGAAAACACAGGCGTGCGCGTTTTCAAACAAAAAGTCTCCATTCCTTCCCTTTCCTACTCTTCAGAACACTCAACTGCCACTACATAGGATAGGCTTAGTATACTGGGTATGGACATCTGTCGGGATCTCAATCCGCGTGATTACATCGAGAGCGTCACTAAGGCGGCCTCGCGGAAGCTCTGTGTATTGAACAAGGTGAGACGGTTCTTCTCGCCCGAGCATCTGTGTCTTTTATACAAGACCCAGGTTCGCTCCTGCGTGGAGTACTGCTCTCATCTTTGGGATGGCTATGCGCAGTATCTGCTTGACGCTCTCGATCGGTTGCAGCGACGCGCAGTCCGTATTATAGACTGTCCTGAGGTCACCCAGTCTCTTGAGCCCCTGCAGTTGCGAGGAGATGTCGCCTCTATGGCAGTTCTCTATCGCCTACATCATGGGGAGTGTTCTGACGAGCTCTTCCAATTGGTCCCACCTTCTCCCTTCCTCTACAGGACTACACGTGCTGCCTGAGGAGTCACCGTTTGCGAGTCGAAGGTATGAACGAACCCGAACGAAACGGTTTGGCTCTTCTTTCCTGTGCCGATCGGTGAAAAATTGGAATTCACTACCAGCGCACGTTTTTCCTTCCCACTTTGATCCTGGGTCTTTTAAGCGGGGCGTGAAAAAGCATCTCACCAGGCCGCCATAGTGTGGGTCACCATACTGCATTGACTAGACATGCAATGAGGATGGTGACCACCACTCTTGGACTCCATTTATTGCTTACCATCAGGCAAAGTGGAGTCATTATGGTAGGCTTTCAAATAAAAATAAAAAAAAAAGCTTCTATTACTTACTTTACTGCATTTTTTTAGGAACCTACACCTAATTATTTTAAGAATTATAATCTCATATAGTGTATTATTATTATATTAACATGCTCTTACCATAATTATTATACATTTTATTCGTAATACAATACTAGTGCGTGATGGTAGCAGTAGACGTAGGCCTCCCCTATACATACATCTCTTTCTCTTGCCATTTGCCTCCAACTTTTCTTCACACTCATTGGCTTGTCTCTTAGTACTCTCTGTCAAACGTTTTGTCATCCTATTGTCACTCACATTATCTCTTCTGGTCCAGCGCCATTTATCTTATCTTTTTCTTTGTTGTGCATCAACTATTATGAAGTTCTATTACACTATAATCAATTTGAATAAACCAGATAGAAATAACTTATTTTGAATGAAATATTCATAATTATAATCACTAATTGTTAAGAACTACTTGTTGTTATCATATTGCATTTCAGAAGAAACACGATAATAGAAGAGTGAAAATGTTTGGATGAAAACTAAGATATATCTCTAATTTTTCTCAACGGCCATAGAAATATATTACTGTAGCGACCCTATTGACACCTGAAGTTCAACCTCATGCAATATTCATGTAACAACACAACATGCCAACGTATAAAAACGTGCTTGTTTTCAAATAGGCACTCAGGAGCAGATGACAATATTACTGTTAGGGCGGCTACGAAACTTTGACTAGCGTTAAATGTGTTGATATCTTCAAAATATTATTAAAAATGTTTAAACCAACTGTGAAGAGTATCATCTTCAACATATTTTTTTTATATGTTTATTTAAAAATATCGATAAGTATACGAAAACTCAATTGAACATAACAAAAAATCGGAACTGCACGTACTGTGAGAAGAGGCAAAGCGTGAACGCTGTCAAAGTCAGAATTATATTATAGCTTAAATTGAAAATTCCGAGAGAACCTTGTTATGAATTATTAAACACGACCTGAGCATCGTAGGCTTGGTTGTTTATCGTCGTGCTTATACAGAATGATATTAAATAATTTCTGAAGTTCAAGAAACAAGAACAGTCAAAACTACACAGAATGCTCTTGGCAAACTGCCGCACAACAACACTAAAAATTAAAGAGCACTTCAGCAAGTAAAACGATTTAACTGGGACTGTAAAAAAGTCAGTTTAATAAAAAAAAATAACTGGTGGTGGACGACCACGTCACCACTTCAATTTTTTTTTGCCTGCGTCAATCATGGCTCAGTAAACTTTCAAAGCCTGGACAATTAGCGTCCGCAACGAAAAACAATTAATCAAATATTGCAGTGGTGGTTCTTTGGTTGTGAAATTGAACGCTACAGAAATTTGATGATAGTATAAAGGTTGTGTGTAAACATGAAAAACATGGAAAATTAATTATCAACTTAATATAATAAACTTTTCCAACTGCCCCCATCTACGTATTCGTATATACAAACGTCGATGGGCGCAGTTGGAAAAGTGAAGATGGTTATAATATTATTTCTTCTATAAATTACAGTAATTTGCTTTCGAAGAGTTTTGAGTTTGGTAATAAAATGAAATAATATAATAATAATAATAACGACGACAATCTCATAAAGGCTGAAAAAGAAAAACAATTAAAATATTTGGATCTGGCCCATGAGGTTGTCGATATGTGGGATGTGGATTCAGCCATCTTTCTGCCGATAGTCATATAAGCACATGGGTTGATTGCTAAGAGCCTCGACCGACACCTTCAGAGGCTCACGTTAGGTATCTGGGTTAAGGGCCTGATGCAAAAGGCGGTCCTTCTTAATACGGCACGTATTGTGAGGAGGTTCCTGTCTCTGGAGCACCAACCACCGGTACCCGATACCGATATGACACTATTTTTCATATTTCTAAATATATTTTGTTTTTATTTTATATTTAAAAATGTAATTTATATGATTCTTTAATTGAATAGAGAGTAAAATAATAATAACTTAACACATCTTACAGTCGGCCGTCCGATCCCAAACTAAGCAGAGCTTGTACTATGGTTATCAGACCGCTGATAATAGATAGATATTAAATACTTCTAAATACATACATTTTATAGATAAATTACACCCAGACACATAATAATCATCACACATATATTTGTTCTGGGTGGGAATCAAACCTACGACCTCTGGCTTAGCAGTCAGGGTCTCTAACTTGACCAACAGGTCAGTCTATAACACAAATTACATAAATACAGATATTAAAAAGTACAGAGAAACTTTAATGTTTTTTTAGTTTCAAGCAATTATAAGAAAATATTCATATATATGTTCTGTACAACCAATATTTGAGAGCGTTTGAGATCGTTTAATAAAAAACAATTAATATAATTATTACAGTTTTCCATAGTTACATTTTTTTGGACATAAGAAGAAGAATGAATAAAATAATATGCAATGAATCGGTACTTTTATCTCAATATGACATAGACTTACAAAACGATTTTGATGATATTGTTTATCAAGTTGTAGTAAAAAAAACCTTTGGCAAACCGCATCAACTTGTTTTATTGACTGTTACTTAAGAATAGACTTCACCAACAGATTTCTATAACTAACAGGGGATCTAGTATTTTCTTGTCCCCGTAATATTACAATTTAAATCAATTTACAGAGTACTACGTCCCGAGTGGGTAAGGCTCTACCAATCTACTGAAGCACGGCCCCGCGATCAAAATCGATCACGATCCACTATTTATTTTAAATTTTTCGAGTCAGCTTATCCTAAATTCCTTTATATAATTATATTATAATATTTAAAATGTGCAAGTGACGTTAGTTGTATCTTATTTGTTACACTTTTACACATTAACTAATGAACGTTCCCAAGGTACACAAAAGACAGAAAATTGAAAATTGTGGTTCTGCAGAACAAGGACCAGGATCCTACATAGAATAGAAGAAAAAACTTAAAGACTTTTTATTAGGGCATTTGTGGAACTCTAGTAGCGTTTGATACTAATAATTATACAATACGATTTTAAACCCGGAGCGTACAAACCAAGGCATAGAACAAACTAAGCCACTTCCGAAAGTAAACAACAGAATTACTATTGTTACTGAAATTTATAGGTGTGAAGTTTGTCCTAATAATCCTTTGAAACTATGTAAGTACCCTAATAACTTAGTAGTTAAGTAATTTAAGTTATGTTATATGTAGAATATGTTGTTGTTTAACTTACCCCTACAGTTAATCGCTATAGAATAGAATGATATATGAGACAGGTAATCCTATAATACAATGATAGCAGGGAAATAATCTCGTCAAGTTAATTTTAACACCATTAGCGAAATTACACATTAGAACAGCTTAAGGCGGCGATCAGAAAACTGCCACTTTTTCAGACTACTATTGTTATTTTTTAGTTAAAAATATTTGTAACTCAATTACGCCTGAGCGGCGCAAGGTTCTTGACGGAATTTAGTACAGAAATAGGATAGGATATCATATAGGCTTCATTACCGGAAAAAAAAAATTGTACGCCACAGCTATTAAACCAATAAAATTCAATTTCACAGTTAGATAAAAAAAAAGTTACAATTCATAGATGGAGGAGATTTTAGTTTTTGTTATTTGTCTATTAACGAACCTTTCCGCTGACCATAACTATCTATGCAATGTTGTTTGAATAAATATTAGTGATCGAAGTAAGTCGAATATCAAACCCTTCTGAACTTTGTTCCCTCTTTTATGAGTATAAACTTATAGAATACACGTGTATGGTAATAGTTATTCGTAATAATATATTTATAGCGAATAGGATTGATATTGTTAGTAAAAATGTTAATAAATAGGTCATCATTAATAATCTTGCCATGTTTAAGAAAGCTGAAAATCAAGACCAAATGTAGATTTGCAGACCAAATTTTTGGGCTGGAACGATATACTAATAAAATGTAATTAAGTTAGAAGGTGAAAAACAAACGAAATTAATAAGAAGCATTTATAGAACTTTGGAAATAAATAAAGTCTCAGACTTTCTTAATCTACTACTGAAACTTTCAAAAGTTACAAGTTGTTCCTTTTCTTATCCAATATTTTAGCGGCCTTTTTAGCGTCTGTCTCTAAACTCTAAATTAACCAGGTGCTACAAATTACATAATAGTGATTTTATAGATATTTTCTGCCTACTCTGGACGAGAACAACGCGTGAGCATATGTATGAATGTATGTGTGTCTATTATCAATCAATTCAAATATTATTAATCTTCAATATTTATATAAATTGTAATATGTAACAAATTCACTTTTAGTCAAAACATTTAGTTTTAGTTTTTTTTTTGCTTAAAGGGGATAAACATATGTAATATATAGAAGGCTTTTTAATCAAATATTCCATTCGAGACAAATAGATAGAACATTATGTCTGAGTGTCTAATATCAGACTTTGATTTAGATTAAGTTTTGAAATTGCATTGTTCCAGTGATAATAGTCAAATCCAATTTAGTTTGTATGCTGGGATACTAATATAGCAGAGATTTATCTTCAAAAATTAAAGGAAAAAATATCAACTGTCCCTATTTTCTACAAAACATGGTCAGTTATTAACTTTAGCACTAGCATGTTTTAAAATTAAATTCTCTCAACAAAAACAAATTCAATGGAGAACTATAGAAGTTTAATAGTCTTTTTTCAATGTCTGTCTGTCTTCAATATTTTTTTAAATTCGCATTTAGTCTTTTTTTTGTGTTTAAACTCCCACGGATGTATACCGACATACCACCCCACCGGAGCTGACGGTGGGGTGGTATGTTGGACTCGAACCGACTAAAACCACGATGTTCCGTCACAACTGGGTTTGTTGCAAGGGACCTGGTTATACCCTAGCAGGGATGCTTCAAGGAAACCCTGTAGGCCCATGACCCATGAGGGAAATCCACACCTACTTTTTCGTGGTAAACAGAAATTTCTTATTATCTGAGGCGAGACGAGCCTGAATCAAATGGCAGTTACGTACGACAACGGTTTTCTTACCTAGATATACGAGTATGTGACAGTTGTTTCGTCTAGTTGTCTCCCAAGATAGTCTGTAGGTAAACATTTCACTGACCTTTTAATAATACAGACATATTACAAGAAAGATTTGTGAGCATTTAGGCATGTAGCGTGGGCAAGAAGTGTTTTAGATATATTTATGTGTTAGAAAGTCTTGAAGTCTATCAAGAAAAATCTCTATTGGCGTTCATAGCGGACCCTAAACAACGTTGATACAACATTAAATGAAAATGCCTGAGGTGCTCTCAGAAAGCTTTAAATAATTACTTTTCATGAAACTACATAAATATGATTCACACTTCTATTATGTTTAAATGATATGACGAGGTGGGTAGTACTTTTTGTTAATAGGTAGTTTTGTTACTAATAGGTATTTAAATCTTTCGGATAAACGTTAAATCTTTAGCTCACGGAATATTTCAGTTCCATGTTACCTAAAAATTATAATATAAAGATACATTGGAATGTAACTACCCATATCTACTATATATCTGTATAATTTTTAGTCACTTACCATCAGGTGACCCATCTACTCGTTTGCCTCCTATCGCACAAAAAAAAAATCCATAACCTAAATATATTATTATTATAAATTGCATTTTAAAACGTTTTAGATACCTTTTGTAATTAAAAAATACATACATTATATGTTATATAAATATAATTACATTACATTCAGCCTAACCGTGTGATCGAATCGAACCATGTGGGATGAATTTTATCAATAAATATATCACTGTTGTCTGTGTTTAATTTAGATAATAAATATAACAACAACATTATTTGTCCTTATAGTTGCGTGCATATATTACTGACATTATTTTCGTATAAATATATGTATATATTTTTTGTGTTGTATGTACAATATATTTTATATTTATGTTTATATATTGGTATATGTAGTGGTATGTATATTTAGTGTATGTATATAAACATGTCAATACATTTCTTAGTATAGTATTAGAGTAACCTTCTTTTGACTTCTTCATTTGTATATCTACAAACTGCCGTATGTACTAATCCATTGCACTTGTCCATTACAAAGTTTGCCTGGAAGAGATCGAAGCTAGCGATAAGACCGCCGATTGCACCAGTTGCCCGTATATTTTTTGTTTTATATTGTATTTTTTATCTGTGTTGTACAGTAAAGAGTATTGTATTGTATTGCATCGTATTGTATAACTTAGCAAATTCCTTGGTTGGACTATTTTTATGATCTAGGCTATTTGGACAATCGTCTTATTATGTTAGAGGGACAGACGTAACGTTCGTATTTGCACAATGCCATATATTTCAAATTTATTTTCCTTAAATCCTTCTCCTTTGTTAATATTTACGGTCACGGGTCTTATTCACACACTCCTGCGTAAATAAACACATTAAATCAAGATTCATGGCAGATATAGGGCATGAAAACAATATAACCAAATTAGGTCAATTGTAGCGTTCATAGTCCTGTCACTATGATTAAATGAAGGGTTAGCTTAACAATAGAGTTAACTTAGCCATGACGAGATTTATTTACACATAGATAGCTGTGTTCCATCATGGACACAAATATTCTTAGTGTGTAGTGAGTGTATATCTATACTTATAAAGTCACGCCTATATAACCGAAGAGGTAAGCGGAGGCGTTTCAAACGCCCCCCTTACATGCCTACAGTTGAATTAGTAGTTGAATACGTATATTTTGTAAATATTTTGTATATTGTCTTCTCAACGTACCGGGGTGAAAAATAATCACATGTTGAGGTGTTTTTTTTTTTAATTCCTTCTGCAGTGTAATTATATCCAGATTCGGTCCTCGAGCTCTAATAATTACAACAAATTATATTTTAAGCAATAGCCATCCGGAGATGACTAGCCTCAGTCAATGACAAACGTTCACGAGCATAACACACGTGCTAGCCATCGTCCACCTCAACTATATTGAAGGGAGCCGAACTACCTAACAAATGCCATCATTGGCAGGACTTCTAGGCTTCGCCCCGACGTCATTCAAAACAGAACACTTCATTGTATCTTTAGCTATGAAAAATATATTAATAAATAAATATATATATATATATATATATATATATATTATCTAAATATATATATATATATAATCTTTCACTGTTGAAGCTGTACGCTTGTGGAATGCGTTGCCAAAGAACATTAGGCTAGCGGAATCATTAAACATTTTTAAGAAAATGGTTCATGACTATTATTTATCAATTTAGTTCTGTTATCTTGTATCTATTATTTCCATATTAATGGTATGTATGTATGTACTGATGTATATATTTATATGCGTATGTATGTATTTTTATCTGTATGTGTGTTAGTATGTATGTTTATCTATATTTGTATTAGTATGTATGTTATATGTTGTACATAAATAGGTTTAGTTTTTTATACAAGTTTTATATTTGAAAATAAGTGAGTATAGTTTTAGTTGAAGTGATCCTCTAACTACCTCTGTCTCTCCGAATGATTATAATCCATTCTAAGGTTGCCTGGAAGAGATTGCATATAGCAATAAGGCCGCCATTTGTACATTATATAGTTGACACTTGCACTGTATCTATTGTATTTAACTGTAAGAATGGTGTACAATTAAAGACTATTCTATCTATTCTATCTATCTATCTATCTATCTATCTAATAATACCTTTAAACGAGCAATTCTTGTATATATATAACCTGAATCTCGGAAACGGCTCCAACGATATTCATGAAATTTTGTATGCATAGGATTTCGGGGCCGATAAATCGCTCTAGCTAGGTTTCATTTTATAGAAAACGTCGTTTTATCCGTGTTTTCAGGCAATGAAAACCTGCTACAATATCATTAGAATACGAAGGTAAATTTCGCCACTGTCTACGAGGTTGTAATAGATCAGGTGGGAAATAGGGCGGTTCCGTAACCAGTTTACCCCGGTTCGAGTCCTGATGATTTTTTTATTTTACTTTTTTTTTTGTTCTTTTACACGATTACCAATATATATATATATATATATATATATATATACATATATATATATCATCCAGGCACTAATATATTAACTTGCCACATCTCACACTCGGCCGTCAGATCAGACGACTTTGTGCGTGTAGCTTAGCAGTCACGGTGACTAACAACTACACCAACAGGTCAGTCAAATAGTAGTAACTTATAGTTTAATCAGAAAACATTAACGATAGGTAAATTTAATTAGAAAATTATTTTAGGTGACTAACTTTAACTTCGCTAACTACACTTATATTCAATAGACAAACCTGACAATAAACAAATAAAATAGTTTTAAAATAGATTTTAACTTACACAATACTAAACTAACTTTTTGGCAAATTTAAAAGATTATGAAAAAGTTCTTAGCAAAAAGTCTTAAATAAAAAAACTTGACTGTTTTCAAAGTTTTTATGAAGATTGTCTATATACACATATTATTATTCGGAATTTTGTATTCGAATAAACAGTATATCAATATTCAAAATAATATTCCAACTAACCGATAGGTGTATTCTATTCTATGATTCCAACTTTCCAGTGAATCTTAGACTCATTTCAAATATTAACTGGAGAGAAAATATCAGTATTATTTTTCTGAAGTAAATGTTACAATATATTCTTGCTGCAAATATTAACGCTTTTTTCCGCTTGTCTGAAACTTACGCCGAGTGTGTAAACCTTGGGAATGTACGCTCAAGTTTTGAGCGGGTTTATATTTACCTAAGATACTGTTCAAAGAAATGCAAATGAAGAAAAATAAATGTATGAGTTAAGAGACGAGTAAACTCTCCTCTGATATTAGTACCTAATGTTATTTTAAAGTTATACCTGTTTATTTATAACTTGGTGTGATTTTCTCTATATACATTTAGCAAAATTCATTTTAATTTATTTCATGGCGTAGGATGATTTATATTGTGTTTGAAATTATTCATACAATGTAAAATTATTCATTTATACGACCATACAACGTGGGACGACGGACGGAGTTTTTAATACAATTATTTTCATTGTAATGCTACAATTGACGTAATATCACTTGAGTTTCAAGCTAAAATAGCTTTTTTTAAATTACAATCTTGTTCACGATCGGCTTAATACTATTTAATTAATTGTTACCAAATCCGATAGATGGCGTTGCAGTGGAATTGAGTCGCGCTTTAGTTTGTTGCGCACGGGCACATATAATGTAATTTGTGTCTATAAATAAATGTCTCTCTCTCCTTTTATTTGGAGTATCACCGGAATCTTAGGTATCTTGTACCGATAACTGTACAATATACTGTACTGTTAATATCCATATATATCATAAATTTTGAATTGTTGGTACAAAATGTGTGTAGGAGGTACGACTCTAAAATATGTATATATTTACTATAACACTGGTTGTACTCAAAGCTTTGCGGGTAAAATTATTGGTTCTGTATCACTAAATTATTATTATTAGTAATAATAGGTTAGTGCTATGTATACATTCATATACATATATCTATATAAATATCGTTTTAATTTATTGAATGACAGATTCTACATCGCAGTTATTGACCCAAGTGGTAAATTAAAAAGGACAATTAAAAACGGTAATTTAAAAAATACAGTACTAAATATAGTACTTTTATCAGTTATTGATTGTTTTCTGAAAGCATTATTAAATATTTAATATCTATTTACCTTTTTGAATTCATACTATTATTGTAATATTCATCTAAATCCATGGAACAAGTTTTATGAGCAGTTTCTTCTATTGAACTTGGTTTCACAATATTATTGGTAATTTGTTTTAATACTGAATTATTTCTATAAAGAACAGGTACTGAGGTTGATAACAGTCTTCTCGTTTTAGTAAATCCATCGGTTTGATGATATGAGTCATCTCCAAAATGAATACCCGACTGCATTTCTGTGTTTGTGTTCTTTATTGTTTAAGGGTTCTTTCATTTCTAAATTATACAGAAATGCAGTCGGGTTTTTTAGTTTCTTAAATTACCATTTTTATACATATGACACACAAATTCATTAAGATTACGCAGATTGTGCTAAAATCCATGGATCCGTTCAGGCTGCAGAGCGTGCCAAACATTTGAATTTGGAGCCAAAATTCCGCCATATTTTGTTTGATATACCCAGTGTCACTCTCACAGTAAATACGAATCTAACTACACCTCTCAAGCTAAAATCCATTGAGCCGTTCAGGCCGCAGAGGGTGCCAAACAATTATACATACATACAAACATGCTCTCGAAAAACATAACCCTACGTCTGGCGCAGTGTCGTAAATAGATTACTGAAACAACTTGGTAATGGTAATGGTAAAGGGCTCAGTTTCTGCATTTAGACTCATGTTCGGTTCATTATACGTTCAGGCGGCTGACTAGTTGAGCCAGCCTAGCTCCTTCCAGAAGAAGCCTCCTGGGGCGTTTACAGGCTTCTAGGAGCGTCCTCGCGCCTGCGAGGATTTCTGCCCGTTGTGCAGCCACGCCCTCGCATTCCAGGATGACGTGGGCGGCCGTTTCCTCCGCGCTTAGACAACCCCTGCATTGGGGGCTATCGGTCGCGTTAATGACGAATAGGTGTCGGTTTAGAGCCAAATGGCCTGTAATGCTACCGACTAAACCTAAACTATTCGGATGTCCGTTCTGTGAAGACTGATGAGTCTACGCGATAAACGTGGTGATATATTTGTTAATACCAGTTTGGATTGCCTGCAGCCAGGTGTGTTAATCCATCGGCTATTGTGTGCTTCTCGAGTCCTTTGCCTTACCCAGGAGCGATATAGGTTGAAGGGTAGTGGCAGGAGTGTGGTAGGGCCTGCCACTAGTGTTGTGGATCCCTTCCTTGCTAGCTCGTCGGCGGCATCGTTACCGAGTGAGTTGCTGTGCTCCCTGATCCATTGTAAAATTACATGGTTCCCCGAGGCTAGGCGTTCTAGCGATTGGTGGCATTCATAGATGAGACCGGAGTTCATGGTGTTGCCCATTAGGGCCCTTAGTACCGCCATACTATCTGACAGTATGCGGATGTTGTACTTCTTGATGCCTCTTGACATAGCTGCGTGGGCTGCGTATGTTAGCGCAACACATTCGCATTGAAAAAATCGAACTGTGTCCGCCCAGTGCCAGCGATATTTTTATGTTTAAGTCTAGTGAGTACACCCCGGCTCCAGTACCTGACCCCATTTTGGAGCCGTCCGTGTATATCCGGACTTCATTTATGACAGAATGATCACTATCGTTTTCCTGTACTTCTATACAGTACCTTCTTTCGAAGATGTGTTGTTTAGGAATCCTGTCACATGGGGCAGCTATCAGAGGTTGGTAGTCAACTAGTAGATTCCGTAGAGGTTGTTCGCATGCATCCAGTGACGGCCGTACTGAAACAACTATCAAGGGTAATTAAGTTCTTTCGAACATCAAAGTAAATTTTTCTTCTCTAGAAAGCATCCACTTTTAAAGTTCTACATAAAAGAGAGATAGTATCTAAAGTACTGTAAGCATGAAAAAAACGACAATTGCGCAAGAAGGAGGGTTATGGTTTTCGGATGTATGTCAGTACATTATGTAAATATATGTATGCATATATTAATGTATATATTATTTTTCCTTGTCATGTTTTCCATTCCATTTTAAACCGCTACGTGTAAAATCAAGGATCATCAATCATCATGAACAATCTATTTTCTCATATTTTAAATTGAATTTATTTCACTCAAGGTTTGTCCGCTTCAAATAAGAAGATAAAAATCCACCTTAACAGTGTCATATTAATCAAACCCACTAAACAAACAAGTAAGTGACAGTTTTTATAGACTAACATTAAAATCTTGCAGTATAAAAGGTAGAGAAAGAGTATATTCTGAAACAAGTACAGTCAAGTGTACCCTAAAAAAAACGAAATTGATGGTATATATAAAAAAACAACCTTGCATAATTTTCTTATTCCTGAACAAAGAGAGTTGTGATTGACGGAAAGTGTTTCTCATGTTTTCTAAAGTAGTTTTACAACGCGAGGTTACGGCTCAGTGGTCGTTCAGCAATAATGTTTTTGAAGGAACCCTGTGTATAAATAATTTTTATAAATATATAATAAAGCCAAAACCGGGATAGTTGGCTCTACTTTCGTGAGGCCTTCATCGTGCTGTGGACTTCGATAGGCTGATGATGATGATGATGATTGTATATAATAATATTTTCAACATCAATTCGCACAGACGACATAGACTTAACACGCGTTATTTTATTATAATAGTTGTTCATTAAATAAAAAAATAAATGTAACACAAAAAGCCATAGTATGTAACTGTTAATGCAACATTCAATTCTAATAAAGTGGTGCCTCGTATATCTCTATACATATGTTAAGTGGGACATAGTCGCAGGCCCCAGAAGACCTAATAATAACTTAAGTTTATTCAATTCAGTATTATATTTATACATACAAAAATCCTTTTGTAATTAAGTAATCTCTATAAAACGGAATAAAGATGTATAAATTTTGATGTTTTTCTTATTATATGCTGGACAATAGTTAAAATTACTTCAAAACTAATAAAACGATAAGATTATTTGCACAAATCAAAACTGAATAAAACAGAATAACACTAACAAACAACACATAACACACAAACTAACACAAAACAACGACAACACAAATCACGTTCAACAAACGAAGATATATGTACGTATGTAAATTCGTGGTGGGTAATGTTAGTTAATGTTAGTTTTATACTTTTGCTTGAATACAATTAGGCACAGATTATCTGTATATATAAATATGTATGAACGACTAAACGCAAGATTATTTCATGATATAGTCAAACATTAGTGATCAGTACTTACATTATACACCGAAAATAACCAAACAAACAATGAGGAGAGGATTTCCTCAGAGGAGGGAAGAGGGGTTTTTATTGATGCATAATCAATACATATGTACATTGTAAAGTAGAGAAGAAAGATAATTTTATCATTGCAGCCGTAGTAGTTCCTCCAAAGTTTAGGAGGCAGAAAAATACGAATTTAATGAATAAATATCAACATCTTTTGAAGCAGAATCAGAGCGTTGTTTACCGACACATAGTGACTTAAGAAACTTCCAGAAAAACATTAAATTCATATTAAAAAGATACTATAATATACTTATTACAAAAACGGCTACAGTATGTATGCCTAGATAGATATATGTGTTTATAAGTGTAAATACAATCTGTATGTTTCATTTGATATTATATACTATTAAATATATTAATATTTATCCATTAGTACCTAATAATTAATTTATATATTTACCAAAAAATATTTAATTACTTACTTATTTCATTATTATATGGATATTCTATATTAGAGTGGAAAGTGGAACACGCTGTAGTAGATGCAGCAAAACAAGTTTCTTATCTTGTTTACAACTTGTCTCAGCTCAATGCGCATACAAAGCTGCGAATGTGAACCTACTAGCTGCACATTCGCCTTTTTTCTTTTGCAATTAAGATTGTTTTCTTTTATAATCCATCTATCTAGCTTACTTATACGGTATTCTTATAATATGATTAATAATGGGTTTCGTACTGTTCACTAGTGGTCTGTGATTTGATTAGTGAGTTGTATGTGCATTTAGAATTGAGTGTAGAGTGGAAATTTGCTTGTGAGGATAAACCTACAAAGGATTTTTGACAACTTTGTACCACATAATCACTAATAATAACAATAAACCCGACATAGTGGTGATGGACACTATTTTTTTAAATTGTTAGGTATATGTATTTTGTTATATTCTTTTATAATTTCATAATATAATTTATATGTTTGTTTAATTAAATAAATAGTATAATAATACTATATCTCAAAATGATATTGTAGGGCCCAATTAATATAAAAGAATATATCTGATTGTATATTTTTTGTGGAATTTAAAAAATGTAACAATGTTATTATTTAATTCAGGAATAAATATTTTTCTAAAGTAAGCAAAAAAGCAAAAATACAGTCTTGAATTATACATTTGATATATTTATTTGAAGTGTCTGTTTGTATGATTGTGTGTTTGTGTGTCTACCTGGGACACCGTTCCAAAAGCGCTAAACCAATTTCAATGCCGTTTTTTTGATAGAGTGAGAGTGTTCTTCTATATATATGTGATTGAAGTCAATTTAACCGTTTACAAGATTAGGGGGGTGAGTATCAAATAAAAGGGCATGATCTGTTCAATAAACTACGCTGCTAAACTGTCTGAAAGTTACGGGACGTGAAAGTGATAATGATGCAAGTAATGTAACCAAATATTATTTGCGATTGTGCAGACATTGTGATTTCATCTTATTGGTATAGCGTTGATAACACTCACAAGCTTTAAGGTTACTTCAGCCATAACCTCTATATTGGACTGAAAAATACCCGTATATAGGATTAGTACATTGATATATTTTTATCACAATTATAGGTGGGGCGTTGTTAGTAATTTACGTACCAACCGTATCGACCGTACCGTTAGAATAATTCAAGATAGTTGTATAGTATTATGTCTTCTATGTTTAGACACTTCTATAACTAAAAATTAATGCAAATATGCAAATATATAATGATAAATAAGATCAGCAGCAGATCAGCAGCAATTATTGATAAATAAGATCAGCAATGTTACACACAGCGATAAATAATGAAGAATATGGTACTGATCAGGTTGATCGATTATTTTGTGACCCAGGCTGCCTAACAGGAGGTCGTGGATTCGATTCCAACACGGGACAATATTTTGTGTAATAAACAAATATGTAGGCAAGAGAAATATCCAGTCATTAAGTCCAGCATATAAGCAAATTAATGGACCATTCATTGAAAATGTTTTTATTGAATTAATTGATTGAGCTTCGGTTTAGGGTCACTTTATGGTCTTTAACCATGGACCGTGGACGAGAGATTACCCAAACTTATGCCAGTCGCGAGGTCTACGTGCTGCTGCATCCACACAGGGCGCTCCACTAGTGTGTGAAGTGCGGTATCTTTGCGGTAGCCGCAATGGTGGCAAACAAAAGTTGGCTCTCGGCCTATTTGATACGGGTACTTCCCGTGTCCTGCGTTTTATCGCCCAAGTCATTCTTTCCACTCCGTCGGGAGCACCTGGTAGAGTGGGGACCGTTGTATCTCGATCTCATAATCAAAAGATACAAGCCACTGATACAAAGACGCAAGGCATAGCGCATCCAGGTCCCATGGCGAAGTCCTGGCTATGAGACTCACCATTTCAATACCCTTCTACCGTACCGTATATATTTTATCTTGGCAAGGTCATCATCGGTAGCGATTAATATTGTTTTTATTTTGTTACACTTCCTTAAAAAAATTCACACTTTTTTAGACAATTTTATGCACGAACTTATTCTGTTAATTTACATATGAATAACATGTTATGATGCGGAGCTAGGTGCTAATTGCAGAAGCGAAAGCAGGAGTTGTCGCGCCGCTTACTTCTATGTCAACAGTGGTTAAACTGAAACTAATTTCTATTTTGACGCTGCATGAAGCTCACTACTACGAGTATACGGTATATGTAGTTGATCAACTGACTTACTAGAAAAAGAAACCGCCTTACACGGTGAATGTGATCTACATCGGAGGGCGATAAGGAAATATCAACTTTTCAACTTTTCTAGCAATGTTATTCAAAATACTAATTGTGAAGTTTTTCTGATTTTATAAAAGGGGATTCCAATAAATTTTGAATGGTACATTAATATTTTTTTGCTTTTGATTTGATATTTAAAGTATCGGTTTTCAATTAATCAATCCTATTAAATTCGTTTTCGTTTTTCAAAGATAAGCGTATAAAATACGAACTTGAAATTTTAGAGACACCCTATTGTCTATAATTACAATTTTTTCACAATATACAATGCAAGAGTTCAGATCAGTTCTAATTTTGCTCAGGACTACTCGACTCGTTCTTTCAGAAGTTATACGGGGTTGAAATGTTTTAAAACCCTGATCTCGGGAACGATTTCTAAGCTGACCGTAGGATTGATTATATAGAAAAATATAAAATAATAATAACATCAACAATAATAATAAAAAAATAATACAGTAACAAGATACTAACTGGGTAAACCGATTGCATTTTTTGTGTCAAAGATATTATCGTAAACCAGTTTATAAAGGTTAAAATTACTTTGGAGTGGGTCCAACGTAACATTTGTGAAGCAATTCTTTGTTTTTATACACAACAAATGAACTGTATTTATGTTTGACAATCTATCTGTTATTATGTCGCATTTAGACCAAAATAGCAGAGGCATGAGGGAGTATAAACAAATATATCGTTAATATCGAATTATCTAAATATGTTCAGATCATTGGAGATACGAATAAATTGAGTATGAAAATATAAATGGCTTTTCTAGTTTCTAGGTTAGTAGAATTATTAATATTCTAATTATAAGTTGCTACGGGAGTAACGTATATGGGTGATATAAAGATCACCTTTTTGTATTCAGTAAAAAAAGATTTTCTTTATGAAATATATATTTTTTTTGTTGTGAAATAAGTATCTAGTACACTTAATTCTCAATAGTAATTTGGTCAATCTGGTAGTACCGGATACTAAAAACAATAAATTACAGAATAAATTATAGCAAAACAAAATTTCTTGTCAGCTTGAGTCCTGCTTAATGACATGAAATACTTATTTTTAACCGACTACAAAAAAGGAGTAGGTTCTGACTGTATGTTTTTTTTTATGTATGTTAAGCGGTTTCTCCGCTTAGTGTTGACCGATTTTCAATATTTTTTTTTTCAAATGTTTTATTTGACATAATATTACACTCAGGCTTTAGTTCCATAGGATTCCTGAGAAATTACGATTAAGTTCTTATATTGCACGTCAAGAGTAATGCGGAAAAGACTTCGAAAAGTGCATTGAAGACGGCTATCAAGTTTTTTAAAGCCTCTTGTGACACTTTCAAATTATAACTTTTCAGATATTATTAAATTTTATTAAACTTTAATTTTAAACCTCTTTGTTAAGCGTGTATTTTAATATGATTTTTACATTAAAATCTTACGTTACGATTTGTTAGCTCGAAAGCAAATTACTTAACATTATACTTTTAAAAAAATATTGGAAAGAATTAACAACACGAAGACGGTTTTGGGGATTTTTAACAGCAAAATGGCAATGATACAGATTTGCATTTGACATTTGAGGCATTTGATACGAGTATAGACATTTACCACGTGTCTGTAACAAATGCCAATCTACTGGTTCCGGTTCCCGCTGTCCTCGAGTTTAGGGTTTCGGTTTCATTATGTAGGTAAAACTAGCTTATACTTAATTTACTATTAAAGCCAAGTTCTGTAAATAATCCATTTTTTTAAAGACACACATTAAAACAAAATTTAAATCTGATTGAACCAATTGAAGCACAAGTATAATGCCTAGTTTTTCCATACAAATTATCTTATAATTACCTAATCAATTTTAGTTTCATACAATAAATATAACTGGTTTACACTACCGGGTATTTATTTATATTTCTAAATAAAATCAAGTTCTTATGCTGTTACTTTTGCTTGATGTATTCCTATTATTTAATAATAAAATATTAATAAACACTGCTCTCGTCAGCTAGCTCTGTCAAACATCAGTGGGAATACCTATCATGTACATCTCAGTTTTATTGCAAGTACCATAAATAACATCCATTTTGTTGGATTGTTGTTTGTTGCATTAGTTATGAATTATGTACAGACGAAGTTGTCTCAAATTAGTATTAAAATTAATGTAATAATGTGTAATCTTATAAGTTTTAAATATATTTTATCTTGTTATTTTCCTTTCTACATACACATTTATTGCAACTAAACAAATCGATGTCCCTCTTAACTGGGTTAGACATAGGATCTCAAATCCGTTTCTTTACTCCATGTGCTCAAATAGTCTCATGTTTGTATTCTGCATATGAAAAAAAATAATAAAGAGAGTCTACTGGCACGTGTCAGTGTTGTGTATATATACAAGTATAGCTTTATAAAGACGATTTTACTGTACTTTTATGTACTTCCTTGTTCAAAATAAATATTCCTACGCAGTCGACACGTGCAACTTAGAATGTTCGAGATCAAAAATTATTAATGATCTTGAATATTCTAAGTTAACTTTCCTCATTATCTATCCATCACTCAACGGTACAGCTATTAAACAATTGTGATTATCATTCATCATAATTTTGAAACGATTTGCACTATAATTTAATAACAATATGTACATGATTCTTAGGATCGGTAGAATTAGGTATAATCACGCCAGGGAGAATGGTCGGATCTGGATGCAATTTGGCACATAAACAGATTATAGTCTAAAAAAAACACATTACAAAATCACGCGCAATAAATGAGAAAAAGATTTCCTAGCTGTATGTCTGTCAACTTCACACAAGCTTTTGAATTAACCCATACCAAATTTCGATACCAGGGACTGAAATAAATATTACAAGTTTTTTGTGCTGAATCCGAAAACATTGCGATCGTCACGCACGTACGCCTATTCTCATGTATATTTAAGTGAACACAAAGGGGGTCTGTTACGTCAGCAGAAAAAGTATATACAATGTAACACTTTATGTACACTCGTATATTCAAGAATTGTTATGCCCTCCGTTACAGTCACATAATTTATAGCATATCACAGATACTCAGATGGTGTGTCACTAATATTTGCTATCCTCGGGCATATAAATCAATTCTGTGATAAGTTATTGACGGGATTTAGGCAATGACATGTTTATTTATAGTTAGTAGTCATTCTCTTAGCACAAGTACAACAACCTTAAACTACACTAATGTATAAATACTATTTTTATATTTAGTTGAACTTTTTTTTATTATCCAACTCAGAGTCTTAAGTGAGCTGCTCGACTTTGAGGTCAGAGGAGGAAGGGGAATGAGGAGCGGGGGGTGAGGGGACGAGAAAGAGGAAAAGATGATTTGGGCTTCCAGTACCCTCACTCACTCGACAAAATAATGCAAGCATTCTACCAGTCGAACCAGCCCATTCGTGCTTAAGTATGGCTCTCTCGATATCGTAAGATCTCTTACTTTTGACGTAATACAAATTGCTTTCAGGAATAGTCCTCAAGGACTGAGTTCGCTATTTTTTATTATTACTTATTTGATGTTACATTGAATGCTCATAATATGAGTTACAACTTATAGGTAGAAGTTTTAGTTAGAATTGATGTACGGCTGGTACTTAAAATGTGTAGATCTAAGTTATAAGTACCAGTTACTTTACAAGTTTCTCATAACACACAGTAATACTTTCATATTTGAAATCATTTTGTATTCACAGTTGCCTATCAAGTAACGAGCTAATCTATTACTATCAATATTTTTATCTATCAATATAACCCGATCTACACGTTATTCTGAACGAAGAAAATCGTTTAACTATGTTTTTTTTATTTTATTTAGGCTTGCTTTCTACTTTAGGCTGATGAAATAAATGATTTTTCTTTTTTTTTCCTTTTTGTAGAATAATGATTTGTTGCATATGAATTGGAACATAAAGAATAAATATTTACAATTCAGTCTCTGAAAAATATAGAACATTAAACCTGTGTTTCTTTCACTACATACTTAATTAGAAAGAAATACGAAAAACAAAAATTATTAACAAAGGTAAGGGTAAATAGCAAGTATTGTAAGTTAGTATAATACCTCAGCCTGTATGAGACAAAAAGCGCCCTTAGCTTAGCAGTGTGGTACTTCATAAAAGTAGTGCTGGTTAATACCTGCTAGCTGATATCCACTCTAGATGTTAGTACAATTCCTAACACTTAGACTGAATATCACAGACAGTGGGCCATCGTACTATTGTATTTTTAGATTGCTAAAATTAGAAAACTCCTTAATAATTTAACTAATAATTTTATATCATTATATATTTGAAGGATAGCTGGTCCCTTGTAAACACGCGTCATAAAATTCAGAAGTGTCGATCAGTAGCTCAGTCGCTCAACTAGTTCCTTATATATGGAACGAGAACACGGCCCCAGCTTCTCGACCCAAACTTAAAAAAATTAAAACATATTTTTAGGCTTTCCGTGGATGCAGCATTAGCGCCGCACAACCAGCTGTGAAGATTTGATTCCTAAATTGAGCATATCTTAAACCTTACACATCTACACACATTACGTTACAATTACGTACTTAAACCGATATGTTCCTGCGGAGTACAACGACGGGGTAAGACTTGAAATTCGAACTCAGAAATACTGCAACAATTCCAATCGACAGTTCTTCGAATGATTACCAATGCTTCCTGGTACATTAAAGCACATAGCTTGTGGGAATAAAAAAAAGGAAAAATCGTTTTTGTTCGAAGGCTAATTCCGTCGAGAGTAGAACACTCATATATAATCATTATATTTGTATCGAAATCGAAACGAAAGGATTTATAAACAATCGAATGTTTTCTAATATACCCAAGGGGTTATCAAATGAAAGGGCACGATGTGCGTATTACATAGGTGTACGTGACATCAAAAACGATCATGCTGTCTAAAAGTTAGTGGAAGTAAAAGTGACAATTATGCACACTTCATTTCTGCATACTGGGGAATAATATTTTACTTACATTAATGTATTATTCCCCAGTGTGCAGAAATAAAAGAAATTAAAAGTTGTAGTGGTTGTCTCTATTTTCTATATGTGTTATATATTGATGGTTAATTTTGTTTTGAGAATTTGGTACTAGAAAAAAAAACCTTTCTCACAGATTTATTTTATATCGCTACTAAGCAATAGTAATAATATTTTTGTGGATGCACTCTTATGCAGTGTTTAATAAGTAGGGTATAAAAAACTCTGGTCGAACATATTGTTTAATAAGTATTGTATTTGTTTGACATAAACACGAACGAACACTGGTACAGCTAGTATATATAGTACAGTTTGAATATCAAACGGGCCGGTGTACTAGGTAATACTTGAAACAATTTCATACTTCGAATGCCTGTCTATCCACATATCAGGCTACGAAAATCTTTCTGTGCTCCAATTTTTATTTTTAAATATATTATAATTTAATATGACTATTATGATCATATATTCACATACACTTGTCCATGGTCACATAACCATGGCTAGAAGCGAGATAATGTTTAATTCAAAATGTATTTAACGTTTAACTAGAGAAATAACACATTATCTTCAATTAGTATGAGCCTGGCTAAATTTGATAGCATTCCGTAAATGTGTTATAATTCAAATATAGGTACAATTTCGCATAACCCCTATAAATTATTCTACCAAAATGAATTAACAGCCTTGAAGATTGATTTGGGGGCGAAACAAGATGTAAAGGTAATGAGAAACACAAATTACAAAATAATTAACAAATATATTATATTATCCTTTATTTAGGGTTTTCAAAGTGATTAATTGAATTATATTTTACATATTTCGAAATTGGTAGTAAACTTATTATACTAGTTATCATAGCCTTGTTGTACTCTTATTTTAAAAATACTATTCGTTCACAGAGTATTGATATATGTATATACGTTAAAAATTAAATTCTTAAGTTAAAATCCCTGTTTTATAGTTTGAATGGTGTGTATAATTTGGAAACTTCGGTATAATTTTAACTCTTAACAATGTTTGACAACTCTAAAACATCAATTTACAATTCGCATAAAATTTGTAACAAGTAATTACATTTGTAGGGTCGTTAGCAAAGTTACGCGACGGCACGTACGTGCGTCACACTCTTAATTTAAAAAGTGTTTAGTCTGTTTTTATTCATGACTACGACATATTACGTCACAAATAACAGAAAAAATTTTGCCATAGGGGAATTGTTTTTTTTTTTTTTCTATCTTGATTTGACTAAATTTTGTTAAAATTTTTTTTAAATGGCAAAAGAACGTCCTCATAATGGTGGATCTCGTTTTCTTAATCGTTAAATAACCTTTAATTAAATTACAAACACTTTTAGTATACACCGAGTTTCGTGAATTGAAAAGAATTTAGTTATATACATACATATGTACATTCACGCCTAAAGAGTAGTAGATTATAAGAATAGACTAGACTAGACTAGTAGTAATTCACTACCACATATTTTCAATTCTAATTTAGTCTCAGTTACTTTATAAGTGGCAAGCCTTTTGCAGTCATTCGGGTACTTTTGGGAATTTGATGGGCAAATTTGGAGTATATTGACAGGAGCCAGTTTAAGTTATACCTATAACTTATACTGGATTCTGCCGGGACATCCGACAGCACTAAAAAAAGTATATCTAATAAATAAGATATTGCAAAAGGTATGGGTAAGGAAAGCTATATTTGTGATAATAATTTCTATTTTTGAATACTTGAAACTTATTCAAAAAAATCAAAATGTAATGAAATTGTAGACAAATATTGATATCTTGAGAACTGTAAAATGTAATATACATATATCTAAGAAGTAAACGCCCGCTATCTTTCATATACATATGTACTTAAAGTATTTCTAAATTTAAAGTTCAAGTTGGCTTAGAATAACAATAAAAGACAGAAACACTATTTACACGGTAATGTCAGTTTACAATTGCTGTAATTTCCGTATATGTATTGGAATGTTTGTACAGTCCCCGCGACACAAGAATTAATTCTAGTGCGGGAGGAGTCTTTAAAAAAAAAGAAACAAATACTATAAATGCGATAGTACCTGTCTGTCTGTTTGTCTGTCACGCTTTAAGGGGTGATTAGCTAAACCAATCTAAATGAGATTTGGTGTAGAGGTACACATGACCTTGGGAAAGGGGAATACATAAATAGACTACTTTTGAAACTCAAATAACATTGTGACTTTGAAAGTAACTTTCTCTTTCTGTTTACTGTGAAATATTGAAAGGGAAAAGGGAAGAAAAGGAAAGAGAAAGGACGGAAGAAAAGGAAGTAGATTACGGAGTGTAAGCAATAACTCAAGTAGATCAGGGTCGCATACCATCTAACTCGTATTGGCTGATACCGGGAGATACGAACCCTCTTCCTCTGTTCAGAGTTCTCTGAGCTCTGTATCTTGAATATACCAAAAAAAAATAAACGCTAGTTACATAAAGCCACAAAAATTAAAATAAATCATTGTTGAATCCCACGCACTGAAGAAAATGACTTTATATTTTATTAACATCGCGATTATAAAGGTATATTGAATAAAGTTGTGTCTCAAAGTTTCGCTCGTTTGGCCTTGCATGGTAGCAAACTCGTATATTTTTCCTTAATATCAAATTACAGTAATTAAAAGTACTATCAAACCTCACTTTTCGTTGAAATAATGAGTACGTTATACTCGTATACCTAAATATTTAATAAGTGTTATCAACTATACAACGCAGCGGTTAAAAAAGTGTGACGTCAAACCAATTTAAATGTTAAATTGTGTGCTTCTTTGCAATTATTTTAGAGATTTATAATAAAAGCCTTTTGATAAGTAATAATCGCTCTCATCACCCTGTATTCAATTTTCATTAATTCATTCTCCCACTTCCCCTAAATATATAACAAATCCTATTATGTCGTAGTCATTCTTCAACATGTTATTTCTTCTTAATAATAAATTCTATATACTAGTTAATTACGTGTAGATTCACAGCCTTATTTAAATCAAATGGTAAACAATTAATTAACATACATATGCAACACACTATATTACATTTACTCAAGTAGAAACAGTATTGCGCAAAAGATATACAAATAAGAATAATAACATGACACATCTCACACACAGCCGTCTGATCAGAAACTAAGTGGAGTTTGTACTATGGTAACCAGATAAACATACTTATATACTTATATTCTAAATACATACATACATATAAGGAGTTGACCGCCAAAATCGGTCACCCACCCAGCGTGAGGCCCTTTGGGAAGGGATTTAAATTCACTCCCAAAGAGGACGCCGAATTCAGAGTCATTCAGGCTCACCTGGACGACCTAGGACAAGACAAGGCGCCTTACTACGCCATCGCTCCACCACACCAGAAGCCCCTGAAAATGGCTATCCGGGGCTTACCTGCGGACACTCCCACAGAAGAAATAGTGGAGGACTTGACCAGCAAGGGAGTGCCAGTCAAGTTTGCGAAGCACATCCGTGCTCGCACTAGCAGACCCGGATGCATCTTCTTCGCAGAAGTGGAGAAGAGCCCGACCGCAACCAAGGCCTACAACATTGACGAGGTCTTGCTCATGCCAGGCATCGTCATAGAGGCCTGGAGGGGCAAGAAAGGACCCTCTCAATGTCACCGCTGCCAAGGCTTCCGCCACAATTCACAGAACTGTCACAGGCGCCTAGCCTGTGTGCGATGCGGTGGCGAGCACCAGGCGCACAACTGCCCTCGACCAAAAGAGGAGCCACCCACGTGCGCCAACTGCCAAGGCCCACACCCAGCCTGCAGTGCGGCATGCCCCGTCTACAAGCGGGAAGCCCGCAACAAGAAGGCGGGACTCGTGCCGAGAACAGGCCCGCCTAAGGTCATCGACCAACCAAACGTGGTCGTCGACTCGGCACCCACCACACTGATGGCCGAAGCAAACCCGGGGTCAAGCTCCACTAAAAAGAGGAGAAGGCACCGAAGAAAGAAGGCGGCCCAGGAAAAGCCAACCACACCTGCGGCGGCACCCAAAAACTGCAGCCCAGCAGCCAAGGACCCGGAGAGGGACCAACTCGCTGCCTTGCTCATGCTGTTCGCACAGCGTGTTAAGGCAGGCGAGATTAACACGACAGGACTGCTGCAATACCTCACTACCAATGGATAAGCCGCTCAGGGTGGTTCATTGGAACGCGGAGACGCTGAAATCCAAGATAGGCCTACTACGCCTATTTCTCAAGGAACAGCGGGTCGATATCATGCTGATAAGCGAGTCCCACCTGAAGGCCAACAGGCCACTCAAGATCCCAGGGTACATTGTGTACCGCCAAGATCAGGTCTCGCCAAGAGGCGAAGCATATCGTGGACTCGCTATCCTAGTGAAGAGGACAGTAGTGCATCAACCCGTCGAACCGAAGAGACTCGATACCATGTATGCGCTTGGTATCGACGTCCAAATCGGCAGGCGGGAGATGCGCCTCTACGCGGCCTATCGAGCTCCGAATCAGAGAGCCCGCGTCGATGAACTTCGGAGCCTTCTCCAACATACGACGCCGACCATAATCGCGGGAGATCTGAACGCAATGCACCAAGCATGGCACAACACCACCAACAACGCAATGGGAAATCTCCTTATGCAAGACTCCGATATGCATAACTATGAAATCGCTGGCCCCAGAGAACCCACTAGATTGGACCCAGCGGGCTATAGTGATAGCGTACTGGACATCATAGTGTTCAAGGGACTAAGAGCACCTCCAGTACAGGAAGTGCTCGAGGACCTACCATCGGACCACAGGCCGGTGCTACTCGTGTTCAGGGAGCCCGCGGCTACGGTCGGCCCACCGAAGCCCACAGTCCACACAGACTGGAGGGCTTACCAAGAATCCCTAGCGGGTTACAGCCGCCCTACGGTTGTAAAAACGCCAGTGGAAGTCGATGAAGCCGCCGAAGAAATCACCGGAGCTATCCAAGCCGCACTTCGAGTCTCCTCGAGCACTAGACCGAGCATCGAGCGACAGAACCCTTTGCCCGCTCGACTCCGTAAAATGCTGAAAATGGAGAAGCGAGAGGCTAAGAAGCTCTGGCAGAGAACTCGGCACCCCCGAGACAAGACCCGATACAACCGCCTTACCAACTCGTTCAAGGCTGCTCTTTGGGAGCACAGAGGTGACGCATGAGAGAACTTCCTTATAGATATCGAGGACGAACAGCCCTCGGTACACCGACTCTGTAGGCAACTGACTGCAGAACCAAACCCCACGCGCCCCCTGTTCGCTGAGGACGGGCAAATACGCTACAAAGCGCAAGACCGTGCCGAGATCATCGCGAATAGCCTCGAAAAACAGTTCACACCTCACGACAATCAAGACGAGGACCACACTCGGGAGATAGAGGCGGCAACCCATCTCTACCTCTCGAGGCCCCTCGCCCAGTCTGAGGGTGAACTGCTCGTAACACCGAGCGAGGTTGCTGCGATGATTAGGAAAACCAACCCACGGAAAGCACCTGGTGAAGACGGAATACCGAACACTGCACTGCAGCGACTTCCACTGAAATCACTCATAGCGTTGACACAACTGTTCAACGGTATCCTAAGAACCGGCCACTTCCCTAACATCTGGAAGCGGGGTCGGGTTATCGTACTTCCGAAGCCCGGCAAGGACCTCAGAAAACCGGAGAACTACCGGCCCATCACACTCCTCTCGACGACGTCCAAGGTGTTCGAGCGCTTACTGCTAGTAAGGGCTCAACCCCACATCCGGCTGAGGCCCGAGCAATTTGGATTTCGTCAGGAGCACTCCACCACGCTCCAGCTGACTCGTGTCCTAGACGAGATGGCTACGTGGTTGAACAAGGGCGGGAGCACGGTGACCGTGATGCTCGACATGGAGAAGGAGTTCGACAGAGTGTGGCATGAAGGTCTCATCCACAAGCTGTCGACATCGTCTCTACCACGAAAAGTAGTCGCGATCATCGCATCGTTCCTGACCCAGAGAACCTTCCGTGTGGCTATAGAGGATACCACATCGGAAATCAAAACCATCAGTGCCGGAGTCCCGCAAGGGAGCTGTCTGTCACCGGCCTTGTACGCCCACTACACGGATGACATCCCTGTAGTCGGAGACGTCAAGCTGGCACTGTTTGCAGACGATGCCGCGTACTTGTCAAGTTCACGCAACGCCGCACACGCTGCACGGAAATTGCGCCCCACACTCGAAGCTCTTCCGGGCTGGCTGAAGCGATGGAGGCTCAAGTGCAACGTGTCGAAGACCCAGGCGATGATAACCGGTATGGCACACTACCCGCCAAACCTACGTCTGATGGAAGAGGACATCCCATGGTCCCCAAAGGTCAAGTACCTGGGAATCACCATCGACAGATCACTGTCGATGAACCACCACGTCGAGACCATCACAGCGAAGGCCAGAGCTGCGCGGACGAAGCTGCGTCCCCTGCTATCCTCCAGACTACCAGTAAGTGCCAAACTAGGCATTTACAAAACATATATCAGGTCGCGCCTCACCTACGGTGGGCCAGCCTGGTACAACTTGATAGCAGGGACATCGCGCCAACGTTTGCAGGCTGTAGAGAACAGCTGCCTTCGCATGGTGGTCGACGCCCCCAGGTACCTCAGGAATGCAACAATCCACCGAGACCTGAAGTGGGAACCAATAAAGGAGTTTGTGAGCAGACTCGCCACGGGGATGTTTGAGCGGGCTGACCGCTCGAAACTTCCCCACCTGGTAGGTATTGCTCCGCTCCCACATCCAGACGACACAACACTCATCCGGAGGCGACTCAAACGCCCCGCTCGGGAGCTCATATCAGTTCCTTCGAGCGGGGCATTGGCTTTGCCATCGGATGCAGATAGCCAACCACCGACCTCTCGCAGGCGGCTCGCTGGACCCCTCTTCAGAGGAGCGATCGGCGAGCAAACCTCGAGGCCGGTGAGCTAACTCCAATGACCAGCTCACAGTGGTGAGCTGCGAGGAAAATCACTATAAGGAGCCCAGTGCTTCAAATAGTCTCCCCACCCCCCTCAACAGGGGTGAGATGATACCAGATGATGACATACATATAATAGATAAAATACACCCAGACACAGAACAAATGATAATGCTCATAACACAAATATTTGTGTGTGGTAATCGAACCCACGACCTCTGGCTTAGTAGTCAGGATCACTCACCACATACGAGCCAGTCAATTTCGGTTCTGTTAATCATTGAAGAAAATATACACTTTGTTTGGCATTCTAATAAGATCTCACATTATCGCATTATACCGGCCTACACAGCAAGCCTACAGTTTGGAATTTTACACTCCTTTTCTGGCCCGCGAGGCGTGTAATAACTTCAAGGTACGTCATAATAATATATAATTTACTTTGTGTCAATTGTTCGTAATTAGGTGATAATAATATATGTACTTATTTCCTATAAATTTGAGTTTCTGCTACAAACAGACTTACCCATCTGTAGAATTGTTAAGCAAATGTATGTTGGAAACTGTTGAATATTAAATAAATTTTAGAAGCGTACCAACTTCTGATCAGAAACTTAATTGTAGATATTGTTGATCTTTCATATAAAGACGTTCAATATTGTCGGCCTACAATAACAATCAAAACATACCAAAAGTATGTAGATCATTTATAGTTATTTCTCAGCGTCTCTGTAATTTCCGTTCATTGGATTTCTCGTACTGCAACAGTTTGAGCACGATGTCATTGAGTCTAACGGGAATCAAGAGGAAAACGAAATTAATTTCTAGAAATACCTACATGTATTTATTTCATCTCTGTAGATCTGCTTAGAGTGTTTGATTGGTTGTTAAGAAAAAGTTTTGAGCAAATTTGGAGTACTCAGTTCATTGTCCCTTGCTATTAGAATGGCTACTGTTATTTGCAGTTTTTGTGTGTAGTTATAGCTTTACATAGAGGACCCTGTTAATATTGCTTCGATAAATAAAACACTTATTTCTTGTTTTCTTGGTATAGAGTCACGTGATTCTTAATATCAATGTGACAGTTACATTTACTTATAGAAACTTTAGAAGTAGAATATTTCTACTTCTAAAGTCTATTAAACGGGGTAGCAACAATAGAGACATAGCATATGAGACTTTCTTTATACCAATTTCGTATTTTTCTAATGAGCTATATGATATAAAGAAAAAAACCCCAGGTACTAAACGGATTAGATTCAACGGATTAGATTAGGTTTATGTATATATGGTTGAAGTTATAAAGGGTTTTCTAGTAATTTCAAGTGTCATTGTTATCCATTACCCATTTGTTAATAGCATCTCGACAGTAAAGTTACTTCTTTTGTAAACAATTTATGTAAAATTTATGAGGAAGTAATAAATTACTAGTAAGTAGATAAAAAAAGAATCTATGTATTATCCCTATATGGGGCTTCCCAATATTTGTTTTCCTCAATTATCTACACAATATAAACTAGGTTATGGGTTCGAAATTAAAGTATTTTTGAAAATGAATATCATTTTGATAGTATAAATATTATCAAAATGTAATCTATATGTATATCAGTCTTATTTATAGGCTGTGCCACAGTTGTGAGACTACAAGTACCTATATTTATGATCAGCTGAGCATAAGCCTTCTCATAATGTGAGATACATTTAAGTTAAAATTCTATTATATAAGAAAAGTATTTTAAAATTAGATAGATTACAAGAATATATTTGTCAGGAGACAAACAAGGTCAGGTTTAAAAAAAGTTGAAGCATTTCTGACACGCTGACAGCTGTCATTTCCGAGTGCTAGAGAGATACTTCTTAATCCAAGTAATGCCTAATAAATGCCATCTGTGTAATAAATATGTGTAATAAATTGGTTGATGCTCGTTAACCACACTCAAACTTATTACACTGTTTTAAGTGAAATGTATGCACCCAACTGTTATTTTGTAATCAGAATTCTAGTCAAACAATACAAGTCATTTTTAGATATGAATAATCATAGATATTTTTTTTTATTTAAGGTTAGCATGGTAAGTGCATGTGCGATCATTTGCTACTTAATAATGCGCTAAGGACAAATGTTGATTGTATACTTCAGATTAAGCACGAATTTGCAATTTTTGATGATGTAACTTACCAATAATAGCTAATATTTTAGTTTCTTTTCTCATAGCTCATCATCTTTCTGATAAATAAGTTATTCACAAACAAAAGATAATATTGCTTCTTTTTTTATTAAAAGTGATTGAACTCTAATAATGCTCAAATTCTCATCTTCAATCTCTCTCATGGCCATTGCATTGCATTGCCGCTAGTGAAAAGTATTTAAAATTTGTGGGAATAGACTGATTTCTTAATTTTGAACCGTGTACATTTCGTGTGGAGTGTGATTCTCTGGCAGTGCGGCAACACTTATACGCCAACAGTTTGATTTTAAGATTCTCTTTGGTATTTAATAGCGTGCTAATCACAATAATAATTTAATTTAAATAAAATTACAAATGGAAAGAACTTTGTTACCTGCAAGAACATATTTATGTACATGTATGTATATTTTAAGCTTTAATCAAGTTGCGGTTGATTTCCTATTGAAATTCTAATTTCCCTATCAATTTATTATTCTGGACAGTGGGCCTCATTTGAACTTATCGGTGAGTGAAGAGCGATTGATATTATAAGGGAAATGATGTGTAAAACTTTTGGTTTCAGGTAAATGGTTTACAAATTGATTTTATATTGTATTACTGTCTATTCGCGAAAATAATTTTGCAAATAGACACATAATAAATTAATGATTGTAAATTTAGTGTAGGGATGGAATATTTAGTTCAAATTAAAACTGATCCAACCTCAAAAACAACTAATTATAATAAACAAAATTATTCAAATCAGTTCTCAGATGAAGAAGAGAGCGCTTGAAATATATTATTTCTTATCTCTGAATTTACTACCTCGGACGTGCAATATTTTCTTTCTTGTAAGTTACAAGGGCCCAAAGCGGACGCACACTTTTCAAATAAAAAATAGAATTTTCAATAAGTAGAAAAATCGAAGAAACTTATGTAAAAAAATTACCGAGTTATGCGCTAAAACCATACAACTAAATTAGGAACCTCCTTTGTGAAGTCGGTTAAAATATTGTTCAAGGTTACATTTTCTCATTATATATTATACTATAATATATAAATGACTTTTTTAATTTTAGATTTAAATTTTTATTCAACGAATAAGAGACGATGGCGGTAATGAGAATAGAATTAACATTAACTTTACACATAAGAAACTGCCTTCTGTGTTAATTTTCTACTCTGTGCAAACAAGAATATGCTGTGTCATGTCCTCATTGCGATCAAATCAATGAGCCTAACAATAGCTGTACGTTGTATGTAGCGGAAGTTGATTACTTTTCGAATTGTCCTGTTTAAAGTAACTGTTCAACGGGCCGACCTAAGTAATAACAGGGTCTAACGGAAAACCGACAGACAAACAATACTTGCATTATATTGCTGAACAAGTGAGGGTACCGGAGGCAAAACTACCTCTCCTCTTACGACTCTTGAGTGGCAGGTGTCCATGGGTGATGTTTGTCACTAACCAACAGTTGACTCGTCTGTCCGTCTGTCTACCTTTATCATAAAAAAGTTCAATCTACCTAAATACTAGTTTAAAGCTTTCATGTCCATGTAATCCACCACTTACGTGGTTTTTGTGCATTTATGGTTTCTTTTTCACTACTTGTGCGACTTCTCGTTAATTGTTATATCTTTATACTCGTTTACCAAGGCAATGTTATTCGTGGAAAAGAATTAATGTATAATTCAAAGACGTGAAATGTGTTAAGTAAATAATCTCTTAGTTTTATATTCGGAGGTAAATTACAATTAAAAAATTTAGTAAATGTCCCACAATAGGATATATCTGTATTAGTAGCATTCATATCAGTATTAGTAGCATTCGGCCGGTGTTCTCAACATGTTACTATATTTCAACTATAAAAGAAATAACTACTAAAAGAACAAATTTAAGGATACACCGTTATGAATCACTAATTTGATATTTGTTATTTAGTTATTCATTATTGTTTTGTGTTGGTTAATCGTCCGGCTCCCGTCCCGTGGTCTAAGTTTCTGCTTAATATTATCATGTAATCCTTAAATTTGGTAATTAATTCAATACAAAACAACTCCAGCTTGAAGATTTGAACTGAGATAGCACTAAATTATTAAGTCTTCGTTGCAGTCCATCAATCAAAAAACATTAGAAAAAGTTAGATACGAATATTACGTATTATTTCACGTAATTATTTAAAAGATTTTAAAATCAACACCTTTGGATTTTTGTACTAAATTCCTTCTATTTCTTCGTCAACACTACAAAATAACCACAAAGTTAAACAACTCCAGAACTTTCACAAGATTTCGTTTTACGATGCGATAAAAATAATGGTGTAGTTAAACCCATCTCAGTTCTCTTGTCTATTAGTCTTAGAGAAAATGGAAATCTTGCAACTGAAAATAAAGAGTGCTTCAAACAAATACAGTTCTAAATTGTAGATCATCTTATATTGTTTGAAACTTATTTGTTTTATAACTTTGATCTCCATTAATCTGGAAATTACTGAGAGTTCAAGTCAAGAGTTGTTTTAACCTAACCTAAGTTTTATTATGTGGCGTTGCTTGTACTCCCGGGGAAAGACTATTCTATTTTAACGTTACCAGGGCTATGACTTTATTTATTATTCCAGTTGTGCCGACCCATTCGTGCCGAAGTGTGGCTCGTCCACTGTAAATTAAATAAGGCAGGTTCTGTTTTGTAGGTGTGATATATCTAGTCATAAGTATGCAATAAAAAGTATATGATTAGCTAATAATAAAGTTTTTTTTATTTATGGTTATATCGAGTCCACCACCATCAGAACTGTATTTATTGCGTTTCTTTTATAATAAAAGATACTTGGGCTTTAGAAAATAATACAAACACTGGTTATTAGCATCAAAAGAAGCAATATGGCAAGTTCATAGTGAAAACGTAAATACGATTTAGTTGCTTTTGTGGACACATTAAAATAAATATCTATAGATTTTACAATTTGCATGTATAGTATGGTGTATAGTAAGCTGGATAAGGGAAATTTCAGGTATTAGGTGTTTTATACTATACTGTACGATGAGGCAAATCTCGTATCTACTGTGAGCTAGCCGTACGTGCGATGTGACAAGGAAAGTTGATATAGATCTCTTCTTCAATAGTGTGCCCAAACTGAAGAAAGCGTTATGTGACCAATACTTCCCATATTTACTTTACGAACTTCAGCTGTACGTTTTCCAAATATTGTAAAATAAAATAAAATTAAAACGTTTTTGGTACGTCTTCATTGTTTAAAAACGTCATCCCCGTGTTTGATAATATCAAATCTTTCTAATTTCAATTTGTTTGTTGACATTTGACGCAAGTTTATACAACATGCAACTCTCTATCAAGGCGCCGAAAAAGTCTGTCAGAAAAGCTCTAAGATTATAATTTATCAATAATTATTATGATCTCAACATATTCATAGTGAAATAAATTTTGGTGAAACAGTCATGATGACATAACGCACCTCCTTCGCTACAATAAAACCTTATCATCATCGCGAATATGATGAGAGGAGATGGGGAGTCTAAATTCCAGGTCCCTCACTCACTCAGCAATGCAATATAAGCATTGTTTGTCTTTCAGTTTTCTGTTAGACCGTGGTATAATTCCGATGTGCCATTCCCATTCGTGCTTTATAAGTATAAAATATAATTAACGATTTTGTACCTACGACTGAAAGTAGCAAATCAGGTTATCATGTCTTAGTTCCCTACTTCTTAACATTTTTTGGCGGAATGTCTAAGTTTGCTATGTAACATGAATATAATAAAAATACCTCAAATTTGTATATGTATATAAATATAATATGTTAATGTATATTGTTTAAGGTACAATCAATCAATTATTTATTAGTCATACTATAAAAAATTCCACCGCTTATCTGTCCAAGATCATTTAGAGTCTCATATTTTAGAACAATGCCCTCCTGCCAGTCTAGCTATAAGTCATATATACATACATATAGGTATATATATAAACTATAAACCATGATACTGTAAACTCTTCGTGCAGTTATTATAAACGCAAGTGAAACTGCTATTAGCTATTATTTGTTTTTAAGTGTATACATACTTAATTCCAGAAATTCTTGAGTTATAAAACATGTTTTATGATTTGTTCGTAAGCGAATTAGAATTATTATTATATCTCAACATGTTCTCACAAAACTGTACGAGTTATTTGATTTTGTTACAGACACCATGCATAAAAAGCCACATTTTTTTATAAACAGTTATTTTTAATCCAAATCCAGTAACAGCTAGCTTAATGTGGCATAAACACTCATTGTACAGTAATGCTTATTACGCTGTAACAATTTATCTCTGAAAATAGCACATTGACCGTACTTAGCCACTAATATTAAATGTTACAGTCCAGAAATTGACATTTGCCTTGTCACTAAATAATTGAATACAATAAAGTTCAATCAAGGGAATGAAAAATTATTGTTTCCATAACTCATATTAAAAAAATGGGAAAAAAAGGCTGTACTGTTGTGTCTAAGATATATATTTAAATTAGCCACTACAAGATTATCACGTTAGTGTATCGCTTTTAATTTTTATTAAGTAGTGTTCGGCTGTAATTTGGGTTTTTTTTTATATTATACCCGGGATTAAAGGGGGAAGGAAACACGTGCGCTGGTATTGAATTCTAGGCTTTCACCGATCGGCACAGGAATGAAGAGCTAAACCGTTTAGTTCGGGATCGTATATTTTCGACTCTCAAACGGTGACTCCTCAGGCCAGCACGTGTAGTCGTGTAGAGGAAGGGAGAAGGTGGGACCAATTGAAAGAGCTCGTCAGAACACTCTCTATGATGTAGGCGATAGAGGACTGCCATAGAGGCGACATCTCTTCGCAACTGCAGAGGCTCAAGAGACTAAGTTTTTTAAATGAAGTCCAAGAGTGGTGGTCACCATCCTCATTGCATGTCTAGTCAATGTAGTATGGTGACCCACACTATGGCGGCCTGGTGAGATGCTTTTTCACGCCCCGCTTAAAAGACCCTGGAAATGATAAGAGTTGGGAAAGGGGGCGTAAAATCCATGACAGTTATCGTGACAGTGTGGCCAGCGGCACCACCGTTTCTACGGGTCTCCATGGCCGACGGTTCGATCCACGCCACCCTCACAATGATTCTACGAGCACTCAACTGCTCTCATTATCGAGTGACCTCAGGGCAGCCGATAATGCGGACTACGCGCCTCTGCAACCGATCGAGAGCGTCATGCAAATACTTCGCATAGCCGTCCCAAAGATGACAGCAGTACTCCACGCAGGAGCGAACCTGGGTCTTGTATATAAGACACAGTTGCTCGGGCGAGAAGAACCGTCTCACCTTGTTCAATACACCGAGCTTCCGCGAGGCCACCTTAGTGACGTTCTCGATGTAATCGCGAGTATTGAGATCCCGCAAATGTACATACCCAGGATACTAAGCCTATAATGTAGTGGCAGATGAGTGTTCTGAAGAGTAGGAAGGTGAAGAAATGGAAACGTTTTGATAGAAAACGCGCACGCCTGTGTTTTCTTGGTGCTGAACTTGATCAGATTCTCACAACCCTATTGTTCACATTCTTAATTTTCATAACCTTATTTTAGTTTATTTTAGTATATAGCATAATATTTCTTAACAAAACAGTCGTATAATTCATTTTAATAAGTACTATTATAAGTTTATGGTGAATAAAAATAGTGGCCGTGGGCCCCTCGTGGTGAGATATATGTCCAATTTCTTCGTGTTTGTACTTAAACATGCGATATTTTTAATTATAATTTTAAATATTGATAAAGCAACCTATACTCGCAGTGAAATTATAGAAAGGTGATAACTTCGAAGTTAAGTGAAAGATGTATTTGTATTACTTATACATACATATGTAGAGATCACTGTACTCGTGGTTGGGTTTACCCAATCTTGAAGTCGACAGCAAACATGGTGCTTGGAACTGTAAACTGTAAATGACGTGTCGTTTTTTTATTACTTTTATTTCTTTGCACAAAGATGACATGATAAAGAAGAAAGTCGGAAAGAGTCGCATCAAAATGTATAAATTACCTATTTTCTAAACTTCTTTCCAGATAAAACAACAAAATCACTATTGACCGTTAAGGCTCAAAGGCGTGCCAAAGATACATAGGTCCATCATAATACATTCCAAAACCTAACGCTCCCGATAGCACAGAGATAACCCTTTTAGCCTTTTGTACATTTTTTTTTTTTTTTTTTATGCGATAGGGGGCAAACGAGCAGACGGGTCACCTGATGGTAAGTGACTACCGCCGCCCATGGACACCCGCAACTCAAGAGTCACAAGTGCGTTGCCGTTCTTTATATATATACATATATTATTTATTTTAAAACGTCAGCCGGCTACAAATACTACCAATAATGTATTGTACAGTGAAGCACTTTGAGTGCAGGACAGTTCTAGTTTCAAAGTAGAATTTCTTGTATCACTATTACCAAGGGGCCGTATTCGTAACAAAGTGGGACACGTTTCCGAAACTCAATTCCAGAGTGCAATTTATTGAATTGGCGAAACCTTTGTGAGTTGTAGGAAATGAAAGTGGCTGTATTTGAAAAAATACATATATTTTTGTAAACATCCTGTATGCTGTAAAAACCCAGCAAAGCTGTTTATCAATTCAATTTATTGAATTTTATATAAACATCACTCTGTGAAAGTTATTTGATCATAAAAAGAACTGCTTTGGTATGATTAAAAAACTTTCACACAATGCTTCCACCACACACCAGAGATTGTATTGAGTTTAATAAAATCTAGCACTAAGTACTGACGTTGAAATCCAGACTACTATTTTGGACGTGTGAGTAATCTGCTGCAGATACTTTTTGATTCCAAAAAAAATGCATGAGACAACCCTGTGGCCAAAAAATATATGAAATCGCATATGAGATATACATTTTTAAATTAGACCGTATCTCGACCACACTAGACTATTAAAACAGGCATTTATTAAGCCTAAGCTTAAAAATCACTCAACATACGGCCGTTAAGTATATAACAGACGATTTATCAAATAGTGCAATTAAAAGATACATATATACTTAAATATTTTTTTTCTTTAGGGAATTGAATTAGGCTTCCAATTTTCAATTTACTGTCCGTTACTTTCTTTCTCAAAACTTTTTAATCCAATTTTCCTATCTAATTCCCAAAGTGCCCGGATTATGATTCATTTATTTTATTTATTTACCATTTTACAAAACCATTTACAATTGTTAATTATTGTCAATTATAGTGTATATTTTTATTTATTTAGTTAATTAGTGTTAATTATATGTTATTTTTAATTAATATGTAAAAATGCATCAGATGCTACATCAAGCGAAGTCGATAGAAACCAAGTTCTATACACTAAACACTTATCGTAGAAAATGCATTCATTATTATTATAGGTGTATGTATAGTTTTTAATTTTTATATATTTATAATTATTCTCTAACAAAAAGTAGTTCGCGTCATGTCAGGACCATTAAACTATGATTATTTAAAAACAAAAATAACTCTATCGCTATTGTTGTATGTAGAAGGGACAATACATTATTATATCTTTATTTAAGGCGTTTTATACGGTGTCAGAAACTCAAATTGTACAAATCAAAAAAAAAATAATAATATTAGCATTAATTTAAAGTTTTAATTATATTGATAGCGTGTTTATAATAAATAAAAAATATCACGATTAAACGTAACATTTTTACACAATAAATACTGACATGTAGATCTACGCTTCAATAGCTTCAGTTAAAACCCATTCAATCGTCTTGGGAATACTCGTGAGCCACAAGCACGTCTGATAGATTGACGTCACAAACCAAGTTCCTCGAGCGAGTCAACAACAAGATTAGCAAGACCTTTTATTATTCATTTATTCTTATGCGCAATGTGCATTTTCATCGTGAGCAAAGGCTTGTTGAAAGTTTTTATATTTTGATATATGTACATATATTAATTGTATGGTGCAGTAAAGTTTCCAAGCTTTTGCAAAATTTTCTTATGTAACACACAACCAATCAGTAATATATTAGTAAATGGGTTTTTACTGGTCAGTTATATAATGTTAGGTAGCGTACTACTGTTACCGTTATCACGTAATTTTAATAAGTAAAAGAATAAAATTATCATAGTGCTCTGCGGATCATCGGATGTATTTATTGACTACAACATCACCCTCATTAACACCCTAGCGCCCTTGTTGGATAACAACAAATAATATCAGTTTGTATATAATGCGTAACTCGAATTATTGTCTCAGGATTTTTATTACGTGTGGAAACCACCGGAGCTGAGGGTGAGGTGTTATGACCAGACCAAACCACACAGTGTTCGGTCTCAACTGGGTCTATTATAGGAAATCCCGAGATAACCTACGAAGGAAGCCTTCGGGACCTTGGCCCCTGCACACCTTGGCCACCTGATTGGTAGGTGCTCAAGCCGTGGGCTTTAGGGTTTACTAGCATGTACTGTTAACTCATTAGCGTGCACAGTTATTTTTATGAGCACAGCAATTTGTGTCCACATTCAGCTGCTAATCTATTGTGTACAACACTGCCATCTATGTACGAGTATAAGATCGGTTTATATTCAAGGCCGATCTGAGGTTGGGAGGAAAAATCCAAATAACCAAGTATTTGCATTTTTCAAATAAATTTTGAGGTTATGTGAAAAAAGTGTAAAACAAAAGTTGTAGATCTTTATATTACCTACAACTTTGTCTTCTAACTTTTTCCATAGGACTTGTAGTTTTGCCAGAAATCGAGATAAGCCATTTTTTACCCTTAAAAACTCACCTCCTTCCCCTTCCCGACCTCAGATCGCCCGTATATTATTTTTCCTTTCATTTTTATTATATTCTCTTCCTTTTCCAATGGGTTTCATCCTACTATTATATTTTTACACTTTTTACCATTTTCACAGGCTTTAACCCTGGTCTTTTGGTGTCTCATGATCATATCTTAATTTGGTTAAAATCGTAGTCCCATTTTAGGCAGGAGTGTACCCTTTCGGAACAAATACAAAACAAAATTTGAAAATCGGTCTACAATTGGCGGAGAAGTTGCTTAACATACATAAAAAACATATAAAAACCAAATATAAAAACTACTCCTTTTTTGAAGTCCGTAAAAAAATCGATACGCTTAATTTTCGGTCTTACAGTCAAAAGATTGTGGACTCCGGTCTTTTTAGATGCATACGATACAAGTTTTACGACTGACTTTAATAAGTTGTTATTGGAGTAAAAGGTTGCCTAAGAGTAGTAACGGCTCCTAACAAAAACTCAAATTTATCACAATTTTTTTTATATTAGTTTTTATAATCAGTTCTTATCCACATCTTATAACTAAGCCAAGTACCCAAGAATTATCCTAATAGCTTTGGATGTACCGATATTTTCCAATATACAAATTCAAAATCCCTTTTCACAAACTATTGTTTGTATTTCGTCAGTAATACATGTGGCACATTTCTGTTTTAGGCAGTTGGAAAATTTCATTACGATTTAAGGCTACTTGATAAATGCAATATAGTATTAGAGGGGGAATCATTTCACCCAATGGTAATTTTAGCGATTCCTGTAGTAAAGTATAGGTACAGTACAATACGGCTAAGCTTATACATATGTATATAAGAAATAAACATTTAGAAAACCAGGGCCATCTATATTACGTCACTGATATTTTTTAACGTTATGTAACTTTATTACTATTACAAAATCGGTTAATCGTGTCCAATCAACACATGTCTGTTGCCTCCCCTCAATCTCCTCCCTAAACCATTATTACCCTCAAAGGCGGCAACTTTCACTACGGGCGGCAGCTGTCACTTACTATCAGGGCAACCTTTTGTTCGTCTGTCTTCTCAGTCCTGGTCTATGACTTGAATATTGCATTGTAGTATTGCATTTTGCTTTCTTTACATAGCTGAGGTTGTGTCATCTGAAGGGTTGATTACGCAGTTGTTGCTTCAGAATGCATGGACATCATAGCAGTCCAGGCCAGGTTGCACACATTTACAACTAAATATGTAAACGTTTGATCATAAATTAATATTTAACAGCGTTCATATTTCATGGAAATAAAACATACTTAAAAAGGTAAAAATATTATGCAATAGCGATATTGTGTTTTTTTGCTAACATATTTAACATATTTAACATATTCAATGTAAGGAAACAAACAACATGTAAGGAAACAAAATATAACATACAAAATATAATATAACATACAAATGTGGACTAAAAACGTGGACTAGGTTAAGTTTAACCCCACAAAGACACAGGTTTCCGCGTTCACCGCTAAAAAGATGCCATTGTTCGTATCACGTCGCTTTGAGAGCACTTCCCTAACTGCATCAGCCAGCATCGGAATCCTTGGCGTCGATACATCAAGCGAAGTCCAGTTTCGCGCTCACTTAGAGGAAAAGGCCAAATTAGTCTCGAAGAAGCTTGGTGTGCTAAACAGATCGAGATAGTATTTCACTCCAGCCCACCGCCTGCAACTTTATAAGGCGCAGGTCTGGCCGCACATGGAATATTATTCTCATATCGCATTGCAGGTCAGCCAACCAGCTTCTCCCTCTTGATGGCATTCAACGGAGAGCGACTCGATATTTTTGCTTCGGCTTGATACTTTGGCGTTGCATAGAGATGTAGCTTCACTCAACATTCTCTATCGCTTGTATCATGCGGAGTGTTCAGAGGAATTGTTCGGACTTATACCGGCCACAGGTTTCCGCCATTGTCCTACGCGACAAAATATCCATCCCCATCATCTGTATGATTGGCACTCCACAATTGTGCGCTTCTCTATAAGCTTTCTGCTTCGCACAAGCAGCCTGTGGAACAAATTGTCACCTGCCGGACCGATATTGTCTTCAAACCTTCAAGAAAAGAGCGTACTTCTACCTAAACGGCCGGCAATGCAATTGTAACTCTTGAGTTGCAGGTGTCCATGAGCGGCGGTAGTAGTAGTATCTGCTCATTTGCCCCTATCGCATAAAAAACACTAAGAAAAAAAATAAGTGAAGGACGCTAGAAAAAACCAATAAGACAGGTATTACGTAAAGCAAGAGGTAATCCCTGTATTACAGCTCTATGTTAGTTCATTAAGAAAAGTTTATAACAAGACTCTTCATGCGTAAATATAGGCTAATTTGTATCCGTACATCCTAGGAAAATCACTAGGGAATTATTTTATTATTATTTTTATTTAATACTTTATGTACGAAATGTACATATGTAGGTGGACTTATTATTAGTAAGATTATTTGAAGAACGGAGGTTTCTGTTATGATTAGAGAAAAAATACTGGAAAATAGTGGTAAGATATGAGGGAGAAGTAGGTGAATTAGGATTGAGTACAGAGTGGTGAGGGCGTGCAAGTGACGGCGTTCACTAATCGGAAGCCAATTTAGATCAGAACGGTGGGAGGAAACGTGGGCATACTTACGAAGATTATAGATGAATCGAATGCAGTTATTAAGAAGACGGTCATATTTGTTGAGATTATCTGCATTCAGGTCATCACCATAGTCCATAATGGGGATGATCAAGGTTTTTTTTTTTTTTTTTTTTTTTTTTTTTTATACTATAGGGGGACAGACGAACAGACGGGTCACCTGATGGTAAGTGACACCGCCGTCCATGGACACTTGCAACTCAAGAGTCGCAAGTGCGCTGCCCGCCTTTGAGGGTGATAAGGGGTGGGGGATGCAGGGAGCGGAAAGAAGAGAGGAGGGATGAGGAGATGGAAAAAAGGAGAAAGGAGATGAGGGGAGAGAAAAGGGGGAGTGGGAATTGGGCCTCCGGAAACCTCACTCGATTCGGGGAAATGCAACACAAGCGTTACTTCACAACCGGTTTTCTGTGAGGCCGTGGTATCGCACCGGTCGAGCCGGCCCATTCGTGCCTAAGCGTGGCTCTACCACTGAACAGGTTTGAAGAAACATGCTTTTAGTCTTAGGGGGAGAAAGTTCTTCAGCCGGTATAACGTCCGCAGTGACCCTGTGACGCGTTGGCTGATACTTGTAACCTTTGTGTGCCAGTTAGGGTTGGTATCGATAAACAGGTCCAAATCCTTGACAGAGAAACTAAACGGGATTACTGATCCGTTAAAAGTCACAGGTGGCAGTCTGTCTGGATCTAGCCTCCGAATCATCCGTTGACTGCCTACAATGATGGCTTGGCATTTGGAGGGGTTCACCGTTAAGCCAACTCTGACGGACCAATCACTGATAGCTTCCAAGTCTCGATTTACCATCAAAATTGCCTCAGATATGTCTTCTACAGTTGCTTGATAGTCCAGGTGCAAGTCATTGGCGTAACACTGAAAATTCTTTGTGATGAAATTGATAAATATAGAGAATAATAGAAGGGATAGAATGCCGCCTTGTGGAATACCAGAACCAAGATCACGCCAACTCGAGGAGGATTCATTGACGCGAACGGTCTGCTGGCGCCCCGAGAGAAGAAAAGAAGAGACGAAGAACCATTCCAGTGCATCAGGTGGGATCATAAGATGGGATAGGATGGATAAAAGGATGTTGTGATTGACTGTGTTAAAAGCATTCGAGAAATCGACCAAAGCCAATACTGTGACTTTGGAGTTCATTAAGTTCATTAATGTAATGTGATGGCAACTTTATAAATTAATAAATGGCATTTTCATTAAAACATTCCCATGTGATGCAATAGCAAAACGAGAAGAAGACTAGGTTTACCAATGCTTACTTAGAAGTAAGTTTAAATAAAATATGAATACCGTAATTTTTTATACGTTTAATTATTCATTTAAGTAAGCAGCTATCGTGATGAGAGTTCTTCCTTCTCGTAGTGTTATAAAATGAGTACCTATCTTTCGAATATAATTCTTAGAGACAGAACCACACTAAAAATGACGCTCTGACTGTCTAATTATGTATAAGTTCATTACGGTGTAGTGATTAAAGTGGCGATATAAAGAGTGACGTAAATATTTGATTACCCTATATGATTTTAGTGACTGGTTTGCAAAACAAGTTTGTAACTATATAGAACGACAGTTGAGTATGATAGTGATGCACGACAACCTTCTAAATCGATTTAAAATATAGTAACATCACTTAGTTTAGGTAAATATTTTAAGAAGTAATAAGTTAAAATCGAAATTTATAAATTAACTATCTTTAAATAAACATGTTCTAGAAAATCGAATAAACAGATAGATCCAAAAAAAATATTTAAATACCAGTGTTATAAGTGTATCAGTGCTATACATATTTATATAATTAATTTTAATATAATTTTAAATAATAATATTTTAATATAATTTTAAAATTTTTGTTACGTAAAGGACTGTGAAATTGGGATATTTCTCACACATAAATGATAAATAATAAATGATAAATGATCTTTATTTTGTAAATTGGTTATAACAGCACTTTTACACGTCAATATATATATTTTTGACAGTTTAAGCTAGATGAGGCCGGTGTTTCCTAGCTGACAACCCTGAGAAGAAACACTGAAACAAACTCAGAGGTCAAAGTCTGTTTTAAAGTCCATACAGATGTACTGGTCAAAAACATATGAGAACCATGCACGCTAACGTCTGAGATGAGCTTTTGAAGAAAGCACCCTGCTCATTTGAGTGGACCCGTCCAAACAGTGCAAGCATTTGTCAGTTATCGTGTAGCTCAACTTAGAACTTTAAGGAGCTCAACGAACCGACGAAAAGTACCAAAGCAAGGACTTTTGGGTAGGCCGCAAAAGTACTCAAACAGTCAGACATCGTTAAAAAATAAAATTACTGGAAAAAGGAGAAAAAAAAAAAAAAAGAAATAACCTACATAGTGATCACATTTACAATAAATAATCAATAATTAAATTTTTAAATAAAAAAATAAATAAATATTATACTTAACAAAGTATTCATGCCAAAAAGTACAAAGATTAAAACAATAAAAAACAGTATAATACTTAACAAAGTAAGTATTCATGTCAAAAAGTAAAATATAAAATGTCACTGTGTATAAAAAAAAGCAAAAAGTATAAACGAAAAACAAAGGCATTAATGAAGGAGCTCATTCCCAAGCCTTTTTATATTCAATGTAATCTTTAATTGTCTTAAAAGCTTTCTGACTTAGTTTTTTTTTTTGATAAATGAACACAGAGCTGTCAATTACTGCAAAAGATTAAAAAGTGAGAATACTATACAATAACCCGCCATCTTTGTACACAAATTAATTTAATTTTTTAAGTATACAATATCAAATTATTTCCCAACTATATAAGCACCGTCGTTAAAGATTTTAGGCTTTTGATCAAAAAAGGTGGTAAGGTCACTTTTAAGTTGGTCTCCATTTTTAATTTTTTTATATACTAAGTAGTGGGCTAGAGCATGAAATAGATGATAATCTGAGGGCATAATATCTGTAGAGTACGGTGGGTGAGGAAGGACAGCCCAGCCAAGGGAAAGTAATTTTTCACGAGTCGCTTTTGCTACTAGACGTAGAGTAGTATACTTCGCTTTTGCTACTTTCACGAGTAGCAAAAGCGAAGTATTCTAATCGGTAATCTCGCTGCTAATTTATCCATTTGGTCACAATAAATATTGGCCGTGATTGTAGTGTTAGATGGCAACAGCTCCCAGTATATAATTCCGTTTATTCTCCACCACACACTTAAAAGAACTTTTTTACTCGTGTCAGAGTTTGGCGTCGGTAATCCTGCTTCTCCAGGTCCAAGCCACTGGCGCTTACGCGATAAATGTATGTACATAACCCACTTTTCATCCCCATAATTACATCCCCCAGCCCCTCATTGGTACGGTGATAACTATTAGTTCCATGCACAAGTTAGCTCTCTTCTTAAGTTGAAACGGCTTCACCTCGTGTGGCAACCAAACGGAATATTTCCAGGTCTTTTCTAAAGCGTGGAGTTGTTTTTCTGCTGCAGTATGAGAATGCTGAAGCTGCTCTGCCAAACAACGTGAAGTGAACCTGGGATCAATTTCTATGAGTCTTTTTAACTCATCTTCATCAATTGTAGGAGGTCGTCCTGGATGAGGTTCATCAGGTAGGTCATAATTTCCATCCTGAAATCTTCTGAACCAATGTTTGGTGATATCGTAAGAGAGCATGCCTTCGCCCATCGTTGCACATATGTATATATATTGCGCACTGCTTTAGTCGCCTTTCGACCTAAGCGAAATTCGTGGAGTAAACGTAGCCGAAGTTCTCTACGAGAAATATCCATAATTTACTGTAGTTTTACTATTCGAAATCCAGTTGTCAACTGATCTGACATACAACTCTTGCTTTATTTATATACTACTCCAAGAAATTCGAGATAGTTCTATAACGTTTTAGAAACTGATCGAAAAAAGTGGCGGGTTTATTAGTTGCCAACCTACTATTAGTCCAACGGTTGTCTATTAATATGTGGTATGAAACATATGGTACCAATGTACTCCGTGCAAATTTAACGATTTAAAGGATACAATGCTGTTTTCTTTGCCTAGGATGCATCACGTAAAGTTGATACCAAGCTTTCTGATTTGAATGAAACCCTAGGCTCCAGGTGCGTTTAGCGAATTTAAAATAATAAACTTCTTAAAATTAAACATTAGTAAACTAGCCTAGCTTCATATTTAACACCTTACCATGCTCAGCAGCCAGTGAATCTTCCATATTAGAAAAGGATACATTGTAAATGATGAGAAACTCTATTTAGGGTCGCTGTTGCCGCAAACCTTGATTTCACAGTGACCGCTATGTGACACATAATGCTCCTGCCGACGTGACGGCTTATTTCTTTCAAAAAGTTTCAATCATCCTAAACCAACAGCTACAGATCGACACAGGCTAGTACTTAACTTAATATTTTTAATAGTAATTCTATATTTAGACAAAGAATGTATAATTTCGAATAATTTTTGAGTAATTTTATGATTTAAGAATTTGAATTTGCATATGAAATTTAAATTTAAATTCCGATATCTTTTAAAACTTTGATACTGCAACGTGGTATAGGTATAACAGGTTTATTTCAAAAGGCAAGTGTTTATAATGTTATATTTCTATATATATATGGACCTTATTCAAAAGTTAAAAGTTTGGAACCTATAGTATTCTATAGTAATTGTTCCAACTCTGGGTGTTCTTTGCGCCCATTGTTTATATTTTTGTAAAGTCCCCAGCGATACAGGAATAATTCCTAATGCAGAAGTTCTCTTTAAATAAAAAAAAGTATTGTGTAATAATGTTTTCTTGTAACAAAAAATGGCATTGGTGTGTTTTTCTCACGGTTCGTAACCGTGAATTTTTTTATTAATCTGTGACTGATATATAAACTGGCGGTAATTAAAATGGATAACTCTAATTATATGTATAAAAAATCCGCAGTAATGTATATGTTATATACACATTACTGCGGATTTGTATGAAAGGTTTAATATTACAATAGAGAAAGCTCGTGGGGTGTGTAAGGATAGAAGCCGTCTAAACTACTTTGCCATTCCAAATAGTTTTAAATTTGAAGGAGCCCCTTTGCAAGAAATAATGGCGTATTCATAGTAATCTAAAATTATTTATTATAATTTTTAATTAGTTTGGTATATGAAACCATAAAGGATAACTTTTAAAATGACAAATAATAATAAGTACTTAACAACAAAAAATATTTTATTCATCTTTTATATTACTAAAACAATGTTTATCAGTGTACAAAACACTTTAAATTATTATGATTAATTTTAATTAATTAAATTGTACCATAGACTACAAAAACTACATTAGTTTCAAGTCAAGGCAATGTAATTAAAAGACTATAAAATCTTCATAGTAGGAACAAATTATTGTCACGAATCTAGGAGATATGAAGTACGAGTACATCTCAATTAATTTGTTTGTTTACTATTATCACAGTCCGATCCGCAGAGTTTTTAACGTTTGACTTACACTGTAATAAACACTTACAAAAACAAAATATACTTTTTTCTTTCAAATGCATGTCGTTCGCCAGATACCTATAAAACACACGCTTTACTTATAAATTTACAAAATTTATCTCCAATATAATTTATGCTAAATCAAAACATCCACACAATACTTTAAATTTCGAATTACAGGTGGGATCACCACGGGAAAACATCACATGCATGTACATAAAGCCATGCAAAAACACAAAGTTACAACTTGAACTTCAAACATTACACACCGATTTGAAAATATGTTCTTGTATAGTGTTTTTTTTTTATTTTGTTTCAACAAAAGAGTTCGGTCTTTGCGGCCAGTTCTGGGGTTGGCGCCTAAAGTCTTCGTATTGTTTCCAGTTCAGATACCAAAAAGGTCTGCTATCAACTGGCAGTTGGTTCAATCGATTAATAAGACCCCTATCACCTTTAGCTTCAATTGGTAAATCTTCATCTTCCCCGAATCTATTAGCAAGGAGATCCATTTCTAAGTCTGGATATCCGATTGGCTTCAGACCGGCGAATGATGGTCTTTGAGAATTAACGGCTACTATAAATATGGCGAGTGCCAAAGTTATTTTGCTGACGTCCATTATCTATCTATAAAATAAAGAAAAAATTAAATAAGCTATAAAATCTTATTATTATAATTGTTATAAATCTAAACAAATAACACTGGAAAACCACCTAAAAACAAGTACTGAAAATTAAGAATAATATTAATATTATATTACAAAACGAAATTCTAATCAAAATATGCATATAGAATATCAGATTTTGAAGGACACACGATCAAAAACACGTTACAAGGCAAAGGAGTAACTATTTTGGTAATTCTATTTGTACAGCGGTATTTGTATTATACGATTACAAGTTAAATAAAGGTGACACAAAACTGGTCTTCAAGATTACAACATCTTATCGTTTTATTACATTATTCATAATTTAATTTATAGTTGTATTTTATATATGTATACTGTATTTAGTGGTTAAAGCAATCGTTCCAAACTTAAAATTCAAATAACGTGACATTTACCAAAAAAATGTAGCGTGCACGCACAAAATAAACTGATTTTTATTATTATTTACGAAGTGTACCGGTTTGCTTTACGCACACTGTATGACTGTGACTCGATACATCGGAACTGAGTTTAAATACCTATAGAATCTTCGTTGAGCAAGTGCATAGAGCTTAGAAGATTTAGATGACTTCTTATATAGAATCAAGACTATAAATATTTGCTTCCTAATGTATATTTATATTTTATACTTAGAATAGAAAATTAAAAATATTAAATTTATACAGAAATACTAATTGTATTTCTTTAAATGAATGATTGATATGAAATGATGAGTATACGATGTCTATACCTACCATAAAATCAACAACCTTTTACACATGAAACTATTTTATACAGTGCTTATAAACTTTCTAAACCCATAACATGAAACCGGTTGTAAGCATATCCTGTTAAACTCAATAATTCTGTTAATTTTAAAATTTTCAAATGGTAATTCTGTTAATTATCTGCAGCTACAGCTCTATAAAATAATAAATTATATATTACTTTAAACACTTCTAATACTTTCGTATGCTTACGTAAAAACCTACTTTGACTCGTGCGGGGAACTTGATTGCAGACTGGATAGACGTCACACGCGTCTTGTTTGTTTGTAGTCTCAGTTATTGACCAGATTAGCAAGACCCTTGGTGACTCATTCATCTTAAGATTTAAATTTGATTTAGTTAAGAGTAGACGAACACGCAAGTTCTTTTCATTTGGCGGGTGGCATGGCGTATGCGTGACGTCATCAACTCATGCTTGAAGTTACACTCCCCCAGATTGAAGCAAGTTTTTTCAAAGCTTTGCTTACATAATATAGTGATAATTTCATTACAGTTATCTTTTAAAGGGTGACTTATGCATAACTATCTAGGCCCCGCGGTTACATCCGCGATTTACAATAAGCAACTTATGGAAGTATGACCGATTTTTAGACATTTATGATTACTGCTCCAAAAAAATCTCAAAATGTAGTTCCTGCGATTAAGGCGTTCAAACAAACAAACTCTGTCTCTTTATAATATTAATTACGAACGAAGTTAACAGAATCATCTATCTATAGACTTTTTATCTTTAGATACGTGAACCTGTTAACTTCGTTCGTTCAGCTGCAGCTACTTTACCAGTAAATCGGATCAGAAATTAATCAATGTGAATATAATATCAATGTGTGATAATAAATAAACCTTTTCACTAAAAATAAACAAATTCATAATTGAGAGTGGAGGTGAGTAGCTTCTTCTTGTAAATGGTTTATTATGAATTTGCCGAATTTTCAACTATTTGTTGCCTTGAAAGATTGATCTCATGTCTTAGGAGATTGATCCCATGTTTTCATACTTACTTATTAATAAGGCTCTCATGACAAGAAATTGGATATACCTATACAAATTTCATTTCTATAGGTTTATAAGTTATAAAAGATTGAATTATATTTATTTATTGGTTCTGTGTAGCACTGTAGTGGTTTCGGTTGGTTTCTACTAAAAGCTATCTATTAATATTATTAATAAATGTACCTAGTTGCTTTATATATTTTTTTTATACTTAAAGCATTAAGCATTTAAAAAAAAACAAAGCCAAAAAGAAAAACTAAAGTTTATTAGTAAAACGATCTAAAGCTTTTCTTTTTATCGTATATCCACCATGAATTTATATAAATTTTACCCATTGCTATGAACATCCTTTACTGTAGGTAGTCACGAAAACATTATTGGTATGAAACAGCTGTTCGTAAAAATTATGTTCAATACCTATTTGACGAAAATGTATGGAGCAGTCTGATATTAGAAAAACTCCTAAATTTTACCAATATGTATGCAGAAATTAGTGGACTTGTGACGGCTAAAAGCTGCAACTAGGTGCAGCCGGTCATAGGTGGTCACAGGTTGGAACTGCCAGTCGGACAAAACGAAGTGTAACCGCATTTCGGCTTTGCGCCATAGTAGATGCATAACAAACAATAACATACATATAACATATAAGGCGATTATTTTGTATCGAATTTAGCTTTACAGCAAAAGTTATTTTAACGAAGGCTATAGACTTCATGGTTATACAGGATACGCCACAATTATAGCGGTAAGACCCGTCATGGAGGATTGGCTGGAGGGCCAACACTGCAGAGGCTCCCGCTAGGATAATGCACTCTACACTTTAGTGAAGTGCACAGTATGGGTGGCCTTCACGACGGCTATCGGTGCGGGAAGTCTCTCGCTACAGACCATATTTCTGTCTACCGTCAAAAGCGAGAGTGCGTGGGATTCCGCCACCTTATTTTACGAACAGGTCATGTTGGCTAAAGAGGTGGCGGAGAGGATACGGGAGAGGGCAAGTATTCTCCCGTCTTGCGGAAGACGCACCAGGCTCTTGAAAGGATAGAACGGCGAATGGCTTCCGTGAGCGCTCCGATATGGGTAACGGGTAGATTTGCCCGTACTCTAGTAGAAGAAGGCCATAGATGGTGGCCGGACATATTGCAGTCGCACCTCCCAAACTGGAAGCAATCCTTCTAGGGACTCTAGCAATAGACCCGCTTGTGACGGAAGAACGAGTGTTTATACTGGATTTGAGTTTGACATACCAAGTCAGCGTCTACTCCGATGAGGTGATGACCCGTTGTGATTTTCACAAGGAAAAAAAGAGATTTAATGGCAATAAAGGAATTTTGTTTGTCGCCTTTGTAATATCTATCTATTTATAATGAATAAGCGTTTTCTAGAGACTTGACGTCGTTGATATTTAATGCACTTTGACATCTTTATCAACTCGTGATAACCAGATGTTCTGTTAATACATAAATGTATAGTCAATAACCTTACAGAATATCTATCCTATAATGTTTACAATGAACACGACTGTGACGTGTCACGATTATTATAATCAATAATCATATTATAATAAATATCAATAACTCATGGGTTTTTGAGGGTTATTTCTAAAGTTAGTTCTTAGGTAGACATTATTAATGAAGACAAAAAAGGGTATTATAAAATGTATTGTATTAAAATGTATGAGATTACTATCATAATTGATGTAAGATTTAGATTTCAATCTTTAAAGCGACAAAGCGGGCAAAACTAAACAATGTTGTTTTATAAAATTGTGTAAGTAAAGGTGCGGCATTAGAAGGTAGAGCAGCAGATGCCTACTTGCTTTGAAAAAGGCCGACATGTAGCCGCCGACAGTTACAACTGTCGAGTTGAAAGTTTCAATGGGCGGCGGTTGTCATTTACCGTCAGATTACCGTGTTTGATGATGTTCGTTTGCCCCTGTAAGGCATAAAAACATTGTTACAAAACTATAAAACCCGACTGCGTCATAAGTTTCTTTTATTTTTTGCTGACGTTTCGGAAAATGTTATACCCTATGTCAAACGATTCAAAATTATACCTCAGATGTTGAAATCCATTTATTTCGTCTGGGCGTTACAAAAAACATCTTACATATACAACATACGTGCAATACATATGTATGTATAATACACACTCGAAAAACATAGCCGTCCTTCTTGCACGGTCCGGTGAAAATGTTTTGCTTCTCAATAAATTATCTATCATTTTAAATACTGTATAAGAAGTCCAAAATTTGTGGTAGTAAGATAACAAGTTGCCAACTACGTCAAACTTTTTTCACACTAATCCAGGTCAGAGCTGTAACTATCAGCTAAGACACTATCGTTACTAAGTTTTATTTGAATGATGTACTTTGTTTCAAACTAAAAGTTCTTACTTGGCCTAATATAGAACACGATTACCTAAATATACCCAAGTTTAAACTCGGTATAAGTATTAATATATCGGTATAAATATTATACGATGTCATGTTAATGTTCCCGACTTGTCCTAAATGATATACCACATATGTCGTGGCTAGTTCATAGAATTGACTAGTGAAACTGACCATTTGATGAAAATGTTGCGTTTGATGATTTACTATGCCTATCCTCGTTTGGCTATACAGTTAAAATAGGGTCTCCATCATATAAAAGGTTTAACGTAAATTCTCAATATCTAAATTGAATGTCTCAATCCTAAAGGCGATATTTTACCGCATTTTTATTTGAATGTGCACATTAATATTACAATACAGGGGATTTTTATGCAAAAGTGCAAGTCAAAAAATGCGGTAAAAGTGAATCGGACCCAAGGTATTAAACTTACTGATGAAGAGATGTATCCTTCATCAATAAGTTAAATACCTGTAGCGATCACCGACTCGTACTGAGCACTCTAAATGCCAACTTCGAGGCTGACCTATAGCGGATGATCTATTCTCCCTCCTACGCAGTTATAAGCAACTTGAACTTCAAAACTAGTTTCACTACTTTGGAAACCACCAATGACTTTGACGAAGAAACCAACATACACATAGAACATTTCTTTAAGCCTTTTGTAAGCCATTTACTTTTATTTTATTTGTTAGTTTTTCTGACAGTGTTTCAAGTTTCAAAAGAGTTATAAATTCTAAACAACTTTTATTTGGTCTTAAAATCAAGTTCACAATTACAATCGCCACATAAAGTAACCTTTTGTGACCTATCTGAAAAAAAATCTATGTCTGATATGGGCCTTATAAACACATACAACGATTACCCTATGCACTAATAACAACTCTAATATTTAAAACGACAGAGCCAAAGCTGAGTTCAAGCAGACAGTTCGATACGACGTGCAGAGCTTCTGAGCGAATCCTCTTGAGTGCTTTTAGACTCCATACTTCTGAGTTGCCGACGTCCACTACACTGGCCGCGTAAGTAATGACCGGTTTTACGATCGTCATATAAATTGTCTGTATCACTTCCAGGTGTCATCCCTAATTTACTTTTGCTACTTTCGACAATGTTTTGTTGACACCCAGTGCTTTGCATTAGACGTGTTTGAGCGTTCTTCTTTCAAATTTATGATATTAAGAAAGAGGCTAGTAAAAATTCATAAGGATGTGTAATGTTTGTGCAATTATATATATGTATATACAATGAGAAGGTGTAATATAATGTCTATATATAAAGACATAAACACCAAATACGCATTAAGAAACTTTTGAGAACAAAAAAAGGTATAATTTAACAACTGATACAATTTTTGTTTGATATTAAATTGTTAAACTTGAAGCTACTTTGCGGCATAAAGTTAATTGTGTGCTACAAATCACACTTCTTTAAAGGTACGGAATAATCTTTAAACGTAGATTTTTTTTTTTTTTTTTTTGTGGAATTGGCATGGAACAATAGAATACAATTACAATTTACCGTGGGTGAGCCTTGCTTAGGCCGTCTCGACTGGAGTTATACCAAGGCCGCACAGTAAACTTGTAAACAAACAATGCTTGAATTTTATTGTCGACTGAGTGAGGGTACCGTAGACCCGACCGACCCCTTCCCCTCTAATATTTCCCCTCCGGTTATCCCTCCCCCCCCTTAATCACAGTCAAAGGTGGGCAGCGCACTTACAACTTTTGAATTGCAGCTGTCCCACGAAAATCACAAAAAAAAACATAAAACTACGAGCAAAGAATTAATAACAACATTAATCGTAATGTTTTGAGCTGGCCAAGTGGGGTGACTCTTCAAAAATTTCACTTAAAATGAATACGTAAGTATACAAAGCCTGGGAGAGCAGCTGCCCCCTCATTTCCTCTCCTCAATTTAACTCCTATATTTAAATAGTAATTAATTCTTACTTTTCTAAAATATTAAAAGCACACTACTGCATTTTGATATTTCTTATTAGTGGTTTTCAAACAATGTTTGAGTTTTTATGAATGAAGGTTGATTGCTGGTCACCGCTGTGACTTGTTATTTCCATAAATATAAATAACATCAATTATACATAAATTACTATAGTTTGTATTAAGTGGAAATCATTTTTTTACGTAATTATTACTCGTACTATCAAGACATTTTCAAAGATCTACTGAAATAGTCATTAATATACTAAAATAACAAAACTAAAAGATTAAATAGCTGGTTAACGAGTTTATTTTTATTAGGTAGTGTTATCTTCTATAACTCGATAATAAGGATTATTGTGAGAAACTGATCTGTGTAATTTTGTTATATGTAGCTTTTGGCTTTTTTTAAACAAGTAAACATGTTGATGACATTGGGTTTTTGAATTAGATTATTTCCTGTCACAAAAAATGGAAAAGTTTGTCGACTTGTATCACAGGACCCATCAGAGGTGTTCCCGACAACGGTCGTTTAAACATCAATAAAGACTATGTTAAAGAAAGCATGCTATGCCAACAGGAAATATTACTCAAAACACTCCGTAGTCCCCATGATTATAGATAATTAAGGAGTATTACTAATGTGTTATAGTGCTAAAACACATCGTTCTTAAGGCAAGCTAAGATCACAGTCTAACCTTTAAATCGATTTAATCAGTTGCTTGGGTTTTCTTACACCTACTCACTTTTTAGACCTCAAGGTGCATATCGCAAAAAACAGGCATACGCATTTTTTACTTACCATGCATTGGAATATTCAAACCTAAAAAAGAAAAACATTTTTATGACGATATGGAAACATGGGAAGTATAAAACTTATTACTATGAATTTTGGTTTACAAAAGGGCCCACTGGTTATATTATATCTACATGTTATATAAGTAAGCAGCTTTTGTAGATACCAACTTTAACTTTGAGCTATCTCAGATGTCAGGCTAATGATAATTATTTAGTTTTGCATTAAATTGTTTATCTCTGCTAATTTTAAAACAGTGACATTTGTGGTGGTGGTAGAATATAAAAAAATAGGCATTCTCGCGTGTGATAATACTTCATGGCTATATTTTCAACGGTATCATAGATTTTCTTTATACAATCTCAATGTTATATTTTAAAATCACTTACGTGATTTTAGACACAACCAGTACAAGTTAACATTATTTTAATTTGAAATTGCTTCTTTTGGAAAACCCCAAAAATTATAATTGACTTCTGAACTTAAATACTTATTACGATAATAGATATCAATATTACTGCATAAATATAAAAAAAACATCGAGTTTATTTACCAAATCGATAACAGCTTTTAAGGATGACTTGTAAGTGGTTATTGACTTATATGATAAACCACTATATTACACCCTTGTGTCGAAACAAAAGCGCTAGCTGCCGTATTTCCGAACCGATACGACCTTCAAACCTTCAAGAAGAGAGCGTACCTCTACCTAAAAGGCCGGCAACGCACTTGTGACTCTTGAGTTGCGGGTGTCCATGGGCGGCGGTAGTCACTTACCATCAGGTGACCCGTCTGCTCGTTTGCCCCCATCGCATAAAAAAAAAAGAAACAGTTGTTGCTTCTGAGAATTTTTATTTTAAAACCTTTTTTTTTTTAACCACACTATAACGTTTTTATTATTATTTATATTTCACTAATATATTCACCAATAAGTTAATAAAAAATTATACATATAAGTATAGCTGCATCATATCAATTATTAGGAATAAAAATACGTTTCGTAAGAAAATTAAGTACTGAAAGTACAACAAAATGAATTTAGTTATTCCACCTTCTTAAAAAACATGTTATTTTCATAAAGAGATTATTTAAAACTTGCGAAGGGCCCCGTCATAACCCAGAAATCCCAGAATAGACCTTTTTGGATAACTGACTCAAATTAACTCTCCGGTCCTCGTACACCTAGTACGGTCTAGATACTCTACCACTCGGCACCTCAGGGATTGTGGCATCTCATAATACTGGAGCGTTTCTCTGATGCAGATGAATGGCAAACTATTTCATACGTTGGCGAAAGCGACCCACACCACCAACAGCCCTTAGGCGTATTATGCAGATGAAGTTCAAATTTACTCAAAGGATCAAATAAACAAGAAATATCGACAGAGTACACAGGAAAGCAATTGCGGAAAAAATTTTGGCTAGACAGTTTTGACCTCTGTGAACGACAAATTTAATGCCTGGGCTATAGTGCAAAAGCCAGATATCACTGCTTGGAGAGCTCGCTACCTGTGGGAAAAAAAAAGATAATGAGTTCGGTTCTAAACAAACCTGTAACTTACCTAGACGAAATGTGGATTCATTCACATTCACTACACAGTTGGTAAGTACCGTCATAAGAGTACCGACAAATAAATCCAGGTCAAAGTTGGATTTTTGTCGATGCTGAGGGTTAAAATGGATTTCTTCAATATTCAAAACTACTGTATAAATACAAAAGCACCACTGGAGATGAACACACATAACTTTTTGAAGTGGCTCTAGGAGAAACTTATACCTAATTTGCCGGCAAATGGTTTTGTGTTCATTGATGACGTATCCTTCCATTTAAAGGGGATATGCAAAATTTTCTGCGTGCCAACAAAATTCTATTCAACGAAAAATTTACCGTGAGTAAATTGTACCACATTATTTTAAATTCAAAGCCATCAAAAAAATAAAGAACACGGCCACAGAGTTTTACCTCTACCACCCCACCACTGTTATCGAAATCCGATAGAGTACTTACAGATAGATTACAGATAAATAGAAACATCATTCAGTCGAAAAAGGAAATAGAAAAGCTAACGAGAGATGCCATCAATTCAATTACTGACTGGAAAAAAAAGTAGCCGACCACGTATAAAGACTTGAATGAAAGTATTGCGACAGTGACAATCGAAGAGAGCTAATCATTTCCCTAGCAGGAGAGAATAGTTTAGAGGCGGACAGATATTGTGAGAGCGAAAGTAAGGAAATATCAGGCATTGCATCAATATATTATAGCGGTGATTCCGAGTCCTAATCGCTTGTTGGCATATATAAAATGTTCACATTTTTAACTACCGACTAAAACCATACGGTGTTACGTCCCAACAGGGTCTATTGCAGTGAACCCGGGACGTCACGCCACCGTCTTGGGTCTGCTTCTGCTAGGGATCAGCAAAACGTGGGCGTTAATTACGCTTCTGCCCTCCGCTTCACGGATACAGGCGTGAGTGTAGAGTGTAGTATGCTGACTTTAAGAAAATTATTGTTACATATAGTGTCATAAGTATACCTTAAAACATTAAATTTTTCATGAAATTTTTATGTATGTGTAAGCACATATGTATGTATATAGTTTAAAACATATTTTGTTAAACCTATATCTAGTAGTACACCACAAACTAACCGAATCTAGATTTTATCCGTGTAAAGGTTGTCGCGAAAACCACATTCAGCGTTACATTAAAAAATCGAGGCCAACTTTGCAAAGATTTTTTTTTTATGATGGTAAGTGACAACGCCCGTCCGTGGACACTTGCAACTCTTGTCGAAAGTGCGCTTCCCGCCTTGAGGTGATGAGGTGATGAGCGATGAGGGATGTGGAGTGGGGAAAGAAGAGAGGGAAAGAGGAGAGGGAAAGAGGAGAGGGAAAGAGGAGAGGGAGGATGAGGGGAGAGGAGAGAGGAGAGGGGGAGTTGGGGCTCCGGAAACCTCACTCATTAAGGAGAAGATCCTCTCAAACAATTTACCCGCCTTGTCCGTTATTGAGGGCCAGCGCCACGGGAACGCAAGAGTGTTGGTTCCTGCGTTCCCGTGGCGGTGTTTTACGAACGGGTTCATAAAGCAGCTGGCCCTATCGACCCGCTGACCCCCACGTCCTGGGTTGTGAAATTCAAACATTGTCTTGAAATTCTTCTATTAAATTTACTCTAAACATGTACACAAAGATATTTCAATTAAAGACCATTTTGAAATTGATATTATTCAATTATTGTTTTAGTGAAATTTATTTGAAACATAAATAAATAGTAATTTTTTACACCGCTTTTGTGAAGGAACGACGATTACGATACCAGGAACTATATTTTTATAATAATATTATTCAAACCAACCCGCAGTGACACAATACATTCAGAATAACGTCTGAAAGGGAGAAGGGGAATACCATACTCGTATGTAGTTTTCCCTAACCTAAATTTAGTTTGCCACGTTGCAAAATACACACTCGTTTTATTCACCACAAGTTTCTTCAAAATTCTGATTTATTTTAATTTTATATTATAATTTATTCATTAAGCGAAGCAACAGATATTAAATGTATGATGCTTATGGTACAAACATTGTGTGAGTTGACCGAATATTTAGGTAAGCTCAATTATGCAGACATAAAAAATGGTAGAAATTTTGAAATATTTTCATTATATATTATATTGCTATTGTATTATATTATATAAGAAACTATGTTAATTTGGTAAATTTCTAAAAACTTCTAATACATCCTTTTATACTTCCAACTTTTAATAAATAATAAGACTTTTTAACTGCACGGAGGGCGTAGTGGTTTAAGTAGTCACCATGTCAAAAAAAAAACAAAAAAAAAATACAATAAAACAAAAAAAAAAAACAAACAAAAAAGGATACACTTAGCTCAGGTTGACACATACTCGTACTTAATTTAAAATTGTGTGTTAGATTAGTTGCTTATTGACAAATTTATAAAAATAAATCACTAGTGAATTTTGCATAACGTATACACTATTAAATATTATTATTTAAACTAGATATACGGCGAATATTGTAAAGTCTACTTACAAATAAATTATTAAGGCCTAAAATTACAGCTTTTTACAATTTATCATTAAGTCAGTTGTATACTTTTTTCTTAAGTTAAGTTATCTCTAAGCCAGTGTCGGTCCTTCAGCTAACAGTAAATTTTATAATTATAGAGTTCGCTAATTTAACATGGTGTCAAAAAGATTTGCCCCAAAAAAATAATTCATAAATATAGATAATTATACACGGAGTGCAATACAGTAAAGGTATTGTTGTGATAAAGCAGTCGACCATTTAGTGTTTTAACTAACATATTAATCTGTATGACATTTTAATTAAAAACCTGAAAATAAGAAGAAAGATTAACCATTTTTAGAACAGAAATAAATACTATCTACCGCAGCCAATTTAATATATATTTTATTTAATTTAATTCTTTAGGATAAAATTAAATGAAATTCTACAGAGGTCAAAGTTTGTTAATTGATCAATTGAGTTAATTGATCAATTGTTTTAACTGGATAAGTTTAGTACGCCTTTTTATGACAACAGTGAGTAAATAGAGACGAACACAAAAGTAAAGTTTGAGACCTTGCGCTTTTATTAGTTTATTAAATTATCGTCAACTAAAAATTAAAAAAGAGTTATTTGACAGTACAAAGTAAGAAGAGACGTCCAAAAACTTGTAAAGAACAAGAAATTCACTTCGTAATAACGTTTATATTTTTGATACGACTTAAGAGAACGGACTTCCTAAAGTGAGTCACAAATTCAATATTCATGTATGCGATAAACTTAAAATATTTTAAGAGTAATTTTGTCACTTTTAATATTACTTACATACATCTTTCTACTACAGAGTACAGTAAAAAACTAGATTCATATTCCTGCTTGAGTCAGCCATTGGCGTTAATACAGAAGTGTTTCATAAAATATAACTCCGTATTAGAATATAGATCATTTTTATTGATGTCAACAAAACGACTTAACTCTGCCTAATGGAAAGCAATGAGTGGAGTCCAAGAGTGGTCACCATCCTAATTGCAAGTGCAGTTAATGCAGCATTCTGACCCACACTACCTATGCGGCGGCGGCATAGTTAGATTCCATTTCATGCCCGGCTTGAAAGATCCAGGCTTAAATTTGGCTCACAACCGCCTGGCTTTAATCGATTGGCACAGGAAGGAAAAGTTGACTGTTTAGTTCTTCAGTATCCGGCTTTGCAATAAGCGGGTAGTTAAAAGCAATTTTAATTTTACATTTCATGAGATCTTACATGTGTAATAAAACGTGTTGTGTAAAGCGAGGTAGATAAATTAAAAGTTAACATACACTTGTACTGAATGATAATGGTCATAAAACATTTTAAAGTGGAACAGGAATAGAAACATAAGAGGAAATATTTAATAGGTAGGTACAGGTAAACTAATCTATTCATCTAAATATTTTAAATGAATGATAGTGTAAGCTCATGGTTCTTGATCCATCCGACTTTCCCGAATATTAATAAATTTTATGTGTCATAACACCAAATGGCATACTCATGTAAATTTTTAGATACTTTGTTTGATACATGTAATTTGGAACAGTAACTACAACAAAGTCAACAAAAATCTTTGCTCAAGAGGATATACCTAATGATTGATAACTACTAGTAATGCTTCTTGAGATACATACAGAACAAGTAATAAGTAATAATAACTTCAGACATCTTACACACGGTCATCTGATCCCAAACTAAGTAGAGCTTGTGCTATGGTCGCCAGACGGCTGATAAATATACTGTATCTATGCTATACTACACTCATTTTTCTAATACTTATATTTGTAGATAAATTACACCCAGAGATGGAACCAGTAATCATGCTACGACCACGACCACCGGCTAGCAGTCAGGATCATTAACCGATATTCGATCCGACCGATCATCAACGTTATGGAAATCATAGAGTTATAAATAAATAATGAACGGAAAAACCAAATAAATCAAGAAATAATAAACGGAAAAAATCACATCCAGTGTACTAAAGTATAATTTGTACCAAATGACAAATAAGCTTTAGTAAGTTATTATTAAGAAAATAATTCAGACAGATTGAAAGTGAAAACCTAAACCATGTCTCAAAAAATGAAGTACCAAAATCGACCAACAATAACAAAATCTCTTCCAGTTCTACTACTGACTTTAAAATTTTTAATAAACTGGTTTCAAGGTGCATAAAAATGTTATAAACTTCCCCATTGTATAAGAAACCTTCAATTACAAACTTAAATAATCTTGAACAAAATTGTATCTGTAGGGTAATGGTAAACGTTTTGTTGTGCTCATACCACAGCTCAAACCAAATCTGCTGGTTCTAAAACCATATGACGTGAGTTGTGAGTGAGTTCAACACCGTAATAAACGGATATTGCATGCGGTTACCACCTTTGGATCCAACAACCTGACCACAAAACGTGACTTATTGCTTTGGGCCACTGCGTGTGTCGACTTTGTTTTCTTGGAATGTGGAGTTCAATGGTCATAATTATCTTTTAAAAACCTACCCTTTAACAAAATTATACTCAACATATCTTTTTTAATAAACTATTTACCAAATGGATATACATATATGCCTTTAAATTCATTGGAACATCACACCACAGTCAAAAATTTTAACAAAGTAATGATTAAAAAAATAACAAAAATAATGGGAAAATTGCGTGCCCGACCCGATATCGAGTATCTTGTTTTTGTGAGTTTTAAATCGAAGTTTGATCATCAGCAGTCACTATAGACGTGATTATTTTTTGTTTATAGTAAGTTAATATTAAGTAGTACTAGTAGTAACTAGTAATAACTTAATCGTAGCACTGTATAAAATTTGGCATACGAGTAAAGAACACTATTACAAAAATACTAATATTTTATAACTTAACCAAGGAAAACATCAAAGACCTAATACTCAATAAATATAGAATCACATGATTTCAATTCACTACATGTGATGTTAACAAGAGTATTATATCAATCACATCCAACGTAGTATGAAGTGACTGTGTCAGCGGTAATACGATAATTCCTATTCTTGATGCGATTCCATTCCTAAAGTTGTGTATTTCCATCTTTATGGAAAAATGTAGAGATTCTTTCTTATAATAAATAATCCTTCTTGTGTTTCTGACTATCCCTATCCCTAGCCCTATATTAATATTAGCGTTTCTTTTTAAAGTACTTGAACGCCTTGTCCACAATTAGCTCTATATATTTATTTCTTCATAAAAATAACCTTCGCATTCCTTACCAGTCTGGATTCCGACCTGGACACTACTCTTGTATATTTCTATGTCTTAACTAGTACACCATCACCTTTTATTAAATAATTTTGTTATTACCTCTTTACTAGGTTGTCGGAAAGTAATCGCCTTTAGCGTTAAAAACGGGGAATGTACATATATAATTTGTAAGATCAATACGTTTTATCATTGCACTTCATTCATAGTGTACAATAAAGAATATTCTATTCTAATATTTTGCTAACATCACCAATCTAACTTCTTTAACAGTGTAAAACTGACAGTATTTTAAGACTTGAGACACTTGCCGTTCTTACTAAAGTACCGAAGAAAAAAAAAACGTTCATTGGTGTTTTAATACATACAATAAGATTTAGTTACTAACACTACAAGATATATACGTGTTAACGTGTAATAACGTGATAATTTTAACCTACAGCTAATCAATATTCCACATCTACTTTAGTTTACGTTTTAAGGGTCAATTTAAATTTATAAGCTATAAAATATACTTAACTGTGGCAGTTTATTTATTCTTCTCTACTAGTATTCATAAATCATTCAGCATTTACCAAAGATGCATCGCTGCATGTGTGTATTTCTGAAAAGCCCGACGTCATCAAACGTTTCTAGAAACATGAATTGTTAATGCAAAGGTTTCATGACAATATCATTTTAATGTTAACAGTGATTATAAATAGAATTGACGCACAAGAAAACGTATAATTAAGTATAGAGGAGCTCCCTCAATGTTCCAATTCACTACGCAAGACTAGATTATATACATTTATGGAACGTTCCTAGTCAATAAAAAAAATCCTAATATCCCTAATCCTATAATAATAATTTTAATGATCATGATACAAGAGTTGTCGAAATTGTTAACGACGATTCATAAAATAATATTAAATGTATTTTAAAGTTTCTAATAATTAATAAAATACAATTCATTACCCAATAACCCTAGTACCCATCTAAAAAATGCCATATCACTCGGCCATACTGCCAATAATACGATAGCGTCAAGCTACTAAGAGCAACAGCCACTACTTGCCTGGAACCAGTTTGCAACATTCCGAAGGCTTTCATCATCCCTTCTCTAGCCAATAGATGCATTTTTTTTAGTTCCAATGCACAAATTATAACGGTTTTTTAAAAACGCTAACACACACTTTTATAGGAATCTTGATTGATATTCTATTTTTATTCAAATACAAAGAAGATAGATAGATAAATAGATATACTTTTTATTCTACAAAATAATTACCTTTTAAAATAATTACATTATTTATTCAAATAGTGAAATTCACTAAAAAGAATCTATAAAGATCCCAAACAGTTAAAATAATAATCATCAATGCGGCGATACCCTGAAACGGACTTGATCCCTAGACACTTTTGATGTGTGTATTATACATTTACGCCTAAAAGTGAAAGCAAATAAAGGACACTCGTATTTAGAAAAAGTTTAAAATTTAAAATTTTTATTGTATTAATTACGTTTGGGCCTTTCGTGTAGGCTGCGGTGCAAGTAATTATGACAGGCACATTAAAATTCATAGCGCATTATATCCATGAGTACCCTTGAAACTTGACAACAATAAAATGATTGTTGTCACTTCCATGGAATCTAGGGTAATGTATTATGTACAGCAGTAACATAAAAGGTAATTACATTTTTGCCTTAAAATAAAATTGTGTAAAAATTAACAAATCTGGAATATTTACCAGAGCGCCGGATAAAACTCCAATCCTTATTCTCTTTAAGAAAACATCAAGTATGTGGTACTCACTGCGGTAGTATTGTCAGGAGGGTTCACTGGTTCTCAATTCTGTGTAGAAGTCACATGAGGACTTAGCCAACCCCAATCTGTATAATATAACAAGCTTGAGTATTTCGCTTCTAGTTTGCATAATATTCCTATAGTCCGTAATAAGACCGCAAGGTACGGTTTCGCAAGGTCAGTGACATTCGTGACATGACAACTAATAAACAACTAGACTTGTAGTAAGCAGTAGTATATTGTTGTTTTTCCCCCATTTGTTTGTTCAGAAAGTTAAAATTGATTACGTATTCACAGGTACTTAACCTTTTATACATACATACATAAACTCTCTTTTTCAGGCCATTTGCTTAACTATACACCTCACGGGCTTCTCCTACTGCAATAAAATTATAATTCTAGCACACCGGCTTACGATACTTCGGACCTGCAATTTTTTTCATAATATAACTGATTAGTTAAGAGTATATTCTGATCTGTATTGTTGGGAGATCTACGGCACGATGGACTGACGACTTCAACAAGGTGACTGCCAGTGGATGGATCTGGGGTGCCCAAGACCGGGATAATTAGCGCTCTTTTGCATCCAGCAGTGGACGGTGATAAGCGGATTATACTGGCTATACCTCTAGTGATCACTTTATATATTTGTTTTTATATAAGCATATGCAAAAGTCAATTAAGTAGACTCTTCATCTGATGGTAAGCGACTACCACCGCCGATGGACACCTGTTATTCAAGAGTCGCAAATGCGGTGCCGGCCTTATAACTCTACAGTGAAATTGCAATATAAACTTTATATAATATATATTGCAATGCTAGTAGATTGCCCATGTGTCAGTGGGTTGAAAAGAATTTTATCTTCAAATGAGTGTAATATGTATGTACAACTTTAAGAACCATAAAAGTAACGTCCTTTTAGTACTTATTCATCATACTTAAAGAAAGAACACAAAACGCAATCTGACAGAAGGGGAGGCTACAAAAATTTAACAGCGGAACATTCATCTTCTTAATATAGCATAGTTAGCATGATTATGGTTCTTAAAATAAAAAAAAAATAGTAACACGTATTCAATTGAAATGTTCTGTTAGCTTTAACGAGCAGGTGTTGTTTATTGATAATACATAGGAAGACATGTGTTTGAATTTGATATAAATTGCTTGTGACAATAATAGATTAGAATATAAAAAAGTTTCTCAGGAATTGATAAAGTTGTTGGATAGTGAAGCTATTTAGTGATTTTATTTATCATTTACTAGCCGTAATATTATAATAAGTGTAGAAGTTGTCATCTACTACCTATAAACATATGTCCATAAACCACGTTTTTCTCTCCACGCGGTGGGCAGAAACAACAGCCCGCCATTTGCTTCTCCCTTACTTACTCTTTTATACAAGCCACCCGGTTTCGTATACTGTTGACCTACTCTTTCTCTATGTCTAAATATCTCAGAAGAATCTGCTCAAATTACGTTATAAACCATCTTGTACTGATCACGTTTAAAAAAATCAAGTGTGTGAGTGTGTGTAACATTTAAAATTTGACCCTGTGGTAATCTTATTATAATTACTGCTAATAAACTGATTAAGGTTACAAACTGTATATTTACATAAGTTAAACTTATTTTCACAACCTATTTAGTATTTGTTCAATGAAACACGATGCTCGCCTTGGATTTGCTAGACGGAATAATACAAAGAGGGCTATTGACGGCTAGACTACAATAGTCAGTATTGAACTACACTGTTAAGGTAAGGCTTTCATCACTCAAAATTTAGTAACTATAATATTGATACAAATATAAGTTTTATTTATTTATATAAACTTTAAATATGATTTATAGTGTAACACACAGTGTACAGGTATGTAATAAATTCAGTAAACTGATAGAACAATGATAGTACAAATTAGTTTTGAGTCTTTTAAATTTAAATATCGATATTGCGACAACATTTGCTTTATTTTGTTTTGGAACGGGTTTTACAATAACTTAGAATAATTAGTAACTTTTATATTTACGATCAGTTCAAGAGATATATCAAGATGGCGTGGCATTCGGGTTCGAAACGTGGAACAGTGTGCATCATTGGTCACTGAAATATATTACTTTAAGTATTCATGACTTTTAACATCATATTCCTGAGTTAATTATTAGTGTTTAGCACTATGGTCGTTAACCTTTTGTTGTTTGTATGAAACAATAGGTAAAAGTACTGTTGTACTCTCCCAAAAATAGACCACATTCAAAATGAAGAGATAGGAAGCACATTGCAATAAATGTTAGTGCCAAACAAAAATGTTACTAGATCGCAATAGCTTTGTAACATAATCTTATAAAATTAATTTCGAATAATGATTTTAAAAGGGTATACAATACACTCTGTTGGTTCATATCACTGCTGAAGAGGACAATCACAACAGATTTGGATCTCAAGATGACTATTTGTTTTTGTGGTATGTTTAGCTATATCTTTGCAATCCAGAAACCGATTGCAATAATACTTTTTACTGTCGGAATGGTTGTTTTTAATCTTCCTAAAATTTAAATATGCAAAAGAGTACACATATGTACATATATACTAAAACACTTCTAAAGGCAGAAATTTAAATAAAATTTCCATTTATATTGAAGTCAATTATGTACACATTTTTTTAAATAATATTGTTACCGGAAGTCTGGAACCGTTTTAACCTATTTAATGTTTTTTCTTCATAATTAGTGTAAGTTTCCTAACAAGTGTTTATTTTCATCTTAAAATGTTACTCATCGTATCCAATAACTTCTGATGTTCATTTTGTTAATACCAGGCTCTACTTCATTTTCCAATAAAATAATCTATTTATGTTTATAGCGCCTACTACAATTCATAAAGCAAAGCTACGTATAAGTTATAAATATAAATTTTATTAATCTCCATCCGTCCTCGTGGCTGTCGTTAAAGATTAGACAGCGATTGTAGTTTTTACTATCAGGCAGTATATACATACATATGTATACTATAATAACCTCGTGGCGCGGTTCATTCTCTCAAAATCAAGCGCACTCAAAAATGTTTTTTAAGGTTATATCCATCCAAACTGACTTGAATGGCGCAGGTAAGATATAATATACGATAATTCATCTCACTCCACTATAACAACTGTTGGTAGACTTTGTAAAGATTACAAATGCTCCAGTTGTGTTTCTGAGTCTGGGTGTTTTTTTTTTGTCCATTGTTTTAATGTTTGTAAAGTCCCCCGCGACACACGAGTGCAGGTATTGTCTAAAAAAAAACCTACAGTGCCCAGTTCACGTATGACGTTGAGTATGGTATTTTAATGGTTAGTCCTGTATTTTTTTAATGAAATGGTGGGCTAACGAGCAGATGTCTCACCTGATGGCAAGTTACTACGCCAATGGACATACACAACTCAAGAGTCGCAAGTGCGTTGCCGGCCTTTTTGGTAGGAGTGTGATCTTTTCTTGAACATTTGAAGGTCGTATCAGCGTTTCCACTTTACCATTGAGACATAGGTACTTAAGCTACGGGATTATTAATGAAACGAATTCTTATAGACGTCTATTTATTACACAAAAGTACATTGATTTTATATTAATATTATAAATCTCACATATGCGTAATAATCTACATTTAGTGTAATTGGTACAATTTCTTGGAATATCGGGTACTTATTATACAAAAACTTCGCTACGTTTATTTTTACATAGCATAAAACTTATGTAGTATGTAGGATATGAAAATTATTTTAGTTCAATTTTGTAGTAATTTTACTTGGTCTTTTAAACCTTTAATATTTAGTTATAATTTAATTATTAGAATTAGAATTGTTAACCCGTAGAACGTCGCGAGCACATACGTATATACATATATGCATCGAACGAGAGTTCGCGAGGCGTCACGCGCACATAGGTTGTGCAAATCATTTCTGTGACGATTTGTGAAGCTTGATTGATTTCTAACTGAAATATTTTTTACATATCTTATACCTAGCCACGCATTTTAACAATAATTTTTGTAGGGTACTCTTGAAAAAAAAAAAAAAAATTTGTTGATTTTATCAACTGTCGGCCACATTCGCACATTCATTTGCATTTATGTGTTGCATAAAAAGTGTTTTTAAGTAGGAGAAGGTCAGTTATTATACTTGATTCGTATATGGAATTACTGATAAATATATAAAGAATATTTGCATAATGACATAATTGTGTATAATTATAATTTAACATTAGAAAAAAGTGTTATACTTTTGAAATCAATTTTTTTTTGTTCAATTCAAAAGGAATTGTACTCGACGTCACACAATTCAGTACTTCTATTGTTACTGCGGCTATGATTCGTCAGTTTCCGCGTTATCACCGAAAACGAATCGAGGTCAGAAGTGCGCGTCGCCTAAGCAGTTATGGCGGACTATTTTGAATGTCTTGATTGTTTTTTTTTTTTTTTGTAAAAAAATAATTTGAAAGTTAAACTATAGTTGTGTTGTTTTTGTTAACATGTAATCTAAGAAGTTATTTTGTAATAATAGGGAATATGACATTAGTTTCGATTATATAAGTGGATGTGCGAGTGGTGTTACGTGAAAAATAACAATCTCTCTCGATTCTCCAATTGGTATGTTATATTATTTATAAAAAAATAAATGTATATTAGAGAAGCTTATAATATGCTTTATGTCGCTTGCAAAATGCGTTGTCTTGTGATCATTGTATTTTGAATTTCTATGCCAATAAAATTCGTTAGGCGGGGGTTAGGCGTGGGGTTCGCGACACGTCATACATATACTTAGAAAATGGGTTGAGCGTAGTAGAGGTTAATGTTATGAATCTTTTACCAACATTTGCAGTTACCTAACCCAGTCTTTTGATAGTTTGGAAAAGCAAAACAATAAAATACTACATAAAAAAATTAGAAATTAGCTATTAATTACATATATGTGTTATATTCTGTTGTGCTGTTGATCGTTGTTGTGGTATAATAGCAACGTCGGTAAATATGTATTATTTTAATTTTTAATCGTGTGGGTCAGAAAATGGTTCATATCAGTACTGTAGCACGAGGTGTTCGAACCTGCAGCTGATTCTTGAATTGCCAAACTACTTATAATAATAGAATATTTTACTGAATTTGTTACACTATACAAAACTTAAGATACACATATCTCAGTGCAGATTGTTTTAAAGCACAGGCAAAGAAAGAGAAATATATATATGTATATATATATGTATATATATATATATATATATATATATATATATGTATACATAAAAAGCTAAAATAATCAACAACAACGGCGAATTCAGTGGCAGATAAAAACATGCCGAACGAAGTGTCCAAAATCTTAAAATAAATCAAAAAAGATTAAACCAAAAACTGCGCTAACTAGGGCAATCATTATTCCATGATTATGCAACATATTTTTTCGTAAGATTTCTGGTAAGAAGGAATACCACTTAGACATTTTTATTCCTAATATATCTTCTTATCAGACCTAAGACACATAACATTTATATCTTCAAGATAGTTTAACAACATCTAGTGTAATTACCGCCTTTTACGCATCCATAGCTACGCAATATAAAAATATACAACATACCGAGTCCTGTAAAATACTGTTATTTACACAATGACATCTAATAACCCCTAAACTTATAAACAAATCTTTGTATTTAAAATTTATTCCATCAAATACTGACATGATTAATTCAAAATGAATAAAAGTTCAATTAATGTTAATAAAATGTAATGAAATACCGCTCACATGAAGCCAAAAGCCGGTATGCAAAAGTCACTGTCTTTGTTAAAAGCGAAGGAATTTCTATCTATTTACAGATTTCTCATTGATGTCTCCAGCGAGAAAGTCGTTGCTGTCCCGGATAGTCATAATGGTGACCCCATCAGTACTGTTTTTCGAGATTATGTTGCCCTTCTTCTTAGTGCTTCCGTAGTCGTAGTTTGATATTACCACGCTTTCTGTCGGGTTCCTGTAAAATGTGACAAAATATCATCGTTGAAGTTATTATAATTTTGCAATATGAAGAGTCAAGTTGAGTCAAGAGTAAAAACTTTGTAACAAGGTTTTGGTACGAGCTGCTATTATTTTAAGAACAAAGGGGGGCTTATTGTATCTTTTATTTTTTGAAGAATATTGACGTCTAAGAATTCATGTATGTAGTGCAAAATGTAAGATTGTAAGATTTATTACTAAAATAATAGTAGCGGTCATAGCGGGCTCCATTGTACACTTTGAAGAGTTTTAATAATAATAAAAATATAAGCATTTTAGCTATCTGTTCCTAATAATAGCCTTATATTAGTAAAATAAGAGATAAATATGAAGCAAAGAAAGATAAACCGGTTGTGAAGTAACGCTTGCTTTGCATTTCCCCGAATTGAGTGAGGTTTCCGGAGGCCCAATTCCCCCGCCCCCCTTTTCTCTCTCCTCATCTCCTTTGTCCTTTTTCCATCTCCTCATCCCTCCTCTCTTCTTTCCGCTCCCTGCATCCCCTATCCCTCATCACCCTCAAAGGCGGGCAGCGCACTTGCGACTCTTGAGTTGCAAGTGTCCATGGACGGCGGTGTCACTTACCATCAGGTGACCCGTCTGTTCGTCTGTCCCCCTATAGTATAAAAAAAAAAAAACGAAAACTTTATGAAAACGTACATGTCAATCAAATTACGATAAATTTGTATTGTGAAAATATGAGATATCGTGTCACACAAATAAGACAAGATCTAAGGTAGATGACACACGATTCCTGTTCAAATATTTTTTCGTAACTTGGAATAGTTTATTGGTCCTTATTCTATTTATTACTATGGCTCGTTAGCGCATGCGACAGCCAATCAAAGGCCTCGGGTTCGACTCCAGGCCCGTGCTCAAAAGTGCCATTGTTTTTTTCTAATAGGTCAATTCTCAGTACCAGCTGGGACTTTGGAAGTTTATGGTGTTAAACCTCCATGTCTCGAAAAGCACATTGAGCCGTGTGTCCCGGTTGTCATTGTCACTGTCATAGATGTTGACAGTGGATATTGGGAAGACTGTGTCCTTAAGTATCCTGGCAACTAGTCCAACTACCGAATTCAATTAGCCCTCAAGGTTGCAAAGGTCAGATGCTAGTCGCTTGGTTCAAAAACTGATTTTCGGGCAATAACTGATTCTAAGAGAAGCCAACCCCAATAGACATGAGATTACTAAAGCTGGGAAGAAGAAGGTATACTATATTTTATATATATTCATATTTTCTGATAAGTGCATCCATTTTCTATAAATAGTTTAAAACGGTAGGGAAAAAATGATAAAACAAAATCCTCCTAACCGTCCGCTTCCGAGCCTAAATTATTTTCAATATTCACCGTCAGTACCAAATATTCTTCATCACAATCGACAGATGGACGATTTGACAGTAACAGCTGAATCGCCTCTCCTAGAAAACATTCCTCCATAATTATCAAAACTGGAATAGTTGACTAGAAGTATGCTTGGCAAAAATACAATGAGAAAAATCTTCCCCTTTTGTATTCGTTCGTTTCAAGAACCGAAACTGATTAGACATTATATTTTAATGCATGGTATTAAAAGTTTTGGCTGTAACCGAGTATCAGTGGAACTTAAGTCCTGTCAAGATGCTGATTAAAAAATGCTAAACTAGCCAATTCCAACAGGCTTTCTATTCAAATATCTAGCATTATATAAGCTAGACATTTGAATAGAAAGTGTATTCCTGAAAGCATTCCTGAGTGGAAGCCTACTCAAACTGTTGTGCTGACTTTTGGAGGACATATCCTACCAAAACTTCTCTAGTCTTGTTTTTCAGCCTTGCCCACAGCAAAATATATATATCTTACCATTTAGTTTTTTAACTGTCGCCGATTGGGGCATATAAAATTAAAGTGCAGATCCAAACGACGTTGCTTCTGGTGTGGTCATGTTCATGCCACTCTGGGGATGGTTGTCAAGTTGCACAATGACAAGGGTTTTGTATTTTATGTTCTGAACGTCATTTTGCTAATGACTTTTCTTGTCCAGCCATAATGGGTGATAAAGCTATTTCTTACGCTGAATCTAGTAAACATTGCCCACCTGTTGTTACTTGATCTTACTACAATGCAACTTTGTTCAATATTTTTTATATATAAGACTACCATAGTAACTCCACTCTGCCTGATTGAAAGCAATAAGTGGAGTAGAAGAGCGGATCACCATCATCATTGCAAGTGTAGTCAATAAATATAACTCCTTCTCTGTTTCAACCCAGATTCAGAAATCCGCTACAAAAACATTATTATATTCTCCAAAACCTCGTGTCATTCACCCAAAAGGTTACGATAAAAAGGTCCTCATTCATGATTATTCGTTTTCTCTCTCACAAAATGATTGCGTGACCTACTAGTTCTAGTCATTACTCTCCGTTTTTAAATCTTCAAATAGGCTAGGGTAGTTAATAAAGTTAGTGATCATATTTTGGGAAATATGATCACTAACTTTATTAACTACACTGATTACTTCAGTATTACCTAACCCTTTTCAGCCAACACCGAACGTGAGGACTGCTCCTCACAAAAGGCATGAACTTATATATCTACCTTTAAAGTAAATTCAATCCAGTGGCCTGTTGTATTGCTAAAACGTGGCTCTCGCCTTTACATCATTTGAGAATCCTAGGCTTCTGCTGCATTCAACCTATATCTATTTTTTTAACAACAACTCCAGCATTCATCACGAATCCTGTATCGTGAGGGACTTGATAAACATAAAACAACGGACACAAAAAACACCCAGACTAACAACTATTTATAGATTACCCAAATTTTTGTCCCTTATGGGAATCGAAGCCACTATCTTTGACTCAGAAGTCAAGATCTCCTAACCACTAGGCCAACAGACCCATCAATTCTATATTAATATTTATCAGTTATTAATGGCTTTTAATCAATGTAATTAATCAGAAAAGCGATTATCTGAATAGAGATTAGGCCATACTTGTTATAATTTAATTGCACATTACAAAACATGACTACACAGTTATTAACGAAATGTAGGAAATTATCTAAAAATAAGGTAATATAAACAAACCTTGGCAATTTCCAAACAATCTCAATTGCCTGCCCTTCTTAGATTCATTTACTACTTTATTCATTACTTTTATTAATCCCATCAATATGAAGGGCTAGGGGTATCAAATGAAAGGGCTCAACAAGCAGAATACAATATACTATAAAAAATTGAAATCCAAGATGGCGGCCGCTACAAAATGGCGGATAACGTAGGTTTTATCGATCCCATCAACATGGGTATCAAATGAAAGGTCTCAACCAGTATAATACAATGTACTATATAAAATTGAAATCTAAGATGGCCGCCGCTACCAAATGGCTGATAACAATTTTTTATCAATCCCACCAATATGGGTATCAAATAAAAGGGCTTGACAAGAAGAATACAGTGCACTATACAACCTCAATATTTAAGATGGGCGCAGCCACCAAATGGCGTATAATAATAAGATTTAAATTTAGAAATTGAATCTGTAATTTAGGTATCTGATTAATCCAGCCTGAATCCACCACCCAAGTCAAGATTTTGTATCGTGTTGAGGACTGTGTGGCGTTAGCGGTACACCACCCAAGTTAAGGTGAAAGGTTAAAACGCGCCGAGAACTGTATGGCATTAGGGTGGATAAAAATGATATGTCGTTAGCGTTTTCCCCTCAAGACTCAGGCGCATCTTGTTGTACATAGCCTTGCCCCTTTATTGGACCTCTGGGGGGGTCGACCGTTTAAATGTCCATTACTCGTGGGAACAAAATGGTAAAAAAAAATATAAAAAAAACTAAAAACTAGAAAATAAAAATAGGAAAAAAAACTTTTTAAGTTAAACGGTTTTATGTTAAACATACATTGCAATGTTTAAGATAAATGTACTAAAAACCAAAAAATAATAAAATAGATACAGTCGTGGGAATTATAAACATATGCATAGACTAGACTAAAATAAAACCGTGGGGCACGTCAATTGTCTACAAATTATCGACTTAATGTGCGATAGAAGAATCGTTTAATTCGTCGTTAAAATAGGCAGTTGGCCCGCAGACGGTGAGGAAATTACTTACTATTTTCTTGCTCATGGAAATTCCAATAGTTATACACTCCATGTAAATAAAAGAGATGTTTCAACTAGTTTATCGTTGGACATTCACACTGCTGGCTGGCGAGGAATCGTTTCACTGCTCGTAGTTTGTCTTTAATCGACAAAACATATGATAAAAGTACTACTCGCTCACCACTATGAAACCCTAAAACTCGCTTATAATCGAGCTTGCTAGCTTGTTTCCACATTCTAGCCCTAACATTACAAAACAAACATTTTAATCAACGATTGTAGACAATTGACGTGCCCCACGGTTTTATTTTAGTCTAGTCTATGCATATGTTTATAATTCCCACGACTGTATCTATTTTATTATTTTTTGGTTTTTAGTACATTTATCTTAAACATTGCAATGTATGTTTAACATAAAACCGTTTAACTTAAAAAGTTTTTTTACCTATTTTTATTTTTAATATTAATGAAATTTTGCTGAATGACTATTGGTATTAACGCTGTTTCAGGTATTTATAGCAGGAGAATATTAAAAGTGCTTGTTTACCGCGATTTAATTATAACCCTTATATACAGGTGTTCCACAAGGATTTGATTATTGTATAGATTTTTTTAGATATATTATTAATATTCGGATTCGGATAATATCGGATTATTAATAAGTAATGAAATCCTATTTTGAAATGAATCTCATAATATGTTGTTTAGAAATGTACACATAAACTAGTAAAACCCAGGCAAACCGAAAAAAAGGTAAAAATTAATTAAATTTTTTTTTTCGAATTCGAAAATGGCTAATGATTTACTAAATTTTATTTTTAAATTAAAAACCGGGGATGTGTTTGGGACTCAGGGACCCTCACTCGGTAAATACAACGCAAGCATTGTTTGACTACCGGTTTTCAAGGTTTTAGCTTAACTAAAATATCGTAATTTTCAATAGTAGGTAATAGGTACATAATACGGATTCTAATGACTGAAAAGGAGACAGTGTTGCTCTCCGTTTCACTTCTTCGTTTATCTGAAATAGGTGGTCTGGGTCAATTGGAATGGAACTTGGTGAACATTAAAGCTCGAAGTTGTCTGCTACGCATTCTAACTTTCAAAGGTCGTCTAAGACTGGTGGGAGGTTTGGTCTGTTGAGGGGGTAATGGGATAAATTTGTTTAATTTCTAATTATCGATAACCTTTATATATCCTATATAAACGATACTTAATTATTTACATTATTTAAAATAGTTCGTTGTTGTTTCGTGAATTGCTGGTAAATATTAAGCGTCACATTTTAATCATGTACTTACATTGTAAGTAAACATATCCTGTACATCCTGTACAAGAGTTACAGTAGATTTTATAGAGTCACATTTCCCACAGGTTGACTACGATAAATAACACAGTCCCCGGCAAAACAGCTGGCAATAACTTACTTTTATAGCTGTTTCATGTATTGTAAAGGTTTGATTTATATGTCACACTAGAAGAAGGCTTGACTGAGGAATTGTTCTGCATTACATAATAAAGAAACAGAGATTTGCAAATTCATCATTTCTATAGCATGTAACAATAGTATCCTTGATTGTACTGGGATCTGACTTGTTTCAAAGGTCAATCTTATAGTGTCTTAAAACCCTAAGTACTAAAAGATCAGAAATATTGTAGTCTAGAATTGATATATCATATTAATTTATTGATAGATCATAAAACTCAATATCTTGTAACACAAAGCATGATGTTCATTTGGTTTGCTACAAAAATAACAACAACAGTTTGCTATAAAAATGTAGGTAGCTACCTGTAATGCGCCTAACAATTAATTTGCGTAAAACGTTCAATTATAAAACTGTAAATTTTTAAAACTTATTCGTAATTTTCTTGGCATCGTCTGATCAAATATTGTTTTAGTTACAATGGGTCCGCAGGAGAAAACTCTTTGTATTTTTTTTATTTAAATCCGTGAATAATCTGAGGAGAAAACGCTAAAAATTCGTAAAAAAGACATACATTCCAACATAGAACCGCCTAATTTTTTTAAATAGTTTAATAAACCCCAAGCTACATAAAAACTTCAAATTATTATGTCCTCTGAAACCACCGATATACTAGACTGAGTGAAATCAATTTATCAATAGCATTGAATATTAGTTAGGAACGTTCACGCTTAAATTGATGATTGTATTAGTAGTTGATTATGTGCACTGATAATATTAGTCCCTTTCAACTTACCCTTTGACACCTTTCAACAAGATTTCAAATCATTCAAGAGAAATAGGATTGTAAACTTCAAGAAATCTTTTAAGATTTTTTTAGCTGTTCTGTTTGTTTAATATTTATTTAGCTGTTCTTTCACATTTTGGGTTCATTATGGATACAAAGACAATTTGATAAGCTCAATTCATATATCATATATCCATATATGATTCCAGTAACATTTGAAAATACTAGAAGGGTAGATCTCAATTCTTAAATGAATTGTTTATGGTTTACAAAAACTTCTGATTCTAGTTCTAGATTTCCAAAATTAAACATAGTGTCGATATACCTTATTTAAAAGTTATATGCTTACAAAGTCCGTATTAACGTGTTATATTTATAACGTATTATAGCGCAATCTGCTGCTCCTCAAATAACATGTTACATTATTTAAAAAAAAGATACTGCGTTATAAACTTTCACATTTTTTTCAGACGTTTCACGAAAATATTCTTTGTTACTCCTACTCCATGTCTTAATATTATTCATAAATGCATACGTTAGAAATACCCTCCTTACGCAGTCTCGTAAATTGAGCAATAACGTGCCCAAATAATACCTGCTTATAGTGTATGTGATACTTATCTCTAATCTTACTAAGTATTTGTATTTGCTAGTTCAACTATGAAATTGACAAGCTTTTTGCTGTAAGTGTATGTGTATTGAGTTCAAACATAATAACTGAATAACCACCGAGCAAAAGCACCAATTGACAATTATTTTCCCAATGCTATTAGTGGGTACTTTAAAGGTTTCAATGACTTTACTAGTTTTTTTTTCTAATGTCGCATGTCGTTTAAAAAGTAATACTGACTTGATTGATTACATTTAAGTGACTGTATGTTTCTTTGGGCATTTTCCAACTCAGTAAATATGTTCAATCAGTTCTTTATAAAATTTGTTTAAATCTAATTTATCCCTAGTGCAAGCCACTTATGAATGAATACAAAAGTTTACCTTGTTAAGGGAATGATCTCCATCTCATACCATCACATAACTATTTGTATATCGGATATTATGTCTAAAGAAGGTAATATTTTAATCTAAGTATCTTGACGCTGATGCGATCAGATGGATATATTTTTGTTTTGACTGTTTTCCATACATTTATACATGTCTCCCCGAACAGTTAGAAAGAGATGAAATTAACGCCCACATTTTGCCAATTATAATTTAGCCCCACTTATGTCATAGTGGGCAAGCTTGCCGTCATCCGGGCACTTTTGGAAATTTGAAAAAGTTTGGAGCATATTGACATTAAAGGGAGGATAGAAAGGCAAGGAAAGGAACATTGCTTTTACAGATGGATTGGGGGAGTATGAGCAATAGCTAGGTCATAGTGTTCTTGTGTCTGTTGTTTCTATGTTTGTCAAGTCCCAAGCGACACAGGAATCATCCCAATGCGGCAGTTGTCTTTTACAAACAAAACATTTTTTTAAAACACAATTGATAACGTATTTATTTAAATTTATATAAACATAAGTGCTTGTGTTAAGTATTGCTCGGTCGTAATCATGCACGTCAGTATAGTAATAAAGTTCAGTCCCGCAATCAGAAGATCAAATGTTTTGTTCCCTTTTTAGACGTACATATCTCATACTCTAACATTGAAGTAAATTGAATTAACACATTAACAATCTCAAGTTAGTACCAAATGGTAATCAAATTAGTGAAAGTAGCTGTTCCTGTAGAATATGTAGTAGGTAAACATTAGAGATTGGCTAATTTGTAACAAAAAGAACCATTAATTCGAGTTTATCTTGTAACATTTCGTTCGCAATATGTATACCTTAATGCTTGTAACAAAGGTGAACATATAGATTACTTCTCGTAATCTTTTAACGCCGTTTTTTTAAGTCATTTGTTCAGATAATGAACGTTGCCTAAAAGATTTTGAACAAAGAAAAACACTAACTTTTTAAGCTCCTATTCTTTAGAAAATGAAGTATTTGTATAGTTTTTTTTCTATATCTAAAGAAAGGAGGGATTTTTTTAAGAAAAATATATCAATAAAGTGTTTTGCTATGCGATTTTATTTTATCTGTATGAAGTTTTATGTTGATAGTTATATTTTTACATTAATAGCATTTTCCCAATCTATTGTAATATTGCATATCTATTAAAATAATTTAATTACGTTATGTAGATTCTCTTTTTTTTCGAGGTGACCAATGAAAAGCAGGAATGATTGCGTGAAATAGAATTAATAAGAATGCGAATAAGCAGTGAACAAGCCAATGGTAGATAAGAATCTAAGTTTGGGAAATGGGTTAGGAGATGATTATGATTTTCGTCTTAGTTCCGTTTTCAATTCCCAAATTTTAAAAAGTACTGAAGCCTCAATTTATGCATGAAAATATGCACCATAAACATTATTTGCTGATTCTATTTATATGTTAACTCTATTATTAATATGAATAGGAAGTATTACTAATTGGTATCCAACATAGACATTACTAAAAAAATTTGAGTCATTCCCATGCTTCAAAAAATATAGATGGATCATTTGTTTTATCAGTCTATTACTTAAGCAAAGTTATGTCGTAGTATGCAATTTTGTAAGTATTTATACTAGAACCCTATTTAACTCAACCTGTTACAACGATGCCGATGGGTGCTTCTGAAGGATGTTTCGCAGACAGCGGTTCTAGAAAGCCTTGAACTGCAAGTCGGGTGTAATGTACCTCGACGGCAGCACAGGTAGCGGTTGAAGTGCTGCCTGAAGACTCCGCTCACGCAGTAAAGGGCAACTGGATTCACGCACGAGTTCAGGAAGCTAAAGAAATTATATTTTAATTATGTTAAATATCAGTACGACCTATTACTTACGACTTATTACTGCATAAACCATTGCTACCTCTTCATCTCGTCTCCAGCTTAGCTTATATTTTTTTAAATATATATATTAAATCTTTTATTTCACAATTAATGTTGTATAGTAAACTTGATTCATTAAAACCCTGACTAAAAGTTGTTTCCCTAAAATTGTGTAAACTTTATTAATTGCCAATTTTAAACTGTTTAGCTCGTTTTACACTTTAAATCAAAACTGTAAAACAAAGTTGATTATGATATAAATTCCATTATAATATTTTATGCGATTTTACTTTGGAATAAGGGTAGGCAAATATATAGGTATCTCTTAGTGGAAAGAACGACTAGAGTGACTAAGCGCGGGATACGCCACCCGGTAGGGCCCTTCTTGGAGCATTGGCTGTAGAGGCGACATGGTGCTCTTTCCTATCGGCTAGTGCGGGTACTCACCCGACACGGATCTTTCGGTAAGTAGTTGAGTCACATACGAGGTAACGCCTGTGTATCCTCGTGACTGCATGCGGTGCGGTATCCTATACCGCACTCCACACATTACTGGAGTACTATGCGTGGGTGCAACAGCGTGCCGAGCTCGTGGCAGCTATTGGATTGGGTAGCTTCTCGCTGAAGACCATGGTTATGTCTGTGGTCCAGAGCATGAATGCATGGGATTCTGCCGCCTTGTATTGCCAGGTAGTGATGCTTGCCGAAGAAGCGGCGGAAAGGGAACGGGAGAGAGTTAGTACTCTTCCGACACGCAGAAGATGTACAAGATGCCGAGGAGAATATTGATGTTAAAGATTAATCGGTGAGTGTAATCAAAAGTTCGAGAAGTTCAGGGCCTCATAGCTGTAATTAAATGTACATATGTATATCCTATTGGACTAAATTATACTTGGTAAAATTTGGGTGTTGCACACGCCTCGATGTACTTCTATGGTGATACAGGTGGTATGTCTCTACTAAGTAGAATGGGTGACGTACCTAAGGCAGAAGCCCACGATCCTTAGAGCATGTGTAAAGTCGTTGTAGTCCCTTTTAGAAGTAGGCGAAAGATGGAACCACACCTCGAAAGCGTGGTATGGCAAAAAGCAAACGAAGAATACTGGAACAAAAATAATATTTTATTTTATTCTCGAGTTGCCGGCATCCATGGACGGCGGTTGTCAATCACCATCAGGTGACCAGTCTGTTCGTCTGTCCCATATAATATAAATATAGCCATATCCATCAGAGTCCGAATAATATATATATATATATATATGTATATTCTTCGGACTCTGATGGAACTTTATTATAATTTGTGTTTATATGTTATATAAATACTAAACTTAGATTTCACATGTAAAATTATATTTTAGTGCAGTGTACCTTATCTTTCTGATAAGTATGTATGTAAATAATTTAGCAAAAAAAAAAAAATAGTTTCAGCAATATAAAACTTCATATACATAACGCATTACAGTATAAGACTACCACTTATACATATATACATACGCTCACGCACGAGGTTATTAAACACCCACACATTAGACATTATTTGAATGTAAGAATTAATTAGAAGTGCCACTTCATTTTTACCACGAAATCCTTATTTACAACTTTCTATTTGGTCTTTCGCCATGGTCTATGCTACAAGGATTACAATGATTAAATGCCAGTTACTGTATCCCTGGGGTACAGTGTTTTTCTTTTTCAGAATTAAAGGCACCCTCTGTCTTTTCTGTACTTCTGACAAAATGTATTTCAAATTTCCTAATGAACGGACAAAAGCCTATCAAACAAACATTACATTAATTTTATTGCACTCCTACATTATAAGTATTTTTTTTTTGTGATGCAATATTCTGGTATTTCGATATCGTTTTATGAGATTTTCTCACTGCAACTATGCATATTAGAGATATTATAGATCTAATTTAAAGAACTAAAATACATTCTTTATCCCCAATGATTATGTAAGCATTTAGGTTTCCTATTATTTAATTTCAGGTTTCATCATCAGATAATCAATACCAGGCCCAATCGTCAATACAAATCATATGAGTCCAAACTCTAGGGATTTACTAGAAGCAACTAAAAATTCCGATCAACCCAACTACAGGCTCCAACGCCATAACAATTCTAAGATTCCGAACTATCACTTCGATAATTAAAAGTAGGTTAAAATTAACTTTCAATATTTTTTATATAGTTGAGTGGAGCTAACGTAAACCACCATAAAGAAAATCGCCTCATTGAAGGTTTGACGTGGAAAAAATTTTTTTCGTTGGTCAATTTAGTGTCCATTTGGGTGATGCATGTCTTTATGCATGACAATGCTCGGGCTCATACAGGTCGGATTTTGGATGACTATATTCATGACGAAAACATAAAGTTTCTGTATGGAGAGTCCAGCACTAAGACAGCCCAGGAAGAGCTCGCACATCTGTACGTGACCCAAATTCCTTGCTTTCGAGTGTATTTGTTATGAGTGTGTCTGTTATTCACATTCATTGTTTGAGTATGAGACTTTCATGTAAATTGTTACTGGTGCTAAACAACTAAAACCGTAATTCCTTGATTGTATTCTGTGATCTTTAAATGTAAGAGCATAATCATTTATCAATTCAACAAGCAAATCTATGGTTGTCATAGATTTCTTGTCTTAATGAAAGCAAAACCGCTTAAACTTAGTAGCGAGTTCAGTCCCCAGTTACTATGTAAATTTAAATTTAGAATAACCGACACTCCAAGTTTCAAACTGTACATAGAAATTGAATACATTACACTGCAACTAGTTATTTGATAATTAAGCTTAACTTGTAGTTTTCATTTCATTTACCATAAGAATAGGAGATTGCGTCACGCAGATTTCAACAAAAATCTTCATATAAATGACCCGACTTATAAAAGAAGTAGATTACAAACTTCAATGCGTCTATCATGACATGTAATAAAACGTGAAATTAAAATAATTTTTTTTTAACTTAATTAATTAAATAATTAATTCCTAATTCTTAAGAAGTCGTACGTTTCAGCAAATTGAGACACACTTTCGTTTACGTTATTGCCTATAAAATTTGATTGTTTTAAGTATACTTTGCAGATAACCGCTAAATTCAAATATTTTTTAAAGTGCTTGCAAAATAGATGAAGATGCCACGACAACTAAAATATGTCTCAAACGGTTTTATGTTGACTTTAAAGTGTTGTTTTTCAAATCAAGAAGTACATTCACGATTCTCCATACCTACTAATAAATATTAAAAAAAAAGGAACTACATTAAATGAAAGATATTTTTCATTATTTTGAAACGAAAAAGAGAACAAAAAGAATAAAACAAAAAAAGAAAAACCTAGAATACTACTAATATACCTAGAAATCTAACAATCAACGGGCTTCGAAAATGTAAGATAAAAACTTATTAATATACATTGGTATTAATATAAAATCAAGTTCATCAGAATTGCTCATTTCCTCGAACATTGTTCAATTTCGAGAAACACCGCCATTACAGCATTCATTTAAGATTTTTATTAATTTCAGAACAGAAACCACAAAGGTCGTGAAAAATTGCTGGCTTTTATGAAAGTAATAATGATTTTGCATTTCCATTAGTTGACCTTATACACTTACTGTGTATAAAAACTTATAATATAAAAGAGGATTTTGCCTGTCTGCTATTTGCATTTTCAAAGTTGTCCCTAAAACCGATCGTAACCACATTTTCCAGAGAATTCTTAATTAACCTGGATAAAAGTAACTCTTAACATGTTTATCGGTTTAGGAAGGAGTTGTGATAGACAACCATCTACACAAAAACATTACGTCCCCATAAACGAATAAATTGTTACTTCTATGTTTATAAAGTCGGCACAGGTTAGAAAGAATGGGTGCATAACACGCATGTATAATAATGATAGCCCCTTCGTGTTTTTCTACAGGCTTAATGCCATTTCGTGTCAAATAAATGAGTTGTCAATATTGGATTTATACATTTTTATTCCTTAACATGACGTCAGCTTATTGCATGTTTGCCTACAGAGTGGTGCTACCTAAAATTTCTTCAAATACCGCCTTTGTCAAACTAGTGGAATGATTGTTCTACATCCTACTTTAGAAAAAAAGACAAAATATACTATTAATAGTACTAACCACTGAGTGTTAATAATTATAATTGTTTATTTTTATTGAAAAACATATTTTTTCCTTTTTACCATAATATCCTTAAATAATTTTATATATATATAAATATTTACATTTCGCTAAAACAAAAATTCATTTCATTTTCCGTTAAGATAAAAAAAAAACAATTTTCATTAGATATTTAACTCTGACGTTCCCATCACTTACATACATTAAAGGAAACATGATTAGTTATTTAACAATAAGGCGTAACGTGGGACATAATTACACATATTTGTTAAATAAAAATAAACAGAGAAATCCGGAAAATTTAAATTTGTTTCCACTGGCTTTAGGCCACAGTTGCATTTTTCAATACGAATGTGTTGCAATCACCTACGCCGCGACCACGATAATGTCAAGAGGTATAGAGGACTACAGCATCCGCATACTGCCTGACAGTATCCATCAAGTTCTTAATGTGTCTGTCTAGATTCGTTGATGATATCAACTAAGTAGTAATGAGTTATAAACATGTGACTTCTGTCATGTGTCTATATAGGATGAAGAACCGCTCCTTAGATATAAGGTAAATATGGTTTCCGCTAGCTAATATCCGCACCTTGCCAATGTCGGGGAGGGTCCTTGGTGACCCGTGGTACTTGAACCAATATGTAGGCACTCCTGTTCACCTTAGAAGGATGTAGGCCGCCCTCTCTCTTGCCTTTCATGCTTAAAGCTCTGAAGAGGAGGCTGAGGTGACACCTTTATTAAGCAGTCGTTGGTTAAAATGAAAAAATGATGCGGAAATGATTGCGGAAGAATCTTTGCTTTTGAGTATTTGCTGTGCAGTATTTGTCATGCAATACCTTGGTAAGACGCCGTATGACTGATAGGCTATCCAGAAGGTAGAGAAGCAATTGCTTTAGAACCTATCGAAGCCATCTCTGATCCTCTTCTGGGTAATTCATCTGATTTCAGAAGCTGCCTCCTGTTTTATGAAAAGGTTTTGTGCCGGCAGATTCATTTTTGCTTCTAGTGCTGCTGTAGGTTTAATGCATATGTATCCTGTGATTGCAATATAGTCTAATCTTTTGAACTGTTGTAGTTTGTTACTTGTCGTTGTTAGTTCGGTGCGTGGCCAATAGACTCCAGCGCCGAAACATAGATGTAGAGCCAATGGATGATGTTAGGGACAAGACCTTAAGTTTTGCCTTCGTTTTTTTTTTAAATGAGAATACTAGAAACATGAGTCATACGTTCCTAACCCCTCTAACTAAGTTAAATACTTGTAATAGGATTGGATTTATGACGGTTATACTGGGTGAGTTTCAAAACCGAAACCACATGATACCTATATAGATAGATACCACTATGAACCTAAGCCCTTACGCTACCTCCTCTTATTCATTCTGTGGCACTGCCAGAAAATTATTTTGTCTGTATTTATTTTGCTTCTAAATTGGCGCTTCAACTTAGTTTGCTGTCTAGATGCTTTACGTCACTTGCTGGGGTTCAGTATTGAATAGTTTTGGAAACTGTAGTTACCAAAACTCTTTTGTTTGTAAAAATTACCGTAGGTACTGGTACTGATTTTATTTTTATAGGATAGGGGGCAAACTAGCAGATGGGTCACCTAATGGTAAGTGACTGCGGCGGCCCATGGACACCCGCAACTCAAGAGTCACGAGTGCGTTGGCGGTCTTTTACTTGTAGTTACTACATAATTCCAAAGGAACAGGCATATACCTTCATCTGTATTTGTATTCTTCTTCCATGATTCTTACTATGGCGGAGCGCAGATTTAGTACTTTTACCTTGGCAGTACGCACTTGTGGGTGCATCGGTATATTATATATCCCTCAGCTCCCTTTCACACAACTTTTTCAAGGCTTTTAAGGTATATACCCTCACGCCTGTATCCCCTAAGGGGAAGGCAGAGGTGTATTAAACACCCACATTTTGCCAATTTGAATTTAGTGTCATTAACGTGTAGTATAGTATTAGGGTGGCCTTATTCTACTCCACCGTAAACCTCACGGCATTACATGCTGTCCTAGAACGCAAAAGGTAACTATTGCGTATATATTTGAAGTTGGCAATAATAATAGTCCTAATAATAATAACTCCACACATCTCACACAACCGTCTGATCCCAAACTTAGCAGAGCTTGTATTGTGGTAACCAGTAACTTGTATGTGAGTATTTATTTCAAAACTAGTTCTAATCTCCCGTACCTAGTAGTGAGTAGGGCTGACTTATGACTTTAGAAAGAAGAAAGCGCTGAAAAAGAGCCATTAAGAACTGCTGTGGCCAAGCTCCTGTAAAACCCAGCATAAGTATGCGTGCCGCGAAGCCGAACATCCCGGTGTACATACAGTTCGAGAACTTCTAGGCGAGCATGATATACTCAGATATCATGCTCGCCTAGAAGTTCTCCCAATGGTGGCGTATGTGTCGGGACGTTCGGCTCCCTTTGATATGGTTGAGATGGATGATGGCTGGTGCATGCACATGCGCATGAACGAGTGCCGTTGATCGCCAAACAACGTTTAAGTATCTAATTTGTACGGTTTGGATCTGTTTGTACATTGCGTTAGAATAATTTGTCATACAGTGTTTAATGATCATAGCATTCAATATTAAAAATGTAAGGTAATAAATCAAATATTTTTTTGTTGTTTTTAATTTTTGGTGATGAAGATGATGGTAAATTTAACCATATCTATAAAGAGAAATGTAACTGTACATAATTTATCACAGTACGTTTATCCAACTAAATAAAAACAGATATTCTACTACCTAGGAGATTCGATATGTCCCGCCCATCTCAAAGTTGCCTGCAGAGCTATGAAAATAGACAAGGGATTACTGAGATAAAATGTACCGTTAACCCTGCCACATAATGTCCGTCATCCCCAAACAAGGTTTCTGTAATTTATGGTGCGATTGGCAAATGTGTTAAGTTCATCAGATCAAATCCTTACGCTCTGAACCCTTTTTACGCTCCAGTAAACACATTAGTAGGGTACGTTACTTGATCATTAAGTAAACTAAACATTTTGTTACAGGAATCTATAGCTTTGTACATTACATCCTTCTTATAAAAATCTTGTAGGTATATCCTGAAAGGTGTAGGCCGTAGGTAAGTAAGAAGTATTGTCTCGTGCCAATATGCCGTTGCCGTTCCATAATATTGCCATTGCTTTTGATAGTATTCTACACCTAAAAAACCTAAAATAAACTTAATGAGTTAAAGAAATCAAAACATACAAATGAGGAATCTGGCTTAAAATTAACGAAAGAGTCACTTTCTTCTTACTTCAAATATTCAAGATTAAATTTACATAGAATATTCCAGAGTAATTGAGAACCTACTCCGCATTAAAGGTCATCAGAGTCTTATACCAGAATAGTAAATATCGTAAATCGACTTACCTATGACAAAGATAAGTACCATACACGCTACAGATTTCCTGGCCTGAGCTTGCGCTTCCCCTTGGCCAGCGTGGAGCTCACCAGGCATCTCTTTAGTACTGGCTAGTAAGCGCCGCGCCATCAGCGAATAAAAAAAAGCTATTACCAGTAGAGGCAAACCATAGTATATAACGGCTTTGGCCACAGTCATCCATCTGAAACAAATAGGTCTAGTTAGTTCGTTACTAATGACTTCTAGTGCTTTCCTTTATAGTATATAAAAAAGCAAACATTTATAAATGTTTTTTCTTGTCAGTAAAACAAATAAATATATAATCTTTAATAAATAGTGTTTTAAAGAGTTCGTCAGTTTTAGTCGCCTAATGCAATAAGGGTGAATGTAATTAAACAATTGTTCGGTTCTACATTAAAAGAGATTACGAGCCATGCTGTGACAAGTATGGGCTCGCTTGATCTGAGTAAAACCACAGCCACACAGAAAACTGGTGGTAAAGCAATGCTTGCATTGTGTTTTAGCGCGTAAGTGAAGTTACCGAAGGCTCAACTCTTAATCTGGTCTTTTTCTTCCACTCTTCATATCCCTATAAAGAAGGGCATCGCAATTGCGAGTCTTGAATCGATCAAATCCATACAAAAAAAAAATGCTCCATAGAAAACTTTGACCGTTTGTAAAAAAATATTTTTTTTATAACCAGCAAATTATTACTAAAACAATTAGCAATGTTTGAAATCTTAAAATCACTATTAATTGAATCAAAAATAAAAGAGAATGATAAAATTTCAGTCAATTCTTGTCTGTCAAAGAGCACCCTTAGGGCAATAAGATTTTATGTTTAAACTAATAAACGTTTAAGGCTACGGGTGTCATGAAAACACTAGAGACTTCACAGAGGTAAACATCTTCAAAACGTACTTTAAACTGTTTCCATACACATATGATTTAGCATGAAATATATGCCTTAATATTAGTTTATTAAATTATGCATATATGTACAAATAAAAAAGATTATGATAATGAGATCAATCAACACCAAGATCGATCAAAGCTGTCGGACGTGTGTGGTGCAAGACCTTTAGGAAACTTCTGTAGTTTATACTCCTAAAATTATGATAACATAACCAAAAGAAACTTTTGTTTAGCTTGATGATTGATTGATAAAAGGTTTCTACTAAAACAGCCAAGACAATTATTTGAAAGTTGTAGTAGGAAACCCTACCATGTAAAGAATAAAAAAATACATTTAGGAATAATGTAAGCCAAAAAAATACTGTTTTGACCATTACAACTTTCATAATAAGTTATCAGGGTCCGTAACTCAGATAACGAACACAAACGTGAAAACTTTAGACCATCTCTCCTTTTTTATCAAAAACACTATAAACTGATAGCAGCGTACTAATAAAAGGAGGTTCAATCCTATGCTGACCCTCCTTTTACTGGTGTTTTGTCTTTTCAACCAGTATTTAAAAACACGTGTAATAAGAGTTTAATTTAAGAGTCAGCAATGTGTTGTTAGTTTACCCATTATTGTGAGAGAACACATTTTTTTTTATTACTGGATTCGGTATTTTTTTTGAAAGTTTGGACAAATAGCGAAGGATTATTAAGCTTGCCGCCACCTGCCAAGAGTGTTATGCCGAAGAAGGAGAAAGATAATAGATATTTTGGAATAGACCTATGCCCAGCAGTGGACGATGATAAGATGAGTTAATAAGATCGTTAGTTAACCTTATCTTGTGGTTTGTCCACTAAACATTTCTTAATAAATATCATTAATACATTAATGGAATTATATCACAAGCGAATTAATTATCGGTATAAACATAACAAACTTTAAATAACTAATAATAAATGTAATAGGTACAGAATACACTTCATTTACTCAGACCTACTTTTGTTCAAATAACCATAAGTATATTGTTAAATAAAAAAATAGAAAATACTTGGAATAAATTTCCCAGTGCTCTGGATAAGGCGTGCAATATACAACAGTGACATTGTGTTCCAGGTGTTCAACGCCAATGCTGGAAAACACCGCCGCAGGGGTTGCAAAGACGAGCGCCGCTATCCATATAAAAGTAGCGCAAACCATTGGTAGCTTCCGAAGCTGAAACAAATTTTAGAGTTAGTTACGTTTCCAACACCTTATAATTTGTGACCTGTGTGATATTTTTAAAACAATCCGGTTTTATTCGTTGGAATTTACTGCAAAAATACGATTTACAAGACATCCCAAAACTGTACTAAATATCAGTAAAATGTCAACAGGCAAGATTAATTAAAAATGAATTCCAAGAGACAGGATCAATGTAAATAAAAAATATAACAAAAGAATTTTTTTTTTCATAGACACACATACGCCATATTTTTTACATATACACATACCAAAATTTAAAAGTTCAAGTTAATTTATTGGTATTTTTAATTTCCACTGTACCCATCTTTTAACATATTATTTAGCAATGACCAATTGATATAATATTTAAAAAATAGAAAAATATTGCAAATCTGTTTGATACTCAATAAGATTATTATCTCTTATGTATCTACAATTACTGCATAAAAGATTATTCTGTTCTATTTCATTCAGATTGGTATAATAAAACTAAGTCTTAAGTTCTAAAAGGAAGTTCAAATATAGCCCTTGCAACTAACTTGAAATGTAACTTATACTACAGATCTTTGATCAGTATAAGAAATAACAAATTACCTAAATCTAAAAGTGACCAGCAAACGTACATATGTAGTTACTCCCAAGATTAACGTTATAGGTTAGGTTATAACATTTACTTACGTCAATCTAAATAATAGAAGTAATATGTTTAAATCGTAGGTACGAATTATTTGAAGAAAAGAGCATGAGTAAAATTATTGTACTTTCTTCCTTATTTTCGTAGTTTGTACAAATAACGGTGGGAGTTCCTAGGTGTGAAGATTCAATATAACTTCTCTTTTATTAATTGCAATTTTGTCAACATCCATTTTCTTAACTTTGGTCCTACGATCTCGCTGTAATTTTAGTAATAAAATGATACCCCAGAGCTTTCCAAATGGAAGTAGATAATCTCAATTCAATTCAATTGCCAATCGATATCGAAATCAGCTTAAGAGACACACATGTACATACATACATCCATAAGCCGATGTAGATAATTATTATTCGTATGGGTACAAAATGGCTTTAGAACTCGTAAATTATTTTTGTTATCATTATTAACACAATTCATTTAAATATTTTTTACAATTGTGTCAGAAGGTATATAAGACATTTAAGGATGGTGTTTTTAGAAAACATTTTCGAGTCGTTTTTGGTGTTCGTTGACTGAATGTTTGTTAAGTCTCCGGAGACACAGGAATCATTTCTACGGCGAGTATTCTTTGAAAGTAATAGCAGGTAGTAAAATGGTATGAAATACACAAGACTGTTATTATGGATTTATTATTAATGTATTTATTATCATTTGTTTATTTATTTGCTTTTTTAGTTTATTTTTGTAACTTTTATTTTTATATGTTGATAAAACTCTATTGAAGTGTTATTCTTCAGACTGAGCCACAAATATTAGATATAAAGTTATCTGTAAAACTAAATTTCCTTTTTTATCCTACTATGATTTTAACCAAAATTGTGATCTTTAGAAATTTAGAATTATGCTCGAAATAGGTTTTTACAGCTGATTTCAAACAAAACATTTTTATAAGAATATAAGTGTATTCTGAACAGATGCCATTTTGAAAGTAAAGACGAGCAAACTGTGAAGTACAATCGGTTACAAAGCACGTATATCGAAGAACATAATAAAAATTCAATTTTCTCACCTGGAGTCTCCTAAAAGGGTTTACGATGGCACAGTATCGTTCTGCCGAGAGAGCAGTTAAAGTAAATACGGATACTCCAATGGATATATCTTTCCCGGTTTCGGATATCCGGCAGATAAGCTCGCCCCACGGCCAGGATTCAAAGGTGTAGATGACCGACACAAACGGTACACATATAAGGATGACTAGAAGATCTGCTAGTGCTAACGAGAATATGTACCTGGAGACAAATAAATAATATTTTGTTGAGTTTGTCATTTAATAGTGACCAGCAGTTGTTTGTGTATTTTGGTTTCCCAAAAAACTTCACTATGTACTTTGTCATATAATGTCTTATTTACCGTTTGCGCAAGAAGGAGATGAAAAATGGATCGATAACATAATGTAACACGAAAAGTAAAGTCGTAGTTCCAGTCAGTCACGTTAGACGTCGAGGCTACTGGCGAATGGGACGACGACTTATATGTTAACAACATATTGCCAAAAAAGAAAACTGTATTTCTCTGTATCACCTGAAAGGAACTGATTTTTAAAGTTTATTATCTTAAATAGTTTTTATTATCTTACAAAGCAATTAACGGTTGCATTTGAATGACTACATACATTAAAAAATCATAAAACTAACTAACCAATGTAAAAGATTTGAGAACGGCACATCTACTGATCAATTCTTACAAAGTTTTACGTAAGAACTGTTCAGTAGATATGCCGTTCTGAAATCTTTATGGTACAGTTTATACTTACTGTAATAAGATGGGCATAAATCACAAAATTTAGACACATAAGGACGGTAACACGAAGATGTTGTCTGAACAGCTGTTTGGAACTTCCAACAGTCTACAATTTTGGCAGCTTCAAATTCTATGATAAATTATTCCAAGGACTAAACTCTGATATCGTTTTAGAACCTTGGTTGCCCTTCATTACTTAATTTATTATAAAGATATGTTAAAACTTTAAGCACGTAATTTTACTTAACTAATTGCAATTTGTTCCCTGAAAGGGTATATAGGGGAAACACTATAGTAATTGGCCCCTATACAGTTAATAGCCATTTCAACTTTGATGTTCAAAAACTAGTTAAATCTTTGACACATGGTAGATTAAAAAAAATATCGATGGCAACACTTTCATTAGCTGTCATAAAATTTCGACAATATTCCGCAAGGTGGATTCGTTCTTTTCGAGTGTGTAATTTCTTAGCGGCGGAGCAAACTTAGGTAAGTTTGTTAAAAAATTGTTAAGACTGCATTTTTTTTGTGATATGAAATTTTGATAAGTATATGCAGTAGTGCTGTCGTTTAAGGCTTAAAAAATATGTTGTTGTTATGCGTTATAAACAGATTTAAGTTGTGATATAACCTATTTTCTTCATAACCTCTATTTTTTGTAGTGGCCAATAACGGTCACAATTATTTGAATAACTTACAGTTATTGGCCTCCTATGCCAATTACTATATTAAAATAAATAAAAATAAATAGCGTTGTTAATGAATAAAATGTCTTCTATTATAATCTTAAGACTGGTATTCAATTATCAGAAATTTTAAAACGTTATAAACAGTTAATAGCCTAGGCCAATAACTGTGTCACTTGTTATGCTAAGCTAAAGAAAAAATAGGCCAATTACTATGTTTCTATTTTGTATACATTAATTTTAAATTATTTTCTTGTCTATATCAAGGTCGTAAGGAGAATAATGCCGAAGATACCCCAATACACAAAAGAGGCCCTCGATGAGGCACTAGAAAAAATAAATACAAAAACAAAGTCTTTGAGAGCAGTAGCAAAAAAATATAATATACCAAGGGCTACTCTACAGTTTAAACTTAAAAATCCTCAATCAAAATCACAATTTGGACCAACACCGTATTTAACATGTGTGGAAGAAAATACCATCGCAGACTGGTTGGTTAAAATGGCTCGTAAAGGTTTTCCTAGGAAGTCTGATGATGTTCTCGACACCGTTCAAAAATTTTTGAATGATAATCCACGTGTTACACCTTTTCCCAATAATAGGCCTGGTCAGGGGTGGGTCAAAGCTTTTTTAAAACGACATCCCAGTTTAGTAAAAAGAACAAGTGAGGGAGTTGCTAAAGCCAGTGCTTGCGTGTCTGAAGCCGACATAAAGAAATGGTTTCACGAAATAAATAATTATTTCACTAGTGAAAACCTGTTAGAGGCAATCAACGATCCACAACGTGTATTTAACGCTGACGAGACAGGATTTCAGCTCTGTCCTTCGACTGGTCGCGTGCTCGCTGCTAAAGGAGATAAAAATATTTATTCTGTGGAACTGGGAAACTCCAAGGAAAATGTTACAGTTCTATTCACATTTTCTGCAGACGGCAAGACATGTCCTCCATTGATTATATTCCCCTACAAACGACTACCTGAAAAAATTGCGACATCAGTACCGCCTCAGTGGGGTATTGGACGCAGTGATACGGGATGGATGACAGCAGATGTTTTTAACCAGTTCATTACCGAAATATTTGCTCCCTACCTTAATGAGAACAAAATAAAAAAACCAGTTATTTTATTTATTGATGGCCACAAAAGCCACATCACATTACAGCTTAGTTTGACTTGTAAAGAGCTAGGAGTTGAACTAATTGCTCTTTACCCAAATACGACCCGTATCACTCAGCCAGCAGACGTTTCCGTCTTTGGGCCTATTAAGAAAATGTATCGAAGATCAGTTCGAAAATTTCAATCTGAAAACGTTGGCGAGGTAGTAACGAAATTGAACATCGCTATAATCTTAAAAACAGTCGTAGATGATATAAAGTCTGAAACTATAATTAATGGTTTTAGAGCATGTGGATTGTGTCCCTTTGACGAGAATGCCATAGATTACTCCAAATGTCTATCTACAGTAAAGAACGTTGAAGAGTACAACGGCGAAAACAAACTCATGTCCCTAAAGGAATTTGAAAACATTGTAGGGGCCGAAATGATTGACAAGTTGAAAACATTAAAATATCAGGGTGTCATCCCGAATAATTCGTCTCCCACATTATTTAAAATTTGGTGTTTTTTTCAAAATGATCTCCCACAGAAAGAATCAACCAGTATTGAAATTCAATCTGCTGATAACACAACAACAAATGTAAATCTTAGCAGTGGAAATAATGTGACTACAGTAAAAATTATTATGACTCCAACAAAAACTCCTATTGATTTGTGCCAGCCTTCCACTTCTACTACTGTATCCGCTTTGACAGAAACTGCTCATCTTAACAAATCAATTAATGATTACCTACATAATGCCCCGGAAAATAAAAGAAAATTTATTCGAAAGACAGAAAAAATACCATTTGTTATAACTTCTTTGAATTTTAGATGCGCAGTTGAAAAAAAAGAACTGGAAAAGCAAAAAAAAGAGAATCAAAAAATGGAAAGAAAAAGAAAAAGAGAGGAGAAGGCAGCTGCACGGAAAGACAATGCTCTGAAGACCATAAAAGGTAAAGGTATAGGAAAGAAATCAAAAAAAGAAAACAAGAAAGAAGAAAATAGTAAAGAAAATATCAACATTGAGACTGGTAATGATAATTCCAAAGAGAAAACTGAAAATAAATTCAAGACTGCAACCATAAACGACAGCCGTAAGCCAAAGATATTATCTAATTTGGAAGTGGTTCTTTGCGATACTTGCCGACGACTAACTGCTAAAAATAAGTCCTTATTATGTAGTTCTTGTAAAAAATATTATCATCGTCATTGCATACCTATTAAGCACCAAGTGCACATTCCCGATGACGATGAACTTTCTGATTTTATATGTCATAACTGTTTTTTATTGCATGATGAGTCTGAACCCTCTGAGGATGAAAAATCGTTATAAATATATACCTATACATTTATGATGATTTTTTATCGTATTTGAGTATTACAGTAATACAGTTTTTAATTTAATGTTATATTTATTTTTTAATGTGGCCAATAACTGTGTGATCTCATGGCCAATAACTGCAATGATATGGCCAATTACTGTAATTTCATGTTTTATATTTTTATATTCATTTTATTCCTAGATTTTTTATTAAAAGTGTATGTGAGACACCTTATCTAATAAATACATTCATGTTAAACCATATGGCATAACTATTATTCATTTCTAGTGGTTGCATTAAAAAAAAATGAAATTATCAATGTTGAGGTCGCTTAACTGGCCAATAACTATACCGTTTCCCCTAGTTTAATTGTTTTCAAAGCTATTATTATCACAGACAGACTATATTTTTTTCATTTTAATTTCAGTACCTATTCTATAGTTATAGATAGTATTTTGTTGTTAGAGGAAGTACAGCAGTTATATAGGAAAATAACATTTAGAAGACATCTTATGACAGTCGGGGCTTGTTAGCGAAAATAAATGTAAATGCGCCTTGTTTTTGACAGTTTGAGAAATTGTAATGCGTAAAAACATATATTCTAAGCAATAATTTGTGTAGGGACCGTGCTTATATTTTGTATATCGGTTCGTTTTAGAACTATCCCATTTATTTATTAATATAAAATATCGTTTGTGTAATATCACATATTTATTTCAAATTTTATCTAGCTCAATTCAGCCGTTCTGTTCAATGTAAGCAAAAAACATCCATTCATAGTTTATTATATTTATAATAGTAGTTAGATTAAAACAAGATCAATTATTAAAAAATATAAAACTTGACTGTATAGTTAATTCCTTCTATTTTGTTTGCTGATGTTAAAATTTTACGGCTTGACAAAGAAATATCCATACATACCGCCCTTCTTGCGCAGTCGGGTAAAAACCGTAAATACTTACGTGTTTGGTGCATTCCTCATCCCTCTATGTCTGACATAAATGATTACTAGCGTCCCATTGCCTAGTACTCCTACTATAAAGATTATAGCGAAGAGAACAGGTACAAGGTACGTCTCCAGTCGATCCTCGTAGGGTGTGTATTCACTATCTGTAGAGTTGTCATCGGAAAACGGCAAGGTCGTGGCATTTTCATCAGTTAAATACATTATGGTTATCTGTGGACAAGGAGATTAACGCTTGTTAGTTAGTTATTAAAATATATTTCTACTATGTAAACTAGCTGGCTTAAGTATGACAGTTGGTGTTGCAAGCATTGGTATGCTAGAGACATTTGTAAAGTCGCGCCCCTGCTTCGTTGCTACTTCTTCTAAACTATCAGGTTATTGAAGTCGACTACAAGACGGGAGAGTCATCATTTGCTGACACCATGATTGTGTGTACTTACTGTCTCTGTTACTGTTTTTAGTATTTCCGGGCCGATACGACTTTCAAACCATTAAGAAAAGAGCGTACTCCTACCTAAAAGGCCGGCAACGCACTTGTGACTCCTGAGTTGCGGGTGTCCATGGGCGGCGGCAGTCACTTACCATCAGGTGACCCGTCTGCTCGTTTGCCCCCTATCGCATAAAAAAATCTTGTTTGTTATGTTATGTTATGTTACTAGACGTATGACTCGTTGGAGTTGAGTAGAGCCAACCTATCTCTTCCCGTGCGTAGTTTAAAAGGAGAGTAATGGATCAGACTCTTGTCTATCATACAGTATATACATTATATCACTTTATGAATTATTCATTATTGGTATTTTACATAGAAAACCACACGCAAAGTGACAATCACTAATTTAAATTAAGCGGAGTTGTGTAAAATATAAAACCACGATGATTCTTAATAATAGTAGTAGTTGATCGGTATCGCTGAGTTTGATTAGTTGATTTCAAGGCTACGGAATACCATATAAGTATTATCTAGAAGCATCTCTCCTGGGGTATGGAGGGGTCTCCTGGGGGGGTAATGACCCGGGGGGTTTCCACATGAACAAATATATTATCCAATGATATTTTGAAAACGTCATAGATAATATCCATAAATCAAAGACTTTTTATCGTGTATCGTGTGTTTTCTAACAAAGCCCCTTAAATTGGCTGTGATTTTGCTTAAATAAATACTAAAAAAAGATATACAGGTTAAACAGTCATATATACAGTCAAACATCGAAGTTCCTACTTTTTCAAGTCGGTTAATAATAGTGAATAAGTCACAAGCTTTTGCGAGAATTTTGTATTTGATAACAGGTATGACTGGAAACCTGCTCGACCTTAAGAATCTGTTGGTAATATAATATTCGGTATTCTATAATACTCCGCCCGATGAATCCGGCTAATAGAATATTTCAAGAATTTATTTTTTCTTAACATCCTTCCTCTACTTGTAATCACAATATTTACACAAGTTTCAAGACTACTAGTTAGAAACCCCTATAGCAGGGGTGCTCAAACTTGAACTGCTGGCGATCTACCTCAATATTTTTAGACTACTTACGATCGACTTGAGAGGCTGCAAGTATGTGTGATGCAGGGTTGTCGTACATACACGATACACCCTACCTACCTAGGTAGGGTGTACCGTAGCATATATAGATATTAGCTTTCCGCACAATTTAAATTATCTTAGTCAAAGTTTGGGTTAGGTTTACTTAAGTTCTTCTCTACAATATCAATGAAAAAACTCCTAGTTATTCAAAATTGCGAGTTTATTCGTTGTTACAAAACAAAAGAGTTACATATGGTATTAAACTCAACTAAGGAGTGACTTTGGATCTTGAAGCGTGGCACTGCATGTCCTCAGCATACTTTTCATAAGATGGTGCGTAACCACTGAGTGCCAATCGCAAGCATGATGACATATGATCGTCAGTTAGTCGATTGCGATATTTTGACTTAATTATCTTCATTTCAGAAAATGCAGACTCGCACAAGTAAGTTGACCCAAACATTGCCGTCAGTTAAAGGGCGATTTGCCTTAGATTCGGATATTTATCTTCAGATATAAAACACCAGAAATTTGTATCAGATGCTGTAGCTTTGAGATGTATATCTGATATAATCTGCACCAACTCATTTTCAACAGAACATGAGTTCATATTAAACTGACTTGCTACTTCAGTGGTTAATTCCTCAATGTTTTTACATGAAAAAGGATAACTCATAAATGATGCTATATTTGCCAATTTACTGCAATCATAAAAACGCATTTCGAATTGTCCCAAAATATTTGATAATTCAGCCTCATACGTATCATAATTCAACTGAGGAATCCTTGCTTTCAAAGACGGAAAATGTTTCAGATCCTTTCTTTTCAGTTGATCTATCATAAGTTGCAATTTACTTTTGAATGCGTTTACTGCGCTAATCATCTCAATAATAGTTTTTCCTTTACCTTGAAGCTCCAAGTTAATGGTGTTTAAGTGCATTGTGATGTCAGTCAAAAATGCCAAATCAGTCAGCCATTTTTCGTTTTTCAACATCTCAGTGTCATCACCTCTTTCGTCTAGAAAAGCTGTTATTTCGGGCAATAATTCTTGAAACCTTTCTAGGAATTTTCCGCGACTCAACCACCTGACGTCCGTGTGAAGAACTAAATCAGTGTGTTCAGCTGACTCCCTATCTTCCAACTGAAACTTAAAGAGCCGCCGTTGCAAGCTACGTGCACGGATGGAATTCACAATTTTTGTTGCAATGCCCATAATTTCCTCCGTGTTTAAAACTTTTGAACACAAAACTTGTTGATGTATAATGCAATGGAATGAAAAAAATGAAGGGAATTCTTCATTAGCTCGACACAATGCCACAAAACCGTTCTTGTTTCCAGTCATTGCTAGTGCTCCATCGGTTGTAATGCACACTAATTTATATATTGGTAGCTTGTAGTTTTTTACAAAATTGATGAAAACGTCATATATATCTTCGCCACGGGTCTTCCCCTTCAGAGGAATGATTGTCAAAAATTCTTCCTTAGCCAACATGTCATTGAATACCATCCGAATAAAAATACACAGCTGGGCAGTGTCTGTCATATCGGTGGATTCGTCGAACTGTAAAGAAAAGTATGTACATTCCATGATATCATGTTTTAGTTTATCTGCGATTTCCTGACTCATGACTTCAATACGCCTTGTGACAGTCGGACGAGATAACTGAAGTTCTCTAATAGCAGACATGATTTCTGTTTTATTTTTAAAATCTCCAAATAAAGTCTCACCCGCTTCAATAAATGCACTTATCCTTCACCATACAAAAGAAAAATTCTTCCTCCCAATCGTTATTAAAATAATACGTTTTAGATTTCTTCACTGCACTCATTTCGCACTATTTAATAATAAACTTTGTATCGACGTAGTATCGCCTTCAAGTTACAATTCAGAATGACTCCAATTCCTGCAGGTGCAACATTTATATCGGTGTGAACGAAAGTCTCGAATGTTCCCGTCAAACGCGCCGCCCGAAATGGTCTAGTACAGTCTAGTCTAGAAACAACGCGGCTTTTCTTTGACAAGTACCGCGCGTTCCTTTGATAAAGCCGCCTTTTGCCGCAAGCAGTGTTATTACGTAATAAATTTTTGTAGTTTAGTTACCTACTTATTAAAAAAATTTTTCTTCTCAAGATCGACCGTTTGAGCACCCCTGCCCTATAGTTTCTACACTATTGTGATTTACTCTATCCTCGGTGTAGGTAGGTAATATTTGACCCAGAAAACATGAACTTTATATAAAGAAAGCACTTAGGCTAATACGAAATAGATGTTCATCAACTACGATAGCGTGAATTCGTCTTTTTGGGCTTCCCGTCACTTTGTAATACGATGTGTTGTGTTCTGCGATGAAAAGTTTGACTCGGGCATTATCCTAGATAAGTTACAATGGCGGAGTTATGTTGCAGTAGAGGTAATACAATTATGTCATAATCTCAATAAACTTCGACAACTCAAGCCTATTCTTATTTGTGTAAACATAAATATGTCTTTGGTCACCATCACTGCTGTGTATTTTTTTTTTGCGTGGTGTGTAATGTGTGACGTTCACATTGCAGGCACAATATTATTAAAACAGTTTTCACTTGGGTAATTATATACATATATAGTAAAACCCTGAATTGCCGAAATAGAATAAAGATAAAACGGAAACATATACAGAAATAAATGATACATTATGTATATAACACCTAGTGCTGCAAGGGTAGAAATAAAATACACCACCTAATTTATATTTAATTGAGATTATCCGAATCGAGCTTAATGACCGCAGTAATTTATACAATAATATTTGTAAACTAAAAGTTTAATTAGACTAATAATAACAAGTTCAACAAAGCGCTTCTAGTCTAGACAAATTTCATTGTACATTTAAATTGAGTTGCCGAGGTTGTTAAATAATGGTCCATGCGGGCCAAACTAGTGACATTAACTGCATCGTGGTACAAGTAATTCAATGAAGTAGTCGAGCAAATGTTAGAATTCATTACGCACCTACACGCTGATTTCAAATACGTGGTACACCAAACATATAAATTTATTCAGGCATTAAGAAGGTGGAATAAAGAACTTAACACATTCATTTTCGAGTAATTGTGTAATAATAATGTTTGTCATTATATTTTATGTCTCAGTCGTCGGCACGTCTTTGCAGTTGAGACTTTCTAGTCTTTTGCTAGATTAGGATTAAAGTCGAAAATTTTATTTTATCAACCCTTTTTATACGAGCATTAAGTTGAAAGTTAGCCTATATTACAGACAGATTAAAATCAACTTCATATAAAGTAATCGATCCACAAAGTTTATTTTGAATGCCGCATAAAAGGTTCACACATTATTTAAAATAGAAAAAGAAAGCGCATTTTGAAATGAGGTTTCTCATGCATCATGCAATTTAAAAAGTATATTATCTACGGGAAAAACAATCAACTATTCAGTCTAGAAGACATTCGCATTTTTGTTTATTCATACATTGAGACCAATGTATAAACTCCTTTGTGGCTAAACTCTTAAAGCAATGAAACTCACATATTTATTAATTTCGGTATTTGATGCTTATCTAAAACTAAGATTGTAAGGATTTCAGTTTGTGTATAGAAATAATTGCTACATATTAATAAGTTTGCATATATGAAATAATTGATTGGAAAAGACAACATAAACACAAACATAAAAGTACAATTATTATTTCATTAAAGTAAGATTATTTTAAAATCACCAGAGTACCAGCCAATGCGCACGCATCCTCCGTTCACACGGTGCGGTATCCGCGTATGGCTCTAACTGCCATGACTCTCTGGGGATTTCAGCTTGAACCTATCTCAACTACTCCCAAAAACACCGTCTAAAAACCGCTTGCTCCTACCTCTTTAGGTGACGAATTAATTCCTTTAGAAGATGGTATTTACAGAAGTGACTATAATTTGTAATTACTATTAATTACAAATATGTAAATATGCTGGCATTCGATCAATTACACTTGTATTCATATTGATAGTCCTATGTTAAAATCACACCAAAGGGACTTGAAAATTCAACAATATTCATCAATCAAATCATGTGACTGGAATTGATGCGTGCACTAATTAGCCTACCATTCGCAATTTGAATATGTATTTATAATTCTGTCACCCAGAGCTCAAAACTAGATTTAAAAACTGTTTTCCTATTTTATTCAATAACATCTAAAGTAAACAAATAATAACTAATTAAATAAATTCGTGTAATAAGCCGTAGACTCTTGGATATGTATCTCTTTTTATACTAGAGATCGCCTGTTTGTAGAATTTCGACCTCATTTTTTTTTTTATTGTTTTTTGGTATATATCAATAACTACTTATACTTAAATTAATATTGTATAGATATTTCGTACCATTATAGGCCAGTATTTACAATGGCCACTTGTATCTCACTGTTTAATAGTTTTATCCATAAGTTCCTTCGTGTCAAATTTGGCAGGCAGCCAAACAGCCATTTTAGCAATTCTAACTTGTTTGAGTTATTGCTTATACTCCCCAATTCATCTGTATAAGCAATATCCCTTTTCTTCCCTTTCTATACTTCCTTTTCTGTCAATATACTCTTAATTTTCCGCTCTTTTTCCCAAAACTTTCCAGATGATAAAGTGAGATACCCTATATTTTATAACGTAGATGGTACTAAATTATTATCGGCAAAATGTAAGAATTAATTACGCCCCTGCAAACCCGTTCGGGGACGCAAGCGCGCCAAAACATGCAATACACTTGTCACCCTACTTGACTGTTTAATGGAAAAAATCTCCTAAATGAAATGACGAGGGTAAAATGTTATATTTCTGGGGCTATGGAGATTCCGAATGAATACGCCCACTTGAAGTTGTATGTTATATCGATATTGAACGTGGGTGTGAAACATATTGACCACCTATTTTTAAGTAAGTTTACCCTAGTTTTAATGTATTCTGGTTCTATAAAAACATTATTTTATCTATTAATATATAATTAATAATCTTGTTCAGTAGTGTTAATTTTTAGTGGTTTGTTATCAATACAATTTATCTAATAATGGCAATGTTAATGTTTTAAAACATACTTATTTCTGTCTGAGCTGTGTAACTAAAATTGGTATGACATTTAAACGTTTTTTTTTAATATTTTGATAAGTTTGTTTTTACCGATTTTCCGCTTTGCACTTCTCTACCCAAGACGCCTAAATTACAATAAAGAGTAAGGTGTCACAGTTACAGTAAGTGCCTTACTCAAAGTGAGAATAAGCACTATGTTTGTGAATTGTGCTAACAAATACGTATTACTGAATTCACTTCTATTTCAACTATCAAATATTGGAATACTCGCATGCTATTTAATGTCGCTAGATATTATCTTAATCTAAGTTTGTATTATTATGTACAAGTAATTCTTTTTATCAATTTTTAAATCGTGATTCATGATTCTTAAACTCTGGTGGCAATTCATATCGCAAATATTTGACAACTAATTTTGTATCATATCTAATTTTCCACTAGTTCCAACTAGGAATTTTGGGAATTCATTTTCATTTTAGTCTGAAGCTCCGATTTCAACCGAAATTACACATCATTTAAAGTACTTTTTTAAAGAGTTAGACAGGAGTAGTAGATTTATAGACAGTATTTTATACCTTATTTTTTAGAGTGTTTCAGAGGTATTGCGCTGAAACTGCAACTATTGAAGTGTTAAAATGGATTTTCTAGTAGTGACACCAATGGGTAATTTGGCTTTAGGGATCGAATTCACAGTTGCGTATTCGAAGTTTTAAGAAAATTTTTATTATTTGTAAGTTTCGTAATGTTGGGAACCTCAACGATTTACATCTAATCGTGTGCATTGTTTCAATTTTTAAGATGATTTTATTTTATGTAGCATCTACATTACATCTGGATGATTTATATAATTGTAGTATTGTATGATGTTATTACTCTACAACTCAAAGACTACAACTCAAAGTTCTAGTGACGAAGTAGCTTAGCTATCATACATTATAATTACCAAATACAACAAGTCGGGTTTCACCCTCACGATACAATACCCATGTCCTATTTTCCTTATATCGTTGACATGAAACCGGTATTAAGGCATAATATTCCAGAGTCAAGTGTCAATTAAGCCAGGGCCTGGCAACTGGTTGAGTATGTGAGCCGCTCTTTCTGCGTTTTTCATACCATGTTATTTTTATCGGAAAATTTGTCTCCTCGTTACAAAACTCATTCGTCTTATCATGTTGGTGATATACGTGATTCTAATTATAAAGCAAGTAAGAGAAGTGTATATGTTCTTGTTATTTAAAAAATATTACATGCAAATGCGAAATATACATTTACGTTTAGGTGACGCCATTGCAGTAAGACAAAATCCTGGGGAGTTAATTTTTGATGTTTTCACAGACAGTGTCAAAAACAAATATATTCTTTTCTGAATGAAAGTCTAACTTTAGTGACTTACGACAATCTCAAATATGTACTGCCTACCCGATATAAGTGTATATTATAGACATAAAATTTCTTACTAAGACGGTGTTGTTCACATGACTTTTGAGCGTTTTGTTATTAGTGTTAGTATCACTCCAATGACTTATTCAGTAAAACCTAAATTCTCTTCGTGTACAATAAAGAATTCATTTTAAATAGATAGGAAATAACTTTACTTTTGCTTTTAAACTATAGTAGTTTGTAATTGTTTCGTCATGATTTATATAAAAAAATTAGTACACTCGTGAATACCAGAATGCGTTGTGGTTTTGCAGAATACAACCAGCTTCATTATAGAGGACGTTATTATTGTGGTTATTATTTATTTCATACGTTAATGAAGTCTAAGTACAACTCTATTTATCGCCATAAGCTACTCTGACACATACAGTTATGACTACAGACAGACTATGTATGCGTTTATAAATCAGTATCTAGTCAGAACATTATCTGCAAAATTCAAATGTGTTTGCTCTGAACTACTGAATATTTTTGGAGAAAATGTTTTTTTGCGAATATGAGCATTCTACGACAGATGACATTCTGTATCGTGGAAATACTGATCGTGTCGTTATGAACAATATATGTAGAATACATTCAGAACAATTTCGTAAGATCCACAGTCCATGCAAAAACTATATTCTCGAAATGACTGACTCATTTTGTCAATCCAGTAGTGCTACAATGGAGTTAAGGGTATTTATAATTATCATGCGTACATTGCAGTTATGCATCATAAAATATTTACTATAGTGCTGATTTCAATAATGTTTAACAATTCCAGAGATTTTGTTCCTAAATATAGTGAAGTAAAGTGTTGTATCTTCCCCGCGTTTATACGTTTAAAGACTGACAGTTAATTAATTGTTTCAAATATGTGATCATTATTATCATCATTAGCCTATCACCGTATGTTACCAAATATGTATTCTGATAAAATAAAATAATATTTTTGCATTAGTACAAAAAAGTTTGGATTTACATGAAAACCCAAATAAAACCCGAAAAATGATTGTTTCGTTAATATGAAGTGTTTTAATTATTGGATTCATTAACATTTTGCTTTGGACAAGGAAGTATTTCAGTTCTAAATTATTTAATTAAAGCATATTTATATATCAATATTCTAACGTATTACTAAGCGCTATTTATAGCCAACTTTCTGTTGTCTGTGTTAAGGTTTACTTAAAATAGTGCGAAACCTCTTCTTCTCTCAAAATGATTTTTTTTGTTATTTCATTATGATCGCTATACAAAAATAAACTTACACGAAAGTACTTTAATTTACATAATTATCTTCTTCGTGAATTTACGTGCCATTGCTATATTATCGGCTTGTGGAAAAAACAGTTTATTTATACAACAACCCTTTAACAATTTTATTCTGACAACGACGTCATCGTTAACAATGCTTATTCATTTACATAACAGACTTATTCATCTCTATAAATGTCAAAAACATTACCTATTGTTGTCGGCCGTAGATACGTAGAGACATGCATGAGTGGACAGATCCGAAACAGGCTGTGCCGGACAGATACGAGGATCATGGGTACTCTGACATAGGATACATCCTACTTAATTGTTATTCGATTGGTTTTTAATAGCTATGAAAATTTTATGATTAAAATAGCAATACTTTAATAATAAATGATGACACTGATTATTTATTTTTTTACTTCTTTTATTTATCTGTGCTGAATTAATTTCAGAAATATCTAAGTACCTTACTCTTCCAATGTAACCTATAAATGATGTATATAATGATGTGGCACTTGCCCATTTGTGGTAGCCTTTTTTCAATTCCTAATCTAGTGCAGTGACCAGCCGGCAAACCTAAATTGGACAACTCTTTATTGACAACTTAATAATAAATTGTAGCTGCTGTGTAGTAATGCTATTGTCTCTTCCCTCAACACCCTCATAGGCGAGCACCGCCTTACGACACTTGAGTTACAAAACTTGCGGTTTGTTACTCATCAGGTGACCCATCTGTTCATCTGTCTTCCATTATTACAATTAAAAAAAAAGATACTCAAATTTAATTGGCACCTATAATATCGATTTATTTTATCAAAGTACATTTTTTTAAGAATAATAAAAATGTATCATAATCTAAACAGCAGATGAAATCAAAATCAGTCGTCCGTTGTTTTATTATTATTAGCAGCCTAAAACCTTACGAAATAGCCGTAAAGCTAACATCATTATAAGACAAGATGCTGCAAAATATGTGTATATTGTTGTTACTAACTCACTACACCGAAAGCTAAACATGTTCATAGTCGCCCAGATCACCACTCAATTTTCCAGATTGGGACGATGCCAAAGCAAGGCCTACAGTACCTCTCGTAATTTGCCTTTACATTATCACTGAGCGTTACATGATTTAGTAAGTGATTTCGGTATATCTGTAAGCCTTCCACAGCAATATCCATATTGCTGTGAAAGGCTTACAGTACATGTAGTACATGCACAGTAGATAGAGTAGTGTTGCTGTAAGTTAAGGAGCGATTTAATGTAAATCAGATAGTCTGTACGTGTAAGTTATTAAAGGCCATAGAGGCGGGCAGCGCCCTTACGACTCTAGTCGCAGGTGTCCATGGGCGGCGATTGTCATTTAACATCATGTGACCCGTCTGTTCGCCTGTCCCCATATAATATAAAAAAAAGTGTTCAAAAGTTACGTAAGCCTTGCTTAAAACTTCGTTCCGTGTGGTTCATATGGTTTTAACAACTATCTTACAAAGTTTTGTTCATCATCATAATTTTGACCTTGTCCCAATTTTATTTGAGGTTAGTGCAATGTGTTCTGGTGCCATTATACTCTATCATTAATTATTTCACTGCTTACCCTCTACTTATTATGTTATAAAAATCCACAGCCCCACTAGGAACAGAACAGATATCAAGTAAATAAATATTACTGCAATTAGATCAAGATTAATAAGTCTTATATTTAAACAAGGCGCAGAACAAAACAAAAAATATTATTATTAAATATAAGTAAACTTAAAGTAGCTTAAAATCAACATACACATTTATATTCACTAGGTAGTAGAGCCACGCTGATTTATTCAGCAGGAATTGGGCCGGCTGGACCGGGGCAGTACTACCCTCTCACAGAAAACCAGCCTAAAGTGACCACATTCGTGGTGTCACCTTTCACTGGTGAGTGAGAGACCGGTGGCCCAACGATGCAGGGGTGACAGTTATCGTGGTATGTGTGTGAGCAGTGGAGTGCTGTAGAGTCATTGTGAGAATGACGTGGATCGAACCGTCGGCCAGGGAGACCCGTAGAAACGGTGGTGCCGCTGGCCGCCCGCGGCATAGAGAGGGGCCCAACCGCGGCTAACCACCCTGGGAGGCTACCCCGTCAGGTCGCGCATAATCCACGGAGTGGCTCGTCGTGCCGGTTGGTGACCAGACGGTGGGACCCGGCGACCACTTCCGGGAGGGTACGGGGGCCCTTCCGTCTGAGGGTTCGGTCACTGTCGTGCTTCACAGTTACATGATGACACAGCATTTTGAGTCTCAGTTTACACTGCCACGATGACTGTCATGCCTTTTACGCCCCCTTCTCCTTCTATAATGGCAGTACAAAAAAAGAAAAGTAGTTTTACAGCGGCATCCTCCTCTCCCACCAACCCGCTTTATGAGGTGGAGTTCACTAACATACGTGGACTCCATGCAAACCTCAGCGCCGTACACCAGCATCTCGAGACGGCTCGGCCAGAAATGCTTTTTCTTACGGAGACACAAATACGCCGCCCTGCCGACACGGCATACCTCCACTATCCCGGCTACGTGCTCGAGGAGTACTTCCTCGCAAGGGCTGGGGTATGTCTTTTCGTCAGGGCGGATGTTTGTTGTCGCCGTCTGCACTGCCTAGAAGACACATCCTTCTCCATCCTTTGGTTCCACGTGGATTTTGGCTCTACGAGCCGGATAGGCATGGGGAGTCCTTGGCCATCAGCCTCGACATTGCCAAGGTCTTCGATAGGGTCTGGCACCGCTCGCTTATCTCCAAACTTCCTGCATTTGGTCTGCCACCCAAACTCTGCAACTGGGTTGCTGCCTTCCTCCATAAGCGCCGCATTAGGCTTCTCTGCGACGGCGCGGCCTCACACTTCAAAGAGGTAAGCGCTGGTGTACCTCAGGGCTCCGTCCTATCGCCTACGCTGTTCTTTCTGCATATCAATGACATGTTGGCCCTTAGCAATATACATTGTTATGCAGACGACAGCACAGTACACGGGCGATATTTCGGACATCCTACTGCCAAGCTGGTAGATGTTGAGGGAAAACGACAGGAGCTTGTCGCTGAGCTCGACCGGGTCTTGCACCGCATTTCTCAATGGGGTTGTGAGAATCTAGTCGAGTTCAAGTCAGCGCCAAGAAAACACAGGCGTGCGCGTTTTCAAACAAAAAGTCTCCATTTTTTCCCCTTCCTACTCTTCAGAACACTGCAACTGCAGGATAGGCTTAGTATCCTGGGTATGGATATTTGCCGGGATCTCAATCCGCGCGATTAGATACATCGAGAGCGTCACTAAGGCGGCCTCGCGAAAGCTCGGCGTATTGAACAAGGTGAAGGTGAGACGGTTCTTCTCGCCCGAGCAACTGTGTCTTTTACAGGTTTTCAGGTCAGGTCTTTTAGGTTCGCTCCTGCGTGGAGTACTGCTCTCATCTCTGGGACGGCTATGCGCAGTATTTGCTTGACGCTCTCGATCGGTTGCAGCGGCGTGCAGTCCGCATTATCGACTGTCCTGAGGTCACTCAGTCTCTTGAGCCTCTGCAGTTGCGAAGAGATGTCGCTTCTATGGCAGTCCTCTATCTCCTACATCACGGGGAGTGTTCTGACGAGCTCTTCTAAATGGTCCCAACTTCTCCCTTCCTCTACAGGACTACACTTGCTGGCCTGAGGAGTCACCGTTTGAGCGTCGAAAATATACGTACCCGAACGAAACGGTTTGGCTCTTCTTTCCTGTACCGATCGGTGAAAGCCTGGAATTCCCTACCAGCGCACGTGTTTCCTTTCCACTTTGATCCCGGGTCTTTTAAGTGGGGCGTGAAAACGCATCTCACCAGGCCGCCATAATGTGGGTCACCATGCTGCATTGACTAGACATGCAATGACGATGGTGACCACCACTCTTTGACTTCACTTATCGTTTTCGAAAACATATAGAACTATATCTTCTCTAGGTTGGTAGTATTTGAAACATAGCGTAATGGCAATACGAACATTGAAAACATCTATGTTTGTGAATTTCTAAATCAAATCTAATGTTTTACTTCTATTACTGGCAATGTACTGAAGATTAACATTCACGTCGTTATACAACATTACTAACATCTGTTTCACGTGATACACTCATTCTTAAAGTCCAATTTAACGCCCAAATTTCAAATTACTGTAGACAAATGTTTAAATTACCCTACCTACAAATTAACTAGTAATTTTAATCACATTTTAATTGTTATCTTATTCATACTTAATAAATTACTTATTAAAGTTAATAACTTTATGGTATGTCTCAAGGGACTTTAATTATTTAGCAAATGAGATAAGAAAGCTGTGTAATGAGATTCTACATTCTACTTAATTCAAATTAAAAAGTTATTAACAAAAAGGAAACCAGGCAATCCCACTTAAGAAGAAAGGAACTAAAAATCAAAAGAAAGAACAAAATAAGCCTAATTAAACACCAATACTAATGTATTTTTTATTAGACAGACGAACAGACGGGTCACCTGATGATAAGTGACAATCGCCGCCCACAGATACCCGCAACTCAATAGTCGTAAGTGTGCTGCCCGTCTCTCAAGGTGATGAGGGGCAACCAAGAGATGAGGGGAGGAGAAAGAGTAGAAAATATTTATTTATTTGTACGAGTTCTGTATAGCTAACAAGTTTATTCTTTAATATTTCAAGTTTATTTATTCTTTCGTTGGTTTTGCTTTTTGTTAATACGGACTGGAAATGGTAAAAAATGTATACATACTAATTTACGAAATTCACATTGATAGTAGTAGATCCATGCTTAGGCTCGAATGGGCCGGCTCGACCTCGCAGAAAACAGATTATGAAGCAACACACTTCCTCGAATTTGGTGAGGTTTTCGGAGGCCCTATATACTCTCCCCTGTCTCCCCCTCTTATTTTCCCATATCCTCATCCCCCTCTCTTCTTCCCTCCCCGCATCCCCACATCTCTCATCACGCTCAAAGATGGGCAGCGCACTTACGGCTCTCGAGTTGCAGGTGTACATGGACGGATGTCACTTACCATCAGGTGACCCGTCTGTTCGCCTGTCCCGTTTTAATATTTAAAAAATATATATAGATCAATGCACACAATGTAACCGTAACTATAGGTTTCTTTGTCAAATGTAAAATTAATATTAAAAAGATAACATATAGCTCCTGTTGTTGATCTTCAACCGCCATTTTCCAAATGGTTTAGCCTTATTAAAAGAATTCGGGCATACAAACTCATAGCTATTCTTTTAAATCAGCAGCTAGATGTTACAAAATTTTGTGTACAACATATACTATTCAATAACTTATCGTGTGCTGTTATGTTGCTAATGATAAAATTAGGTTATTAAAATAAGGTAGTTAGGCAAGAATAAAGAAGTTAAAAAGGAAGAAGAAAGAAAGATAAAAATGAAGATAGAAAACAAGAAATCATCAAAAGCTTTACCTATTTATGTGGTTGTTACTTACATTAAGTGTTGCTTAAAAGAAATCAGTAAGATACATATTGAAGTCCTTGTCAAATTCATCTTGTTGCAGTACGGCCTCTGACTTCTGTCAGATAATACAAATATCACACAGGCTCGGGGCAATTACTTTTAAAAGTTATTTTAACGAAAATTTGTCCAATATTATTTCATCAAGTACTGATATTGATACTTTGATTAATGTATAATTTTACAGAGAATTGTGTATAGTAATTGTGTAATCGTGTGGCAGACGTAGATCTAATGTTATTAAATTACTAAAATTAAAGTTATATTTATTATATTTTTATACATATTATATAAGTAATTTAATAAATAAATGACTTTTATAATTCTTCTTTATAATTTTACCGCCGCTACTAAAAGTAACACTACTATAGTAAGGTAATTTTTGTTCAGTAGTTTATAATATTGAGTATTTATTAAAATATTTTGATGGTGAGTTATAATTATTGTAATTTCTAAGTATTTTATGATTTAAAACTGTTGTCTAACGTCATTTAAGCCCTATATTAGTGAGCATAGAACACAAATACATACATATACTCATGCCTGTATCCCCAAACGATTACGCAGAGGTGTAAATAAACTCCACATTCTTAAGACCACAATTCAGACTAATCCATCATATTGCCGTCATTTGGGCATTTCAGGACTGAGATGGGAATATTGGGACTATATTGAAAGGGAAAGAGATGATAGAAAGAGTTGAAAAGTGATATTATTTTACGGATGGATTGGGTAGTATAAGCAATAGCTCAAAAGTTTTCTATACCAAAACTAAAGGGATAACTATTTTTGGCTAATAACTGATCTCAGAACTTATCATAAGCAAGTTAATAATATTTCAGTCTAAAGTAAATAAAGTTTAAGGATAATATAGAAATATAATATGTATAATTGCGTCATATCACAACCGCACAGTACGTATTGATCATTACTATGCAGAGAACTCTAGTTAAATATGTATTATTCAAAAGTTAAGTGTGGCTTTGTTCGGTTTCATAGCAATGCATTGTGTTTGTCGAAAGTGATTTGTTAAAAATTACGAAATTTACTATATAATTTTATCTCCAGTATTTACGAAAATATTAATTCTTCCTTAAAGAGATAGGCGCCAGAAATGTTATGAAATTTTAGTTAACTTGTGTAGAATTTAGGAGTGTGATATAAAATACTCTTGCTCACATGAAATTATTTATACAAGAACCAGTGTTTGTGTAATGTTACAAATGATTGGCATTTTTTTTAGGATGGAGTTGTTATATTCTGTGTTCTTCATTTGTGTCCTATCGAATGTGCTCTGCCAAGATTGCAGTAGTAAGTAGACTCTTAATATTTTTACTCGATCTATACTTTACTTTTTTGTATCTTTATCAATATTAAATCCGAAAAAAATCACGAAAAAAATGATAATAAATACATGTAGGGTCAAGAAGTATAGAAAACATTAAACATTTTATATATATATGTATATATATTAACATATAACTTACATTCATTTATGACTCGTATATCGAATACATTATCTAAAGTACAAAAGCAGAGTTGTTTTTTTGTTTTGTTAATACTGTCTATTGGCTTGGTGTAACAAACTTCTGAATAATTGGGGAACACCAAAAGTTAAATGTTAGTTTTTATTTTACAAAGCTTTAATTTTCTTTACACTAGTTAATACTTATATTACCTTTTACAGAATATCCAGCCAAGGGAACAGATTATGGGAAGGTAACACTAAAGCAATATCAAGTTTATCTAATGGGATTTTTGATGGTCATAATGTTCATAACTATAATATGCCTTTCAATTGCATTATATATGGTAAGACATAATAAAACAATATATGGAATAAATATTAATAAAAAAACTATCTACGTTCGGCAAGAATCGGCACAAGGTGTGACAGTACGTAGTTATGGTAATACTGTTAACGATTTATGTAGAAATGATGGAAGTACACTTACAGTAAATAGTGGTATAGTAGAAGTTAGTGGACCGATTGAACCTGAAACACCAACACGTATTGAGCTCAAAGACGAAAAGAAAACATCATGTATTAAAAAGCCCATAATGCTAACAATACCTACTATGCAAAAAGCACAAATGGATGATATAATCAAACAAGTTTTATTGAACAAAAGAACGGAACGTGGTTCAACAACCTTAAGGGAGCTAGATGCTTTCACAAACCAAAAAACTGCCAATGAAAATGAAAACTATGCAATAAAAGACACTTCCACAAGCTCGTGTTATTCTGATACAATTACAAAAGAAAATGATCATGATGAATCGTTGTATGAAAATCTACCCACTAAACAAATTAATCAATCAAATGCACATGTTAAAAACCAACAAGCAAGAACTTACCCAGTCACAGAAGAAGATGGAGTGGATGGATTTGAAACCCATATAAAAGTAGAAGACGAGCATGAAGTGTATGACAGGGTACCAAATCCAGTTAGATGCATTGATGGTAATTTGGACGATGGTTACATTGAAAATTTGCCCGTCTATGATTGTCCGCCTAGAAGAAGTATGGAAAAAGAAGAATGCAGTAGCGCAGTTTTAGACCCAGATACAAATTATCTACTACTCTTATCTACGAAGAGAGATGATGATAAAACTAGTTATATTAACGCCAGATCTCATAATACATCTTAAAAGAAATTTATTAATAAACATTGAAATAAAAATGCATACAGTTACAATGAGTGGTGGGTTTGTGCAAGAAGCATAAATACAGTATAAATCTGTACTTATATTATAATGGTATTAACTGTTTATGAGTCTGTCTCGGTCTGTTAAAGTAAACTGCTGAAGCAATTTTGATTAAATTTAACATAGAAATACTCCGAACCTGGGATACAAGCCAATTTTAAGCGACATGTTGCGATGGCATAGCCGTGGATGGAGACTAGAGTTGTATATAAATGAATACAAGTGCAGAAGCTTTAGAGACTACCTACCTAACTGTATTCTGCATCATAATGTAGACATTCCAACAGGCACTTATTGGTCGTGGCCATAAATATAAAAAAGATAAAATAGAGATAGTTTTAATATAACTATATAAGTTTGTGTTAAATGGTTTCAAAACTTTAAAGAAAAATAACATAAATAAAATAAATATGAAATAAAATGTCTGTTACTTTTATGATTTTAATAATTAACGCTAAAGTTATAAACATCATGTATTGTATGCCTAGACAAGTGTTTATCGCTCAATGACTTCAACTGTCTCTTGTAATTGTATATAAAAAATTTTGGTGTTACAGCCGTATGTGATCCGAATGGTGGGATAAGACCAGATAGTATGTCAGTAGATGAGGACGGAAGATGAGGTAGACCTGTGGTGTAACAACTTCCAAGGACAGCTGGGTGTGCCGTAATGTGTGCTTAAATACAGTAAATTAATTATGTTTTCAGCAAGTCATGGGGTCCGAGTGCTCGTTCCATTTGCAAGGAACTGGCTAAACGACTGATCGGCATTTCTCGTGATTTGAAGGCTGGCCTTTACCTTGCTCAGCGAATAAGCATTGCCATTCAACATGGCAATGCTGCCAGGCTACGAATACTACCAGTAGGCGAGGATGTCTTAGAATTTTATAATGCATGTACATCCCTATTTTTTTTAACTATAGGGGGACAGGTGAACAGACGGGTCACCCGATGGTAAGTGATAACTGCCGTCCATGGAAACATGCGATTGAAGTGTCGTAAGTGTGCTGCCAACCTTTTAAGGTGATGAGGAAGGGGGGATGCGGGGAGGGAAAGTAGATAGGGGATGAGGAGATAGGAAATATGAGAGGGGGGAGAAAGGAGGGAGGAGGGATAGGAAAGATTTAGGAGATGTGGGATTTTGGGAGAAAAAAGAGGAGAAGGGGAGTTTGCCTCGGGAACTCTCACAAGCATAAATGAAAAGCAACGTTGCTTTACAACTTGTTTTCTGTGATGCCGTGATATCGCACAGGTCGAGCCGGCCCATTTGTGCCTAAGCATGGCTCTACCACTTACAATTTTTTTTTCTTTATTCTTGTTATTAGTTAATAGTTACGATAATATCGCCACAAATATATATATATTGATATTAGCATATTAACTCGTGCCTATGTAGCAAAAAAATATTTTTAAAAACTATATATAAATAACAATATACATATATCTATATTACACAATAAATAGAGTAAATCAACTATATCAGTACATGTATACATATGTATATGTATACGTATTACATTACAGTTGATTTTATTTCGTTTTATTAAGCTATATATACATTTCCCAAAGATATTCTTATAAGAAATTAATCTCTGTATAAATGCGGTCGTTTTACCAAAATTACTATTACTATAGTATAGAGAGAAAACGAGCAGGCGATTCACCTGCTGGTAATTGACCACCGCCCATTTACATCTGCAACTCAATAGTCGCTAGTCTAGTCTAGTCTTTGAGGGTACTGCTGATTTCGAGATTGCGAGAATATGTATGTATTATGTGATTCTGCTCAATAACTTGGATACTGCGAAAGTAAACATGTTGCAATGTTAGGTTTTAGGGTGCATATCTTGGGTGTCTTAAATTAATCTCAATAATTGAGTTCGATAGACAGCTTTTGTAATAGTTTTGCTGAGATTGACTAACTCATTACTCACAATACCAACGTGATACCCCCGAATGCATTATGTGATTTTTTTCCCATGACTGTTTGGCAGTTCGCTTCATTTATTTTTGGCTTTAGATGTAGTATTTATCCAAAGAATCCCCATGATTTTTTCTTCTTTAGCCTATCGAAATAGATATATTTTTTTCGTTACCAGTTACGATAGAAAAAATGTATGTATGCAGCAGCAGTCTTGTCTCGCAGTTTAAGTACATATGGAACACAAGTTCCTTGTTGTTTAATCATTTCCAATTTTATTAAGCCATTGGTAACTACTGGTTGGGTAATCCCTAATGAACGTACAATTTCTTTTTCTTGTTAGGACAAATTTTCTTTCGGAAAATTAATGCTACGAACTTGATGTCCTCATATACTTTCGGCTTTCCACTATGATCTATGTCTTAATTATTAAACTCGCCCTATTAAACTTTTGAAATCAATCACGACAACTACTCACGCTTCAAAGCAGCCTCACCTTATACCGTCCGAAGCAATCGATGTGCCTCAGTTGCAGATTTTTAAAATTAAAAAGTAATCCATAAGTTTCCGCATCTGGCGATTCTTCATCTTGGTCACGAAATTAGTCACTTGGTCACGTTCAGAATAAGCGATAGCTGTAATTCGTCCATATATTAAGTACTGTACTTCTATTTTAGATGTACAGTACTTGACATGTCGTTGCCTTTTTAGACTTCATTTCTAAAAAACAAAACAATTTATGATTTGCAGTTATCTAACAACCACGTTTAGTAATACACGACAGGAACAGTAATCAAACATCATTTAGTATAAATATTCTCTTTGTATTATTTTTGGTTTGTTTGTTTTTTGTCAACTTTGCCGTGCGAGGAGTTTATATTGTAACAAATAAATCACTCGGTTTGACTTCGATGTTATTAATAACTTACCAATAACATGTACTATGACTACCATATTTTTTAAATACGTTCATATAAGTTTTTTTCCTCCCACATAAAGAATGAAGTATAAATGAATCTCGAAGCACTAGTAGTCATTTTTACTAACCTAATACACATTTTTAAAGTTGTATTTGAATTTTAATCTCAATGTGCTATTTAATATCTCTAAGAAGATAATATAAGGCAATGACATATCATTTGAAGACTTTTTCGGGCCGGCAAAATGAATTCCACACAGACTTATTTATTCTCCTGTCGCATTAATAATGTACACACATATTGGTATGGTATTTTTATTTTCTTCTTTTAATTCAAATCAACATTATGATATGTAAATTAACAACATTTGAATACTGCAAAAGACTACGCTTAATATAAAATAGTTAGTATTTTCCTCAAAATCTATTTTAAAACCACACACATATATACATATGTATGTACATAGGAAACCCATGTAGCTGCAATAACTGTGCGACGCAAACACGACACGTCATTGTTTTCAAACTCTTTTGTTTTAAAATCTATCCCGTAATAACTAGAAGCTCGTGAATTTATACAAAATATTTATAAAACTCTCTCTCACGTCTTGAATAAAAAAAAGGTTAAATTGCCTGCTTTGTTGTGCTACACAGAATCAACAACATGTATATCCTTCTAACCGGGCTAATTATATGTCATTGTGTTGTGAATAAAGTGTTTTAGTCATGAAATGATTTTTTTATTCACTTAAATTTCTGTGTAATTTGACTGCATGAGGGCGAATTTAATTTATAACGACTCTTTTTCGGACAACCTTAAACTGGGACGAAAGAGCTTTAATGGTGAAGTTATCTAAAAGGGGTCTTCTAATTTAATAAACGGTAGGGTCAGGGTTAGGCTAATTACGCGCAAAAATATATTCTTCATTTTAATATCCAATAATGTAAGTGACCAGTAAAATAAAATAAGAATAACATCAGCGATATTTATAATGTTTTTAAAGATTTGTTAAATAGATGAAAACCTTGAAATTCCTTGAAGATTAGAAAATATATATTTACTATTTTATTACATTTTAATATAAACAGAAATCTAATTGTCATAACCTCGGAGCAATCACAACTAATAGGAAAACTAAATAAGAAATATAAATACTGCAAACACATTAACACATGTACACCCTGTTCTACTTCGAATTTCGACACATTGTGTCTTTCCTCAAAGTTAAATATTTTTACAACAAATAAAAATACTCTAAGGTGTACTAGTTTTAAATCCGAAAAAGCCTACTGCATAACATTTCCATCACACTGAATAGTACCTACTTTTGGCGGAATGTGTGTTCGATGGAAGCTGACGATATTGTCTGGTATTGGTGTTGTACTCATTCCTTGCCTTTCTACTGTTTCCATCTTTATCAGTCTCTAAATCCTTCTGTTCAAAGGTGTTTCTATCATATTTCTACTACAATTTTTTTATCAACCTGTCTTACAGAGCATCGTAGATTTTTTCAAGTATACATATATAACTATCATGTCCACGCTTTTGGACATCATTAGAATAGTTTTTAGAGAGGCTTGTGAAATTAACACTGACAGTAGACTGTAGACGGACTGTAGGTTTTAGAAGATTTTAATGAAATGGTCAGTCTCGTAGTAGTCGTACTATCTTTTGTTGCATCAAAATGTTGTTTCAATGTGTTCTTTATACACAAATCATTACGCAAAATAATGTTCATTTACACCAATGATCTAACTTTTTTCAACAGCTTAATATTTTATTATACTTAAGCACCAATATCATACTGAACATACGATGCGACAAAATATTAGAATATAGATTACTTCCTGATATTTCTTTAAATTGAAAATTTTGTGCAATCTCGACGCGAATATCGCGGAGGACATTATCCTGAGAAATATGTCGAATTAAATTTACGGTAAAAGTAAAAGGTGTTATAAAACCTAATAAGATTCAATTTAAATAAGCTTAATTAAAGCTTCAGTTTTAGTTCTATAAATAGATATAATTTGTCTCTCTGGAGATCTATTGACATTCTAGAATTAAAGAAATATATTTGGCTCGGAGGCGTCGTCAATTGTTTCATTTTATATGTCGTTGACACCTTCGCTAATCAAAATCGAGATAGTTATTATTGTAAGTGTCTGATGTAATGTAATGTCCCTAAATTCCGATTCTTGTCCCGTGTACTATAATTAGATTTTACTGTACCGGATTTCAATAACTGTTATTTTACATAGTTATGTTAACAATAACAGTTAACATAACTATTAATATTTAAAGCGGCTAAAATACGAGTAGTAAATAAAAAATATATTTCTTAAAAAAATTAAAAGTAAAACATTATTGAACCCTAAATAAATTATTACTTAATATTTCTATACGTATTTTTTACAAGATAGCCATACTTCACTCGCTTAGCATAATTACCTCAGGAACTTCCCTTCATTTTTTTTATATTATGTTTGCGGGGAGGGGAAAGGGAGGGCTCTAAGGCGTAAAAATATTTATTACTAAAGACCAACTTCATTACCGTAGTAGATTTGTCCCGTAAATAATTTATACTTTTTGGCGTCTCTTGTTTGAATTAAATGGATATTGCCACCTGCGATTTTACAGGCTTGCAAGATGTAAGAGACTTAATTAGTAACTTGTGTTATAAAGTATCAATATACCTATTTGTTTTTAGTAGTCACTAGGATTTATTCCTGTATTGCGGAGCACTTTCGGACACAAAAAACATCCAGACTGTTAACAACTATTCCAAAGTGTGATACAAAAATGTATGGGATCCATAATCTCTGATCGACTTGACACCTTGGCGTTGCGTAGAGATGTATCTTCACTCTGCATCCTCTATCGCTTGTATCATGGGGAGTGTTCAGAGGAATTGTTCGGACTTATACCGGCTGCTGGTTTCCGCCATCGTTCTACGCGACAAAATATCCATCCCCATCACCTGGACGATTGGCACTCCACCACTGTGCGCTTCTCCAGAAGCTTTTTGCCTCGCACAACCAGCTTATGGAACAAATTGTCGCCTGCCGTATTTCCGAACCGATACGACCTTCAAACCTTCAAGAAAAGAGCGTACTCCTACCTAAAAGGCCGGCAACGCACTTGTGACCCTTGAGTTGCAGGTGTCCATGGGCGGCGGTAGTCATTTACCATCAGGTGACCCGTCTGCTCGTTTGCCCCCTATCGCATAAAAAAAAAAAAAAAAAAAAAAAATCACATAAATATTTGCTCCATTGTGAAATTGAACACACGAACTCTTTCTTAGTTGACAGAAACACTAATTATTAGACCAAGAGGTCAGATAATTTAAGGTTAACACAATCAGGCGCATGTCTTAATTAAGAAAATAAAATTAATAAAAGTTACATGGATCAACCCTAGTGTTAAATTTATGTATGTTGGGGTGGAACCTTGCGACTCAATTTTGAAGCAGACTTTTTTAACCGATCGAGATGTAATTTTGTATAAACGTTATGTTTAGATATTGTCATCTAAACCAAACGCACGATTAGCTATGTGACGTCATTATCAATCCAACATGACAAAACACCCAAGATGCCGAACTAGTTTATTTTTAATGCACTCCTACAATATGGATATCAAATGAAAGGGCTTGCTGAGAATATCTCGAAAAATAAAGTGATTTCACTCTGAATCCAACATGGCGTACTTGAAAGATGTCGGACTAAGTTTTTTATGATTTCTGAGAGTCGAAAGAGAGTTAAACTCCGTGCTCCAGTCTATATGAAAATTGTATTTTGAATAAATACATGAACGAAGGGCACCGCCGCCATAAATTAATTTTAACAGTAAAAAATAAGTTAACTTTCATTAAAGAGTTTGAACCTTTGTCAAAATATTAAACTATTTTAATGCGTATACGATGAAATGGGATGAGCTAGAAATGATTTATTATGCACTTTAAAAACTCACCGGGTCATTAAGTTGCGGTGATCAAAGTGTAAAACCAAAACATTTCCAGTCATTCCCTTGTCGATAAAATTATGTGAATTGTAGTGGTAGAGCCATGCTTGCTTAAGCACGAATGGGCCGGCTCGACCGGTGCGATACCACGGCCTCACAGAAAACCGGTTGTGAAGTAACGCTTGCGTTGCATTTCCCCGAAATGAGTGAGGTCTCCGGAGGCCCAAAACCCCCCACCCCCCTAATGATAGCGCTGTTAACGAGAAGGATACCCCAGGGGGGTACCAGCGCTAACGTTGGAGAATCCCCCCCTGGACGTCCACCCTCAGTACGGATTATGCCTGAGCGTGGACGCCCAGGCTGCCCCTCGTACTCTGGGGGGGGCTCAACTGCGCTCTCAAAATCTGCTCGGGGCAAGAGAAGGCACACCATGGCACCCCCTGTCACGTTTACCGTGGATTTTTGTAACATCAGGGGCTTACATTCGAACCTCGACACTGTCCACCACCACCTTGAGACAGCAAAGCCGGCCTTGCTCTTTTTAACCGAGACGCAGATATCATCTCCAGCGGACACATCCTACCTCTGCTACCCTGGGTACGGACTGGAACACTCCTTTGTTCCTAAGGCTGGTGTATGCGTGTACGTTAGAGATGATATCACTTCTCGCCGCCTCGGCAATCTTGAAGGTAGGGACCTCTCCATCTTATGGCTACGTGTAGACTGCGACGACCATCCCCGCATCTACCTATGCCTCTACAGGTCCCATAGCGGTGATGCCGAAACGGACCGACTCATCGACCACGTCCAAATGGCTACAGACTCAGTGCTCCAGCAGGTCCCATCCGCAGAGATCGTGATTCTTGGCGACTTTAACGCCCATCACGCCGAATGGCTTGGTTCGCGCAAAACCGATCATGCGGGAAGATCTGTTCACGATTTCGCCTTGGCATATGGCTTGACGCAGCTGGTAGCAACGCCTACGCGAATCCCAGATGCAGAAAGCCACGTGCCTTCACTGTTGGATCTTCTGCTGACCTCACATCCTGACGGCTACAAAGTATCCGTTGAGGCCCCTCTTGGCTCTTCGGACCATTGCCTGATTAGGAGTATAGTGCCACTCGTTCACTCGCTGCGGCCGCGAGTTACAGGCAGTCGCCGCGTATGGCACTATAGGTCAGCAGACTGGGATGGAATGCGAACATTCTTTGCATCCTACCCATGGAGGCAGGTTTGCTTCTCGCCGGATGATCCCAATGTCGTTGCTGACTCTGTCGCGGATGTTGTGCTTCAGGGTATGGAACTTTTCATTCCATTCTCCCTGATTCCCACAGGTGGCAAGTCCCAGCCTTGGTTTGGTCGAACCTGCAAAGCGGCGTCCCGCCGAAAGCAGGAATGTTACCAAGCATGGGCTAATGCAGCGACAGCACGGGATGAAAAGACCAGCACATTAAAGAAGCAATTTAACTTTGCCTCCAGGTCCCTCAAAAGAGTAATTGCTGGGGCGAAGTCGGCTCACATCGGCAGAATTGGCGAGAGACTAGTTAGTCTCCCCTCCGGAACTCGTGCATTCTGGTCTCTTGCCAAAGCTGTCCAGGGGAACTTTTGTAAGCCATCCCTTCCACCTCTGCGCATAGGAGATAATTCGTTGGCCCACGACGCTAAAGAAAAAGCCGATCTTCTGGGCAAACTCTTTGCGTCCAACTCGACCCTGGACGACGGGGGAAACGCACCGCCGACCATACCGCAGTGCGAGACCCGCATGCCGGAAGTCCGGTTTACACAAAGGGCAGTGCGTAAAGCGCTTCTTTCCCTCGACGTTCATAAGTCGAGTGGGCCCGATAGAATCTCTCCTATCGTGCTGAAGACGTGTGCTCCAGAGTTAGCACCGGTTTTAACGCGCCTTTATCGGCTTTCTTACTCTCTTGGCGTAGTCCCGAACTCATGGAAGACAGCTCTAGTGCACCCAATCCCTAAAAAAGGAGATCGCTCGGATCCGTCCAACTACAGACCCATAGCCATCACCTCCTTGTTCTCAAAGATAATGGAATCCATTGTTAGCTGCCAGCTCCTCCGGTACTTAGAAGACCACCAGCTCCTCAATGATCGACAATACGGCTTCCGTCAGGGTCGTTCAGCTGGTGATCTTCTCGTATACTTGACTCACCGGTGGGCACAGGCGATCGAGACCAAGGGGGAAGCGTTGGCCGTTAGTTTGGACGTGGCGAAGGCCTTCGATCGGGTCTGGCACAAAGCGCTCCTTGCGAAGCTTCCTTCCTATGGGCTTCCCGAGAAACTGTGCAATTGGCTCACCAGTTTTCTTACAGACAGAAGCATCAAGGTCGTTGTTGACGGTGCATGCTCCGACTCCAAGTCTGTTAATTCTGGTGTCCCACAAGGCTGTGTGCTATCACCCACGCTGTTTCTTCTGCATATCAACGACATGCTGCAGATTAGCAGCATCCATTGCTATGCAGACGATAGCACGAGTGATGCCCTTTACACCGGCCGCGCTAACATTTCTCGGGTAAACGTCATCGAAAGCCGATCCAAACTTGTGTCTGAAATCGAAACTTCTTTATCAAAAGTTTCAGATTGGGGTCGACTTAACCTAGTCCGATTTAACCCCACGAAGACACAGGTTTGCGCGTTCACCGCTAAAAAGATGCCATTGGTCGTATCACCTCAATTTGAGAGCACTTCCCTAACTGCATCAGCCAGTATCGGAATCCTTGGCGTCGATATATCAAGCGAAGTCCAGTTTCGCGGTCACTTAGAGAGTAAGGCCATATTAGCCTCGAAGAGGCTTGGTGTGCTAAACAGATCGAGACAGTATTTTACTCCGGCCCACCGCCTGCAACTTTATAAGGCGCAGGTTCGGCCGCACATGGAATACTGTTCTCATCTCTATGCAGGTGCACCCCAGTACCAACTTCTGCCTCTTGACCGCATTCAACGGAGAGCGACTCGCATCATCGACTGCCAAGATATTTCTGATCGACTTGACACCTTGGCGTTGCGTAGAGATGTATCTTCACTCTGCATCCTCTATCGCTTGTATCATGGGGAGTGTTCAGAGGAATTGTTCGGACTTATACCGGCTGCTGGTTTCCGCCATCGTCCTACGCGACAAAATATCCATCCCCATCACCTGGACGATTGGCACTCCACCACTGTGCGCTTCTCGAGAAGCTTTTTGCCTCGCACAACCAGCTTATGGAACAAATTGTCGCCTGCCGTATTTCCGAACCGATACGACCTTCAAACCTTCAAGAAGAGAGCGTACCTCTACCTAAAAGGCCGGCAACGCACTTGTGACTCTTGAGTTGCGGGTGTCCATGGGCGGCGGTAGTCACTTACCATCAGGTGACCCGTCTGCTCGTTTGCCCCCTATCGCATAAAAAAAAAAAAAAAAAAAAAAAATCACTGACAGAGATACATGTTTATAAGTTAATGCAGAAAATCCTTAGAACAAAATTATTATTCTAAGCTAAATTTATTTCATATATTCTAACAAAAAAAAACATTTGATTCTTATACTTTACGGTATAGAAGATAGGGCTATAAAGCTAGTGGATCAAGTCGCACAATTTGATACTTCTGAACAGGGACTTTATAATAGTTAAATTAGGGAAAATATCATAAGTAAACTTAAACAGGAATGATAGGAAGACTTCCACCTCGCATTTAGAAACTACCAGTTTGAAGAAAACTATGTAAGCAAACAGGCTCCTCATTAAACGTTTTAATTGCGGAGACGAAGGTCAGACAAGGTTAGTTTTTAATACCTATCGAACGTCTAGTTACGAAGAACGTAAGTTCAAAATGTGAGGGATGAGGAGATTTGAAAGATGATCAAGGGAGATGAAAGAAGAAAGAGGAGTTGGGCCTCCCGTAACCAGTGAGGTTACCGGAGGCCAAATTAAGACCAAAATTGCACTTGCAGAATCCCTTTTTCTTCTAATACTCGATTACGCAGATGCCAGCTATCCTGATCTCACCGAGGACCAATTTAATAAGGTTGAGCGGTATCAAAACTTTTGCATAAGGTTCATTTTTGGATTACGTAAATTTGACCATATTTCTGAATATCGGAATAAGTTTTTTTTTTTTTTTTTATACTATAGGGGGACAGACGAACAGACGGGTCACCTGATGGTAAGTGACAACCGCCGTCCATGGACACCCGCTTCTCAAGAGTCGCAAGTGCGCTGCCCGCCTTTGAGTTTGATGGGATGCAGGGAGCGGAGAGAAGAGAGGGGGATGAGGGGAAGGGAGATGAGGGGAGAGGAAAGAGGAGAGGAAAGGGGAGAGGGTTTTGGGCCTCCGGAAACCACACTCATTTCGGGGAAATGCAACGCAAGCGTTACTTCACAACCGGCTTTCTGTGAGGCCGTGGTATCGCACCGGTCGAGCCGGCCCATTCGAGTTAACGGAATACCCATATCCTTTGTCTATTATACAATATACTCTTTAATCCCAACACTCCTCATTATTTAAAAGAACGCTTCAAATTCTTACACGATACGCATTCAAGTCTTTAAGATCTTTGGAGAATTTGACTTTAAAAATTCCGAAGTATTCTACGATTTTTATGGACAAGTCGTTTACAGTGCAAGCTATACGTTTGTGGAATGCATTGCCACTGTCCATCAGACTAACAAAAACGCTTGCTAGTTTTAAAAAAATACTGAAGGAGCATTTCCTAAATTGCTGACCGATAAGGACTTTGATGCTCGGAATCTTGTGTTTGCCTATCTCTCATTATTATATTTTATATAATGTGTATACTTCTAATAATTTATGTACATATGTGTTTAGTGTTTTTATTTATATGTTTGTATCTAACAATAGTCCTAATTACTTCAGACTCCGGGAACTTCGATGTGCAAATTGCATTGTTCTATTATTATGTTTTTTGTTTTTTGTACAATAAAGAGTTATCTATCTATCTAAATGGATAGAAAAAGAACCAATAAATCATCTACTAAAGTTCCATTTTGATTGTATGTGTGACTGTTGCAGAATATTAATGTAAACTATCATACAATTTAGGGAGCCTGCTCTTAATCGTGGCTTCGGCCTTTGAAGGTATGACTGGGTAATAATTTCTTTTGATTATCAAAAAACCATACCATGTTATTTTCCAAGAACTATTAAGAGTTTTTGTGCTTCAGATTTTTTTTACAGGCTACTAGAATATATCGATTCCAGTGTATTCAGATTGCGTTTTTAATGGTCAAGTTTACATTAACTGGTCCGTAACATTGAATTTGGTGCAGAGTTCAGAGTTCTTCCTGTTATCAGTAGAGTATACTTTGAAAGTGAATAATATCACCCGTAAATACAGCATTGAACTCTTAATTGAAATAGAGTTCTTTAGTGACATTTTGGTCATTAGAATAATGAAATCTTTGAAAATCTATGTATACGGTGTATACGGTGACACTACGACAGATAGCATAATTAAACAACTTAAAAGCCTAAAAAAATGTTCAAAAGTTAATTGAAGAAGAGTGACTCAAAATGAAATAAAACTAAAACTGGTGAAAATAGGCCCAGGAGTAAGATGCCTCATCTCGATGTCCATAGCAGACATCCTATAAATCCGACAACAAAAGAAACTCGTGTCTTAAATGTCGTCATTGTCAAAAGTACTAATTGATACACTTTTATCTGTATGTCAAAATCGTTTTAAACAACAATATAGTGACAACTCCAGGCATCGACAAAATTATTGACGTGTTGCATAATTGTAAAATAAGAAAATGCCTGCAATTACATGCACATACAAAAAACAATTATAATGACAACGGATTTTTCCATTTCGGATTTAATAAGACTCGAACAACTGTAAGTGATTTATAAAGGTTTCCCAAGATGCATAAACTCCAAAAAAATATTTACAAACATGGTAACTTTTTCTTGATGGTCATAGCCGATGATTTCACAAAATACGTGAACATAACACAGGATTATAAGTTTTAAAATATATTATATTTTATTGTACTTTGTGGAAGAGAAATAAATTATTATTATTATACTCTTTATTCAATTAAACAAAGATATGAATTACATTTAAATATAAAATAAAAAACAAAATATAAAAAAATGTGGGTACCGGGTAAATGGACCAAGCTACCAGTGGTTAGGGCTCCAGAAACAGCAACCTTCTCACAATACGTACCGTATCAAGAAGGACTACCTATTGCATCAAGCCCTTAACCCAGCTACCTCACGTGAGCCTCTGAAGGTGGTCGAGGCTCTTAGCAATCAACCCATGTGCTGATATGACTATCGCACAATGATTGCTGAAGCCACATCCCACATATCGATAACCTCATGGGCCAGATCTAAATATATAAAAAAAAAGCAACTTGCTGATGGACTTTCCTGGCCACTAGGTTACGTCTATGCAAGTAATCGCCGTTGGCAAGACTAGAAGAACCGGAAGTAATGTGCCTGAGAGTTTCTCCGGTACGATGACATGCCCGACACATGTCAATTGTGTCGCCCTTCAGGATATATCCACTAAAGTTGTTCGTAATAACAACTTCATCTGTAATTGCACAGATAAAATCTGCAGTTTCTCTGAAGAAATCACCGAAACGTAGCCAAGACACAGATGATAATAGATCTATATCGGGCCCGTTTAATGCCCGATAAAAGCGTTCATGCAGCTCTTTGATCTTTCATATATCCCTACGATCTGTAACATTAAGTACTGCAAGTTTGCGCTAGTGCTCTTTATCTAGACCAGGTGGAGTAAGTACGTTATCAACTGCTACCACATCCCGGTGCACCTCCACGTTATCAGAGAGAAAAAACTCTCTAAGATTTCAAACCTCGCGATTATGGAGGGTCCTGGCATTTAAGAAACCACGACCCCATATTTCCGCGGGATATACAATCTTATCATTGATGAACGTGGATGGTGCATTCGATAAGCGGTTAACAGTGTACGGACTGTTAACCGCTTAACCTATTCAGGACATTCAATTCCGTCTGAGTCCATCTAAGTACGCCAAAGGAGTAGATTAGGACTGGTTTGACCCAATAGTTATAGGCCCGCACCTTATTACCACCTGACAAAAGACTTTTTAATACTTTTTTTAGGCGGCCAAAGAACCGTTTCTTAAGCGATTGATTCATGGTCAGTTGATTTATACCCAACGCCTGTGACATACCTAGATACGTACGTTTCATTTGGGTTTATTATTATTATTATTATCTCTATATTCCAGGTAATACATATACATATACATACATATACAATATAAATAGAAAATACATTTAAAAATATAAAAAAAACAGTAGACCACGGACATCGGGTACAGATACAAGACAAAGATAGAAACCTCCTAACAATGCGGGCCATCATGGAGGCGCTCCAGCCGGTCATCGTAGAGTGGGCAGGGTGGCAGCACGGGACCCTTTCTTTCCAACTGACGCAGGTTCTTTCAGGGCACAGTTGCTTCGGAAAGTACCTGCACTCAGTCGTTAGGAGAGAATTGAGTCCCAGCTGTCACCACTGCGAATGTAGTGAGGACTCGCAAATTGCCCCGCTTGGGGGGTGCAGCGTCTGGCCCTCACTGCAGTCATTGGAGAGGAACTGCCACTACCGGCCATTATACGCTCCATGGTCGACAAAAGAGTCCATCTGAGCTTTTATTTTGTTATAAAATCAATACTACTTCTGAGTGCATCTTTATATTAAATGTTATATCGAATACTACGTACTAATACTTTCTTACTTATTACTACGGAATTTAGACAATAGTCAGGGTCTGATTAGGATAAACAGCAAAAAGATAAGAACGTTTTGACTGAAAAAGGAAAACTACCAATAGAATTTATGGAGAGGGTGATTTAATGGAAGTAGAGAGAGAAGTAAACAAAATTAAACGGTAAAAAAATAGTTTACAATTTTCATGGTCTTTATCGCTTAGTTAAGAGAAAGAATAATCACAAATACGAATCACTTCACTGAATTGTAAGTTCAGCTCAATTTGACGAAGTGTATATTGAAGGTTCTGAATAGATTTCATGATTACATTGTAATTATTTATTATATGTGTATAAAGAAGATGATTACCTGTACAAAAATAGGTTTTATAAATAAAAACGTCAAATATTTTTCTTGTAACGTGAAATAAAATTGTAATAATTGTTTATTTTTAATGTGTTCAGTAATTATATCGATACGAGAATGTTATTGAAAGTCAGATGGCCGAGCTGTTAGCGTGCTTATCAAGATACTTCAGATAGATAGATAGATATCATTTTGACTTCCGGTTGAAACAACTCAATCGTTACGTCACTATTTGACATAACGATTGCTCGAGTTTTCAAGTGTGATATTAATTGTGAAGATTCAACTTCACGTTATGGTTCTGAATATGGAAGTTGGCTTCTTTGGGTAAACCCTTAACGATGCATTCCGAAAGTATGCGTAAAGGCTGATATGTCTATACATGTCTAGCATAGAAGAGCGTATAGCTAACTTTGAAGCAGAGCTACAAAAAAGTAACATGACTTCCAACAACACACCTAATATCATACGATTTTGCCTCATTCAAGTCATTTGGGGTCACTATTATGTGTGCCAAATGGAATTGCTGGATCACGAAGTCGAAAAAATTGAGATGCGCAGTTGCCGTAATTGCTTAAGTTGCTTTTACATGTAGTTCCAGAAATGCAATCTGAAGAAACAGCGCAAGTATTTATGAATGCTGTTAGAAGTCAGTTTAAAATGGACCATTTCTCAGCAATAGACATCATTTTTAATGATTAAACTGCAACAATTGGCCACCCGGGACATGATATTGTTCTCTAATAAAACCAAACTGATAGGCTCCGGTGTAACGCTTTCCGAATTTTTCACAAAAGCCAGGCACGAGGACCTCATGGTAGCACGTGACCGGCTTGGAGTCACCAAGTGTTGGACACAAGCTGGGCATATATTTGTTATAGAACTCGATGGAACTCTGCACCAAGTTGCCTCCGTTGCTGATCTCAATAAGCTTAATTATATCTCATAAAAGTCTATTCCAGTGGACACGGCAAAAAGAGTAGTGACAAAGACCAGATGTGCCGGCATTAACAAAAAGCAGCAATTGTATAGTCTCGCGTTTACTATTTCATCACTTTCAGGTGTAATATTATTATTACATGTTTTATTTTTCTTCCTACTCAATTTGAAAATTCAATTCAACTTTACTATCTTTATGTACATTACAATTATGTAAACAGTCATTTTATTCGTAAATTATTACAAAATATCTACGCTACGATTACGTAGCGTAGATATTTTGTAACTGTAAAATGTCAAAGTGATAATTATATCACTTTGACATTTTACAGTTAAGAACAATTTTCATCTATGCTATGGTGCATTACAATTACGTAATAGCTGAAACTGATATTATCGACACGATGTGTTTACTGTATTATCTGTTATTATCTTTTGTATACCATTTTGTTTTACTTGCTTTCGTATTGTATATTATGGAATAATAATGTTATACTAATTTAAAGTATTTCCAAGAATTTTCTGAAATAAAGGTGCTTTGTTATTTGGTAGGTTACTATTTGATTTTTGTTGTTTTAACATTATTCCGACTGCTTGGATGGCGTAGTGGTTTAAGTGGTCACCTCGCCGTGGTTCGATCCCCACACGGGACAACACTTTGTTTAATCCTCAAATTGTTGTTCTAAATATGTCTGTGTTCTTTATGTCCGTTGTTTGAATGCTTGTAATGTCTCCCGTGACACAGGAATTAATCGTAGTGCGAGACTTGTTTTAAAAAAATATTATATTTCTAAATATTCAACATATTACAAATATATAGACAAATTGTAAATACAGGTGGTATATTGCACGGTTTGTTATTTATTTATTTGTATACACTTGTAATATAAATATACATACATTATTTATTGTATTATGTTATATAGCAGCGATGATAAAAGCGTTATGTCAGTAAGTAGTTAGAGTTACAGGCTCAGTTTTCCGGCGTACTAAAGAGTTTTAGTGTGGTCCATTTAAATGCACAGAGTATTCCTGTCCATTTTCCAGAGATGCTGACTAACTTTGACAATACAAGTATTCATGACATTCTCATATCAGAATCTTGGTTAAAACCATGCCTTCCTTTAAACTTATACTCACTACCCGATTTCCATCTAATAAGAAACGATCGAGCAAATGAGGCGGGTGGTGGTGGCGCCGTATATTTGCATATAACAATTCCATTTCTTGTGATAGATATGTCAGCACAACCAACCGCACTAAACCCTGGCTAGCATCCTTTTTAGAACCCACGCTCTTTCATACAAAACTATTACTTGGTGTTTACTGCTCTCCCTCGTCACAAATCAATTGTTTTCCCTCCATCTTCAATGATTGTTTCCCGCTTATAGCCACAGTATCGTAATGGGAGATTTTAATACGTGCTGATTACCCTTATAACTCCAGAGCCTCTGATTTTTCTAATACTTTCGAGTCATGCAATATGCCTATCCTTCCTCTGAAGGCTACAAAATTTCTCTCATTCAGTTCCTTCTCTTTAAGACCTTATTATCGTATTCTCCACTAACCTAGTCGCTAAGCATGACCAGTGTACAGCTACCGAATTTCATTTCATGACCTGATATTCCTGTCTTACCAAATTTATCCTCTCAAACCTAAACCCAAAATCCTTTTGTGTCGCAATTTCAACCTTAATTAACTTCGTAAGGATGCGTCCAATATTGATTGGAGCACACTTGCAGCAACTGAACCGAACTGAACAATAGGTGATAAAGTCAACATCCTTAATTGCAAAAAAAAAATACTTACTATTTACATGCGCCGATCGGAGAAGTAAAGATCAAACATTTTCCTGCAACATGGCTTACACCAGATATCAAAGCACTTATAACAACAAAAATCGGCGGCTAAGGGTAAGTTTAAAATCAGACCTACAACTTATAATCTTTATATATACATTGCCACTCGAAATCTCTGCAGTAAGTGTAGAAAAGCACAACGCCGATATATTCATAGCACGGTAAAGAACGGGGACCCTGGAAGAATTTAGAGATTTCTCAAAAATTTGGAATTGGCAAGTTACAGTCTCATCATATCCCTAAAAAAATTTACATCGATGTACTAAATCAATACTGCTCTACTTAGTCTAAATATGAGCATATTCTGATATTGATTTGAGATGAAATAGGCAGGATTTCGTCTACAATCGGTTGAATCTTGTTGCAGCTGACGCAGTCACTGCACTGACAGCGTTGGAGTTTATCGTCATTATGCATTCTTTAACATTACAAGTAGACAATTGATTAAAATTGAACTTTGGATAACAGGGTGTTGGTATTGATGAAAGAAACTGCAGAGTTCTAGTTTTACAAATTCAGACCTGTAAAACTAGAACTCTGCAGTATAATAATAATTAATAAGACTCTGCAAATTCCAAAAGTTATTGTTTATAAGTAATTGAAAAAAAAAACATATTTATCGTGATAGAGCCATGCTTAGGCAAGAATGGGTCTGCTCGACCGGTGTGATACCACGGCCTCACAGAAACCCGGTATTTAACCGAAATTAGTGAGGTCGCCGGAGGCCCACTTCCCCGTATCCTCTTTCCCCTTCTCTCATCCGCCACTCTTCTTTCCCATTACAAACAAATTACCTTCCATCATTCGTCTGTGGGAGACTAGTAAGTAATTTTATCACATTAAAATATATATTTAAAAAATAGCATTAAATGCTTTGTAGAAATGTAAGTTTCCTGACCATTCATAAATTCTACAAGCATTAAATTACATTTTCATTTGCTAACAACAATATGGAAGTAGCACGGCGTACCTTTCTGCACAGAAAGTTAAAATTTTCAAGCGATATGTTTAAAAGATTGTTGTTTCTTCATATGTATATATGTATATAAAACTTAAATATGAACATATCACTTTGCTGTTGCCGTGACATTTAAAAAAAATCTGATGGTGACAATGACCAGTGAACAGTGTTAGCAGATATAAAATTCATAACGGGCATGTGCCTATCATATCATGCTCATTAAGCAACTCTCAAGAGGTGAACAGTATGTTTCTCTCAAAAAATCTGTTTACCAAACTAGTCATACGTAGAAGACAGTGCCAAAAAATTTACAGACACTTCATTACACTCCATTAAAAACTGTCGTTTCCACAAAAACTTAAACTGCTCCGTAAACTACGTTTGTTTTAGCGTCAGCAATTTGGCGATTCATTTGCCGTCGTAGTTACATATTGCGGATTTTGGTAACTTTTTCTTATTTTTATTTATTTCAAACGGCATAATATGTTTATATAGCCGTCTTTGCACGGACATTGCTTGCTCTGTAATTGGAAAACCAGTAACTACTTTCTAGGGACCTTTAACACCGCTACGGGATGTTTCCACACTACTACATTAATGTGTTTTAGTGTTTTTACCTCTTAAGATTGTTTATTATTTGCAAGCTTTATATTATACACTATACATATTTGAATGGGTTAAAATAAAACATAGTTTAGTAATCATATATACGTTATTCGTAAACAGAGTATATGATTAGCCTTCCATGATGGAACTTACGTAGTGTTACAAACTTCCGGCCCAGCATATACCAGCCTCAATATGAACAATAACTTCACCTACTCAACCAAATAACCAGATTATCTAAACCAATCACAATTATTTCCTGTACTTCTATTTTATTTTCATTGGGTTTTTAAATAATTCTTCATTAAATATTTGCACCTAACGGTTCCGTTTGTCAGCTTCATTCTTATCATCCATTTAAATTATAATTATAAATTAATTGTATTTGCTAGTAATTTACAAATTAAATAATTATGCAAAATGTTATTGAGCACAGCTGCTATTAATTATTCACTATTGATAATAATTCGATCTGACAGTAAAATGTATAAAAGGACGGTGTTACAAATAATTAGAGTTAGTTGTTTTGTAATCGTCACGATTGTAAAGTGAAACTACTGGATACCGACGATAAACCACTGTTATTTTGAAAGAGTAGTGTTACTTCAACCACCTTGACTATACATCGGTCATCGTAGATATAGTGCATGCTATGCGTGTAGTGAGGGCTTTTAATAAATAAAAATTATGAAAATCGAATAGGTATTCCTATTCTAGTGGCTTTTCCATGCACGGAAACTACAAGACATACGGGTACGCGACCCTGGCTTCTGCTTTGTTGAGCCCCGTTTCCTCCTCCAAGACTTACAGTATCCTATACATATATGGTACCTGTTTCATCTTAAAACGAATACATTTTGAAGGTAGGTTGTCATCATGCAGGAATAGGAGTATAAAAACTAGACAACTTTAATTACACAGATGTTGTTACTATTTGTCTCCAAAATTATAATGTAAAATATAATTGAAAAAGTATATGTATCTAATAGTTTAGTAATAAAGCGAATAACTCATTTTATGTGTACATTCTCATACTTTATGAAAATACAATCCAAAGTATGTACCTATAAGAAACGAACTTAGATTTACCTAACTTAGACTTTGTCTCTGAGAATAATATTCTGCCGTATAGATCGGCTAATTGTGTTTTACTATCTACCATTCACTTTCCTACCATTCCATTATTTATCCATTATGCCTGTCATCCAACTTTAAGAGAAATCTCGATGTATCAAAGAAATTAGTTTATGAAAATCTTTCTCAACTTTTCAGGATAAAACGAACAATTTTAATATGATACCAGTAATAAAATTTCCCTTTTACGATCCTTTGATCTTTATGAGCTTGTAAACTTGCTTGTATTATTAATTTTACAACAAGAAAGAAGCCTACAAGAACTAGATTAGCACCAGTGTAGAAAAAAATCGGAGTTACCGGAGTTTAACAACTTCGCGTTATGAATTTCTTATGGAAAAATGTTCACGGTTGAGTTTTCAGAGAGTTAATTGTTGAAAGATGTTAACAGTTCTTAATAAGAAGTTTACTTTGAGATTATGCGGTATGCTCATTTGAGTTTTTTTATTTTTTTATTATATTATAACTTATTAGTTTCATGACCGAGGTTAGTCTTTAAGAAAGATTTAATACATTTATTGGCATATGTTATTTAAACAGATACGATTTTTTTATATAGGTACTTTTCACATAGTAGAGATAATTCCATACTAAACTATTATTGAGAAGTATAGAGTTTCTGCAACTTCCTACACTTTGTCTTCATATTTTTTATTGATTATTGGTCTTACTGTCTGCACTTCGGCATACTACGTTGTTTGTTAATTACCTACTTATATTTTTAGTTTAATAAGCTTATTTTACTGACTACTTATGATCAAAAAAATAGGAGCTGTCGTTCAAAGTGCAATAGAAGTAATAAAAATGCTATTTCAGTTCAAAGTTACTGAGTCATATTGTAACGTTGTATTAAATTGTCGGCAGTTTTAAGTTTTCTTCTTAGTAAGTAATGACATTTGAACTTATTGATTTTATACAGCTTCCTTCAGCATTAACAATGGGAATGACGTAGGTTATATTACCTAATAAATGTCGTATTCAGAATATACATAATATGTATATATATACTATTCCTAGAAGTTACACTAACGTCTATGCTCACTGCTCCGCTTCCTAATCCAATCCAATCCACTCTTCTCTAATCAACCCCTTTACAGTCGGCTAATATTAAAGCCAGTAATTAATTGTGTAAAACGTTTTACACAATGAGTAATAGCTACAGTACGGTACGGCACAAAGTATAAATTAAAATAATACAATTACGTACGTACAGAGTACATTATTTATATTTAATTAAACTAGGTAGTAACGTATAAACCTCCTAAAATAAAATGGCTTTACCATAATAACTAATATTGCATAGTCATTCTATATTCATTACAGGAATAAAGATACTACTGCAAGATGTAAATGTCAGTGAACAAATACCAAAACCACATTTTGCAGATGAATAACAACTTTGAGAAACTCTTTTGTTTTATTTTGTAAAACATAGGTACAAACAATATGAACACTTTGTAGGGATATGAATGAAAATATTTTTCGGCAATTGGGCTCTTTCTAACAGATGGCGTTTCAATAAAAATGGATATTTGGTTGATTGCCGTACCGTGCCGATTCGTTTTTGAAAGCCACTTTATCAATACAGACGTTTGCGTCACTGAGTGCGATTATGTTTTCACAGTCAATCCGAACAATGGTTGAAGTATGAGTTATTATTTATTTATTTTATTTATTTATATCTTTATTGTATACATACAAAATTACAAAGAGAAAAACAAAGGATGAGTTACAAAATATGCAAATGTTACAATAGGCGGTCTTATCGCTCACGGCGATCTCTTCCAGACAACCATGACACGGATTGTCGACTTGTCTCAGGCAAGTTGTTCCAAAGTCTTACAGCTTGCACAGTGAAAGACTTGTCTGCAAACTGAGTTGAGTGTTTCGGCATTTTCAGTATTAAATTCTCCGATGACCTCAGATTCCTGCAATGTGTGTTTTTTAAGAACTGAAAACGTTCTTTGAGATAAAGAGGTGTGTGAGGATGAAACAGAACACTGTATAGAAGAGAAACAATATGTAGATTCCGGCGAAAGCGTATTGGTAGCCACCTGAGCTTGGAACGAAATTCAGAAATATGATCATAATTGCGTAATCCAAATATGAATCTAATGCAGAGATTTTGAAGTCGCTCAAGTTTATTTAGTTGGTCTTCGGTGAGATCCAGATAGCTGACATCAGCATAGTCAAGGATAAGAAGTAGAAGAGATTGTTCAAGCGCAATTTTAGTGTTAATAGGAAGAAAATTCCTTAGCCTTCGCATAGATCCTGCTGCTGCAAACAATTTACGGCTAACTTCCCCAATCTGTGGGCCCCAGGATAGATAGCTATCCATATAGATCCCTAAGTTTTTAACTTTATCGCTATATGGAATGACCGAGCCGTTGCAACAAACATCTGGTATCTGCTCAAAGTCTATTGTACGTAGTAACCTGGAGCTACCCACGATCATTACTTGTGTTTTGTTTGGGTTTACATTTATTCCATATTCCGTGCTCCAGTTGCATATCTGCTGTAAATCTCTATTAATGACATCCACTGCCTGCGTTATACTGTCCGGAGTGGCTTGTGTGTAAATTTGGAGATCGTCTGCATAAAGATGGTAGGAAGAAAGTAATTGTTTAGTGATTGAGTTAATAAAAATTGCAAAAAGTAACGGTGATAGCACGCCGCCCTGAGGTACACCTGCAGATGTTGTACGCCAAGAGGAGTAAACATAATCGATACAAGCACGCTGCTGGCGACCGTACAGGTAACTACGAAACCAGTCAATTGCCGATGGAGATATGTTAAGTGAACACAATATACCTAGTAAGACATCAAAGTCAACGGTGTTAAAGGCATTGCTGAAGTCCAGCAAAGTGAAAACCGTTAACTTACCTTCATCCATACCTGACCTTACATCATCCGTAATGTGGACTAAAGCTGTGGTGGTGCTATGACCTGGACGAAAACCAGATTGGAAAGGATTAAGGAAACAATTTCTCCTAAGAAATGAGCTTAGCTGAGAGTAAATGAGACGCTCGAGGACTTTGGAGAAGAAAGGAAGGATTGATATGGGGTGATAATCAGAGATCGAGGACGGATTGCGTTTTTTTGGGAGAGGAATAATTTGGGCCATTTTCCATGCAGAAGTGGAGAGCTCTCTGCCTACCCAGATGGGGCAAGGCTTGAGGTTATATATGTCATTTAGTTACAAAGATTAGTGTGGCCGGGTCACGGAACAGAAAATAACCGAAAGTAGAGGAACCTGGTAGGTTGAATCATAAAACAAATCCGTAAAAAGTACTATTACTAATAAATTTTTATTGCTTTTTTTTTACATACAACTGTAAAATACGCACGCAATAGCATACTGGTGATAAAAAAGATGTTTGCGTGGTTTCTAAATAACACATATAGCATAAAAACGTGTTGATAGAACATAAACTTCTTGCTAATCTTACAGTACAAACAAGTGAACCATAATTATTTTCAGAAGTAATTAAGAAATCTAAAGTTGCTAATACAATTTCAAATTGCAAAGGACCTAAATCTCTACATACCGTACCATACATACTGCTGGTTTAGAGATTGCTTTATATCTGCCAACACTGTTGTTATGGTTATTCCGAATCGTTATTTACTCTTAAGTGCATAAGATTATTAGTTACTACATTCCTGTCATCTGTTCAAACAAGAGGAATTCTTCTTATATCCTAAGCATGTATCGGCTGTATGTGTTTGAGCACCAGAAGTATCTTCATAAACAGAAAACGGCTATGTTTATTTTAAGCTCTCCTCGTACATATTAAAGAAGTTTAGAATATAAATTAATAAACAATAAAGTATCAGAATTGATAGGAAATACTTTAAAAGAGATACTTTACATTGTTAAAACTAAAATAAGTACGCAAATTTATAACTATGACAGCTGTCGGTTAGCTGCGTCAACCGTGTTCAAAAAGATTGCTCAAGACTTAGCTTGAAAGTGTGCCGTCTCTCGTTAGATAAATAGTGTCACATATTTCGATGCATATTTTGATATGTAACAATAATTAGTTTTTTTAAAAAAAATGAAGATACCTCGTATTAGAGTATATTATAACACTCGGCTACAAAATGTAAGCCAACTTAAATTAGGTGCAGCTCACTCCCGTAGACACGTTGCGGTCGCCTCAGATGACTATGAATCAATTGAGTGAAGTACGCTTCTTGTACGTATTCGTATTATGCCAATACCCACTGTATACATAAATAGATACATAAGCATTGAATAATATGATATTTCGAATAAAAATAAACTCTTCCTTTTTATTGTATTTGTATAATTAAAGCGTAATCTTCAACACTAAACAGATAAAACAAAAATGTTTTGAATTTGATACCTCAGTTTAAAATCTATTTTCAATGACGTTACTAGTTTTAAGAGCGACTATAAACGAAACTATGAGCTGATGAACTATGATGATAACGGTTACAACGTGTGAAGATACGACACAAAATAGTTAATGTAAGCCAACGACAGAAACACCAATTATTGTGTGATAAGTGACATTTTTTTTTCTTTTTTTATTGTTTTACACTTCTCAAAAAATAGTTTTCACATAGATTTTTCAAATTCTAGTTCTAATTGGCAAATGATGGGTGTTTGATGAACCTCTCGGTCACCTGCTGGTGGCGGAAGAATGTAGTGTTTCCGCGGTATAAGCTATACAAAAAAATCTACGCACGTGTCTAGCCGACAACTTTCGAGTTTCACCGTGATCAGTATCACGTGTAGTTGTCAATCTGTTTTTTGTAAAAAGAGATCTTCAGGAAATACGTACAATAACATTTTTTTAATAATAAACGAAAAAATTCAAAGTTGCATAGAAAATAGGATGGATTTCTTACGGAGCGGTTGAGTGATTTATAGTACGGAAATAGAACGACCGATACACGTTTTATGAATAAAATAAATAGTTGCAAGAGTCAGTGACGTTTAATAGTGGCTTATTGCCAACGGTAAGGGCATGAATCCACTGTATCAACAATCTACATAATCATGATTTATAACTGATGAAGTCACAATGAAATACACTTTCCATATTCTATATTTTTTTAAACTTTCGCAAGTCCAATGCATTTACACTTCTTCTTCATAGTGCAACTAATCGCTAACACGCGGTATAGTTGGTGAAATATACTATTTTATGATAACGATCAGGAGCCTATCTTTCAAAATATACTACTGTATAGAGAGTACAGTCCTAAAACCATCAACATCACAATTCACATGAAACATTTGAAATAAGGTATTTTTAATTGTGTGTGGCCAAATTCTAATTTGCAAAACGTGGGTGTTTAGCTGCCTCCTCCTCTGCCTACCCCTTAAGGGGTACAGGCGGTTGCGTATGTATGTTACTAAAGGGAATTAATCCCCCCCCCCCTATTTATTTAAAGGAACGTTTTATGTTCCTCGATGATACAAATCAAAGATCTCTAAGGTCATTGGAATCTCTGAAGTTCGGTTCAGTTTTCAGTACAGGCTGTCCGATTATGGAATGCTCAAACTATGACGATCTATATGTATATTTTATTTTTATTCGTGACAACAAACAGTTACATGACAAAATATTACAAAGAATTTCTTAATCTAGATTTATAAATAAGTAACCCATACAATTGTTCACAAATTAACACAAATTATGTTGTAAAGCAAAACAAACATCCTAATAGGAAAATAGAGAAAAATACTCATGCCTCTTTGCACCGACATTCCCCAATTCAAAAATATCTTTTAAAAACTTATTAAGCAACCACTGGTGACTCAAGGACACTTCTTTATTATCTGTCTACTCCGAGCCACCTTAAACTGAGAAGATATCGGCGAAAATGAGCTTGAATCAGTAACAGTGGAAACGTTTCTAGGCACTATACAACATAATTTATTTTTTATTGCCATGCAATCAAATTTTTATACACAAACCATATAACGTATGTAATAAAATAAGCTTATGTGTGTGTATGTATGCTTTTATTTAGGTTTATTTAACTACTGCCAAAAAATACCTCAATTTTACTTTTACACAAAACCTTTCCATTATTTTTTATATATTTACTGTCACCTTTGTCCATCAGAAGGTTGAATGTAAGAAATTGCATTTAGCGATAAGGCCGCCACTTGTGCATATTGTTTTGTGATATTTTTATAATTGTAATTGGTGTACAATAAAGTTATTTCATAGAAAGCTTTAATCGAGAATAGGACTCTCTCCTTTCTTGAATTGTTGGTGTCCATAGGCAGTGGTAGTCACTTGTGACAAAATGACCCGTCTGTTTCTTTGGTTCCTATACAAAACATAGTTTCAATTTCTTAATATACAGGCATCGAAAATATCTAGACTATCTAAATCTTTATACCTTCAAAACGGCTCTTAAATTTCTGTGTTGTTTATTTTGTGTATTAAGAATTTAACAGAACATTTACTAATCTCACAACCACTCACTCGTTTCCCATTTACAACATATGAATTAACGTAAATTAAAATTTTTTTACTTACGTTACATCCATTTCTATTTTGATTAGAAATGTTTTATTTTAAAACCGAATAGATATGGTCATTATCTACTTTGTATAAAATCGTGGTGAAATTGCTTACACATAGTATACGTAGAAATACGTCTGTTGATGAAAATTAAATGAGCAAAGTGTCAGTTGTTTATAAATTTACTCATCCGGTTTCCTGCTTGTGTTAGATGATGTAATTCTATGAAAACTTTGGAAAGTGCAGTGTAATTAAAATTGTGTTTGTATTAAATTACCAGTCGGGTAGCCTTTTGACTGTAAATATGACATGAATGTTAGTGAAGGTCTTTGACCCCGTTGGTGTATGCAATGGACTAAAGTTTTAGTTTAATTTCTTTTATTCATGGAAATCGTCTCCTGATACTTTTAAAAAGCGCCACCAGTGGATTTACATATAAACATATCCCAATAGGTTAGGTGTATTAGAGGCCCAAATTTTTCCAACCATAATTTAGTTCACTTAGGTGATAGCATATTAGCTGGTAGATATTAGTCTATTCTATTCCACCTAGATCCAAACGACTAGTGTATTTCTGTAATCTTATCTTTTGCCTACCACTATGCATAGTGCACATCAAATACAAAACTATTTTAGAACAACATTATGGAGTAGCATTTTACGTTTAAAATTGAAATGACATTTGTTAGACTTTGTGTCTTTTATATTTATAAACGGTTTAATATGGAAATCATAAAAACAATTAAAACCTCTTTTTATGTGAGCACAAAAAAAAATGTTAATTTCATTAGCAACATTAATTAATCATTGAGAGTTCGGCAATCGACAATTTATCATTAAATAATAAAAAGTAAATATAAAATAATAATATAATTAAATAATCGCTTTAGAGACGTTATCTGTCTAAAAATACTAGCGGTGTAGAAGTTGCACATATTCTGCACGCATGCATAAAACAATAGGCTCAGTTTTATCCATTCAATATACACAAACAATGTATCTAAAATTTAAAAGATGTGCATTAGTTTATATTTGGAACACGTCAAGGTTGCACGTACGTTTGCTACTAAGTACATGCATACATTACGGCGTTGCCGGACTATAATTAGTCAGGCCTCCCCGAAAACACGCGAGTAACACCGTATTTTCCTTAGTAAATATGAATAACACTCACGAAAGCTTTTGTTCTAACACAAAAAGTTCTCCGTTTGACTGTATTTGTTAACCAAGTCGGTTCCATTTATGAAGTTGATTAAAACAAGGAGCCTCTTTTTATCCTTTTCATCCACAAACTAATCCTTTTCAACTAATTTATTTAGTTAACATAATAATACGTTTATCAGTGGTTTAAAGCTTTTGATAACAACCCTTGACTCAGACAGCTCTAATTTTTTTGCAATGTATATTAAAAATAAAGAGGGTTTATGTATTGGTTCGTTTAAACCGCCTGATCTCTGAAAGTACTACTCGGGTTCGAAAAATTCTTTATATGTTCAATTAAGTATTAATTAAGAAATTAAAAGGTTAATAAACATCAGCATCAGCAGTATGCATAAACGCAAGAGAAACTGCAGGAAACAACTAATAGTTTTAATTTACCTTAGTTCATCTGTACATTTTTTTTATATTATAGGGGGCAGACAAACAGACGGGTCACCTGATGGTAACTAACAACTGCCGTCCAGGGACACCTGCAACTCGAGAGTCGTAAGTGCGCTGTCCGCTTTGAGGGTGATGAGGTATGAGTCTTTAAGCCTTGAATTATAAGAATAGCATATCTACATGTTACACACGCATCAAGTTTTGTATTCTACTTCATATCACTTTCTGAAATATTGAAACTGTTGAATGAAGTAATTCGAATAGTTATAGATAAAACTTCTAGGCAGGCTTTCACTACGTTTACAAGTTTACAATTATGAATAAAAATGTTGTCTAAGTAAGGTTTTATACAAGAAGGAAGCAAAGGAAATGTGATGTGTAGCAAAGTTGGGTTTTATAATATATGGGTTTAATAATTTAACTTGTCTTAATCAGCGATATGTAAGGGCTTGTAGGTGATTTCACTTGTTTTGTTATTTAAATCTTATTCCACTAAAATAGAAATACAAATTAATGATTTAATTTATAATTCATAAGTGTTTCCAAATACGTCGACCCCGTGCATGATGAAAGGCGATGACAATGAAAAAAAAAAAAACGGCATTCAATAATTTCAACTGATTTTTAAAAGGGTCTCGATGACACTAATTATACCTTTGATTATACGTTTTATTATCATTATTTGCACTCCATCATGTTATATGGTTAAATGAGATGATAATTTCAAAAATAAACCTATTCTGAATAAAATCCTTCTGCGACATTTGTCGTAACGTTAATGAGCGCTCAATAGACGATCGCTAGTGTAAGGGCGTATACTGACTATACGATTCTCGATCACCGCATGATCCATAATATGTACAAAACATCATATACATAAACCATCTTCGGACAGTCTGCATCGCGCTGAATATGCTATACATATTACCGCTTTAGAAAAGTGGCTACTATGTTATATGTTTTATAAATTGCATTTATGATGGTGATTTACAATACCGCCTTATCGTCGCCATTCCTTCATTGGACAGCTAGACGTAGAAAGAAGTTTCATCTATTATTGTTGACATGCCCAACGTCGAACTAAACGCTTTGATAGGCCATTTTTAAATAAAATAATTAATAATAATTCTAAAAACATGTGTCTATTTTGCCAAACAAATATAATCATGGAACGGTGAATAGGTTTCTCTTGGATAAGCGTGTACCATTGTTACTTCCAACGACATGAGATAGAAGATACCTCCATTCCATTTAACAGTAAACACAAATAATATTCAACCTAACCCTTATAATGAAATCCAAATATTATTAATACCTTTCAATATTTCACCCAGCTTACCCTGCAACAAAAAGGAACAATTGGTTAATGACAGCATTTAACAGGTCACGTTTGTTATTGGCAGTGGTTAGGGAAAACGTGAGGGGATTGCATATTTCGCCTCGTAAACTCATAATCAGTGGATCATATTAATGTGATATGACAATACTATTAGTTCCATACATAAATTGCTACGGGGCATAAACACGAATACGACTGCCATCATTTTTTAGAGATGTAGACTAGTTTAAATTATTTATCCAACGATATTTTTGTAAATCACAGAGCCTAAATTATGGTAAGTCACGGTTACCAGTGACTATAAGCCTCAAGAGGGAAAGAGATGCTCTGGGCTATGGAAAAATTCGAAGCTACGCAGCATCCGGGAATGGACCGGTTCTACCTCCGACGAATATCCATTTCACCTAGCAATGAACAGGGAAAAATGCAAGAAGCTGACGGACTAAAGAAGCTTTTAAAAAAAAGACGACGGAAAATAAGCCTCCTTCCAATTCAGCTTTGGATTTAACTAGAGAGTAATAGGTTCGATTATTTGGTGAAAGATATCCTACTAAAAGTGTCAGTTCTATCTCGGATTTACTGATCACACTTACGAGGCTTGAGAAGTATATGTACGACCGGATATGCGATAGATAGCGACTCGCAAAAAGTCTGCTGATTTCAACAAAAAAATAAGCTTTCTAAGTGTGCGTGTGATGATGCAGGATAGTTAACTGAGGATAATAAACTCATAACTTCTGTCACTTTTTTTTTACTTATTATTCTGAATACATATGAAGTAAAATAAAACAGGCCTATATAATTGATGCAGCGTGTTATATATATAATTGATGCAGAGTAAAACAAAAAATATTGATTTGATCTTTTAATATATATAATATAATCCTTTTCAGTTCGCATATATGTACATATATGTAAATAATGTTAAATAAGTGAAAGGGTATGTTTACATTTTGACAGTGAAAATGTCTTACATTAAAGTATTTTTTTATTTATTAAAAGTTCACCTACAACTGTTTATATCAATTCCTTAACGTAACATGCCCATATTTTTAATAACAATGTTACAGCTACTTGCAGGTGAAACAATGAATATACATCTGTATATCACACACACAGGTAACATGGTAATACATTTTTTTTTCTACATTTGACATTAATTGGTTTACAGTAAATTTCTAAGTACTGACTTTTTCTTACGAATTGTATCAAAGTATAAGTTAATAAGATCGCTGTATTGATTTACCATTTTACACATTCTTGAATAGGGAGCATTGTCACCACGAACTGTTCTTCTTAAAAGGTAGAATAAAACTTAGCTATATGTGATTTGAATATAAATTTTCATTTCTTTTGTCATTGTCAATATAATATTTTGAGTTAATATCATTCAATTTTCGCATAAACTTTACATTACAACATTTTCTACATTTAAATACATTTTATTGTTTTTGTACCAACTTATAAGCGCATTAAGGTCGTCCTGTAAATGTATGACATCCTCATTTGATCCCATGATTTATATATGATTTATATTTCGTTAGGAAAACCTAACGATATATAAATCATCTCCATGCATGAAGTCTATCAAGAACTTTAAACAATCCGGGATATCATTGTTAAAAAATAAAATAAAATTGGATTCAAGTGTGAGCCTTAGGGGACTCCGGTAGAAATGTGATTTATAGTCAATTGGTATCAATCCATTCTCGTTCGAAATTTGAATAATGATAAGGGTGATAAACGTCATCTCGGGATGCGTTTGAAAGTTTTCAAAATACATTGATATTTTTGGTAAGTTGATGTGTTGTTACTTTGTGGAAAATATATAATAAATAATCGAACATATTCATCATAAAACATGTTACTGAATGTTCAGCAATAATATTAACCTAGTTGAAGCTTTAAAGCTCAGGTATGAAATTACCTTTTAATATTAGAAGCACTTCTTTTTTTATATGTAGACTTAAATGTATCTAAATCATACTACGAATGAAACTTGAATGCATTTTACATCAAAGAAATTCAACACTTTGTGCTGTTGCAATGGCAACAAAGCTTTTTATATTATCATGTTTATTATCAAGTTTTCTAATTTATGAGCATTATCTTCGTCATCATCATCTACGTTTTCATTCTGAATATCTAAATCGCAGCTTTTTTTATGTAAACGAGCAGACGAGTCACCTTATGGTAAGTGACTGTCGCCGCACATGGACACCCGTAACTCATAAGTAACAAGCTTTAATTCTAACAAAAAATCACCGTGCCCTACACTGATACTGACACTGATATTACATAGTTACTGATTCATTAAAACAGAATGCATACCTACTCTGATCTAAACTATCTCAGAAATGTCACTACATCCGCAACAGATCTGTGATAAATGTACAAAATAGATTGAATATATCTCCCGATAGTCGTCTTACTCCCACATAAATCAAACGTTCGTTATTAACTGGCGGATGATTATACTTTGACATAGGTGTATTTGGTAGGTGTATTTGTTTTCGTTGAGTTATGTTACGGGTTATGTTGGTTATATAAATCTGTTTGGCCAAAATCCTCTCATATGGTTTGTAATCCTTACTCATATATAATATTAATGCACAAGCGAAAGTAACGTAATTTGTTTATATGTCGTTACGTTTCAATAAACAAAAAAATAATAAAATATTGGATATTTTTTATCATAACTTTAGTGCATACATATAAATTGTGAAAGACATACTCCTAACTACCGACGAATACTAAATCTCTCCCGAAATGTACAATAGTATCATATGCAGATGACACGGCGTTGCTTGTGTGTGGGGGAGGATGGGGTAGCTCACTCCAACGCCGTAGCAGCGCTGAAAGAAGTCATGGCTTACCTAAACTCCAACTTACTCATCATTAGGACAAAACTAAGTATTTGCCTTTCTATCTACTACGGAATACTCTCCCCCCGTTCAACTCATTTCATATAACGGCACATACTTTTAACCCACAATCTCTCACATGTACATGCCAATTTATAAAAAACTGAGACAGTGCCTGACGGTGACACTCTAACGTCTCTGTACTACGCCCTTGTACAATCAGTTATCATACTGTATTGTTGCCTGGGGAGGAGTCGGGCCAACTTACATGTTAAGATTAGAACGTGTTCAAAGAGCAATTCTAAAGGTCGTTTTTAACAAACCTCATTGGTTTGTATAGAACAGTTGACCTGTACAAAGAATGCTCAGTACTTTCTGTGAGGCAATTATTCGTTCTGAGAGTGGTACGCGAAGACACATATCTGTGTCGCGCAAACTACCTTCTAACGTCGTAGAAATCCACATTTATGCTTCACATAAGCTCATAGATCGCTGGCCTGAAGAAGACGGTAGCATAACGCGATCCCCGCACACCCTTCGAGCTCGGATTGGGAAGCAAATTCCCAACCAGTTTCGAGACCACCTGTTTTATTCGATTCCGACATAGCCACTTCGTCGAGTTTTACTTGATGATTTCCACATGTAAAAAAAAAGGTTGGAGTAACCTAAGAAGCTTCTAAATCAAATGTTATGCTTGCAATGTATATTGTTCATAACGTAGACCTATTATTTGTGTAGTTATTGTATTTTGTCGTCTGTACATATCTTTGCATTGCGAACCAGATCAAAACATTGTATGTGTAAGGCATTTTGTTTATTTAAATAACTTTAAAAAAATGGCTAGAGGCTTTAGCGTCGACAGCTCGTTGATAAGAAAAGTAACAAACTATATATAAAAAAAATAATTTAAAATAAATACGTCACGTACATGCTTCGGAGCTTGTGACAGCTAATTTATCTGCTTGCTCAGACGCGCATTGCGGCTAGCCAGTGACACAACCCCAACCTTTTCCTCCTCATCGCGAATTTCAGCACGTTAAATATATGACTTAATATAATTAAGTTAATAATGGCTGTAACAATTTTAACTAAACGAAACTTCTTCGAAGTTTGAGGAAGAATAAAGTCTCTTTTTTTTTTTTTTTTTTCATAATATACATACCACTCTCGGGCGAAAGCACAGGCGGAATCTACGTCTATATAAAAATATTTCAATACAACATTTAACGAGACACGTTAAGACGTTATAATATAAATATAATATAAAATAATATAAATAGTCTAATTTCATTGAATATTGAAATAGTTATTGCAATCAAGTAATTTTATTGTAACACGAAGTTCTGCATCTTAATATGTACGATACCAGTTTGACCGACAACATACGAGCCGAATTAACTAGTTAAACCACTCATTTCTCAACTGAAGTCTTAGTTATGATATCGCTATCTCCTTAGATCAACTCGTATTTTCCCGTAAATAGCACATGGTATATTAATTCACCTTGAGGCCAGAAGTACAGCCGCTAGTACCGGTAGTTACGTAAGGAAATGATACAGATGTGGTGCTTGCTGTGCATAGAATATAATAAAAGCAATTTTTAATATATAGCTTTCTGTTTAAGGTATGAAACAAACAAAAAGTTCAACTACAAAACTAATCCCAAATCTCGCACCTAGGGTTTATTGTTTAATTAATGTTGAATTTTAAATGAAAAGGTAATTTAAAGCTTCCTTTCAGAGTCCGTTGAAAAGTTTTGTTTACTGCGAAAAACAAAGGGTTACACCCTTGTTATGCAGGAAACAAAAACGACTGTTGAATAGTCCCCGCAGGCCCACTTTAGTGTTTGACCGTAATCTGCGTAACCGCAAAACTACCATAATAGCTTGATGCCCCCCTTTACACTGTAGAAAAATAGAAAGATCGTGCATTTCCAATACATTTAGTGATGTACATCTAATCGAATTTGACCTATTTTTCTAGTGCCTTCTGGCTACTGACACAAAGGTTGTGGGTTCGATTGCCACACTGGACAAAAACTTGTGTGATCCACAAATAGTTGTTATGAGTCTCGAGGATCTTTGTGTCCGTCATATGTATATTTGTTAAGTTCCCCGAGAAACAAGATGAATGGTTAATGAGGACATTTACTTTTAAAAAAAGAAAGAAGAAATTGATGCATGATAAATTAATTGATTACGAACAACATAAATTTCCCAGAGCGGTTCATTATAGTTATATACAATAATATTCATGTTTGCGATAACACATGGATAATATGCCGGGTGCTCTTATGCGCTCACTGACACAGATTTGGGTTGTAGCTTAAGATTCTCGTATTTTACTTCTGGGTTAAGTCGCAACTTCCCTTAATTGATGCTACAAATACGACAATTTGGCAATTATGGCCTAAGCATGGTTTTAGCACTAGTAAAAACACAATTTCGGTTAAACATTGTACGACATCTATAACTGCAAACAGCAGTTTTATGACCATCATTAATTTGTGATCCCTGACCATTTACAACAAACAAACAACGATGTTTACTTTCGGCTGCTTGTAACACTATATAGTAATAGATGTAAAGGGTGTTACCTCATTTGTTTTGTTTTTTTATTAATGAAAAAAGAGGAATAATAATGAAAAAATACTTTTCCTAGTACGGGTGCAATTTTTTAAATAACATAATATACCTATCACGAATTGTCATGCTAAGACTGTTTTCATTTTCTTTTTATGCAGACCACAAAAATACGCCAACATAGCCACAACTCTGATTTTTTTTTAAGACACTTGGAGTTGGAAAATCACGGCTTAACGATACTCCGAAAACGTTAAATATTGTTTAACTAAATCACCATTTCACTGCCCTGTCCAACTTTGATAGGACTATTAAGGCAAACACACTGAAAAATCTGTCTTTCATTTCCAACGCCAAGTTATAATACTTTCTTTTTTAATCAGTTCTCGGCTTGTAATGTTAGGAAGAGTATTTTGGGGATCATATCTAATGATAGCTGTAATGTGATCCTTCCTATCCTAGACGAAATTCTCAGCATCATCACCCATATCCTTGATTAGTTATTATCAAGTGGAGTTTTCCCATCTGTTTGGTAAGATGCCCAAGTCACCCCTATAACAAACAAAAATATATAATTACCGTTAATATACTCCCTCTGATCTCAATATTGCCTTTATTTTCTAAAGTCTTCGAGTTCCTCCATGATCAACTCCGTTCATTCCTTACCAAATGTAGCCTTCTTAGTTCTCCCATCAATGCGGTTTTAGCTCCGGTCTTAGTACTGCCACAGCCCTAGTGACTGTTACGGATGTAATAGTCACTAGAGCTGTGTTACGCTAACTGTTCTAGCACTCCTGACTTCTCCAATGCTTTTAATACACTAGTTTTCGATATTATGCTTTGGCTTCGTAGTTACCTGTGCGGTCACTGACAGCGTATATGCATCGGAAACACACTCGTGATGGTGTAACATATGTATGCGGCATTCTATCTCATAACATAACACATAACTATTTTTATTAGACGACCTTCAGAAATACTTTCAAGCCTTTCTAAAAAAACTGTCTGAAGCAGTTGACAATGTTAATAATGATTTGGTTCGAATCTGTGATTGGAGCGCTTCATATGGGCTCACAGTGAATACGACCAAGCTTCTAGTTATTATCGTTAGCAGCTCTTGGAAGATCTAGGTTTATCTGGTTACAGCTTGCACATATTACTTTTGAGGAAATCCCGATTCAAATAATGAAATCTTTATAGACTCTAACTTACGAAATTACATCAGCGAAGAAAATTAAAGGACACTTAATAAGACACTGGTTTTTTTTTTTTAAATTACTTTTTTCTTTTAAAATCGTTTACTGATACTGAAATATCAGAACGTAAACTGTACCTACTTCTGTAATGTCATGAGGAAACCCTATACTTTTCCCTAACTACCCATAAAGCGTAGCCTTGTGTATCTTGACGTAATGCAATGCATTAGTGCAGTAGATTGACATACTACTCCTATGGTTTCTACATATATTATGTAGATATACACTTCGATAGATTTCTGCGTATAACAACCATTATACATGGTGCCATCTTATTAACGATGTTTTATATATTAACAAGATTTTTTTGCGGCCGTTGCGGCTTAATGTATTAGAAACTTTATTGTGCTAAAAATATATTATACCTACAAAAAAAAAGATTATTAAAAAGAATTCATGTGTTTTATGTAAGGACTGATTTGTAGCATTTTTGAAATACGTGTTAACTTCTATATAAAAAAATGTACATACGGGCAGTGTTCGGGGACTGCCGATAGAAGTGAAAACTAAGTAGCTTGTGAATTTTATCATTGAGATTTTAGATTATACACAGTATATATATTATATACATATATGTACATAGCTCATGGTAAGCGTGCGGTGACGATGACGCGAGTTTCATGTTTTTTTTTTTTTTTCACCGAAAAGTGCTCACCGAAGAAGTTTTCACTTCAAAAAATTCAATTGATATTCGAGCAAACTTGTCACCTGATGCTAAGGTGCCCTTCACAATCTAGTGTCCTTTATAATCTTCTTTGGACACCTTTAACTCAAGAGTACCAATTGCACCACCCACTTTTGAGGAGGTTGAAAGAACAAAGGTACCAGACGTGACTAGTAATAAGGGAAAGAAAAGAGGAGAGGGTAGGTTGGACGCAGTAAACTCACCTACCTGGTGAAATACAACTGGATTTCTGTAGGGCTCTGTAATACTTCAGTCGAGACAGCCGGGAAAGCATGGCTATCACGCCATGCTTTCCCGGCCATTACGTATGTTGATATGGTATGGTTACGTTACGGCCGGCACGTTTAAAGTTTTTTTTTTTTCAAATTTGAAAGCGTTATACGGGAATATAAGGGATGACAGAAAACAGCACTTGGTATTTTTGTCCATGTACGTAAGTATGTTGTACACATACATATATACACATTGTATCTCCTATGAAAATTTTTCTACGAATTTGTTTGGCTCAGACCACTTGATTCTATAGCTTCGGTTAAAACAGTAAATGATTTTAAAATAATGAACAACCACCTTAATTCCTGTTAGTTTATTTATGAGTTAAATATATTACAAAATATATATTATATATAAAATATATATTATATATAAAATATATCTTGTTTATGCCATTTCTGTACTACTCGTAACAGTAAGCTAGTTATCTTAGGATAGTGATAAACGTTTACAAAATAGGAGTTAAGACTCTAACATGTTCACTATCCTGAATATTTTTGCTAAATCTAATCTATTTTATAATAAAGGAGGACAGACAAACAGACGGGTCACCTGATAGTAAATGACAACTACCGTCCATGGATACCTGCAACTCAAGGGCCGTAAGTATGCTTCTGGAAAAGAGGAGATGTGGACGTGAACCTCCGGAAATGTCTCTAATTTTGTGGAAATTCAACGCAAACGTTGCTTCACAACCGCTTTTCTTTAAGGCCGTGTCGCAGCGGTCAAGCCGGCCGATTCGTTATAGAATAACAAAAAAAAAACATTTAAAAGGCATATAAATATCGGTTGTATTAGAGTACAACAAGCAACGTGAGCGTCACCGATGTGGACTAAGTTGATAGTGTATACTGTACATATGTACATAGGCACTAAAAAGAAATTCATGACAATCTCTTAAAATAAATTATGCCTGTAAGCCTTTCGATGTTTTTGCATTCTTCAGGCTGTCACGAATATTGCCTTAATAACCACATGCTCCCCTACTCATGACACACCTCGCATTGATGAAATATGAAGAGTTACAATTAACATATAAACAATTTTATTAAAGCAACAAGTGGAGTCTAAGAGTGGTGGTCACCATCCTCATTGCAAGTGTAGTCAATGCAGCATGGTGACTCACACTATGGCGGCCTGGTGAGATGCTTTTTCACACCCCGCTTAAAAGACCCGGGATTAATGTGGGGGGGGGGGTAAACACGTGGCTGCTAGTGAATTCCAGGCTTTAAGCGATCGGTACAGAAAGGAATGAATAATTTAAAAACATCATAAAATGCAAATTCTTATGGTAAATCTTACAGGTAACTAGCTAACAATTAAAACGATAGTGTGTCAAACATCCAAATACCTTCTGTATTTGGATGTTGTGTCAAACATTTGTCAAACATCTAAACATTGTGTCAAACATCCAAATACCTTCTGTATTTGGATGTTGTGTCAAACATTTGTCAAACATCTAAACATTGTGTCAAACATCCAAATACCTTCTGTATTTGGATGTTTGACACATTATCGTTTTTTATATTGATTTGACAGACATTTTTTATTGTGATATTCAATTACTTAATGACCTGTAATATTTTATTACGTTATTATACCATGAAGAACTGATCTCGAAAATGTTTCTTTGTGAGATAATCACAAATTGAAACATACTAAACCGTGCAAAATTACTCCAATATTGTTTTATTTCAAAATTAATGCACATATCATATTTGCGTTTTAAATAGCCATCAATTTGATTGATTGGTATAATTTTTTTGTAACATGCTTATATATGATAGTAGAAATAACAACACAAACTTTATGCTTTTTTTTTGTTACATAAATATTAATATCACAGGATATGACACAGGCGTTTGACTGTGTCCGCCATCGATATCTTATGGATAAACTTGAAGCGTACGGCATTAGGGGAAAGGTACTTCAACTAATACAATCGTATCTTTCTAACCGTAAGCAGGTTACAGAAATCAGTGCAATTAACAACAAAACTAAGCGTGAGGAAACCTTTCGGTCAACAGAAAGAGAAATAAAATATGGAGTCCCACAAGGTAGTGTACTGGGGCCACTGTTGTTTAATTTGTATATTAACGATTTACCTAAAGCTACCGAACAACCAATGACACTTTTCGCGGACGACAGCACTGTGACTATATCTTGTAATGACCGGGAAACATATGAGAATGACATAAATAATTCATTAAATTCTATCATAAATTGGTTAAATGCTAATAATTTGATAATAAACTTGAATAAAACAAAGATAATTCACTTTAGACAACGTACACATAAAATTGAAAATCTGAATATTCATTTTAATAGTACTAATATAATTGAAGCTGACACTACAAAGTTTCTTGGATTAGTGATTGACAGTAGGTTGAACTGGAAACCTCAAATTGAAGCGCTTAGTAAAAAATTAAGTAACGCTGCATATGCTCTTAGACAACTTGCACCAGTTAGTAACACAGATACTCTAATTACTGCCTATTATGGATTAGCGGAATCATTTATTAGGTATGGAATTATGTTTTGGGGAAATAGTACGGATAATGATATAGCGTTTCGGGCCCAGAAAAGGTGCATTCGATCGATGTTTAAACTGGAAATAACGGAGAGTTGCAAACCGTATTTTATAAGACACAAGATATTGACATTACCTTCTTTATACATTTTGGAAACGATAATGTTCATTATGGCAAATCCTAATAGATTTCAGCGTCTGTCTGATTTTGTCCATAGGAATAGACGTGACAATTCCAAACTCTGCCTTCATAATGCTAAAACAGCTTTTATGCGAAAAAGTGTATTCTGTATGGCTCCGACTATCTATAATAAACTACCAAAATCATGGAAGTTACTGAGTACTTCTATTATAAAACGTAAACTAAGAAATTTGTTAACTGAAAGGGCTTACTATGATATATCCGAATTCATGAAAGAGGACGGTTTTCTTCGTTTCTGAAGTGATGTTAATGATGATATGACACCGTTGCATTCCTGTTGAACTGCCCCATGAGAGCGAAGCGTGGCTCTCCCACGCCAAAACCACTGAACAGGTTCCCCATTTTGACGATATATAAAGTATAAATGTATCAAAGCCTTATAAAAAAATATCATTCAAAATTATTATTTTATTCTTTTACGTTTCAAAATTGCTATCAGCCATTTCCGTTTTATGCACTACAACCGGTCTGTTAACTGTCATGGAACTGAACTGTCAAAAGAACTGTAAGCTAAGAAAAGTTGTTGGTCCAGATTAAATTTATAATAAAATTTTGGTAAAGTTAACAACGTAAATTTTGTTTGTCTTATGCCAAAGAATCTCTTATACTCTAATTCTATAAACCCTTAATCTATACTTACATGAGGATCATAAATAGAAATTTAAGTAAACTTTGGAAGACCTTAGAATGAAGTCTAAAGTAATCAATTTGCATTGAGGGATCTTAGCATTTGACACAAACTAAATAGGATTAATTCCCTCATTCTCTGCCTCTTTAGAAAATAGCTAATAGTATATTTGAAATAATATAACAGTATCCTGAGTAAGTAAGTATTGGGATGCTTAAGTTTCTTACTCAGCATACTGTATGAAAAAGTAAACTGGGACGTACATCATGGATTGTCTATTTTGTGTAAGGGATAATTTGATACTCTTCAGGGCCTATGTTCACGATTACTTTACATTCAGTTCACGAGTTATAATTTTAAATAAAATTTTCATTAAAGACTTCAGATGTCAGACAAAATTTTTATAGGCTCAGTGAAGAGCACGCGAGTACTAGAAGCTTCAAGAAGAACTTAATAGTTTTTTTTTTGTGTTTATAGTATAGGGGAACGGACGAGCAGACGCGTCAACTGATGGTATGTGACTTCCGCCGCCCATGAATACTTGTAACTCAAGAGCCACAGGAGTGCTGTCTGCCTTTTAGGGCAGGGGAAAGTGGGGACGGGAAAGGAAGCAGGGGGAAGATCGGAAGGAAAACAAGGTTGGGCCTCCGATAACTCTCACTCGGTCACACAATGCAAGCATTGTTTAACGGCCGGTTTTCTGTGAGGCCGTGGTAATACTCCGTTCGAGCTGGCCTATACGTGCCGATGCATGGCTCTCCCACGGCATCTAATGGACACGGAGTTCATAACGATATTTTGCAATTTGACTAAACCATCTCATCATCATCATCATGATCTTAAATGTATAACTACTAATGTTGTAACATTTCAGTAGGTGGTTGATTGACAACATTTTAGTAGGTATATAAAAAAAATATTATGCGCGATGCATTTCGTCTTTTGCACAACATTAGAAGCTTCACTTGTATCTAAGTCATTGTTTTTAAAAGTAACTTTTAACCTATTTCTTTATCAAAATGGATCTTTGTGTATATCTAAAGTTTGGATAACAATACCATAATTTTGCATTTTTGAGCAGATTTGATGATCAAGTCAATAGTTAAATAGTGCAACTCTTTTGCGGCTAGTAAACAACTCGTGTGCGCACTAATTTGATCACGGTCACGGTCACGATCACGGTGACAACGTTCAAATCATATTTGTTAGCTTTTTTAAATATTATAACTATTTATATAAGGCTAAAAAGTTTACTAAAGCTTACGGAGTTTTTACCTATAAAGTTTGTTTTAAAAAATAATTACGCAAGTACGAGCTATAAAAAAGCAGTAAATACATTTATTGCTTTAGTTTATTTGGATATATATATCCGGTTCAGTCGTTTAGAAATACTGGAGAATGCAGTTAGAACGAATACCTTATTGCGAATAATATTAGAAACTCGTCTTTTAAATACACTTGGTAAAGAGCAGCGGTTTCTTCAATATAAGCACCGGCTATTTAGAGGGTAACATTAGTTAGAAATTACTGACCTCTAAAAAGCCAAGATTTTTAATGTAATTGTCTTACCGATTTTAGTGGGTGGGTTTTAGTGGGTTATGTACATAATTTTTTCACGTAAGCGCCAGTGGCTTGGACCTGGAGAAGCAGGAGTACCGACGCCAAAGTCTGACACGAGTAAAAAAGTTCTTTTAAGTGTGTGGTGGGGAATAAACGGAATTATATACTGGGAGTTCTTGCTATGTAACACTACAATCACGGCCAATATTTATTGTGACCAACTGGATAAAGTAGCAGCGAGATTACCGAAAAATCAATATAAAGTATACTTTTTGCACGATAATGCTCGACCACATGTAGCAAAAGGACTCGTGAAAAATTATTTCCGCTTCGCTGGGCTGTCCTTCCTCACCCACTGTACTCTCCAGACATTATGCCGACACTACTTAGCAGATCAAAAAAAATAAAAAAATAAAAATGAAGACCAGCTTAAAAGTGACCTTAATGCCTTTTTTATCAAAAGCCTAAAAACTTCTAAGAGGAAGGCATTATGTCTCTGCTAGAGCGTTGGCGACAGGTGATAGAAAACGACGGTGCTTATATAGTTGAGAAATAATTTGATTTTGTATACTTAAAAAAATTTGTACACAAATTTATTTTGTGTACCGCCATCTTTGTACACAAAATAAATTTGTGTACAAAGATGGCGGGTTTGTTAGTTGCCAACTTAATATATTATTATTAGCTTTTGCCGGTGTCATTTAACCTTTAGGCCTACACCTCAATAAAGAGTATATGCAGATTATAAACTCAAATCATAACAACGGAGCTTCATCCATAACTGACCTTTTGTTCTAGTGCAGGTGCAAGTAATTTTTAATAGGGCCAGATCCTGTCGAAAAGAATTATCGAAGTCCAGAAAAAAAACTCAAATACTGACTAGTTTTTATTTCGTCTCGTTAAGGTCTAATTATATAAAACATTAGGGTCTATTAATATAAAACACAAAAGGTAAAATGAATGTGAGAAATTACACAGGGTCTGAGAGTCTGGGCCACATTTTTATACGTTCACGCGGGAACAGGAAATGCGAACAGTGTCTTCAAGGTGGTCGTCTGCTAATCTCAAACAATGTTTGTTTAAAAAAAAATAGAAAGATAATTCGCATTCACATATGTTGAGGCAAACATAGTAACCAGGTTTTTAGCTAGTTTTTTGGACATTTTCATACTTTTCCGAAATATGTTTAGCCAAAATTACTTGAGTGGATGCAGTTATATACATTTGTAAGGAAATATCTTCTTTTAAGTCAATTATGTTCATTTGAAGTGAAGACTTTGAAAAACTGAATAACTTCATAGCCACGTCAGTCCATTGTATCAACTTCATAAAGCGATTTAAGGAATTGTGACAGCTTGCCCATATTTGTAGTCTTGGAATGTTGTGGCAAATTTGTTTTTAAGATTAAAAAAAAACAATTTTCTACAGGATAGAAGGATATCTTAAAATCACTGCAATCTTTCCTTCAGAGTTTTTATATATAAATACAGTTTTTCAAACTACAAACTGGAATTCCTTGAGGCCTATCAGGCAGCAGAAAATAATATTTTTCAGTCCACTCATTTAAAAACCTCCTGTTTTCACTGTCCACATTCGCTTTTTAGAATACTTAATTATTTCTGTAGGTAGATACGAAACGTTGTGGTAGGTATAAAACAAACGAATGAATGCTTTGTAACAAGATTGACGACCGACCGCTAGACATCACACTCCCGCAACCGCCGTCCTTTTTTTTTTTCTCTTCACTACGCTGCTGCCACTACCATTCAATCAATATCGCTCCTGAGCAAGGCGGATTACTCGAGAAGCACACAATTGTCACTAATTAAACATATCTGGCTGTAGACAGTCCAAACTGATACTGCTAGAAGTATCACATCGCTTATCATATAATATAATATTATATTAGACCATGACAGATACATACATGCAATTAACGCAATCTACAGCTCTCTGTGCAAGGGATGTCTGAGCGTCGAGGAAATGGCCGCCCACATCATCTTGGAGTGCCAGGGAGTGACCACACAACGGACAGAAATCCTCGCAGATGCAAGTACGCTCTTGCTCTTACACGAAACTTTTATTATGGAGTTTAAATGAGTAAACAGAACCCTCCATAATTACCATTACGTACGCAATAGAAATTATCACTATTTATTTATTTTGTCTTAATAATCGTATCTTAAAGATGTATATATTTCAGAAGATTATACTAAGGAAGTGCTAGAGAAAAGGAAAAGGCTGCAGCCACAACTTATAGAGGAGAGAAAGAAAGGAAATATCGCATACTTAAAAATAATAATAAAAGGAAAAAGTAATACAAGCAATGAAAAACGGAAAAGAGCAACATCAACATCCCCAGAAAATAAAAACCAACCAAGGAAACAACAAACCATCGAAACGTCAACAGATTAAATGCTTTTGATTTAATGCGGATTAGAAGCAATTCTCTCCCCTCCAACTCAATAGATAATAAGCAATAACAATTAAATATCGGTAAACGGAAAACACAACATATCTATAACAAAAACAACACAAGTACAAAACACCACGCTTCCCCAAGCCGACTGGTCATCGTGGGGGAAAATGACCACGACCCTCTAAAGGTTAAAAATAACGTCAACGTCAATACTCACACTAAAAAGAAAACGAATGATATTCAAATAGCAACCATCAACTGTCGATCTTTTAGAACACCCGAAAAACTTGAAGAACTTGAACTAGCTATACAAGAAATAAAATGGGATATTATAGGGATCAGCGAAATGAGAAGATTTGGAGAACATATAGAAGATCATGGAAAGTATATATAATATCATAGAGGAGAGACGCCGGGTATGTATGGAATAGGATTCATGATTAAAAGACATCTTATAAACAAAATAGAAGAACTAAGGGGAATAACTGAACGTATCGCAATTCTTAACATTAAACTTAATATAGAAAAAGAAGAAGATTGGCCCATTATCCAGGCGTATTCACCAACGGAATCTAGCAAAAAGGAAGACATAACAAAAATCGAGAAATTTTACGAAGACCTCCAAAATACACTCACTCAACACACAGGCACAATTAACCGCCCACCTATATTTTTCGTCATCCTGTTTGTTTATGTTAACTGTGGCTTATCTACTGTTTTGTTTTTAGTTAAGTGGGTACTTTAGCAATAAACAAAACACTTAAAAACCCTTATTTCAACCCTTAAACTTGTATCGCCGAAGCGTTTTTAGAATTTAGTCTCTGTTTGACATTGTTGCAGTAACGTTACATTGATTACATTTCTTGTTCTTGTCTGCTATCGTGTACGAACATTGTTTAATTTGAGTTTTTAGTGTACGATTATTATTTGTGACTGAAAAAAATGCCACTGGATGCAACTGGTGCTGCTAGGGCAGTGACTTTAGCTGACGCTGGGTATAGCCAACGTCGTATCGCTCGTACGCTTGGTGTACCTCGAACTACAGTGCGGGATGCCATCAGACGCTTTCGGGAGGTTGGTTCATACACGAGAAGGCCAGGTCAAGGCCAATATCGGTGCACCTCGGCTCTGGATGACCGCTTTGTTGTCAGTAACGTGCTAAGAAATCGCTTTTGCACCGCTACTGAAGCGCGCACACGTCTGTTTGAGGTGAGAAATGTCACTGTAAGTGAACGTACGATAAGAAGAAGACTGGCTGAAAGGAATCTGAGAGCTTTTCGTCCAGCTCGCGGTCCACAGCTGCTTGCACAGCATCGTAGAGCAAGACTTGCCTTTGCACGAGAATATGCTGACTGGACTACGGAACAATGGAAGAACGTACTGTGTGTGTCTCAGATGAGAGCAGAATAGCCTTAAGGGGTCCAGGTGGACGTCAGCGTGTTTATAGGCGCCAAAATGAACGGTTTGCTCCATGTGCAATAATCGAAACCGTGGGTTATCAGGGAGGATCCATAATGGTTTGGGGAGGTATCTCTTACGAGGCTCGTACCGATCTAGTGGTATTTGATAGAGGCAGTGTGACTGCTCAAAGATACGTGGAGGAAGTCTTACAAGACCACGTCATACCTTTCGCACCATTTATTGGTGAAAACTTTAAATGAATGCACGACAGACAATGCTCGATGCCATACCGCAAGATCCGTCACTCAATACCTCGATGAGGTCGGGATTCAAGTTTTGCCATGGCCGTCACGCAGTCCCGATCTTAACCCAATTGAGCACATTTGGGACAACCTAAAAAGACGTATTCGAGCAAGAATATCAGCCCCTGCGACCTTACAAGAACTCAAGACGGCTGCGATAGAGGAGTGGCATAATATCCCTCAGTCGGATATTCAAGACCTCGTAGATGGATTGCCAAACCGACTACAAGAAGTCATCAGGGCCCGAGGTAGTAATACTCACTATTAAAATTTAAATAAAAAGAAAGCGGACGATTTTTTTCAAAATGAAAGTCATCACATTTTCGTGCAAATTTTTTGCAAAATCGATTTTTTAGCATATTTTTTTTTATTAAACGGTTTTGTTTAAAGACTTTTGTTATTTTATTTATCCTTAATGGCTGCTTTTAACATAACTTCCATCAAATGTGGTCAAAATTTTGCGACTACTGAAAATTAAAAGAAATACAAGGTGGGCGGTTAATTGTGCCTGTGAGGTACAATTGAAACTGCATATAAAAAAGTCATAATAATAACTACGGGTTTGGAACTAGAAGCAAAAATGGAACAAAGTTGGTAAATTTTTCATTACAAAACAGACTAAGCATCCTAAATAGCTTTTATAAAAAGAAATTAAGAAATAAATGAACATGGATCTCACCGAACGGCCTTTATAAGAACGAAATCGACTTTATTATGACTAACAATAGAAAAATATGCAAAGATGTGTCGGTCATACATAACTTAAATTTTAACACAGACCATAGAATGATTTGAGCTACACTGACAGGGATACGCCCTAAGAAAATAAGACTATTTCATAATAAATACGCAGTTATTAAATACAAAGGCGAACCAGAAGTCCTACTTAATAATTTACAAATATCAATAGACAGTAAAGAAGGCGTATCAATACAAGAAAAATACAACAAACTACTAAACCAACTAAAAACTGTACCTAGAAAAGTAAGCACAAACACACACAGCAGAAACGTAAGGAACTACTACAAGAAAAGAAAACTAAAGATAACCGCCGAAAAATCGCAGAAATAAGCAAAAGCATAAGCAAAGAACTACGGAACGAAAGAAAAACGAAACGATTTAATACTATGAAGAATTATATAAAAAAAACCGGAGGAATAAAAAAGGCACTGAAAGAACTAAATCGAAAAAAGGATTGGATACTAAATATAAAAAAGAAGGATGGTAAAATTAAAGAGAAGAGACCCGAGATACTAAAAGCTGCTACAGAATTTTATCGAAATTTATATCAAAGTCAAAAGTTGGGACAAGTGGTAAGAGAATATGATGCATCTACCGATGAAGAGGAAATACCTGAAATACTAAACGAAGAAACCATAAAAGCAATTAGTACACAAAAGAATGATAAAGCTCCAGGATCAGACCTCATTACAAATGAAATATTGAAAATTACATCACCAGTTATTGGTCCGATGCTTACAAATATATTTAACGAAATTATTAAAACGGAAAATATTCCAGAGGATTGGACTAAATCTACAATTATATTACTACACAAAAAAGGTGACAAAGGAGATATAGCAAATTACAGGCCCATAAGCTTAATGTCTAATATTTATAAGGTATTTTCTAAAATTATACTATTGAGGATTACAAATATTCTTGAAGAGAATCAGCCTAAAAAGAACAAGCTGGATTCCGTCGAAATTTTTCAACCATAGATCATATACACACCCTTAGACAAAGAATACAAAAATATAAAGAATACAACAAAAGCTGCTAACTAGGTTTTGTCGATTTCAATAAAGCATTCGACACACTAGAACACGGATATATCTGGGATGCACTAAAAATACAGGGTGTACAAATAAAATACATACGATTACTTCGTAATGTATACACCAAGAGTACTGCGCAAGTCAAGTTAGAAGTTACAGGCGAAGAATTCCCTATCATGAGAGGTGTACACCAAGGAGACCCTATCTCACCCAAATTATTTTCTGCCGTTTTGGAAAGAATAATTAGGAACCTAGACTGGACAAACGAGGGACTAAACATAAACGGTGAAAACTTAAGCCACCTACGTTTTGCAGACGACTTAATAATATTCTCGGATAATTCAAGATCACTAGAAATGATGCTGCAACAACTAGCAGATGTAAGTGACAAAGCTGGACTATCGATTAATTTAAATAAAACAAAAATCATGACAAACTCATCACAAACAGACACGATAAAAGTAAATAATGAACAAATAGAGTACGTACAGGAATATGTATACTAAGACAGCTAATATCTACTGAAGGCTGCATGGAAAAAGAGATTGAAAGAAGAGTTACCAATACTTGGAAAAGATATTGGTCACTCAGTGAAGTGATGAAGAACAAAGATATGCCTATGAAAGAAAAGAGGAAGGTATATAATATGTGCATTCTACCATGTTTACTATACGGGTGTCAAACTTGGGCATTGACAGAACATCTAGCAAATAAAATTAAAGTTTGTCAAAAGAGCATAGAAAGAAGTACAATAGGTGTCAAAAGAAAAGACAATAGGTGTAAAAACTAAGTTTAAGAATGCATACACAAGATACAAACAGCTGAAGTGGAGGTGGACAGGGCATATGATGAGAGATAAGCAAGAAAAATGGACAAAACTTATCACAGAATGATACCCTTTAGACAGAAAGAGACATAAAGGAAGACAGGCTAAGAGATGGGAGGATGACGTTAAGAAAATAGCAGGTTCAACATGGACTCGCTCTGCAAAAATGAGAAAAGATTGGAGAGCTCTAGAGGAGGCCTTTGTCGGAAGACAAGTTGTAACCGAACTACCGTTTGCCGATAATCAATAGATATTAAAATTGTTAGTATATTAGTTAAACTCTAATTAATAGTCAAAATGTGTTTTTTAGATAGTAGTCATAAGTAAATTAATTTTAGGCACACGAAACTACTCTGTGTAAAACTTGTTAACAACAATAAAGGCTTTTTATTTTATTTTATTTTTTATTTTTATTTTTAATAATCGTATCGTGCAACTAATAGCAGTAGTCTACGTCTTGTGATATTGTATACGTCCTAAAATGGTTACTCTAAATATATTGGTTAGTTAATAAATTTAGTTAGGTACTTTTATTAGTCGCAGATGAATCATAAATAACACAATAAGTACTCATAAACTTTTGTGTTCAACAATTAAATATATCTCAAGCGGAATACCTAATGAATATAAACAAATGGCAAGCTTATCACTACACGTAATAAACTTTAGAACTGGGTATATTCCAAGTGGATGGAAGGATTCATACGAATTCATCTCATTTTAGCATGTTTATTTTGTATCACTCACTATTATAAGGTAGTTTTCTCATGACATTCATAGCGTAAAGTTTTTTAGTGCTAAATAATATAATTTGAGGCACAGAAGAACACAAAGCTTTATTAAATGTGTTTATGTTACATTTACAATATAAATTAGCCTTATTCGAAGAAATTGTTGCTCATCTATAGAAAATAAAAACTTTAATTAAAGTTCTACTTATAAGAAATAAACGTGGACAAACACTGTATTAAGCGTGGTCATTAATCTTTACTAATGTTATAGAGTCAGCGTTGGTTTTGAAAAAACAAAAAACATTCTTTGCATTAGGTAGCCCGTTTACTGAGACATCATATCATTATACTTCTACTGAAGGGAACGGAGTAGTAATTATAAAAGGCAACCAGTCGGTTAGACTTAACCCTTATTGTAAAACTGCTGGATAGGTATATGAACCGGACATATTATACCTACGTATAATTGAATTTAGGGGTAGTGAAACCGCAGAGCGCAACTAATAATTAAGACACAAATGTTTGTGTAAATAACTACATACATATATGTACATATGTATCTTGGTATGGCAGGGTATTAAAAATAGTACCCATATCTTTATGCCTTCATATAACATTTATTTCAATTACCGATAACTCGGGTAACCTATAGTCCAGATTCTCATAAAACTAATAGAGTATATGGTTATAAATATACACGTTTGGTTACGACCCACTCTCTCGCAAGCTGCACCACCCGTAATGAATTTATAGCATTTTTCTGTTATTTCACAAAATTAAATCTATTTTCATGAATGTCAGTACTATATAAAATCAAATTAAACAAAGCTGAATCATGGAACGCCACTTTAACAAACTTGTGGCACTTTTCTTCTGAGGAGTAGGGTCATCAAAAGTCATTGTCAGTATTCAGTAGTCTTTTCAACAATTGGTGATGCTACATATGTTGCATTAACAAGAAAAAAAACATTGTTAAAAAAAGTTTAAATTTATAGTCAAATACATCGATTAGTCCAGTAAAGTACAAAATCTTTCTTCGTTTTAACTGCTTCATAATTGCAAAATACACTTCTTTTGTGAAGTCTGTCAATATGTACCATAATGAACATACATATACATATATCAAATGTAATTTTATACCGAATGTTGCAACCCCTTATAAAAACGCAATCAAATTGAGTACTTCGCCTTTTAAACACGGTATAATAATGCTTGCTGGATTTATCAATTTACCAATGAAAACTACAAAGTTTTCCCTAATTTTTTTTGTAAATACTTCTTATATACTAATAAATATTGTCATTTTTCTAACACTAAAAAAAATCTCCTAACTAAATTAACGTTTCTTGTTTCAATTACAATAACTTAGAGATGAAAAATTTCTAGTAAAAGGTAACACTTTTCCTTTAATGGAAGCAAACTAAAATGAAGGATTTCTTAAGAGTTCCTACTGTTCCTGTAGCGGATTGAAATGAGAACACTGACTTACATAATACGTGTCAGACATACATATGTACATAATGTAAGTTCAATGAGGGGCATAACCTCATCAAATATTGTTTAAACATTTAAAATAATTTGAGGAGTGACAAGAAATATCCTTAGACAACTTTTTATATTTACAGTATTTAATGAATTTATTAACTTCTACTATTTCTTAATAACTCAATTACAACTTTTATTGTCTTGTGTCCACTACCCTTTTTGGGGAAATGAAATGAATAGCATTTTTCTTGGAAAATCGCCACTTAAGGTAAGTTCGTTCGTAACACTTGAATCGAGTTATCGATTAAAGGGCTTTTAAGGTAACTTTAGTTATATTGTGCATTTGGGTATTGTTGTAGTATTTAAGATCGTGTATTGCTTGCTTTTGGGATCTTGAGAATAAAAATGTGCGTGGTTCGTGCAAAAATATATTGGACACTGACTTACAGATGCACGTTAACAAATAGGATTAGATACTTAAGTATATAATTCTATAAATGTTGTTTATTAACTTTTTAACAGGTATATTGAATCCATTTCTTTATCAGTGGCGTGGATAAATTAAAAAACAAATATTTTCGAACAAAACGTTTTTATTTAAATTATCACTTTATATTAATAAGTATTCCTTGCGTGTATAAATTTATGAGGGTTCAGGTGTGGTTCAGGTACGCGTTTCTATTACGGAGAGGGATAAGCGACTCCATACACAATTTCATGCCGGCTGACATTTAACCGACCAGGTGAAGTCTCGCAGAGCACATACATGACTTAAATCTTTTGCTCGATTCTAGGATACCCGCATTATCGGCAGAGACTACTTCACGCGTGGGGAATTACACATAAAGAGAATATAAAAAGTGCTTATAAATTTTGTGAGTAGAGAAAAAAACCGTTGAATTAAACCGTAAAACTAATTTCTTTAATCTCTTTAAATGAAACTTGTCAATTAACCAGTTACATTGTTTTAGTTTCTGCACATGACAATGTTTACAATCTTACTTTAAGTTTTTTTGGTACATATTAACGTACTTTTTCTACAATACACATTATCTTATATAATAATACACTATTATCTTAAGCATTAAAATAAATAAAGATATATAAAACATAGACTAAATAATTCAACGCTTCTTACGAAATAACACAATGCTGAGCTAATGGCCATTTTTTTCTCATACAACACTTAATTCAGTAAGTACAAAATAAATATGTTTTCTTTCTTTTTCTTTGTATAAGAATAAAGAAAAACAGAATACATTCAGCAATTTAATCGTGAGAAGCTATATATACGCTTGTAGAAATTAAATAGTCAATAATGGTGTTCAAATGTTCCTGGCGGCCGTCTCAGAGTGCTCTCAAAAGTAATTGAAAAAGATTGTGAAAACATTATTCAGGTCTTCAAATAAAACTGATTCTTTATGTAGAAGTCTACTTAATTTACAATCTACAGGAATTTACCTATTGCCGGCCTTCTTGTCTATTACAATAAAAGTTAATGTATACCAATATCGATTTTTCAATAAAAGCAAATCTTCTGTTCCACTTGTTGTATATGTTACATTCTATTGTGCAACATATACCTGTACCATAATGAAAAAAACGTCCATTAACACGGAACAGTAAACTTAAATAATGCAGATAAAACTAAGAGTTACAACTAGTCTATGCTATTATGAAGAATGACATCAAGTGAATTGTGCTAATTCCTTTTTATTTAATATTATGAATTAGTCATAGGTGTTAGAAGCTGCAAGTGACGTCGTACGACTAATACCTAGAGTAAAATCGTTACACATAAAAAAATATTACAGGCTGATATCTGTACATGATAAATATTAAAAAAAAAATACATTATGACACCATTAATAATAAAACATTAGTTTTTCTACAATATATATGAAGTACAAATTGATTTGACTTACTGGTGTTATTAACAAGTAAGAGTTAAGTGTTCATATTATGTATCTAATATCTTTAAAGGCTTGCTTTCTTGAAGGTCGCCATTGTATTTTGAACTTGTCATAAATAATAATGGTTCAATTTTGTAATTATAAAATACTTGTCTTCTGAGTTTGAATATATAATAAATACGATAAATACACTTTATTTGAAATACAAACATACAAATACAACATACAAATACACCCTTTATTTGGTTGATTTGAAGAGAATGCCTTGGGCTGCCTCAGTACGAAAAGTGTTAAGTTTAAAACAATAAATTTATCCTACATATAATTATGATGTATATATTTTCGCAGTTCATACAAACTCTCTATACCAAAACTCAATGTAAACAATTTTCAAAAGCAGAATTAATTCATGGATTTGATAATAGTGAATGTTAAAATACACGAAACGGGCAAAAAAAAAAAGCTATTTCAATGTCGCCGAGTTTGTATTAAAGGCATTCGACACCAATTAAATTTGTTAACGTTTAATCCAATTCGAGAGTTGATTGACGAGTAACTTTGAAGCCATATATTTTCTGATTCAATTGTTAGTCGCAGTCAAAATTAAACGGAATGGATCAGAGATTCCCTGTTTTATACTTGTTGAATATTTTTTTAGAAATCCCATTATATCGTGTAAAAAATTGACAGTGCTTACAAAGTACTTTGACTCAAATTTTGTTCTATTTAAAAAAAGTTTTTTGGAGTAATAGAAAAAATTGTATCTGACTGTGCGAAGATAAAGATAGTTGTAAGATTGACTGTGCTGCTAATTACTAGCTACTAACTAACTGCGAACTGATATTTTTTTACTGATGACTGACTGTGGTACAGCAACAACCTCGTTTAAATATGAAGCAAAATATATGTAACGGACATGTTCGTTTTTCCATCTCATGGTCCAAATTAATCCACGGGAACTAAATTTCAGCCCGCAAATCCAGCTCAATCAAATGATCACTCGCTATCTAGGTACTTAGTATACATCCCTGAGACGTTTAAATGATGTTTTATTACTAACTAAGAAAATAATTACATGTTCTTTCTGTGAACATATTTTTTATTATTTTTAAAATATGGCCATTATGATCTCATACACAGGTATTTATTTATATAAATATTGCAACACCTATTCGAGAGACAAAAGCTCTTCAGCAATGTAAGGTATAAATTTTGTAATAATTTCGATTTTTAAAAGTGTCATCAATGAATTTTCAAAAATAAAACATCATATTTTGAACATCCGAAGAATTATTAACATTTGGCAGTAACCAAAACTCGGGAATTTCGAATTCGACTTTTCGAACAAGACCCGATCGTATTTCTTCGAATACTTGATATTTGCTTCCAGAACGAATTTTTTAACCAAACCACGTAAACAATAAGAAAGTAATAATATTCATCTTACTGCCATTTATTAGCTAAAACATTTTTGTAAATAAGTAGGCACAAAATGAAACGCAGAATGCGAGAACAGCGAGGAATCGCCGCCTAACGAAGCTTTACTCAGACCTAAATTATGTATATCCGTAATATACGAATATATATAAATGTAATGATCGGAAACGGTGGCTTTTCAGGACTGCGAGTAAGCAAGCTTTGAAAAAATTACAGTTGAGAACAGTTACTGAATTTAGTTTTTCTGGATTAGTTCGAAAAATCTCTACCAATTTTTCTATTCACCTTTCTGACTTTGAATACTTAAAAATGTTTTAGAACAAAATAGTGACAACGTAATAGAAGTTGTTCTAACTGTTAATCTTTGTTCAGTTCCCAACATAAAATGAATAAAAACAGCGAGTACCACGGTTCAACTAAAAGAATCCATGGACACATATTCTACTTTATGTTTGTCCCACTTCTAACTTTTAATAGAATCAGTTAGAGGTATTCAATTGCGGTAGATAACTACAGATCGACTGGCTCTACATTCCTTTTGCAAACGTTTATTCTGTTTAACATTGTAGACCATGTTCCTCCTATATAATGTTAATAACACGTTTGTGATAAAAAACCATTTTCCAAAAAAAAATATTAAATTACTGTAAGCATGTTTCATTTGTTTTACAATTTTGTATGTTTTGCTTTTTTTATTACACTTTCGTTTTTATTTGTATACCAAAGTGTTCATAGAATATGCGTCATTTAATTTATTCAATGTTCAAGAATAGTTCAAATAAAATTAACTTGCACATGTTACTCACACTAGTTTTATTTTAGTAACCATTCCACACTGTGATAAATCATTCTGGTGTCAATTACTATTGCCTATGTTATCAATCAGGATAGCAATAAATCAAAAGCCTACATATATGTAGACTAGGCCCGTGTTCAGCGTGTCTGACGATAGCAGGTGTAATGCGTATAAATGTGTTGCAAAATGAATGTTAAATCATATCGCAAATAGAACAATAGGTTATAAAGGATATTGTATGATGTCTTTGCCTATATGGAACGTAAAAAAATATGTAGATGAGATGAGATAACATTTGAGGAGACGCCAAAAAAATAAACAACACTTACAATATGCCTCAATTCAGTGGTTAGGTTATATCAACCCGTCAATATTAAAAAGATGGTCTATGAGCTTCTTTTCTTGTTTAATAAAGAAAACTGTTGGATTTCCTTTGTTGTAATATGATGATCAACAAATTTTATAAACAATGTAGCGCGACGTCAAATAGTCTTTTTGGCACTGAATACTGTCTGGAGATGGTGTTAAAACCCATATCTTTTTCTCAGAAGTGGTTGCATAAATTAAATCCCCACAATTTAGGCACTTTAGATTTTTACTGTTTTTATTATTAGAATTATTTTAGTGATATAGATGGGCAGACGAACAGATGATTCCACTGATGGTAAGTGACGTATGCCAAACATGGCCCACTTCAACACAAGAGTCGTAAGTGCTCTGGGCGCCTTTGAGGAATATGGGGGGCGGGAAGAGGAGAGGAAGAGTTGGAATATAATGCCATCATTGTTTTAACGGTTCTGTGAGGCCGTTGTAAAACCGTATGGGTCCTCTTATGTTAAAAGTCCTTACAATTAAATTGTACGATATGAATGACATTCTCTCTTATACATGTGTCTAAATGTGTAATGTTTTGTATTTAAACACATCCTGAATCATCTGCAATGTATTTTTTTTTTTTGTATAAAACACCACGGGAAGACATGTCTTTCAAGATCTCTTTTTTGGCACCGGTATTGATACGAGGTCACCTCAACCTAATGTGTTTCTTTTTAACATGATAAGCAAATAAGTGCATACGTAAAAGCATTGACATTGACCTTCATCTTTCCAACTAATGGAAGTGCTAGAAAATAAACACATTGAGAGATCATTAAATCATAGCAAAACACTGTTTAGTTTAAGGTTTCAACCTTAAACAAGACAGTGACGTACTTTTTGATTTTATTTCCCAAAACTTATTTTCTCCTTTTTCTGGCAAACTGATTTTGTTTTCGTTGAAAAATACGTTCGTGTATAAAGTTGGGTCCGACAACCTTACGATATATTTGCGAGGAATGCAGCCTTATTCCATAATTCTTTAGAAAACTTACAATAAGTTTTCTAAAGAATTATAGAAGGAAATTAGGTTTACAAATCAGTATTAATGTAGTATTGGAAGCAACGGGAATTTGATGGAAACTCTTATCTTGTGGAGCCAATGAGAAATTGCTTCGGAACGATATTAAAACAATCTCAGTAATTTTATTCAAGATTCTATTATCAGATCATGAACAAATCTGAATTATTAAAGCCAATCAGAAATAAATAACCTTTATTTATTTTTTCAAATTGGTTACTCCTTTTTCAAGCAATCTGTAAAATACCTACTTAAAAGTAAAGGATCATACAAATGAAATAAGTAATAATAGTGTGACCAATACAAGCCGCTAATTGGCTAAATTCTACGATCGTAAATCATAACCTTCAACTATAAAGCACTTAACTTTGTTTTCAAACTACACAAAATTGTAATTTTAGGGACAGCTAATGACAAAACTAGATATGTATGCGTTAGGGTATTATAGTCAGTAGAAGATAAATTACACAACACTAGACGTTCAGTGGGTTGTTTTGATTAGAAAATTTTCAGATTCCTTCTCCCTCACTCTAAAGATGCAATGATGGTTCTATCTTCTTCTTTCTAACCCTCTAGGGAAATATAATATCATATTGAAAACAAATCTGTGATTCCCACGGTATCCTAGATGGTCTGGAGACAAAACACCGGCGCAAGGCACTTAAAGGGGCACAAGGGGGTCCCTAAGACTGAGAAAGAAAAGTGTGCCACCACTGTTATCAACTTAGTCCAAGACAAGCTAGGTGTAAAGAACATAACAACGCATAAGCTTAACACAATAAGAATATAAAAAAACAAGACGCAATACAAAACTGTAACAAAATGAAAAAAAAAAATCAAATAATAATATGTAATAAAACGTATTGCCCCTGATGGTTCGATTGCGTATCCGAACGTAGCTTCTCCAAGCCATGTAAGTAATTTAATAAATAAATAAACAAATGTAATGTAATGTTTATTTTCTATCATAAAATTTTAACCTATATTACTAATAAATCAACTTTCCACCTTGACGTTGGCAAAGTCATTAGTAAACGGTGGAGCCATTGTAGGAAAAAAAAAATGTAATGAGTCAAATGTTGTTTGAAACGTCATTTTGACATCCAGTAAATGTTTTTAACTACTTATTGAATCTGTGATTAAAAGACAATACAATAATAAAAATTTACATAAGAACAATAATTTACGGGAGAGGTTACCGTCGCACTTGCAACTGATACTCCTGGATGCTTCTCTAACAGTGCACACAGCTCCTCTATGGAAGTTACCTTGTGACGACTGTCATCCGGTGTTTAAATGACAATAGTACCATCTTGCGTCCAAACAGTCCTCATTCTAAAGTGCTGTCTAGCCCTACTAAAGACCGATTGCCTAGTTTTAGTTCGGAATTCCCGAACTCAGGTAGATGAGCCCTTGAGCGTCGACTTTGTTCTCCAAACTAAAGATTTTAACTCCTCTGAAGGAAAACGCACTAGTATATTCCCTTTAGAAAACTTATTGTAAGTTTTCTAAAGAATTATAGAAGGAAATTAGGTTTACACATAAGTATTAATGTAGTATTGGAAGCAATGGGAATTTGATGGAAACTCTTATCTTGTGGAGCCAATCCGAAATTGCTTCGGAACGATATTAAAACAATCTCAGTAATTTTATTCAAGATTCTATTATCAGATCATGAACATATCTGAATTATTAAAGCCAATCAGAAATAAATAACCTTTATTTATTTTTTCAAATGGGTTACTCCTTTTTCAGGCAATCTGTACAATCTGTACAATCTGTATCTTAACTTCTTCCCCCTCACCGTCCTCCTGCTTCTAAAGAATATGTTTTTCTTGAGGTTAACTACAAGTGGACTAAATCAGTTTTGGGTGTTGTTTATTGTCCTCCATCTATCAACTACTTCTCATCTCTTGAATCAATTCTGGAATCTTAAGGGTCTGAGTATACAAACCATATCATCATGGGCGATTTTAATACCGATCTCCTTCATCCGAATTCCGTCCGTTCATGGAAACTCCTCCAGATCATCGTCTCATCCAGCCTGCACGCTCTACCGTTTTCTGCGACTCACCACAACCTTGACACACCTGACACATGGTTAGATCTGATCCTTACCTCTTCTCTCTCTCCATTGTCCGCAGTCATGGTCAATACCCCGCTCCCGGTTTTTCCCATCACAACTTCATTTACCTCTCCTATGCCCTAAAATCCACCAAACCCCGACCTCAAATTCATTACCTTCGATGCTTTGGACGCATGGATGTGGACGAAATTCGTAGTGCTGCCTATGAACTGAATTGGAAACCTCTATAGGAAGCTTCTACCGTTGACGAAAAAGTAAAATTTATTTAGCAACATTATAACTAATCTCTATGATCAACACGCCCCAGTAAAGAAAGTAAGAATCAAGCGTGCTCCAGCCCCCTGGCTGTTTACAGATATCCGAATAGCTATAAGGCTCGGAGATAAGTCTTATCGCAACTTTCGGAGAACTAGGTACGAAATAAAATGGTCTCTATACAAAGTTGCAAGAAATCGGTGTAATCAGATGGTGCGTAATGCTAAACGCTGCCATATTCTCAAAAATATTAATAACTCTACGGCTTCCAACATCTGGAGGTTTATTGCTACTCTGTGTATTGGAAAATCTGGTAAATGTGACCTTGCTGCGACTTTTGACTTAGATGATATTAACAGCTATTTCACCTCACTTTCGTCGTTTGATCATCGAATCAGGAGCCGTACTTTGGAGTACCTTGCTGGTCGACCTCACCCTAATATAGAATCCTTTCAGTTTTCTCCAGTTGCAATGGATGAAATAAAAAAGATAATCCTTTCCATCAAGTCTAATGCTATTGGAAGCGACAACATTAGTTGCCGAATGGTTAGTCCCATCCTCGAATATCTTCTCCCTGTGCACACATTTTGTAAATTTTTACTTTTAGGCCTGTTAATAACAATACTTCTGCTTTCTTAAAAGTGACTGGAGACATCAGGTCAGGCATGGAGGAGTCTAAAGTTACAGTAGCTGGCGTGCTACCTCTGCTGGTATCCCTCAAGGTGGCATACTCTCTACTCTATTATTCTCCATATTTATCAATTTCATCACTCAACATCTTCAGTGTGCGTATCATCTTTACGCCGATGACTTGCAGCTTTACTCTCACGCCTGTATAGAAAGCATATCTGGGTCTATTCGTAAAATAAACTGAAGCTAGACTAGACCTAGAAGCTATTGGTCACTGGTCGGACAGGTTTGGTTTGGCAGTTAACCCATCCAAATGCCAGGCTATTATCGTGGGAAGCCTTGATGATTAGGTTAGACCTAAATAATTTACCATCAGTAACATTCAATGGATCTATTCTCTCTAAGGTATCTTACAGTCCATCCGTGAAGGATCTAGGCCTTATAATCGATTCCAACTTCAGCTACCAAACTCAAGTCTCTAGTGTCAGCCAAAAAGTCACAGGAACACTACGAGCATTATACCGTCTAAAGAACTTTCTCCCTCCTAAAACCAAAGCTCTATTAGTTCAGGTTTTAATTATTCCCATTATCGATTATGGTGATGAATGCTACTACGACCTGAAAGCAGAACACCTCAATAAATACGATCGTCTTCTAAATAACTGCATTCGATTTATTTTTAATCTTCGTAAATATGATAATGTTTTCTCTTTTCGATCCGACCTAAATTGGCCTCCGATTTGTCAGCATCGTCAACTACGCGCTCTACTCTCTCTCTACTTTGTATTCAATTCTCAACTCTCCTACTTTCCTTCATACCTTACCTGTATTTTTCAATATCTTTCCTCGAACCATAATAGAGATCTTCGCTCATCCAACAAACTCTTATTGTGTCCAAGTCACTCTTCCGCCTGTGTCAATTCTTCTTTCACCATTCAGGTAGTCCTTCTCTAGAACGCCCTTCCGCAGGAAATTAGGATGGCACCGTGCCGGTTATCTTTTAAGAAAAAGGTCCAAGCTCATCTCTTTTTAAAATTGGCAGAGTTATGGGAGCATTAGAAATATGTGTATATCGATTATGTGTTTATGTATTCTATTTCTATGTAAGTATATTTGTATATATACATAATTATATGTATGTATATATTTGTGTGTATATGTTGTATCATACATACATATTTACTTTCTTATTCAGTATATATTTTCTTCGTTTTACCGTGTTTAGAATCATTTAAATCAAAAAATTTCGTCATACATTTCTGCATCCCTCAAAGGTAGACTGGCAGAGAATGCCTATGGCATTAAGTCCGCCTCTTTACATCTTGTGCATAAAGTGTGAAAATAAAAAAAAAAGTTCTTGATATTTATTTAAGTTAGAGTAACGTGGTGTTTATTATTCGAGTGCCGTGGCCACTCTGGTGGCAATGGATTTTTTATTACATCTTCATTATGCAAGCTATTTTTACAACCCTATTAAAAAGACAATAGCTCTCCCTGTCTATCTATTCCTAGAATACTACATCCCGTTTATCAGATTTTTGTTTTGTAATAAGGTTCCTGTAGCCATTCAAGTTGTTATAAATGACTACCGGTATCAAAAAAAAAGCATAACATTTTACATTTTACAGTTTTTGCAACTGACTGCAAAAAAACGTTTAATTTTAACCCGAGTGTTTGTACAAGAACCTGTAAAATTCAGCGCATAAATGCATTAGTATTGGTACCCTTACTTAAATGAAATGTAACCAAAGCATAAAACTATTACTGTGATACTAATACTTATTTCTACCAGACTATTATTGAGTATAGGCAGCTGAACCGTGTCATCAAAGTAATGAAGTTCTAATTTGAAAGCGATATCAATTTGTACTCGTAAATTTTAATCGAGAATATAATGCAATACGATAATTCAAATTATAAGAGGAATAGAATTACTTTACAAAATATGACAGTCGAAAATTTCAATAAAATCTTGTCATCTTGTGTTTTTCAATGAAGTCAGTAGCATTGGTAACTGATAGAACTTAGGACATATAAAATATGTCAGTAGGCTCCTGACAGCATTACTATATCGAAGCGTATGTATGTAAGCCATATTAGTAGTCTATATTTTCAACGGTAACAGTGTTCTGTTTAGAGACTGTGTACAGTGTGTAGTGTGTAGTGACTACATAAATTCTGTGTAAAATTATTAAAAAAAAAAACAAATACAAAGAACATGACTTAATTTGACTTAGCTTTCAATCAATAAATGTACATCAAAAAGTGCTTAAAGCCTTTTTTAATGCAGCAACATAACATCATTATCATTATCATAAAACTCAATACTTCAAAAGTTACAGCATACTTTTTTTTTATTCATTTATTAAGACTTCATGCGAGTAAAGTACAAAGGCGTACTTAATGCCTGAGGCATTCTCTTCGAGTCAAAATTGGGGTGTGGCACAAATAAATAGGTAGGTGCAGACATGGTAAAGCGAGGAACGATTTTAATTTTCTATAATATCCAATTATATACATGACTTATATAAATCATAATTATACTTATATAATATAATTTAGTAGTTCCCCAAATATAAACACAGATAAACACTATTTTATGGTATAACGTGCTCAATTATACTTCAGTGACTTGGTTTTAGTGGAGCTAGAAATGGAATTGATTTTAATTAGCATCTCTTTGATACTGGTAATGAAAAAAAACAGGGTATACTCGTATTTAAAAGTCTTACCCGTATATTTTATACAGACCCGTTAAAGTTACTAATAATGTGTAGTACAGTTACCAGACACGTTAAAAATATAGTTTTGTAAAATGTAAAATGAGGGGAAAACCTCTCGCTATTTCTTTTGTTTCACAATTTTTGTCTGAAAACAGGTTCATGTTAATTACATATATACTTCCACAAATTCAATTTCTTCGTATTAAGACGCCCTCTTGTCTTATCCACTACTTTTATTTTTTTAATTATTGATAGTATTTCATGTACAGAGCAAAACCATTTTATTAATATCCCGTTTTTACCTGTATTTTAATATACTCCTTTGCAAAGCTCTATTTAAATGTGTAACTAGTTAAAGGTCTCCAGATATACTGAGAGTAGGTCGTAAACCAACACTCTGCGAATGCATACAAATTAAGCATTATTTGTTTAGTGGCATTGTCCTAAGTCAGGCTTACGTACATGGCGATATTTTGAAACGACCTATAAGTTTTTTTAGAATTCTAAGTTGATTTCATTTGCATTTTTAAATTATTTCTTTTATTTATGCTTACTACGTCTATTTACATTAAATGAAATTTCATTTAAGCATGATTGCAATAGTAAATTTATTCTTTAACAGACTTCAGAAAAGGTAGAGGTTCAATGTTCGCTTTCTGTTTTAGACTGTATGGAAGCGATTTTTCAATTGTAACCATATCAGGATTTGATCATCAGATACCAGGGAAATTACAGATAAGTTTGTTTAGAGATCTAAGGCAATCAGTCTTAAGTCGCAGGTGCTAGGAATAATTCCTTGCTAATAAGTGTTCTAGGAATCCCTAGGCCTGGATTATTGAGATATATGGCTATTGTGAGCCTACTTTGTAGTCTTTGTTTAATCTACATTTATGTATTTTGCAGATCATCATTCACGTCACTAGTCTAGATAATATTATTGTTGTATATAAAATGTATTTAAATACTTTAAAGCGTGAAAATTGAGGAGAAACATGCATTTCATACTGCTACCAACAACTATATAAAATTGGTCGGTTTTAGAATAAAATAATTTGATGGCATAGAGATAGCCCAGGTATGATTAGTATTCTGCATATCCCTATATCCCTGAAGGGGCAGCAGAGGAGTATTAAATACCCACTACAGGGGGCCAGCCTATTGCCGTCAACCAAGTACTTTAGGAATTAAAGATGTAAAAATTAGAAGTCTATTCAAACGAGAAAGTATAAGGGAAAGCAATAGAGGGAATGGGATATTAAACGGATTTAATGGGAAGTGAAAGCAACTTCTGTAACCGGCTAAATCCAAGATATCGGTCTCGAGGTTTAAAAATTTAATTTGTTCATGGGTTACAAATATTTTATACAAACTACTATAATTCTCATTTTTATTTACACCATATTGTATAACCCTAAGGATCCTTTTTGTATCAAAGAACGGTTTAAGGTCCTCAATGACACACATAAACAAAATTAGTGAGCAATTTTCTTAAAATTGGACATTGATTGCGCTTGCCTCATATTAAGTGGTAACGCATTCCACAAAGGCACACCTTCGACAACATGTGTGCCTTTGTGGAATGCGTTACCACTTAATATGAGGAATTTAGTTTATCACATTAAATTAAATTATTTCCGTATTAAGGTATGTTGTTCAATATATGTATGTATATGTGGTAAGAAGCTAGTTAGTATATTTAATTCATTTAGGTTACGTTAATGTATATGGTATTATATAGATGTGTAGGTATATATAGTTAGATAAGTTTCCTGTTTACAGAGTATCTGTATGTTTATGGTAATTTATAGTAGTTCTCAAATCGAAATGCACTTTAAAATACCGCTGTCCCTTCGCATCATTTGATCCATCCTAAGGTTACTTGGTGGAAATTGCTTTTAGCAATAAGGCAGCCCTTTGTACGTTTACTTTCTGACACATGCAATACACATTACCATAATAACTTTAATAATCATATATATAAGGATGCTAAATTTAAGGAATATATAATATATATCTCTAATTTTTATATGTTAGTTATTGCATGTAATTTCAGCTACAATTTATTTTTTATTTTACAAACGCGGCTTTATAATAACCTGGAACAGAACTTCTAAATGCAAGCATGAATTGTGTCACTTGGTACAATACAAACTCTTAGGATTATTCAAAAAGTTCCAACTGACACGTGAGGCTAGAACTGAATAATAAATATATTTCCTTGTTGTGTTCTATTGTATATACAATTATACTAGAGTACAAGTGTACACAAACGGGTATTTTAAGAATTGAATGGAAAAAATTGGAAAGGACATTGCTCATAAGGATGAATGTGGATAAGCAATAGCTCAAGTATTTCAAGATCGCATACCGGCAACTCGAACTGACTCTCGCCGAGAAGTGCGAGACCTCTTACATTGCACAATAAGAATTTACATCTAACTAAGTGTTTGCAACTTGATGCCTAATGCCGACTCTGTTTTAATGTTTTTCAAACATATTTCGTTTCCAATACTTAAAAAAGAAATTATGATAAAGAAGTCTTTGAAAAGAAAACTTGAGTAGAGTTTCAAGTATCAATCACATATACAACTTGTAAAAGTTTGAAAAAGAAACACAACCCCCAAACATCCCCTGAGGATAAACCAAAACGTTTTCAGTAATTTTACTGATGTTTTCATATATTATACTAAATACTACTTGCTTAGTACAAAGTAAATACTAAATAGGAATAATGCTAAGTCGTATTACGCCTTATATTACAAGTGACAAAACGCGTAGTCATATTTTATTATTGTTATGCTGAAGTTCCTCTTTCGTGTATCAAATTATATTCTCTCAAATTTCAGCACTGCAATAATCTTAAATTGTCCCACAGTTTTCAGCAGTCTACATATGCTAAAATTTGTCTATGCTTGTCTCAGATACACTGTATTATATATGTACATCTTAGTACATTGTAAAAAGCCACATACCTTCGTTATTCTTTTAGTCATATTTATTATTTTTGAAGCTACCAGTAAGTGTAGGCGATTTGAAAAGATTTTATGATGCAATTTTATTTTTTATTTTACTGTAGGTGAATGATAATATATTTACATAAGTTGTATTTTCACTTTTATTTAAACAACAATATAGTATATTCGTATCATAAGTAAAAGTAAAAGTGCAATATTTAGCTGCAACAGTATTCTGTGAAAAAGGCACCATATAATTTATAATTATTAATTACCAGCCATTTTCATCTTTGGTCATATAGGAGAGTTGGTTAAATATGTACAAAATGGTTAACGTGACCTATAAAATCCATGATATCATTTAAAGAAAGAACACTATAGGTAATACTATCCAAATATCGAAATTGTTAGATATTTCTTTCCTTGCGTTGGATAAGCTATAATGTCACGATCCAGACATCCCCTAGACCATTTTGCATGCTGCACATAAAAAATAAGTGGCAGTGATACAGACACTAAGTTTTCCTTATAATCACAATAACGACTAACCTTTTTCAGACATGAACAATACAAAGCAGTTTCTTTTTATGGACATCAAACTATTTAAATCTTTATGACCACCTCAGTGCTAAATATAAAAGTGACGATCTATGGAATATATGTATATAGACACTATGTTGTTTTTGTGCTGTATAGTTTCATAAAGTGAAAGGGATTCGTGAAATATTCCGAACTAAAAGTTTACCTACCCGCATCTGTTACACTAGCTTATCAAAATCATCTATAAGGTCCTTAAGTATAAGAAGTTTTAATGGGACTGAGAGCGTGGTAGTTTAAGTTGTAATCTCAAATATTAACGTATATTAGGAAATATAATATAGGGAAAGGACTTATATTTGACATTTATTATTAGTTTTCGTTTCCCACAGTTTCATTCCATGTTTATGCTCACTGCACCGCTCCTAAAGGTTGTAGCGTGATATTCTATAGTTTTTATTGTTCTTTAATATATATTTTAATAAATATAAAAAGATACATTCAAATCCGGTTCATGCTATCAAAGACTAGCGCTTTCAAACAAACAATCTGACAAAAAACTCTTTTGCTTTATTCATTTCAATTCATTCGATTCTCGAGTCAATTGTTTTGAGGGTAGCTTTACTTTTCATTTGATAATCTTGAACATATTTAAAGTCTCGTCAGTAATACGATGATAGCCTAGAGATCTTATCTATTTTAATATGTCACCTCACGGGTAGGCAGAGGTGTATTAAAAACCCACATTATGCCACTTAGAATTTGGTCAGACTAACGTAATAGGGGCAAACGTATTGCCGCCAACCGGACACTATATGACTGTATACATACTATCTGATCGAAAACAGCCCGATTCCTAAGTCGCCCTTTACGACACTTATTTGAAAAGTGGGGGAGGGTCTATTTTACTCTACCGACAACCACACGACTATTTTAACAAAGAAACAAAAAACTTATAGCCTTCGTAACTCCGTACAAAAAGCCGAATGTTGCCAATATAAACAATTAGAGCTGGACTAGGGCAAATCATTGTAAATTCTATTGCATCTGAAATGTGGAATACTGTAACTGTTTATTTTTAAAAGCGCTCGGTTGAAGGTAATGTAAACTACATAAATAAATGTCCTACCTAAGGTATGCATTTCTATTTTAACATTCAAGGTTTACGGTAAGTAGGCCGAGTGGATGAAAACTGCCGAACGATGAAAGGTAAAAGAAAAGTAAGAGTTACTTACAACATTCTTTGTTATAGTATGATTGTACTATTTACCACACTTTCCAAGCGTTCAAGGTATTTTAAATTCGGCTTTACCTGTTTTAATCTCTATGGCGAATCTTTTTTATGATATGTGCATCACTACTAAAGTATGAACCCGCAGTAATATAGAAGAGTTGGGAGTTCAATGGGAAAATTCGAAGCTTTTTAGAAGGACAACAGAGGATAAAAGAGAAGAAAAAGGAAATTGCTTAATAGCAGGGCAACAACATCTCTTTCCGTTGGTGTAGTAAAGGGGACTAAGGGATTGGATTCGACTGTTATCTATGAGAGAGCATGGATATAGTCAATGACCGGTTGATCGAATAGGCCCCCCTCCGTGTTTATACTACCATTTTAGAATTGCTTCTGGATTATTTATTTTAACGTTAGAAACCAGTCGTTCATTACATTTTTTGAATTTTTTTTTTTTATACTATAGGGGGACAGACGAACAGACGGGTCACCTGATGGTAAGTGACACCGTCGTCCATGGACACTTGCAACTCAAGAGTCGCAAGTGCGCTGCCCGCCTTTGAGGGTGATGAGGGATGGGGGATGCAGGGAGCGGAAAGAAGAGAGGAGGGATGAGGAGATGGAAAAAAAGAAGAAAGGAGACGAGGGGAGAGAAAAAGGGGGGAGGGGGAATTGGGCCTCCGGAGACCTCACTCATTTCGGGGAAATGCAACGCAAGCGTTACTTCACAACCGGTTTTCTGTGAGGCCGTGGTATCGCACCGGTCGAGCCGGCCCATTCGTGCCTAAGCATGGCTCTACCACTGTGTAAATACCACTGTATGAATACGTGTAATACCAATGTATGAATACATAAAAGCAACAATATTACAAACGAAGAGCCATTAAAAAAGAAATTAAGAATGTGATACTTGTGAGGTTTGTCTGGTGTGTGAAAAAAGACCTAGCCGCCATTTAACGGAACTTTTATAAGGCCTGATATCGGATCATGTGTGAGGTCACTTGTGATGTTCAGCGTTAGCGGATCTCATAATTTCGGGTGGTTAAGGTATGCGTCTGAATAAGCACCTTAGCTATTTCAGTTTCTTCAGTACCAATGTATATAAAGTCAAACTTGCCTCCTTGAACAAGATAGGTTGATGTCTATCACACAAACCTCTCACCATTAGCTACTACTACCATAAACCAGTCAACGTTCCAAAGTCCGGTATTGCAACAAAACATTTATTTGGTTAATTTAAAAATGTATGTTATGAAGCACTTATTGTCATTGAAATAATAACTTAAACGATTTCTTTATCCATTTCATTTTTTGAGTAAAACAAAAAAATTTACAACTAATAAACTATACCAATTCGCGGTCTTATCACAGACGGTGATTGTTATATTTAGTGAATATTTATTATATATAATTGAAGGTAGTCCGTAGTGTATTAATACACGGTTAGGTTAGATATTATAAGCTTAATACTATAACAATATTAACCATAAAGGTATTTAAATACAGATAATATAAACATATATATGTATATATACACAGATACACATGTGATATATGACTATATGCTAAAAAATCTGTGTTTATAATAACAAGGAATTATGGTTTACTAGTTTTTAAAATGCGTGCAATGTTTATATTTTTCAGATTGTCACAGGCTGTTTATTCTATAATCTAACTAGTTGCACTTGTCTGTAAACTAAATCGAATGTTGCTCTTAATACGCTTAAAGCGTTATATTCTCTGATGATCTGGACAAGGGCAGGTTAGGTCAAGGTTGAAATGTATTTTGTGTAGAACATCAAAACTTTCTAAGTTATGACAGAGTGAGTTTATAAGAGAGGCTACTATATAAAAGAGTAAGAATATGAACATTCCAGCGAAGGCGTATAGGGCCTTGAGCTTAGAACGATACTCAGAGACATGATCATATTATTTGCGTAATCCAAATATCAATAAAATGCAGACATTTTGGAGCCTCTCCATTTTATTCAGTAGGTCTTGCTTATAAAAAAATATATAATTTTTTGTAGCTAAGGACAGCCGTAGCTCTCTCTTAGAGTTATTCCCGAGTTGATGGCAACAGTACGAACAACGGTTCTTTATATTATTTTTCGTAGCCATGACGAAGATTTCGAATATTGACAAATACAAGAGCAGCATCGTAATCAATGAAAACAACTTATATTTATATACAATTGACTTATAATATACTTGTAAAAATATAGAAATATCTAGGCAAATATAATGACAACCTCATACATAATTGTTATCAAAATAGAATTATGCGAACCTACACCTCAAAGTATCATTATTACACTAACACCGGTGACGAAACGCGGAAGTTTCAGGACAAAAAGGCAGGGTCTTATTAAACGCCCACATACAACACACACATACAACAACCATAATATTAAACCCCATTTACGTAACAGGGAGCAAGACCGTTAACCGCGCACACTTACGTATAGCTACACACTGATAGATAACAGTCCAATTCCCTTAGTCGTCTTTTACGGCACAAGAGATGGGGTGACCCTATTTTATTCAACCGAGAAACACACGTCCTTTTCATAATATTGGTATCCACACAAAATAAAAATAAAATACTATGAATGTTGAAGATGAAGTTTTTATGATGTTGGTAGTGCGTGATTTTTTGACTATAAATTAAAAGCTAGCAAGTTTTGTACCCACATACCTAGGTTTATTGTTTAAATCTGTATAACCCCTATTTATTATGAACACAAACAACAGAACAAAAAATATGTAGTGGTCCTATTTATATAAGTAAACTAATTGTTCGACCAAGAAAAAACTCAGTTGGGTAAGTGAATTGATTACTAGTATAAAGAAAAGAGAACACATTTTGAAGTTTGTTTCTTAGACATAATATGAATAATTAGTGTTCATTAAATAAGCGGTTCGTTGTACGAATACAATATTTTTTATATACTTTTAATGACATGTTCATTTTTTGTAAAGTTATACGAATATATATACATAATATATACTTTTCTTTTAAATTTAATATTCAATTGTTTCATGTAGAAGTACTGATTATTTTGATTAAACAATCAAATATTGTATACTGTTGTATTTTTTTTTATTTTTTTTTTGACAACGGTTTTTTAAAAATGTAAGATTCCATTTTCGTTATTATTTTTCTTTGTTTCTGCAAAACGATATAGTGAGAGTCACTAGTTTTTAGATCAGTTTGAAGTTAACAGTAGAACTCCTTAATGAATAGCGTACCTTTTGTAAACTGTGTTCTATATGTTGTGTGCTGGTAGTTGATGTCATGTGAATTGAAAAAAAGGTACTACTAACCATGCCACTTTTAAAAGTCAGCAATAAAACCTCCCTTATATTCTTATGAAATAAGTTAACTGTGTCCTACATTATTTGGGACATACATGATATTATTAAGTTTGCAACTAATAAACCCGCCACTTTTTTTTATCAGTTTCTAAATCTTTATACAACTATCTCGAATTGCTTGGAGTAGTATATTAAGAAAGCAAGAGTTGTATGTCAGATCAGTTGACAACTGGATCTCGAATAGTAAAACTACAGTAAATTATGGATATTACTCGTACAGAACTTTGGCTGCTTTTACTTCACGAATTTCGTTTAGGTCGAAAAGCGACTGAAGAAGTGCGGAATATATGTATGTGCAACGATGGGCGAAGGCGTGCTCTTTTACCATAATACCACCACCATGGAAATTATGACCTATCTGATGAACCTCATCCAGGACGACCTCCTACAATAGATGAAGATGAGTAAAAAGGACTCATAGAAATGGATCCCAGGTTCATTTCACGTTGTCTGGTAGAGCAGCTTCAGTGTTCTCATACTGCGGTAGAAAAACAACTCCACGCTTTAGAAAAGACCTGGAAATATTCAGTTTGGTTGCCACGTGAGTTAACGCCGTTTCAACTTCAGAAGAGAGCTAACGTGTGCATGGAACTATTTCGTTATCATCGTACCATTGAGTGGCTGAGGGGTGTAATTACGGGGGATGATTTATGTACATAAATTTCTCACGTAAGCGGCAGTGGCTTGGACCTGGAGAAGCAGGCGTACCGACGCCAAAATCTGACACAAATAAAAAAGTTCTTTTAAGTGTGTGTGGGGAATAAACGGAATCATACTGGGAGATGTTTCCATCTAACACTACAAACATAAATCAATATTTATTATGACCAACTGGATAAAGTAGCAGCGAGATTCCTGAAAAATCAAAATATAGTATACTTTTTGCACGATAATGCTCGACCACATGTAGCAAAAGCGACTCGTGAAAAATTACTTTCGCTTGGCTGGGCTGTCATGCCGGGTGAGGAACCGTACTCTCTAGATATTATGCCCTCAGATTATCATCTATTTCGTTCTCTAGTCCACTACCTTGACCTTTAAACCTTTCTTGATCAAAAGACTAAAAACTTCTACGAGGAAGGCATTATGTCTCTGCCAGCGTAATAGAAAACGACGGTGCTTACATATATAGTTGAGCAATAATTTGATTTTGTATACTTCAAAAAAATTATAAATTCGTGTACAAAGATGGAAGGTTTATTAGTTGCTAACCTAATAAAAAGGAGTATCAAAAGAAGGATTCATAACAGAACACCTAAGTCTATAACTAATCAGTTTTAAGGTTTAAGGACAATAAAACAATTGACAATATTTGTGAAAATTAAAAAAATCTTTAAACAAGTTAAAAGCTGTTTTAAAACTAGCATTATAATATAATACACGTATAGTATTATCCTATTATGAAGCCACCATTACAGTTTAGAAGAGTCTTGAAATACACTTTTTTTTTTTTTTCATGATCCGAATATAATACTTATTATGGTGATGTTTATACTACGATTTATAGACATATAATCAAAATATGAATATGTGGATTATATTATTTGTTACGAGAGAGAGGGATGCATGCCCTTTATTCAGTTTATTATTAATGTTGTACACATCCTTCCATCCTTCAAATTTCTCTCGCTTATACACCAACTAATTATTTAGTTTAAATTTCTAATTAACATGGCTCACCGAGCAGTTGATAAAGTTCTTATATTTGACATTTAGTAACATAAGTTTTAGTAACCGTTTTGCAGTATTGAAACAAATTGTAGAATGTTTGAAAGTCAGTCGTAAAAGCCGTAATTTTACTAAAATAGCTTTATATAATAAAACAATGAAATTGTTAATCAGTTCCAACTGTTACTCACCGAAAAATATGTACGTCAATTGGGGAGCATTAAAATTTTCCAAACTGCCGGCTTCTCAGTGACATCCGCATCATAAATCATCTATCTAAAGCCAACAAACTCCGCACTTCAAAAAAAAATAGAATTTAAGGTATCTGTTTTGGTTAAATATATGAGATCACTAGATCTAAAATAATAGTACTCTGATGTACCAGTCAATGTTTTATGTTGTTAATACTTAGTAAGATTGTTTCGCAAATTTTATTCTACACTCACTCAACACAAATACGCGCACAGAACTATTTCAAAAATAGAATTAAAACGGCTTATTATTTTGATCATGAAATGCATCGAATTCGATTCAGAGAAAAATCGATCGTTAAATTCGGAAAAGTAGTGAAGACGCGCTGCGTTCAAAGTTGCGAATATTCTGACGCTACGCCAAAGAGGCGGCCACACAGGCGAGTCTCACGGAACGGACTGGAGTTAGCAATTCGTACTCGGGACGAAATGGGACTAATGCGCATGGTTCCAAGATAATCTGGGATAAAAAGACGGACATAGGAACGTAGTCTTACTGTGAATACATCTTTTTTGTTATTAGTGCGCCGTTATGGTGATTAGTTTTTGTCGTGACAAGCAGCCAGCGTGACATTATTTTAATGAGTTATTTGGTTGATGAAACTTTTGATCGCCTTGGACAAACTTTTTTAAAATATTGAGCTTCCATAAAGGGTCATTGAAACATTTAAGGATGTGTGTGATGTGTGCGAGTACGTTGTTAAGTTCTAATAATATATGATGATAACATATTCGTCGTTCAACTTGTTCGATATTAAAATCTCTTTAGAAGACGTTCTTAAGCAGAATTCCTATATGACACTAAACACTTATTGTAATATATTAATCAGGAAATCTCTTGAACATCGTTATCCATTATATATTAGTGAATTTTATAAGCTTATGGCAAATATACGAAGTATATGATTTAAAACTGAGGTCTTGGTTTTAAAAATCTTTTCATACAGTATTTTTAGGGTATATTTAAATGAGGGAATATGGGATACTTGTATGTAACTGTAGAAATGATTGATATACAATTTTAAAGGCATGAAAACTTCCATTGCCAGCGTATCAACCTTATAAATCTTATTGCATATTATTGTCCGTACGCGAACCAACAAAAAGAACACATTCACATGCATGCACAAAAATATGCCCCTAATGGAGCTAGGGTACATTGGGACATTGAAATAGGCTATGAGTAAAGACAGACAATATAAAGGAATCTAAAAAACATCTGGGAATGGGCGGGTTGGTTCGTCTAGGCCCAGAAAGACACATATACTGACCAGATTGGCAGTATGCTCAAGAAGGGTAAAATTTAACCACTTTTACAGCTGATAAACATACTTATATACTTCTAAATACATACATGTTATACATAATTTACACCCAGACACAGAACAAATGATCATGCTCATCACACAAATATTTTTCCTGGGTGGGAATCGAACCCCAGGACAAATATTTGTGTGAAGTGAGAACCTTGACTGCTAAGCCAGAGGTCGTGGCTTAGCTGTCAAGGTCACTAATTACTAGACCAACAAGCCAGTCGAAGGTGAAAGAATACCTTATATAGTTTTTTTATATTTTCTTAATAATTACATTGTTTCAATAATAAACCTACATTATCTGAATCTTGGCGGGACTTCTTTTTTTGAATGTGGTATGCAATAAATGGAGTCCAAGAGTGGTGGTCACCATTCTCATTGCATGTCTAGTCAATGTAGTATAGTGACCCACACTATGGCGGCCTGACGAGAAGCTTTTTCACGCCCCGCTTAAAAGACCCAGGATCAAAGTGGGAAGGAAAAACGTGTGTGTAGTGAATTCTAATCTTTCCGTTTCCTTCGGGATCGCATACCTTAGACTCTCAAACGGTGACTCCTCAGGCCAGTACGTGTAGTCCTGTAGAGGAAGGGAGAAAGTGGGACCAATTGGAAGAGCTCGTCAGAACACTCTCTGTGATGTAGGCGATAGAGAACTGCCAAAGAGGCGACATCTCTTCGCAACTGCAGGGGCTCAAGAGACTGGGTGACCTAAGGACAGTCTATAATGCGGACTGCGCGTCGCTGCAACCGATCGAGAGCGTAAAGGAAATACTGCGCATAGCCATCCCAAAGATGAGAGCAGTACTCCACGCAGGAGCGAACCTGGGTCTTGTATTAAGAACCGTCTCAACTTGTTCAATACACCGAGCTTCCGCGAAGCCGCCTTAGACGCCCTCGATGTAATCACGCGGATTGAGATCCCGACAGATAAAAACTTGAAAACTGTAGGCATATATTCACCTTTATCCTCATTCTTATTCAACCGTCTTAAAAATATTTATAAGACTTCTATTACCTTTAAGAATATCTCAACTGTCTAAAAATAATTTAAAGTAAGCTTTCCATATTTTATGAAACTATTTAAATGTAATTATTTGATTTAAACATGCGATAAGATTTTCTGTCTTTGAATATTTTACGAAGCTTTAAAATAAATAAAAAATACCATCTTCTTTATTAACCGCTTGTCACCACATAGCTTGGACCTAATTTGATTTTGGTCGCAATGAGGTACATACATGACATGGAAATTTTACTTTTTGTTGGTACGTGTAATGAAGATGGTAGACAGGGCAGTAGGAAATTAAAAAAGAATAACAAATAATCCGAGTAGATTGTTTTGTATGGTGTATTTATCAAAGATAAATATTCAAAAAGTATTCTACCAGACATCGTCTTATTTCTCTTGTCATTTATTTGGTACATTACGTTCATTTTACTAAATATTGTTATAAATATCCCGGGATTTCAAATATGACCACGAATTTGTTTGCCTCATTTTTTTTTTGACAGCAACTTTTCTATTTTATCGTAAACAAGACAATGTATCGTGGGTGATTTACAAAAATACAAATAACAAAAACACAAAAAAACACTCTGAACAATAAGATGAAAACAATGAGAAAATAAATTTTAATTAACAAGAAGTTTGGCTAGTTCCTTTTATGGCCAGCCTCCTGCCTGACTGCAAACATATTTAGTATATGTACAATAACAAATATTATTACAAAAAAAAAAAAAAAATAAGCGTCACTTATGAAATGAATGCTTTTTCTTGCTTTCTCAACAAAACTTTATTCTATTCTATTCTAAATGAAATCCTCGGTAGCGTTTAGGTATTTTGTAAGAAGCTATCAGCAGATTATTTTATCAGATTAAGTCAATCGCTTTCTTCCTAGCTGTCACGAATAACAGTGACTTTGATATTCGAATTTAATACATGTACTTATATCAATGTTCCATCGATTGTCACTCTGGTGGTACTTAACACCTAGTTTGCAAATCTTTTGACTTAGGAATCCAAATAAATGGCTGTGTCAGTATTTTAACTCAAAGTTTGTTTGAGTACTTCCAGTCAACAGAAGTCTGCATTCAAGCTGAAATAGCCTTAATAAAGCTTGATAGTAGTGAAAGAAAGACTTGACGACAAAGATGTTACAACACAAGTTTTGTGACCGTTTAAAAGCATTGATAACTATTAGCGAGCCTTGTTCTACAGTTAATACGAGTATAAAATACATTTACCGTGCTATGCAAATTTGTTTTCAAATTTATAGCTACGAGAAAATTATCAATAGCATCTATTTGTACATGTGATAAATAATTGGTTCCATACATTATGTAAAGCGACACCGACACACATTTAGATACGACGCGTCTATGTAAGCTTAAGGATACCAATACGTATTTCAATAGATATTGTATATAGAATATAAGTTTCTGTATTTAGTCTACCAATTCAAAAATCAAACGTCATAATCAACTAACTTCAACTTCACTATTTTAATATACTATTTTAATATCATAAAAAATACCAAACCGTTGTTATATCATACTTACGAGTGGAAATTGGATTATTGTTATCCAAAAGTCAGTTACCCGCCTTAATTCAATTTTAACCAATAGAGGTAGAGCCATGCTTAGTCATGATTGGGTCGGCTCGACCGATGCCATAACAGAAAACCGGTTGTGAAGTAACGCTTGCGTTGCATTTCCCATAATCAGCTATTCGTGGTCTAAATGAAAAATTATAAATATACACGTTCCACTCTGATTGTTTAATTTTATCGTGAGATTTTGATTTTCCATTACAATATTGAATTTAAATTTCATGAAGTGCGCTCTTACTTAAGGTACCCACAATATTTGAAATACGTTATAGTTCGTATATGCAGTACCAAAAAAAAAATTAATAGATATATACATACACTCACGCCTGTATCCCCGATTTTAATTTAGTCCTTGTAGGGGCCTATTGCCGTCTTCCGGGCACTTTTGGCAATTAGATGGGAAAATTGGAGCATACTGACAGAAAAAGATGGACAGAAAGGGAAGTAAAGGGACATTACTTATACAAATGGATTGGGGGAGTATAAGCATTAGTTTTATTATTAAAAATTTTGGATCCTTCTTAAAAATGCAGGCCTCAAGCGAGAGCTAGTATTAGGAGTAATCTCGGAATTCACAAAAAGGATAAACCCCTTTATGCGACAATATAAAATAAGACGTGATCCACCGATTATATCATTAAAAAATCACGTTATATTCATTTATACTCTTTTATTTTGAGGAAAATACTGTAACAAAGTCAATAATAAATATTCACAGACGCGTCTTCAAAGTTTGTAAGCAAATATTAAATATGGACATTTTTTTAAAAATGTCTCGGTTGTTTGCTATTCGCGTCACATCTTGTTTATTTCGGAAGTTCGGAAAATATTATAGTTAAATACATTTACATACCTAAAATATTCTTTGGATATTTACTGTTCACCACTTTGAGGATCTAAGCAGCACTGTTGTAAAACAATGGATTTATGACAAGGTTTTCGTTTTAGTTTTTTGTTTTTATATATACACTCGATTCGATTATCAGCAATCGAGTGTAGATATAAAAACAACAACTAGAACGAAAACTATGTTATAAATCCATTGTTTTATTATTGAACATTTAGTGTTATTTCATCGACCTTATAACTTGAACTGGCATTGTGTAAACTGTGTACTGTTTGTTACTGGAATTTTCTCTGTAAAAAAATCAAATTAATTGTTACTAAAGGGAAGGCAGAGGTTTATTAAGCACCCACATTTTCACAGAAAACCGGTTGTGAAGCAACGCTTACGTTGCATTTCCCCGAAATTATTGAGGTTTCCGGAGGCCCAACTCGCCCCGACCCCATCCTCTTTCCTTTCCCCTCATCCCCCCTGTCCACTTTCCAATCTCTTCATTCCCCCACTCTTCTTTCCCCACCCTGCATTTCCATTCCTCACTTCGCAGTTCACTTACGACTCTTGAGTTGCAGGTGTCAAATATTTTGCCAATTTAAATTCTGTCCCACTTCCGTAATAGGGAGCTAACTTATGGCCCCCAACCGGGCACTATACGACTGTATACATACTATCTGATAGATAACAGTCCGATCCCTGAGACGCATTTTACTACACCACCGGGAAGAGATGGGCTCTATTCAAATCCACCGTCGCCACATGGCAAACAAAAAAATGTAACTGAGCTAAAAATAGTAATAATATATGATCGCCTCGTGCGATAAGGCCGCCAATTGTACATTTCGCCTGTAGTTTTAAGTTTTTTTAATGTATTTAATAACTACACGAAATTCAAATTTCGTATATTAATTCCTTCAGTTTTAAAAGTATTAACATGTTTGACTTGAAATTATGGTATAGACTTTCTTTTCATGACGGGTCAAAATATGTATATTGGTCTCCTCTAGCTTTTTGTAAATGTTCTCAAATAATTTGAATAGTGCATATTAAGTATTTGAATTTATTGTTATTCATTGATATTACTAAAACTTTTCAATAGTTACATAACAAAACAAAAAATGATTGAAATGATTTTTTAATATTTTGTCTTTATATATATATATATATATATGTATATGTATATACGTATATGTATTATATATATATATGAATATGTTTATATATATATATATATAATACTATATATATATACATATATATACATACATATATATAAGAAATGTAATTAAGTATATTTATCGACGACTACAAGATATGCTTGATTTAAGTTAGCAGTATTAATGACTGAATAATACTTTTGTATACTAGCTTTGCCCGCTGGGTATATATGTACATACATGTGTCTAAACACTCACGCCTGTGTATCCCTGTACGACCCCTATACCCCTATACCACTAAGTAAGTTTATAAATAATAACCCTATGTTCTTTTCCAGGATTCAAAATATGATTTTTTTTTCTGCGATAGGGTGCAGACGGGTCACCTGATGGTAAGTTACTACCGCCGCCCATGGACACCCGCAACTCAAGAGTCACAAGTGCGTTGCCGGCCTTTTAGGTAGGAGTACGCTCTTTTCTTGAAGGTTTGAAGGTCGTATCGGTCCGGAAATACGGCAGGCGACAATTTGTTCCATAGGGTGGTTGTGCGAGGCAAAAAGCGCACAGTGGTGGAGTGCCAATGGTCCAGGTGATGGGGATGGATATTTTGTCGTGTAGAACGGATCGGAAACCTGCAGCCGGTATAAGTCCGAACACTTCCTCTGAACACTCCCCATGATACAAGCGATAGAGGATGCAGAGGTTTAAATAAATAAAATTTGCATTACTTTTCTAATAGCTTTTACAGTTGTTTTCTATTGCTATGACACGTATTGGTGCTAATTATTATGGAAAATATCGAGCCACTACCGATCCGCTTATCGAACGTCGACATAATACATTCACAAGTGTGTACTTTAAGCCTAAGCGAAGATAAATTTTTATAGTAGCAGTTGCCCTAGCAAACACTGGAAAAGAGTTGTTATAAAACTGTTAAGCCTATTTCAGAGATATAAAAAAAATAAAAAAAGTAACTTACCAAAAAAATAACAAATAAACTAAAACTAACTGCAACCACAACTAACTATAAAAATATAAACAAAAAAACTTATTAAGTAAGTCATTGAAATTTAGACCATAAAATAATATTTAATAAATACATACAATTTTTTGTATTGGTAACAAATGAGCAGACGGGTTACCTGATGGTAAGTGATTACCACCACCCATGGACGTAACGCATCTCAAGAGTCGCAAGTGCGCTGCCTGCCCTTAACTCTTAAAGGCAGTGCAGTTGCGATTCTTCTGTATAACAGATAGTTATATGAATTGAATTGAATCGAATTTCTTATCAGTATGAAAAGGTTTTGAATATTTCATATTTTTACATACAATGACAACACACTGTTGGAATTCAATTGATGTGCAGTTCTTAAGTGCAGGTAACTTTGAAAGTATAAAAAATAGACACTAACACACAATCGTGTTTATCAACAGTATTTAAGGTTATTCAGATCTATAGTGTACTTGTTTTTAGTTCTTTCCACTATTTTTTCTTAAAATCCTAGTAACAATAGTTATTACAGACAGGTGGGCCGATGTCGAAAGAAGAGGAATCCATAAATATTTATTTAAATATATGGTTTTACTCCCGTGTGTATTTCAGGGATGTCCGACTAGTTTCCGTCATCATAGTTTCGGTCGGGCATCCCTGAAACACGTGAGTAAAACCGTATATTTAAATAAATATGAATCTAATTCACGAAAGTTTTTATTCTAAAAAGAGGAAGCCAGCTTGCTAGAATGGGTACCCGGGATAGACGTTTTTAAGAAAGCTGGGGACCGGGACTAGAGCGCACATTAGGGGGTCAGCTAAAGTTGGACTGACTAGGCCAAATATTGCTTGACTTATTGAATAAATAAATAAAATTACAATGAATAATTTAAGATGATAAATTGATCTACTTTAGTTATTACTTAAAAAGTCACATCCGTAAATTTCGAGTGCGTCCTCATTACATCTCATCATATTAGGACATTTTACACGCTTTTATCAATACAAACGTGCTCTTTATTTATTCTGGTTTTGAATTTACATGTAATGAAAATATGGAGCAAAGCTAGTAACGGAAATAAAACGACCCAGTAGGTACTTTTACAAACAAGGAATATGTTAAAAATCGTCATCATTTCATCAAAACCAAATTTCATCAAATTTACGATAGGCCTAATAATAATTAAGGCTAGGCTTCCTTCCTATATTTATATATTAAATGTAACCTATCTCTATTTTCCTAAGAATTATAAAAGTTAGTATTTTGTTTTGAAATTACATAAGCTCTTTAAATCCTAGGGAAACCAAAACGGTTTAATTCAAATATCAACCATAAACATTCTTATACAATAGTTTTTATAAATATAATATAATTTACAGTGTCTGAAATTTAACATGTACTTATTTCCTACACATTGGAGTGCCAAACTTAAATAATGTATGCTAAGGACCTAAACTTCAGTTCCAAAAAGTCTCTAACCAACAAAATGCAACAGTTAACCCTGGTCAGCAATAAAACATAATCGTGACCGCTATTAACTTACTTTATGTTAAAAACTGTTCCTCCTTTCAGAGATGACGCCTTTTCATAGTTGTAAATCAGTTGGTTGTGCACTTCTTATTTTTAAGTACCCAAGATAATACAATAATTATTTAATTACTTATATATAATAAATATTATATGCAAGTATAATGTATATACTTACGAAACTCCCCTATCATGTTGTTTTTTAAAAAGCTGGTTAAGTGAACTTAAATTTTATTTAAGAATTCGACACCGTGTTGTTCAAAAAATGTAACTAACCCAAATATGATGACATCATCAGGAATATGTCAACTAAAGGAAGATCACCTACGTGATCGTGTGTTAGATTTTTCGTTTCGTCATCTGCTAGTAAGTAACTACTATGGGCAGTGGCCCATATTTAATTTAGTACTTACATTATCAAGTTATGAAAGTCTAATAGCGATTTCACTGTTAATCAAATCATTACAATATCCGTCTCAAGTTATATTATAATATTATATATATGAGTATAATTTGACATTATAATGTTACTTACAGCTATAATAATAATAATACTTATTATAAAATATAGGCATATAATGTTATGGTACTATGTTTAATATTTATTATTAATTTATACATTACAACAGATATAGAATTTAGAGACAGTATAGTGCCTGGGGACACGTCAATGAAAGTGTTTCAAATCTCCATGATGTCCATTTTTAAACTATAAACGTTTACTAGGGACGTAATACATGGGATATTTAAAAACATGCAAGAAGAGTAATAAGATGATAGTGCCTATCAAAAACTATTCAGCAACACACAATGCAACAGAAACGCAGGCCAGCAGCCTTTATGACAACGTCGTAAAGACACAAGTAATGTATTTAAAAGAATTGTCGCTATCGCTGGTGCCGTTCACAGTGGGACAAAGCATATGACTTCTAAGCACATTTGTGCACTCTTTGGACAGTAATCCTCAGCAATATTTTATCACTATCCTGGCTTAAGGGGTGAGGCAGTGAATGTGTGGTAGGAAGAATAATCAGCTATTCGTGGTCTAAATGAAAAATTATAAATATACACGTTCCACTCTGATTGTTTAATTTTATCGTGAGATTTTTATTTTCCATTACAATATTGAATTTAAATTTCATGAAGTGCGCTCTTACTTAAGGTACCCACAATATTTGAAATACGTTATAGTTCGTATATGCAGTACCAAAAAAAAAAATTAATAGATATATACATACACTCACGCCTGTATCCCCGATTTTAATTTAGTCCTTGTAGGGGCCTATTGCCGTCTTCCGGGCACTTTTGGCAATTAGATGGGAAAATTGGAGCATACTGACAGAAAAAGATGGACAGAAAGGGAAGTAAAGGGACATTACTTATACAAATGGATTGGGGGAGTATAAGCATTAGTTTTATTATTAAAAATTTTGGATCCTTCTTACAAATGCAGGCCTCAAGCGAGAGCTAGTATTAGGAGTAATCTCGGAATTCACAAAAAGGATAAACCCCTTTATGCGACAATATAAAATAAGACGTGATCCACCGATTATATCATTAAAAAATCACGTTATATTCATTTATACTCTTTTATTTTGAGGAAAATACTGTAACAAAGTCAATAATAAATATTCACAGACGCGTCTTCAAAGTTTGTAAGCAAATATTAAATATGGACATTTTTTTAAAAATGTCTCGGTTGTTTGCTATTCGCGTCACATCTTGTTTATTTCGGAAGTTCGGAAAATATTATAGTTAAATACATTTACATACCTAAAATATTCTTTGGATATTTACTGTTCACCACTTTGAGGATCTAAGCAGCACTGTTGTAAAACAATGGATTTATGACAAGGTTTTCGTTTTAGTTTTTTGTTTTTATATATACACTCGATTCGATTATCAGCAATCGAGTGTAGATATAAAAACAACAACTATAACGAAAACTATGTTATAAATCCATTGTTTTATTATTGAACATTTAGTGTTATTTCATCGACCTTATAACTTGAACTGGCATTGTGTAAACTGTGTACTGTTTGTTACTGGAATTTTCTCTGTAAAAAAATCAAATTAATTGTTACTAAAGGGAAGGCAGAGGTTTATTAAGCACCCACATTTTCACAGAAAACCGGTTGTGAAGCAACGCTTACGTTGCATTTCCCCGAAATTATTGAGGTTTCCGGAGGCCCAACTCGCCCCGACCCCATCCTCTTTCCTTTCCCCTCATCCCCCCTGTCCTCTTTCCAATCTCTTCATTCCCCCACTCTTCTTTCCCCACCCTGCATTTCCATTCCTCACTTCGCAGTTCACTTACGACTCTTGAGTTGCAGGTGTCAAATATTTTGCCAATTTAAATTCTGTCCCACTTCCGTAATAGGGAGCTAACTTATGGCCCCCAACCGGGCACTATACGACTGTATACATACTATCTGATAGATAACAGTCCGATCCCTGAGACGCATTTTACTACACCACCGGGAAGAGATGGGCTCTATTCAAATCCACCGTCGCCACATGGCAAACAAAAAAATGTAACTGAGCTAAAAATAGTAATAATATATGATCGCCTCGTGCGATAAGGCCGCCAATTGTACATTTCGCCTGTAGTTTTAAGTTTTTTTAATGTATTTAATAACTACACGAAATTCAAATTTCGTATATTAATTCCTTCAGTTTTAAAAGTATTAACATGTTTGACTTGAAATTATGGTATAGACTTTCTTTTCATGACGGGTCAAAATATGTATATTGGTCTCCTCTAGCTTTTTGTAAATGTTCTCAAATAATTTGAATAGTGCATATTAAGTATTTGAATTTATTGTTATTCATTGATATTACTAAAACTTTTCAATAGTTACATAACAAAACAAAAAATGATTGAAATGATTTTTTAATATTTTGTCTTTATATATATATATATATATATGTATATGTATATACGTATATGTATTATATATATATATGAATATGTTTATATATATATATATATAATACTATATATATATACATATATATACATACATATATATAAGAAATGTAATTAAGTATATTTATCGACGACTACAAGATATGCTTGATTTAAGTTAGCAGTATTAATGACTGAATAATACTTTTGTATACTAGCTTTGCCCGCTGGGTATATATGTACATACATGTGTCTAAACACTCACGCCTGTGTATCCCTGTACGACCCCTATACCCCTATACCACTAAGTAAGTTTATAAATAATAACCCTATGTTCTTTTCCAGGATTCAAAATATGATTTTTTTTTCTGCGATAGGGTGCAGACGGGTCACCTGATGGTAAGTTACTACCGCCGCCCATGGACACCCGCAACTCAAGAGTCACAAGTGCGTTGCCGGCCTTTTAGGTAGGAGTACGCTCTTTTCTTGAAGGTTTGAAGGTCGTATCGGTCCGGAAATACGGCAGGCGACAATTTGTTCCATAGGGTGGTTGTGCGAGGCAAAAAGCGCACAGTGGTGGAGTGCCAATGGTCCAGGTGATGGGGATGGATATTTTGTCGTGTAGAACGGATCGGAAACCTGCAGCCGGTATAAGTCCGAACACTTCCTCTGAACACTCCCCATGATACAAGCGATAGAGGATGCAGAGGTTTAAATAAATAAAATTTGCATTACTTTTCTAATAGCTTTTACAGTTGTTTTCTATTGCTATGACACGTATTGGTGCTAATTATTATGGAAAATATCGAGCCACTACCGATCCGCTTATCGAACGTCGACATAATACATTCACAAGTGTGTACTTTAAGCCTAAGCGAAGATAAATTTTTATAGTAGCAGTTGCCCTAGCAAACACTGGAAAAGAGTTGTTATAAAACTGTTAAGCCTATTTCAGAGATATAAAAAAAATAAAAAAAGTAACTTACCAAAAAAATAACAAATAAACTAAAACTAACTGCAACCACAACTAACTATAAAAATATAAACAATAAAACTTATTAAGTAAGTCATTGAAATTTAGACCATAAAATAATATTTAATAAATACATACAATTTTTTGTATTGGTAACAAATGAGCAGACGGGTTACCTGATGGTAAGTGATTACCACCACCCATGGACGTAACGCATCTCAAGAGTCGCAAGTGCGCTGCCTGCCCTTAACTCTTAAAGGCAGTGCAGTTGCGATTCTTCTGTATAACAGATAGTTATATGAATTGAATTGAATCGAATTTCTTATCAGTATGAAAAGGTTTTGAATATTTCATATTTTTACATACAATGACAACACACTGTTGGAATTCAATTGATGTGCAGTTCTTAAGTGCAGGTAACTTTGAAAGTATAAAAAATAGACACTAACACACAATCGTGTTTATCAACAGTATTTAAGGTTATTCAGATCTATAGTGTACTTGTTTTTAGTTCTTTCCACTATTTTTTCTTAAAATCCTAGTAACAATAGTTATTACAGACAGGTGGGCCGATGTCGAAAGAAGAGGAATCCATAAATATTTATTTAAATATATGGTTTTACTCCCGTGTGTATTTCAGGGATGTCCGACTAGTTTCCGTCATCATAGTTTCGGTCGGGCATCCCTGAAACACGTGAGTAAAACCGTATATTTAAATAAATATGAATCTAATTCACGAAAGTTTTTATTCTAAAAAGAGGAAGCCAGCTTGCTAGAATGGGTACCCGGGATAGACGTTTTTAAGAAAGCTGGGGACCGGGACTAGAGCGCACATTAGGGGGTCAGCTAAAGTTGGACTGACTAGGCCAAATATTGCTTGACTTATTGAATAAATAAATAAAATTACAATGAATAATTTAAGATGATAAATTGATCTACTTTAGTTATTACTTAAAAAGTCACATCCGTAAATTTCGAGTGCGTCCTCATTACATCTCATCATATTAGGACATTTTACACGCTTTTATCAATACAAACGTGCTCTTTATTTATTCTGGTTTTGAATTTACATGTAATGAAAATATGGAGCAAAGCTAGTAACGGAAATAAAACGACCCAGTAGGTACTTTTACAAACAAGGAATATGTTAAAAATCGTCATCATTTCATCAAAACCAAATTTCATCAAATTTACGATAGGCCTAATAATAATTAAGGCTAGGCTTCCTTCCTATATTTATATATTAAATGTAACCTATCTCTATTTTCCTAAGAATTATAAAAGTTAGTATTTTGTTTTGAAATTACATAAGCTCTTTAAATCCTAGGGAAACCAAAACGGTTTAATTCAAATATCAACCATAAACATTCTTATACAATAGTTTTTATAAATATAATATAATTTACAGTGTCTGAAATTTAACATGTACTTATTTCCTACACATTGGAGTGCCAAACTTAAATAATGTATGCTAAGGACCTAAACTTCAGTTCCAAAAAGTCTCTAACCAACAAAATGCAACAGTTAACCCTGGTCAGCAATAAAACATAATCGTGACCGCTATTAACTTACTTTATGTTAAAAACTGTTCCTCCTTTCAGAGATGACGCCTTTTCATAGTTGTAAATCAGTTGGTTGTGCACTTCTTATTTTTAAGTACCCAAGATAATACAATAATTATTTAATTACTTATATATAATAAATATTATATGCAAGTATATACATTACTTACGAAACTCCCCTATCATGTTGTTTTTTAAAAAGCTGGTTAAGTGAACTTAAATTTTATTTAAGAATTCGACACCGTGTTGTTCAAAAAATGTAACTAACCCAAATATGATGACATCATCAGGAATATGTCAACTAAAGGAAGATCACCTACGTGATCGTGTGTTAGATTTTTCGTTTCGTCATCTGCTAGTAAGTAACTACTATGGGCAGTGGCCCATATTTAATTTAGTACTTACATTATCAAGTTATGAAAGTCTAATAGCGATTTCACTGTTAATCAAATCATTACAATATCCGTCTCAAGTTATATTATAATATTATATATATGAGTATAATTTGACATTATAATGTTACTTACAGCTATAATAATAATAATACTTATTATAAAATATAGGCATATAATGTTATGGTACTATGTTTAATATTTATTATTAATTTATACATTACAACAGATATAGAATTTAGAGACAGTATAGTGCCTGGGGACACGTCAATGAAAGTGTTTCAAATCTCCATGATGTCCATTTTTAAACTATAAACGTTTACTAGGGACGTAATACATGGGATATTTAAAAACATGCAAGAAGAGTAATAAGATGATAGTGCCTATCAAAAACTATTCAGCAACACACAATGCAACAGAAACGCAGGCCAGCAGCCTTTATGACAACGTCGTAAAGACACAAGTAATGTATTTAAAAGAATTGTCGCTATCGCTGGTGCCGTTCACAGTGGGACAAAGCATATGACTTCTAAGCACATTTGTGCACTCTTTGGACAGTAATCCTCAGCAATATTTTATCACTATCCTGGCTTAAGGGGTGAGGCAGTGAATGTGTGGTAGGGTGTGTGTGAGAAATGAAGTGTGTACGTCTGGTGAAATGAAATGACTTTAACGACTCAACACGTAGCATGAAGCTGGTGTGAATGAACTTCTAGATTGAAGTAAATGTGAAGTCTGAAGTTCTTTTTTTTATGTTGTATTTTTTTTTATTGTCCAACTACTTTACACAAAAATTTTAATAGTTAATCCATTTATAACATTCATTGTGAATTAAAAGCTTCTCATCACTATAACTAGTAGCCGAACAGTGACTAATATTATTATGAACGAGATAAGAGATCTCGTCTCTGATATGGCATTTGTTTCTTCAGTACTCTTTACTGTCTTTTTTTTTATGACAGACGGGTCACCTGATGGTAAGTGACACCGCCGTCCATGGACGGGATGGCAGGCAGCGGAAAGAAGAGAGGAGGGATAAGGAAATGGAAAAAAGGAGAAAGGAGATGAGGGGAGAGAAAAGGGGGGAGGGGGAATTGGGCCTCCGGAAATCTCACTCAATTCGGGGAAATGCAACGCAAGCGTTACTTCACAACCGGTTTTCTGTGAGGCCGTGGTATCGCACCGGTCGAGCAGGCCCATTCGTGCCTAAGCATGGCTCTACCACTGAAAACAATCCGATCTGAACAATAACAATTCGATCCCTTAGTCACCTTTTACGTCACCATCGGGAAGAGATGAGGTAGCTCTAGTCTAATCCACCGAAGCGACACGTCACTTTTAAACTTTCACCGTGAACGCACATATTATTGATTGAGTTGATGCTGTTAAAGTAGATATTGGAATGCATGTCATGAAATAAGGCATTTTTTGGCGTGAACAATGTTATAAAAACTGAGTAGGTACGTTATCTAGAATGATTCTTGTAGGGCTTTTTATATTTGTCGTTATATGATATAAATAAGGGTATGTTTTTTGTTACTATTTTGATACCTTATACAGTATACTTACTTATAAAACATGATATTGAAAAATGTCGAAACTGCAACGTTTTGTTACACAACAATGGCAGTTGTAAACTTTTCTGCCGTTCATTACATTTTTATGCTAATATTATGAAAATGTCGTCGCCTTTTTCTTTTACCTGTTAGGGAGTAGTTTTCTGAGATTCCTTATTGTTTTCAAAAAGAAGAAAATGGATTTTACAAACACTGTAGAAAATACTCAGGTATGCAAATTTTCTCCAATGTTTTCCTTAGCCGAGCAAGTTATTAATACTTTCTGCCAAGTTTATATAAACTTCGAAATGTCAGAGGTGGCGGGATATTGAAGTTAAGCTTGGGCTTTTTATACTGAATCCGTCTACACTACAATAACATCGTCCGTGCCGTCTACACTAACATTATGAGGCTGAAACATTTGCGATTTTGTCTAGGATAAAGTTTCAATTGCAATAAGTATACTCATATTTATGAGAATACCCGCATCCCCTCATCCCTCTTCACCCTCAAAGGCGGGCAGCTCACTTACAACTCTCAAGTTGTAGGTATCCATGGACGGTGGTTGTCACTTACCATCAGATGACCTGACTGTTCGTCTGCCCCTTTTTTATCCCCACGGGTCATCACCTTACCGGGGCTAATGGGTAAAGTGTTATGTCGGACTCGAACCGACTAAAACCACACAGTGTTTCGTCAACGGGTCTTATGGCCGGAGCCTCAGGTATACCCTAGTAAGGAAGTCCCTGTGTTCCCCGGCAGACCTGGCCGCCTTTTGAGCAAGGCAAAGCAGTCTGTCGCCCTCAGGTCAGCGCTCATGGAGGCCGGAGGTCATTTTGCACTCTCCGGCGCCTTGTGCATCTTCTGCGGGACGGAAGAGTACTAACTCTCTCCCGTTCCCTTTCCGCCGCTTCTTTTGCAAGCATCACTGCCTCGCAGTACGAAGCGGTGGAATCCCATGCACTCTCGCCCTGGACCATAACAATAACATTGGTCTCTAGCGAGAGGCTACCCGCACCAATAGCTGCCACGAGGTCAGCACGCTGCTGCACCCACGCATAGCAATCCACTAATGTGTGGAGGCGTTGGCTCCCGCCCTATGCGATACAGGTACTTACCGAAGCATCCGTGTCCGGTGAGTACCTGCACTAGCCGGTTAGAGAGAGCTCGTTTGCCCCTATAATATAAATAAATCGCATTTTGACTTCATTCTAATTGATACATAAACATTTCTCTGGAAGATATTTCATCCATTTGCACCCTTATTTTTCCACCTCGTTCACTTTATAAGTGAACGAGATTCACGTCACTTTATACACCTCGTTCACTTTAAAAGTGAACGAGGTGGAAATGTCATAAAAAACAAAAGAATATCTATGTGCCAAAGTTGAGTTCATTACTATACAAGTCGACTAATAAGATTACTGTTTGTTTAGAGACTACTTTTAGGGATTTATGAACATTCAAATGACGGACTCAAATATCCACAAATACCCAGACTCAGGAAAACAGTTTGAGGTTTACACAATGTGTTGTCCCAGGGAGGGCTCGATCCCACAATACTCAGCGCGGCAACGTAGTGGCGAGGTGATCACTTAAACCACTGCGCCTGCCAAGCAGTATATTGTAATAAAACGTTGAAGTGTATATACTTCAACGTTTTAATTTATTTTTTATTTATCAAATTAATATTAAACGGGAACGATTTGACTAGACGTAGCCGTTATACGTCACGCAAACGTATTTAAAAAAAAAACAGCATATTCAACTCAATCCATTCAATGGCTTAGATCTGATTGTCTGAGCTATGCGGTGATAGATCAGTTATTCAGTCGCAGTTTTATTTAACGGAGAAAAAAATGTCTGAGTACTAATCTGTCATTTATCAATAATCCTAGTAGATGTTGTTATAAACTAAAGGATAACAAAACTAATATTAACAAAAATCAAGAGTTAGTAGTATGGTACCATGCTCCTAATACTAAGTACTACGAAAGTAGTGTTTTTTAAAGAAAAATTAAAATTTTAGAAATAAAAACGAATGACGTTTATTTGTTTACCAATGGTGCAACGTCACATCATGGCCGACGGCGTTATCGACTTTTCAACTTAAAAAGAAATAACAGAAATTTTAAACTGAATTTATAAAGAAATCTTGTTTTTTGTTCAATTTTGTGGATATATTTTGGTTTCCTAGACCAAATAGCGCAAGATTTAATCATGTGGTGTGTAATATTTGAAATAAGTCTAGCAGCCTATTGTTTAAAAAAATACTCATAACAGTCATTTTTGATTTCTTGCCGGATTATATGTTATACATATTATAAAGAATAAATGTTTACTAGATGGAGAGGATTATTGAATAGGTCCAGCAATAGCAAGAATACGAATCAAATTTATTTAGGGTCTACACCCCGTCAGAGTAAACACCAGCTTTGACATTTTAAGTTAGTTTCATCAAAAGGGGCTAAGTACCAAACGAAATAAGGCAATTTCGCTGAATAGAATTTACTTTGAATCACAAACATTTCATTGTGCAGCGGGTCGATGAAACTTTTTAGGTTCCAACGAACTGCTGCGCAATCAAACGTTCGCTTGGATTTATTTACGTCAAATAACCTTTCATCTAAACAGATTTTGTACTGGACTTAAGCTTTGTAAACAATTTGATAGCTGAAATGTGTCTAAACGAACGTGGGTTAAAGTATTAGTCGTACATCACATTATGGTTTAAACCAACACGTGTTAAGTTTATTACTCAGGATATTACTTAATTAAATATATTTTCTGTTTTAATTTACGCTTGATATGTGGTGAAAATAAAAATTGTTACTAAAGTTATCTTACGAAATATTCATTCATATGGATACCCTTAAAATGGAATGATATGTACGTATAACGATGGATGAATATTCTGAAGTCTTGATATCAATGCTGCATCTATACATGCACTTGGCTGGCTTAGTTCTATGAATGACTTACAATGATATTCAGAGATAGGGATTTTTTTCGCTGCGGCTGTGCCAAACGTCATGTCATCAAGACGATTAAAATTACCTCACAAAGCCGACTAGGCTCTAAATTGTGACAACATCATTTTTATTTTTTTATAAATTTATAATGCAATCTATCTGGCAATATTCAGCATTAGGTTGGTATTTCAGGTCTTGGGCTTGTGCGAGATTGTTCATTAACAATATCGCTTCATCATTATGCGATCTACAACTTCACAATAATAGATCTTGTAGGTTTTTGAGTTTGAGCCTTCGTGGCATTTGCACTTCGTTCATTAGATCCTTTGTCTGTTGTCACATTGCTAATATTTTGGTAAAGATGTTTTTTCTCCGTGTGAGTCTCTTGTCTAGGTACATTCCCAAATACTTTGCTTCATAGTGTTGGGGAACTTGAACAGCGTTTAATGTGACTGGAGGGCAAATGTCACGTCGAGTGGTGAATGTCACTTGGACCGATTTGGATTCTATGAATGACTTATATATTCAGAGATAGGGTTTTTTTCGTTGCGTCTGCGCTCAACGTCACGTCATCATGACGATTAAAATTACCTTACAAAGCCGTTTAGGCTCTAGATTGTGACAACATCACACAGACAAAAATAAATTGGTTGTTTTAATTGTAATTAATCTGTAAACTTTTAAAGTATGTATGAAACATGCATACGCGTTGGTGTACTATGCTCTATATTGTAATACCGACCTGCAACTCCTATCTCAAACCGTGCACCTATAATACTTCTTTTGGTTCCCTTTTCCTTTATAAAACAAAAATAACTATAAATGGGTTAGCTATTGACATACAATTTACAAGACGACAGACGTCCGTAGCCATAAAATAAAAATAAAATAATAAGTAATCACAAAAGTGCGTGACAACCTGTTGTACAATAGGCTTTGTAGCTCTGTTGCGTCGCTTTAAATCGTTAAGCCAACATTCACCAGTATACCTAAAACCTCTAAACAATACAAAAGGTAAGAAGGGAAGTTTCTACTTAAACAGGATATTTAAAATTAGCTATCAATTTTATGGTACGCCTGTAAGAATTAAACTGAATAGATAACGACAAAACGTGAACGTGTGCCTATGAAAATAGTGGGTACTCTATATCCTAAACCAGATGTTAGGTATATTTGCGTTTTGATATTTGAGATAATATAATTCTTGCTAATATAGAATCTTCTTGTCTTGCTTTGCCAAGGAGGGCAGTTGGTTGATAATTGTAAATTGTAATTGTATTCATTTGTCTGCTCGTTTGCCACACTTGACAAAGATGTGAGTGTAAATATAGTAAGTATGCGGATAAGTATATTGAAAAGTTATTAATTTTTTTATATATATTATAGGGGGACAGACGAACAGACGGGTCACCAACACACAAAAAACAAGAAATCTTTCGACATGAGTTAGTTTTAGACTTTGAAACCATCAAATCGATGTGCATCAAACCGGTTTTATTAAAAAGGCAATAATGCGAAGATTAAAACAAAATATTATTATTAGCGTAGTAGCACACTCCAGGTGGATACCAGGTGGATACCTGGAGTGTGCTTTTATTTACATACATATGTACAAACCTACACTCACTCCTGTGATTCCGAAGACGACGGCAGCGGCGTTATTAACGACATAATTTTTCCGACTATAATTTAGTCCCATTTACGTAATGGGGCAAGCCTATTTATTGAATTTGGGAAGAATATGGGAAAATTTGTAGTGTATTTGAAAATTTGTTTAAGTGAAAGGGAAAGAGAGGAATGAAAGGGAAGGAAAATGATATCGCCTCTACGGATGTATAAGCTCAAGCAATTCGGGGTCGCATACCCATTACTCGAACAATGCTATGAAGTCCGAGCCATCTAATCTTTAATTTAATATTATGCAATGAAATTAATATAAATAATTATCATAGAAGTAATGAAACATGTGTGTAGAACAATGATTTATAGAAATAGAAATTAATATTCTATAGCGGAGTATCCATATTATTCCTAATACAAACTATGTCAGACTAATACACTTTTTAAAGCAAAGTTCAGCAGATTTTTGTCATTATTCACGTGGACCTGAGTGGATTCAGTCATGGCGTCTTTATTGTTCCTGCCTACGTTATGTTGGTTCAGTTTCCTATTTTGTTCAATATCACATTGTGTTCCAGTCAAGGGTATTGGAGGTTAGTCTTATTTCTTTAGTCCATATTGATTGTTTTCAAGCCGAGCATTGTGAGGCGGTTATTCGTGTAGGCAATTATTAATATTAATTGCAGGAATGGTAGAAGTGACATATTTAAAGGGACCATAGAAATCAAAACATAAAATCAAAAACTTAAAAGGTCCAAGAAGATTCAAGAGTAACAGACATAAAATTTTGACTTACTCTTGTTTCTTATTAAAAAAATAACAATAATATTGGATGGTGCCCATGTTTTTTTTTTTTTTTTTTTTTTTTTTTCGTGTGGAACCCCCACGGGTCATCAGCGGTATGTCGGACTCGAACCGACTAAAACCACACCGTGTTCCGGCACAAGTGGGTCTATTGCAAGGGACCTGGGTATACCTGGGGATTTTTCCAGGAACCCTCCAGACCTTGGCCACCTCTTTTGCAAGAGGTACCACCACCATTGAGTACGAGGGGCCTAGCCCCCCACCAGTTTGAGAGGTGAGCTCTGCTGCGTGTTCTACGGGATGAGAGAGTACTTGCCCTCTCCCGTATCCTCTCCGCCGGCTCTTTAGCCAACATGACCTCTTCGCAAAATAAGGCGACGGAATCCCACGCGCTATCGCTTTGGACCATGGACAGAACCATGGTCTCTAGCGAGAGACTTCCTGAACCAATAGCCGCCGCGAGGTTGAGGCGCTGGTGCGCCCACGCTGTGCACTCCACTAAAGTGTGAAGTGCAGTGTCCTCGCGACAGCTTCGGCAGTGATGGCTTCCGGCCTATACGACACAGACACTTACCGAAGCAACCGTGCCCGGTGAGTATCTGTGTCAACCGGTAGGAGAGGCTGCCATGTCGCCTCTCTAGCCAATCCTCCATGACGGGCCTTACCGCCGCAATTGTGGCGTGCCCTATGGTGCCCATGTTATCGTAATGTAAAAATAGTGTTGTATCGTGAATTTTCTAGTTCATTCTTTGGTTTGAATTTGCATGAATGGCGTAGATTAATAATATTGCAGTGACATTGTCAGACTATAAACTGAAGTCTTGCGTTATTTAGGTAACAGAATAATTCTTTAATTTAGGATATAACATTCTTTTTATTATACTTTGAGAGGTGTCACTTGATCTGTACCCATATTTAATATAATATTTAATTTACATTGCTAAAGGGGCAGTCTTAATATGACACAGTACTCGGCAGAAATCAATTTTATTTTGATTTAAAAAAAATGCATTTTTATTGCCTAATTATTATTCATTAATAAAATTAATAAGGCTAAATAATGAGTTTAAAAATAAATATTTTGAGGTTTTTAAATAAAATGAGTAAAAAAAACTTTTCCTATTACTAGTGCAAATCGTTGTAGTCAATAAATCTACTAAGTTGAGAAGTATTATATTACAACACTTGGAATATTTCGTTTGCACGCTTGGAATATTTGAAAACAAGGTCAATAGGAGTTGTCATTTTAGTATATCCAATGAAAGAACAAACTAGAAACACATGTAAGTATCGGTCTCCTAAGAAAATGAACACTGTTAAAGGTTAGGCACTATTTGCCGTACCGTACCGACTTCGGCATGTTCGTCTTTTTTCTGATAACATATATATATATATATTTCTCCCTTTCATACATAGATGTAACGTCGGGGAAAAGTTTCTTCGTATTTTATATATATTTTGAAGACACATTTTTGTCAATGTTTATTTACATTTAATTATATTATACCTATGTGAATATATATGTAATTTAGTTTGATTGTTGCCATTTTGTAGGTAGTGACATCATCCCGTCGCGTAGAAATCTTGGGATTTTTATAAAAAAAACGGAACAAGTACTTTTAACGGTCCTCTTTTGATTTTAACATAGCACTACCCGTTAGTTTGTCTTGTTGTTTATCTTATATTAGTCGTTGTCAGTAGAGATTCGAACCGAGGGTTTTGCCTGCCTGCATCACCTTATTGTGGGTTAATCCGAGTTTCACACGGGTGGAGCTTGATTACCCTTGAACGAAGGAATAGGACCATGTTCTTTTTTCCTCGTTGTCGTAGGTGAGCCACTTTTCATCACCAATGATCAATCTTTTCTTTTATAAAATGGTTTGGAAAGTCGCTAATGATTCATTAAGTTTCTCTTAGTGAGTTCGTGTTGCACCAAAATATGGAGTTTTTTTTTTTTTGTTTAGTCAGACTTTTTCAAATGGTTTGTTTTGTTTGTGTGTGTGTTTCAATGGTTCTGTTTTTGGTCAATATTAAGCTCCTCAGCTATGTCGTAACTACTTATATGCCAATCTTGCTCCACTTTTTCAAAATGGAATCGATTTTATGTATATGAGGGCCACCAAAGCGAGCTGCATCTTTAACATCATAAATTCCGGACTGAAAATGCTTGAACCCACTTTATGCTACTCTCACTGACACTGCATTAAGTCCATGAACGTTACAAATTTATTTCGTGACTTGGGTCACATTTATTTTTATTTTTTGTAATAACACTTCAGAATGTATCGAATTTCTTCGTTAGATTCACTTATTTTGGCGGACTGACAAACAATTTAAAAATGTCGGGAAAGTGTTTACTTTTACTTTTTATTTTTCTTAATATCTTATATTTATAAATGTTAAAACCAGCCAGATACAAACATTACAATAAAAACATTTTTCTTCAAGTTTATATATACAAAATATTAAAAAAAAAACCCGGACCTATTCTCTAAAAAACTTTGGATTTCACACTACTTTCTTCGTCTCGTTCACTGTGAAGGTAGATAATACATATAGCGAACATATAATGTTTATAGATGGCACGGTGCAAGGATCTGTATTAGGGTGCCACAGAACGTTTACAATCCGACTTTGGTACACTCTTAAAGTGGTGCTATGACGCGGGCCTGTTGTTAAAAGCTAACAAAACTAAAATGTTGCATATATAATCTCCATACCTTGATCAAACTCCATTTAAAAATATACCATAAAAATATACAGTAATTGTACTCACATACAAACGATTACCCTGCACACGTACTGTTACCTTGGGGTAACAATATTGAACATGTATGTGATAAACTGAGACAGTTCCTTGCTAACATCACTCTGCTTAAAGATTGACTTCCATACAAAGTCAAAATTATGTTATACAATTCATGGGCTGAATCCTACATTCAGTATAGATTAAGCAGTTATAGTCGTAGTTATAACACCTAAGTACGCTGGTAAGATATGTAACCTTCAACGTAAGATTCTGCGAATCATCGTTTCTGCGAAAGTCAAATAGCAGATTTATATCGTACAATCGACACTGGTCGTTTTAAACACTAACAAATTTTACCAGTCCAAACACAATTCAAATATACATACATTGCTTGAGGAAAACTTTATCAAAAGTGCATGTAAAAAAAAACATACGCGGGCTGATTCTCCTAACCCACTATGTGAAACCAGCCGGACCGCCACAAACCATATTTATGGTGAACGAACAACTAGACCTAGACTTATTAACACCCTACCCAGCAAATTGCAAGTTACGCCGATGAATCTAAAATAAAAATGGAGACCTTATTTATTAAATAATACTTATCAAATTGCATGCAACAATATTATTTTATTTGTCTTGTTTCCTTTGTATCTGATAATTAACTTTACTTGTCTTGTTTATTTTACATCTAAATTTTTGAATTATTATGTAATAAGTTAATTTGTTTATTGGTTAAGTTTATTACTTATTTATCAATCTGGACTTACGTACCCACAGCATTAATTATAAACCTTTTTTTTGTTTTTTTTTTTGTTTGTGTGGAAACCCGTGGTCATTACCTTACCGGGGCTAATGGGTTAGGTGGTATGTCGGTCTCGAACCGACTAAAACCACACAGTGTTCCGTCAACGGGTCTTATGGCCGGGGCCTCAGGTATACCCTAGAAAGGAAGCCAGGCCCAGGCCTGTACAATGGAGGCTTCCAGGAGGAGCTCCCGATTTAGGCGCTTCAATGCCCAACGCGGACCGGTCGGAGCCATAGCAACTGGCGCTTCAGAGGTTTCGGCAGAGACGTCGAACCGAATGTATCTGTGATCGGACAACGTCTCCACCTCTTCCATGACACGCCAGCCGCGTACAAATCGCGCCAGAGCAGGGCTCGCGAACGAAATGTCCACGATCGAGGTGACCTGTTGGCGCACGCACGTGGCTATGGAACCCCGGTTCAGGAGGACTAGGCCGAGTGATACGGCCCACTCCTCTAGTGCTTTACCTCTCGCATTTGTGGCTGGGGAACCCCAAGCCGTTGACTTGGCGTTAAAGTCCCCCAGCACCAGTACAGGGTGAGGTCTACACCCTTCGACGACGACGGCTAGCTGAGTGAGCCAGTGTTCGAACTCAGCAAGAACACGGTTTGGCGAGAAATAGACGGCCACAACCACAACCTTATCCACAGTAATCGCCACGCAACCCCGTCTCCTTGCAATGACCAAAAAGGGAGCGAAGCCTATAGCGGTACCCCTTGCTATAGCCGCCAAGCCGTCAAGGTCCCCGGCCCAGCTATCACCACAAATACAACACGGCTCACAACGACAAAATACGGCTCAGCGACGATGGCGACGTTGATTGACCACTGCGCCATGCTTTGGAGCAGAAGATCCTGAGCATTGGCGCAGTGGTTTAAGTTTGTGGCGGAAACATCGCTCTCCCACGGTGACTTCCGCGGTGCGTTTGACTCCTACGTACCCCACAGACAGGCACCGGAAGCACCTGGTTTGGCGAGGCTGCAGGAGTCGCACCTTGAGAAATCCCCCAATGAGAATGCTGCGCGCATCTGAAACTTTTTGGGCTGCCGCAACTGGGCAGCTGATAACTATTATCCCCAGACCACGAGCACCGAAGCGGATTACTCCAGCTTTAATTTGGTCCGGGGTGCAGCCTCCAACATCTGCGGACACCATCTCATCCGCTGTCACAGAGTCATCCAGATCCAATATACGCACGTCTGCACATTTTGTAGGCCTGGCCTGGCCATACGCTCACTTCGCCTGAGTCATAAGATTCCCTTAGCTTAGCCGCTAGGGCGTCGGCTTTGGGGCCGCTGGTAGAACCTGGAATTTCGAAGAGGCGGGCCCAGGTTCGGGTCGATTTACATCGAACCCCTTTAATTTCCAAGTCCTTCAGTACGACTGAGGCCTTTGCTTTTTTCAAGACCTCGGCGTATCCGACACCCTTTTTTGTTGCTTCCGTTGTCAGCGTCAGGACAACGGCAGTGGAGCGTAGAGCACGAAGTCCTTTCGGTGCCTTTTCTGTAGCAGCTGTAGCAGCTTTCTTAGTCTTTTTCTTTTTGGCCTTCTTTCGTTTCTTCTATTCTCCTGCCATTCACCTTCCTTGGGGTTATTCCCAACCTCCACAGTTTTCGCCGAGGGAGGGACGTCCGGTTTCTTTTTCTTCTGTCCCTTAGCCAACAGGTTAGCGGGAGTCGCAGGTCTTGAAGCTTTCGAAACCGCCGTCCTTCGATTCGTAGGAGAGTTGGGGTTCACACTGACCGTGGCTGCGTAATTCATACATCTGGGTGGAGCTAACGGTGGACGGTTTTTTGCCCCTTCCATGGCGGGTTCATTTTTTTTTATAAACCTGCATCGTCTTTGAAAATGCTGCTCATAATCGAAACCTGTAAATATTTTGTTGAAATGTGGAAAAAAAATACAATATTTTCAAATAACAATTATTAGGATATTGTAACTTTAATTTACTTAATCCCCATTTGTAATTCATTTATTCAATCAGAAGATCTAAAACAAAAGCTTACAAGAAGAGTACGTCTTCAAATAGCAAGCAATGGAAACTTCAAACAAATAAATTATTTCGAGAGAATCGTCAAATATTTGCTATTTTAGACAACCGAACATTACAGAACAGTATTATATTTCAAAGAGTAAATTGAATAATGTAACTTGAAATCATCCATCACGAAGGTTTCTTCATTACACAAATCATAAGATTACCTGCAGTTAGTTCTTATTTTCCAAACTGTAATACCACTATAAATTTTCCCCGTATGTAATTGTAATACATCGTCAAGGAGTTATTAATATAAAGTTTATCTGTAGAAGGGATAATTATAACATAGAAATACATTATATTCAACTTTTTTTTGAAGCAGATTTCAAAATTTATTGTACAGTGTCACCTTGCTTTAATTTTAATTTTCAGTCTTGCTTTGCTCACCACTTACTATAGTGACTCTTTATCGTATTTTTTAGAGATTATCAACGATGGGAAGCTGGGACTTGAACACTCAGGTATCACTCAGATATGCATATATTTACAACACTTTACATGGATATTCTCAATATTTATTTCTAAAATAATCTTACACAAAATAGATTAGTTACAGTACATACTTTTTTTAGTTTTATAATATTAATAAAATGTTGCAATTTCAGTTTTCGGTGCTCCGAGTTCAATCTTTTCTTTGGTTGACATTTGTAAGGGATTTTACCAAGCTCGTAATCAAAAGGTTAGTATTTAAATATTAGTAGAACTTGAAATAATATAAAAAAAAACTGTAACTGTTCCAACTTCACTAGTACTTTTATACCTTGCCGGGCTTGACATAACGCAAATAAGGAAAGCAGCTTCAAATCACTAGACTAGAAGACTAATCAAAAACTTTGTATAAGAAAAAGCGTCTCGTATCGTTTCGGGTCTCTATATCATGTTTTTTATTTTTTACAGGTCGTATGTTTTCTCTGTAAAGGATTTGACCTATCGTGCCTTGTGAGTACACTACCGACTACACCTCCAAAATCAACACAGTCAACAACACCCTATATATCTACTAGTTCTACTACGTCTATTGCTAGCACCCTTAGCACTGTAACTGCTGCAACCACAGCCGTAACTGAAGAAAAGTAAACATGAAGAATAGTCATAACTAGAGGGTCCTGTGGTGCTTGAATTTCAATCATCATTAATTTTTTGCTGAATTTTATTGACTGACTGCGGCTCATTTAAATTGAACTAATTAAACCAAACGAATTATACAAAAAATAAACTCTTATTAATAAGTTGCATTGTAGAAATAAAAGAGAGAGATGAGCAAGCTCGAGTCAGCTGGACCTGTGTTGTATAATTGACAGGGGGCTCTCTTCATGGCCTTATCTGCAAATACGATGCTACAATACAAATGAACTGTAACCTGGTCATAAGGTTTCATAATCCTCATAATCTTTAATTCGCTTTTTTACTTATCACACACACTCACGCTCACATCTCCGAAGGCGTAGGCTGAGGCGCAGTCAACGCCTACACTTTACTGATTTAAATTGTAATAGGGGGCACGCCTATTGCCGTTAGCCGGCCATTTTTGGGGATCAGATGGGAAAATTTACGTAGGAGAAAAGAAAATACAAGGTTATTGCTTATAGACAGATTGGGGAGTACAAATAAGGATCACATACCTATAACTCAAACTGGCTGGAGCCGGGAAGTCCGAGTTATCAAACGAATTTTAAGTTATCGTGATAGTTAATACACCATTTTAATAAGCTAATCAATAGTCATTTAAAAAAATACACAAGCTTTCAGTAGTTATTGCCAACCCAAAAAAAAAGAAGCTTATTTTATATTATTATTATTATCATACCCAGAAACATTGACATACATAAATACATACGCATACATACGGCTTAGTACATATAAATTTAATTATCTCTGATGCGTACATAAAACGTTGCACTTCCATTAGAATTTGTTTGCTTTTAAATCTAGTCTTCTTAGAAGACCTTTCATTAGGTTACACATTTTCTTGAAAAAATGCAAACATAAAATCTTGTAACACATCAACAACATCACCTTTAATTAGAAGGTCTGGGTTAGCTTTTATTATTACAAAGAACAATTGTCTTAACAAATATAATTTGACAAGAATTATTGAAATTTTTAGTGGGTCGTTCTATTTTTGTTTTGTTTAAACACTACATTGATTTCCTTTGAGTGTGAAAAGAGTGAGAGAGTAGAAAACGGTGTTTTAGATTCTTTCAGTTTTACCATGTACCATAGCCCGCTTTTATACATAAAAAATATGTTGTTTTAAACATAGTATTCGTTATTTAACGTGTTTATCTAATACTCAACAAGTGTTATATGACGCAAAACAACTCAATTATCTCACTACATCACCTTCGCACTCGCGCATCAATGAACCGACAGCTAACCATCTTCACGGTCATTTTATTGACAACATACTCCCTTTCTACGTAACGTGAAATTTGTTTGACAAGTTGTTTAATATGCATTAGATATTGTACGTACGGTAGGCCGAGTAAAGATGAAAGAGGAAATTATTTCAACTACACAACTGATTCAAATTATTGTACCTTACTCTGACTGCACTTCAAGCTACGCTCATGAAAGAATATACAGTAAATAATTAAGCGATAGAACACGATATTCGAAAACATATAAAAGGTCATAATAGAAGACTAGTGAAATCCTCGATGCAAGGTCCAAAGATACATCAAGCTACTACAAGCTAATTAAAACTACTACAAAAAAAAATCTTGAAAGAAAAACCTCATTACTAAGAACCCGAGACCTCACTCGTGAATACAACCATGTGCCACTAGACCATATTATACGAGTATAGTATTATCCTAATGGTTCGTATAAAAGTGATTAATCTGTTTCAAAAAAAAGTGAATCAGTGTCTATTCAATTGTTTTTACTAAAAATAACAGCCCAAACCATTCCCTGTAGCAAATTTCTTCAGCTTACTATCCTCTCAGCCCATCACGCGTTCATTCAGATAAATGACACGGCCATCTGCTATTTAACATCTCGCCTACACATTCTTAGAACATGTTAATTAAGTTATGCAACTAAACCTGAAACTTCAAGAACCAATACCAATTTACCGATGAAAACATGATGAAAATTTAAACGTAACACAATTTTTTTTTTATTTAATTTCTGTTTCCACAGTTTCCGGGCAGTGTTTAAGGCAAAATATATGTAGATGAAAAAACTGTTTTTATATTTATATATTATACGGGGACAGACGAACAGAAGGGTCACTTGATGGTAAGTGACAGCCGCCGTCCATGGACACCCGCAACTCGAGGGTCGTAAGTGCGCTGGCCACCTTTGAGGGTGATGAAGGATGAGGGGAGGGTAAAGAACAGAGGGGAAATAAGGCCTCCGGACACCTTACTAATTTCTGGTAATTGCAATGTAGGCGTTTCTTCACAACCGGTTTTGTTGTATCGACAACGGCCTCACAGGTCGAGCCGGCCCATTCGTGCCTAAGCATGGTTCTGCCACTGATAAAAAATTATAAGAAGTTTGTGTTATTGCAATAAAAAATGAAACTAAATTACTAACGGAACTAACTCTAATTCTCTAAGTATTTCTTCTCTTTATTGTATTCCCATGTGGCATTGAAAGTTAGATTAGTTAGTTTTATGACCATTGAGTGACTTCGACTATGTTCAAAACACTAATACAAGTGAAGCTTCACGATTTCTTTTTAAATATTTGTTAGTGTAGATTATATTTTTGTTTAGTCGTTTTCCATAATATACCCATTTAAACACTGTTACAAATTAAATGTTGAAAATCTAGTTAACGCAATTGCCAACCTATTCCTAAGGAAGTCTCGAAGAGAACTAAATACTTAACTTACTACTAAATACTTAACCTACTACTAAATACTTAACTGAAACTTTTTTCATATGAACTCGCCAAGAACAGCAGTACAGTACAACTTTAGGCACATGTTTATTGCAATTCGTAAAGTAGTCCTATCCAGAGTTTTGCTTATCGTTGGCATTTACTAACCAAATGTTTCCTTTTTTTATACTATAGGGGACAGACGAACAGACGGGTCACCTGACGGTTAGTGTCAACCGCCGTCCATGGACAACTGCAACTCGAGAGTCGTAAGTGTAGTAGTAGTAGTAGGTATATGCGGGGAAGGGAAAGAAGAGAGGGAGGATCAGGAGATGACGATGAGGGTAGAGGAAAGAGGAGAGCGGGAGTTTAGCCTCCGGAAGCCGCACTCATTCCGGGGAAATGTAACACAAGCGTTACTTCACAACCGGTTTTCTGTGAGGCCGCGGTATCGCACCGGTCGAGCCGGCTCATTTGTGTTTAAGCATATCTTTACCACTAATATCTATTTAGTAGAAAGACGTAGGTAGATAAAACAAGCCTTAAATAATTTCGGATCTTTTACAAAAATGTAAACAATTACGTCTATGTCTGCAACTCAGTAAATTTTATTTAAAGCGACCTACGTACCCCTTGGTAAGATCATTTTAACCTCAAATTGTTTTATTTCTCATATCATTTTCAAGGATTTTTTTTACTATTAAAATATTGTTACGTCGCTTGGTTTTAACTGCATGTTTCTTCCCTTCACTTTAATTTATGTTTTGGATATGTCATATTTATGGCCGTATTTGAAATTTTAGTTAATTAATTAACTTTTATAAGGAAGAAAAATAAGTTGCAAACTTAGCTGTTGTAAAAAGAAACATTTCCTTCCTACGATATATAATCGTAGGAAGTACTTTTAATAGATTTTGTTATTTAATTACCTACGAGTAGTAAGTTTGTCTAGTCCTTTGTGCTATACTGCAACTTTAAAGAAAAGTATCAGTGCTTAATGATTGAATTTGTTGATGCAATTTTAATCACCGCTAGCCTTATATTACGCCAGCATGTTGAATGAACTGTGGTGAATAATAGAATAAAGTGAGATATTTTTAATTTATTTATAATTTATATAAGGTACTGTGTAATATGTGTTACTTCATTTTGTTAGTATGAAATTCTGACGGATTCTTCTTAAGTCACATTATCATGTAATATCATCTGTAGAAGGAATCATCTTCTAATAGGGATTGGACTTTTGCATAGGTTTTACAGGATGCATTACTGGTGCGGCCTGAAAACAAATTCAAGAACTTTATTATTGACTAATCTATCAATGTGATGTGTTGATAAAATTATTTTTCACGATTTCAATGTTTATTTATTTAACAAACAGCAACGGGTGCCTTTAGTGCTAGTTAATTTTGTCAAGATATAATGATAAATCGAAACAAAAATTTTTTTTTTTTAAAGCACACGCAATTATTTTGTTAAAAATTGAAAAAACCTTTTTCAGTCGACCTTTTCAAGTTCTATAAAACTTTCATGTTGGTCTAGATTAACATTATCCTGATTGTTGATCACAGGTTGTGGCTCCGATTCCTAAGCGGGTTAAAAATGTATTTAATCCACAAATAGTTGTCATGAAATATTGTCATTAAGTAATCGCTTACCTTAAATATATTAGGTACTTCAAAATGCTTTACGTGTAGTGGCTCAGGCCATGCTATATCTACGCTGCCATTTAAATCTCCATAATTGCCTTCATTTTCTGCAGGTGTCTCACCAGTTGTCATATTATTTAATTTTGATTTATGCTTACGATGATGGCTAGCTGTCACCGAAAGAAAAAAAATGTTTAATAATACAATAGAGAAAGACAATTATACAAGTAGAAATATTCCTCGTAAATATCTTATTAAAATTACTATTAATGTAATTAAAAACACAAATTATGAATTATTCTATACATCAAAGGAAGCCTTTAAGCTAATATAATCAGCACTGCCTGTTACTCATAATATGAACAATGTGTCCGTTTCCTAATAAGTTATTTAATTAGCGATACTAACGACACACAGAAGGTTCCGTTTCTGATACTCTTTTGAACAGATTTTCTTCTATTCATGTTTATTATTCTTAATGGTATATCTAGACAAAAACCTGATATAATTAACTCAAGTCATTATTTGGAGATTTAATCCTATGATATCACCGAAAAGGGTAAACATGAAAAAAAAAAGGTTAACAAAACTTAATAAAGAACCAACGCTTATAAAATGCAAAGTAAAAGTAACATCATTTAAAAAAAATGTTTATAAGGCTTGGACAGCCTATTTGAAGTTCATAACATCTGTTCTCATTATCATCCGCTTACAACCGTCATACATGATATTCGTATTAATGGAATAATCTGCCATTTAAACAAAAAAAAAAAACACCTCAATGTAAACCCTAATCCTAATTCATTGAATATTCATTATAGCTCATGAATCCTTATATAATAACACATAACACATAAGGACACTAAAAGATACATCCACTCGTCTACATTTAGTAGTGTTTTAACGCATTTTTTTGGTAAAAGTATTTGAAAGGGGCCATTGACAAAGTGTCAGTGATTTTTATTTCCCAATTCGATGACTTAAATATTATTTTATTTACTTTAAACACCCCTTTACTTTAAAGCAAATCAAAACAGGTATTAAATTATTGACAATTCTAAGAGCCTCATATTATACAACTTATGATTATGTTTTCGTACTTATATTCTTCAAGGAAGAAAGAGTGCCTGCTAAGAATGTGGCATTGATTCGTGCTATGCAAGATGAAAACTTATGTCAGGTCGGTCACTGGAAAAACCGAACAGGTCAGTGTCTCTTTGAGCCTATATCAGGGTTCGGCTCTAAGTCCGTATCTCTTCCTGTTAATAATGAATACTCCAACAGTGCATATACAGGGACCTTGGTTCTGGCTCTTTGATGACAACATTGTGATGGTCGGTGAGGATGGGCGTGAGGCCCAGAGCAGGGTTGAAAAGTGGCAAGAAAGACTAGAGAATGTTGCCTTAAAAATCAGCAAAACGAAAACTGAATACATTGCCCGTAATTATGGCGGTCTCTCTGGTCCGTTTCACTGAATGAAACATTCCTACCCGTCTGCTTTAACTTCAAGCACTTCGGCTCCCTCCTGCAAAGTATTGGCGACATAGACCAAACTGTACACCATCGAATCAATACACGTTGGATATAGTGGCGAAAGGTCACAGGAACGATATGCGATCCCAGGTTTCCTGTTAAATTAAAGGGACAAATTAACAAGACCATCACTAGACCTGTCGTCCTGTACGAATCTGAAAGTTTGCTTACAAAGAGAAGGGAGGAGAGGCGCCTGTATTTAACTGGAATGCAAATGTTGAGATAGGTGTGTGGTTTGACTTGGATGGACAAGGAGAGAAATTAACTTAGATATTTGATTCGCCTTAATAGTGGGAGGGGCAGGTGATGGTGTATAAAATCTTAAGAAAACTGTTAAGGCGCCTACGCAATTAACCTACGCAATCTTTTGCATCTGTCTAATTTTGCACGGCTGTTCCTAATAGGTGCATGATATGTTACATATGTGTCGATATTTTTACAATTGTACTTTCGAATCGGTACTGTTCCGCCATTACACGTTTTTTACCACATCGCTGCTTTTATTTTAATATTATTAAGATACAGTCTGTACAATAACGTTAGCAAAAAAGTTTAAGGTCCTGTTGGATTTTATGTTTTTTATTAATTGTACGTATAAAGCTTAATAGTTACCTATACTGTACTTATACTTTTCAAGTTATTGTAGGAAATTCTGTAATCTTTTTATTTTAGGTTTTGCCTCATTTTTCAAAGCCTGTTTGCAACTAATGTAAGCTTAACATATACCGACATAGGTAGGTATATATTTGATTTGATATATTTATATTGATTTGGCTTTTATGTTTTCTTGTCTAAACAATAATATAATCATCATCACCTTCTTATACTTATCTTAAATTTATTTGGGGTCGGTGCAATATATTTTCTTCTTCCATTCCACTCTATCATTTATCTCACTGCTTATTCCCTTCCTAGCCACTTCCTCTTTCACGCAGTCCATCCATCTTTTCTTTAGTCGTCCCCTATTCCTGTATCAGTCAACTTCCATACATAAAATTTTCTACACGACATTTTGTTCATCCCTTCGCATCACATGTCGATACCACGATAATCTAATGCTCCTCAACTTTTCATCCACTGGCACTACTTTCAGGCTTCTTCTAATCACATCACATGTCGAAATCTATAAAGGTTTCTAGGCTGTTAGGCTTGACAAAAAAACATAATTTTTTTATACATAAGTGAATAAATTAAACTTAATAGGCACTGGTTATAGGGTTGGCCTTATGGCACCGTTTCTTTTTTATTTCTATCCTCTTTTTGAAGAAGGTTTTTAGCGTGTTTTTTTGAAAGACAAACAAGCAAAAAGCCTCCTTCAAAGTCGTATTCATGGATGCTCTTGAATCCATAAACCAGTTCCGATAACGTAATTGATCATGATTTTTTTAACCTTGAAACTTGGTTAACCTTTGTCCCAATGTAAACGCTATGAATGTAGTCGCTTTGTTACTTAATTTAAATGTTTAAAAAATAAATTAACAATTGTGGGAGATCCGGTTTCCATCGCTTTTGATGTTTAATCTTATTTGCCGTTCACCGCTCCTGCATTTTTTCGCTCTTAGGGGTCATCATCATCAGCCTATCGCAGTCCACTGCTGGACATAGGCCTCTCCCATTGCACGCCACTTCGATCTATTTTCGGCTATCTCTTAGGGGTAGTAACGTAATATTTTTTGCCTTTATTATTCTTCAGTAAATAAAAAGAACAAAGAAAACGATTTATTTTCGCAGAATAGGCATACAACCAATAAATTTACCAAACACAAAAAAAAACTTTTTTTAGTTAGTAACATAATAAAAAAATAGTTTGCCGGTTTTACGTTGTGTCGTTGTCATATGACACTAACCTGACATATGGTTGCCACGTATCTCCGACCATGTTTATTTATTTTAATTATATTATTACAGTTTTACAGAACACATTAAAAAAGTAACGTACTGTTTAATATCAAATAAATAAGTTCAGGCTTATTAAGCCATATACATAAAAAATCATTCTAGTTGCTGAGGGTTGTACACCAGGTTCCAGAAAATAAGTGGACCCTCACTATACACTGTGATGTACATATTTCACGCCAATACTCATTTTTAGTGTATCCAAATACTCTATGCTATACAAAAATAGCATGATATTTTTAGAGTGACATATAACGTACCTACGTTTGGAGTTACTTTAGGTAAAAAAAAATAAGAACTTATTTTATGAACCATGAATATTAGCCCCATTACGGAACTCTAAAAAAAGTGATATCAAGGATCTAACGATAATAGTTTAATAGGAAGTAAAACGGTTATAAGAGCTTTCTCGAAGCAGGCACTATTACTGTTATTATACCTACGCCGATGACGTAATTGATGACCATTATTGATTTGACCTTGAAACTTGGTTTACCTTTGTCTCAATGTAAACGCTAGAAACGCTAGAAATAGAAAACAAATTTAAAGTTTTAAAAAAATATATTATTATGCAGTGCCGGACACCGGCAAGAGGCTTGCCCCTTAGTACTTAATTATTATTCGTAAAAAGTGGGCATTCAGCTGTCTAAGTGTGCCACGAATACTCACGTTAGATGGAAACTATTAAATAGTGCACGACAGCAGAACAAAAAATGTGCGTCTAAAAAAAAATTAAAAACAATTGTTATTGGAAAGTAACTCATATAATGGATGCGAACTAACAAGACAAGGATGGTTTGCACTCTTCGGCGAGAGACGTTCGTGCAGTGTCGGACGGAGATTGCAAGAAATACCCAGTCTTCAATCATGTTTATATATTTAAAAACAAGGGTGCCAATAATCAGAAACGAAGTATACCCAAATTTTGCAACGGCACTCGATTGTAAGTAATAAATCCCATAGACATATAAATTTAAATAATACAATATAGCATCATTTGTGGAAATTATTTATATTTATCATCATCATTACCACAAAACGTAATGTCCCATTATGTTTTTCTTGTGAAACCTTCGTATTCTTTGCTTTACCAACCAACCAACCTTAGTCTGTCGCTCTCAAAAGAGCGATATAAGAGAAATATAATATCCCCTAGGAAGAAGCATCCTCTATTTGCTGAATAAGTATTACATGAGACATATTAATGTTTTTCGGAAATAGCATAGTATCGTAGGAGGAGTATATTAATAAAAATATGCACTCTGAAAGTTCATAGGTTTTCTAGTAGTTCCAATATAGCAAAAATTAAACGGGATGGTAGTTAAAACATTATATCGATATAAACTGACTTAATTGACTAACCTGTTCGTGTACTTGTTTGCATGTGTATAAAGTCCCCCGCGACAAAGGAGTCATTAATAAGGTGTTGTCTTACATGTTGTGATTACATTTATTATATTAGTAATCAGTAATCAAATTCATATTCTATTTTTGAAAAATTTACTAAGTAAGTTCTCTGTTCAGTAATATGTAATATTAGGCATTTTGCCCTGTTTGCATGTATGTATTATTATATAAATATACTACAGATTATTAAACAAGTAACTGAAATATTATGTGGAAGCGCCTTATTATTAAATATATGGCTGATAGAACTAAACCGATTACATTCAGTTAGCATAATGAGGCTTTTGGAATATTTCATGTAAATAAATAAATGTCATCGACAAATGAACACAACACAACATATCTCGATCTGACACAAATTTTAGTAATGAATAGGTTAGTAATGAATTGTAATTATAAAATACGTTAGAAGGCTCAGACTCAGATTTTGCTACTCTTGGATTGCCAAATAAAATTATATTCTAGGGGCCAATTAATACATAAACTCACACCTTAAACTGAGGGACTTTCTGAGGGATAACAGTTCGATCCATTAGTCGCCTTTTACGGCCTTTTCCTGGCTAACAAAAATTATAGTTGAAAAACTGTTCTATAAAATATCATACAAAAGTTATCAAAAGCATGTGTTGAGGAAAACAGAAATAGAAATAGCACAAAATAGATTTACAAGTTACAAATCTTGTTGATAGAACTAAACAGGGGTGTTTACCAATGTTTATTAGCTTTGGCACTAATTATACAAATTGGGTCCTCTCTTAGTGCTTCCTGAGATGTTATTAGATGTTTTAAACAAAATTTAGTGTTTGCGTCATATATTATGGTATTTTTAAAGGTCCTAATACAAAATCTAAGTGCTGAGTCAATATACCCTTTATAGTTTTAAGGATTTAATAAATAAATTCATTTAAATTTGATATGCTGGTTAAACTGACTTTAACAAGACATTAAAGAGTTGCAATATAACAGTTAATATGTTTTATTTTTGGTTGGGAGGCATCAAACCAACGAATACGCTAAAGTCGTAGTAAGCTGATGAATATTCTATTTAGTTGGCCGCTAGGGATCCAATATATATATCCAACCTCTTCCTCATTACATTACCTACTTAGTGCTGCCTACGCTATTTTTACTGATGGCTATAAGTAGAGGGGGCTAATGAATAGTAATTAGTACATTTCCATGAAATATGAGACGGACTGTCTGACTGTCATCAGGTTCGTTTTATATCATTGAATTAGCTAAGCGGTAACATGTTACCGAAATTCATAACTTATATTTGAATGTATGAATATACTTAAATTTACGTATTACTTATTTGAGAATATTTTCATGAGCTACTCCCTCGTATTTTATGAACGGTTATTCCACTCTAGTCGATTAGGTTTACTACGGACCTCAGTAAATTGGAATAAACGGAAATGTTTTCATTCAATCGATTATCATATATCATTGACGACATACGAGTATTTACATTTCATCACAGAAATTCGCTACGTAGAAATTTGTATTTTACTGACTTTTTTTTTAAATTATGAATGTAAGTTTAGGGTAGCTATGCAAAATTGGTTTTATATATGTATGTATTTACTATTACAACATTGTATCATAATTGACTTTAAAAAAAAAAAACTTTTAATCGTACAAATGTGCAATTGAATAAGTTAATCGTTATTTCTGGTCGCGGGTCACCGCAGGAGGAAAATTGGTCAACAGTTGGCAGAGAAATTACTTAACGTACATAAACAAAATAGTTTAGTAATATCTAAGCAACAATTCATATTTGTGTTGTATACTTACTAGAGTTAATGCTGTCTTCGACGTCATGGAAATATAACGATTTTTCGTGGTGTGAAAAAAGTTTTGTAAAACTATTGTACAGCTTAATAGTTTTTAGTGCGGTGTTGCATGCAATGGTTTTGGTTTAAAATAGTCCCTGTTTTCTCTACTAGGTAAACCTACACCTATAAGTATAGTACAGTCTACAGAAATTCGTTTATACGGATTTTTATAAAAGGAATAGCTAAAATGATAGAAATATTGTATTATTGTAATCAGAATTCCAAATGATAAAACAAAATTTAAATTATGTTGGTGAGTAGGATAATATTTTATCGATATGCAAAAATAAGAAAAGTATCTGTAACATTCGAAGTCTAGCTTATATTTCGAAATGAGTTTCGCACTGCTAATAAAATATTATTTTAGGATATTCTTAAGTTCAATTATTTGATAAAACTAAATGAAGTAAATAATTTGTGTTTATAAATATTTTATATGAAAGCGCTAAGCGCTTTTAATCATAGATGAAAAAATCTTAGAGACAGATTCGACACATAAGTCATTATTATAACGAATGAGTGTTCAAAGTCGAAAACATATATTCATAATCAATTTTAAGCGCCTGTTACTGGGGCTAGAGCTCTGTTTTCCTGTTCCTCGAATCCTCATCTGAAACTTCCATAGCTCAGATTCCTCACCCTAAAAATTTAACTTTCTTTTTTCGTCTTTAAAATTTTTGTATATATATATTCCTTACTCATATTCCTTCTCTTTTCCCGTTTTAAAATTATTACATTCCGACAAATAGTCGGTCATAAAAGAAACTATCGGAATCAGACTTCGAATGTATATACATGTCATAGCCAGACCATGTCATGATGTGATTGACCACATCATGAAGTGGCCAATTCTATGATCTGGTCACAACCGGATATTATGAGAGCCGGTTATCGTTGTTTCATGACAACTCCAATTGTGTAACCTATTATTAAATTTACTCAATATTCACTTCTTATTTAAGATTCATCTACAAGTGCTACGGCAAGACAGCGCAAGTTTGTGAAGTTGTCCAATCCAACAATAATTGGGGAGGTGGGTTGTTTCTCATTAAAAATGAAAGCAGGCTTTTGTTCAGAAACGTTATAGCTTAAACGCCAAACTGAAGCATGTACAAATATAATGTAGGTCCGTACTACGTGTGAGTGTTACTAAATGTAAGCCCATATCGTAATAATACGACAACCATAGATTAATATTAAAAGTCTTTTATTTACACAGCGTCCTTTTTTTTAAAGTGCCTAAATATAGAGATTCATGTCATAATTGTAAATTGTAAATGATTGTCTAGGGGGTCAGAGGTCGTGAGAAATTATTAAAATTAATAAATTGATTATAAAATGTATTTTTTCGACTTCGAACACCCAAGACAAATATTTGTATGATGACCACTATTTTATTCGTGCCTGGGTATAATTTATCTGTAATATGTAAGTACATATACAAATACGTATATACCCGGTTACTATAATACAAACTTTGTGAAATGTCTGAAGTTATGACTATTCTTTCTCCCCTTTGCCCTTCCCTCAACTCCTTCCTCATCACCCTCAAAGATACGCAGAGCACTTACGACTCTTTGAGTTGCAGGTGTCTGTCTGTTCGTCTGCCCTTATATTATAAAAAATAAATAAAAATAAAGATATATATCAGTTTATTCTAAATAAAATAATCTTAATCTAAATCTTATCTAAATTTTAACATATAAAATAAAGATAATTCAAGAAGCCTGTATAAGAAACGTACAATCAGGCTTGTCGCGATTTTGCGATCTCTTCCAGGCAATCATTCGATGATTTGAAAACTTAAAGATCATATGAGAATACCAACTATTTATTATTAAATTTGAAAAGTAGTATGAAGGTAGTCAATAGGAATCTCTTTCTAACATTTATCAAAATATTCTGCGTTTTAATGTGTTAAATGGTAACGGTACAACTTACCTGACTCCACAGCTAAAGCAAGGAAAACTACGAACAAAACTCAAAATAATAAACATCATCGCGCCTGGTCTAGCTACAATTATATTTCCGCAGCATTATGTACTTATATAGTTGCCACAAAGCCTCTAATTGTGCCTCATTATGAACCACTAGACGATAAGAAGCCTGTTAAAAGAATTGTAATTATTTTAAGCGTTGTTTGCTATGGAAATAAATATGAAAGTAAATGTACAGGTAATTTTAGTGCTTAGTTATTAAAAGGTGTCGATTATGATATAATAGATACTGTGGACACCTAAATAATTATATTCCTTAAAGAAAAACCGTTAGACTTACAAGTATGAGAACACTTATATAGGATTACATCGACAATACATATAATGCTTATACACCGCAATGTAACGAAATCATACCACTATATAATAAGTTTTTTTTTTTTTTCATTCTTCAAGTTTTGGTTGTAGAAGGACAGAACATAAAAAAATAAAATAGTTTAGAACCTGAATAACATTACCAAAAAATTCAACATTTTAAATCATTTAAATCATATCGAAACTGGCAACGCTTCACGGCTGACTTAGTATAGTCACACTAAGTCAGCTGTGAAGCTAGTTGCATGTTTCGATACGTAGGTAGATCCTTTCGAGAAGAAAAAAGGCAAGAACCATTTTTACTTTTTTTTTACACTGCTCACAGAAACACGGTCGACAACCAATGCTTATATTGTGTTGCCGAGTGAGCAAGGGTACCGGAGGCCCGACTCCCCCCCTCGTCTTTCGGATCCCCTAAGCCACCCTCTAATCTTTCCCCTCCCCTCACCCCTCCCCTCTTTATCAGGGCTTTATCAGGGCAGCATGGGCACCGGTTGTCAACTACTCAGGTAACTAGTCTGTTTCCCTACAAAACAACTAAAAAAAACTCCATAGAAAATCTTTTCTAATTTGTTTTTTTGCCAAATTTCTGGTTATATTGTGTGTAAGCACAAGGAATATGTGAGGACAATGTAACATTTATTATTAAATATAACAAACGAGCACCTTATCACATTATTAATGTAATGGCAGTTAGGAGATGACCAGCCTCGACCGACGGCACGAGTTTACGTGCATGAGGCACGCAACAGCCGTCGTCCGAGTAGTACCTAGTGGTAACCATATCGAAGAGAGCCGAGTGATACTCCACCATGGGCAGTACATCTTAAGAATAATATGTTATTTAAGTAATGCTATTGCTTACAAACTTTTTATAAGAACTACCATTTATAGCTATATTGATCTAGTTTCATTCTTTGCTATCGTTTTTTTTTTAAGTGACCGTTTTTACTAAATTGAACATCAACAACTGTCATGTGTTTTCAGGGTTCCGTCCCACAAAAGGTATTAAAATTAACCCGTACATTAGTTGTCTGCCTGTCTGTATGTCAAGGCTCTTTTTCACCGAAAATTAAATCGCGTGGAGACATCAAACTTAAATTAATAACAAATAGTTATATCCGCAGTCTATTGAAGCAGTACAAAATGAAACTTTTAAATAAACGCCACTAGAAGTCACGGCCATTGATGCCTTCAATTAAATCTAATTGGATTATTTTGCAGGTGAAGTAAAACGTGTAGGTACTAACCATTGACCTAAAACCATGATATTTGGCAAGAAGCAAGATCTTACGACACAAGTCAAGGAAAACATCCTAAAGTCGTTAATTTGTTTTTATATAACATAAAAACTTTTGCTGTTACTAACTTATATTATGCGGTTAGAATGCCTTTGCATTCAAGTTTTTTTATTGAAAAGGAATGTGTAAAAATTTTTGAGTTAAAATTTCGACCTAAATTGTTTGTCAATCTAGGAAAGAAGATTCCGGGATTGACAAAAAATTTAGATAGAAATAGACTCGCACGTTTTCCGATTTTTGCAGAGCGTTTAAGGAGCGTTATATTTTTCGAGTGTACGTGTGCTTGTTATATGTTCATGTATACATACGTATGTAAGATGGCTTGACTGATTTCGACCTGTAAGGTAACAAATGAATCGTCTTAATAGTGAGAGTAACATGTTGTGATAACGTCACAATTTTACTTTTAGAGTTATGTGTGTGCCAAATAGAGATATCACTATATTATCACCATATTTAGAATCTGATTTCTTTTATTAGTATAACCTATCAAAAGAGCGTCAACAGCGAAAAAGTCTTCGACGGACCAATCCTATTATCCTCAATTTAAGACAGATATAAGTTCTGCTTACAGTCTGAAATCTAGACAGTCGTTTTTTGCAAGTTGCATAATTCAGTACCTACTGTATGTTTTCTTAAAAATAAATCTTTGTTCTTCGGACGTAACAATCGGAATCTAAAAAATGGAACAGTTGATCTTAGCTCAATCTATACTGTTATTATAAATTTAACTATAGACTACTAGACCTATATATGTATATACGATCTATTTATCTGCTACCGCTAAACGGCTTAACCGATTGTGATTAAGTTTGTATGTGGATACTTTTCGAACCCTGGGGAAGGCAATAAAACTTTTTTTTTTATCGACCTCCGCTAACGATAGCTAATGACATATGAGAATGTTATTATCTGACGTGCTTCAGTTGCTCACACATATGAAGCTGGTTGAAATTTGTGTAATTTTTTGTAAACGTAACAACTTTATTTAATACGGAAGACTAGTCTTCATAAGCTAAATGTAAAATACCTATATATTTTGGCATATATTTATGAGTTATCCACCTAATTCTGTATTCATATTAAATTAGTTATGAATAATATAAAACACATTTTTAATTTAACTCAATCGTTTAATATAGTAATAGTTTTTATTACTAACGTAAGAAGTATATATGTAGTAATAAAGTAGTAGTCATAAGTGTCGCGATTCTTCCTTTAATGTATTTTAACATCAAATATAATAATATCATGAGGGTCGAACATTTTTCCACTACGAACATATATATTTGTCAATTTCGAATACCTCTTCAGCAAGCCGTTGTTGTTTGTACTACGCTTCAGCATTGAACTATGTCAGTCACGTTAAATAAACACTAATGATCCACAAACTTAGCTATCACAAACATTATGGACATTATATGGAGACAAATGCTGTATTGCTTAGATTAAAAAGGCTTTCTATAATTGTATGTACATTTGCTGTCAACCACAGTATTCACTAACGAGTGTATATAATACTACTATACGAGTGTATATAAACAAATCATTGTAAGGGACTGACATTGTGAAACTGTTTGGTAGAATTTGTCCTTTACAGACTTTCGCATATTATTTTCGTTTACAATGTAAGAATATTTTATGCCCTTAAGCAATTTTTTTGCAAGTGTGTGTATGTACATACGTATGATGTTTCTTTGTCAAGCCCTATAACTCATTAAATGAAGAGAAAAAAAAAATCAACATACCCAAAATATGACTTGAGTATTGTACAAAGCTGATGATTGAACTGATTTCTATTATAAATTAGCCACTCACAGAAGTTTCAACTGCGTTTTCGTACACTGCTCAGTCTCAGTGTGATATTTAAAATATTATATTATAAGTCGATGTGCATATACTCTTTCCATACAAAAATAATTACATAATAATATCTTTTAGTTCCAGAGATAAGTTCATTTAAACGAACAAACAAATAAACAAAAATTTCTTTAGCTTCATTATATAAGTGTACATTTAAGTTTTCAAATCAAAACACCTCCCTATAGATTTCGTACGTGTTTTTTTCCAATAAACACTACTTACCTATGCGGAAATCTAAGGATCCAATTGTCATCTATTGAGTGACTTAGGAAAAGGTTCGACTTTTTATATAGTCTATTCACTCGAGAGCAATGAATCCGGGCCATATAAAGATGACCGAGCTCATCCCGAGCATGCTCAATCGGGTTGGTATCTTTGGAATCGTTGCTCTCGACTTTTCGAGTGTATTTTTATTAATCACACCTGTAAGAGATAGAACGTTATACCTTAATATTGTAATTCTACTATTTGGTAATAAAAAAAAAACAGTTAAATGAAAACCTCTTCCTTTATTAGAATTTTTTTTTTTTTTATGCGATACGAGCAGACGAGCAGACGGGTCACCTGATGGTAAGTGACTACCGCCGCCCATGGACACCCGCAACTCAAGAGTCACAAGTGCGTTGCCGGCCTTTTAGGTAGAGGTACGCTCTCTTCTTGAAGGTTTGAAGGTCGTATCGGTTCGGAAATACGGCGGGCGACAATTTGTTCCATAAGCTGGTTGTGCGAGGCAAAAAGCTTCTCGAGAAGCGCACAGTGGTGGAGTGCCAATCGTCCAGGTGATGGGGATGGATATTTTGTCGCGTAGGACGATGGCGGAAACCAGCAGCCGGTATAAGTCCGAACAATTCCTCTGAACACTCCCCATGATACAAGCGATAGAGGATGCAGAGTGAAGCTACATCTCTACGCAACGCCAAGGTGTCAAGTCGATCAGAAATATCTTGACAGTCGATGATGCGAGTCGCTCTCCGTTGAATGCGGTCAAGAGGCAGAAGTTGGTACTGGGGTGCACCTGCATAGAGATGAGAACAGTATTCCATGTGCGGCCGAACCTGCGCCTTATAAAGTTGCAGGCGGTGGGCCGGAGTAAAATACTGTCTCGATCTGTTTAGCACACCAAGCTTCTTCGAGGCTAATATGGCCTTACTCTCTAAGTGACCGCGAAACTGGACTTCGCTTGATATATCGACGCCAAGGATTCCGATACTGGCTGATGCAGTTAGGGAAGTGCTCTCAAATTGAGGTGATACGACCAATGGCATCTTTTTAGCGGTGAACGCGCAAACCTGTGTCTTCGTGGGGTTAAATTGGACTAAGTTAAGTCGACCCCAATCTGAAACTTTGGATAAAGAAGTTTCGATTTCAGACACAAGTTTGGATCGGCTTTCGATGACGTTTACCCGAGAAATGTTAGCGCGGCCGGTGTAAAGGGCATCACTCGTGCTATCGTCTGCATAGCAATGGATGCTGCTAATCTGCAGCATGTCGTTGATATGCAGAAGAAACAGCGTGGGTGATAGCACACAGCCTTGTGGGACACCAGAATTAACAGACTTCGAGTCGGAGCATGCACCGTCAACAACGACCTTGATGCTTCTGTCTGTAAGAAAACTGGTGAGCCAATTGCACAGTTTCTCGGGAAGCCCATAGGAAGGAAGCTTCGCAAGGAGCGCTTTGTGCCAGACCCGATCGAAGGCCTTCGCCACGTCCAAACTAACGGCCAACGCTTCCCCCTTGGTCTCGATCGCCTGTGCCCACCGGTGAGTCAAGTATACGAGAAGATCACCAGCTGAACGACCCTGACGGAAGCCGTATTGTCGATCATTGAGGAGCTGGTGGTCTTCTAAGTACCGGAGGAGCTGGCAGTTAACAATGGATTCCATTATCTTGGAGAACAAGGAGGTGATGGCTATGGGTCTGTAGTTGGACGGATCCGAGCGATCTCCTTTTTTAGGGATTGGGTGCACTAGAGCTGTCTTCCATGAGTTCGGGACTACGCCAAGAGAGTAGGAAAGCCGATAAAGGCGCGTTAAAACCGGTGCTAACTCTGGAGCACACGTCTTCAGCACGATAGAAGAGATTCTATCGGGCCCACTCGACTTAAGAACGTCGAGGGAAAGAAGCGCTTTACGCACTGCCCTTTGTGTAAACCGGACTTCCGGCATGCGGGTCTCGCACTGCGGTATGGTCGGCGGTGCGTTTCCCCCGTCGTCCAGGGTCGAGTTGGACGCAAAGAGTTTGCCCAGAAGATCGGCTTTTTCTTTAGCGTCGTGGGCCAACGAATTATCTCCTATGCGCAGAGGTGGAAGGGATGGCTTACAAAAGTTCCCCTGGACAGCTTTGGCAAGAGACCAGAATGCACGAGTTCCGGAGGGGAGACTAACTAGTCTCTCGCCAATTCTGCCGATGTGAGCCGACTTCGCCCCAGCAATTACTCTTTTGAGGGACCTGGAGGCAAAGTTAAATTGCTTCTTTAATGTGCTGGTCTTTACATCCCGTGCTGTCGCTGCATTAGCCCATGCTTGGTAACATTCCTGCTTTCGGCGGGACGCCGCTTTGCAGGTTTGACCAAACCAAGGCTGGGACTTGCCACCTGTGGGAATCAGGGAGAATGGAATGAAAAGTTCCATACCCTGAAGCACAACATCCGCGACAGAGTCAGCAACGACATTGGGATCATCCGGCGAGAAGCAAACCTGCCTCCATGGGTAGGATGCAAAGAATGTTCTCATTCCATCCCAGTCTGCTGACCTATAGTGCCATACGCGGCGACTGCCTGTAACACGCGGCCGCAGCGAGTGAACGAGTGGCACCATACTCCTAATCAGGCAATGGTCCGAAGAGCCAAGAGGGGCCTCAACGGATACTTTGTAGCCGTCAGGATGTGAGGTCAGCAGAAGATCCAACAGTGAAGGCACGTGGCTTTCTGCATCTGGGATTCGCGTAGGCGTTGCTACCAGCTGCGTCAAGCCATATGCCAAGGCGAAATCGTGAACAGATCTTCCCGCATGATCGGTTTTGCGCGAACCAAGCCATTCGGCGTGATGGGCGTTAAAGTCGCCAAGAATCACGATCTCTGCGGATGGGACCTGCTGGAGCACTGAGTCTGTAGCCATTTGGACGTGGTCGATGAGTCGGTCCGTTTCGGCATCACCGCTATGGGACCTGTAGAGGCATAGGTAGATGCGGGGATTGTCGTCGCAGTCTACACGTAGCCATAAGATGGAGAGGTCCCTACCATCAAGATTGCCGAGGCGGCGAGAAGTGATATCATCTCTAACGTACACGCATACACCAGCCTTAGGAACAAAGGAGTGTTCCAGTCCGTACCCAGGGTAGCAGAGGTAGGATGTGTCCGCTGGAGATGATATCTGCGTCTCGGTTAAAAAGAGCAAGGCCGGCTTTGCTGTCTCAAGGTGGTGGTGGACAGTGTCGAGGTTCGAATGTAAGCCCCTAATGTTGCAAAAATCCACGGTAAACGTGACAGGGGGTGCCATGGTATGCCTTCTCTTGCCCCGAGCAGATTTTGAGAGCGCAGTTGAGCCCCCCCCAGAGTACGAGGGGCAGCCTGGGCGTCCACGCTCAGGCATAATCCGTACTGAGGGTGGACGTCCAGGGGGGGATTCTCCAACGCTAGCGCTGGTACCCCCCTGGGGTATCCTTTTCGTTAACAGCGCTATCATTAGGGGGGTGGGGCATTTTGGGCCTCCGGAGACCTCACTCATTTCGGGGAAATGCAACGCAAGCGTTACTTCACAACCGGTTTTCTGTGAGGCCGTGGTATCGCACCGGTCGAGCCGGCCCATTCGTGCTTAAGCAAACATGGCTCTACCACTACTATAATATAGAAGAAGTAGGAAAGGTTGTAACTTTTAACGCATTTCTATATGATAAGATCTGCAATTTTTATCTTTTTCTTATAATAGGCTTAAAATCGGGGCAACTATTCGTAGGTAAATCACTCACACACACTTAACAGTGGTAGGGCCATGCTTAGGCACGAATATTACGGACTTTCAGAAAACCGGTTTAGACGCAACGCTTGCGTTGCATTTCCCTAAATTTAGTAAGGTTTCTGGCGCTCTGCTCTTTCCTCTCCCCTCATCCCCTTTCCCCTTTCCCATCGCCTCATCTAACCTCTCCCCTTCTTCCTCCCTGCATGCCCCAACTCTCAGGCAGGCAGCGTACTTCCGACTTTTGAGTTGTAGGTGTCCATGGACGGCGGATGTCACTTACCATCAGTTGACCTGTCTGTTCCTGTGTCCCCCACTATTATAAAAAGAAAGTTTGTTTCGTGTGGAAATCAAACCCACGACCTTTGTCTCAGCAATAAGGATCATTAACCACTATACCAACAGGCCATTTTTTTTATAGTGTGGAAACCCCCTCGGGCCTTCATCCCACCGGAGTTTTCGGTATAACGATGTGTCGGAATCGGACCGACTAAAACCACACGGTGTACCATACTCATACTGCGCTTAAATTAGGAGGAATCCGAGAACAGCTTTAGTAAGACATCCGGACCCCCCCTAACGCAAAACGCGGGCACCACCTACGGGTAACTCTCAATTAGGAAGTCGCCTCCTCGCGGCTGGCCACTATAGCGGGTAGAGGGGAAAGATCACAGAAGGTTGCGACCGCGGTAAGATTCCTGCCATTACCGTCCATGGAGCGTATGACGGCCGGTAGTGACAGATCCTCTCAAATTATTGCAGTGAGGACCCGACGCTGCGCCGCCCAAGCCGGGTAATCCGTGAGCGTATGCTGAGCCGAGTCCTCACTGCAGTCGCAGTGGTGGCAGACGGGACTCAATTCCCTCCTAGCGACTGAGTGCAGGTGCTTTCCGAAGCAGCCGTACCCGGAGAGAACCTGCGTCTGTCGGAAGGAAAGGGTCCCGTGTTGCCGCCCTGCCCACACGACGACGACCGGCTGGAGCGCCAATACGGTGGATAAGCCAGCACGTGGAGCCTCCAGCTGGAACGACCAACCAGCCATCGTGGCTCGGCGAGCGGCCTCACGCCATTCGCGTACCTTTTCGGGCGGGGGCTGATTGCCGCTACCCGCCCGGAAATTAGTCATCCGCCGATAAACTTCGGCGACCACTTCCGCCTCCAAGTCCCACGGGGGAGTTTCGACCAACGCGCAAGCCGCCTCCGCCGACACGGTGTGGTAACCGCGTATGACTCTAACCACCATGACTCTCTGAGGGCGCCAGAGGCGTGCCCTATTCGGTTAGAGCCTCCGCCCACACCGGTGCACCGTATAGTGCCATTGACCGGACAACCCCCATGTACAGCCGTCTTGTGGCGACGCTGGGTCCACCCAAGTTGGGCAAGAGTCGCCCAAGGGCGGACGCAGCGCCGAACAACTTTGGAGGCAGACTATACCAACAGGCCAATCATATCCGTAGTCATTTATGATGTTGAACAAAAATTTGTGTAATCCAATAATAGTTTTTCCAAGTCCGAGTGTTATATGTGTAATGTTAATAATTTGTAAAGTCCCCGCGACACAAGAATAATTCCTAATGCCTAGGGGACAATACCCATAAAAGTCATATTTTAAAAAAATACGACTTTTATAGGTATGGTCCTCTGAATGAAAAAGACTAGCTAAACTAAGATAAGAAAGTATATTTATAAACATTTCCCGATAAAATATATTTCCCGTATTGTATACCCCTATGTGGGTACCCCTAATGAAATCACAGTGCCATATCCATAAATTATGGCATGAACGTGATACCAGGTATTACCGTGCCATATAACGCAGACTCTAATAAATCTTATAAAACCGAGAACCCCAATCCATTTGTAGAAATAAATGCTTTCCCATCATAATAACATTTGAGTATTTCAATCTTGTATAGTTTCTTCGAAGGAAACAAATTGTTTGTTTTTATGAAATCGACTAACTATACGGTTATACTCTTTCGAATAAAAAAAATATATTTGGAAATCGGTCAACAAGTGGCGGAGAAAGCGCTTAAGACATACATAAAAAAACTACATACAGTCCAATATAAAATCTCCTTCTTTTTGAAGTCAGTTAAAGATAAACTTTAGTCTTTCTAAGTTGAGTACCCATCGTTAACTTACCCAACCAGGATTTAAACTGTACATTTTCCCCTGATCCTTATCCCTGTTCCCTGATCAGATCAGCCAGTCTACATATTACTAATATAATATATTTTATATTTCTTTCTCGGACACAAAACAGTTAGTAAACTAACTACTACTAACTAACTAGTTAAGTAAACTAAGCATTTAGCACTAATTTAATTAATATACCTAAATGTTAAAAATAATATTTTAAATACCAAGTCCAAAGAGTCAGGAGCTGAATGTTAAACTTCCCGAGTTACTTGTCTCTTAAATATCAGTTACTTACTACTTACAATAAATGTGTTGTAGAACTTGAAAATGAAGAAGATTGGGATTGATGATGCAGTTCAACCACAAAACAAATTACCTCTGACGTTGCAAACATAATCGAGAAATCAAATTTACTTTATCGCCTATTTATTGAAGTCACAGCAATTTATTTCACAATGTGGGCTTCGAAAGAAATTGTAGTGGGATGTGTATTTTTTTATCTTATCTGTAGTCCACACAATGTATAATATGTTTTGGTTGCGTTCAGAGTAAAGTAAATAAAGTGAAGATTTTGAAATATACAAGTAATTACAGTAGAAATTGTAATATTTTAGGCAACTGGTGATGTGGTAACCGCGTTGCCTAAAAAGACAAATGTGAGGACTAAACATAGTAGCATAGTATGTTTCCACGATATCTGTTACACGCGTGTATACTATATATACATTGGCTCTCTGTCTTTTAATGATTATTTTCTACAAGAAGATGATAGTGACATGTGACATGATAGTGTATTTTTTTCTATGGTAATACTTAAGTTTGTAATGAGCAATAAATTATTAAAAGTTTTCGCATACATCTACAAAGAAAACTTAAGAAATGAGGATAACAAAAGTGTCAACAACATCTGTTATATAAACCAAAGTAATGGATCGAGTTTGTTTAGGGTTTTTGTTCACTTACACTTATTCGTGGCGACGCAAGGGCTCAAGGCTCAAGGCAAAAGACACTTAGCACACACGACATGTTTGCATAGTGATTTGTGATGTCGATTGCCCTTTTTTATTAAAGTGTGGAAACCCCCTAGGGTCCGTCATCCCACATGGGTTTTCGGTAGAACGGTGTTAGAAATGAACCAAATAAAAAAAAACAACACGGTGTGCCATACTGCGCCTGCCGTAAGAGAGATCTGGGAACGGCTTTAATAAATCATCCGGACCCCTCCACTTTCGAGTGACTCTCAATAAGGCTGGCGTCCACACACACGCAGACGTCGCCTTCTCGCGGCTGGCCAGTCACCATACTCAAAGGCGGGCAGGAAGAATGAGTTGGAGGTGTCCATTTGCGGCGGTTGTCACTTACCATCTGATAAACCGTCTGTTCGTTTGATACCATACGCCATAAAAAAAAGAATATAACTTATAGGTATAACCCTGATCTGCTTGAGCTATTGCTTACACTTAGCATATCTTAATAAATGTATGTATATCTTTATATATAAAATATTTTAATAGGTTACTAATGAGTAGACCCAAACTTTCACACCAAACCCACGGTTTTAAAATCAGAGACGTTCGTTCACTCGTAACACATTCAAATAAATGAGGTGTTTACTTGAAAAAATCAAAGATGGCGTCATGGTCCATGGAATACCGACTAACATAGATCTCCTGTAATCCCGCCGTAACGGGGAGCTTACGCGTCATTGAGCGTTCACGCGTATTTCGTGATACGAAACCAATATAGTTAGCTTAATAAATTTAAAAAAAGCCCCAAAATATATTTCATAGAGTGAAATGCGAACTTGGTAGGTATTTCTTTTAAAGAACTCATTGAAAGCGTAGCTACCTATTAGTACTCGGTGTGTGATAAGCAATCATTGTTGTATCACCACAGTCACTAGTCACATTTAAAGGCTAGCCAGGGTATCAGTATCAGTTCCAGTTTTATCATCGGAGGTCTGCTAAATTGTCTACCTACTGCATTGTCTACTAGGAGCAGATACTGTAGTATGTACCTGTATCTGTTTCTGGTCGACGATGTTACTACTAGTAATACTATTACTTATTTACTAGTAGTAGTACTACTACTACTTATTTCTATTATATAAATCTCTTAAACATCTTTAAATGTGTACATACAATCGTATCAGTCAACAAATGCCTCAGTATATTAAACAACAAAACGCTGACAATAAAATCCATAAGTCTAAAATCAAAACATTGGCACCATGAAGAAAAGGAAAAGTTAGTAAAGCGCTATTTGAAAATTTGTGCGGATTTGAAATAAAACATTTTTACATTTCCAACAAACTGTGTGCTCAGAAAATATTTTTAAAATCTTCTTGATAGACATACTTCAAAACTTTTTGTTTTGTGAAGTGAAGTACATTAATTTTGTTACGTTGTTTTTGGTAAACTTGTCTTGCCATTTAGCCCATGTAGTCTGGTTCACATGTACAATTTTTTATAGAATTTTTCAAGTCTCCGAAAATTACGAACCTGGTGTCATTCGATTCGTATTGTCACGTAGAAAGTTTGAGGAAAACTCCGAATTGGAGCTGAAAAAAGTTACAAAAGTTATAAACAATTAAGTGAAAAAAAGTGTTTTTTTTTAACATCGCAAAAAGTATTGCGAATTTTTGAAATTTGAAAAAAGATCTAAAAAGATTAACAAATTTGCTAAAAAAATCCTCAGCTCCCGGAACTGTTGCTTCAAAAAAAGTAAGCTTTTTTTTTAATCTTTTTTTTTAATGTTTTTTCTAAACTGATAGTTAACATAAAAACCCCGATAATTAATAACTAAAACTAAAACCCTAGAATTTTTTTTACTTAGTAAAAGTAAAAAGATAAAAATAGATCAGTTTTTTTATTAACAATTGAAAATTATAAGATAAAAAAAGTAAGCTTTTTTTTTAATCTTTTTTTTTTAATTTTTTTGATATCTAATGGTTACTTAAACAAATAAAACAAATATTATAAATAAATACATTGTTTATGAGTAAATGGTTTTTTTTGTATTATATTTGTTGATAAAAAAATATGACTTTTTAGAAAAAAGCGTTCCTTTAAAAAAATATTTGTTGCTGAAAAATGCGTTTGATAATTAACAATCGGTTTTTACGACTAAATATAAAAATTAAGGAACCGTTTCTTCTCTAGTTTCTTCATTAACTCTATTGTTCTTTGCAATTTTCTGAAAAGATTATTTTTTTATTCCTTTTTTATATCCAACCGACTTCAAAAAGGAGGAGGTTCTCAACTCGACTGTTATTTTTTTTATGTTGTGTGAACCGATCGTGTGTGTCGGAGTGGTCCCATTTTAATTTGGTCCAGTTCTGACAATAGCATCAATGAGAAAACCATATAAGTCTTAAGTTTTGCATTAAGCATGTGCGTGAAAAATGGACGAATAACCCAATATCACGCCAACCGATTTCTATGATTCTTTTTTTATTGGAAAGTATGTACTTCAATAGTAGTTAGAGGAGAGAGTGGTCCAGTTGCGACAATGGCGTCCATAAGAAAACCATAATAGTCTTAAATTGTATGATAGACGCATTGAAGTCGGTTGTCTCCTTTTTAAAGTCCGAATAAAACTACATTTTTCATAGGGACATGATTAGTTTATGTGAGTTCAGTATAAAATTTAACTACTAATTAATTGTTTGTTGACTGTGTTTTACTTCTGACATTTTAAATTTATCTTTAGGCAAAAAAATGTTGACTAAATAACATAAACATAGTATATTTACTACTGTTACTATTTGAATACCGTAACTGGTGAAAGATGGAGAAACTTTGTTTAGTTATAACAACTTTGTACCTACATAATTCTCACCATTCTCGCAAATAAATAAATTATTACTATTATTATTACTGAAAAAGGCATGTCGTGATTTATTGGCAATTGAAACTATTAATAGAATAAATGGAGGCAAGAATAAAGATGATGTAAAAGAAAATAAAGAAAAGTACCGAGACACAATTAATGTGAAAGTGTGTGTGGAAAGAACGAAGATAGAAAAGTATGAATGGGGTGGTACCTGATATCTTTATATCAGGACTTCAGATCCTGTATTAGATTTAATTGTCGTGGAGAGTCTGGTTTGATGTCTCAAAAGGAGTAAGACAAAGATGTGTAACCTCCCCTTGGCTGTTCAACCTATTCATGGAAAGCTGAATGAGTGTAATGAAAGAAACTAAATGTGGATTGGACACGGGAGGGTTGCGTGTAAAGTGCCTCCTATATTCTGATGATCAAGTTCTACTTGCTTTATTAGATTAGAGATAATAATAATGGTGGAAAGAATGAATGAGAGTTTGAAAGATAAAGGTATGATTGTAAGTGCCAATAAGACGAAAGTAATGGTTTTTGAGAAGAATGAAGAGATGCCAGAATGTAATGTTATGATTGGAAATGAACGTGTAGAACAAGTAACACAGTTTGTATACATGGGGCATTTGTTATTGTAAGATGGAAGAGGCAAAGGAGATATTTAAAATATTTACCTCTATGTAAATTAAATTAGCTTCCGCGCTTACTTCGTTCAAACGAAGATAAGGAGATTATTTATATATATAGATTATGACTTATATTTTTTTTAAAACAATAAAAATCGTGCGCTGCTTTTTTTTAAGCAGAAACAACATATGAATTCGATAGTTGTTTTACTTTATTAATTTTAGTTGTACTTAAGCAATGTTCCAAAACTCGGAGCAAATATTAAGAAAAAAAAATGTTGTCGTAAGGAAGTCTCCCCTTTTCGTTCTGTTCCTTGAACGTTAGGCAGGTACATTAGCTCTACCTATTCCGATCACTGGTAATAAGTTATGAAATAAAATAAAATTTTGAGTCATTTTGAAACCATACACAATAACTATTTATCATAGGTTGTTTCTATCGAGTCTTCGTTGTTTAGCGTCCTATACGAAGTTTCCAATAACATTATTTTGAATTCATATTTTTAATATTCGCAAGTAAGTAAGTAGTATTATTACTAAAGCTGCTAAAGCTATCAATAATATAACTTTCAACTTTATATTAGATAACATTCGCATAGTTTAACCGATTTTTTATATAAAAATCTGACAGTTTTGAAATGCATCATGCCCTTTCATTTAATAACCCAATGCGGTATTTTTAAAAACATTCGATTGTTGTGTCCTTCACCCCCAAAAAATGTCTAAACAACTGAATTGATTTGGATCGACCACAGCAAAAATACTCTCGATTGAATTAAGTACCTTTCAAAAAAAAAAAGACCCCACAAACACATAAATAGGCACCTCAAACTTACAACACGTTTTGAGTGTTTCGGACTGTCGTGGCGAACGGACGTGCTTGCGCTCCGACCGCCATCGTACGGGCGCCCCTAACACTGCTTATTTTAATATTTAATATTTGTTAAATATTATTATTTGCACCCGAATTGTACTTGTACATTCGGAGGCGAATACCTTCCCCGAGAAGGCCAGCGTGTGAACCTTCGCCGCGATGTGGGGTCTCCGACCCTAACCTCAACGGTGATGGCAAACATGCCAAGGCGCCACGAGGACGGATCCACCAACATGAAGAGAACCAGCAGCGAAGAGAAAGGCTCGACCGACGCAGCGCTGCAGGACCAGCGACAAAAATACCAGGGCGCCCTGAGTATTTTCAACTCCCTTCGAGAGAAGGGAGAAATGTCGCAGGGTCTGCAGCGCTGGTTGGAGGCGTACTTGAGTAATGGAAGTACATATTGGCGACAAGAAAAAGGAGGACCTCACTGCCCAGGATGTACACATCCTGACAGCGGTGGGGTCAGCACTGCCGCCTACCGCAACGCCTATACCAGGCAAACGGAGGCGGGAAGAAGACCCGGAGCCGCAAGCGGCGAAGAGGACGACAGTAGAGGCTTCCCTAACCTCGGACTCCGAGGAAGGGGATAGCGAGGAGATGGACGTCCAAGTCCTCTCCACCTCGCCCGAACCGACTCCAGTAACGCTGGAAGTCGAACGGGCCCCTACGCCTACACCCATGCCAAGGACAGCAGCAGCTGTACTTGCCGCACTACCACCCCAGAAACCCATAAAAACTCAGAGGCCCATAACAACAAAACGGCCCATAACAACACAAGGACCTTCCAAGGCGCCCACTACCCAGACGTCCACAAGGAGACAACCAATCCTTGTAGTGGACCGTCTGGAGAACTGGACGTCCCAAATGAAGGAGTTGACCGCCAAAATCGGTCACCCACCCAGCGTAAGGCCCTTTGGGAAGGGATTTAAATTCACTCCCAAAAAAGACGCTGAATTCCGAGTCATTCAGGCTCACCTGGATGACCTCGGACAGGACAAGGCGCCTTATTACGCCATCGCCCCACCGCACCAGAAGCCCCTGAAAATGGCTATCCGGGGCTTACCTGCGGACACTCCCACAGAAGAAATAGTGGAGGACTTGACTAGCAAGGGAGTGCCAGTCATGTTTGCGAAGCATATCCGTGCTCGCACCAGCAGACCCGGATGCATCTTCTTCGCAGAAGTGGAGAAGAGCCCGACCGCAGCCAAGGCCTACAACATTGACGAGGTCTTTCTCATGCTAGGCGTCGTCATAGAGGCCTGGAGGGGCAAGAAAGGACTCTCTCAATGCCACCGCTGCCAAGGCTTCCGCCACAGTTCACAGAACTGTCACAGGCGCCTAGCCTGTGTGCGATGCGGTGGCGAGCACCAGGCGCACAACTGCCCTCGACCAAAGGAGGAGCCACCAACGTGCGCCAACTGCCAAGGCCCGCATCCAGCCTGCAGTGCGCCTTGCCCAGTCTACAAGCGGGAAGCCCGCAACAAGAAGGCGGGACTCACGCCGAGGACTGGTCAAGGTCATCGACCAACCAAACGTGGTCGTCGACTCGGCACCCACCACGCTGATGGCCGAAGCAAACCCGGGGTCAAGCTCCACAAAAAAGCGGAGAAGGCACCGAAGAAAGAAGGCGGCCCAGGAAAAGCCACCCACACCTGCGGCGGCACCCAAAAACTGCAGCCCAGCAGCCAAGGACCCGGAAAGGGACCAACTCGCTGCCTTGCTCATGCTGTTCGCACAGCAGGCAGTTCGGCAGGCGAGATCAATACGACAGGACTGCTGCACAACCTCACTACCAATGGATAAGCCGCTCAGGGTGGTTCATTGGAACGCGGAGACGCTGAAATCCAAGATAGGCCTACTACGCCTATTTCTCAAGGAACAGCGGGTCAATATCATGCTGATAAGCGAGACCCACCTGAAGGCCAACAGGCCACTCAAGATCCCAGGGTACCGCCAAGATGAGGTCTCGCCAAGAGGCGAAGCATATCGTGGACTCGCTGTCCTAGTGAAGAGGACAGTAGTGCATCAACCCGTCGAACCGAAGAAACTCGATACCATGTATGTGCTTGGTATCGATGTCCAAATCGGCAGGCGGGAGATGCGCCTCTACGCGGCCTATCGAGCTCCGAATCAGAGAGCCCACGTCGATGAACTGCGGAACCTTCTCCAACATACAACGCCGACCATAATCGCTGAACGCAAAGCACCAAGCATGGCACAACACCACCAACAACGCAATGGGAAATCTCCTTATGCAAGACTCCGATATGCATAATTATGAAATCGCTGGCCCAAGAGAACCCACTAGATTGGACCCAGCGGGCTATAGTGATAGCTTACTGGACATCATAGTGTTCAAAGGACTAAGAGCACCTCCAGTACAGGAAGTGCTCGAGGACCTACCATCGGACCACAGGCCGGTGCTACTCGTGTTCAGGGAGCCCGCGGCTACGGTCGGCCCACCGAAGCCCACAGTCCACACAGACTGGAGGGCTTATCAAGAATCCCTAGCGGGCTACAGCCGCCCTACGGTTGTAAAAACGCCAGTGGAAGTCGATGAAGCCGCCGAAGAAATCACCGGAGCTATCCAAGCCGCACTTCGGGTCTCCTCGAGCACTAGACCGAGCATCGAGCGACAGAACCCTCTGCCCGCTCGGCTCTGTAGAGTGCTCGAGGAGAAGCGAGAGGCTAAGAAGCTCTGACAAGACCTGATACAACCGCCTTACCAACTCGTTCAAGGCTGCTCTTTGGGAGCACAGAGGTGACGCATGGGTGAACTTCCTTATAGATATCGAGGACGAACAGCCCTCGGTACACCGACTCTGCAGGCAACTGACTGCAGAACCTAACCCCACGCGCCCCCTGTTCGCTGAGGACGGGCAAATACGCTACAAAGCGCAAGACCGTGCCGAGATCATCGCGAACAGCCTCGAAAAACAGTTCACACCTCACGACAATCAAGACGAGGACCACACTCGGGAGATAGAGGCGGCAACCCATCTCTACCTCTCGAGGCCCCTCGCCCAGTCTGAGGGTGAACTGCTCGTAACACCGAGCGAGGTTGCTGCGATGATCAGGAAAACCAACCCACGGAAAGCACCTGGTGAAGACGGAATACCGAACACTGCACTGCAGCGACTTCCACTGAAATCACTCATAGCGTTGACACAACTGGTCAACGGTATCCTGAGGACCAGCTACTTCCCTAACATCTGGAAGCGGGGTCGGGTTATCGTACTTCCGAAGCCCGGCAAGGACCTCAGAAAACCGGAGAACTACCGGCCCATCACACTCCTCTCGACGACGTCCAAGGTGTTCGAGCGCTTACTGCTAGTAAGGGCTCAACCCCACATCCGGCTGAGGCCCGAGCAATTTGGATTTCGTCAGGAGCACTCCACCACGCTCCTGCTGATTCGTGTCCTAGACGAGATGGCGACGTGGTTGAACAAGGGCGGGAGCACGGTGACCGTGATGCTCGACATGGAGAAGGCGTTCGACAGAGTGTGGCATGAAGGTCTCATCCACAAGCTGTCGACATCGTCTCTACCACGAAAAGTAGTCGCGATCATCGCATCGTTCCTGACCCAGAGAACCTTCCGTGTGGCTATAGAGGATACCACATCGGAAATCAAAACCATCAGTGCCGGAGTCCCGCAAGGGAGCTGTCTGTCACCGGCCTTGTACGCCCACTACACGGATGACATCCCTGTAGTCGGAGACGTCAAGCTGGCACTGTTTGCAGACGATGCCGCGTACTTGTCAAGTTCACGCCACGCCGCACACGCTGCACGGAAATTGCGCCCCACACTCGAAGCCCTTCCGGGCTGGCTGAAGCGATGGAGGCTCAAGTGCAACGTGTCGAAGACCCAGGCGATGATAACAGGTATAGCACACTACCCGCCAAACCTACGTCTGAAGGAAGAGGACATACCATGGTCCCCAAAGGTCAAGTACCTGGGAATTACCATCGACAGATCACTGTCGATGAATCACCACGTCGAGACCATTACAGCGAAGGCCAGAGCTGCGCGGACGAAGCTGCGTCCCCTGCTATCCTCCAGACTACCAGTAAGTGCCAAACTAGGCATTTACAAAACATATATCAGGTCGCGCCTCACCTACGGTACAACTTGATAGCAGGGACATCGCGCCAACGTTTGCAGGCTGTAGAGAACAGCTGCCTTCGCATGGTGGTCAACGCCCCCAGGTACCTCAGGAATGCAACAATCCACCGAGACCTCAAGTGGGAACCTATAAAGGAGTTTGTGAGCAGACTCGCCACGGGGATGTTTGAGCGGGCTGACCGCTCGTAACTTCCCCACCTGGTAGGTATTGCTCCGCTCCCACATCCAGACGATACAACACTCATCCGGAGGCGACTCAAACGCCCCGCTCGGGAGCTCATATCAGTTCCTTCGAGCGGGGCATTGGCTTCGCCATCGGATGCAGATAGCCAACCACCGACCTCTCGCAGGCGGCTCGCTGGACCCCTCTTCAGAGGAGCGATCGGCAAGCAAACCTCGAGGCCGGTGAGCTAACTCCAATGACCGGCTCACAGTGGTGAGCTGCGAGGAAAATCACTATAAGGAGCCCAGTGCTTCAAATAGTCTCCCCACCCCCCTCAACAGGGGTGAGATGATACCAGATGATGACAACACATTTTGTTCTTACGTCGGGGGTTAAAAACAAAATATGTTTTTATTGAAATGATCATTTCGTTATTTTTGATCAATGGATTAATATAAATAAACTACACATGAAATATGGAAGAGACATCATGACCTTTCATAGATGAAAAAGCAGCAGACAGTTTTCAATACAACTACAGGTGAAATTAATATCATACATTGTAACACATACTAAACATACAAAGCTTACCGTAGCGTAGATAACAACCACAAAACGACCACACTTGCCTCCTTGTAGATATTTGACCTAGAAAACATGTTGGGACTATAAACGTCGTCACAACTTGCTTAGATATAAATTGATGACGCCTACAAAGGCCACCACTGCGTAGTAAGGTTTATTTATCCAAGCGAGGCCTTCCAGATAGCAATTTACCAAGATAAATAAATAAATATTTCATTAGAAGTACGGCTTCTAAGTTTTTCTATTAGTTACGATCCGTCTTTCAGTTCGTTTATTTTAATAGTGGCAGAGCCATGCTATGGCATGGCGCCTCAGACCGGTGCGATACCATGGCCTCAAATTTTTATTAGAATGCAGTTTCACACTGAATCAGTGATTATATGCAAGGCCGGAGGCGATCAAGAAAGGAATTACACTAATAAAAATATTATAGAAGGTGTTGAAACTATATAAAATATATAACTCAGCTCCTAGGTTACTCACCTACTCTCTTCCTTAATTTTAAATTACATACGTAAACCTTAATCAAAAACTACACATAGATTTACAGCAAAACTCGATAGATAACGAAGCTTTCTTTCTTTAAGGTTAGAACTTTTCATTTTACAATTCATTTTACTAAGAATATTCTATTTTCATGATCTTACCCAGCGGCAACTTTAAGTTCAGACGAATAGCTGTGACCTTATTTATCTACTCAAAGACGGTCGTTCCCATTTACGTCCCCTCACTCCTTTACTTTCAAGTTATGTAAACAAAACACTCAAAAGAGCGACTCAGAACTATTGGAATTCGTCATCGGGTACAAAAGACCCTAACACTCTCGGAGTAGTTACGAATATACGAGTACAAGCATTATATTTATATGTCAGTATATTGTATATATTTTATAGTATTTCCCTATTTAGTTAGACAGGAAAAGGTTTTATCAAATAGGTTTCTGAATTATCCATTTAACAAAAGATTTTCTAAAGAATACATGAATAATTCACAAACTTGTATATTAGTTTAATTATAATCGACTTCAAAAAGGAGGACGTTTTGCAATTTTTTTTTTTATACTATAGGGGGACAGACGAACAGACGGGTCACCTGATGGTAAGTAACACCGCCGTCCATGGACACTTGCAACTCAAGAGTCGCAAGTGCGCTGCCCGCCTTTGAGGGTGATGAGGGATGGGGGATGCAGGGAGCGGAAAGAAGAGAGGAGGGATAAGGAGATGGAAAAAAGGAGAAAGGAGATTAGGGGAGAGAAAAGGGGGGAGGGGGAATTAGGCCTCCGGAAACCTCACTCAATTCGGGGAAATGCAACGCAAGCGTTACTTCACAACCGGTTTTCTGTGAGGCCGTGGTATCGCACCGGTCGAGCCGGCCCATTCGTGCCTAAGCATGGCTCTACCACTAAAAAATTCTACTGAAAGTTGTGTATGAGTTATTTTTGCCGTATGTGAACCGATTTTAATACTTATTTTTTATTAATACTCATTGATTATACTCAAAGTCGCCCTTACTTAAATTTGTGAATTTTCAGTAAGAATATTCCACCTCTAGTTTGCATAGATGGATGCACATGCATCTTACATATGAGTAACGCTGTCAACGACTGTTTAAAATCTAATCTGAATTACTAAGGGTATCCATTAAAACATAAGTCCCCTTTTTAAATAAAAAGCTTAGGCCACATAATTTTTATAAAACCAATTATAAGGTAGTAAATACAAATGAAAAATGTCGATGAAAGCTGAAATTAGGTTGACCGTCAATTTATTTAGACGAAAAACGTAATGTAGAAGATAGCCCTGAGGGATAGGAGAAAATAAGCTTTCATTTTTAAATTAAGTTTCGTATTTGTATAGGTATTTTTTTTTTATATACAGGGCGACAGGCGAACAGACGGGTAACCTGATGGTAAGTGACAATCACCGTCAATATAGAACTACAACTCGAGAGTAGTAACTGCGCTGCCTGCCTTTAAGGGTAATAAGGGTTAGAGGGATGCGGAGATGGGAAAGAAGAGAGGGGGGTGAGGAGATGAGAAAGCGGACAGGGGAGATGAGGAGATGGGAAAGGAGAGAGGGAGGGGGGAGGAAATGGGAAAGTGGAGAGGATAGAGGGTGGATGAGGGGAGAGGAAAGAGGAGAGGGGGAGTTGGACCTCCGGAAACCTCACTAATTTCGGGGAAATGCAACTCAAGCGGTCCTTCGCAACCAGTTTTCTGTCATGAAATTTTAAACGTTATGGTGTAAACAGGTTTAGGGTTAGTTATATTGTTATCTCAAGTTTTTCAATAATGATGGTAAGCGATTATTGGAGCCTATAGAAACAATACTGGCGGTCATATTTATTTTAATCATTCGTTCCCTGGGCTTTACAATACTCGCCAGGAACAGCACTATACGGTACAGAATTACGGAATATATCTATTACTTATTAAAGCATAACAAAACTTTGATCTGAGAACACTCCATCAGACATTACAACCCTCGATTAAATATGTCGGAATGGCTTTTCACGTCCAGTTTTAATGCGCTAGACGTGCCCGTAGAGTAATAGTGGAAACGTAAGCGTAAAAAAGGCATAAGCGTGAAATATTTTCGAGCTCACGCCTTTGCTTCGCGAGTTTCGTTCTCAACTAATAATATATCATATAACCATAGTTAATAATAATTAAATCAAAAATCTTCGTAACATGTTTTTTTTTTCTTTTCAAATAACGCATTCCAAAGAAGCATATGAGAAAGGAAGAATTCGCATGGAATGAGTAAGACTAGAATTATAAAATAGAAAAGTAGTTGCTTCAGAAATGATTAAAAAGAGTATAATATAGTGGCTATAACTTTTAATATATTCTTTTAACATATTATGTTAAAAGGTCACAAAATTAATAAATATTACTTTCAAAGCATAAAAATTGAGTGAGAAAAATAATAAGAAAAACATTTCAGAAGAAAATATTTTAGTGATCCTATTTTTATTACGATTTCATATAGAGCAAATACTAATAAAACATTGTGACTACGACTCCAAGGGTCTGCCAGGTGTGATCCGTAATAAAACAAATAGTATAATATTCTAAATGTTTATTGGGTGTGGAATCGTCCTCAAACAAATAATTTACCAGTTTAAGTATCTGTCTCGGATACTCTTGTAAGCGCGATTCAAAAAACAGTGATCACGCCATCTATCGACACTTAACTAAAACTATTTTTGAACAGAATAATGGATACTTTTACATACCGCCCACCAAGGACACGTTGCTCAATGTCCTTCTAAGTATAGCCGCCCACCATGTAATTGGGCATGTAACTTAGTTATGAACTATCATTAGGTATCAATACAATTTATGTATATCAGTTTATGGCTGGTGACAGTAAATGTAACAACAATAACCAATAAAACAATAATAAACTAATGGAACAAACAACGAAATAACTAGCGAATCAACAATTGAAACCATCCATTATCTATACATACAAAAACTTTATCACATAATTCTACTCATTACAAACACAATAAACCAAAAAACATCATCATCCTAAGATATCTCCTTTTACAATTTATATTATAAAGCACTAAACTACTCAGTTACAGGGAGTACGCACAATTTTGACACTGGTCTTTTAATAAGGGAATTTTTTGTACGGATGGTAACTACTCGCGCAATCGAATCAGAACCTGGATGCGTCTGTTCGACCCTCCCCAATAACCATTTGCCGGGAGGCAAATCGTCCTCTTTTACCAACACTACCGCTCCTATTGATGGCTCCGGGGTCCGATAAGCCCAACGGTGTCTTTGCAAAAAATTATGTAAATAATCCTGTGACCACTGTCGCCAAAAGTCTTGAACCATTCTCTGAGTAAGCTGCCAACGTCTGAGACTGGTAATATTGGATCTTTCAAAATTACTATCTGGCGCTAATATGAGAGGTTCTCCTACTAAAAAGTGGCCTGGGGTCAGCACTACCAATTCGTTCTCTATTTCCAAATACGATAGTGGCCTAGAGTTAAGACAGGCCTCGATTTGGCTCAATACCGTGGATAACTCTTCATAAGTGAGAGTTGAATTGCCAACAACTCTCCTAAGATGGTGTTTAGTGGATTTTATCTCTGCTTCCCACAAACCTCCAAAATTTGGAGCATGAGGTGGGACAAACTTCCACTGAACGCCATTATTTGCAAGGTCCTCTGCTATCTCGGGAAGGAAATTAGATTTCTCTTCCTTAAAGAGCTCTTGCAACTCACGGGCGGCACCAACAAAATTAGTACCGTTGTCGCTGTGTAACTCTGCACAACGACCTCGCCGCGCCACGAATCTTCTAAAAGCTGCTAAGAATCCCTTTGAAGACATGTCACTAACGACCTCCAAATGAATGGCCCGTGTAGCCATACAGATGAACAATGCTATATAACCCTTGTAGGATTTATTTCCACGTCCCTTAGATACCCTAACGGTTATGGGACCAGCATAATCCACCCCAGAGATAAGAAAAACCTTATTCGGTGTCACTCGTGGAGAAGGCAACTGTCCCATTAATGGAGCAAATTTAGCAGAATATCGTAGACAAATTACACATTTACGAAAATAAGACCTAACTAACAGTTTGAGACCAACTATCCAATAAGTGGATCGCAGGTAAGTGATCATTGCTTGAGGCCCTCCATGCATCGTTTTATTATGGGCATCTGCTATTAGAAGTTTCGTAAGAAACGACTCTATAGGTATAAGAACGGGGTGTTTACGGTTATACTCTAAATTAGACATCTCCAATCTGCCTCCAACGCGTATTTTTTCTCGTGAATCTAGAAATAAATTCAGAGATTTAAATTTACTCTTTTTTGAGTCTAAATAGCCCTTTTTCTTAAGCTCTTCTATTTCTGCTGAGAATTCCTCTTCTTGACATTTTCTGATACAAATATTCATCGCTTCCTCTAATTCCTTGGTGGACAAATATTTACTACAGTGCCGATCTGTCCCTTTCCTAAGGTTCAGAAACCTTCTGCAGTAAGCGATCACTCTCACTAGTTTTTGAAGCGAGGAAAACCTGTACCAAAACGTAATATCTACTGAGCTTGTTGTGTGTACCTTAACTTCTTCTAATTTGGTAGCCAAATCTATTGGTTTGTGGTATTCGATTATAGGTTGACTCAAAAACTCCGGTTCATTTAACCATATAAATGTATTGCTGAGTTCTCGTGGAGCTACACCTCTCGAAGCGCAGTCAGCCGGGTTTTGTTTCGATGGCACGTATGACCAATGCTTAGTATCTAAGGTATTTAATATTTCAGCAACGCGATTTGCCACAAAGGTCTTCCACCGACAAGGATGACTATTTAGCCAGGCGAGCACAACTTCGGAATCCGTCCAAGCGTGCAGATTTGACGTGTCAATCGCGAGCACCTTAGCAACCTCGACAATCAGTTTAGCCACAAGAACAGCCCCGCACAATGCCAATCGTGGGATAGACACCTGTTTTATCGGAGCCACCTTAGTCTTTGCGGTAACTAAAGTCACCTTTATGTGACCATTTGCATCCACAACTCTTACGTACACCACTGCGGAATAAGCCATTTTTAAAGCATCAGAAAAACCGTGTAGTTGTACCTCGACGTTACTGGAAATCGTATTATACCACCGTGGGATTTTTATATTCAACAAGTAAGGTAAGTCTTCACGATACGTTTTCCACTCTTTCAATAAAATACTTGGAACCTCTTGATCCCAATCGATACCTGCCAACCATAACTTCTGTATCAATATTTTTGCCAGAATGATACTGGGTGCTAACCATCCCAAGGGATCGAAAAGCCGTGAAATATCAGATATAATTTTCCGTTTACTGATAGGTTCTTTTGGATGTGGAAGATCCACCGAGTACTGAAAAACGTCTGCCTGCGGATCCCAGGTGAGTCCTAATATTTTTGTTAAATTATCTATTTTAATAACAACCTCTTGATGACTATCATTAGCTCCTTCCCTCATTCTACTTATTAAATCCTCACTATTACTTATCCATTTTTGCATCTGAAAGCCTCCCTTAGACAATATATTTCTTATTTCTATGTAAATTTTATTAGCATCCTTTACATTTTCAGCTCCTGTCATTAAGTCATCCATATAGAAATCATGACGTATTATGTTTGCAGCCATTGGAAAATCCTGAGCTTCATCATTAGCAAGCTGATGCAACGTTCGTACTGCTAAAAAAGGTGCTGAAGCTGTCCCAAAAGTCACCGTAATCAATTCAAGTTCTTCTATACTATTTTCAGGACTATCCCGCCATAAAATGCGCTGAAACATTGTGTCATCTCTTGCGACTAAAACCTGCCTATACATTTTTATTATATCGGCGCTAAGACAAATTGGGTGTCTTCGCCAACGCATGACTAAATGACGAAGATCATCTTGCAATGTCGGTCCAACCATCAGGTTGTCGTTTAGCGACATACCATTGCTATCTTTACAGGACGCGTCAAAAACAACACGAAGCTTAGACGTCTGCTTATCTTCTTGGATGACCGCATGGTGAGGTAAGTACAATCCTCTATTTTGTTCCGATTTTCCTATCTTTACCGCATGATTTGACTCCATATATTCGTGAATTACCTTAGTATAATCATTTTTTAATTTCAAATCCTTTGACAGTCTTACTTCCAGATTTTTAAGTCTCTTTTCAGCTATCAATTTTGACTCGTTGTCTTTAGCACGATCAACACTATTGCGGAACGAAAGTCTTACAACATAGCGACCAGTATTATCTCGCTTTGTGGTAGCTGCTAAGAACCTTTCGCATTCAATTTCTTCTTGAGTGAGCATTGGCTTATTTAAAGTCGGCTCTGCCTCTAATTCCCAGAATTTTCGTAATTATCATCTTCTTGCACGCGAGTATGCATGACGGTAATACAAGAAACCGACTTTATATCACTTGTATCATTCCTTTTTACAGCTCCCAAAACAATCCATCCAAAAGCAGTATCTTGGGCTACTAGGGATCCAACCTTTTTGATACCAACACGAATAATTTGGTTATATATGTCAGCACCTAGTAAAACATCTATTTTATTGGGGCTATGATAATCAAAATCGGCCAAATCCGTGTCACTCAAAGCATCCCATTCAACCCTAGTTGTTTTAGCAACCGGGAGAAGAGAAGTGATTGATTTTAACACGTGTGCATTTACCTGCAGGTTGAACTCTGGATCCACTCTAGAGCGTATCTTAACGGTAACCGTGGATTTTGATATAACTGTTTTATTACCGCCTACACCCGTCACTAAGTGTTTTGTTGAAGTTTTCTTCAACCCTAAATACTGAGCCATAGTTTCAGTTATAAATGATCCTTGTGATCCCTGGTCTATTAAAGCACGTACCAAACGATAAACTCTATGCTTCGACTCAGCCTCAACTATGGCCGTGGGTATTAGTACTGTATCCGTACAGATCCCTGTCGAATGGCATGAAACTACGTGCTTATCAGACCCTTTTGCTTGTACAGCAACCTTGCCTTTACCTACTGAAGTATCTTCAACCAAACTCACCTTGTCAGCAGACGTCGGCATCCCACTCACGAGAACTGCACCAGAGTTCTCACGAACAGACCCAGAACCACCACTAGGGTGCAGTAAAGTATGATGACGTTTTTTGCAAACATGGCACCTGAGGGTATTTCTACAATGCTTAGCTGAGTGATTTTTAGCTAAACAAACAAAACACAATCCATTCTCCTGAACATAATTGCGACGAGTATCATTACTTTCCTTGGTGAATCCTTTACACATTGTTATTTTATGGTGACCAGAACAATAACCACAGATGAATTCTTTTCCGTCTTTCTCTACCACATGAAATGACCGCGAACTCCTAGTGTTATTAAATTTAGGTTCTATGTTTTCTAGGCCACGAAAACGACCTGTTAAAAAATTAATAAAATCGGTAAATTTTGGCAATTCGTCACCAGGAACCGACGCTATATGCAACTCCAAGGTTTTCCTAGTCTCTCGATCTAATTTGGCACTCATTAAATGTACTATCAAAATATCCCAAGAAGATATATCTATTCCTAAATTTTTAAGTGACTCTAGGCACTCAGTTGTGGTACAAATTAATTGTTTGATGTCCACCGCTGATTCGATAGTCAAACCTTTTTGATTAAGTAAACGTTTCAAAATCCCATTTGCTAAGAACCTTTTATTATTGTACATTGACTCCAATTTTGCCCAACTGCTCGTGTAATTATCAGCCGTAATATTTATATACTGTGACTTTTGCATTTATATTATTCATACTTACACATGCAAAAATTTACATGTGTAAGTATGAATAAAACATACATAGTTTAATATATACATATATATGATATAACTCCACATATCTTCACACACGGCCGCCTGATCCAAAATAAATCCGAGCTTGTACTATGATAACCAGATCACCAATAAACATACTTATAAAATAACTAAACTACAAACATATCGTCCACAAATAATAGTCCCGGAAGGGAATCGAACCCACGACATTGGCTTATAGGTCAGCATCGTTACATCGTCTGTCAATGCAAAAACACATCAAATGACACACAAGGTAGTTGGGCATAATCTCGAAGAGAACAAAAAAAAATGTAATCTTTAATGTTTATTGCCTGAGACTCTAGTCCTATTTAGCAAAGTTCATTTTGATGTAATTATTAACATGAATAAGTTGTGTCTTTTTAGAAAACTTAATATTAGTTTTACAATACAGCCAACAGTATTAAATTCAGTTTATGAAGCGCTCTTTGACATTTATTAATTTAAAACGATATATTTCCGTGTTAAAAACCATATACCGTAGGAAATAATAATTTATTGTTTACATTTTGAATAATGTTAAGTATTTATTTAAATATATGTTAAGTAGCCTATTGACAGTTCTATTGCATTGATTAAGATTCTTAAATTTTATTACTGCATATGACATGATCACTACGCATCTTTGTGAACATCACCACCTGAATCTAATTATGACAACTTGTTTAATTTATTTTTTAAATTATTTTATTTTGAAGTCAGTTAAAGACCACTTACAGAGGATTTTTGCTTTACAAACACTCTTTATAAACAAATAACAGTCAGAATGAATAACAAAATATTATAATAAACTCTTAAAAAAAACTCGTTTCTAGGAATTAAGGAGCTTTAATTTTAGTGATTATGAATAAAACCTACATATAGCAAATTTACAATATTTTTATATTTACTATACAGTTCATTTTTCTTTTTTTTTAGTTTTGCATTCTAATAGCCATAATGTGGTGCTTGTTAGTGTTGATATATCTACCAGTTATGTGTAAAATATTATTTCAGTCTGTTTAATGTAACTGCCTCTTAAAATTTCAAAAGTGGTAATAAATGAGCTCAGTTTTCAATAAAATACACTACGTATACTATGAAATCTGCGTAGACTTCTAATGCGCGTAATGCTGCGTAGAATCTACTATACCGTACAAAGAATATCGAATAAATAATAATGTAAAATGGACTTAACACCAAAATGACTAAGACTGCCCAACAGGAACTAAATTTCCAAGAAGTTGCTGAGATCGTGATCAAAATAATTGAAAACGTATGGAAAAAGCATCGCTGCCGACTGTATCACATGTTGTTGCAATAAATGCTTACAGCTTTCTAAATTCGCATTCTAATATACCTTAAAAGTGGTTGGAAGAGTTCTTAGCTTCCAGCAAAGTTTTATTTGATATTCAAGTGCTTAGAATTTGTCGCATATAATTGCCCTAAGAAAAAAATCTCATCCAGTGAACAAAGTTTTCTCACTGACTAAAGGTCTTTAGAAAAATAATTACAGGTAATACAGACGAAAAAGTCAAAAAAGTTTAAACGAAAACTCAAATAAGAAATGTCAAAAAGTTTTTACAAAAAAGGAGCATCGATATCTTGCCTACAACTCCTGTCATTAATAGCTCCACGTCTTCAGCGTGAGATACATGTGATACAATATGGCAATTATAGACAAAAATAAATTGAGAAGAGAAATAAGTAAATCTCGGAAACACATCATCGAGAAAGAGCAAGTTTCCATAATACCTGCTCTATACTTCGATAGTTGAAAAGATGAAACGTTGGTTACCAACCAAAACAGTGGAAAATATTATTATTGTCATAAGATTACTTGAATATTTACATACATTAAACATACCTTTGCAGTGGATTACTTGCTTACTGCATTAAAACAAATTGTCCTTTCGAGATTTATTTACTTTCATTGATGGCCCGACGTCTGGCCCAAGAACATTTATAGGAGAAATCGGAAAAGCCTAGGAAAATTGCGCAGAAAAGGTTGTTGCCAGATTTCATTATAATTCAGTTGAAATTCATCAGATAGACAAAAATAATCTTAATTCTGAGCAATCGTATTTGAACAGAGTATTATAGCTGGTAAATGCCCTGCAAATTTAGCTTACAAATCACCTGAAAAAAGTCTCATGCAAGGTGGCTCTCGCGAGATAACACAGTTTTTCCACTCTACTTCTATCTCTCTAGTCTCTTCGGGAACCACCGATCTTAAAGTAAGTAAGTTTCTAATGATGATCTTGTTCTTGTTCTTGTCTTAAGTCTTTCGAGTGGAGGACAGTAAAATATTTCTTATGCCATTACCTTGCCACATCCAAGGAGCAGTTAAAACTGTAACTGAAGCTTCAAGATGTTTGTGTACAAAATCATCATGCGAAGATTTTATTTTGGCGCATATAAGGTCTCGTCTTGTTTACGTATCATAAAAGATACATAAAACAATGTAAATTTAATAAAATTAGTTAACATAACTTATTATGACAAACTACACCGCCACGCCATTGGTCCACCCGGCAAGTGACGGAGAATGGTGGGGTGATGAGATGATGAGGGCTTGATAAGTTTTATAGTGGTCACTTGAGTTCGGATAGACCTGAATGTTTTAATGAATTTTATAGTTTATAACTTACATTCATGGTTAAATAAAATATACGTAGGTTTCTAATATTATGTTTTACTATTTACATCCACACTTGCAACAAATAATAAGTCATTAAGAAATACCTTTTTTTTTATATTTTCTAGTTTTTTTTATTAATATAGAGAAACAGACGAACAGACAGTTCGCCTGATGGGAAGTGACCGCCTTTGAGAATACATCCGGAGGCAGTAGATAATATCTGATCATAACGAACCTTTATTTTAGTTTATATAAGTGTGTAACACATGTATATTGCTTTAGAAGTCAAAACATGTTTACAATCAATTCAACATTACTTAGTAACACTACCATTTTCTGGATAAAACTATGTATTTTCTATATAAAAGTCTGACGATGTGTATCGTTAATTTGATGAGAATCTGTTCTGTGGTAAAATTTTGAAATAGTAACAGACAGAGTATTAGTATTGAAATAAATGAAAATTCTCTACAGATTTAAGTTTATCTCTTTCTGTAATGTATATACAAACTACGAGAACTATGTATTACAGATATGTAGTGAGCAATCTCAATACGCAGTTACCCTAAATTTGTTAGATCTTATATACACTACAGATTTCCTGACTCAGAAATAGGTAATGATTTAAATGGGCAATTGCCTCATCCACAGTTAACGCAAAAACTAGTTTGGAGGTATCTTAAGTGATATCTGGATTTACCAGAAGTTGCAAAAATAATATTAAATGCAAGTTCCCGTCAAACTTGTATCACTGGTTTCAGTGAGACCGAGTTTGTTTACATAATATGCTATTATTGTATATGCAAATTTTTTGTGTACTTGTTAATGTAAACGACACTTAACAGTTACATTCTAAAATTAAATTTAATTCTTTTTACCCAACTATGCAATGAGGAGGGTATTTCGAATGTATTTATGTATATACGTATTAGTAATACAACAGCTTGATGGATTTCGACATTTGAGGTGTCATTTTATTTCACAATACACTTTACAATATTAAAGGAAAAATGAATAACGGTACAATCGGTGGTCTTCGAAGTTATGGCAAGTTTGTATTAATAGTGGGAGTAACCGAGTAACAGGTATAATATTTATAGACAACGTCAAAATCAAATTAAAAGTAGGGAGGAATTTAATTCTGAAGTGGGATGTATATATTTTTAATTATTTGCCTTGTACTTGAATCTATTCAACTCACTCTATCGCCTTTCACACGACTAACTCTTTCAAATTCGAAGTAACAATAAATGAAAATAGAGTACATGTTTTCCACACTGTACTTTAATAATAACTAAGTATTAAGAATATGAAATACGAATTGTTTGGATATACAAACAGACCTTATTTGTTTACACTTGCAGTTAGAAGGTAATTAATGTGAAGGTAAATGTGTAAAAAGGCATAAATGTTAAATAAAATTATCTTTAGCTTTACTAGCGCTTTGACACTATTAAGTATAATTCACTTTAAAAAAGTATACAGCCGACTTCAATACGTCTATCATAAAATTTAAGACTTATAAGGTTTTCTCATGGATGTTTTTGTCAGAACTGGACCAAATTAAAATGGGCCCACACGGTAAGCATCAGCTTTCAAATAAAAAAACCGGTCACCACGTCGCAAGTTCTGAGGTAACAAACATAAACATAAATAGAGTCGAATTGAGAACTTCCTCATTTTTTGAGTTCGGTTGAAAATAAATAGAAGAAAATAGACTAACTAATGAAATTCACACAAAACAAGGTAACGGTGTAACCGTTACCTTGTTTTTATGAGATTATATGTATATGTTGGATCTTTTTATAAATTTCAGGGGTTTTTCAAATTTTTTTTTTGTGAATACATATTTTTTAAAGCGTATTTGTTTGACTATTAAGAAATTAATTTGTATATATTTAACATCGCGTAAATTTAAACTTCTTATATGGGCATAGAATTACATATGAATGACATCGGAACTAAAGGGTAAGCAGATGTGTACCAAAACTCAATTCTAGACTTGCTCAATTTTAGAATTGTAAAATAAAAAAATAGCTTTTAAAAACATTCATCCATGTTTATTTCATATTGACTATTCTTAACTATCGACTTGACATACTACTTGGATTGGATCGATACCCACATTTCTTCTCACAAACAACACAAATAAAAGTCGGTTCTTTTGTCGTCGTAGGTGGCATCATTGTAGTCGGCTTTGGCGTAGTCGGCATTGGTTTCGTGATGGGCTTATATACCCAATGGCTGTGATAAGGTACTATATGATGATGATGATGGAAGTCTTCCACCCAAATTTCGGGCGAGAACGTGGGGAACCAGTCTTCTGATCCTAAAAGTGGTGAATCTGAAATAATTCGAATGATATAAGTTTAGAATCACTTATTTTCAGATAATGACAGTTTCAACAGAAATAAACCATTTTTTTTTGCTCCACTCTCAATAAAAATAAAGTAATTAAATAGTGTTAAAAGTTATAAATCCTCATTTTATCTTCCTGATGGCTTCGATTAAATACATCTGTATACTGCTATTTATTTAATCTTACATATAAAATTGTCACTAAAGACTTACGATAGTCATCAATCCGGTTGTTGTGATTTAATAGAAAATATATTCAGAAACGTTTAACGAAAAATACGTTTGTCCAAAAAAAAAACGAACAAAACAGTTCATACACTGGTACTGAAACATATACATGTTTAGTAGATTTAATTTAATTAATTTACTGCCTCAAAGCCATATAAAAGTACAGGGTTTAATTCCTAGATCCCACACAAGGATTCCCTGTGCCGTGGGATCTAGCCTCTTTTATTCCAATATCTTAACGAGGCATTAACAAAATATAAAAATAAAATAATAAGTAACTAAAGAGAAAAAGTAACAAGCAAATGAGACATCAAACATAACATCATCAACAACACATACAAGAGGTCAGTAATGTAAAAACCATGTAGGTATCTACTAATATTAGAAAAGTAATATAAATACAATACGACAGGTTACATTATTTTTAACAAATACAATCTTACCCACATCACGTCGTCGCCGACTCGAACAATAAAGTGGACATACTTTGAAGCACAGGAATATTGACTTATCTGAAAGTTAAAAGAAAACACATAGAAGATAAAATAATAATAATAAAAACTAACTATGTGCACTAGTCTCAGGGTTATCAGTCATAAAAATATGATATAAGCCGTTTGCAAAAAAAAAAAAAAACATTTGTTATCACAGGCATAAATATAATGTTGGACAGTCAGTAAGTAACAAATATCCTAAGTCAAAAACAGACCACTAAATTTTTATTTTAACTTCATTTTAGAGATAAAAATTTAAACAGGCGTTACACAACTTTTATTTTTAACATATTTTAAACACAGTGGGCCCATTCCCACCTTTCTTTGGTAAATTTTATGTATAATAATCATAATAAAATTATATATTTTTATGCTCATTAAAAACTAATTATTTATCTTTACCAGTGATTTTATCTGTTGAGAGTTTTATCTTGTATTTTCGTTCTTTTATTGCATTTTCTAAATTTCATGGACACATCTTAATTTAACTAAAATTACCTTTCGATTGTAAGTGTGTTCACCTCAAATATTTACCTTTCCAGAGAAAAAGGGCTTCCTTTACTGTTATGTTTAGAAGTAAGACGTATATAAAAAAGTGCAAGTACATTTTGTTAATACACGAATACACTCGGCTACAGTCACCTTTCACTACGCAGTAAACACAAGTTTTCAAGAAAACTCTCGGATCTTTATATTAACTAAGTTAAACCGGTCGCTTACGTACTTCGACGGCTGCAAATGTAACCATTTGGGTGTGTAGATTTTCTAACAATTTGATAATCGACTGATCAATTTATCAAATTTAAACTGTTTTGTAAAGTCATTTTTTGTTTTAACCCAAGAAGGGTATTCTCTCTATTTCTTTTATTTAATTGGGTCTTTGTTACATGTGAATATGTTTAAAAATAATGTTACAAATGTAATATGTTTCGTATTAACATACTATTCCTAGGTAATGTATACAATTCCAAGTCCATTTATAAATATGTATAAAACGTGTGAACGATTCTTTAATATATACATTTATTAAGAAATCAGTGTATTTCCTAGGTAGTGTATGCAATTCGTAAGTGGAACTAAGAAGTGTACAAAATTAACAGTGTACCTACAATGAAATTATTGTAACATAGTACATTAAAACTATAATCGTTTAAGAGATAAATAACACCTTCAAACGAACAACAAACAAAACGAACTGGGCATCCCGAAAAAATAGCATTTGGTGATTTGTTTTATACTCATGTAGCAAGTCATGTCCTTGGGCCTAAAATGAAATATTTTTCTTATTTTCTTGTAAAGCTACTTTCTATTCTATGTAATTACTTTATATAAGTAGTACTGCGAGTGTTTCTAGATATCTCCATCTCGGTCCTTGTTTCATAACTTAGGTCAAAGATAAATCCCCGATGTCAATCAAATTGTGCGAGGCCAGGTTCGATTCTTGAAAGATTAAAGGCGTTTATATTAAAAATATTTTTCCGTCGTCTTGAGAGTCACCCAAACACTTGGCGCAGTAGCTCAAGATCTAAAAAGATTGTCTTAAAAAAGAAAAAAAAATAACGTAACTTGTTGACTATGAAGGGACATATTTTTTGTCTGTATAGTTCACACTACAAATAGTCGATTGTCAATTTAATATAGGTAGTTTTTTAAGAAAATATTACTTAGCAAAGTTTTAAAACAGCCATTAAGATTTATTTATAAAGAGCCTATTTTTGGTTTTAAAATTTTCGAGATTTTAATAGATATCAGGTACCTCGCTCGATGCAATTCAATCGGTTATTTTAGCGCTTTCTAATATTGTAGTGACTAAGATCTTTACTTTTTTACACATTTTGTATTTTAAAAACTGTATTTTCAATAATATTACATAAACAAATAGACATGTGGTGGAAATAGAAACACCACAAAAACTTTCATACATATGAAGTAGACGTAAACTTTCTAAAACAAAACTTTTACAGAAGCCGCTACCAAGTGAAAACCAACAATGTACATATGTTATGATTTATGAAACAGCAGCAACCACAGAAAGAATAGATAGTCATCGTAGTCAGTGGTTCTTTAGTGCTCTATTGTCTACTAAATGTTCATTACCTTCAAACTCTCAGAGATACTTAAGACATACGTAACGACGCTTTAAAATAAAAAGTCTAGAACTAAATGAAATTAAATCCAGATTATTAATAAATAAACATATAGCGTCCAGCCCTGGTCCAAATGAGAACCACCTATGTATTGAAGCAGTTTATACATGGATTATCTAGATAGATAAATTTCGTTAATGCTGCATCTTTACAGACGGCATCGTCAGATCACTCTCTGGAAGTTTTCCTATTCAGTAATAGTTTTCCACTTGCCACGATGATGATAAAGTTTAATCATTATTGAGAAATTATTGATTCTCATATACCTTAATGTATTTAGCTATACGTAACGTACTTGCTTTTCGTAATTGTTATTGTTCATCCAAACTTGATGCGAAATAAGAAACATGACATACACACATCAAAAAGTGTCTAGCGATCGAGTACATTTTAAACTATAAATAATTTTACAATTAATATATACAATTTAGTCTTCTAGACTGGCTTCTTATTTAATTCCTATGTTTTAAAAACTGCAACTTATAACAACTTATAAAAATTTCAAGTTCTGCAAATGAGACTATATTTTGTTAAATTGGTTTTGTGTTTTGATTCACTTGTTATTGATATCTATTTACCTTCAAGTTGTGTTAGCCTGGACTTTAAACAATCAATATTAATATTATATGTTAAGCTACATTTGAATACATATGCTAAATAAGCGAATAATAAAAAAACATGTTGCCAAAACTACATTAGCATAGATTACGTAATCGAGACACTTAGCTCAAACAGAACATATAAAGAACAAGGAACATAATATTTTACATAATGAGTTACTTTATAGGCATTAACGCGGAAACATTGAATTTACTAAAGATGCACAAATGTCACGCGTTTTCCTTATAGTTTTATAGAAATACAGACACATTTAAACTTTGTCTCAACACATGAGCGTACATACCTTATTGTGGTGACCTAACGTTTAGCCCTAACTTCAATGCTTCACTTAACGTAACATGTTCTAAGAATCTGATCGTATCGAGTTTTATAAAAAAAAATTGTTAAGTATTTCAGTAAATCATTTCATTTCATTTATTTTATAACAAAACATTTGTATTAAAATATAATCACGCATTTATCAAAATTAAGGAAAATTAATACTAACTGCATAGTTCCAATACTATTAAAGTAAAAAAATAATTGCAATATATGTAATTCTGTGTGAATTTTTATATCAAAAGATAAGATTTCGAATATATAATTCCATGTCAATTTGAAGTTCACAAGATAATTACAATACAATTAAATTACAATTCGAAGTAAAAAAAAAACATATCTGAAATATAATTCCAAAACAATTATTATAATGTATAGATAAATGTCAACCTATGTATATTACAATTTTGACAAAGTTATTCAGTGCTAAACTAACCTTTTTTAATAAATAATCTTTCTATTTATTTTTAAATATGTTTGCATTCTCAATATTCTTTTGTTCTGTAGGTATTTATGATGACGCAGAATATTCAATTTCCTTATGTCAAATCACCATTGTCGTGCTCAGTGTCTTCGCAATCAGTGTCTTGCTAACGGTAGTCAAGGTGTTTGTAACTTTGTACACAAAGATTTCGACGTTCCTAGACGTCCCTATCCTACCTTCCCTGACTAACTGCAAACAGTTTGTGAAATCAACTATCATCCCATGCTATCTTATTCCGTTCGCAAAGAACACCATAATTTTTTTTCGGTGACTATTTGAATAGATCATACATAGTTTTTGTTGTTTCGTACAACCATTTACTCGTTGCGAGTATATTGGACCACACATATTAAATATTCTTTAAATATTCTTTAAAGATAACTGGGACTTCCCGGCACCAGCCAGTTCAAGTTATAAGTATGCGTCCCTGACTTGCTCGAGGCATTGCTGGATTGGGGAGTATACCCAATCCATCTGTTTAAGCAATACTGAAATACGTAAGTGGGACTAAATTGTAATCGGGAAAATGTGGGCGTTAATTACGCCTCTGCCTACCCCTTCAGGGATACAGGTGTGAGTGTATGTATGTATGTTTAAAGATTCATGTATTGCAAAACTATGTACCAAAATCTTTTTTTTTTAATTAAATTTAACACTCGGTTTTTGTCTCAACGGTTGGTTCCTATCTGATATGTAATATTATATACATACATACATAATGCCTATGTATGCGAAGTAGTAGACAGAAGCGTCTTTAAAGCACATTTATTTCCGACCGTAATTTGGTCAAGCTCACGTAATAAAAGGTAAACCTTTTGTCGTCAACCTGGTTGGGAAAATTAGTAAGTAAGTACGAAAGACGATGAAAGGGAATATTACTTACAAGGATTGGGGGATATATTGTTTGGGTAGGTTAGGATCGCATACCAGTAATTTGGAGTAATTTTCACTAGTTGTGATCGGAAAGTCACACCCTCCAATCGACCCTAACCCTTATCTACTGCAAGATTAATAAATATTTACTTTCCAAAAAACTCATCGAAATGAACTCGAAACTTATTTAAAAAACTGATTTTGAAATTAAATTAATCAATTAGTCAACTTTTTACAATTTTTTTTATTTTTTCCATTATGTTAATATTATGTTATTAGTAGCGGAGATAACGTATATATGAAAAGCTTTAACGTATGTACATACATTTATAATAAATTCATTATATTACGTGGGCCACACTGAAAGTTTCTAGAATAGGCCAGTAAGAAAAGCAGCTGATGAAAAATTTATTTAAATTTCGAATTAGGAACTGTTTCTGAATCTGTAGATGTGTCATTTCATTGTGTGTATGACATTTGTTTTTACAAATTAGCGGAAATTTAATAAGTGTCTGTGGTGCATCGAATTTGATTAGGGAAAAGTTTTGTTCAATGATTAATTACGACATTCGTTGTGGTCTTACTGATCAACAATGTTATACTATAGACTTCGATTAGCATTTCAATGCGAACGATTTCATTTCTTACGCCACTGTTTACATCTGAATTATTTGAGTTGAGTGATTGGTTGAGATTTTGTTGATTGAGCGACGAGTTTAAACATAGTTGAAGCGAACTCACTTATGATTCTTGAGAAATACGTCTTTTTCGGCGACGACGCCTAGTCGGAAACCTTTGTTTTAGATGGATACTATAATTTGATGGAAGATCAAAAAGCCGTCGCTTGTATTGATGCCGCTCAATGCTTGAAAAGTATGACGGAAATGACTCCAACCCTGTATATGATATCACCACAGGTGATGAAAGTTGAATATATTGTTAAGGACGCGATATCAAAAGACTATCTGCGCAAATAAGTAAAGAAGAGTACAAGTAAAGAAAAATGGATGAGTGGCTCATCCTTTGAACGGATGTGTCATTTTGCAACAGTCATTCTTAAGGACAAAAGGACTGTTATTACAAATTGGTATGTCAGTCATTGTTTACCAGTTGTCTTGGAAAATGTAAGACAGCAGCGCCTAAGAACCAGGATCCCCCTCCACCACGACAACGTTCCAGCTCACGCTGCCAGACAGACTCGATTATTTATCTCGATGTGAATTTGACTGTCGAAGATGTATACTTAGTGAGTCATCCAATTTACAGTCCCGACGTGGCACTTTGTGACTTTTCAAAAATCAATGATAAGCTTGACTGAAGATGCCGTGGATTTGTTTAAAAAAGACGTAAAAGAGATTCCCTATAAATAAGTGGGCTTACTGTTTCAGTCGAAAAGCAATAAAAATATGAACAGGCTTGTATATACATATATATTTTTTTTATTATCTGAAAATTTTAGTGTAATCGTATTTGTAGGTAAGACAATATTTTGATTGTTTATATTTATAATAAATATATTTTCATCTAATTCAAAATTATAATCTTAATATTATTTTTCATAAATAAGCAAAATTTGATATCGGTTTTATAAATAGTCAATATATTTTAAGACAATTAAATTATTATAAGGGAATTCGCGTTTGATACGCCGAAACCCTATTTATTATATTACTTTATTTACAATGAATAACTAGCAGGCTTGTTGGTCTAGTTGATAGTGATCCTGACTGCTAATCAGAGCTCGTGACTTCTATTCCCGCATAAACAAAAATTGTGTGTTCCACGAATATATTTTCAGAGTCTGGATTATTATCTAGAACCATATATAAAACTTTAGTAATCTAAAGTTTAAAAAAGATACAATTGTATTATTGTAACTTAAGAATATTATAACAGGTTTCCCCACTGCTACGTGAGTAAATTATGATTAAGATAAAGTGGCGTTTGAGACGCCTCTGCTTACCCCTTCGGGTGTATGTGTATATAAGTATAGTTTCTAAGTCGGCAAAGTGATTGACGAATCAGACAGAAATGGTAAAAGCATGACATATTGAGATTCCTGTCCAAGCGACAGTGTGTCTCAACTTAAAGGAATATCATTCGTCAAGAACTTTCATAACTGTTATATTTATTATATGTAGTACTTTGAGATTTGCAATTTCGAACAGAATCATAGAAACTAATATTTTTTATTTAATTATTATTGTTACTATTTCATCACTTGAATAGGCCAATAAAAGATTGTATTTTATAGTTGATTATCATTGGTCTATATTCATTAAAAGTAGCCAAAGATTTTACTTGACTTGATTTTATTTTAATTATTTCTTTATAAGAAATCTGCTCAGTAGCTATACAGAAACTGATATAGATAAAATCATGCGGATAAAAATAATACTTATATATTGACAGTTTTTAAACAGATAAAAAGCAAAACATTAAAATTCCCTACTTCCCGTGATTTGATGTCCAAATCACTTTCGAAGTTATTAACTAACTTATTTAGCTGTACAAACCAGACATATTCATGCATTTTTATTAGATAAGAATTCATTAAAATTTCTACCAAAAACCAGATAAATCACGTCGGAAGTTTCTGATGTCTGGATTTACATGTGTATATGAGGGTGTATGATGTTTCTTCGTCACGCAGAAAAACCATAACGGCTTGATGAATATCATAATGTGAGGTACCTTTTAATCGCATTAATAGTGGGAGTGACATAAGATATCAGATACCGAGTTATAATGCACTTTTAGTTATTTCTAATAATTATACTACTAAGAAAATAATGTTCATACGTGTTCACATGCAGCACAGCGTATTATGTCTTCAGAATATTGTGATCCGTATATTAACACGTGAACATAATTTTTGTACGCATTACGGCTATGTAAAATTTAGTAAACTCATGGTTTATTTTTTATTCAACAGTGTTAAATTTAATAAAATACGTAAAAACGACTATATTAAACAATACGCATCCAGTATATTTGTCGTTTCTGTCATGAGATGGAAAGTCATATAGCGAGTTCAAGTGATTTTGGACACTAAAGTATTAAGATAACGAATTACAATCGAAATTCAACCAATAGCCAGTCTCTTGTTACACATGTATAAGTCAATAATTCTATTGCAGTATTGAATAAACAAATAAATTAAGTTCAGTCCATATAACTACATACTTATAATAAATATTTGAAATTGAGACTTTGTACTACAATTCCGAGTTTTTACTTCTTTCATCCAGCTCAAATCCTTTACTTACATCAAGGAATACCATAGATTTCATAACGTAGCTTCCGCCCTTATATTTAGTCGTAATTTCCGCCTATCTATCACATTCGTAAACGTGCTTTGTAAATTGAACACTATTCATCCTTTACTCGTATCAGAGTTGATTTGGCATTGTGTTGCATGTGTATATTTCGTTTAGCTAATAATATTAAATGTTCACATTAGATCAACTTTTGTACCAGCATAAATTGCTGTTGTGTCTGCTCCACTGCTGATACTGAGCGATCTTGGTGGATGGATACTGTTACTGATATTTTTATTATACTTCCTGATACACATTTATACACAACTGATCCTTGCTGACAACCAACTGCTAACATGGAACCTTCCTTGATGAATGAATGATGAATCCTATTTCCTTCCTTGATGAATCCTAACAAAAATGGTGATGTTCACACTCGTCAACACAGGGTTAGGATATGTTATGTAACATTGTTTTTCTACTCCCATTCCATGGATGTTTTCACACCAACCTTTTTTTTCTATTGTGGCTTACACATTACCATAATGACTCCACTTTGCCTAATGGTAATCAATAAATGGAGTCCAAGAGTGGTGGTCACCATCCACATTGCATGTATAGTTAATGTAGTATGGTGACCCACACTATGGCGGCTGGTCAGATGCTTTTTCACGCCCCGCTTAAAAGACCCAGGATCAAAGTGGGAAGGAAAAACGTGCGCTGGTAGTGAATTCCAATCTTCCACCGATCGATAGAGAACTGCCATAGAGGCGACATCTCTTCGCAACTGCAGGGGCTCAAGAGACTGGGTGTCCTCAGGACAGTCTATAATGCGGACAACGCATCGCTGCAACCGATCGAGAGCGTCAAGCAAATACTGCGCATAGCCATCCCAAAGATGAGAGCAGTACTCCACGCAGGAGCGAACCTGGGTCTTGTATAAAAGACACAGATGCTCGGGCGAGAAGAACCGTCTCACCTTGTTCAATACACCGAGCTTCCGCGAGGCCGCCTTAGTGACGCTCTCGATGTAATCAAGCGGATTGAGATCCCGAAAGATGTCCATACCCAGTATACTAAGCCTATCCTGTAGTGGCAGTTGAGTGTTCTGAAGAGGAAGGGGAAGGAATGGAGACTTTTTATTTGAAAACGCGCATGCCTGTGTTTTCTTGGCGCTGAACTCGACCAGATTCTCACAATCCCATTGAGAGATGCGGCTCAAGACCCGTCGAGCTCAGCGATAAACTCCTGTCGTTTTCCCTCAACGTCTGCTAGCTTGGCAGCAGGATGTCCAAAATAATAAATAATATAATATGTTGCAAAGAGCCAACATGTCATTGATATGCAGAAGGAACAGCGTGGGCGATAGGACGGAGCCCTGAGGTACGCCAGCGCTAACCTCCTGGAAGTCAGAGGCCGCGCCGTCACAGAGAACCCTAATGCGGCGCTTGTGGAGGAAGGCAGCAACCCAGTCGCATAGCTTGGATGGCAGACCAAATGCAGGAAGTTTGGAGTGAAGCGAGCAATGCTAGACCCTATAGAAGGCCTTGGCAATGTCGAGGCCGATGGCGAAGGACTCCTTATGCCTATCCATAGCCTCACCCCAAAGGTGTGTGACGTACGCTAGAAGATCACCCGTGGATCGGTTCGGCCTAAAACTATATTGCCGATCATTTAACAAGGAGTGATCCTCTAGGTGGCGGATTAATTGTGTGTTAATTATGCGCTTGAGCACCTTACAGACTATGGAGGTGACGGCTTTATTAAGGTAATTAGATGGATCGGAGCGGTCGCCTTTTTTGGGAATGGGTTGGACGTTCGCCTCTCTCCAGGCCTCCGGAACAATTCAAGAGGAATAGGACAGGCGATACAAGCGTGTCAGTACAGGGGACAACTCTGGTGCACAGTTTTTAGGAACCACCGCCGGAATACCGTCGGGTCCACTGGCTTTCCGGACATCGAGTGACCGAAGCTCCGCACGGACATCCCTCTGCCGGATGCGAATATCCCGCATTGCGGAGTCGCAAGTCACAATGGTGGGCGGGTGAGCGCCACGGTCGTCGATTCGGGAGTTAGCTGCAAAGAGGTCAGCAAGTAGTTTCGCTTTCTACTGCGGCTTGTGGGCCAGTGATCCGTCAGGGTACTTCAGCGGTGGCAGCGAAGGCTGGCAGTAGTTGGACTGCACGGCTTTGGCCAATCGCCAAAACTTACAGTTACCCGTAGGGTATGCGACGAGTTCTTGACCAAACCGTGCAATGCGCTGGGCATCAGCTCTGATGTAAGCCCTCTTGCATTCCCTAGTGGCTTTGTTAAACGCTGCTTTTAGGCGATCAACGTATGGGTCACAATGAGCGCGGGCCCTGATCCATGGGCGGTAGGCCGACTGCTTTTGAGTGATCGCACGGGTGCACTCGCGATTGAACCAGGGACGGGTCTTTGTGATGGCGACTTCACTGTAGGGGATATAGTACTCCATACCGACAGTGATTTCATCAGCCACGGCAGACGCACTTTGCGACAGATCCCTGTCTTTAAAGCAGCGTTGAGCCCACGGGATGGATGGAAAATAATCCCGCATTCCATCCCAGTCTGCTGACAAGTAGTGCCATAACCGTCGCCTTGTTACCACAGGCCGTGGTGGGGCAACAAGAGGCACCGAGGTGGACACCAGGCAGTGGTCGGAGGATCCCAGAGGGGCGTGAACCGTTACACTGTACTGCGCTGGGTGACTCGTCAGCAGAAGGTCTAGCAAAGAGGGCGCTTGACCCTATATGTCTGGTATCCTGGTGGGCTGGAGTACCAGTTGGGTAAGGTCATGCGTGGGCAGTTCGACCAGCGTGGTCCGTTCTGGAAGATCCCAGCCAGAAGTCATGGTGGGCGTTAAAGTCTCCCAAAAACACCAGTTCAGCGGTCGGGAACTGCTCCTGCTTTGTCCGTTGCGTGACTCATGTAGGCAAAGAGTCGAGTTGTCTTGGAGTCTCCGGAATGGGACCGATAAAGGCAAACGTAGATCCGGCTCACCGCGGCCCTGACGAAAAGACATACTCCAGCCCTCGCGAGGATGCACTCCTCTAGCACGTAGCCGGGATTTTAGAGATATGCCGTGTCGGCAGGGCGGCGTATTTGTGTCTCCGTAAGTAAAAGCATGGCCGGCCGAGCTGTCTCAAGGTGCTGGTGTACGACGCTGAGGTTTGCATGGAGTCCGCGTATGTTAGTGAACTCCACCTCAAAAAGCGGGTTGGTGGGAGAGGAGGATGTCGCTGTTGGACCATTTTTCTTTGTTTGTACTGCTATGATAAGAGTTGGGAAAGCGGGCGTAAAAGGCATGACAGTCATCGTGACAGTGTAAACTGAGACTCAAAATACTTTGTCATCATTTAACGGTGAGGCATGGCGGAGACCGAACCGTCGTACGGAAGGAAATGGTCGCCGGGTCCCACCGTCCGGTCACCAACGGGCACGACGAGCCACTCCGTGGATTATGCGCGACCTGACGGGGCAGCCTCCCAGGGTGGTTAGCCGTGGGTGGGCCCCTCTCTATGCCGCGGGCGGCCAGCGGCACCACCGTTTCTGCGGGTCTCCCTGGCCGACGGTTCGATCCACGCCACCCTCACAATGATTCTACGAGCACTCCACTGCTCACACACACATACCACGATAACTGTCACCCCTGCATCATTGGGCCTCCGGCGCACTCACTCACCAGCGAAAGACGACAGCACGAATGTTGTCGCTTTAGGCTGGTTTTCTGTGAGAGTGTAGTACTGCCCCGGTCGAGCCGGCCCATTCGAATAGGAAAGGAATATAGGAAAGGAACAAGAAGTAGAAGTCATAGTCACAGTCAGATGCTTTGGTATTCCTAAAGGTAGTATAGAACCTAGAATTTCTAGAACATGTTAAGAAAGAACTATTTAGTTATCACTTAATACACGTAATCACAAATACTTTACATAGTCCACTCTAAGACTAATAACGAAAACATACAATGTATGCTATTAAATCTCGCTCAAGTTATAGAGTAGGAATTGATTCATTCTAATCTTATAAGTATTTATTATACTCTCAAAGTCTTTTCGAACATCAATAATACTATAATAAAGCAAATCCACAAATAACAGATATCTAATTTCTCACCCCGAAAACGTTTGGTTATGTTATATAAAACCGGTGTATGTTATTGGTCATAGCAGTCATAGCAGTCGGACTTTTATACCCGCAAAAGTCATTTGAGAATATGCAGCCAAGTGTAATGGTGAAGAAAATTACTTTTTGACGTTTCAAATAAATAAATTCCTTCTTCGAAAAGCGTATAATCTTCTGGGTATAGCCTGTACGGTTTCCTGCGGTAAATGATCCTTTTAGGTCTCCTATTTTAACGAGCCTTTTTCTATTTAAGTACTGTAGGTAATGGCAAAGGGAATTATTGTTGTATGTATACTTCAAAATAGATGAAAGGTTCTATTTTTTATGTATTTAGTTATTTATAAGGGATAATCAAGTTTAGTTACACACTTAAAATAATTTCAACGCTTGGCTAAATTAACTATAAGTAAAGGTGCACTCACAGCATGATCCACAGAATATCTATAAAGTAAAAGATTTTTTTTTCGATTGAGTTCTTATAAAGTTAACATTAAAAAACAAAAAGAATGGAAAAACTAGAAAAATAGACCCTATATGAAGTAAATACTTGCTTAATATATTGACTTAATATACATCTAAACGCATTAGCACTGTAAAATGATCATTAAAATCTTTACACAAAGGTGCGCGAACTCCTTCGTTTATTGTATAAGATGGTACAAACAATAACGGACTGGCAGGAAAGGAGAAGCATAATTTATTTAAATATACGGTTTTACTCAAGTGTATATTTCGGAGATGCCCGACTAGTTTCGGTCTCGACAGGAGACCTTTCTCAAGGAGTAAGACGTCCAGCCGCAACGGTATCGGAAACCAAGCCAAGAAGAAGCATAATAGCCAAGTGTAATCGTCTAGACCACGTCAGTTGCAAAACTGTGGCTACATAGGATAAGGAGACATACATGTAGAGTACACCCTTAAATAGCCAAAAGAACTTTTCGAATTTAGATCTTTCTATATTTGTTAAAGTCGTTTTTCGTAACTGACTATGCAAAAAGGAGGGTTATGTTTTTAGATGTATGCATAATTTTCTTTGTCACGATCTACAATCTGGACTTCTTGATTAAGACATGTGCAGTATCATTTTAATCGCTTTGATAGTGAGAATGACATAGGGATAGCGATAAAGATAATAAAGATGTCAGTGGAAAAAAGTGGGTTTGTATTTCTTCAATTGGGTAGGTCTTATTTATTTTCAAGAATATTTTTTACATGTATATTACTTTAGGATCGTGTCCAATTTAAATATCGTCAATGCTAATTGCCTATATGACAAAACTTTGACAAATATCAACAAGCAGATAAAAAATTCAAAGATTTACATTATTCCACATGAGCATGATATTTACATACAAAAGATACCTAATAATATCCATTGTTATGTCGTACATCATATGCATATAGTATTTTACTAAATAAAAAAATATTTTATTTAGTGTTTTGTTTTATCGGCTTCGTTCATCCCACATTTTTTATTGTGTATGTTTTATTGAGTAAAGTACAAAGGAGAATCTATCCTTACTTATTTATTCGTTTTTTTTTTTTTTTTTTTTTTTTTTGACAAAATTTAATCGCCGGGCGCCGGTAAATTTTTATTATACTTTCAGAAGTCGCGGGTACTGCTGGTGTAAGGTAAAACGTTATGAACATTATTTTCTTAAATTTATTAATATTTTACTATTTTATTTTATGTTTTAGGACAGGTTGCTAGGATTGAATTTATTTTGAAACAAAGGCATCGCCTGATTCCCTATATGTCTTTAGGTATTTTGTTGTACAACTGCTTTCTTTCAAACCTGATATTTTTGTGACCGTAATTAGTGCATGTTACTTTTAAAAAAATGTTATTCTCATCGCATCATGGAAAAAGCTCATCTCAGCGCAGCTCAAATGAGCTTTTTCGTTGTGCGTATTTGTCTGCTTAAGATTTTTCGTATTAGTATACACTGATATTAATGCATTCATTCTAGAGTCATTATTTTTCTTTTGTTGCATACTGTAGTAGGTGTAAGGTTGTTAATGTGAAATAATAATTTTATAATTTATTTTGTGTGATTTGTAATACTTTTTATTAAAACTTAAAATATTAATTTATGAGTAAATTATATACTAAAAATCTTTTTAGTATCAAAGTTACAAACAGTACACCTGTTAGTCTGTCGGTCTAGTATTTAGTAGTGACTCTGACTGCTGAGCCTGAGGTCGTAAGTTCGATTAGTTTGCTGGATCTTCTTTGTGTCCGTTGTTTATATGTTAAAGTTTCCCGTAACAACGGAATTATTCCGAGTCTGGTACTTGTCTTTGAACAAAAAAAGTTTTTTTTTATTTTTATTGCCTTTGACTAATTGACTCAGTTTCATTATAAGAATATGTTTGAACGGTAATTAAATATTTATTACTAGGTTTATTTCCAATTTCCTTAGTTGCTATACAAAATTAAAACAATTAATTCTCTCCTAATCCTATCTTAGTAAATCTAGCTCAAGATTTATGGATAGTGATAGTGGATAGATAGTGGAATTAATAATGCAATTAATAAACCCGCCTTCTTTGTACACAAATTCATTTATTTCTTTAAGTATACAAAATCAAATTATTTCTCAACTATATATCACCGCCGATTTCTATCACCTGTCGCCAACGCGCTGGCAGAGACATAATGCTTTCATCGTAGAAGTTTTTAGGCTATTGATCAAAAAAGCTGGTCTTCATTTTTAAATTTTTTATCTACTAAGTAGTGGGCAAAACGAAATAAATGATAATCTGAGGGCATAACGTCTGGAGAGTACGGTGGGTGAGGAAGGACAGCCCAGCCAAACGAAAGTAATTTTTCACGAGTCGCTTTTGCTACATGTTGTCGAGCATTATCGTGCAAAAAGTATACTTTATTTTGATTTTTCGATAATCTCGCTGCTAAAAGTAGCAGCGAGATCCAGTTGGTTACAATAAACATTGGCCGTGATTGAAGTGTTAGATGGCAACAGCTCCCAGTATATACTTCCGTTTATTCAGATTTTGGCGTCGGTACTCCTGCTTCCCCAGGTTCAAATCACTGGCACTTACGCGAAAAATTTATGTACATAACCCACTTTTCATCCCCCGTAATTACATCCCTCAGCCCATCATTGGTACGATGATAACTAAGTAGTTCCATGCCCACGTTAGTTCTCTTCTGAAGTTGAAACGGCGTGAACTCATGTGGCAACCAAACTGAATATTTCCAGGTCTTTTGTAAAGCGTAGAGTTGTATTTCTACTGCAGTATGAGAACACTGAAGCTGTTCTGCCAGACAACATGAAGTGAACCTAGGATCCATTTCTACGAGTCTTTTTAACTCATCTACATCTTTTGTAGGAAGTCGTCCTGGATTAGGTTCATCAATCAGATAGGTCAGAATTTCTATCCTTAAATCTTCTGAACCAATGTTGGTGATATCGTAAGAGAGCACGCCTTCGCCCATCGTTGCACATATATTGCGCACTGCTTCAGTCGCTTTTCGATCTAAGCGAAATTTTTAAAGTAAAAGCAGCTGAAATCTACGAGAAAATCCATAATTTACTGTAGTTTTACTATTCGAGATCCAGTTGTCAAATGATCTGACATACAACTCTTGCTTTATTTATATACTACTCCAAGAAATTCGATATAGTTCTATAACGTTTTAGAAACTGATCGAAAAAAGTGGAGGGTTTATTAGTTGCCAACCTAATATTTATTGTTTATGAACATACCTTCATATCTACATCATCACGACAGCGTCACATCATGTCGTAAGGAAGGAAGAGCGCTAGTATTAAACCTGTTATAAATTCTCTGCTTGCCTGACTTACAATAGACCACGACTAGCTTGAGCTTAAATATGCAACAAATATGTTAATAAATAAATCATTAATCAATTATCATTGCCTATGAATAATACCTATTAATATGTTTTATTTAAATTTCCTCAAAAAACTTATGAATCACAAATCATGCAATATATATACATATACTTAGTTTATTTAGCAGAATCTATAATTGTGACATTTAAAATATTTGCATATTTATGGTACCAAAAATTCAAAAAAACGTAAAACAAAATAAAGTGATTAACACGTCACTTGCCCAAGCTGGTTTGCCCACATAGAAAGAATGAGCGAGGAACTAATGACAAAACAAATAAAAAATAATATATATATATGTGTATATATATATATATATATATATATATGTGTGTGTGTAATATGTAAATATATCTTTCAACACACTAATTTAAACACATACTCAAAAAAAAAAAATACAGATACTGATATTTTATACATAAAATGCACAGAAGACGGCCTTATCACAAATTTCTTTCATTCTACTTAATGAAACAGGTGGTGGAAAGATTAAACTTTCACTTTGATCCACCAAAGTGTTCCTTAGCAGTGTAGATTTCTCTAAAAGACTCAATAGTCGTTCTAAGACAATTTGTATTTAAATAATTAAATGTAAAGTGTTTTTTTGATAGCAGTATTATATTTATTCATATTCTTATTATACGAACAGACGGGTCACCGGTCACGGTAAGCGACTACCGCCGCCCATGAACACCCCCAACTCGAGAGTTGCAAATGCGATGCAGGTCTTTTAGGTGGAAGTATGTTTTTTTCTTAAAGGATTGAAGGTCCGGAAATACAGCAGGCGCCAGGTAAGTAATACTAAATTAAAAAGTGTTAAATTAAAATGTGGACGTTTATATACCTCTGCCTACTACTTCTAGTTATATTAAAATAATAAAATATTAATTTAGTAGTTTTCTTAAATCTGCTCAAATAGTTAAAAATAGTTTAGGTTTAGATTCTTTCCAAATCTACAAGCAATAATAGGCCAATATATTTTTAACTAATTTTTTTTTTATAATTCTCTCGAAAAATATATATAATCTCTGATGATTTACTTAAATGTCCCACTCTTGCTTTGCTCGTAGATAAATTGTCAGGCAAACCTATTCCATTAAACAAATAATGAACAAATAAATATTTCAAGCCATTTGAGCAATAGAATTTAAATTCATCAAATACAGCCTACGCAACTAGTGACTTAACTGGTTTTTAATAAGAGACCTTGACAACACAACATCTGTGTATATTATAAACACATCACAGGCAGTCAGTTATACGACGTTGTTCACAATGAAAGTGTATGTGATATTAATTTTGTTTGCTATTTTGTATTGTGTAGCGAGTGTACGATTGCCTCGATTTAGAATAAACTCGTACCCGAAAACAGAGCCCCAAGATTCTTTTGATAATGAAGATAGTAACTGCAAGAATCCTACTGATGACGATGAATCAGATGAAATGGGAGCAGCAGACGTTTTCGGTGCGGGTTGTACAAATTGTACGGCTGAAGAAAAGTGCATTGAGAAAATCTGTATAAAATTAGATAATGACAAATGTAAAGAGAGAAAATGAAAAAAAAAATAATGTAAAGTAGAGGACTTCCGCTAGTGAAACTTGTAAACTGAGGAGTTTCTGTACGTTTAAGCCTATCTCCTCGAACCATCTCTAACAAAAAAACTAACCACACCACTAAATTATTATTAAACTAGGAATTTTAACTATAATTAAATGAATTTATAAATTTCATTTATAATGAATGTATTATTATTATTTCATTTTAATTATAATTAAATCTAATGTTAAAAAATATAATTTAAATTGTATTATTTTATTATACTTATGATGTATACTGTATTATCCTCATTGAAATGTATTTAATAAACAAGAATGTGTTACTTATAATTTAAATAATTATGAATGAATTATTTTGTCTTTCCCACAGTTGCGGAACTAGCCCTTGTAGAGCAATATTGTTTTGTAACGGCCTTTGGTTAAAACTTACATTTAAATTGAGTTGTATTTCGATTATCGGTTAACATAATATCTAATACTTACCAAAGTTTACAAATTTTTCAGTAACTTTAGTAGCTCCTATTATTATACTCTTGATGCTTTTACATAGATTAAGTCTTCCGTGACACACATTGTGAGAAGCCTATAACCAAAAATTGACTACAGTGGGCTAAATGGTTAATTCGTTTTAGTCTAAAGTGATAATAAAATCCATAATTTGGTGTTAAGTTCAAACTACTACTGCTGTAAAACCAGAGTAAATATTTATTTTACATTTATTTCGTCGATCTATATTTTAATAAAACTAAGTAGCTTTTATTATTTTCATCGTGTTTAAAATAGATTTTAATTTTTACAGACACAAACTATATAGTAGGCAAAAATTAATTCTCTCTGCACGGAAGAAGACACAGAGTATAGGGGCAGAGGTTTCTAGGAATCACAGGAGAAGCATGAAGGCCCGATTGCCTTCGACATGCTCGTCGCGGCATCGGAGCTTCGATGAACATTGCGGCTACTATATTTATATAAAGTTATTAGACACGTTCAATAATAAAACCGGACAAGTGCGAGTCTGACTCGCGCACCGTATGTTCCGTAAGGATAACTTCTATGTATCTAATAACTTATATAAAGGTACATAAATAAATGATTTCTCTACGCTTGTCATGATAAATTGTAATGAGTTGTATTCTTCACTCCTTAATTTTAAACCCAAGGTTTGAGGGAAGGTCAAATCAAATCAATTATAAAATTCTTACCATAAATATTGTTTAAGGTAAAATATTTTTTTTCTATAGCATAAAACATTTATTACTGTAATGTGTGTTTGTTTATACATTAATATAATAGCATTAAAAAAACAAAGCTCATGTAAAATTATCTCCATTGGCTTTAATACAGTTCTTTAAACGTTGACGCCAGTTATAAATAGAAGCACATTCTCTATGCGAAAATTCTTCATTGGCAATCATTTTTTTTTTTTGTTTTTTTTTATACTATAGGGGGACAGACGGGTCACCTGATGGTAAGTGACACCGCCGTCCATGGACACTTGCAACTCAAGAGTCGCAAGATCGCTGCCCGCCCTTGAGGGTGATGAGGGATGGGGGATGCAAGGAGCGGAAAGAAGAGAGGAGGGATGAGGAGATGGAAAAAAGGAGAAAGGAGATGAGGGGAGAGAAAAGGGGGGAGGGGGAATTGGGTAAATATAATTGGGTATACAATATCTTGGTAGTAGTAAAGTCGAATGTGTGTACCGGGCGGTACACACATTCGACTAATACCAAGATATTGATAGGTCCAATAAAACCTCTGTTTGTCACTGAAAAAATCTGGCCATCCATATTCGTACGAAAAATCAGATTTAACTATCAGCAAAAGAAGATAACAGAAAAAAAAATGTTATTGAACCGTCTCTACAGCCTCCTCCATGGGTGACGGTGTCGACACAGTATTGACATCGGAGGCAGCCTGGGTCGATTGGCTAACCGCCGATGCTTGCGGGGAAGTGCGGGAACGGTTGCAGCTACCTTGCCCCATCTGATGATTGGCGGGCATGTTACCGGCCGCCCACGATGGGCAGTGAGGGAAGGCAGAACACCCCGCTGCTTTGTGCCCCGGTCGACCGCAGCGGACACAGAGTCCGCTACAGTCAAAGCAACTTGAGCACTTAACACGGGTGTGCCCCGTCTCTAGGCATTTAAAACACCTCATCGGTCTCGCCGCCAGGATTGTGACTTTGGCGTTCACGAAACCGATGAGGACCTTGCCAGCGTCGCCTAAAATATTAGCCGACGCTACGGGACAACTGGCCCACACCGCGCCAAGTCCACCTGGACCGGGGCGGTTGGTGCCGACTCTAATATTGTCCGAGTCGCACCCCGTTTTCTTTTGGAAAGCAACCCGGACATCATTTTCCATACAGGAGTCGTCAAGGCCCGAAATGCGTACCTCCGCGCACTTGGTGGGCCTGGCAACCTTGACACCATCTGTTGCAGATAACACTCCCCGCAGCTTGTCAGCAAAGGTGTCAGCATTCTTTGCACCTTTAGCCCCGGGGAACTCAAGAATTCGAGCGCCGGTCTGAGCGAGGCGCAATCTGACACCTGAGGCCCCGAATTCAGCACCTAGACTATCCCGGACCTTCTTAAATACTGCCGCGTAGGACAGCCCGGTCTTTTCCGCTTCCGGTGACACGGTGACTACCATAGCTGCTGTTTTGGGCGCTGCGAGTTTCCGTGGCTTCTTGGTGGCAGTCATTGCCACCGATGTTGACTGAAGCGCAGAGGCTGAACTTTTAGTGGCACCTTTGCTTCTTTTACGGGGCCTCTTTTTACTTCCCGAAGCTCGCTGCCACCCATCGTTAGGGGGGGCAGATGTGGCGGGACCTGACACAGCTTTAGCACCAGCGGGAGCTTGAGATACGCTCGAGCCTTTGGTTGCGGTTGGAGGGAGATCAGGAAACTCCGAAGCCTTTGTCCTCGGGGTCTGTACTGAGTGCCCTGTCTTCTTTGCGGATGCAGGCAGGTGGGTAGATGTCACAGTTGCATACGAGACCCCGACGCAACCTCTCGAAGCCGCAGCTTTACCCTTCGCCGCAGCGAGTGGTGGACGAACTGTAAGCGACTGTGTAAGCTGTCCATAGCCGAAGACACAGCAGAAGAGGAGTCTTTGAGGGCCTTCACAAAAACGCCCTTTAGGTTAGTGGACTTGGTGGCCACCTTCTGAATGATGGCCACAGCCGCACTCGTCCTCTCCTTCAAAGACCCCGGTGTTTGAGGACCGGGGTCCCCTTCCACTGGCGATCGGATCTTGAGAAGGAGATCCGCAATCTCCTCCTCTGCCACCATTTCACCTTCCACTCAAGTCCGAGCGTAAGCTCCCGCCCTGGAAAATGCGGAGCTTGATTTCGCGGCGGTTAGTGTACGAGACCTTCCTCGTTGACTGCTAGCCACTTTCAGTGGCAGCATTTCCTGGGACGAATTGCCATCCTCGTCCCTGGAGCGGCCTCGCTTTCGACTTTCGCTGCCGCGGATCTCCAGCTCCATCGCCTCTTGTTTGTCCGCAGTCGGACAGCCAGATTTTCCGTCTGATGAGATGACGGTCGGACGGACTTCTGGGATGTCCGCTGAACAAGTGGACTCACACGAGACTTCGTCATCGGCTGACGAAGCCTCTGCCACTAGCCTCTTGTTCCTTCTCCTTCTTTGCTGCGATTCCTTCTTTCTTTATTCGGTTTCTTTTAATTTATTTAAATGCTTCATAATAAGACCCACGAGTGGGGGAGAAATAAAGGTCGACCCGGGTAGAGATCCCCCAGTACCCAGGCAAGCGTAGATTTGCGCCTAACCGAGGGGTCCGCAGGTACCCCGGCTGGGAGTGGGCTTGCGACTGACCTACTCATCAGCCATGCATCCCCTGGCTACGCACCAGAGCACGAGATTTGGGGTAATTTTTTATAGAGGTTATCTTCCTCACAGTCCGGGCGGCTAAGCCAAGACCCTCGCCCCCGATTGGAGCCGTGACTACGACACTCCTTTCGGGACTACGATATGTCGACGGCAGCGGAGAGACCAGGTTTCCGTTGCACGCTCGGTGGCAGTGTGAGTACACGCCGAGCCCGTCTTCGTTACTCCGCTGTTAACAGCGGTGCAGCTCTTTATGACCCTTGGGAGGATCCCACAGGGTATCCTGCTTAGTCTGGAGTCTCCCCCTGGGCCAATCCGGCATGAGTGGCTCTACCGGCACAGCCCCAGGGATCATTGACCCACGCAAGCCCCACCACGACGACAACGTGAGGATACTGTTGGACTGGTGATATGTTATTTTGTGTTCAGTTTAAACATTTACCGTTAAAACCGAAGGAAATAACACAATTTCACATGCATTACCTCGATCTAGATTTTTTTGTAGAACTAAGTAGCTATTATCATCCCTCTCGTGTTTATTATAGATTTTATTTTGACATAGACACAAACTGGATAATAGTAAAAAAAGTTGATTTTCTTTGCACGCAAAAACACAAATTGGGTTGAAGCGATCGTTCCTAGGATTCAGAGAAGGAGATCGGACAGAGAAAGCATGTCATGGCGCGACGTGGCTTAGAAGGGCATCGCACACACTATATTTTTCAGGGAGCCTTTCTTATATCAATATAACAATAAACAATAAACAACCGGATAAGTGCGAGTTTGACTAACGCATTGTGGGTTCTGTAAGTGTATCATGTAAAAACTAAGTTCTAAGCTTTTATGTGATAAATTGCATTAAGCTGTATTTTTTTCTGTAGTTCGTTTATTTTGGGAATCGATCGTAGAAAATTTTGACCATCTTTCCCAAAAGACCAACCTAACTCTGTAATTTTAAATTCTTAATATAAGTTTGCAAACGCAAAAAGTATTTTTGATTTTTTATACAGCTTTAAGAGACAGGAGACTGACATACATACATACAAATGCACCGCATTTGATGGTAATTTGTAGCTGATATCTCTACACGTTCTAAATGCTAACTTTCTTGGCTGTGGTATTTTTAATCCCGTAATAACTTACTAACGAAAGGCCTAATCCGAATAATTTAAAGAATAAATTATACATAAGTAATCAATTTGACAGTGGTAGAGCCATGCTTAGGCACGAAAGGGCCGCCTCGACCGGTGCGATACCACGGCCTCACAGAAAACCGGTTGTGAAGCAACGCTTGCGTTGCATTGCCCCGAAATGAGTGAGGTTTCCGGATGTCCAACTCCTCCTCCTCTGTTTTCTCTGCCCTCATCCTTTTCTCTTCTTTCCCAGCTCCTCATCCCTCCTCGCTTTTTCCCCTCCCTGCAACCCCCATTCCTCTTCAAATTCAAAGGCGGGCAGCGCACTTGCGACTCTTGAGTTGCAGGTGTCCATGAACGGTGGTTGTCACTTACCGCCAGGTGACCCGTCTGTTCATCTGTCCCCCTATAGTGTTGAAAATAAAAAAATTATATGTGTATATAAAAAAAAAAACTATATATATATAATAATACGTGGTAGAGCCATGCTTAGGCACGAATGGGCCGGCTCGACCTGTGCGATACCACGGCCTCACAGAAAACCGGTTGTCAAGTAATGCTTGCGTTGCATTTCCCCGAAATGAATGAGGTCTCCGGAGGCCCAAAATCCCCCCCCCCCCCTAATGACAGCGCTGTTAACAAAAAGGATACCCCAGGGGGGTACCAGCGCTAGCGCTGGAGAATCCCCCCTGGACGTCCACCCTCAGTACGGATTATACCTGAGCGTGGACGCCCGGGCTGCCCCTCGTACTCTGGGGGGGGCTCAACTGCGCTCTCAAAATATGCTCGGGGCAAGAGAAGGCATACAATGGCACCCCCTGTCACGTTTACCGTGGATTTTTATAACATCAGGGGCTTACATTCTAACCTCGACACTGTCCACCACCACCTTGAGACAGCAAAGCCGGCCTTGCTCTTTTTAACCGAGACGCAGATATCATCTCCAGCGGACACATCCTACCTCTGCTACCCTGGGAACACTCCTTTATTCCTAAGGCTGGTGTATGCGTGTACGTTAGAGATGATATCACTTTTCGCCGCCTCGGCAATCTTGAAGATAGGGACCTCTCCATCTTATGGCTACGTGTAGACTGCGACGACCATCCCCGCATCTACGTATGCCTCTACAGGTCCCATAGTGGTGATGCCGAAACGGACCGGCTCATCGACCACGTCCAAATGGCTACAGACTCAGTGCTCCAGCAGGTCCCATCCGCAGATATCGTGATTCTTGGCGACTTTAACGCCCATCACGCCGAATGGCTTGGTACGCGCAAAACCTATCATGCGGGAAGATCTGTTCACGATTTCGCCTTGGCATATGGCTTGACGCAGCTGGTAGCAACGCCTACGCGAATCCCAGATGCAGAAAGCCACGTGCCTTCACTGTTGGATCTTCTGCTGACCTCACATCCTGATGGCTACAAAGTATCCGTTGAGGCCCCTCTTTGCTCTTCGGACCATTGCCTGATTAGGAGTATAGTGCCACTCGTTCACTCACTGCGGCCGAGAGTTATAGGCAGTCGCCGCGTTTGGCACTATAGGTCAGCAGACTGGGATGGAATGCGAACATTCTTTGGTAGGATGCCATGCCATGGAGGCAGGTTTGCTTCTCGCCGGATGATCCCAATGTCGTTGCCGACTCTGTCGCGGATGTTGTGCTTCAGGGTATGGAACTTTTCATTCCATTCTCCCTGATTCCCACAGGTGGCAAGTCCCAGTCCTGGTTTGGTCGAACCTGCAAAGCGGCATCCCGCCGAAAGGAGGAATGTTACCAAGCATGGGCTAATGCAGCGACAGCACGGAATGTAAAGACCAGCACATTAAAGAAGCAATTTAACTTTGCCTCCAGGTCCTTCAAAAGAGTAATTGCTTGGGCGAAGTCGGCTCACATCGGCAGAATTGGCATGCATTCGGGTCTCTTGCCAAAGCTGTCCAGGGGAACTTTTGTAAGCCATCCCTTCCACCTCGTACATAGGAGATAATTCGTTGGCCCACGACGCTAAAGAAAAAGTCGATCTTCTGGACAAACTCTTTGCGTCCAACTCGACCCTGGACGACGGGGGAAACGCACCGCCGACCATACCGCAGTGCGAGAGCCGCATGCCGGAAGTCCGGTTTACACAAAGGGCAGTGCGTAAAGCGCTTCTTTCCCTCGACGTTCTTAAGTCGTGTGGGCCCGATAGAATCTCTCCTATCGTGCTGAAGACGTGTGCTCCAGAGTTGGCACCGGTTTTAACGTGCCTTAATCAATATCAATGACATGCTGCAGATTAGCAGCATCCATTGCTATGCAGACGATAGCACGAGTGATGCTCTTTACACCGGCCGCGCTAACATTTCTCGGGTAAACGTCATCGAAAGCCGATCCAAACTTGTGTCTGAAATCGAAACTTCTTTATCAAAAGTTTCAGATTGGGGTCGACTTAACCTAGTCCAATTTAACCCCACGAAGACACAGGTTTGCGCGTTCACCGCGAAAAAGATGCCATTGGTCAGCCGCACATGGAATACTGTTCTCATCTCTATGCAGGTGCACCCCAGTACCAACTTCTCCCTCTTGACTGCATTCAACGGAGAGCGACTCGCATCATCGACTGCCAAGATATTTCTGATCGACTTGACACCTTGGTGTTGCGTAGAGATGTAGCTTCACTCTACATCCTCTATCGCTTGTATCATGGGGAGTGTTCAGAGGAATTGTTCGGACTTATACCGGCTGCTGGTTTCCGCCATCGTCCTACGCGACAAAATATCCATCCCCATCACCTGGACGATTGGCACTCCACCACTGTGCGCTTCTCCAGAAGCTTTTTGCCTCGCACAACCAGCTTATGGAACAAATTGTCACCTGCCGTATTTCCGAACCGATACGACCTTCAAACCTTCAAGAAAAGAGCGTACTCCTACCTAAAAGGCCGGCAACGCACTTGTGACTCTTGAGTTGCGGGTGTCCATGGGCGGCGGTAGTCTTTTACCATCAGGTGACCCGTCTGCTCGTTTGCCCCTATCGCATAAAAAAAAAAAACATCCGTATAATGCTATTTATTTAATCTTACATATAAAATTATCACTAAAGACTGACGATAGTCATCAATCCGGTTGTTGTGTTTTACTAGAAAATACATTCAGAAACGTTTAACGAAAAATACGTTTATCCAAAAAAAAACGAACAAAACAATTCATACACTGGTACTGAAACATATACATGTGTAGTAGATTTAATTTAATTAATTTACTGCCTCAAAGCCATATAAAAGTACAGGGTTTAATTCCTAGATCCCACACAAGGATTCCCTGTGCCGTGGGATCTAGTCTCTTTCATTCCAATATCTTAACGAGGCATTAACAAAATATAAAAATAAAATAATAATTAACTAAAGAGGAAAAGCCACAAACAAATGAGAGATCAAACATAACATCATCAACAACACATCCAAGAGGTCAGTAATGCAAAAATGTAGGTATCTACTAATATTAGAAAAGTTATACAAATACAATACGACAGGTTATATTATTTTTAAGAAATACAATGGTACCCACATCACGTCGTCGCCGACTCGAACAACAAAGTGGACATACTTTGAAGCACAGGAATATTGACTTATCTGTAAGTTAAAAAGAAAATACATAGAAGATAAAAAATAATAATAATAAAAACTAATTATGTGCACTAGTCTCAGGGTTATCAGTCATAAAAATATGATATAAGCCGTTTAAAAAAAAAAACGTTTGTTATCACAGGCATAAATATAATGTTGGACAGTCAGTAAGTAACAAATATCCTCAGTCAAAAACAGACCACTAAATTTTTATTTTTACTTCATTTTAGAGATAAGAATTTAAACAGGCGTTACACAACATTAATTTTCTACACATTTTAAACACAGTGGGCCCATTCCCACCTTCCGTAAATTTTATGTATATTAATCATAATAAAATTATATATTTTTATGCGCAAAAAAACTAATTATTTATCTTTACCGGTGATTTTATCGGTTGACAGTTTTATCTTGTATTTTCGTTTTTTTATTGCATTTTCTAAATTTCATGGACACACCTTAATTTAACTAATATTAACTTTCGATTGTAAGTGTGTTCACCTCAAATATTTACCTTTCATGAGAAAAAGGGCTTCCTTTACTGTAATGTTTAGAAGTAAGACGTATATAAAAAAGTGCAAGTACATTTTGTTAATACACGAATACACTCGGCTACAGTCAACTTTCACTACGCAGTAAACACAAGTTTTCAAGAAAAATCTTTATATTAACTAACTTAAACCGGTCGCTTACGTACTTCGACGGCTGCAAATGTAAGCATTTGGGTGTATAGATTTTCTAACAATTCGATAATCGATTTTTCAATTTATCAAATTTAAACTGTTTTGTAAAGTCATTTTTTGTTTTAACCCAAGAAGGGTATTCTCTCTATTTCTTTTATTTAATTGGGTCTTTGTTACATGTGAATATGTTTACAAATAATGTAACAAATGTAATATGTTTCGTATTAACATACTATTCCTAGGTAATGTATACAATTCCGAGTCCAGTTATAAATATGTATAAAACGTGTGAATGATTCTTTAATATATACATTTATTAAGAAATCAGTGTATTTCCTAGGTAGTGTATGCAATTCATAAGTGGTACTAGGAAGTGTACAAAATTAACAGTGTACCTACAATGAAATTATTGTAACATAGTACATTAAAACTATAATCGTTTAAGAGATAAATAACACCTACAAACGAACAACAAACAAAACGAACTGGGCATCCCGAAAAAATAGCATTTGGTGATTTGTTTTATACTCATGTAGCAAGTCATGTCCTTGGGCCTAAAATGAAATATTTTTCTCATTTTCTTGTAAAGCTACTTTCTAGTCTATGTAATTACTTTATGTAAGTAGTACTGCGAATGTTTCTAGATATCTCCACCTCGGTCCTTGTTTCATAACTTAGGTCAAAGAAAAATCCCCGATGTCAATCAAATTATGCGAGGCCAGGTTCGATTCTTAAAAGATTAAAGGCGTTTATACTAAAATTATTTTTCCGCTGTCTTGAGAGTCGCCCAAACACTTGGCGCAGCAGCTCAAGATCTAAAAAGATTGTCTTAAAAAAGAAAAAAAAATAACGTAACTTGTCGACTATGAAGGACATATTTTTTTTTCTGTATAGTTCACACTGCAAATAGTCGATTGTCAATTTAATATAGGTAGTTTTTTTAAGAGAATATTACTTAAAAAAGTTGTAAAACAGCCATTAAGATTTATTTATAAAGAGCCTATTTTTGGTTTTAAAATTTTCGAGATTTTAATAGATATCAGGTACCTCGCTCGATGCAATTCAATCGGTTATTTTAGCGCTTTCTAATATTGTAGTGACTAAGATCTTTACTTTTTTACACATTTTGTATTTTAAAAACTGTATTTTCAATAATATTACATAAACAAATAGACATGTGGTGGAAATAGAAACACCACAAAAACTTTCATACATACAAATACAAACAAAACAAACAACACAAACTTACAATACAAACTTTTACAGAAGCCGCTACCAAGTGAAAACCAACAATGTACATATGTTATGATTTATGAAACAGCAGCAACCACAGAAAGAATAGATAGTCATCGTAGTCAGTGGTTCTTTAGTGCTCCATTGTCTACTAAATGTTCATTACCTTCAAACTCTCAGAGATACTTAAGACATACGTAACGACACTATAAAATAAAAAGTCTAGAACTAAATGAAATTTAATCCAGATTATTAATAAATAAACATACAGCGTCCAGCCCTGGTCCAAATGAGAACCACCTATGTATTGAAGCAGTTTATACATTAATTATCTAGATAGATAAATTTCGTTAATGCTGCATCTTTACAGACTGCATCGTCAGATCACTCTCTGGAAGTTTTCCTATTCAGTAATAGTTTTCCACTTGCCACGATGATGATAAAGTTTAATCATTATTGAGAAATTATTGATTCTCATATACCTTAATGTATTTAGCTATACGTAACGTACTTGCTTTTCGTAATTGTTATTGTTTATCTAAACTTGATGCGAAATAAGAAACATGACATACACACATCAAAAAGTGTCTAGCGATCGAGTACAGTTTAAACTATAAATAATTTTACAATTAATATATACAATTTAGTCTTCTAGACTGGCTTCTTATTTAATTCCTATGTTTTAAAAACTGCAACTTATAACAACTTATAAAAATTTCAAGGTCTGCAAATGAGACTATATTTTGTTAAATTGGTTTTGTGTTTTGATTCACTTGTTATTGATATCTATTTACCTAGTTATGCATCCCCCTGTATCCTCTGTCTTAGATTAAGTAGCTACTCCGCTGGCTCAGCATTGCCAACGGATATGTCTCTTAGAATTAGATAACGGATTGTTTTGACGATCGTCTACACATGGAATATTATAAAATTTTTTAAGGACATTATATTGCAAGCCTCCAAATCGGCAGCACACTAGTTAAGTTGTCTTTTATTTTACTTAAAAAACCCTTTGTCCAAACTGGAAGTTTAACTGGCGCAGCAGGTAGGATCGTGTTGTTAAAGCTGTGCGCACCTCGTAATAATTCGGGTATCCAAGTGTATCCTCGAACCAAAGAAATATTGTTGAACAATCACCAGGACATCGAGTATGGGAGTACCGGTCGGTTGGTAAGTAAAACTCCTTGCCTTCCTTGCCATATTATTTCTCCCGTATTTTTCATGATAAAGGGTGTTATTTTATTAAATTGTAGTTATTCTGAGATTGGACATTTCTCATTTTAACATAATCTGGTTATGGTATAAAACTTTACCTAGGCCCAGGATATTTTTCTTACGATATAATATTATTTTTACCCGACTGTGAAAAAATAAAGGAGGGTTGTGTTTTTTTTTATTGTTAACTTTTCTTAATACTTTTATTAACTTTAGTGTATAGATTTTCAAACTTTATTGAAGTGCGTTTTAATTGTGTGTGTGATTTTATTATATTGTACCATTTTTTCTTACCAATTTTGATAGAAAACTTTAGTTTCTCGTAATAATAAAATAAGATAATATTACCTTACCGAAATGCCGCTAGATCAGTTACCGAGCCAGGTGCCTTTACCTGCTGAGGCAGCGGTACCCATACCAAAAGAAATGTTAAGATTAATACCTCTTTATGGGGGTGATAAGAGACATTTAGGGTTATTTATTAGAAAATGTGAGTATGTTATACAGAAATTTAGAGGTCATGAGGAACAAAATGTATACCTTTTGCATGCAATTACCAGTCGACTCATTGACAACGCCGCGGCCTTATTGTCGGAACGCGAAGACGTGTCGACTTGGACGGCATTAAGAGAGTTATTAGAACAACATTTCGGTGACCCTCGTAGCGAGGAATGTTATGAGTTAGAGTCCTGTAAAATTAAATCCGGTGAAAGTTATTTAGATTTTTGTAATAGGATTCAAGGCATCCGCTCATTACTCCTTTCCAAAGTTAATTTGCTATCTGATTCAAATATTAAATGCGCTAAAACTGCAATATATAATAATACAGCATTGAATGTATTCCTGTATAACCTAAATGAAAATATGGTTCGTATAGTGAGATTAAAGTCACCCTCTACCCTGGAACAAGCTCTGTCAATTGTTTTGGAGGAAGTCAACTTCCAGGAACAGTATACATTACGAAACCGAATGGCCCATAGTCAGATTACACCGAAACAAACGCTTGCAATAAATCCTGGTCAGTCCAGCTTTAAATTCGTTCAGACGACTCCACCGAGTCAAACTATGGGGTATAGACCCCCTTTACAACATTTTATTCCACAACAAAAAATTAATTTCGGTATCCCGCCTAATAGATTCCAATCAGCTCAACAACAAGGCGGCATAAGACCACAGTTTGGCTACCGTCCTCCACAATTTGGTTACCGTCCCCCGCAATTTGGTTACCGTCCCCCGCAATTTGGTTTTCGCCCTCAAGTACAAACTCAACAACAATTTGGATACAGACCTTAATTGCCACAATTAGGATATAAGCCTCCGCAAAATATGGGGATGAGACCCCAACAGTTTGGTTATAAACCACCCCAAGTGCAAAATCCCCTATTCCAGGATACTGACGTTTCAATGAGAACAGCATATACGAAACCACAGCGCCAACAAGACTTCCGGTTGAACGAAATCTCTGTAGATGGTAGTTATTATGACTCTCCCTACAATGAAAATGCTAACTATGACTTGGACGACGAGTACAATGACGATTATCAGCCTTACCCAGACGACTGTTATAACGTTGACGCAGAAAATAATGACGCACCTGAAACTGATAACGAAAATTTTCCCGTAGATGCCTCCCACAAAGAGGAGAAAATATAGTAGTAAACTGTGACCCTAATCTTAGATTGCCATATGTCTATATACAAGAGATCGATTCAAAATTAATGATTGATACCGGTAGTACCCGATCGTTTTTAAGCCCTCGCATCGCTTACTATTATTTCCCTGAATATATCACACACGAACCGTTTCAGGTAGTAAGTACCCATGCCACCAGTCATCATGACGAAACTATTGAAATCCCTCTATTACCGACTTTCAATTCTCTCGATTTTCACAAATTTCATTTATATGAGGTAGACGAGCGATATGAAGGACTCATTGGTAATGATTTACTGAAAAGAATTGGCGCGATAATTGACCTTAAGGACTTAGTACTAAGAACAACAACAACTTCTATACCAATTATTAATAATTTAGATTATACTATTAAAATACCCCCACGTTGCGAACAACGTGTCAAAATCCCCACAGATTTATATACGGGCGAGGCACTGGTTGAATTGAAGCTATTTACTCCTGAATTACGAATGCCTTCCGCGTTAGTAAACTACATCAACGGGTACGCCCTTACAGTAATTCAGAACACTTCAGAAACTCCGATGAGTATCCACATAGACAGACCCTTCACTGTAACGAAATTCGATGCAACAGAATGCAACCTAAATTTTAGCGATAATCATTTACCAGTAGGAACAGATACATTATTAGAGCAAAATTTAAAGCAAAAACTTAGAGCAGACCATATGAATAAAGAGGAACGGGACCGAATATACAGTCTTTGTAATGAATATAAAGATATATTTTATTGCGACCAAATCCCATTAAGTTTTACAAATCAAGTGAAACACAATATTCGCACTAAAAACGAGGAACCGATTTATGTTAGACCGTACCGACAAGCCCCTGCTGAAGTAAATGAAATTAACAGACAGATTGAAAAATTGCTTAATGACAACGTAATTACAGAATCACATTCCCCCTGGAACGCACCAGTCCATTTAGTCCCTAAGAAGGCCGATGCTTCAGGACAAGTTAAATGGCGTATGGTGATTGACTACAGACGACTAAATGACATAACTATAGGCGATCGATACCCACTACCAAATATCACTGATTTATTTGACAAATTGGGAAAGAGCCTTTACTTTAGTACTATAGATTTGGCAAGCGGTTACCATCAAATAGAGGTAGAAGAACACGATAGACAAAAAACTGCGTTTAGTACACAAAATGGACATTATGAATTCCTAAGAATGCCGTTTGGGCTAAAAACCGCTCCAGCGACATTTCAAAGAACTATGGACAATATACTTAAAGGACTACAGGGATTGCATTGTATGGTCTACTTAGATGACGTAATCATATTCTCATCTAGCCTAGAAGAACATATACAGAAATTAAGAAACGTTTTTAACAGACTGAGAGCTACAAATTTAAAGGTGCAATTAGAAAAATCATAATTTTTGAGGAAAGAAGTTATCTACCTTGGTCATACAATTACTAAAGATGGTCTTAAACCTAATAATGACAAAATACATGCCGTTATAAACTACCCGTTACCCAAGACGACTACTGAAATTAAATCTTTTCTTGGACTTATCGGCTACTATAGACGTTTTATAAAAGACTTTGCACACATAACCAAACCATTGACCTCTTGCTTAAAGAAACGCAATAAAGTAGTATTAGATAAAAATTACATTGATGCTTTTGACAGATGTAAAGAATTACTAACAAACGCCCCTCTATTACAATATCCCGATTTTGATAAAACGTTTGTGCTTACCACAGACGCGTCCCAGATTGCAATAGGTGCCGTATTATCGCAGGGACCAATAGGGTCTGATAAACCGGTCGCGTATGCTAGTCGTACCTTGAGTGATACAGAAGCTCGGTACAGTACTATTGAACGCGAATGTCTTGCCATTTTCTGGGCTATTAAACACTTCTGCCTGTACCTATATTTAGAAAATTTATCATATATACCGACCACCAACCCTTGGCATGGCTTAATTCTCTTAAGGATACAAGTAGTAAACTAACTCGTTGGCGTTTACGGCTTCAGGATTATGATTACGATATAATATATAAGAAAGGAAAGCAAAATTCGAATGCTGACGCTTTGTCAAGGATTAAGGTTAACATTACCCACTCAGATGATGAAAACCAGTCAATAAAAGTAAACATAGATAATAGGGAACAAAGGTTTAGACATTCAGATGAAATAGTAGAGACCAAAGGACCCAAACGTAGGGACATACGTGACGACTCCTCAACGACTACTATATCAGATTCAAGTAAAACTATTTCAATTTCCGATTCTGAAACTATCTCTATCCCTAGTTCCGCCAAAGTATCTGACTATCCCATTAGAGCACCATCTGTGATGACTAGATCTGATACAATTCATTCTGCTATGGATGTAGAACAATCAGGTATTCCAATTTTAAATGAGGCCGTGGACACTAAGCCTAACCAAATTTTAGTATTCACGTGGTTAAGGAATGATATACAAGTTAGAGACATTTCACATGAAAAACAAAGGGTACTTGAAGTATTTTTACCTATCAATAACCCGGATTTAGTAAAGAAATTTTTATTAGAATACATCAAACCAAAAACGAAATACTTCATACACTTTGAGGATATAGTGCATCGTAGACTGTTTAGTAGCAAGGTCATAGAGTTGTTTAAGAAAGACACTGTACAATTATTCGAGTGTACAGAACGAGTAGTGTATGTCGGAGACGAAAAGGAACAAAAGGCAATAGTTATTAAACATCATCAGGGAAAGACTTGTCACAGAGGTATAAAGGAAACGTTAGCAAGTATACGCAGGAATTACTTTTGGCATAACATGCAGGAGACTATCTCAGCTATTATTAATGTTTGTGAGTTGTGTAATAAAATGAAGTATGACAGAAAACCTATTAAACCGTTTCTACAGTTAACCCAAACTCAGGAAGCTCCATTTCAGGAAATATTCATAGACCTTTTTCAGATCGAAGGTAATTATTACCTTACTCTTATAGACGCATTCAGTAAATTAGGACAAGCCATTCCAATAACTAATAGATCAACATCTGAAGTAGTACGCGCCCTTATGAAATATTTTTCATTCTACGGCGTTCCAAAAAAAAATAGCTCTGATCCCGGAAGTGAGTTTAACAATGAATTAATGAGAGAGTTTTTAAGTTTACACAAGGTTGGGCTCCATATAGGGACACCTAATAACCCTTGTTCGATGGGTTTAATCGAACGTTTACATTCGACAATTAGTGAAATTTACCGTTGCGCTAAATATGAACAGAAATGCACTGATGCCGCATCTGTAATGATGTACTCGATTATGGCATACAACCATTCGATACACTCAGTAACGGGATTAACCCCATTCGAAACAGTATTTGGCCTTACTCGTTCCGAAAACCCTTTTAGTATTGACTTTGAAAAACAATATACGCAACAACTTGTAAAAGACCACGCGAAGCGTACAAAATTTTTATATAAATATTTAACGGAAAAAATTATAGAGACTAAAGACAGGATTAGGCAAAAGAGAGATGGTGAAGGTGAAATAGATCTTCCAGAAGGAAAAATTGTATATGCAAAAGATGTTAATAAAAGAAAAAGCAAGGATAAGCCGCGATATATTAAAGCAAAAGTTATAGGTAAAACAACTAAAAATGTAACACCAATACAGATTGGTGAGAGAAAAACTAAAATCCCTGTTAAAAATATAAAACGCCCCCCGCAGTTGGTGCACATTGATGATAGGGATGCCGGCGCTGGCTCTTCATCTGCAGTACCTTGAGGGAAACCCGGGCATACTTCCTGTTAAAGAAGGTCAAGCTTATCTGCAAACGGACCAATGGACTGTTATTAAGGTTTTAAATTTAGAAAGTATAAATGTTGATCTAAATTTTGTGATTTCTAAGAATGAAGAGTTTAGTAACCTAGTAAGGAAAAATGATACATATCCCTTACTTCCTTAATATTGTAGCACATATTGAATATTTACGAGAAATTACAATACAGAAATACAGGCAATTAGTCCCACAACAACGTTTTAAAAGAGGTTTAATTAATCCTGGAAACCTGGATCATAGCGATGCATTGCGGTACGATAAAATTACATCGGAACTTGGTCACAATCAAATATTATCAAAGATAAATTAACATTGGTCTCTCAAATATTAGATAGTTTTATTAACACTACTGAAGTTTTAAATCAGAATTCCATTATTCTATAAGAAAGATTAAAAGTAGTTGAACCCATGTATAATGAAGTAATGTCGAAAGTAGATCAGTGTACGTACACCACTTTTACTGTAAGCTTATTTAACATATTTGCGAGTAATTTCCGTACAATCTTTATAAAGCTAGGAGAGATAGAGACTGCACTTGCATTTAGTAAAATCTCTATACTACACCCAAGTATTGTTAACTCTACCGAATTGTTACAACATTTAAAATTAATATCCAATACTGCGAGTTTACTATATCCCGCAACGGAGGAAAACCCAGTAAAATTAGAAGAAACTATTATTGTCAAAGCTTATCTTAAGAATAACCAGATTATGTTCATATTAGAGATTCCACTCACAGATAATCATACTTATAACTACTATAAAATTTATTCGTTACCAATTTTTCACGAATCAGATAATAAAACCATGTCCATTTTACTTAAATATCCCTACCTATTGGCAAGGGGAATGAAACATCTGTCGATCGTGAAACCATGTCGACTACTTGCCGCCGGAGACCAATTCCTGTGCGCTGAGCATAACCAAGCGCCTTATCCAGAGCCAACCTGTATAGAGCAGCTTTTGAAATTCGATGATAACCTTACATGCTGTAACCAACAACAGATTAGTATTGAAGACATAAGAATTCAGCGAATTACAACAACGAGTTGGATATTATTTACTAGACTGCGGACCGTTCTCACGAGCACCTGTTATAATGAAATCAATAAACATCCTGTCTTCGGAACTTACACCTTGACCCTGGAAGAGTCATGCGACATCGAGATACAGGGAGTCCAAATTCGCCATCATCAAATCCTGACAGAAACTGAAAATGTAGATCCCCTTCCAGCTATAAATTTACCGAAATTGTCTGCGAGTGCAACGCTACCGCCATCCAGTACACGCGTACTTAACATACACGGTATTAATTTGGACGAAGTGAAATATATGTCTAGTGTATTAAAGCAAAACGAGTTCTCTAACAGTGATTTTAAAGGTCAAGACTCTAATATCAGTGTAGTTATGGTTTATTTTATATTTCTTATTGTTTTAGCATGTGTTCTTTTAATTTTGTCATATATTTTACTTAAAAGATTAAGAATGTTAATGTGTCTACGAAATCATCGGGGAGTAATTGAAAATGAACATCCCGATAATTTCGCTCTCAGGGAGGGAGGAGTTATGCATCCCCCTGTATCCTCTGTCTTAGATTAAGTAGCTACTCCGCTGGCTCAGCATTGCCAACGGATATGTCTCTTAGAATTAGATAACGAATTGTTTTGACGATCGTCTAGACATGGAATATTATAAAATGTTTTAAGGACATTATATTGCAAGCCTCCAGATCGGCAGCACACTAGTTAAGTTGTCTTTTATTTTACTAAAAAAAACCCTTTGTCCAAACTGGAAGTTTAACTACCTTCAAGTTGTGTTAGCCTGGACTTTAAACAATCAATATTAATATTATATGTTAAGCTACATTTGAATACATATGCTAAATAAGCGAATAATAAAAAAACATGTTGCCAAAACTACATTAGCATAGATTACGTAATCGAGACACTTAGCTCAAACAGAACATATAAAGAACAAGGAACATAATATTTTACATAATGAGTTACTTTATAGGCATTAACGCGGAAACATTGAATTTACTAAAGATGCACAAATGTCGCAAGTTTTCCGTATACTTATATACATTTAAACTTTGTCTCAACACATGAGCGTACATATTGTCGTGACCTAACGTTTAGCCCTAACTTCAATGCTGCACTTAACATAACATGTTCTAAGAATCTGATCGTATCGAGTTTTATAAAAATCATTTCATTTCATTTATTTTATAACAAAATATTTGTATTAAAATATAATCACGCATTTATCAAAATTAAGGAAAATTAATACTAACTGCATAGTTCCAATACTATTAAAGTAAAAAAATAATTGCAATATATGTAATTCTGTGTGAATTTTTAAATCAAAAGATAAGATTTCGAATATATGTCATGTCAATTTGAAGTGCACAAGATAATTACAATACAATTAAATTACAATTCGAAGTTAAAAAAAAACATATCTGAAATATAATTCCAAAACAATTATTATAATGTATAGATAAATGTCAACCTATGTATATTACAATTTTGTCAAAGTTATCCAGTACTAAACTAACCTTTTTTAATAAATAATCGTTCTATTTATTTTTAAATATGTTCGCATTCTCAATATCCTTTTGTTCTGTAGGTATTTATGATGACGCAGAATATTCAATTTCCTTAGGTCAAATCACCATTGTCGTGCTCAGTGTCTTCGCAATCAGTGTCTTGCTAACGGTAGTCAAGGTGTTTGTAACTTTGTACAAGAAGATTTCGACATTCCTAGACGTCCCTATCCTACCTTCCCTGACTAACTGCATACAGTTTGTGAAATCAACTATCATCCCATGCTATCTTATTCCGTTCGCAAAGAACACCATAATATTTTTTCGGTCACTATTTGAATAGATCATTAATAGTTGTTTCGTACAGCAATTTACTCGTTGCGAGTATATTGGACCACACATTTTAAATATTCTTTATAGATAACTGGGACTTCCCGGCACCAGCCAGTTCAAGTTATAAGTATGCGTCCCTGACTTGCTCGAGGCATTGCTTATACTCCCCAATCCATCTGTATAAGCAATACTGAAATACGTAAATGGGACTAAATTGTAATCGGGAAAATGTGGGCGTTAATTACGCTACTTCCTAGCCCTTCAGGGATACAGGTGTGAGTGTATGTATGTATGTTTAAAGATTCATGTATTGCAAAACTATGTACCAAAATCTTTTTTTTTTATATATAAAATTTAACACTCGGTTTTAACTCAACAGTTGGTTCGTATCTGATATGTAATATTATATTCATACATACATAATGCCTATGTATCCGAAGTAGTAGACAGAAGCGTCTTTAAAGCCCATTTTTTTTTCGACCGTAATTTGGTCAAACTCACGTAATAGAGGGTAAAACTATTGTCGTCAACCTGGTTGGGAAAATTGGCAGTACTTAGAAAGTGTAAGATAAGTAAGTACGAAAGACAATGAAAAGGAATATTACTTACAAGGATTGGGGGATATATTGTTTGGGTAGGTTAGGATCGCATACCTGTAATTTGGAGTAATTTTCACTAGTTGTGATCGGAAAGTCATACCCTCCAATCGTGCCTAACCCTTATTCACTGCAATATTAATAAAGATAAAGAAATAATAATCAATTAGTCAACTTTTTACAATTTAATCTATTTTTTTCCATTGTGTTAATATAATGTAATTAGTAGCGGAGATAACGTATAGATGAAAAGCTTTAACGTATGTACATACATTTATAATAAATTCATTATATTACGTGGGCCACACTGAAAGTTTCTAGAATAGGCCAGTAAGAAAAGCAGCTGATAAAAAATTTATTTAAATTTCGAATTAGGAACTGTTTCTGTATCTGTAGATGTGTCATTTCATTGCGTGTATGACATTTGTTTTTACAAATTAGCGGCAATTTAATAAGTGTCTGTGGTGCATCGAATTTGATTAGAGAAAATTTTTGTTCAATGATTATTTACGACATTCGTTGTGGTCTTACTGATCAACAATGTTATACTATAGACTTCGATTGGCATTTCAATGCGAGCGATTTCATTTCTCACGCCACTGTTTACATCTGATTAAATGAGTTTAAACATAGTTGAAGCGAACACACTTATAATTCTCCAGAAGGACTTAATTTTCGGAGACGACGCCTAGTCAGAAACCTTTGCTTTAGATGGATACCCTATAATTTGATGGAAGATCAAAAAGCCGTCGCTTGTATTGATGCCGCTCAATGCTTGAAAAGTATGACGGAAATGACTCCAATGCTATATGATATCGCCACAGGTGATGAAAGTTGAATATATTGTTAAGGACGCGATATCAAAAGACTATCTGCGCAAATAAGTAAAGAAGAGTACAAGTAAAGAAAAATGGATGAGTGGCTCATTCTTTGAACGGATGGGTCATTTTGCAACAGTCATTCTAAAGGACAAAAGGACTGTTATTACAAATTGGTATGTCAGTCATTGTTTACCAGTTGTCTTGGAAAATGTAAGACAGCAGCGCCTAAGAACCAGGATCCCCCTCCACCACGACAACGTTCCAGCTCACGCTGCCAGACAGACTTGATTATAATCAAGTCTGTCTGGCAGCGGCAGGAGATATATATATCTCGATGTGTATTTGACTGTCGAAGATGTGTACTTAGTGAGTCATCCAATTTACAGTCCCGACGTGGCACTTTGTGACTTTTCAAAAATCAAAGATAAGCTTGACTGAAGATGCCGTGGATTTGTTTGAAAAAGGCGTAAAAGAGATTCCCTATAAATAATTAGGCTTACTGTTTCAGTCGAAAAGCAATAAAAATATGAACAAGCTTGTATATATCTATTTTTTTATTATCTGAAAATTTCAGTGTGATCGTACTTGTAGGTAAGACAATATTTTGATTGTTTATATATAATAATATATATTTGAAATTGAGACTTTGTTCTACAATTCCGAGTTTTTACTTCTTTCATCCAGCTCAAATCCTTTACTTACATCAAGGAATACCATTGATTTCATAACGTAGCTTCCGCCCTTATATTTAGTCGTAATTTCCGCCTGTCTGTCACATTCGTAAACGTGCTTTGTAAATTGAACGCTATTCATCCTTTACTCGTATCAGAGTTGATTTGGCATTGTGTTGCTGTATATATATATTTCGTTTAGCTAATAATATTAAATGTTCACATTAGATCAACTTTTGTACCAGCATAAATTGCTGTTGTGTCTGCTCCACTGCTGATACTGGGCGATCTTGGTGGATGGATACTGTTACTGATATTTTTATTATACTTCCTGATACACATTATACACAACTGATTCTTGCTGACAACCAACTGCTAACATGGAAAGTACTCGAAAGACCTAATGTTCTTGTTTTTAGGGCCTAACAAAAATGGTGATGTTCATACTCGTCAACACAGTGTTAGGATATATTATGTAACATTGTTTTTCTACTCCCATTCCATGGATGTTTTCACACCAACCTTTTTTTTTTATTGTGGCTTACACATTACCATAATGACTCCACTTTGCCTAATGGTAAGCAATAAATGGAGTCCAAGAGTGGTGGTCACCATCCTCATTGCATGTCTAGTCAATGTAGTATGGTGACCCACACTATGGCGGCTGGTCAGATGCTTTTTCACGCCCCGCTTAAAAGACCCAGGATCAAAGTGGGAAGGATAAACGTGCGCTGGTAGTGAATTCCAATCTTCCACCGATCGGCACAGGAAAGAAGAGCTGAACCGTTTCGTTCGGGATCGACCTCGGTTCGACTCTCAAACGGTGACTACTCAGGCCAGCACGTGTAGTCCTGTAGAGGAAGGGAGAAGGTGGGACCAATTGGAAGAGCTCGTCAGAACACTCTCCGTGATGTAGGCGATAGAGAACTGCCATAGAGGCGACATCTCTTCGCAATTGCAGGGGCTCAAGAGACTGGGTGTCCTCAGGACAATCTATAATGCGGACAACGCATCGCTGCAACCGATCGAGAGCGTCAAGCAAATACTGCGCATAGCCATCCCAAAGATGAGAGCAGTACTCCACGCAGGAGCGAACCTGGGTCTTGTATAAAAGACACAGATGCTCGGGCGAGAAGAACCGTCTCACCTTGTTCAATGTAGTGGCAGTTGAGTGTTCTGAAGAGTAGGGAGGGGAAGGAATGGAGACTTTTTATTTGAAAACGCGCATGCCTGTGTTTTCTTGGCGCTGAACTCGACCAGATTCTCACAATCCCATTGAGAGATGCGGCTCAAGACCCGGTCGAGCTTAGCGATAAGCTCCTGTCGTTTTCCCTCAACGTCTGCTAGCTTGGCAGCAGGATATCCAAAATAATAAATAATATAATATGTTGCAAAGAGCCAACATGTCATTGATATGCAGAAGGAACAGCGTGGGCGATAGGACGGAGCCCTGAGGTACACCAGCGCTAACCTCCTGGAAGTCAGAGGCCGCGCCGTCACAGAGAACCCTAATGCGGCGCTTGTGGAGGAAGGCAGCAACCCATTCGCATAGCTTGGATGGCAGACCAAATGCAGGAAGTTTGGAGTGAAGCGAGCGATGCCAGACCCTATAGAAGGCCTTGGCAATGTCGAGACTGATGGCCAAGGACTCCTCATGCCTATCCATAGCCTCACCCCAAAGGTGTGTGACGTACGCTAGAAGATCAACCGTGGATCGGTTCGGCCTAAAACTATATTGCCGATCATTTAACAAGGAGTGATCCTCTAGGTGGCGGATTAATTGTGTGTTAATTATGCGCTTGAGCACCTTACAGATAGGAGGTGACGGCTATAGGAAAGTAATTAGATGGATCGGAGCGGTCGCCTTTTTTGGGAATGGGTTGGACGTTCGCCTCTCTCCAGGCCTCCGGAACAATTCAAGAGGAATAGGACAGGCGATACAAGCGTGTCAGTACAGGGGACAACTCTGGTGCACAGTTTTTAGGAACCACCGCCGGAATACCGTCGGGTCCACTGGCTTTCCGGACATCGAGTGACCGAAGCTCCGCACGGACATCCCTCTGCCGGATGCGAATATCCCGCATTGCGGAGTCGCAAGTCACAATGGTGGGCGGGTGAGCGCCACGGTCGTCGATTCGGGAGTTAGCCGCAAAGAGGTCAGCAAGTAGTTTCGCTTTCTCTTGCGGCTCGTGGGCCAGTGATCCGTCAGGGTACTTTAGCGGTGGCAGCGAAGGCTGGCAGTAGTTGGACTGCACGGCTTTGGGAAATCGCCAAAACTTACGGCTACCCGTAGGGTATGCGACGAGTTCTTGACCAAACTGTGCAATGCGCTGGGCATCAGCTCTGATGTAAGCCCTCTTGCATTCCCTAGTGGCTTTGTTAAACGCTGCTTTTAGGCGATCAACGTATGGGTCACAATGAGCGCGGGCCCTGATCCATGGGCGGTAGGCCGACTGCTTTTGAGTGATTGCACGGGTGCACTCGCGATTGAACCAGGGACGGGTCTTTGTGATGGCGACTTCACTGTAGGGGATATAGTACTCCATACCGACAGTGATTTCATCAGCCACGGCAGACGCACTTTGCGACAGATCCCTGTCTTTAAAGCAGCGTTGAGCCCACGGGATGGATGCAAAATAATCCCGCATTCCATCCCAGCCTGCTGACGAGTAGTGCCATAACCGTCGCCTTGTTACCACAGGCCGTGGTGGGGCAACAAGAGGCACCGAGGTGGACACCAGGCAGTGGTCGGAGGATCCCAGAGGGGCGTGAACCGTTACACTGTACTGCGCTGGGTGACTGTACTCAGCAGAAGGTCTAGCAAAGAGGGCGCTTGACCCGATATGTCTGGTATCCTGGTGGGCTGGAGTACCAGTTGGGTAAGGTCATGCGTGGGCAGTTCGACCAGCGTTGTCCGTTCTGGAAGATCCCAGCCAGAAGTCATGGTGGGCGTTAAAGTCTCCCAAAAACACCAGTTCAGCGGTCGGGAACTGCTCCTGCTTTGTCCGTTGCGTGACTCATGTAAGCAAAGAGTCGAGTTGTCTCGGAGTCTCCGGAATGGGACCGATAAAGGCAAACGTAGATCCAGCTCACCGCGGCCCTGACGAAATGACATACTCCAGCCCTCGCGAGGAAGCACTCGTCTAGCACGTAGCCGGGACATTAGCGGCGGCGTATTTGTGTCTCCGTAAGTTAAAGCATGGCCGGCCGAGCTGTCTCAAGGTACTGGTGTACGACGCTGAGGTTTGCATGGAGTCCGCGTATGTTAGTGAACTCCACCTCAAAAAGCGGGTTGGTGGGAGAGGAGGATGTCGCTGTTGGACCATTTTTCTTTATTTGAACTGCCATGATAAGAGTTGGGAAAGGGGGCGTAAAAGGCATGACAGTCATCGTGACAGTGTAAACTAAGACTCAAAATACTTTGTAAACTGAGACTCAAAACAAAAATAATGGAAAAACTAGAAAAATAGACCCTATATGAAGTAAATACTTGCTTAATATATTGACTTAATATACATCTAAACGCATTAGCACTGTAAAATGATCATTAAAATCTTTACACAAAGGTGCGCGAACTCCTTCGTTTATTGTATAAGATGGTACAAACAATAACGGACTGGCAGGAAAGGAGAAGCATAATTTATTTAAATATACGGTTTTACTCAAGTGTATATTTCGGAGATGCCCGACTAGTTTCGGTCTCGACAGGAGACCTTTCTCAAGGAGTAAGACGTCCAGCCGCAACGGTAACGGATGTCACACTGCCAAGAAGAAGCATAATAGCTTAGTGTAATCGTCTAGACCACGTCAGTTGCAAAACTGTGGCTACATAGGATAAGGAGACATACATGTAGAGTACACCCTTAAATAGCCAAAAGAACTTTTCGAATTTAGATCTTTCTATATTTGTTATAGTCGTTTTTCGTAACTGACTATGCAAAAAGGAGGGTTATGTTTTTAGATGTATGCATAATTTTCTTTGTCACGATCTATAATCTGGACTTCTTGATTAAGACATGTGCAGTATCATTTTAATCGCTTTGATTGTGAGAATGACATAGGGATAGCGATAAAGATAATAAAGATGTCAGTGGAAAAAAGTGGGTTTGTATTTCTTCAATTGGGTAGGTCTTATTTATTTTCAAGAATATTTTTTACATGTATATTACTTTAGGATCGTGTCCAATTTAAATATCGTCAATGCTAATTGCCTATATGACAAAACTTTGACAAATATCAACAAGCAGATAAAAAATTCAAAGATTTACATTATTCCACATGGGCATGATATTTACATACAAAAGATACCTAATAATATCCATTGTTATGTCGTACATCATATGCATATAGTATTTAACTAAATAAAAAAATATTTTATTTAGTGTTTTGTTTTATCGACTTCGTTCATCCCACATTTTTTATTGTGTATGTTTTATTGAGTAAAGTACAAAGGAGAATCTATCCTTATTTATTTATTCGTTTTATTGTTTTTTTTTTAATTTTTTTGACAAAATTTAATCGCCGGGCGCCGGTAAATTTTTATTATACTTTCAGAAGTCGCGGGTACTGCTGGTGTAAGGTAAAACGTTATGAACATTATTTTCTTAAATTTATTAATATTTTACTATTTTATTTTATGTTTTAGGACAGGTTGCTAGGATCATCGCCTGATTCCCTATATGTCTTTAGGTATTTTGTTGTACAACTGCTTTCTTTCATACCTGATATTTTTGTGACCGTAATTAGTGCATGTTACTTTTAAAAAAATGTTATTCTCATCGCATCATGGAAAAAGCTCATCTCAGCGCAGCTCAAATGAGCTTTTTCGTTGTGCGTATTTGTCTGCTTAAGATTTTTCGTATTAGTATACACTGATATTAATGCATTCATTCTAGAGTCATTATTTTTCTTTTGTTGCATACTGTAGTAGGTGTAAGGTTGTTAATGTGAAATAATAATTTTATAATTTATTTTGTGTGATTTGTAATACTTTTTATTAAAACTTAAAATATTAATTTATGAGTAAATTATATACTAAAAATCTTTTTAGTATCAAAGTTACAAACAGTACACCTGTTAGTCTGTCGGTCTAGTATTTAGTAGTGACTCTGACTGCTGAGCCTGAGGTCGTAAGTTCGATTAGTTTGCTGGATCTTCTTTGTGTCCGTTGTTTATATGTTAAAGTTTCCCGTAACAACGGAATTATTCCGAGTCTGGTACTTGTCTTTGAACAAAAAAAGTTTTTTTTTTATTTTTATTGCCTTTGACTAATTGACTCAGTTTCATTATAAGAATATGTTTGAACGGTAATTAAATATTTATTACTAGGTTTATTTCCAATTTCCTTAGTTGCTATACAAAATTAAAACAATTAATTCTCTCCTAATCCTATCTTAGTAAATCTAGCTCAAGATTTATGGATAGTGATAGTGGATAGATAGTGGAATTAATAATGCAATTAATAAACCCGCCTTCTTTGTACACAAATTCATTTATTTCTTTAAGTATACAAAATCAAATTATTTCTCAACTATATATCACCGCCGATTTCTATCACCTGTCGCCAACGCGCTGGCAGAGACATAATGCTTTCATCGTAGAAGTTTTTAGGCTATTGATCAAAAAAGCTGGTCTTCATTTTTAAATTTTTTATCTACTAAGTAGTGGGCAAAACGAAATAAATGATAATCTGAGGGCATAACGTCTGGAGAGTACGGTGGGTGAGGAAGGACAGCCCAGCCAAACGAAAGTAATTTTTCACGAGTCGCTTTTGCTACATGTTGTCGAGCATTATCGTGCAAAAAGTATACTTTATTTTGATTTTTCGATAATCTCGCTGCTAAAAGTAGCAGCGAGATCCAGTTGGTTACAATAAACATTGGCCGTGATTGAAGTGTTAGATGGCAACAGCTCCCAGTATATACTTCCGTTTATTCAGATTTTGGCGTCGGTACTCCTGCTTCCCCAGGTTCAAATCACTGGCACTTACGCGAAAAATTTATGTACATAACCCACTTTTCATCCCCCGTAATTACATCCCTCAGCCCATCATTGGTACGATGATAACTAAGTAGTTCCATGCCCACGTTAGTTCTCTTCTGAAGTTGAAACGGCGTGAACTCATGTGGCAACCAAACTGAATATTTCCAGGTCTTTTGTAAAGCGTAGAGTTGTATTTCTACTGCAGTATGAGAACACTGAAGCTGTTCTGCCAGACAACATGAAGTGAACCTAGGATCCATTTCTATGAGTCTTTTTAACTCATCTACATCTTTTGTAGGAAGTCGTCCTGGATTAGGTTCATCAATCAGATAGGTCAGAATTTCTATCCTTAAATCTTCTGAACCAATGTTGGTGATATCGTAAGAGAGCACGCCTTCGCCCATCGTTGCACATATATTGCGCACTGCTTCAGTCGCTTTTCGATCTAAGCGAAATTTTTAAAGTAAAAGCAGCTGAAATCTACGAGAAAATCCATAATTTACTGTAGTTTTACTATTCGAGATCCAGTTGTCAAATGATCTGACATACAACTCTTGCTTTATTTATATACTACTCCAAGAAATTCGATATAGTTCTATAACGTTTTAGAAACTGATCGAAAAAAGTGGAGGGTTTATTAGTTGCCAACCTAATATTTATTGTTTATGAACATACCTTCATATCTACATCATCACGACAGCGTCACATCATGTCGTAAGGAAGGAAGAGCGCTAGTATTAAACCTGTTATAAATTCTCTGCTTGCCTGACTTACAATAGACCACGACTAGCTTGAGCTTAAATATGCAACAAATATGTTAATAAATAAATCATTAATCAATTATCATTGCCTATGAATAATACCTATTAATATGTTTTATTTAAATTTCCTCAAAAAACTTATGAATCACAAATTACTTATTTAAGAAATTAATTTATACTTTTTTTATACTTATATAAGAATATTAAATACTTAGTTTATTTAGCAGAATCTATAATTGTGACATTTAAAATATTTGCATATTTATGGTACCACGTCTTTCACGACACTTGCCCAAGCTGGTTTGCCTACATAGAAAGAATGAGCGAGGAACTAATGACAAAACAAATAAAAAATAATATATATATATATATATGTATATGTAATATATCTTTCAACACACTAATTTAAACACATACTCAAAAAAAAATACAGATACTGATATTTTATACATAAAATGCACAGTTTCTTTCATTCTACCAGGTTAGACCTCTAGAAGAGATAATATATTTAAAATCACACACTTATTAACCTATTGTTAATGAAACAGGTGGTAGAAAGATTAAACTTTCACTTTGATCCACCAAAGTGTTCCTTAGCAGTGTAGATTTCTCTAAAAGACTCAATAGTCGTTCTAAGACAATTTGTATTTGAATAATTAAATGTAAAGTGTTTTTTTGATAGCACTATTATATTTATTCATATTCTTATTATACGAACAGACGGGTCACCGGTCACGGTAAGCGACTACCGCCGCCCATGAACACCCCCAACTCGAGAGTTGCAAATGCGATGCAGGTCTTTTAGGTGGAAGTATGTTTTTTTCTTAAAGGATTGAAGGTCCGGAAATACAGCAGGCGCCAGGTAAGTAATACTAAATTAAAAAGTGTTAAATTAAAATGTGGACGTTTATATACCTCTGCCTACTACTTCTACTTATATTAAAATAATAAAATATTAATTTAGTAGTTTTCTTAAATCTGCTCAAATAGTTAAAAATAGTTTAGGTTTAGATTCTTTCCAAATCTACAAGCAATAATAGGCCATTATATTTTAAACTATTTTTTTTTTTATAATTCTCTCGAAAAATAAATAAAACTCAACGACAACGTTCACCTTGGTCAGCACTTAAGCTTCCCAGGTTCTTACAAAAAAAATGTTTGGTGATCGTGCTTAGATTTTTAAGAAAACAATTACTTTAGAGACATTTCATTCCCCATTGAATTCTGTGGAGAATGAAATGTCTCTAAAGTTCATAGAAACCATCATCATCACCTTCAAATCATCTTAGATCAAGGATGAAGAATCAAAGAAATTAACTATAAGAAAGCATAACGCGCTCAACAGTTACTTAAACACAATAATTCTAATTGGCGAAGGAAGCCCTATGTACAAATTGACGTACTCGAATGTTTTTTTTTTTTGCTTCTTATCTTTCAATCATTTTGCTAGCGCTTTACGTGCGTTACATCTCTTTTGAGTACACCACACTCAACACGAGTATCAACAAGAGATTGAACGGGATTGAATCCACTAAAATATTATTGTTCTAGAGTATAATTTACTGATAGGAAAATACCAGGCAGATTGTTAATTCTACTAAAAGTAAATATTCTGTTTCATGTTAATTATGAAAATCTAATAACATTAGGCAGTTTTAATCAGATAAATCCGGCCCTTACAAAGTTGCTACGTCCGTTCGCTTTATATGTAACATATTACTTCAGTAGGTATACATATTTCTGAGTTAAGCCAAGTGATTTTTAACAAATAAGTAAGTAAGTAAGTAAGTAAAGAGTTCATTACAACCAGCGATAAAGAGAGAAATATAAATCAATATTAATTTAGATATATGTGTACATGTGTACGTGACATGTGGTTTCAAAAGGATGGTGCCACATGTGACACAGCCAACGAAAAGATCAATTTATTGCAAACCAAACTTCCCGATCGCCTAATTTAACGGAATTTAGCTGTTAAGTGGCCAGCCAGGTCGTGGGATATAACACCACTGGATTATTTTGCCAAAAAGTGATTAAAAATTTTGATGTAAAAATCGACATCTGCCAGCGTGGTCCTGGTGGACATATGCCAGATATTATTTTTCATTCATAAATGTCAAACCTTACGCTTTGTGATACAGTTAAAATTCTGATCATCTTCATCTAAGTTCTTTGTTTTATTTTGTTAAAAAATAAAAACAAAGTTCTTGTTGAAAAACCCTTTAGTAATAAACGAAGGCCTTATTTAAGTATTTTAGGTTGTGAAATATCATAAAATAAAACTATATTTATGGTAATATATTTATGATAAGTATGTATAATTGATGGCGGCGCTTAATATCATCGGCATTTCACCAGACTGTGGTGCGAAGTTTAAAAGACTCCATCCACTAGAGTTTAATTTAACACTGTGCCTTTTGTTAAGAAAGATCAGCTGTGCGTGTGCGAAAAAGCATCTCACCAGGCCGCCATAGTGTGGGTCACCATGCTGCATTGACTAGACATGCAATGATCAATATACAATGATCACCTCTTCACCACTCTTTGACTCCACTTATTGTTTTCCATCAGACAAAGTGGAGTCACTATGGTAGGCTAATATAAAAAAAAACTTCGGACATTGGTTCTTAACTGTCTTGTATCGTCTCTAAAATACTTCGATATTATGGTGATAGCATCCTCTATGATTACGAATATAATATCTCGTAAGCAGTGGCTCTAAATCTTGTCAGAAGTTCTTGATTGTTAATTTGAAGAACAATTTAATTCTATTGCACTTGGGATGAAGGTGGTTAAAGAATTTCATATTAGTTTGTAGTGGGATTAAGAATATGTGACCATATTCTTAGTCCCACTACAAACTAATATGAAATAGCTTAACAAGAGTACAGAGCAAATATATGATAACAAATTGAAAATTATGTATTCCTAATAAAGGAGGAAACATAGAATATGGAGTGCTAAATGTTAATTCAACTTTTTTTTTAGTATTTTTTAGCTATTTTGTATGAGTAGTGAGAATTGTAGATGGAACTTGCGTTTACAAATTGGCTAATGGCCTTGGCCTATTACATAATGATAATATACAAGGATCTTTTTATTAGTTACGTTCATAAAACACGTTTATTCTTTTGGTTCTTTCATTGCATAAAGACCTTGAAAAATAACCTATAACCCGTCTTTGAAGTAGCGGCAACCGGTAAAAGGAATCCTATTTCATTTGAGCACTTCTTAAACGTTGTTTGAGGAAAAAGCATTACAAATAGCGCTACACTGCCATAAACTCGACTGTCAATGCCCATGTTTTATCTAAGGTAAATACTAAAACCTCTTGAACAACATTCTTCAGAATCTTCAGAGATTCTTCAGAGTCTTCCCATTACAATTTTATGAAATTCAAAGCAAATATTTTCAACATCATTGTCTTCAAATATCTTAATGAGATTATATTTAACATTCCGAAGCAGTTAAACGGTAATAATATCAAGTGAACTACCTTGAAACACTAGCCGTATAGCTTGACTGGCATCATACTGGTAACAACTAGGGACATAATACGAAGAAAATATTGAAACACTCTGAAAGCCTGACTGGATAGCAAAATTAACCTGTTACCATGATATATTAATTTTTATTATTTATTTATTTAAAACTTTATGCACAAAATGCACACAGGCGGACTTAATGCCAAAGGCATTCTCTGCTAGTCTACCTTAGGGTGATGTAGAAATGACTGAAGTAGGTGCATTAAACAGTAATAGCAAATAAGTTAAAGAAAATAAAGGGTTTAATTATCATATTAGAAATAAACATAAACAGATGTTAAATATATCTACAGAAATATAACACATATTATCATACACATACATATGCTTTACATACATACATACATACATACATATACATATATATATAGTCTATCGTTGAGATGTATCTGCCAGTTTATGGAGGAGAAGAGCTCGAACCTTGGTCTTAAACGACAGGCGACTAGGTGCCATCCTGATTACCTCCGGTAGGGAGTTCCAGAGGAGGACAGACTGAATAATGAAAGAAGAGTTGACGCAGGCGGAAGAATGATTTGGACAAAATAGTAATAGGTTGTTTGAAGATCGAAGATGTCTGTTGTGGTTAGAACAAAGAAACTAGAAGAGAGACGTAAGATACGAAGGAGAAGTGGGTGAGTTGAGTATGGAATACAGAGTGGAGAGGGCGCGTAAATGACGGTGCTGACGAATAGGAAGCCATTTCAATTCAGGACATGTGATCAAACTTCCGAAGATTAAAAATGAATCGAATGCAGTTATTCAGAAGACGATCGTATTTGTTGAGGAGATCTGCATTCAGGTCGTAGTAGCATACATCACCATAATCGATAATGGGGATGATTAAAGTCTGAACTAACATAGCTTTGGATTTAGATGGTAGAAAGTTCTTCAGACGATACAACGCTCGTAGAGTTCCTGTGACTCTTTGGCTGACACTAGTAACTTGGATTTGCCAGTTAAGGTTGGTGTCAATTATAAGACCTAGATCCTTTACAGAAGGACTAAATGGTATAACTGATCCGTTAAACGTCACTGATGGCACACTGTTTAGATCAAGCCTAAACATGAGTCGTGGGCTGCCTACAATAATAGCTTGACATTTGGATGGGTTTACTGTCAAGCCGAACCTGTCAGACCAGCGAGAAACAGACTCGAGGTCACAATTTATTTTATAAATAGACTCAGTTATATTGTCCACAGAAGCATGGGAGTAGAGTTGCAAGTCATCGGCGTAAAGATGATACGTACACTGAAGATGTTGAGTGATAAGATTGATAAATATAGAAAATAATAAGGGAGAAAGTATGCCGCCTTGAGGGACATCAGAACAGATATCACGCCACCTTGAAGAGGATTCATTGACGCGGACGGATTGCTGGCGCCCTCGGAGATAAGACGAGAACCATTCTAGTGCATCAGGTGAAATCATGAGATGGGAGAGTATTGATAGCAGGATGTCGTGATTGACAGTGTTGAAAGCATTCGAAAAATCGACCAGAACCAACACTGTAACTTTGGAATCTTCCATTCCTTTCCTGATGTCACCAGTTACTTTTAGAAGAGCAGATGTCGTGCTGTGACCAGGCCTAAATCCCGACTGAAAGGGGCTTAGTAGATTATTATGAAATACAAATTGTGATAGTTGCTGGTAGACACAGGCCTCGAGCACTTTAGAGAGGAAAGGAAGAATAGAAATAGGTCGCAAGTGATTCAATAGCGTTGGATTAGGAATCTTTGGGAGGGGAATGACAAGTGCGTTGAGCCATAGGGACGGGAAAATACCTGAGTCAAGCGAGAAATTAACAATATGTGTAATAACGGGGAGAAAGAGTTCGAGGATAGGGGTAATCATTTGACGACTAATATTGTCGCTCCCAGTGGCGTTGGATTTGATAGAGAGGATTACTTTTTTGATTTCATCTGATGCAACTGGAGAAAACTGAAACAAATCAATATTAGGGCGTGGAAGATCCGCCAGGAATTGTAAGATACTACTCTTGATCAGATGATCATACAATGGTTGTGAGGTGAAATGGCAGTTAATGTCATCTAAATCAAATGCTGTACCAAGGTTACATTGTCCAGATCTGCCAATACCCAAAGTACCAAGAAACCACCATATGATTGAGGCCGAAGAATTATTAATGTTTTGAAGAATGTGGAAGCGTTTAGCATTACGCACCATCTGATTACACCGATTTCTTGCAGCTTTGTATACAGACCAATTTCCCTCAGACTGGTTCCTCCGATAGTTACGGTAAGCCTTATCCCTGCGCCTCATAGCCGCTCTGATGCCCGTAGACAGCCACGGGGCTGGAGGACGTTTAATTCTTACCTTCCTAAATGGGGCATGTTGATCGTCTAGCTTAGTCACTGTGCTGCTGAATATGTTAACCTTTTCGTCCACTGTAGGAGCTTCAAATAGAGGTTTCCAAATTAATTTATCAACATCCATCCGTCCAAAGCAACGAAGACTGATAATTTGAGGTCGTGGTTTAGGACATAGGAGAGGCTTTAGAGCATAGGAGAGGTAAATGAGATCGTGATGAGAAAAACCAGGTGCGTGGTGTTGACCAAGATTGCGGATAAGGGAAGGAGTTAGGATCAAGTCTAACCATGTGTCAGGTCCATCGATGTTGTGATGAGTGGCAGGCAATGGTAGAACATGCAGGCTAGATGAATCGATGATCTGGAAAAGTTTCCGGGAACGGAGGGAATAAGGAGCAAGGAGATCGGTATAAAATCGCCCATGATGATATGATGTGTATGCTCAGACCCTAAAGATTCCAGAATCGATTCGAGACTGGAGAAGTAGTCGATAGAAGGAGGACAATAAACCACACCAAGAACAGATTTGGTACCCTTAACGCAAATCTCTAGGAAAAGGTATTCCGCACAAGCGGAGGAAGAGGAAGATGAGGAAGTTAAGATTTTGTATGAAAAAGAGCTGCGAAGATAAATAGCTACTCCTCCGCCTCTCCTGCCAATTCTGTCATTACGTATCAGAACAAAACCAGGGAGGGGGTAAGTAGTAGTGAGCAAGTGAGGTTTTAACCAGGTTTCAGAAATCAGGATGGCATGTACCTCGGTATCTGAAAAAGACTCAAGTAAATCACTATGGTGGCTGGATATGCTTTGCGCGTTAATATGACAAACATTCAACCAGCTTTTAGGTTGATTGTTAAACGTCCGTCGCACAAAGACACCAAGGGTATCGGTAGTTGAAGAGAAACTGTCGTTACTAGATTCACTAGCAGATTCGTTTGCTGAATGAAAAGATTCAACGTCAGAAGACATGAAGTAAATATATAAAATATCTCAACACTATAATATACCGTTGATAAAATAAATGTTAATATAAATAATAAAATATTAATATAATAATACGTACTGCGGTAGCGTGAACAGATCTACACCACCCGCCAGCCACAACATATAAACAAAAAGAAAATGTAACTAAACTAAAACATAATTCAATCCATAACAAAAATGCATAAATAAAACGTATTGCTGCACAGCGTATATCTGAACGTAGTTTCTCTACACCGTGGGACACGATAAATGTCAAATATTACTCAAAACGTCACTTGGACATCTTATGATAATTTAGTAAAATGTGGGTTATTTATACATTAAACTATTGTAGGCGAGTGACTCAAAAATAATTCATCATCAATCATTTCAGGATTAACTTAAATGTACATAACTATTTAAGATATACGCAAATGTAAAGCACTCGTAGATGTAAACAAAAATAATAGGTGTAACGGAGATTCGCAAGTTATTTACGGACGTTACCATATCTTTTGGACGTCGACCCACTGTCAGCTGATGGCTTCGGTTGCTTCTCCAGCAGTGAACACAACTCCTCCATGGACTTTATCTTGAAACGGTTGATGATTGATGCCATCCCGTAATTTAATGATAATAGTGCCGTCTTGTGTCCAAACTGCTCTCATTCCGAAGTATTGCCTGGCCCTGCTGAAGACCGACTGTCGTGTTTTTGTGAGGAACTCCCGAACTGAGACAGGGGAGCCTTTAAACTTCGACTTTGCTGTCCATACGGAAGTTTTTAAATCCTCTGCAGAGAAACGTACCAAGATAGGTCGAGTATGGTCTTTGCTCCCAGCTCCAAGCCTATGGCAGGTCTTAAGATTGTGTGCCGTGATGTCTCTCAGACCTAGTTTATCTTGGACAAGATTCAGGACAGTAGTGGTGCACTCTTCTTTTTCGGTTTCCGGGACCCCCACGAAAATAAGAGCTTTGTGACGTTGCCTTGTCTCCAACGCATCTATGCTACTGTGACAATCGCTGATTTGCTTACGCAGGAGGCTTAGCATTTTGAAAACCAGTTCTCGGAAGGTACGGAACTCCGCCGCTACTCTGGCTGCAGTTTCCTTCGCAGGCACTGCACTGTGCAGCTGGGCTTCAAGTTCCATCATTCTCCGGTTAAAAGTCTCCTCTAGACTCCTTTGTGCTGACTCAATCTCCATCAGATGCGACATTGTGAATGTATATATATATATGTATATATACGGGTGTTAAACTGGCAGGTGGAGTGATGTAAAACTTGTAATATTACATCAAGAGTCGTCCAAACTGCAAGCTTACGGTATATGTGGATCCATGCTGGAGTGGATAGCATCATATTTGACAGGTAGAGTGTTCTATGTAGTACTCAATGGTTATCAATCAAATTTAGAGCCCGTGTTATCCGGTGTGCCACAAGGTTCCCATTTGGGGCCAATCTTGTTTAATTACTTCATTAATGACGTCCCCGACTGTTTCTTGTATTCCGACACTTATTTATTTGCAGATGATTTGAAGTTTTCAAGACTCATTAAATCTGAGAAAGATGCTAGGCTACTTCAAAGTGATCTCAATAGATTAGTAGAATGGTGTGAAAATAATAAAATGTACTTAAATATTGATAAATGTAAGTATTTAAAATTTACTAGGAGCCGTAACCCCATCAACTTTAAGTACCAAATAAAAAGTACCATTATTGACGAATTGGATACGATTAGAGATCTCGGTGTGATATTTGATAAGAAACTAACTTTTTTGCATCACCTGGATCACATTATAAAGAAAGCTTCCAAAATGCTAGGATTTATCTTAAGAACCTGTAAGAACTTTCGTAACAACAGGACTAAATTATTGCTTTATAATAGTCTTATCCGAAGCACGTTAGAATATTGCAGTATAGTCTGGCGACCACACTACGCAACGCATTCCCTGCGATTGGAACGAGTCCAAAAGCGATTTCTTTGGCATCTTGCATATTGCAATGGCATATCCAAAAAAGTTCGCTCCTATTCAGACAGGCTTAAATATTTTAATTTAAAATCTCTTGCCAGTCGGTTGGAATTAAATGACGCAATCTTTGCTTTTAAGACTGTCAATTACAAGATTGATTGCACCCCGTTACTGGCTCTTCTTAGATTTCGAGTGCCTTCAAGGATTCCGCGCAAACCTATCACGCCACTGTGTCCGCCATTGAGGAGAACTGTTCTGGGTGCTAATTCTCCATGTGCGAGATTCTGCAAGGTGTTAAATGGCTGCAGTGACATAATTGATATCCATTGCGATTCTTTATACAGATTTAAGTCGATTTTGAGCTCATTGCCAGACCCTGATTAACGTTTGAATTGGCTATTCTAAACTGATGTCAAATGCTAATAACTATGTTTATTTAACTTTATAGTAAATGTTAATTTTGTTGTCACTTTTTCTCACTTGTTTATTCTTGTGTTGTTTGTGATTTACCATTTTTTTAAATACTCTTTTTTTGTAATAATGCATGCTGTGCCTACCTTTAAGTAATTGTTACATTATGATCCATAATATTGAATTTGTAATATTTTTAAGGTAAAAATGTAAACAATTGTTGGCGGGCCCTAATAAATAAATAAATAAATAAATAAAGAGTGATGCCAACGTAAGTACTTAATAATTGTACTATATAATAAGTGAAATAGTGTTAAAAAATATTGTAAAACTGTTTAAAACAATTAAATAATAACTTTTTTCAAGATCAAATATGTGTTCACTTTTTTAGCACCTACCCGAACCTACTTATTACTTAAAAATATGAAATCAAACAAACTTTTCAAGAATAATAAGGGACTCTAACAATAATAAATGATAACAAACACTTTTTATCAAGCAAACACTAAACATTCATAAAATATGTTATTAATATTCACACTCTGCATAAAAGGTCCATGAATGTAGGTCGCCATAAAGACGAGTCTATTTAATCCTTGAAATGGCTTAGTCATCTAAACGTCTCCTTTATTATGTTCGGGTGTAAAATAAAATTTTGTTCCTTATTATACATGCTGACAACGAATATTCTATAGAAAAGCCCCTTTTGTCTTCCAAGAGAAAAAGGATCATCGAGTGTACGACCACTGAGTTGAGCTCTTACTTATATCTCACGGTATACCCAACTATATACCTAGAGTTATAAGATCGAGAATAGTTTGAAGGATACTGTTTAATTTCTCGATGCTTTAATAAAGTCTGTACGAGGTTTTTAAAAGATACTCGCCACATAGGCGATTGTTCCGGCATTTTCAGATTTTAAAGCATGTTATAAAAAGCAAACTTTTGGAAACATAGATTAACCCAAAAAATAAGAAATAGCAAAAAGTAGATATTTTCCACTAAACCAATATGAAATACAAGGTTTAAAAATAAGTCTCTTAATTTGCCGCAAAAACACCAAAACAATTTTAAGCAAAAAGAAACTTGCAAACTATTAAAAACCATCTAAGCAAGCTTGTATTATAATACAATATTAAACGTTCGCGATCTTTAAAAACATGAAGGTTGCATTTCAAATAAAAAATACAACAAAAATTATCTCACTATATACCTTTATTCAGAAACAATTAAAAGTCGAGATACAAACATTGCACCAAAACTTTACAAATCAGAAGCCACTATTTTTCCAAAATTTATTTGAATAATGACAACCGAATAGTCGTGATAATGTACAGTTGACGGCAAAAGTCGTTCTTCATACTTAATGTTTAAAAAACCTGCTAGACAAAAGTGGACAAGAATTATTTTTCTTATGTATTTATTAATAAAATATACATTTATTAGATTTGTTGTAAAAGTTGCGTGCTTCAAAACCGGACATAGGCTTCTACGAATGTAAAGCTGCCACGACACTGAGCTCGATCGTCAGCTCTCTTCATCCATTATTACCCGCCGTTTTGCACAGCTCTCCACCAAGCTGTAGGGTATCCTGCAGCTAGGTGGCGAGCGATCTGCACTACTACACTGCATTTCCCTAGACGAGGACTCCAAACCTCCTCTACTAATCAGTAATCAGTTCTGCAGGGAATATATCGTCATGTCATATATCACCTTATTAAATCTGTGTCGAATCACTTCGTTACGAATGCTGTGCAGCAAAGACTCACCCGGCATAGCTCATATTAAATAAAAGTATATAAATCTTGAGGTATTCTGGTATAGATGACGTTATGACTTGATAAAGCTTACTAAATGTTGCCCATCCTAGCTGAATCCTATGGACTTGCCTCTCAAAGTTGTTTTTATCTATTTACAATGTCAGACCGTATTTTTTAACAATCTTTGAAATGTGTGCATAAATATGACTTGTTCCGTAGAACTCTAAGCTCTGTTATTTATTAAGCGTATAACTTTGTCAAGTAATTAGCTCCGTATAGTTGATATTTAGGTATACATTGGTTATTTAAATTCAATCAAGCAACTGAACCAGATCTTTAAAAATATACAGTATATGGTATTTATGAAGTCATAAAAGAGACCACAAACGTTTAAAACCAAGAAAGTTAAAAATAAAATCTGCTTCTCCATTATTATGATGCTACCTTCATTGAAAAAAAAATACGTACTATAATTTTCATTATCATACACATTTCCGCGATTGAACGATACGATCGAGTGAAAAATTATAAATATTTTCCCTGTTTATATTTAAGAATCTCTAGACAAACATTACCTAATGTAGTATTTCTTACAACGAAAATTAGGTGAATTTATAAACGCTGTCATAGCGTTACATAAGACCGCAAATGCATAATTCTAAGCATTTAGTAACGAATAAATTAAACATGATATGTGTTACCCAGCTATTATCAACCTGAAAGCACAAAATGAACTGCCAGGCCCAAGATACCTATAACACTCTTTATAACAGACCTCAGACCTAATAAAGTAATAAATAATTAAAATTAATTAAATACATTTATCTAAGCTGTCACTATACCATTGCCGCATAATACACGACCTAAAATTGCAGTAAAAAATTCTCAAGAGCTTAATAAATTGTTGGCAATTACTTATTAACATCCAATTCATATCGTTAAAAGGGGTAAAAGTGTTATCTATCAGACAATATATATAAAGTCATCCAGTGCCCGGATACGGCAACAGGCTTGCCTTCTGTTCCGTATGTAAGTGAGACTAAATTATGGTCGTGAAAAAGTAGGACTTTTAAGACCCTTCTACCGACCCCTTCGATGAAATAGTTGTGAGAGTAAGGATGTAAGTACATTATTATGTTGCATTAAAATCACAACAAAATCCCCAGAACTAACACGACTACAATAATGTATAGTCCAATTGCTTTCACCTGCGACTTGGCCTGCGTACAAGTTATTTACTTTTCTTTTGTTAACCGATACTACGTGTATGTAACAAATTACAAATAAAGTCCACAAATTTTGTCTTCGCTACGAAGATACGCTGAAATACGTGCAACTACTCCAATGACGTAGTATGATCATAAGTCGCGATTGTATATTTCTATGACTTCCCCACATTAACCATTAGTTTCTCCTTTAAATAACAAGCTATTTTTTATTTTAAATTACACCAGTCTTTTTCTTTTCCTCTAGGCAACCACCTATCACTTGAACGAGACCACTAAAATCAAACCTATGTAAGGGTAGCAAACATTATTTTAAATAAATTTATATCATGCATAAAAAAACCTGCGACCTCTGATGATTTACTTAAATGTCCCACTCTTGCTTTGCTCGTAGATAAATTGTCATGCAAACCTATTCCATTAAACAAATAAATATTTCAAGCCATTTGAGCAATAGAATTTAAATTCATCAAATACAGCCTACGCAACTAGTGACTTAACTGGTTTTTAAAAAGAGACCTTGACAACACAACATCTGTGTATATTATAAACACATCACAGGCAGTCAGTTATACGACGTTGTTCACAATGAAAGTGTATGTGATATTAATTTTGTTTGCTATTTTGTATTGTGTAGCGAGTGTACGATTGCCTCGATTTAGAATAAACTCGTACCCGAAAACAGAGCCCCAAGATTCTTTTGATAATGAAGATAGTAACTGCAAGAATCCTACTGATGACGATGAATCAGATGAAACGGAAAATGCAAACGGTCTCGATGCGGGTTGTACAAATTGTGAGGCTGACGAAAAGTGCATTGAGAAAATCTGTATGAAAATAGATAATGACAAACGTAAAGAGAGAAAATGAAAAAAAAAAATTTAAAGTAGAGGACTTCCGCTAGTGAAACTTGTAAACTGAGGAGTTTCTGTACGTTTAAGCCTATTTAATACATACTAGGAATTTTAATAAAATATTTCGCGTTTAGAAGTATATAGGTTAGAAGTATACATAGTGATTTAATTTTTTGAGGCAAGCCATGTCTCTCACGTGTTTATCACAAATAACTGAACTACTAGAAACTGAATATCTCTCAGGACTAAATTAGCATAACATTAATTTCTCGAAGTACTAACAGAAATGATTTTATTTTATTTTTATTTTATTTAAGCTCAATTCTAAGTCTGGTAGCTAGTACAAGTGTTTAGTATGTACTTAGTATGTACTTAGTTCATAAATCGCCCTCCCCAATGGGCGAAGGACATCCATGAGGATCTTCCACCTCGTAAACAAAAAAAAAAGGTCGCATACAAGATAACTCGAACCATCTCTAACAAAAAAACTAACCAAACCATTAAATTATTATTAAACTAGGTATTTTAACTATAATTAAATGAATTTATAAATTTCATTTATAATGAATGTATTATTATTATTTCATTTTAATTATAATTAAATCTAATGTTAAAAAATATAATTTTAATTGTATTTTTTTACTATACTTATGATGTATACTGTATACTCCTCATTGAAATGTGCCTTTGGTTAAAACTTACATTTAAAGTGAGTTGTATTTCGACTATCAGTTAACTAATATATATAATATATAATATCTAATAGTTACCAAAGTTTACAAATTTTTCAGTAACTTTAGTAGCTCCTATTATTATGCTCTTGATGCTTTTACATAGACTAAGTCTTCCGTGACACACATTGTGAGAAGCCTATAACCAAAAATTGACTACAGTGGGCTAAATGGTTAATTCATTTTAGTCTAAAATGATAATAAAATCCATATTTTGGTGTTAAGTTCAAACTACTACTGCTGTAAAACCAGAGTAAATATTTATTTTACATTTATTTCGTCGATCTATATTTTACTAAAACTAAGTAGCTTTTATCATTTTCATCGTGTTTAAAATAGATTATAATTTTCGCAGACACAAACTATATAGTAGGCAAAAAGTTAATTCTCTCTGCACGGAAGAAGACACAGAGTATAGAGGCAGAGGTTTCTAGGAATCACAGGAGAAGCATGAAGGCCCGATTGCCTTCGACATGCTCGTCGCGGCATCGGGGCTTCGATGAACATTGCGGCTACTATATTTATATAAAGTTATTAGACACTTTCAATAATAAAACCGGACAAGTGCGAGTCTGACTCGCGCACCGTATGTTCCGTAAGGATAACTTCTATGTATCTAATAACTTATATAAAGGTACATAAATAAACAATTTCTCTACGCTTGTCATGATAAATTGTAATGAGTTGTATTCTTCACTCCTTAATTTTAAACCCAAGGTTTGAGGGAAGGTGGAGTAATCAAATCAATTATAAAATTCTTACCATAAATATTGTTCAAGGTAAAATATTTTTTTTCTATGGCATAAAACATTTATTACTGTAATGTGTGTTAGTTTATACATTAATATAATAGCATTAAGAATACATAAAGCTCATGTAAAATTATCTCCATTGGCTTTACTACAGTTCTTTAAACGTTGACGCCAGTTATAAATAGAAGCACATTCTCTATGCGAAAATTCTTCACTAGCAATAATTTTTTTTTTTTGTTTTTTTTTTTATACTATAGGGGGACAGACGAACAGACGGGTCACCTGATGGTAAGTGACACCGCCGTCCATGGACACTTGCAACTCAAGAGTCGCAAGTGCCCGCCTTTGAGGGTGATAAGGGATGGGGGATGCAGGGAGCGGAAAGAAGAGAGGAGGGATGAGGAGATGGAAAAAAGGAGAAAGGAGATGAGGGGAGAGAAAAGGGGGAGGGGGAATTGGGCCTCCGTAAACCTCACTCAATTCAGGGAAATGCAACGCAAGCGTTACTTCACAACCGGTTTTCTGTGAGGCCGTGGTATCGCACCGGTCGAGCCGGCCCATTCGTGCCTAAGCATGGCTCTACCACTGAAAAAGATCATATGGAATGTTCTAGGGAATCCAAATTATAATGGCGTTTTGATCATGCCATGCTCTCTAAAACTGACTATAAATCATAATCCAGCGGATTAAGATCGAGACTAGATGACGGCCAGTCTTCAGCACTGATAAAGTCGGAAACTTTCGTTTTCAACCACGTTTGGGCCGATCGAGCTTTGTGACCCGGTGCCTAAGTCTTGCTGAAAGGACCATTCTTGGTTATGGAACATGGTGTTGTTTAAAAACCTTCTCAAAAATGTTATCTTTATGCACTTGTGAAATCATGTTGCAATGTTTTGGTACTTTTTTCACAAAAATATGGTTCAGTCACTCCTTGATAGCTAACACCCCACCATACCATCACTGAAGTCGGATAATGCCACCGTTATATTCTACTAACTAAAGAGGTTTGAGTTAAAATATAGCTCAAGAGTAAAAAAAAATCTCGTAAACATTTTTTTTTTCTGTTATCTTCTTTTGCTGATAGTTAAATCTGTTTTTTCGTACGAATATGGATGGCCAGATTTTTTCAGTAACAAACAGAGGTTTTATTGGACCTATCAATATCTTGGTATTAGTCGAATGTGTGTACCGGGTGTACACACATTCGACTAATACCAAGAGGATGAAGTTTCAGAAATTTCATTTTGCTACATACCTACATATTTTGTGTAGCACTATTACAGTAATTCGGCACACTTCATCACCCCATTCCATTTTAATATCACAAAAATATTTAACACTGATTAGCGCCAAAATGAGAAAACACAATAAATATTCTTACAAGAGGATATAGAGAGGAATCCGTCATAACTCCAAATTCAAATGTAATATTTTTTTTATTGTTTATTTATTTTTATTTAAAACTCTTCCTGCATAATACAACGCACGAGGCTGACTTAATGCCACATGGCATTATCTACCAGTCAACCTTTGGGTGGTTCAGTGAGGGACATGGCAGGTGTATAAAGATGAAATATTAAGAAACAAAAAAAAACGTTATATTCACATACAAATGAACAAATATATACAAATATGCTATATAAATACAATATACATACATATATATACATACACATAAATACAATCCATAGATACAAACTTTAGTTATAGTTTTAGTCATGGGGGTATCTCAGTCAACTGTCTCAAATAGAATTCACGGACTTTAACTTTAAACGTGTAGCGGTTGGTGGTCATCCTAATCTCAGGAGGGAGCGCATTCCAAAATAAAATGGATTGGACAGCAAGAGAAGGAGGAGAGCAAGATAGGAGTAACAAATTATTTGTGGAGCGGAGATCTCTGTCATGGTTAGAACCTAGAAGACTAAGCTGTGAGGTAAGATAATTGGGGGCTGTGGTGATATGGAGAAGAGAAAAAAGAGTAGTTAAGGCACGAAGGCTGCGACGCTGACGTATAGGTAACCACGACAGTTGGGTACGATAAGTAGACACATGGTCGTACATACGAAGATTGAAAATGAACCGAATGCAATTATTGAGAAGTCGGTCGAGTTTGTTGAGCAGATCTGCATTCAGGTCGAGGTAGCCTGCCTATACATCTCCATAATCAATGATTGGAAAGATTAGTGCCTGTACAAGCATCAACTTGATGCTGGTAGGGAGGAGGTTCTTAAGTCGATAGAGTGATCTCAAGGTCCCGATGACTTTCTGACTGACGTTCACTATTTGAGGTTACCCTGTTAGAGTGGAATCAATAAACAGGCCGAGGTCTTTGACAGAAGAGTTGATAGGCAAAATGGAGCCGTTATAAATAACTGCTGGCAGTATTGACTTGTCAATTCTGCTAACCATTCGCTGACTACCTATAATTATTGCCTGGCACTTGGAGGGATTAACACTGACGCCAAAACGCTCGGACCAGTTTTTAATGGCCTCTAAATCGATATTCACATTATTAATCGCTTCCGCCTTTATCGCCTGAGAATAAACTTGAAGATCATCTGCATACAAATGATACGCACACTGAAGATCAAGCGTAATGAGATTGATAAACATCGAAAATAATATAGGAGAAAAAATGCCACCTTGTGGAACGCCAGTATTCAGATCACACCAACTAGATGATGATTCATCTATTCGTACTGACTGTTGACGTAAACGAAGATAAGATGAAAACCATTCCAGAGCTTCGGGGGAGACCATATAATGAGTGAGGATAGATGCTAGGATATTATGGTTGACAGTATTGAACGCGTTTGAGAAATCGATGAGGACTAAAACGGTTAGTTTTGCGTCCTCTATGCCACTCCTTATATCACTAGTCATTTTAAGCATAGCAGTCACGGTGCTATGCCCAGGTCTGAATCCCGATTGATAAGGACTAAGGATATTATTTTGATGGGTAAAGTTGGAAAGTTGCTTGTGAGCGCAGGCCTCAAGTACTTTGGATAGGAAGGGGAGGATTGATATGAGTCGGTAATGATTTGGAAGGGAAGGATTAAGAATCTTTGGGAGGGGGCGAATGTAAGCCTTATGCCATTCGGCTGGAAATAGTCCGGAGTGAAGAGAGAAATTAACTATATGGGAAATGGCTTCGGAAAGCTGGTCTAAAATCGTGACTATCATAAATCGACTTATGTTATCACAACCTACAGCTTTTGTTTTTATGGATATAATGGACTTTTTAAAGTCATCGGAGGCAACTGGAGAAAAACAGAAAGGTTTGATGTTACGCCGAGGAAGCCCTGAGAAGTACATAAGTAAGTGTTTGACTTTTGGTATTTGACGGCATTGTAGGACATGTTATGAAATAACTGTTCATGTCGTCCAATCCTAAAGTCATCGATATACTCGGCTGCTAAACCTTACCAACACCCAAGGTCCTAAGATATTTCCAAATATCGGCAGGGGAGGAATTAGAAATGTTTGTAAGAACATGGTGGCGTTACGTATCATTTGATTGCATCTATTTCTTGCCGTTTTGTAGATGGTCCAGTTGTCCTCACAACGGTTTCTTCTAAAATTGTGAAAAGTACGATCCCTACGGCGCATCGCTAAACGAATCTTACTCGTTAGCCAAGGCGCAGGCGGATGCTTTACCTTAACTTTTTTGAGAGGTGCATGTTTATCGTATAATTTGCGAACAATATCATTGAATACCTGGACCTTGTTATCGACTGTAAGAGCCAGCTCTAGAGGTTCCCAATCAATAACAGTAGCGTCAAGACGCAATTCTGCTACATTCATATTTGCGAAACAACGCCTAAAGAGCACTTTCGCCTTGGGTCTCGGATTTATAGGAAGATAAGGTCGTGGTGAGAGAGACCCGGAGCAGGATATTGGCCATAAGAGGAAACGAGGGAGGGACATGACGTGAGAATTAAGTCTAACCAAGTATCGTGTCCAGCATTGTTGTGGTGCGTTGCTTGGAGAGGTATGACATGTAAATTGGTAGACTCAATTATATTAAGGAATTTACGGGTTCGAGGGTTGGTGGATTGAAAGAGATCAGTATTAAAATCCCCCATAATTATGTGATGTGCATACTCAGACCCTAAAGATTCCAAAACTAATTCTAAAATCAGTGAAGTAATCGACAGTGGGGGGCAGTAAACCACCCCTAAAATAGTTTTCGCTCCTCTGACTCAAGAAATAAATATTCAGCTGAAACGTTAGAGCTAGGGGAAGAAGTAGTAACAACTTTGTAATTAAAATCGCTACGTAAGTAGATAGCAACTCCCCCGCCCCTGCGAGCAATTCGATCGTTTCTGATGAGTACAAATCCTGGAAGAGAGTAAGAAGTAGATAAAAGTTGAGGTTTGAGCCACCTCTCTGAGACCAGGATGGCGTGAATGTTAGTGTCACTAAATGCCTCTAGAAGGTCACTATGATGGCTGGGCACGCTTTGAGCATTCACGTGACACACGTTTAGTAACCGGACCGATTGTGTGCTAAAAGTATTCCGAATGACTTCCCCTAATGTGTCCATAAGCGATCAAAAACTGCTATCGACCGACGAGAAACTATCATCATGAGCCGAGTGGAAAGAATCCTCAGATAATACCATATAAGAAAATTATAACAATATATATATTAAGAATATAATTAAATATATGTACTATATAGGAACTAAAAATAGTTTAATTAAAATTAAAATCTATAAACTATAATCTATTTTGAAATCAAGTTGCAGCTTGTAGCAGTCACTGAACCATCCGCCAGCTGCCACTGGTACTATAACATAAACAAAAAGAAACGAGCAATACAACAAACTTAATTTGGACACAAAAACAAATTAAGATAACAGAAAGAGAGGTAAGAGTAAAACAAAGTAAAGTTATACATGCTTAAAATCCTGATTCGGAACGTAACTTAGAAAGGTGACAGTTCATTCCAAGACTATTAGTACAGTACGTCACAAAAATAAAAGTTATAAGATGTAATAAACAAAATATAGAAGTTACTTTAGAAAGTGAATAAGTTGCGGGTTATTTTTATCAGTCAGTATGTTATTTTTTACAAATGTTAAATATCTGTACGTATCTTCACCTCAAATACTAATTACTAAAAGAATTCGGTTTCTTCTTGCGGTTTATGGAGCTCCAAAAAAAAATGATTGCATAGATACGTACAGATATTTAACATTTGTAAAAAATACATGAAACAAAAAGCAAGTACAGCTATCTTGTCTTCCTCCAACAACGGCACCTGCTACTCAACATTTGTTTCGAGTCTACTATCAAGTTCAGACATGGCAAGGCAATGAACTGAACCCTGAAGACTGGGGTTGGAAATTGATAAATAATACTTTGGAACCGATTCGAACTTTACTGCCCCCTGCTCAGGAAAAACTTCTTAACACAATTTTTTGCAATTGCAAGAAAGGTTGTAGTGCCAAATGTGGCTGTAAAAAAGTAGGGTTGCAGTATTCTCCAGCGTGTACCAATTGCCAAGGTGTCTCTTGCTCAAATGTTCAATTAAATACAAGAGAGGAAGATTCATGTGATTTTGATGAAGAGACAACTGATTCATCTTCATTTGAACAATTTCTAAGCATTCATCAACAGGAAGGAGAAGAAGAAGAACAAGAAGAAATTGAAGAAAACATGATTGTTGAAGTTGAATATGAAGAGTATGAGTCAGATTAAAGTAATAAAAAAAGTTAGAACGACAGTTAAACTCAGTAACCCATATCAATAATCTTCATACTATTAAATAATTATTGTTCCTGAAAATAACGTCATAAAGGTTCGTGGAATAGGCCTACCGGGGATACCACGTTAAAAAAAACGTGCCGAGTACACTACCTCACAGGTGGTGTGGAAATGTGTGCATATTATGTAGAACGTGATTCTTACAAGCGCAATATCTGGGAAACAGTGGTTCTTAGAGAAAAAATCATAGAGATCATTTTTATAGAGAATTTTAAGATATACAACTTTGCTTTAAAGTACTTTTTCGATAAAACTTACCGTTTTCGAGAAAAGTCCAAAAAACCAAAAATTTTGACCTTGGGCCCCGAATAAGTCCCTAAGCTCACATGGGACTGATGGGGATTTTTGACACTTTATTCCTTGTGGTAAACCTAAGGTCTCTACGAAGATTTGGGTCTGTCGGAATTTTCTTTATTTGATCACTATTTTTATGTCTAAATTGACCGGACTATAAGTTTTGTCAACATCAATCAATGTGATAAAAAAAAATACATTTACATAAGTGAATCTCAAAGGTCACCATGAAGAATTTAATTAGATTGTACATAATTGAAGCTCGGAGAATACTAAATCGGGAAGAAGTGGTTTTTTGGCACTTTTTATTTTAAATGTATTTTTTGTAAATAAATTTAAATTTGAACCTGAGAGGTATGACAGTCCGTACACAGGTCTCCCAAAGTAATAATGCGCATAGAAATTTTCGTCACTGTTCGGCAACGGTCGTATGTCCCGAGCGTCGGAAGACGATATATGTATATATAGAGTGGTTAAGTGCATTCATGCATAATTTAGTAGAATTATGTATTTTGTTCTAAAAGAGATAAATATTGATTTATCAGTAACGAAATTTGATTCGATAATTCCATGTAAGTAAATAGTGAGGAAAACCACACGATTGCGAATATGCTACAATCTTTGTTGGATTGATTCACTTCGAAGATGTTATAGTACTTTTCAAGTGTCTTACTGAAGCTGGTGTAGTGATGGAAGAAAAGAAGGCTTAAATAACACAAGTTTTATATTAGAAAGGAAAAAATGGTTTTCAAACACAGGTTTACATTAAAATCTTAGAAATCTAATCATAAAAGTCTCAGTTCAAAAGTATTTACAGCACTGATCATTCTAGAATAATATTACAATTACAAAAAAATAATCAGAATCAGGGAGGATCTCTATTCCTGACATCGTAGATTCATCAGAACTTTCATTATGCTCTTGTTCATTTACACCTTCCCCACTACACCTGTTACACGCTATCACCTGTGTAAATAATTATTTCATCGGAAAAACTGTTGATTCTTGTCTCAAATTTTCTATATTCATCTTCGCATTTAACAGCATGATCACAAACTTTTTTCTATTCTTCTGGTCCTATATTATTGATTTTTTCTAATATAGCATCTTTAACTGACGTGACAGTCATTGCAATTTTTTTTTTTGGCTACGTGTTGCTTTATTTGGGACCAAATATTTTGAATGGGGTTAAAATCTGGATGATACGGTGGCAATCGTATAATTTTATGCCCATGTTCCTACATTATACGGTCAATGGCAAATTCTGTGTATTTTTCTTTATATCTTTTTATAATTTCATACAAATCGGGTTTCAGTTTCTTTGGGTCATGCGGAATGTTGTGTTGTTGTAACCAAGCTATCATTTGTGGTTTAGGTGTGTTTGAGTTTGGTGGTTTCACAGACAGCTTATTATGATATGGGGCGTTGTCAATTACCAACACACTATTAGGAGGCAAGTTGGGAATCAATTGATTGCGTTTGCCAAGTTTGATAACGTTCCGCGTTTATTTCTTTATGATAGTCACTTCTGTGTCGACACATTTATGTAACATTAGAGCCCCTGGGACGAAGCCTTTTTCATTGCCTGCGTGTACAATAATTATTCGCTCTCCTTTGGAAATGGGTTGTTTGATACCTTTTTTGCTGCTATCTTGCCAAGTTTTACCCTTAGTATGTGATGTATGCACGTATGACTCGCCCATAAACACTATGTTTCTACTAGAATTCCTCAGCTGTTGTATTTCTCTGAGATATTTGATCCTTTTTAAACGTATATCATGCTTTTCCATAAGTAACCGTCTGTTATTATCAGTTTTCAGAAACTTAAACCCCATATCTTTCAAGATCAGCCTTAAAGACTGCACAGCCTTTGAAATTAATAGCTTCGATCAACTTTTTTCTCAAATTATTTACAGTTGGGAGTTCTTTGAGCGTCAACTGAAAATTGTATATCATATAAAGAGTCACACAGTAGTCGAAATCATCAAGCCCTAGCCGAAATCTACTTTTAGGTTTTCCTTTTTTCGGTGTGGAAAATTTCATTGATTGATTCTGTTTTTTTTCGTTTAAGATATTACTTAAAGTTCGTCGTGAAATTCCTGTAGCTTTTGTAACACGGTCCTGAACTTTTTTAAAATAATCATCATGGTCTCTTTTGAAAACATTGGCTTCATTTAAGAAATAAAGGTACACATTAAATACCATTTGTCGTGCTTGTGACTTAAGCGGCTTTCCACGTTTAAATTGATCCATTCTGGAAGAATTCGTCTGAAAGAAAATGTATGGGCAGAGTTAGGCATATTTTTATTTATTTGATGTATTATTGCATTATGTACTAATATACTTTTTAATATTATTTATTCCTATATCTATTTGTTTATTTATGCATGTGTTTATTTATTTGTTTATTAAATTTATATAAGCCTAAATCTTAATATGTATTTAACGAAGGTATTTTTAATTTTTTAATATAAAAAACCTAGTTTACAAAATAAACTATTTAAATTTGAATAATATAATTAAAGTTGAAATTAAATTTACCTTTGAAAACAAAACCAAGAAGGGTGTGTAGTAGCAGCTCTATATAATTCCACACAGAAAGAACACGTGCAGTCACAACCAATATATAAAGACGACTGACGGACCTTTAACTGACCGGCGACCGCCGCCGACCGCTAGAATTGTTTTCGATTGTGTACTCATGATATTGACTCCTATTCCTTTCGAACAAAGTGGAAAATGCAAGTGCGTTGTTTAGGGCTCTTACAATTCAATGATTCGGGTGTTTCCGGGAATACGACCATTAGCGAAGATCTGCATGCGCATTATTAATTTGGGAATACTGTATATTGTATTGTAATTGTTAATTTTGAGTTTATTTTTTAGTTAATAGTGTAGAAAAACGAATAAGGAGCTTGGGGTAAGTTCTCCCCAATTTTAATATGCCGCCAACGTAAGACCCTAAGCCGAGGGTACTGTCCCGGATTTTAGGTTTACCGTTACTGTTTCAAATAATGAGGAATCTAGCATAGGAACAAACATATCTTCAAGTTTAGGCTTCAACAGTCGTAGCGACTAGCCGTTTATATTATACGACTTGTCGCTGTCGCTACGACTGTTGTTGTTTCGTAAACGAAATCGCTAGGGAATAGCAAATAAGTTATTATCTAATCCAGTGTTTGAATTAGCTAATTATAAATTTGAAATCAAAGAAATTTCAGTCACCAGCATTTGTGGACTACCAGTAGTCGGACTGCCTGCATACCTTTCGGGTATGCAGGCATGAACGTTTGTATGCTCAAATATTCAAAGTAAGAAGAATTAATAGGAAAACTGGAAGAAGTTCTCAAAATGACTGAGATAGTGGTTATAACACAGTTTGATGGTTAAATCTTACCCACTTTTTAACTTTAAATCTACATTTATACTCGTATTTATCTGACTAATTAAATGTTATAACTGCAATCGGTTTGAGCATGTTAAAGTGCGGTGTGCAGTGTGGTCTCAGGGTCATACTGGGGATGCTAGCTCTATATCAGAGGAGGATGTATAGTATATATAAGGAACGCGGGGTAGGGAAAGTGGAGAAGGGGGATTAGGGGAGTAGACAGAGGAAAGGGGGGATTAGTTGAGACAAAAGAGGAGATGGGGAGTTGGGCCTCCAGAAATATTACTAATTTTGGAAAAATGCGAGTCAAGTGTTGCTGTTAGGCCGTGGTATCGCACCCATTCTGTACTGTGGCATGAACGACTTGAAGAACTGACATAGCTCACCAAACGCTGCCCTCCTAGCCGAATCCGTCTATCGACTTATCTCTCAACGTTGTTCTTACCTAGTTGCAAAGTCTGTCCAAGGTACACGCTTTCTCCAATAACCTCGAGATGGATACCATGCCTGCTATCGGCTCTGGGTAAATATGTCTTCTAACCACACTTGGTTAAATTTAAACCAATAGTGAACGAAGTTTGACTTTTGGTCATAGGTGTTGTATGTAATATATTAAAACATTTTTTTTTAATATATGCAATAAGTACGGATCAAACATAAAACCTCAATTTCTTGAAGTCTTTTGAAAATTATAATACTGTTATTAGACAGAATTTATATATTACATTTAGTCGATAAACATGAATAAATTAGGTATGTGGAACTAAAGAGCTCCTCACTGCCTGCAATGTCAAATATCTATACTTTTTTTCTAGAGTGTGCCCGTCTTTGACGATCTCTCTGCCAAAAAATTGTTTCTGAACACACGCGACTGTGTTATCCATTTTAATGAATTATCGTTCGAAGTATCATCGGTCACATTGGTCACTGAGGTGTTTGGTAACTAATGGCCATTCATCTCAATTAAAATTTAATGGGTTTATTATTTTAGAAAAACTAATTTTATCTCTTTTACACGTTTTTCTTTTCTTTTACTTAATCTCCTAGTAATGTAGCAAACGATGTATTATATGCACTATAAAACTTTCTTATTCCTCATTATTTCACGGAACAAACCAACAACAGTTTAATCAAGGACTCTGATCAGCTTGACCAGAGTAGATATTTGTACAGTACCGTAGAACTTTAGTCGGACCTGTGATATTTATTTAGCGTATCTTGGTCACGAAATTGGCTCCGTGTGATTTGTAATTACATATATGTTGGTTATTTAAAAGATAAACTCCCCTACACATTCAATGGGGATCGGTAAATAATGGTAAATATCAAATGTTTAACAATCTACAGTATTTGGTATTCATTAGCTCATAAAAAGAAATTGGCACAACGCGTTTGGTGGCCTACAGTAAACAGTTTTCACATAGAAAGTTTCAAACAAGCCAGCTATATTCCATTACATATGGTACGATCTTCATTTCAAAGAAAATTACATAGCACTACTTTTATCTACAGACACATATTCATATTTTATTTAAAATGGCTCCACTCGATCAAGAATAATATATAATATCACCGATAATACTTCTATGAATCTATGTAACAAGGTCTCAGAACAAATAAAATAAATTAATATATAGGTATCTAAGCTGAGACTACACTATCGCCGCAAAATAGACGACCTCAAACTGCAGCACAAATTTCTCAAAAGCTAAATAAATTGTAGACAATTACTCGCGAACATCAAAATCACGTTATGGGATCGAAACAGCTAAACGAATTTATTTTCTGATTTTAAATTGATGAAAATTTAAAGGTACAGTATAAAACGAATAATGAAAACAAAGTATAAATAATCACACGCAAATAAATATAAGTAGTATTATGACAAGTTTCTATTAAACAAGCAAATAAAAAATCCTGATATTTGTTCAATCCCAAACTGCCAGGACTTTTGCTATCAAGACCGAAGTCGGAGGAACTCTTCTCATATGTACAACAAAAGGTTAGCCAATGAAAACATATAACAGTGATAACACCTCAATTCACTTGACACCAAACTTCGCATGTAAACGTAGCATAAAAAATATACAAAAAGAAGTCGTTGGGATTTTTTCGTATTTATACGTTTTGTATTTTGTATGAAAAATTAAAAAAAATCTCTTTCATTAAACTGTTTGCATCTGGCATGCATTTGCATTGCATTAAGAAAAGAGAAATGAAAAGTAAATAACACTTTTCCGCCATTTTTTAATTGTTTTTCTGTCCGCCAAAATGAATGAATGTAACTAAGAAATTGGATACATTCTGAAATTTAAAAATAACAACTTGAAAAAAATTGTGACGTTTATGGACTTAATACAGTAGCACAAAGTCGGTTCTAGCGTTTTCAGTCTGGGAAATTAGATATCAAATATGCAGCTCGCTCTGATGACCATCATATGGATAAGGTCGATGCCATTTTTGAAAAAGTGGAGCTAGATCGGCATATTTTTTTTTTTTTTTTTTTTTTTTTTATTTTTTTTTTTATACTATAGGGGGACAGACGAACAGACGGGTCACCTGATGGTAAGTGACACCGCCGTCCATGGACACTTGCAACTCAAGAGTCGCAAGTGCGCTGCCCGCCTTTGAGGGTGATGAGGGATGGGGGATGCAGGGAGCAGAAAGAAGAGAGGAGGGATGAGGAGATGGAAAAAAGGAGAAAGGAGATATGGGAGAGAAAAGGGGGGAGGAGGAATTGGGCCTCCGGAAACCTCACTCAATTCGGGGAAATGCAACGCAAGCGTTACTTCACAACCGGTTTTCTGTGAGGCCGTGGTATCGCACCGGTCGAGCCGGCCCATTCGTGCAAAAGCATGGCTCTACCACTGACAAAAATACATAGATATATATATAGATATAGAAATAGACAATACCAATAGTTACGACATAGGCGAGCAACTGAGGTCTGACCACAAAACAGCTTTGATCATTTTTAAAAAGTCTGGCTATACAAAGTGACTCGATATTTGTGTGCTACACGAACTCACTAAAAGAAACCAATTATTCGTCTACTTATTTGTCATTATCTATATATATATTTAATATTATAGAAGCCGAAACATTTTTGAAAGTATTGGATCACCGGTCAAAAGGTAATCAAGCACACAGGCTATAGCGAATCTCGGATTAACACACAGTAAGGTGTTGCGGTGTGTATGGTGGGGTTAGAAGGGCATCGTTCATAACGAGCTTTTACTACCAGGCAAAACCTTCGATTCGGATCTCTACTGCCAACAACAAGTTAGACTCAAACAGGAAATTTAAAAAAAGTTGTCAAAACCACTCCTGTTGATCAGGAGTGGTTTTTCATCATGATAACGCCAGACCACACACATCTTTGGACACTTTGCAAGCATTGAGAGAGCTTAGTTGGGAAGAGTTAGTGCATGCACTATAGACACCTGCACCTTCAGATTTTCACCTGTTCCGGTAAAACTCCGAATATTTCTATAGCGACGGGATTATGTCACTACTTACAAGATGGCAACAAGATTTCCAAGAAATTGGCACACATACGTAATAATTAATCGTGATAAAACTTTGAAAGAATGTCTTGAATTTGTATATAAAAAACAGGATTTTTTTCCCTGGCCTAAACATACGCTCTACACATACATGTGCATTCTTAAATCTTTTAGTATAATCATATTTTGTGATTAGCTATCGTGGTTAGCCTAAGTAAACCTGAGCTAAATCCCAAGGCTAGGCTGGTCACACACAACTATCATGGCAGATCCATTATGAAGAATTAGCTGGAGATGCGTCACGGCAGCCTCTTTATGGGCTGACACAGGCAGGTATTTACCGAACATAGATGTTTCGGAAAGTATCCCTCCAGAAGCTATTGCTTCTGCAGTGTAGAGTGCAGGGGATACTGCACTCGACATACTAGTTTATAAGCATTGGAGCCAAGATGATTCACAGAAGAAATAATCGGTGTTTTCCTTGGTGTTCTTGCATGATACCCATGGCTTCTCAAAACTCTCTGAACAGTTTTTGGATGTACATTCTTTTTAATATCAAACGTTTGAATATATTTTTTTTTTGTAGCTCACGAATGTCACGAAGATTTTAGACTCGAGACTTATTTAAGAAGTACTGTTTTCTTTATTTTTTTTTTATCATAGATTGCACTTCTAACCACTTCTTTTCACTGTTTTAGTGATTTTACTATAAGATTTGCTGTCTTGTCTAAGTTTTACTATTAAATTCCTTATGCCACCACCAATTTCTTGTCTTATGTTTTCTTTCCCTTAAGGTGACTTACAAACATTATTATGTGAAATAAAATAAATATCCGTGCATCTAACCATAGCAAAAGACAACCGCATATTGCAAAGCACGTTAAATGATCGGCAATATGGTTTTAGGCCAAACCGATCCACGGGTGATTTTCTAACGTACGTCACATACCTTGGGGGTGAGGCTATGGATAAGCATGGGGAGTCCTTGGCCATCAGCTTCGACATTAACAAGGCCTTCGATAGGGTCTGGCACCGCTCGCTTGTCTCCAAACTTCCTGCGTTAGGTCTGCTGCCCAAACTCTGCAACTATTTTGCTCCCTTCCTCCACAAACACCGCATTAGGGTTCTCTGGGACGGCGCGGCCACTGAATTCCAGGAGGTTAGCGCTGGTGTACCTCAGGGTTCCGTCCTATCACCTACGCTGCTCCTTCTGCATGTCAATGACATGTTGGCCCTTGGCAACATACATTGTTATTCAGACGTCTGCTGCCAAGCTAGCAGACCTTGAGAGAAAACGGCAGGAGCTTGTCGCTGAGCTCGACCGGATCTTGAGCCGCATTTCTCAATGGGGTTGTGAGAATCTGGTCAAGTTTAGCACTAAAAAAACACAGGCGTGCGCTTTATCTAACAAAAAGTCTCCATTCCTTCCCCTTCCTACTCTGCAGAACACTCAACTGCCACTACAGGATAGGCTTAGTGACCTGGGTATGGACATTAGACGGGATCTCAATCCGCGCGATTACATCCAGAGCGTCACTAAGGCGGCTTCGCGGAAGCTCGGTGTATTGAACTAGGTGAGACGGTTCTTCTCGCCCGAGCAACTCTGTCTTTTATACGTGACCCAGGTTCACTCCTACGTGGAGTACAGCTCTCATCTTTAGGCTAAGCGCCGTATTTGCTTGACGCTCTCGATCGGTTGCAGCGGCGCGAAGTCCGCATTATCGACTGTCTTGAGGTTACTCAGTCTCTTGAGCCGCTGCAGTTGCGAAGAGATGTCGCCTCTATGGCAGTTCTCTATCGCCTACATCACTGAGAGTGTTCTGACGAGCACTTCCAACTGATCCCACCTTCTACCTTAATCTACACGACTACACGTGCAGGCCTGAGGAGTACCGTTTGAGAGTCGAAAATATACGATCCCGAACGAAACGGTTTAGCTCTTCTTTCCTCTTAGGATAGGTGAAATCCTGGAATTCACCACCAAAGCACGTGTTTCCTTTCCTCTTTGATCCCGGGTCTTTTAAGATCGGCGTGAAAAATCATCTCACCAGGCCGCCATAGTGAGGGCCACCATGCTGCAATGAGTAGACATACAATAAGGATGGTGACCACCACTGTTGGACTACACTTATTGCTTTCCATCAAGCAAAGTGGAGTCACTCCATAGTGACTCCACTTTGCCTGATGAAAAGTAATAAGTGATAGGCTGATATAAAAAAAAAAAAGTCTCGGTTTGACTGTACGAAGACGTTTGAGAGGCAGTTATGATTCTCGAGAAAGATGTCGTTCTCGAGAATCATCAGTGAGTTTGTTTCAACCAAATTTAAACTCATTAAACCAAAATGGAACGAATACTTGGACCCCATAACCCTAACATCTCTACCACAAACGGCCTAAAACATATAATAATTGGTAATTTACTGTATTTACGCTGTTTGAGGCTCTCTGCGGATGCAGCCTCAGCACTGGCACACCCAGGTATACTTAGAAGATGTGATGACGCAAGAGTGTGTATCTCCGTGTACTGCTGGAACGCCGGCACTGGCAAGAGCATGACGACATGTCATGTCATAACATATTATTCATGCTGTCGTGTGTATGCATGCATGTTGAGATATACGTCCAGGGCTTCTACTACAAAAAAGGTCATCAACAGAGTGCCCTTTGAGTTTCGTGCTTGTTCTTCTTCATAGGATCTACGTATTAGAACAGGCAAGTAGCACCATGACAGTCTTAGTATAATTGACTTCCTTGAAGATTCAGAAATACCTATAATTGGTTCAATGGACTAATAAACGTTTTTGATTTTTCTTTATGCAGAGAAACATATGCACCTACTAGACGAAGGCAAGTAGCAAGATGGAAAGTGGTATAGCCCAACAAAGTGCCTATGTTGGGTGATCACAGAGCCTGAATATTCATTCCATTCTCCCACAGCCATCAAACATCCCTTTTTAAAGTGCATAGAGTCTCGTCCCGTTATCTCTGACAGGACGAATTGGTAGGTTTTAGAGAATTGGGATAACCAACTTCTGTTAACTCTTCTGTGCCCTGAATGGATGTCCTGCATTCAAGCGAACCGGTAACCGGAACAGATTCGGTCGTTCAAATACACATTTAAAACTTTGTATTGAATAATGTTGTCAATTGTTTCTGGAAGTGCATGTGTAAATTTGGGTACAAAAAGACAAAAACGAATTATATTTTAAAATATTGTAAAATATAATATATTATACAAGAAGTCGTAGAGACGTTTTTTTTTCTAAAACTTCTATGTTAGGTGACGTCGAGAGTCTATTTGTCTTATCACAAATATATCACAAGTAATATAAGAATACTGATCCCAAAGGGTTACTCTGTTGACATCCATCGAGTGACTCCAAAATATTGTCTTTTTATACAAATTATTGTAGGATATTTATAGCATTGCCAGAGAAGTTTACAAATTTTGGGTGCTTCTTATTTTGATTGGATAAACAGAGTGTCTCTATTTATAACATTAAAAGCATTTTTCAGGTCAACCTTCAAGAGCCAAATCCTAGTTGCAAAGGCTGAAATATCGCTACAAGATCGGTGCTGCAATCATCTTATGCTTTGTTCTCTTGCAATTATCGTAAAGCATACACTTTTCATCACACGTCAGAACTCGTCCCAAAATATTTTTTTAATTTTATATTTAAATTTAAGCAGAATTTATATTTAAATTAAATCGTATGCTTGAGCATACACAATGAAAGTGTCCGTGTTATTAATTTTGTTTGTTACTGAGTATTATGTGGCGAGTGTACAATTTAGGAAAAACTTTTACCCGGTAACAGTGTCCAAACCTATTTTTGGAAATGAAGATTGTAACTGCAACCTTTTTGATAAACACTTTGGCGACGGATGGCTGAATTGGCTACCAGAAGCTATGGTGCAGGCACAAAAAGATTTTAATAGAACGGATACTACTGAAGACGAAGAAGAAGAAGAAGAAGAAATGGGACCGGGAGATGTTTTAGGAGCAACTTGTTCGTCGGAAAAAAAGAGAGTAGATAATAAATGTGGGGCAGCAGATTAAATCTACTATATATTGTTTTGTGTTTTAATATTTCTTTAAAATTACTATATTTTCTTTGCGTCCAAATATTGATCAATACATAAAGAAGTAGAAATATAGCATGGTATCTATATAATATGAAGAAGAACAATGCATATAAACTAGAAGTCTTCTAACACTTACACATTATAGTTACTTGTTCCACGCAAAATAAGTGTACCCATATTGATTTTCGAATATGCAATTTAAGTCCCTCACTATGACGTAAGTAGAGTTTAATATCCCTCACTATTAAATAACCGCTATATTTTTTATGGCTAAAAAATGGGGTAGTGGGCAGTACTATCTTTACGAAACTTATTGTTAGATCAAATTTAAGTCTGTACCTTCTAGAAGTTGTTTGTTTTAGTTTAATAAAAGTAATACGCAAAGGATATTTTTTGTGACGCCTAAAATAATTTGAAAAAATGTGTTATAAATTGTCTCTTAGAAATAGTAGTTTTATGGAGCATTTGCTGTTTCATGAACCACTTACGGCTCAATAAATTGGGAAGTGCATAGCGTAAATGATAAATGATAAATGATCTTTATTTTGTAAATAGGTTATAACAACACTTTTACACGTCAATATATTATTTTTTTCTGTTAGTTTATACTAGATGAGGCCGGTGTTTCCTAGCTGACTACCCTGAGAAGAAACACCGAAACAAACTCAGAGGTCAAAGTCTGTTTTAAAGTCCATACAGATGTACTGGTCAAAAACATATGAGAACCATGCACGCTAACGTCTGAGATGAGCTTTTGAAGAAAGCACCACGTTCATTTGAGTGGACCCGTCCAAACAGTGCAAGCATTTGTCAGTTATCGTGTAGCTCAACTTAGAACTTTAAGGAGCTCAACGGACCGACGAACAGTACCAAAGCAAGGACATTTGGGTAGGCCGCAAAAGTACTCAAACAGTCAGACATCGTTATAAAACAAACTACAGGAGAAAAGAGAACAAAAAAAAATAAGTAAATAAATAAATAACCTACATAGTCCTTACATTTACAATAATTAAATTTATAAATTTTAAAAAAAGAAACAACACAAATATATAATATATTATACTTAACAAAGTATTCATGTCAAAAAGTACAAAGATTTAAACAATAAAAAAAAAAACAATATAATACTTAACAAAGTAAGTATTCATGTCAAAAAGTAAAATATAAAATGTCAATGTGTATAAAAAAAATAAAAGGATAAACGAAAAACAAAGGCTCATGTACATTAATGAAGCAGCTCATTCCCAAGCCTTTTTATCTTCAATGTAATCTTTAATTGTGCAAAAAGCTTTTTGACTTAGTTTTTTTTTTTATAAATGATTTAAATTTATTATTGCTTAGTTCTTGTATTTGGCTAGGAAGCTTATTATAGAAATGTATACTTTGGCATCTAAACGAACCACCTATTTTCTTGAGCCTGGTTTTAGGAACAACAAATTTGTTTTTGTTCCTAGTATTTACACTATGGATATCACTGTATTTTTTAAACAGATTAATATTTTTATGTGCGTACATGAGATTTTCATAAATATACTGAGAGGACACAGTCAAAATATTAATCTCTTTAAATTTATCTCTGAGGGAGTGTCTGCGACTTAATTTATAAATTGCACGTATAGCTCTTTTTTGTAAAACAAAAATAGATTGAATATCGGCGGCATTTCCCCACAACAGAATACCGTACGACATTACACTATGAAAATAGCTAAAGTATACTAAACGGGCTGTCTCTAAATCTGTTAAACCACGAATTTTCCTAACGGCGTACGCTGCAGAACTAAGCTTTTTGGACAGTTTATCTATATGGGGGCTCCACTGAAGCTTTGCATCCAAAGTTAAGCCTAAGAACACTGTGGAATCTTCGGGTTTTAACACTTCGCCCTTTATTGACACACTAGTGTTCACCTGTGTTACATTAGGCAAAGTAAACTTTATACATTTAGTTTTTTTCTCGTTAAGGAGAAGATTATTGATATTAAACCAGTTAACTACTGTTGAAAGGGCACTATTTACGTCATCAATAACCACCTGCTGACGTTTGAGTTTAAATACAAGTGAAGTGTCATCTGCAAACAACACTATATCATGTTTATCCTTTATGAGGTACGGCAGGTCATTAATATAAATTATAAATAAAAAGGGACCTAGAATAGAGCCTTGGGGAACCCCCATTCTGACTACAGATCCGGGAGATCTTTTACCGTTCACATCAACTCTCTGAATCCTATTACTTAAATATGAAGTAAGAAGATCCAGAGAGGTGCCCCGGATTCCATAGTAGCGCAGCTTCCTGATCAATGTATCATGGAGAACGCAGTCAAAAGCCTTAGACAAATCGCAAAAAATGCCTAACGCATCGCATTTATCTTCCCATGCATTATAAATGTGCCCTAAAAGTTCAACACCAGCATCAGTTGTTGAACGACCCTTTGTGAAACCAAACTGTTTGCTATGTAATAATTTATGTTTAGTAAAATATCTGTGCATTTGATTTAAAATAAGTTTCTCAAAAATTTTACTAAAAGTAGGTAGCACTGATATAGGCCTATAATTAGAAGGGTCTGATGTACTACCCGATTTAAACAATGGTATTATTTTACTATATTTCATTAGATCAGGAAACACACCATAACGATCGCTTTATTCTATACTGTATAATGTTCTGTGCACACGAGCATAATATTGCAATAAATATTTTCTTTCACACAATAGCACAATTTTATTTATTTACCTTATTTGAGGTTGGAGCCAATTTAGCTAGTCCTATAAATTGTATGAGCTCCCCATACAACTTAGAGAACTATCTTAATTTTCATCAACTATGTATGTATGGGGAATGCCTTTAATTTTCTGTTTTTTTTTTTTAATTTTTTGTATATTTGTGCTGTAAGACCTTACTTTTCCCAACTCAGTAAATTCAGCAAATTTAGTAGCTTTCGTTATTATACTTCTGCTTCTTTTACATGAGGCACATGAACAGCTGCGCACATTTGGCGAGGCCTATTTTCAAAAGGGACTACACGGTAGACTGGTGATATGTTATTTTGTGTTCATTTTGAACATTTACCGTAAAAACCAAAGGAAATAACACAATTTCACATGCATTACCTCGATCTAGTTTTTTTTTAGAAGTAAGTAGCTATTATCATCTCGTGTTTATTATAGATTTTATTTTGACATAGACACAAACTGGATAATAGTAAAAAAGTTGATTTTCTTTGGACGCAAAAACACAAATTGGGTTCAAGCGGTGGTTCCTAGGATTCAGAAAAGGAGATCGGACAGAGAAAGCATGTCATGGCGCGACGTGGCTTAGAAGGACATCGCACACACTATATTTTTCAGGGAGCCTTTCTTATATCAATATAACAATAAACAACCGGATAAGTGCGAGTTTGACTAACGCGCTGTGGGTTCTGTTAGTGTATCATGTAAAACCCCCCCAACTGTATCCTTACGTTGCCGTCGTGGGGGGGCTTGCGTGGGTCAATGATCCCTGGGGCTGTGCCGGTAGAGCCACTCATGCCGGATTAGCCTAGGGGGAGACTCCAGACTAAGCAGGATACACTGTGGGACCCTTTCAAGGGTCACATAGAGTTGCTCAATTGTTCTCAGCGGAATAACGAGGGCGGGCTCGGCGTGCACTCACACTGCCACCGAGCAGGCATTTGGAGATTTTATCTAGATGCCACCGTCGGCATATCGTAATCCCGAAAGGAGTCTCGTTGCTTCGATCGGGGGCGAGAGTCTTGGCTTAGCCGCCTGGACTGCGAGGAAGAAAACCTCTATAAAAAATTACCCCGAATCCCGTGTTCAGGTGCGTGACTATGGGATGCATGGCTGATGGGTAGTTCAGTCGCAAGCGCACTCCCAGCCGGGGCACCTGCGGACCCCTCGGTTGGGCATAAATCTACGCTTGCCCGGGTATTGGGGATCTCTGCCCGGGTGGACCATTAGTTCTCCCCTACTCGTGGGATTAGTTATGGAGTATATAAATACATTAAATATTATAAAAAATGATGAAAAGAAGGAGAAAATAAAAAGAAAGGAAAAAAATAAGAAGGCGGAGGAGACCTTGTCTCACGACGAGGAGGTTCTTACCGAGACGCCTATCGTGAACGTGCTCCCAGAAGTCAATCTGTCTTCTGGGAGCAGAAGAATGTCGGAGCGAGTCCGTTCTAGGGCTGCCAGTTCCGCGGCTGACTCGGCCGAGGAGATGGAACTGGAACCTCGCGACCCAGAAAGTCGCAAACGCGGACGGGATGAGGACGGCGATACGTCGCAACACATGTTGCCGCCAAAAGTGCCGAGCACTCCGTCCGTCCGTTCCGTCTTGTCTGGAGCAGCAGGATACACCAGAGGGCGAAGAGAGGGTGAAATCGTTGCCGAGGAGGAGATCACAGATCTCCTTCTTAAAATCCGTCCACCGGGAGAAAGGGGCTCTGACCCTCTTACTCCGGTGGATTTGAAGGAGAGGACGAATGCTGCGGTGGCCATTATCCAGAAAGTGGCCACCAAGTCCACCAATCTAAAGGGCTCCTTTGTCAGGGCCCTAAAGGACTCCTCCTCGGCCGTGTCGGAGGCCATGGAAGGCCTCATTCAAGACGTCTCGAAATTACAAGAGGCAAACGATGGCCTTACGGCGGCTAACAGACGCTTGACGCAACAGGTTGCTGAGCTTAGTGCTCAGTTTGCCCAGTTTCGCGCTGGGACGAGCGCTGCTAGCCCACAGAAAGCAAATCCTGTTGCAGAGCACCCTGCCACCTCACCCTCCCAATCCCAAGTCTCTGATGCCCACTTGCGTCAAATTACAGACGTAGTGTGGCGGATGATGGACGGGCGCCTGGCGGGACTGGAAGCAAGGCTGCCTCCAGCGCCCATTGTTCGGCCACCGCTTGCTGCCGGGAAACAAACAAACAAAAAGGTCACATCAGCTCCGACCCCGCTCCCAGTCTCGGATGGCCGCGTCGCGATCTCATACGCTGCAGTCGCGTCTGCGTTAGCGCCTGCAACCGCACCGAGGACAAGGCGAACAAGGCAAGCTGGTGCGGAGGCAACTTCGAAGTTCCCTCCTCTCACCTCTCCAGCACCTAGAGGTAAGAGCGCCCCTAGCGCTCCCTCTGGTGCTGCAATTGTTTCTGTTCCCTCCACGTCTGCCCCCTCTAATGATTGGTGGCAGAAAGCTGAGAGCAAGAAGAAGAGGACCCCAAAACGGCAGCTGTGGTTGTCACCGTGTTGCCAGAGGCGGCTAAGAATGGGCTATCTTACGCGGCTGTGTTCAAGAAAGCCCGGGATAGCCTAGGTGGTGATTTCGGGGCCTCAGGTGTGAGGCTGGGCCTTGCCCAGACGGGGGCTCGAGTTTTGGAGTTCCCCGGTGCTGAAGGTGCAAAGACGGCGGACGTCGTTGCGGAGAAGCTGCGGGGAGTTTTTGCCGCGTCAGATGGTGTCAAGGTCGTTAGGCCCACCAAGTGTGCGGAGGTGCGCATTTCGGGCATGGACGACTCTGTGACGGTGGATGATGTGCGTGTTGCCATTCACGAGAAGACAGGGTGCAACGCGGACATCATAAGAGTCGGCACCATCCGCCCCGGTCCAGGTGGTCTTGGCGCGGTGTGGGCCAGTTGTCCCGTGGCGTCAGCCAAAATCTTGGGTGATGCCGGTAAGATCCTCATCGGTTTCGTGAACGCCAGAGTCACAGTCCTGGCGGCGAGACCGATGAGGTGTTTCAAATGCCTAGGATCGGGACATACCCGCGTCAAGTGTGGTAGTTGCTTCGACTGCAGCGGACTCTGCTTCCGCTGTGGTCGACCGGGGCACAAAGCGGCGGAATGTTCCGCCGCCCCTCACTGCCCAGCGTGTGCGGCGGGTAATTTGCCCGCCAATCACCAGATGGGACAGGGGGGCTGCAAGCCTCCCCGCACTTCTCCGCAAACATCGGTGGTTAGCCAATCGGCCCAGGCTGCCTCCGATGCCAATCGAACATCATCGCCGTCGCCCATGGAGGAGGCTGTAGAGACGATCCAATAATGGACCACGTCTCCAGCCTCCTTGTCCAGACGAACCTGAACCACTGTGCCGGTGCGCAGGACCTCTTCCTGCAAACTATGGCAGAGTGGTCTATTGGTGTGGCCGTAGCCGCGGAGCCCTATTACGTTCCTACCCGTCCAAACTGGCTGGGTGACCGGGACGGCTCCGTGGCAGTCATCGGCTCTGCGGCGGCTCATTCCCCGCCCTTGTCGCTAAGAGACAAGGGTACTGGATATGTTGCTGCCGAATGGGGGGGGGATCACCATATACGGTGTCTACTTTTCCCCCAACCGGACTTCGAGATCTTCCTCAATACCCTAGAGACCTCGATACGGCGACAAGCGTCTGGGCACATCTTAGTGCTGGGGGACTTCAACGCCAAGTCCGTTGCTTAGGGTTCCCCTAGGACGGACGCACGGGGCGATGCGGTAGAAGAGTGGGCAACATCAGTGGGCTTCTGTCTCCTTAACAGAGGTTCCACCAACACGTGCGTGCGACAGCAGGGGGGGTCGATAGTGGACCTTTCGTTTGCTACCCCTGCTCTCGCTGCACGAGTAAGGAATTGGCGTGTCCTGGAAGAGGTTGAGACGCTCTCTGATCATCTCTATATCCGATTTGAGCTCTCCCGGACCCAGGACCCCAGTAGGGGTCACACGGCGCGGCTTTCATCCCGCTTTCCGCGGTGGGCTGTATCTAAGCTAGATAGGGATCTACTGGAGGAGGCAGCCATCATCTACTCCTGGCTGTCTCCGCGGTCTCCGACCGACGAGGTAGACATGGGAGCTGGCCACTTTCGCGATGCGATTACGCAGATATGCGACGCGGCCATGCCCCGCGTTAAAGGTCGTCGGCCTCCAAGGAAGGAGGTCTACTGGTGGTCCCTGGAGTTGGCGGACCTCCGCGCGGCCTGCATTCGTGCCCGGAGGTCTTACATCCGCAGTCGTCGGCGTCACCGCGAAGAGGGGGCAGAGGATCAGCTTCACGAAGAGTACCGAGATGCACGGAAAACTCTGAAGCTGGCCATTAGCCGCACCAAAGAGCTGAAGAGAAAGGAGATGTTGGAGGGTCTCGATCGTGACCCCTGGGGTCGCCCTTATCGTGCGGTGCAACAGAAGCTCTGCGCGTTGGCCCCCCCCCTTACTGAGACTCTCCAGCCCAGCTTCCTGCAAGAAGTGGTTGAGGGCCTTTTCCCGCAACGGGTGCAGCACTCACCCCCGTCGATGGCTCTCTTGGCCGGTGACGACGGGGAGTCAGAAGAGGAAGATGTTGCACCCGTCACGGAGGCGGAGATAGGGGCGGCTGTTCTACGGATCCGTTCCAAGAACACCGCCCCCGGGCCAGACGGGATCCCTGCCCGAGTCCTGGCCCTGGCCCTTGACCACATGGCGGACCGCCTCAGGGAGGTGTTCGACTCTAGCCTGGCGTCAGGACGCTTTCCTGATTGCTGAAAAGCGGGAAGCTGGTGCTTTTAAGGAAGCCGGGACGGCCTGCCGACTCGGTTGTGGCCTACAGACCCATCGTGCTGCTGGACGAGGCGGGTAAACTGTTTGAGAGGGTCCTCTCTGCCCGCATCGTCCGGCACCTGGACGAGGTCGGCCCCGATTTGTCGGACGCCCAATTCGGTTTCCGATCGGGTCGTTCGACGATCGGTGCTGTATTGCGTCTGAGGGCCGTGACCGAAGAGGCAGTGAGCTGTGGCGGCGTGCTGTTGGCGATGTCGTTGGACATTGCCAACGCATTCAATAGTCTGCCATTCAGCTGCATCAGAGAAGCACTCCGCAATCACGGGGTGTCACAGTACCTGAGGCGGCTAGTGGCATATTATTTAGAGGAGCGTACCGTCATGTACGAGGACCGAGAAGGACATCTAGGTCGTCAGCCCATGTCGTGCGGTGTTCCGCAGGGATCTGTCCTTGGACCGCTCCTGTGGAACATGGGGTACGACTGGGCCCTTCGAGACGACTTCCCTCCCGGGCTGGGCGTAATCTGTTACGCTGATGACACTCTGGTCACAGCCCGGGGGGCGAACTTTCAGGAGGCAGTGCGTTTGGCCACCAGAGGAGCCTCACTGGTGGTCGGGCGCATCGAGGCGCTGGGCTTACGGGTGGCACTAGACAAGACGGAGGCCCTTCTATTCCATGGGCCCCGTCGTGGTCCACCCCCTGGCGCCTCAATCATGGTCAACTCGGTTCTCGTACCGGTTCGGGCCCACATAAAATATCTGGGCCTGATCCTTGACGGGAGGTGGCTCTTCGACGAGCACTTTCGGCAGCTTGCGCGACTTTTGCCCAACTTGGGAGGACCCAGCGTCGCAACAAGACAGCTGTACACGGGGGTTATCCGGTCAATGGCACTATACGGTGCACCGGTGTGGGCGGGGGCTCTGACCGCCCAGAATAGGGCACGCCTCTGGCGCCCTCAGAGAGTTATGGCGGTTAGAGCCATACGCGGTTACCGCACCGTATCCACGGAGGCGGCATGCGCGTTGGCCGGAACGCCCCCGTGGGATTTGGAGGCGGAAGTGCTCGCCGAGGTCTATCGGCGAACGGCTGAATACCGGGCGGTTGGTGGCTGTCGGCCCCCGCCCGAAGAGGTACGCGAGTGGCGTGAGGCCGCACGCCGAGCCACAATGATTCGTTGGTCGTCCCGGCTGGAGGCTCCACGTGCTGGCTTTGCCGCCGTGGAGGCGCTCCAGCCGGTCATTGTCGAATGGGCTGGGCGGCAGCACGGGACTCTTTCCTTCCGACTGACACAGGTTCTTTCCAGGCACGGCTGCTTCGGGAAGTACCTGCATTCGGTCGCTAGGAGGGAAATGAGCCCCGTCTGTCACCACTGCGACTGTAGTGAGGACTCGGCTCAGCACACGCTTGCGGTTTGCCCTTCTTGGGCGTCGCAGCGTCGGGATCTCACTGCAGTCATCGGAGAGGATCTGTCGCTACTGGCTGTTATACGCTCCATGGCCAGTAGCGACAGTAATTTTACCGCGGTTGCAACCTTCTGCGACAGGGGCGTAGCTACCGCCGTATTTGCCGTATCAATTATACGGGGCCCCCGGGCCACGGGGGCCCCCAAAGTGTGTAAGGAAAAAGAATAAAAACTTTCTTATTTATTTTATTTTACAAATGACAAAATTCTATAAAGCAATTCCTTTTTTTCCCGCCTTAAGCGTGCGTTCAAAAGTTGGCAACACTACATCGTTATGGCGGGCTGCGGGACTTCCCCGTTTTACTTACTTCATCTTCAACTCAGCGGGGAATCCCCGGGAATCCTTCATCGATATCGCGATGTACGTGTACGTTGTTGCATTGGATGTTAAACCACGGAGTGCAGTGCACTGTTTATTTACGCGCTTTATATAAATGTGCATTACATTGTAATTCAGTACAAACAATATTGTTCTTCTGGTTTAGCAGTATTAGTAACGATTTATAAAAGAAATGAGTGAAAGAAAAAGAGATTATCCCAGCGGCGCTGAGAAAAGAAAAATTAAACAGAAAAGGGACGAGGTTATAAAAAAAGTGCCCAAAATTTCTTCATTTTTTCAGAGACAAGATACTGTGAGTGATTTAGATTGGAAAGGTAAGTACTACACTACTACCCAACCCATTTATTAGGGGCCCGTAGTGATAAACAAGGAAATCTTTTAATTTCGGTCTGTCCATCTGTCCGTCACAAAAAGTTGTCTCCCCCCTCGATTTTCACAATTATACTGTTTTTAGGATTCCGTGCCTTGATTAAAAAAAACAAAATTCTAACTTATCTATAGGATCGATTTGTTTTGTTGTTTGTTTATCAGTCCGTATCGTATCGTTAATTGCGTGTTGAGAACTTCAGATGTGCAGACTCGCTTTCGGGTTCTCGTTTTGTATGGCCACTACACTACGCGCTGCGTTTAAATAGCACGCAGGTGTATAGTAATGCACGGACGGCTGCAGGTGATTTTGTATCTACTAATAGGTACGAGCACAATCCGCGTAGAATCTGTGTGCGTCTGAACTGAACACTCTCTAACTGTGACCCTTAGTAACGTTATTTATTTATATATAACTCTTTTTAGTTTAGTATCAAAGCATTCGTATTTATTTTTTAACAATTACTCGTTTATTTTTAGATTCTTCTGAAGCATGTTCTTCGTCACATATCCATCCGGAAATAGAAGAAAGCCAAGCACATACTTTATCGGATGTCCATCCAGAAATCGAGGAACCCCAAGTCAACGATTCTGATATATCTGCAGATAATGCAGATTGTAATATAATTTCATCAGACAGAGGAAATTTTGGTGACAATTTAACTGAATGCGAACGAAAAATAATTTTTAAATTGGGTCCATTTAAACCACAAGGACCATTTCCAAAAGTTTCAGAAAATAACCGACCTTTTTCAGCTTATTATTATTCATATTTCAATCAGGCAGGCATAAAAATTATAAGACCATGGTTATGTTATTCTAACGTTTTAAACAAACCGTACTGTCACTTCTGTTGGTTATTAGCAGATCGTCAAAACAAATCGTACTCCTCTGCTTGGGTTAACGGTGTTTCGGTTAGAAGCAATTTCACACAAACTATTCTTGACCATGAAAAGTCACAGCAGCATATTAGTGCCTCACTCTCTTATAATAATTGGTTGCAAGGAAATACCATCGATACTCTATTGAAAAGTGAAATCGATAGTAAAATTACATTCTGGAGAGATGTACTGCATCGTATAATTAATGTTATAATTACTTTAGTATGTTGTAATCTACCTTTGAGGGGGCATGATTCTGATTCTGGCAATTTTATGGCAATTTCACGTCTGCTATCTAACTATGATGCAACTTTAAAAGAACTTTTTCTAAAACCGAAAGGTGAAATAAATTATTTAAGCCCTACGATTCAAAACGAAATTATTAGTTTGCTTGGTACTAACGTTAGGAACAGTATTATCTCAGAAATTAAAAAAGCTCCATTTCTGACAATAATTCTGGATACAACACAAGACTTGTCAAAAATTGACCAACTATCTGTAGTTTTTCGATATATCTCGGTTACTGAAAATGATGATAATGTGCCTAAAGAAATAAAAATCTGTGAGTCCTTTTTAGGATTCATAGCAGTAACCGATTGCAGTGCTGCAGGTCTGAAAACTGTCATTTTAAATTTGACTAAAGAATATGGAATTGATTTGACTAAATGTAGAGGACAGGGATACGATGGAACAAATGTTATGTCGGGTGTGTATGGAGGATTACAAACCCTAATAAAAGAGCATGCTCCAAATGCCGATTATGTTCATTGTGCTACGCACGCTTTAAACTTGGTTTTGAACGATGCTGCGAGACATGTTCGTGAAGTATCGACTTTTTTCGATAATTTAGAAAAATATTTGATTACCCTTAAAAAGGTATGTCCTACCAGATGGTCTTCTAGGAACGACGCTTTATTAGCAGTAAAGAAAATTTTTTTACTAATCATGAAAACTTTGTACCAACTAAATTTAATTTCAAATAAAAAAGATGAACGTGAAGAATGTAAAAGTATAATTAATATTTTAGAGAGTTTTGATTTCTTAGTGCTGGTTACATTTTTTTCTTCACTATTTGAAATTATTAATCCTGTTTCTAAAGCTCTACAGCATGAAAATAATGACTTACAGAAATCTAGTATTTTATTAAGTAATCTTTTAAATAGACTGTGCCAATTAAGAAATCAGAATTCATTTAATAGTTTGCTAAATGAATCCAAAGATTTAGCAAAAAAGTGGGGGGTAACAACTGTTTTTAAAAACAGTAGGCGAAAGATAACGAAGCGTTTTTTTGATGAGTTATCACAAGATGAGAGAATTTCCGACCCGGAATCCTATTTCAAAGTCAATGTATACTATTGCTGTTTAGATATATTAATTTCTCAAAGTAAAGAAAGATTTCAGAGCCTTTGCAACCTGAGTAGTATATTCGAAATATTACAACCGGAGAAACTCCTATCTTCTTCAAGCGAAGAGATATTAAACGCTTCCGGAAAACTGTCTGCTAAATACAGTAAAGACATCTCACTTAATCTTTGTGACCAATTAAAGGATCTAAAAACATGCTTAAATTCTGAAATTAAAAAAAAATATTCCATTAAAGAACTCATTGAATTATTGCTAGTAAAATTCAATAGTCTTGCATCCAGTTTTCCCGAGGTAATCACAGCATGCTTTTTATTCTTGACCCTTCCAGTTACAACCGCAACGGCAGAAAGAAGTTTTTCAAAATTAAAACTAATAAAAAAATACTTAAGAACTTCGATGGGACAAGAACGGGAGATTTCGATGGGAGAAGAAACTTTAGAAAAACTAAAATCATCATCAGCCATAAATGATTTAATAAATCAGTTTGCCGATAAAAAGGCGAGGAGAGTGAATATTTAAAATTCGATTTTTATTTGTAAAATGGGTAAATTATGTGATAAATAAATATTACTTCTCACAATATTTTTTTTTCTTTTGTGAAAAATCTTTACCTCCATATAAGGGCCTCCAAAAAAATTTTTATACGGGGCCCCGACAAGGCACGCTACGCCACTGTTCTGCGAGGACGTTATCTCGCGGAAGGAGGTGGCGGAGCGGGCCCGGGAGGACGATCTCCATTCGGACCTAATCCGCCGCCGGCGAACCGGGCGGTGGAGGCGCGCTTAATAGCGCCTCATGCCGCCCTGAGTGTGGCCGCGGGTGGTCGGGACGGGTTTTCCCCTCCACCCGCTTTAGTGGCCAGCCGCGAGGGGGTGACGTCCGCGTGTGTCTGGACGCCGCCTTATTGATAGGTTACCCGTAGGTGGTGCCCGCATAGTGCGGGCAGGCGCTAGGAGGGGTCCGGATGTCTTAATAAAGCTGTTCCCGGATTCCTCCTATTTTAAGCGCAGTTTGGCACACCGTGTGGTTTTAGTCGGTTCGATTCCGACACACTGTTCCACCGAAAACCCCGGTGGGATGACGGCCCGTGGGGATTTCCACACGAAAAAAAAAAAAAAAAAAAAGTGTATCATGTAAAAGCTTAAAACTAAGTTCTAAGCTTTTATGTGATAAATTGCATTAAGCTGTATTTTTTTCTGTAGTTCGTTTATTTTGGGAATCGGTCGTAGAAAATTTTGACCATCTTTCCCAAAAGACCAACCTAACTCTGTAATTTTAAATTCTTAATATAAGTTTGCAAACGCAAAAAGTATTTTTGATTTTTTATACAGCTTTAAGAGACAGGAGACTGACATACATACATACAAATACACCGCATTTGATGGTAATTTGTAGCTGATATCTCCACACTTTCTAAATGCTAACTTTCTTGGCTGTGGTATTTTTAATCCCGTAATAACTTACATAAGTAATCAATTTGACAGTGGTAGAGCCATGCTTAGGCACGAAAGGGCCGCCTGGACCGGTGCGATACCGCGGCCTCACAGAAAACCGGTTGTGAAGCAACGCTTGCGTTGCATTTCCCCGAAATGAGTGAGGTTTCCGGATGTCCAACTCCTCCTGCCCTGTTTTCTCTGCCCTCATCCTTTTCTCCTCTTTCCCAGCTCCTCATCCCTCTTCGCTATTTCCCCTCCCTGCAACCCCCATCCCTCTTCAAATTCAAAGGCGGGCAGCGCACTTGCGACTCTTGAGTTGCAGGTGTCCATGGACGGCGGTTGTCACTTACCGTCAGGTGACCCGTCTGTTCATCTGTCTCCCTATAGTGTTGAAAATAAAAAATAATATGTGTATATACATATATATAATAATACGTGGTAGAGCCATGCTTAGGCACGAATGGGCCGGCTCGACCTGTGCGATACCACGGCCTCACAGAAAACCGGTTGTGAAGTAACGCTTGCGTTGCATTTCCCCGAAATGAGTGAAGTCTCCGGAGGCCCAAAATCCCCCCCACCCCTAATGATAGCGCTGTTAACAAAAAGGATACCCCAGGGGGGTACCAGCGCTAGCGTTGGAGAATCCCCCCCTGGACGTCTACCCTCAGTACGGATTATACCTGAGCGTGGACGCCCGTGGGGGGGGGCTCAACTGCGCTCTCAAAATCTGCTCGGGGCAAGAGAAGGCATACCATGGCACCCCCTGTCACGTTTACCGTGGATTTTTGTAACATCAGGGGCTTATATTCTAACCTCGACACTGTCCACCACCACCTTGAGACAGCAAAGCCGGCCTTGCTCTTTTTAACCGAGACGCAGATATCATCTCCAGCGGACACATCCTGCCTCTGCTACTCTGGGTACGTACTGGAACACTCCTTTATTCCTAAGGCTGGTGTATGCGTGTACGTTAGAGATGATATCACTTTTCGCCGCCTCGGCAATCTTGAAGGTAGGGACCTCTCCATCTTATGGCTACGTGTAGACTGCGACTGTAGACCATCCCCGCATCTACGTATGCCTCTACAGGTCCCATAGCGGTGATGCCGAAATGGACCGACTCATCGACCACGTCCAAATGGCTACAGACTCAGTGCTCCAGCAGGTCCCATCCACAGATATCGTGATTCTTGGCGACTTTAACGCCCATCACGCCGAATGGCTTGGTTCGCGCAAAACCGATCATGCGGGAAGATCTGTTCACGATTTCGCCTTGGCATATGGCTTGACGCAGCTGGTAGCAACGCCACGAAACCAACCAAACCACAGAAAGCCACGTGCCTTCACTGTTGGATCTTCTGCTGACCTCACATCCTGATGGCTACAAAGTATCCGTTGAGGCCCCTCTTGGTTCTTCGGACCATTGCCTGATTAGGAGTATGGTCCCACTCGTTCATCCGCTGCGGCCGCGAGTTACAGGCAGTCGCCGCTTATGGCACTACAGGTCAGCAGACTGGGATGGAATGCGAACATTCTTTGCATCCTATCCATGGAGGTAGGTTTGCTTCTCGCCGGATGATCCCAATGTCGTTGCCGACTCTGTCGCGGATGTTGTGCTTCAGGGTATGGAACTTTTCATTCCATTCTTCCTGATTCCCACAGGTGGCAAGTCCCAGTCCTGGTTTTGTCGAACCTGCAAAGCGGCGTCCCGCCGAAAGCAGGAATGTTACCAAACATGGGCTAATACAGCGGCTCATATCGGCAGAATTGGCGAGAGACTAGTGAGTCTCCCTTCCGGAACTCGTGCATTCGGGTCTCTTGCCAAAGCTGTCCAGGGGAACTTTTGTAAGCCATCCCTTCCACCTCTGCACATAGGAGATAATTCGTTGGCCCACGACGCTAAAGAAAAAGCCGATCTTCTGGGCAAACTCTTTGCGTCCAACTCGACCCTGGACGACGGGGGAAACGCACCACCGACCATACCGCAGTGCGAGAGCCGCATGCCGGAAGTCCGGTTTACACAAAGGGCAGTGCGTAAAGCGCTTCTTTCCCTCGACGTTCTTAAGTGGAGTGGGCCCGATAGAATCTCTCCTATCGTGCTGAAGACGTGCGCTCCAGAGTTGGCACCGGTTTTAATGCGCCTTTATCGGCTTTCCTATTCTCTTAGCGTAGTCCCGAACTCATGGAAGACAGCTCTAGTGCACTCAATCCCTAAAAAAGGAGATCACTTGGATCCGTCCAACTACAGACCCATAGCCATCACCTCCTTGTTCTCCAAGATAATGGAATCCATTATTAACTGCCAGCTCCTCCGGTACTTAGAAGACCATCAGCTGCTCAATGATCGACAATACGGCTTCCGTCGGGGTCGTTCAGCTGGTAATCTTCTTGTTTACTTGACTCACCGGTGGGCACAGGCGATCGAGACCAAGGGGGAAGCGTTGGCCGTTAGTTTGGACGTGGCAAAGGCCTTCGATCGGGTCTGGCACAAAGCGCTCCTTGCGAAGCTTCCTTCCTATGGGCTTCCCGAGAAACTGTGCAATTGGCTCACCAGTTTTCTTACAGACAGAAGCATCAAGGTCGTTGTTGACGGTGCATGCTCCGACTCCAAGTCTGTTAATTCTGGTGTCCCACAAGGCTGTGTGCTATCACCCACGCTGTTTCTTCTGCATATCAACGACATGCTGCAGATTAGCAGCATCTATTACTATGCAGACGATAGCACGAGTGATGCCCTTTACACCGGCCGCGCTAAAATTTCTCGGGTAAACGTCATCGAAAGCCGATCCAAACTTGTGTCTGAAATCGAAACTTCTTTATCAAAAGTTTCAGATTGGGGTCGACTTAACCTAGTCCAATTTAACCCCACGAAGACACAGGGTTGCGCGTTCACCGCTAAAAAGATGCCATTGGTCGTATCACCTCAATTTGAGAGCACTTCCCTAACTGCATCAGCCAGTATCGGAATCCTTGGCGTCGATATATCAAGCGAAGTCCAGTTTCGCGGTCACTTAGAGAGTAAGGCCATATTAGCCTCGAAGAAGCTTGGTGTGCTAAACAGATCGAGACAGTATTTTACTCCGGCCCACCGCCTGCAACTTTATAAGGCGCAGGTTCGGCCGCACATGGAATACTGTTCTCATCTCTATGCAGGTGCATCCCAGTACCAACTTCTGCCTCTTGACCGCATTCAACGGAGAGCGACTCGCATCATCGACTGCCAAGATATTTCTGATCGACTTGACACCTTGGCGTTGCGTAGAGATGTAGCTTCACTCTGCATCCTCTATCGCTTGTATCATGGGGAGTGTTCAGAGGAATTGTTCGGACTTATACCGGCTGCTGGTTTCCGCCATCGTCCTACGCGACAAAATATCCATCCCCATCACCTGGACGATTGGCACTCCACCACTGTGCGCTTCTTGCAGAAGCTTTTTGCCTCGCACAACCAGCTTATGGAACAAATTGTCGCCTGCCGTATTTCCGAACCGATACGACCTTCAAACCTTCAAGAAGAGAGCGTACTCCTACCTAAAAGGCCGGCAACGCACTTGTGACTCTTGAGTTGCGGGTGTCCATGGGCGGCGGTAGTCATTTACCATCAGGTGACCCGTCTGCTCGTTTGCCCCCTATCGCATAAAAAAAAAAACATCCTTATACTGCTATTTATTTAATCTTACATATAAAATTATCACTAAGGACTTACGATAATCATCAATCCGGTTGTTGTGTTTTACTAGAAAATACATTCAGAAACGTTTAACGAAATATACGTTTCTCCAAAAAAAAAATCGAACAAAACAATTCATACACTGGTACTGAAACATATACATGTTTAGTAGATTTAATTTAATTATTTTACTGCCTCAAAGCCATATAAAAGTACAGGGTTTAATTCCTAGATCCCACACAAGGATTCCATGTGCCGTGGGATCTAGTCTCTTTCATTCCAATATCTTAACGAGGCATTAACAAAATATAAAAATAAAATAATAATTAACTAAATAGGAAAAGTCACAAACAAATGAGAGATCAAACATAACATCATTAACAACACATCCAAGAGGTCAGTAATGTAAAAACCATGTAGGTATCTACTAATATTAGAAAAGTTATACAAATACAATACGACAGGTTATATTATTTTTAAGAAATACAATGTTACCCACATCACGTCGTCGCCGAATCGAAATATTGACTTATCTGAAAGTTAAAAAGAAAACACATAGAAGATAAAAAATAATAATAATAAAAACTAACTATGTGCACTAGTCTCAGGGTTATCTACTATATAAAAATAAGTCGGGTTTTCCTTCCTGACGCTATAACTCCAGAACGCACGAACCGATTTCCACGGTTTTGCATTCGTTGGAAAGGTCTCGGGCTCCGTGAGGTTTATAGCAAAGAAAATTCAGGAAAAATTTCAACAGAAAAGCAGGAAAATCATTTTTCACATACAGCGTTATCTCTGATACATAGCATGTACTACAAACCAATATTTTAAGTAGATGGCGCCGGTGATACATTGTTTGACAGCTACTCATTGTTCTCTGCTCAGTTAATTTCATGTGACAAACCGGTATTGTGTTCACTGTGAAATTTTGAAAAAAAAGTAAAAAAAAAAAATAAGTTATTCGTTTCCTAACATTTCAATTGGAAACCATCAAATCAATCACGTGTATTGTGCAATTTTTTATTCAATTTCAACAGCAGGCATTTGTCTTTAAGATGGTAAGTTGAACTGTGTAAATTATGTGGATCATGCATTTGAGGTTTAATTCACCACTCTGTCCATAGTCCAAAATGCCTAGAGGACGACGTGTGAACATCGTGCCGCACAAGACATGCAAGCCAGCAACAAGTGTATTCACAGAACTTAAGCGAAGAAAGACAAAATATAATAAGAGAAAATGCCCGATTGAGACAACGCGTGAGCACACGAAGATCATTGGCATCATACAATCGCTTGGCATTCCAATATGATCCCAATGCGAACTACAGTGATGATGAAAATTTGAAATTTAGATATTGGACCAATGACTATATGCCGATATTGCAATGCGTTAAAGTTCAAAAGAGAAACGGCTGGACTATGCTGCGCAAGTGGAAAAGTCAAACTGGATCCATTACTTACACCACCACAGCCACTGAAACCATTGTTCGATGAAAGTGATCCCGATTCCAGCCATTTTCTTCAACACATCCTTGAATACAATAACTGCTTTCGCATGACTTCCTTTGGAGCTAATATCATTCGAGAAGGCGGCTTCATGCCGACTTGCAAGGTAAAAGATACAACACACATAACCAATCACTCACACCAACACAATGAATTGCAACACATAACAACTACATATACACCACACACTACACGACACAGCAGTAACACACAACACAACAGTTAAAGAGACGAATTATTGAACAGTTGCAAGCATTTTTTCACGCTAATAATGCTGTGGTTAATATGTTCAAAACAGCATTGGAACAAATGCCATCGGATACGCACAAATTTGTCATAAGAACGGATTGTACCCCAACAGGTGAACATGTGCGAAGATTCAATGCACCCACCGTTAATGATGTTGCTGCAATTATTGTTGGCGATCCAACTAAATCGCGAGACATTGTCGTTCAGCGAAGAAGCAATATCATGCATCGTGTAAACGAGACACATCATTTCTTGGCAAGGACAAGACGGATACGACATCACGTTGAAGATGGTCGATCCAATTACAGGTACAATATTCACACACTAATTATTGCTATTATTGCTATTATTGGTTTCCATTATCAATTCATTTAATTTTGCATTTTCAGGCGTATCAACGAATAAAAATCTAAAAAGCCAAATCAATCAAATATTTGTGCAAGTACGTACGTACGTACAAAAGGCAGCGACATGGCTGTGTTTGGTATTGCGTCGGAAAATGCGAATGACGAAATCAGCAACTTCCAAATGGGCAGATACGTCAGTACTAATGAAGCACTGTGGCGATTATTGTCATTTCAAATTCATTAAAGATATCCCACAGTTTTACATTTAGCAGTGCATTTGGAAAATGGCCAAAGAGTTTACTTCACTGAGGCTGCGGCACAACGAGCTGAGAGACCACCATCGACAACATTGACTAGCTTCTTTGCAATGTGTGAAGCAGATCCATTCGCAGCGACGCTGATGTACATTGAAATGCCCAAGTATTACACTTGGAATCAATCAACAAACAAATTCCAACGTCGCAAACAAGGAACCCCAGTTCCAGATTGACCACAGGTGTTTACCATTGATGCACTAGGTCGCACGTATACCGTTCATCCTAGAAATGATGAATGTTTTTATTTGCAACTGCTGTTGGTAAATGTACGTGGACCAAAATCATTTGCGCATTTGAAAACTGTGAATGGCCACCAATGCCAAACACATCGAGAAGCATGTCAACTATTGGGTTTGCTGGAGAACGATTCTCATTGGGATTTAAAACTTGCGGATTCAGTTGTTTCATCAAATGCGTCCCAAATACGAACGCTGTTGGCAATTATCAACACCACATGTTTTCCTTCACAACCAATTCAGTTATGGAACAAATACAAAGACGACATATGTGAAGATATCTTGCATCGCTTGCGCATTCAAACGAATAATCCTGACATCCAAATAACAAATCACAAATCAAATCTACAATGAAGGATTGATTCTGATTGAGGATCAATGCTTGACTATTGCAAACAAGCTACTGATTGAAGTAGGAATGATTGCGCCAAATCGATCGATGCACGACGCATTCAACCAAGAATTAAATCGAGAGCTGCAATACAATGTTGATACATTGCAGGAATTCGTTCGAAATAATGTGCCGTTGCTGAATGAACAGCAAAAACAAGTACGAAACATTAATGCAAGCGGTGGAATAATACTGGTGGTCTATTCTTCCTGGACGCACCTGGAGGAACAGGAAAAACATTTGTCATTTCATTGATTTTGGCCAGTATTCGATCAAGATGTGACATAGCTTTGGCGTTAGCATCATCTGGAATTGCGGCGACTCTTCTAGATGGCTGTCGTACTGCACATTCTGCGCTTAAGTTGCCACTCAATTCAAACACAATTGATACTCCAACATGCAATATTTCCCGATCCAGTGCAATGGGAAAATTGTTGATGCAATGCAAGCTCATTGTTTGGGATGAGTGCACAATGGCACATAAGAAATCACTTGAAGCACTTAATTTCACACTGAAGGATCTTCGGCGAAATAACAACATCTTTGGCGGCTTGATGATATTGTTGGCAGGCGATTTCAGGCAGACGTTGTCAGTAATTCCCCGTGGAACGCCTGCAGATGAATTGAATGCTTGCCTGAAGGCATCTCCTTTATTGAATTACGTAAAAACATTATCGCTAACCACTAATATGAGAGTTCAACTTCAAAATGATCAAAGTGCTACACAATTTTCCAAACAATTGTTAGCTGTTGGAAATGAAAAAGTCCCAGTTGATGCGACATCTGGATTAATTACTCTTACCAACGACTTTTGCCGATTTGTAGACTCTCAATTAGCTCTTATTGAAAATGTTTTCCCAAACATTAGTGAAAATTATCACAATTATGCTTGTTTAAGTCAACGAGAAATTCTTGCCGCAAAGAATAATGATGTACACGCACTACATTTCACCATTCAATCAAAAATTGCTGGCGATTTGGTGACATACAAATCCGTTGATTCCATAACAAATCCCGATGATGTAGTAAATTATCCAACGGAGTTTTTGAACTCTCTGGAGTTACCAGGATTTCCACCACATAACTTGCAACTCAAAGTTGGTACCGTTATTATGATATTGCGTAATTTGAATCCACCGCGACTTTGCAACGGTACTCGACTTTCGGTAAAAAGACTTATGCCGAATTTGATTGAGGCAACCATTATTAACGGAAAGTACGCAGGTGAAAATGTATGTATTCCTCGAATACCAATGATTCCGACTGATCTTCCGTTTGACTTCAAACGATTGCAATTTCCAGTTCGCCTTGCGTTCGCAATGACAATTAACAAGTCGCAAGGCCAATCGCTCAGTGTTTGCGGGATAAATTTAGAATATCATTGTTTTTCACATGGGCAGTTATACGTTGCGTGTTCACGAGTTGGGAAACCATCCGCTTTGGTTTGTGTTAACGTCAGACCAAAGAACAAAAAATGTGGTTTACCAAAGAGCACTTCAATGAAACGGATAATTTGCGGACACGTATAACGCTTCGATTCAGTATTTACTTTGGATTCACTTTCATTTACTTAGAGAAGTTCAACTAAATAACACTTCATTTTTGTAATCGAAATGAATTCATTACTGTTGTGAAATGAAATAAAAATTTTCCTTTTCAAATATAAAACAAAAAAAAATTTTTCTTCATCTTTTAATCACCAAACGAAATGTTACATAAAACGAAGCCGTCTGGTGGCGAAGCGGAGTTCGCCGGGTTTGCTAGTCAGTCATAAAAATATGATATAAGCCGTTTTCAAAAAAAAAAAACGTTTGTTATCACAGGCTTAAATATAATGTTGGACAGTCAGTAAGTAACAAATATCCTCAGTCAAAAACAGACCACAAAATTTTTATTTTTACTTCATTTTAGAGACAAGAATTTAAACAGGCGTTAAACAACTTTAATTTTTTACATATTTAAAACACAGTGGGCCCATTCCCACCTTTCTTTCGTAAATTTTATGTATATTAATCATAATTAAATTATATATTTTTATGCGCATAAAAAACTAATTATTTATCTTTACCGGTGATTTTATCGGTTGACAGTTTTATCTTGTATTTTCGTTCTTTTATTGCATTTTCTAAATTTCATGGACACACCTTAATTTAACTAAAATTACCTTTCGATTGTAAGTGTGTTCACCTCAAATATTTACCTTTCCAGAGAAAAATGGCTTCCTTTACTGTAATATTTAGAAGTAAGACCATAGTATATAAAAAAGTGCAAGTACATTTTGTTAATACACGAATACACTCGGCTACAGACACCTTTCACTACGCAGTAACACAACAAACGTAATGTAACAAATGTAATATGTTTCGTATTAACATACTATTCCTAGGTAATGTATACAATTCCGAGTCCAGTTATAAATATGTATAAAACGTGTGAATGATTCTTTAATATATACATTTATTAAGAAATCAGTGTATTTCCTAGGTAGTGTATGCAATTCATAAGTGGTACAAGGAAGTGTACAAAATTAACAGTGTACCTACAATGAAATTATTGTAATATAGTACATTAAAACTATAATCGTTTAAGAGATAAATAGCACCTACAAACGAACAACAAACAAAACGAACTGGGCATCCAGAAAAAATAGCATTTGGTGATTTGTTTTATACTCATGTAGCAAGTCCTTGGGCCTAAAATGAAATATTTTTCTCATTTTCTTGTAAAGCTACTTTCTATTCTATGTAATTACTTTATGTAAGTAGTACTGCGAGTGTTTCTAGATATCTCCACCTCGGTCCTTGTTTCATAACTTAGGTCAAAGGAAAATCCCTGATGTCAATCAAATTGTGCGAGGCCAGGTTCGATTCTTGAAAGATTAAAGGCGTTTATATTAAAAATATTTTTCCGTCGTCTTGAGAGTCACCCAAACACTTGGCGCAGCAGCTCAAGATCTAAAAAGATTCTCTTAAAAAAGAAAAAAATATATAAATAATTTTACAATTAATATATACAATTTAGTCTTCTAGACTGGCTTCTTATTTAATTCCTATGTTTTAAAAACTGCAACTTATAACAACTTATAAAAATTTCAAGTTCTGCAAATGAGACTATATTTTGTTAAATTGGTTTTGTGTTTTGATTCACTTGTTATTGATATCTATTTACCTTCAAGTTGTGTTAGCCTGGACTTTAAACCATCAATATTAATATTATATGTTAAGCTACTTTTGAATACATATGCTAAATAAGCGAATAATAAAAAAACATGTTGCCAAAACTACATTAGCATAGATTACGTAATCGAGACACTTAGCTCAAACAGAACATATAAAGAACAAGGAACATAATATTTTACATAATGTGTTACTTTATAGGCATTTACGCGGAAACATTGAATTTACTAAAGATGCACAAATGTCGCAAGTTTTCCGTATATTATATACATTTAAACTTTGTCTCAACACATGAGCGTACATACCTAATTGTCGTGACCTAACGTTTAGGCCTAACTTCTATGCTTTACTTAACATAACATGTTCTAAGAATCTGATCGTATCGAGTTTTATAAAAAAAATTGTTAAGTATTTCAGTAAATCATTTCATTTAATTTATTTTATAACAAAACATTTGTATTAAAATATAATCACGCATTTATCAAAATTAAGGTAAATTAATACTAACTGCATAGTTCCAATACTATTAAAGTAAAAAAATAATTGCAATATATGTAATTCTGTGTGAATTTTTATATCAAAAGATAAGATTTCGAATATATAATTCCATGTCAATTTGAAGTTCACAAGATAATTTTACAATACAATTAAATTACAATTCGAAGTAAAAAAAACATATCTGAAATATAATTCCAAAACAATTATTATAATGTATAGATAAATGTCAACCTATGTATATTACAATTTTGTCAAAGTTATTCAGTGCTAAACTAACCTTTTTTTAAGAAATAATCTTTCAGTTTTTTTTTTTTTTTTGTTTTTCAATAATCTTTTGTTCTGTAGGTATTTATGATGACGCAGAATATTCAATTTCCTTATGTCAAATCACCATTGTCGTGCTCAGTGTCTTGCTAACGGTAGTCAAGGTGTTTGTAACTGTGTACACAAAGATTTCGACGTTCCTAGACGTCCCTATCCTACCTTCCCTGACTAACTGCAAACAGTTTGTGAAATCAACTATCATCCCATGCTATCTTATTCCGTTCGCAAAGAACACCATAATTTTTTTTCGGTGACTATTCGAATAGATCATACATAGTTTTTGTTGTTTCGTACAACCATTTACTCGTTGCGAGTATATTGGACCACACATTTTAAATATTCTTTAAAGATAACTGGGACTTCCCGGCACCAGCCAGTTCAAGTTATAAGTATGCGTCCCTGACTTGCTCGAGGCATTGCTTATACTCCCCAATCCATCTGTATAAGCAATACTGAAATACGTAAATGGGACTAAATTGTAATCGGGAAAAAGTGGGCGTTAATTACGCTACTTCCTAGCCCTTCAGGGATACAGGTGTGAGTGTATGTATGTATGTTTAAAGATTCATGTATTGCAAAACTATGTACCAAAATCTTTTTTTTTTAATTAAATTTAACACTCGGTTTTTGTCTCAACGGTTGGTTCCTATCTGATATGCAATATTATATTCATACATACATAATGCCTATGTATCCGAAGTAGTAGACAGAAGCGTCTTTAAAGCCCATTTTTTTCCGACCGTAATTTGGTCAAGCTCACGTAATAGAGGGTAAAACTATTGTCGTCAACCTGGTTGGGAAAATTGGCAGTACTTAGAAAGTGTAAGATAAGTAAGTACGAAAGACAATGAAAAGGAAGAGAGAAAATTTTTGTTCAATGATTATTTACGACATTCGTTGTGGTCTTACTGATCAACAATGTTATACTATAGACTTCGATTGGCATTTCAATGCGAGCGATTTCATTTCTCAGGCCACTGTTTACATCTGATTAAATGAGTTTAAACATAGTTGAAGCGAACTCACTTATGATTCTTGAGAAATACGTCATTTTCGGAGACGACGCCTAGTCGGAAACCTTTGTTTTAGATGGATACCCTATAATTTGATGGAAGATCAAAAAGCCGTCGCTTGTATTGATGCCGCTCAATGCTTGAAAAGTATGACGGAAATGACTCCAATGCTATATGATATCGCCACAGGTGATGAAAGTTGAATATATTGTTAAGGACGCGATATCAAAAGACTATCTGCGCAAATAAGTAAAGAAGAGTACAAGTAAAGAAAAATGGATGAGTGGCTCATTCTTTGAACGGATGGGTCATTTTGCAACAGTCATTCTAAAGGACAAAAGGACTGTTATTACAAATTGGTATGTCAGTCATTGTTTACCAGTTGTCTTGGAAAATGTAAGACAGCAGCGCCTAAGAACCAGGATCCCCCTCCACCACGACAACGTTCCAGCTCACGCTGCCAGACAGACTTGATTATAATCAAGTCTGTCTGGCAGCGGCAGGAGATATATATATCTCGATGTGTATTTGACTGTCGAAGATGTGTACTTAGTGAGTCATCCAATTTACAGTCCCGACGTGGCACTTTGTGACTTTTCAAAAATCAAAGATAAGCTTGACTGAAGATGCCGTGGATTTGTTTGAAAAAGGCGTAAAAGAGATTCCCTATAAATAAGTGGGCTTACTGTTTCAGTCGAAAAGCAATAAAAATATGAACAGGCTTGTATATATCTATTTTTTTTATTATCTGAAAATTTCAGTGTGATCGTACTTGTAGGTAAGACAATATTTTGATTGTTTATATTTATAATAAATATATTTTAATCTAATTCAAAATTTTATAATCTTAATATTATTTTTCAAAAATAAGCAAAATTTGATATCGGTTTTATAAATATTCAATATATTTTAAAACAATCAAATTATTATAAGGGAATTCGCGTTTAATACGCCGAAACCCTATTTATTATATTACTTTATTTACAATGAATAACCAGCAGGCTTGTTGGTCTAGTTGATAGTGATCCTGACTGCTAATCAGAGCTCGTGACTTCTATTCCCGCATAAACAAAAATTGTGTGTTCCACGAATATATTTCCAGGGTCTGGATTATTATCTAGAACCATATATAAAACTTTAGTAATCTAAAGTTTAAAAAAGATACAATTGTATTATTGTAACTTAAGAATATTATAACAGGTTTCCCCACTGCTACGTGAGTAAATTATGATTAAGAAAAAGTGGCGTTTGAGACGCCTCTGCTTACCAATTCGGTTGTATGTGTATATAAGTATAGTTTCTAAGTCGGCAAAGTGATTGACGAATCAGACAGAAATGGTAAAAGCATGACATATTGAGATTCCTGTCCAAGCGACAGTGTGTCACAACTTAAAGGAATATCATTCGTCAAGAACTTTCATAAGTGTTATTATAGTACTTTGAGATTTGCAATTTCGAACAGAACCATAGAAACTAATATTTTTTATTTAATTATTATTGTTACTATTTCATCACTTGAATAGGCCAATAAAAGATTGTATTTTCTAGTTGATTATCATTGGTCTATATTCATTAAAAGTAGCCAAAGATTTTACTTGACTTGATTTTATTTTAATTATTTCTTTATAAGAAATCTGCTCAGTAGCTATACAGAAACTGATATAGATAAAATCATGCGGATAAAAATAATACTTATGTATTGACAGTTTTATATATACATAAACAGATAAAAAACAATACATTAAAATTCCCTACTTCCCGTGATTTGATGTCCAAATCACTTTCGAAGTTATTAACTAACTTATTTAGCTGTACAAACCAGACATATTCATGCATTTTTATTAGATAAGAATTCATTAAAATTTCTACCAAAAACCAGATAAATCACGTCGGAAGTTTCTGATGTCTGGATTTACATGTGTATGATGTTTCTTCGTCACGCAGAAAAACCATAACGGCTTGATGAATATCTATATATAAAATATTCAAAACAGCTTTGATCATTTTTAAAAAGTCTGGCTATACAAAGTGACTCGATATTTGTGTGCTACACGAACTCACTAAAAGAAACCAATTATTCGTCTACTTATTTGTCATTATCTATATATATATTTAATATTATAGAAGCCGAAACATTTTTGAAAGTATTGGATCACCGGTCAAAAGGTAATCAAGCACACAGGCTATAGCGAATCTCGGATTAACACACAGTAAGGTGTTGCGGTGTGTATGGTGGGGTTAGAAGGGCATCGTTCATAACGAGCTTTTACTACCAGGCAAAACCTTCGATTCGGATCTCTACTGCCAACAACAAGTTAGACTCAAACAGGAAATTTAAAAAAAGTTGTCAAAACCACTCCTGTTGATCAGGAGTGGTTTTTCATCATGATAACGCCAGACCACACACATCTTTGGACACTTTGCAAGCATTGAGAGAGCTTAGTTGGGAAGAGTTAGTGCATGCACTATAGACACCTGCACCTTCAGATTTTCACCTGTTCCGGTAAAACTCCGAATATTTCTATAGCGACGGGATTATGTCACTACTTACAAGATGGCAACAAGATTTCCAAGAAATTGGCACACATACGTAATAATTAATCGTGATAAAACTTTGAAAGAATGTCTTGAATTTGTATATAAAAAACAGGATTTTTTTCCCTGGCCTAAACATACGCTCTACACATACATGTGCATTCTTAAATCTTTTAGTATAATCATATTTTGTGATTAGCTATCGTGGTTAGCCTAAGTAAACCTGAGCTAAATCCCAAGGCTAGGCTGGTCACACACAACTATCATGGCAGATCCATTATGAAGAATTAGCTGGAGATGCGTCACGGCAGCCTCTTTATGGGCTGACACAGGCAGGTATTTACCGAACATAGATGTTTCGGAAAGTATCCCTCCAGAAGCTATTGCTTCTGCAGTGTAGAGTGCAGGGGATACTGCACTCGACATACTAGTTTATAAGCATTGGAGCCAAGATGATTCACAGAAGAAATAATCGGTGTTTTCCTTGGTGTTCTTGCATGATACCCATGGCTTCTCAAAACTCTCTGAACAGTTTTTGGATGTACATTCTTTTTAATATCAAACGTTTGAATATATTTTTTTTTTGTAGCTCACGAATGTCACGAAGATTTTAGACTCGAGACTTATTTAAGAAGTACTGTTTTCTTTATTTTTTTTTTTATCATAGATTGCACTTCTAACCACTTCTTTTCACTGTTTTAGTGATTTTACTATAAGATTTGCTGTCTTGTCTAAGTTTTACTATTAAATTCCTTATGCCACCACCAATTTCTTGTCTTATGTTTTCTTTCCCTTAAGGTGACTTACAAACATTATTATGTGAAATAAAATAAATATCCGTGCATCTAACCATAGCAAAAGACAACCGCATATTGCAAAGCACGTTAAATGATCGGCAATATGGTTTTAGGCCAAACCGATCCACGGGTGATTTTCTAACGTACGTCACATACCTTGGGGGTGAGGCTATGGATAAGCATGGGGAGTCCTTGGCCATCAGCTTCGACATTAACAAGGCCTTCGATAGGGTCTGGCACCGCTCGCTTGTCTCCAAACTTCCTGCGTTAGGTCTGCTGCCCAAACTCTGCAACTATTTTGCTCCCTTCCTCCACAAACACCGCATTAGGGTTCTCTGGGACGGCGCGGCCACTGAATTCCAGGAGGTTAGCGCTGGTGTACCTCAGGGTTCCGTCCTATCACCTACGCTGCTCCTTCTGCATGTCAATGACATGTTGGCCCTTGGCAACATACATTGTTATTCAGACGTCTGCTGCCAAGCTAGCAGACCTTGAGAGAAAACGGCAGGAGCTTGTCGCTGAGCTCGACCGGATCTTGAGCCGCATTTCTCAATGGGGTTGTGAGAATCTGGTCAAGTTTAGCACTAAAAAAACACAGGCGTGCGCTTTATCTAACAAAAAGTCTCCATTCCTTCCCCTTCCTACTCTGCAGAACACTCAACTGCCACTACAGGATAGGCTTAGTGACCTGGGTATGGACATTAGACGGGATCTCAATCCGCGCGATTACATCCAGAGCGTCACTAAGGCGGCTTCGCGGAAGCTCGGTGTATTGAACTAGGTGAGACGGTTCTTCTCGCCCGAGCAACTCTGTCTTTTATACGTGACCCAGGTTCACTCCTACGTGGAGTACAGCTCTCATCTTTAGGCTAAGCGCCGTATTTGCTTGACGCTCTCGATCGGTTGCAGCGGCGCGAAGTCCGCATTATCGACTGTCTTGAGGTTACTCAGTCTCTTGAGCCGCTGCAGTTGCGAAGAGATGTCGCCTCTATGGCAGTTCTCTATCGCCTACATCACTGAGAGTGTTCTGACGAGCACTTCCAACTGATCCCACCTTCTACCTTAATCTACACGACTACACGTGCAGGCCTGAGGAGTACCGTTTGAGAGTCGAAAATATACGATCCCGAACGAAACGGTTTAGCTCTTCGTTCCTCTTAGGATAGGTGAAATCCTGGAATTCACCACCAAAGCACGTGTTTCCTTTCCTCTTTGATCCCGGGTCTTTTAAGATCGGCGTGAAAAATCATCTCACCAGGCCGCCATAGTGAGGGCCACCATGCTGCAATGAGTAGACATACAATAAGGATGGTGACCACCACTGTTGGACTACACTTATTGCTTTCCATCAAGCAAAGTGGAGTCACTCCATAGTGACTCCACTTTGCCTGATGAAAAGTAATAAGTGATAGGCTGATATAAAAAAAAAAAAGTCTCGGTTTGACTGTACGAAGACGTTTGAGAGGCAGTTATGATTCTCGAGAAAGATGTCGTTCTCGAGAATCATCAGTGAGTTTGTTTCAACCAAATTTAAACTCATTAAACCAAAATGGAACGAATACTTGGACCCCATAACCCTAACATCTCTACCACAAACGGCCTAAAACATATAATAATTGGTAATTTACTGTATTTACGCTGTTTGAGGCTCTCTGCGGATGCAGCCTCAGCACTGGCACACCCAGGTATACTTAGAAGATGTGATGACGCAAGAGTGTGTATCTCCGTGTACTGCTGGAACGCCGGCACTGGCAAGAGCATGACGACATGTCATGTCATAACATATTATTCATGCTGTCGTGTGTATGCATGCATGTTGAGATATACGTCCAGGGCTTCTACTACAAAAAAGGTCATCAACAGAGTGCCCTTTGAGTTTCGTGCTTGTTCTTCTTCATAGGATCTACGTATTAGAACAGGCAAGTAGCACCATGACAGTCTTAGTATAATTGACTTCCTTGAAGATTCAGAAATACCTATAATTGGTTCAATGGACTAATAAACGTTTTTGATTTTTCTTTATGCAGAGAAACATATGCACCTACTAGACGAAGGCAAGTAGCAAGATGGAAAGTGGTATAGCCCAACAAAGTGCCTATGTTGGGTGATCACAGAGCCTGAATATTCATTCCATTCTCCCACAGCCATCAAACATCCCTTTTTAAAGTGCATAGAGTCTCGTCCCGTTATCTCTGACAGGACGAATTGGTAGGTTTTAGAGAATTGGGATAACCAACTTCTGTTAACTCTTCTGTGCCCTGAATGGATGTCCTGCATTCAAGCGAACCGGTAACCGGAACAGATTCGGTCGTTCAAATACACATTTAAAACTTTGTATTGAATAATGTTGTCAATTGTTTCTGGAAGTGCATGTGTAAATTTGGGTACAAAAAGACAAAAACGAATTATATTTTAAAATATTGTAAAATATAATATATTATACAAGAAGTCGTAGAGACGTTTTTTTTTCTAAAACTTCTATGTTAGGTGACGTCGAGAGTCTATTTGTCTTATCACAAATATATCACAAGTAATATAAGAATACTGATCCCAAAGGGTTACTCTGTTGACATCCATCGAGTGACTCCAAAATATTGTCTTTTTATACAAATTATTGTAGGATATTTATAGCATTGCCAGAGAAGTTTACAAATTTTGGGTGCTTCTTATTTTGATTGGATAAACAGAGTGTCTCTATTTATAACATTAAAAGCATTTTTCAGGTCAACCTTCAAGAGCCAAATCCTAGTTGCAAAGGCTGAAATATCGCTACAAGATCGGTGCTGCAATCATCTTATGCTTTGTTCTCTTGCAATTATCGTAAAGCATACACTTTTCATCACACGTCAGAACTCGTCCCAAAATATTTTTTTAATTTTATATTTAAATTTAAGCAGAATTTATATTTAAATTAAATCGTATGCTTGAGCATACACAATGAAAGTGTCCGTGTTATTAATTTTGTTTGTTACTGAGTATTATGTGGCGAGTGTACAATTTAGGAAAAACTTTTACCCGGTAACAGTGTCCAAACCTATTTTTGGAAATGAAGATTGTAACTGCAACCTTTTTGATAAACACTTTGGCGACGGATGGCTGAATTGGCTACCAGAAGCTATGGTGCAGGCACAAAAAGATTTTAATAGAACGGATACTACTGAAGACGAAGAAGAAGAAGAAGAAGAAATGGGACCGGGAGATGTTTTAGGAGCAACTTGTTCGTCGGAAAAAAAGAGAGTAGATAATAAATGTGGGGCAGCAGATTAAATCTACTATATATTGTTTTGTGTTTTAATATTTCTTTAAAATTACTATATTTTCTTTGCGTCCAAATATTGATCAATACATAAAGAAGTAGAAATATAGCATGGTATCTATATAATATGAAGAAGAACAATGCATATAAACTAGAAGTCTTCTAACACTTACACATTATAGTTACTTGTTCCACGCAAAATAAGTGTACCCATATTGATTTTCGAATATGCAATTTAAGTCCCTCACTATGACGTAAGTAGAGTTTAATATCCCTCACTATTAAATAACCGCTATATTTTTTATGGCTAAAAAATGGGGTAGTGGGCAGTACTATCTTTACGAAACTTATTGTTAGATCAAATTTAAGTCTGTACCTTCTAGAAGTTGTTTGTTTTAGTTTAATAAAAGTAATACGCAAAGGATATTTTTTGTGACGCCTAAAATAATTTGAAAAAATGTGTTATAAATTGTCTCTTAGAAATAGTAGTTTTATGGAGCATTTGCTGTTTCATGAACCACTTACGGCTCAACAAATTGGGAAGTGCATAGCGTAAATGATAAATGATAAATGATCTTTATTTTGTAAATAGGTTATAACAACACTTTTACACGTCAATATATTATTTTTTTCTGTTAGTTTATACTAGATGAGGCCGGTGTTTCCTAGCTGACTACCCTGAGAAGAAACACCGAAACAAACTCAGAGGTCAAAGTCTGTTTTAAAGTCCATACAGATGTACTGGTCAAAAACATATGAGAACCATGCACGCTAACGTCTGAGATGAGCTTTTGAAGAAAGCACCACGTTCATTTGAGTGGACCCGTCCAAACAGTGCAAGCATTTGTCAGTTATCGTGTAGCTCAACTTAGAACTTTAAGGAGCTCAACGGATCGACGAACAGTACCAAAGCAAGGACATTTGGGTAGGCCGCAAAAGTACTCAAACAGTCAGACATCGTTATAAAACAAACTACAGGAGAAAAGAGAACAAAAAAAAATAAGTAAATAAATAAATAACCTACATAGTCCTTACATTTACAATAATTAAATTTATAAATTTTAAAAAAAGAAACAAATATATAATATATTATACTTAACAAAGTATTCATGTCAAAAAGTACAAAGATTTAAACAATAAAAAAAAAAACAATATAATACTTAACAAAGTAAGTATTCATGTCAAAAAGTAAAATATAAAATGTCAATGTGTATAAAAAAAATAAAAGGATAAACGAAAAACAAAGGCTCATGTACATTAATGAAGCAGCTCATTCCCAAGCCTTTTTATCTTCAATGTAATCTTTAATTGTGCAAAAAGCTTTTTGACTTAGTTTTTTTTTTTATAAATGATTTAAATTTATTATTGCTTAGTTCTTGTATTTGGCTAGGAAGCTTATTATAGAAATGTATACTTTGGCATCTAAACGAACCACCTATTTTCTTGAGCCTGGTTTTAGGAACAACAAATTTGTTTTTGTTCCTAGTATTTACACTATGGATATCACTGTATTTTTTAAACAGATTAATATTTTTATGTGCGTACATGAGATTTTCATAAATATACTGAGAGGACACAGTCAAAATATTAATCTCTTTAAATTTATCTCTGAGGGAGTGTCTGCGACTTAATTTATAAATTGCACGTATAGCTCTTTTTTGTAAAACAAAAATAGATTGAATATCGGCGGCATTTCCCCACAACAGAATACCGTACGACATTACACTATGAAAATAGCTAAAGTATACTAAACGGGCTGTCTCTAAATCTGTTAAACCACGAATTTTCCTAACGGCGTACGCTGCAGAACTAAGCTTTTTGGACAGTTTATCTATATGGGGGCTCCACTGAAGCTTTGCATCCAAAGTTAAGCCTAAGAACACTGTGGAATCTTCGGGTTTTAACACTTCGCCCTTTATTGACACACTAGTGTTCACCTGTGTTACATTAGGCAAAGTAAACTTTATACATTTAGTTTTTTTCTCGTTAAGGAGAAGATTATTGATATTAAACCAGTTAACTACTGTTGAAAGGGCACTATTTACGTCATCAATAACCACCTGCTGACGTTTGAGTTTAAATACAAGTGAAGTGTCATCTGCAAACAACACTATATCATGTTTATCCTTTATGAGGTACGGCAGGTCATTAATATAAATTATAAATAAAAAGGGACCTAGAATAGAGCCTTGGGGAACCCCCATTCTGACTACAGATCCGGGAGATCTTTTACCGTTCACATCAACTCTCTGAATCCTATTACTTAAATATGAAGTAAGAAGATCCAGAGAGGTGCCCCGGATTCCATAGTAGCGCAGCTTCCTGATCAATGTATCATGGAGAACGCAATCAAAAGCCTTAGACAAATCGCAAAAAATGCCTAACGCATCGCATTTATCTTCCCATGCATTATAAATGTGCCCTAAAAGTTCAACACCAGCATCAGTTGTTGAACGACCCTTTGTGAAACCAAACTGTTTGCTATGTAATAATTTATGTTTAGTAAAATATCTGTGCATTTGATTTAAAATAAGTTTCTCAAAAATTTTACTAAAAGTAGGTAGCACTGATATAGGCCTATAATTAGAAGGGTCTGATGTACTACCCGATTTAAACAATGGTATTATTTTACTATATTTCATTAGATCAGGAAACACACCATAACGATCGCTTTATTCTTTACTGTATAATGTTCTGTGCACACGAGCATAATATTGCAATAAATATTTTCTTTCACACAATAGCACAATTTTATTTATTTACCTTATTTGAGGTTGGAGCCAATTTAGCTAGTCCTATAAATTGTATGAGCTCCCCATACAACTTAGAGAACTATCTTAATTTTCATCAACTATGTATGTATGGGGAATGCCTTTAATTTTCTGTTTTTTTTTTTTAATTTTTTGTATATTTGTGCTGTAAGACCTTACTTTTCCCAACTCAGTAAATTCAGCAAATTTAGTAGCTTTCGTTATTATACTTCTGCTTCTTTTACATGAGGCACATGAACAGCTGCGCACATTTGGCGAGGCCTATTTTCAAAAGGGACTACACGGTAGACTGGTGATATGTTATTTTGTGTTCATTTTGAACATTTACCGTAAAAACCAAAGGAAATAACACAATTTCACATGCATTACCTCGATCTAGTTTTTTTTTAGAAGTAAGTAGCTATTATCATCTCGTGTTTATTATAGATTTTATTTTGACATAGACACAAACTGGATAATAGTAAAAAAGTTGATTTTCTTTGGACGCAAAAACACAAATTGGGTTCAAGCGGTGGTTCCTAGGATTCAGAAAAGGAGATCGGACAGAGAAAGCATGTCATGGCGCGACGTGGCTTAGAAGGACATCGCACACACTATATTTTTCAGGGAGCCTTTCTTATATCAATATAACAATAAACAACCGGATAAGTGCGAGTTTGACTAACGCGCTGTGGGTTCTGTTAGTGTATCATGTAAAACCCCCCCAACTGTATCCTTACGTTGCCGTCGTGGGGGGGCTTGCGTGGGTCAATGATCCCTGGGGCTGTGCCGGTAGAGCCACTCATGCCGGATTAGCCTAGGGGGAGACTCCAGACTAAGCAGGATACACTGTGGGACCCTTTCAAGGGTCACATAGAGTTGCTCAATTGTTCTCAGCGGAATAACGAGGGCGGGCTCGGCGTGCACTCACACTGCCACCGAGCAGGCATTTGGAGATTTTATCTAGATGCCACCGTCGGCATATCGTAATCCCGAAAGGAGTCTCGTTGCTTCGATCGGGGGCGAGAGTCTTGGCTTAGCCGCCTGGACTGCGAGGAAGAAAACCTCTATAAAAAATTACCCCGAATCCCGTGTTCAGGTGCGTGACTATGGGATGCATGGCTGATGGGTAGTTCAGTCGCAAGCGCACTCCCAGCCGGGGCACCTGCGGACCCCTCGGTTGGGCATAAATCTACGCTTGCCCGGGTATTGGGGATCTCTGCCCGGGTGGACCATTAGTTCTCCCCTACTCGTGGGATTAGTTATGGAGTATATAAATACATTAAATATTATAAAAAATGATGAAAAGAAGGAGAAAATAAAAAGAAAGGAAAAAAATAAGAAGGCGGAGGAGACCTTGTCTCACGACGAGGAGGTTCTTACCGAGACGCCTATCGTGAACGTGCTCCCAGAAGTCAATCTGTCTTCTGGGAGCAGAAGAATGTCGGAGCGAGTCCGTTCTAGGGCTGCCAGTTCCGCGGCTGACTCGGCCGAGGAGATGGAACTGGAACCTCGCGACCCAGAAAGTCGCAAACGCGGACGGGATGAGGACGGCGATACGTCGCAACACATGTTGCCGCCAAAAGTGCCGAGCACTCCGTCCGTCCGTTCCGTCTTTTCTGGAGCAGCAGGATACACCAGAGGGCGAAGAGAGGGTGAAATCGTTGCTGAGGAGGAGATCACAGATCTCCTTCTTAAAATCCGTCCACCGGGAGAAAGGGGCTCTGACCCTCTTACTCCGGTGGATTTGAAGGAGAGGACGAATGCTGCGGTGGCCATTATCCAGAAAGTGGCCACCAAGTCCACCAATCTAAAGGGCTCCTTTGTCAGGGCCCTAAAGGACTCCTCCTCGGCCGTGTCGGAGGCCATGGAAGGCCTCATTCAAGACGTCTCGAAATTACAAGAGGCAAACGATGGCCTTACGGCGGCTAACAGACGCTTGACGCAACAGGTTGCTGAGCTTAGTGCTCAGTTTGCCCAGTTTCGCGCTGGGACGAGCGCTGCTAGCCCACAGAAAGCAAATCCTGTTGCAGAGCACCCTGCCACCTCACCCTCCCAATCCCAAGTCTCTGATGCCCACTTGCGTCAAATTACAGACGTAGTGTGGCGGATGATGGACGGGCGCCTGGCGGGACTGGAAGCAAGGCTGCCTCCAGCGCCCATTGTTCGGCCACCGCTTGCTGCCGGGAAACAAACAAACAAAAAGGTCACATCAGCTCCGACCCCGCTCCCAGTCTCGGATGGCCGCGTCGCGATCTCATACGCTGCAGTCGCGTCTGCGTTAGCGCCTGCAACCGCACCGAGGACAAGGCGAACAAGGCAAGCTGGTGCGGAGGCAACTTCGAAGTTCCCTCCTCTCACCTCTCCAGCACCTAGAGGTAAGAGCGCCCCTAGCGCTCCCTCTGGTGCTGCAATTGTTTCTGTTCCCTCCACGTCTGCCCCCTCTAATGATTGGTGGCAGAAAGCTGAGAGCAAGAAGAAGAGGACCCCAAAACGGCAGCTGTGGTTGTCACCGTGTTGCCAGAGGCGGCTAAGAATGGGCTATCTTACGCGGCTGTGTTCAAGAAAGCCCGGGATAGCCTAGGTGGTGATTTCGGGGCCTCAGGTGTGAGGCTGGGCCTTGCCCAGACGGGGGCTCGAGTTTTGGAGTTCCCCGGTGCTGAAGGTGCAAAGACGGCGGACGTCGTTGCGGAGAAGCTGCGGGGAGTTTTTGCCGCGTCAGATGGTGTCAAGGTCGTTAGGCCCACCAAGTGTGCGGAGGTGCGCATTTCGGGCATGGACGACTCTGTGACGGTGGATGATGTGCGTGTTGCCATTCACGAGAAGACAGGGTGCAACGCGGACATCATAAGAGTCGGCACCATCCGCCCCGGTCCAGGTGGTCTTGGCGCGGTGTGGGCCAGTTGTCCCGTGGCGTCAGCCAAAATCTTGGGTGATGCCGGTAAGATCCTCATCGGTTTCGTGAACGCCAGAGTCACAGTCCTGGCGGCGAGACCGATGAGGTGTTTCAAATGCCTAGGATCGGGACATACCCGCGTCAAGTGTGGTAGTTGCTTCGACTGCAGCGGACTCTGCTTCCGCTGTGGTCGACCGGGGCACAAAGCGGCGGAATGTTCCGCCGCCCCTCACTGCCCAGCGTGTGCGGCGGGTAATTTGCCCGCCAATCACCAGATGGGACAGGGGGGCTGCAAGCCTCCCCGCACTTCTCCGCAAACATCGGTGGTTAGCCAATCGGCCCAGGCTGCCTCCGATGCCAATCGAACATCATCGCCGTCGCCCATGGAGGAGGCTGTAGAGACGATCCAATAATGGACCACGTCTCCAGCCTCCTTGTCCAGACGAACCTGAACCACTGTGCCGGTGCGCAGGACCTCTTCCTGCAAACTATGGCAGAGTGGTCTATTGGTGTGGCCGTAGCCGCGGAGCCCTATTACGTTCCTACCCGTCCAAACTGGCTGGGTGACCGGGACGGCTCCGTGGCAGTCATCGGCTCTGCGGCGGCTCATTCCCCGCCCTTGTCGCTAAGAGACAAGGGTACTGGATATGTTGCTGCCGAATGGGGGGGGGATCACCATATACGGTGTCTACTTTTCCCCCAACCGGACTTCGAGATCTTCCTCAATACCCTAGAGACCTCGATACGGCGACAAGCGTCTGGGCACATCTTAGTGCTGGGGGACTTCAACGCCAAGTCCGTTGCTTAGGGTTCCCCTAGGACGGACGCACGGGGCGATGCGGTAGAAGAGTGGGCAACATCAGTGGGCTTCTGTCTCCTTAACAGAGGTTCCACCAACACGTGCGTGCGACAGCAGGGGGGGTCGATAGTGGACCTTTCGTTTGCTACCCCTGCTCTCGCTGCACGAGTAAGGAATTGGCGTGTCCTGGAAGAGGTTGAGACGCTCTCTGATCATCTCTATATCCGATTTGAGCTCTCCCGGACCCAGGACCCCAGTAGGGGTCACACGGCGCGGCTTTCATCCCGCTTTCCGCGGTGGGCTGTATCTAAGCTAGATAGGGATCTACTGGAGGAGGCAGCCATCATCTACTCCTGGCTGTCTCCGCGGTCTCCGACCGACGAGGTAGACATGGGAGCTGGCCACTTTCGCGATGCGATTACGCAGATATGCGACGCGGCCATGCCCCGCGTTAAAGGTCGTCGGCCTCCAAGGAAGGAGGTCTACTGGTGGTCCCTGGAGTTGGCGGACCTCCGCGCGGCCTGCATTCGTGCCCGGAGGTCTTACATCCGCAGTCGTCGGCGTCACCGCGAAGAGGGGGCAGAGGATCAGCTTCACGAAGAGTACCGAGATGCACGGAAAACTCTGAAGCTGGCCATTAGCCGCACCAAAGAGCTGAAGAGAAAGGAGATGTTGGAGGGTCTCGATCGTGACCCCTGGGGTCGCCCTTATCGTGCGGTGCAACAGAAGCTCTGCGCGTTGGCCCCCCCCCTTACTGAGACTCTCCAGCCCAGCTTCCTGCAAGAAGTGGTTGAGGGCCTTTTCCCGCAACGGGTGCAGCACTCACCCCCGTCGATGGCTCTCTTGGCCGGTGACGACGGGGAGTCAGAAGAGGAAGATGTTGCACCCGTCACGGAGGCGGAGATAGGGGCGGCTGTTCTACGGATCCGTTCCAAGAACACCGCCCCCGGGCCAGACGGGATCCCTGCCCGAGTCCTGGCCCTGGCCCTTGACCACATGGCGGACCGCCTCAGGGAGGTGTTCGACTCTAGCCTGGCGTCAGGACGCTTTCCTGATTGCTGAAAAGCGGGAAGCTGGTGCTTTTAAGGAAGCCGGGACGGCCTGCCGACTCGGTTGTGGCCTACAGACCCATCGTGCTGCTGGACGAGGCGGGTAAACTGTTTGAGAGGGTCCTCTCTGCCCGCATCGTCCGGCACCTGGACGAGGTCGGCCCCGATTTGTCGGACGCCCAATTCGGTTTCCGATCGGGTCGTTCGACGATCGGTGCTGTATTGCGTCTGAGGGCCGTGACCGAAGAGGCAGTGAGCTGTGGCGGCGTGCTGTTGGCGATGTCGTTGGACATTGCCAACGCATTCAATAGTCTGCCATTCAGCTGCATCAGAGAAGCACTCCGCAATCACGGGGTGTCACAGTACCTGAGGCGGCTAGTGGCATATTATTTAGAGGAGCGTACCGTCATGTACGAGGACCGAGAAGGACATCTAGGTCGTCAGCCCATGTCGTGCGGTGTTCCGCAGGGATCTGTCCTTGGACCGCTCCTGTGGAACATGGGGTACGACTGGGCCCTTCGAGACGACTTCCCTCCCGGGCTGGGCGTAATCTGTTACGCTGATGACACTTTGGTCACAGCCCGGGGGGCGAACTTTCAGGAGGCAGTGCGTTTGGCCACCAGAGGAGCCTCACTGGTGGTCGGGCGCATCGAGGCGCTGGGCTTACGGGTGGCACTAGACAAGACGGAGGCCCTTCTATTCCATGGGCCCCGTCGTGGTCCACCCCCTGGCGCCTCAATCATGGTCAACTCGGTTCTCGTACCGGTTCGGGCCCACATAAAATATCTGGGCCTGATCCTTGACGGGAGGTGGCTCTTCGACGAGCACTTTCGGCAGCTTGCGCGACTTTTGCCCAACTTGGGAGGACCCAGCGTCGCAACAAGACAGCTGTACACGGGGGTTATCCGGTCAATGGCACTATACGGTGCACCGGTGTGGGCGGGGGCTCTGACCGCCCAGAATAGGGCACGCCTCTGGCGCCCTCAGAGAGTTATGGCGGTTAGAGCCATACGCGGTTACCGCACCGTATCCACGGAGGCGGCATGCGCGTTGGCCGGAACGCCCCCGTGGGATTTGGAGGCGGAAGTGCTCGCCGAGGTCTATCGGCGAACGGCTGAATACCGGGCGGTTGGTGGCTGTCGGCCCCCGCCCGAAGAGGTACGCGAGTGGCGTGAGGCCGCACGCCGAGCCACAATGATTCGTTGGTCGTCCCGGCTGGAGGCTCCACGTGCTGGCTTTGCCGCCGTGGAGGCGCTCCAGCCGGTCATTGTCGAATGGGCTGGGCGGCAGCACGGGACTCTTTCCTTCCGACTGACACAGGTTCTTTCCAGGCACGGCTGCTTCGGGAAGTACCTGCATTCGGTCGCTAGGAGGGAAATGAGCCCCGTCTGTCACCACTGCGACTGTAGTGAGGACTCGGCTCAGCACACGCTTGCGGTTTGCCCTTCTTGGGCGTCGCAGCGTCGGGATCTCACTGCAGTCATCGGAGAGGATCTGTCGCTACTGGCTGTTATACGCTCCATGGCCAGTAGCGACAGTAATTTTACCGCGGTTGCAACCTTCTGCGACAGGGGCGTAGCTACCGCCGTATTTGCCGTATCAATTATACGGGGCCCCCGGGCCACGGGGGCCCCCAAAGTGTGTAAGGAAAAAGAATAAAAACTTTCTTATTTATTTTATTTTACAAATGACAAAATTCTATAAAGCAATTCCTTTTTTTCCCGCCTTAAGCGTGCGTTCAAAAGTTGGCAACACTACATCGTTATGGCGGGCTGCGGGACTTCCCCGTTTTACTTACTTCATCTTCAACTCAGCGGGGAATCCCCGGGAATCCTTCATCGATATCGCGATGTACGTGTACGTTGTTGTACTTTGCATTGGATGTTAAACCACGGAGTGCAGTGCACTGTTTATTTACGCGCTTTATATAAATGTGCATTACATTGTAATTCAGTACAAACAATATTGTTCTTCTGGTTTAGCAGTATTAGTAACGATTTATAAAAGAAATGAGTGAAAGAAAAAGAGATTATCCCAGCGGCGCTGAGAAAAGAAAAATTAAACAGAAAAGGGACGAGGTTATAAAAAAAGTGCCCAAAATTTCTTCATTTTTTCAGAGACAAGATACTGTGAGTGATTTAGATTGGAAAGGTAAGTACTACACTACTACCCAACCCATTTATTAGGGGCCCGTAGTGATAAACAAGGAAATCTTTTAATTTCGGTCTGTCCATCTGTCCGTCACAAAAAGTTGTCTCCCCCCTCGATTTTCACAATTATACTGTTTTTAGGATTCCGTGCCTTGATTAAAAAAAACAAAATTCTAACTTATCTATAGGATCGATTTGTTTTGTTGTTTGTTTATCAGTCCGTATCGTATCGTTAATTGCGTGTTGAGAACTTCAGATGTGCAGACTCGCTTTCGGGTTCTCGTTTTGTATGGCCACTACACTACGCGCTGCGTTTAAATAGCACGCAGGTGTATAGTAATGCACGGACGGCTGCAGGTGATTTTGTATCTACTAATAGGTACGAGCACAATCCGCGTAGAATCTGTGTGCGTCTGAACTGAACACTCTCTAACTGTGACCCTTAGTAACGTTATTTATTTATATATAACTCTTTTTAGTTTAGTATCAAAGCATTCGTATTTATTTTTTAACAATTACTCGTTTATTTTTAGATTCTTCTGAAGCATGTTCTTCGTCACATATCCATCCGGAAATAGAAGAAAGCCAAGCACATACTTTATCGGATGTCCATCCAGAAATCGAGGAACCCCAAGTCAACGATTCTGATATATCTGCAGATAATGCAGATTGTAATATAATTTCATCAGACAGAGGAAATTTTGGTGACAATTTAACTGAATGCGAACGAAAAATAATTTTTAAATTGGGTCCATTTAAACCACAAGGACCATTTCCAAAAGTTTCAGAAAATAACCGACCTTTTTCAGCTTATTATTATTCATATTTCAATCAGGCAGGCATAAAAATTATAAGACCATGGTTATGTTATTCTAACGTTTTAAACAAACCGTACTGTCACTTCTGTTGGTTATTAGCAGATCGTCAAAACAAATCGTACTCCTCTGCTTGGGTTAACGGTGTTTCGGTTAGAAGCAATTTCACACAAACTATTCTTGACCATGAAAAGTCACAGCAGCATATTAGTGCCTCACTCTCTTATAATAATTGGTTGCAAGGAAATACCATCGATACTCTATTGAAAAGTGAAATCGATAGTAAAATTACATTCTGGAGAGATGTACTGCATCGTATAATTAATGTTATAATTACTTTAGTATGTTGTAATCTACCTTTGAGGGGGCATGATTCTGATTCTGGCAATTTTATGGCAATTTCACGTCTGCTATCTAACTATGATGCAACTTTAAAAGAACTTTTTCTAAAACCGAAAGGTGAAATAAATTATTTAAGCCCTACGATTCAAAACGAAATTATTAGTTTGCTTGGTACTAACGTTAGGAACAGTATTATCTCAGAAATTAAAAAAGCTCCATTTCTGACAATAATTCTGGATACAACACAAGACTTGTCAAAAATTGACCAACTATCTGTAGTTTTTCGATATATCTCGGTTACAGAAAATGATGATAATGTGCCTAAAGAAATAAAAATCTGTGAGTCCTTTTTAGGATTCATAGCAGTAACCGATTGCAGTGCTGCAGGTCTGAAAACTGTCATTTTAAATTTGACTAAAGAATATGGAATTGATTTGACTAAATGTAGAGGACAGGGATACGATGGAACAAATGTTATGTCGGGTGTGTATGGAGGATTACAAACCCTAATAAAAGAGCATGCTCCAAATGCCGATTATGTTCATTGTGCTGCGCACGCTTTAAACTTGGTTTTGAACGATGCTGCGAGACATGTTCGTGAAGTATCGACTTTTTTCGATAATTTAGAAAAATATTTGATTACCCTTAAAAAGGTATGTCCTACCAGATGGTCTTCTAGGAACGACGCTTTATTAGCAGTAAAGAAAAATTTTTTACTAATCATGAAAACTTTGTACCAACTAAATTTAATTTCAAATAAAAAAGATGAACGTGAAGAATGTAAAAGTATAATTAATATTTTAGAGAGTTTTGATTTCTTAGTGCTGGTTACATTTTTTTCTTCACTATTTGAAATTATTAATCCTGTTTCTAAAGCTCTACAGCATGAAAATAATGACTTACAGAAATCTAGTATTTTATTAAGTAATCTTTTAAATAGACTGTGCCAATTAAGAAATCAGAATTCATTTAATAGTTTGCTAAATGAATCCAAAGATTTAGCAAAAAAGTGGGGGGTAACAACTGTTTTTAAAAACAGTAGGCGAAAGATAACGAAGCGTTTTTTTGATGAGTTATCACAAGATGAGAGAATTTCCGACCCGGAATCCTATTTCAAAGTCAATGTATACTATTGCTGTTTAGATATATTAATTTCTCAAAGTAAAGAAAGATTTCAGAGCCTTTGCAACCTGAGTAGTATATTCGAAATATTACAACCGGAGAAACTCCTATCTTCTTCAAGCGAAGAGATATTAAACGCTTCCGGAAAACTGTCTGCTAAATACAGTAAAGACATCTCACTTAATCTTTGTGACCAATTAAAGGATCTAAAAACATGCTTAAATTCTGAAATTAAAAAAAAATATTCCATTAAAGAACTCATTGAATTATTGCTAGTAAAATTCAATAGTCTTGCATCCAGTTTTCCCGAGGTAATCACAGCATGCTTTTTATTCTTGACCCTTCCAGTTACAACCGCAACGGCAGAAAGAAGTTTTTCAAAATTAAAACTAATAAAAAAATACTTAAGAACTTCGATGGGACAAGAACGGGAGATTTCGATGGGAGAAGAAACTTTAGAAAAACTAAAATCATCATCAGCCATAAATGATTTAATAAATCAGTTTGCCGATAAAAAGGCGAGGAGAGTGAATATTTAAAATTCGATTTTTATTTGTAAAATGGGTAAATTATGTGATAAATAAATATTACTTCTCACAATATTTTTTTTTCTTTTGTGAAAAATCTTTACCTCCATATAAGGGCCTCCAAAAAAATTTTTATACGGGGCCCCGACAAGGCACGCTACGCCACTGTTCTGCGAGGACGTTATCTCGCGGAAGGAGGTGGCGGAGCGGGCCCGGGAGGACGATCTCCATTCGGACCTAATCCGCCGCCGGCGAACCGGGCGGTGGAGGCGCGCTTAATAGCGCCTCATGCCGCCCTGAGTGTGGCCGCGGGTGGTCGGGACGGGTTTTCCCCTCCACCCGCTTTAGTGGCCAGCCGCGAGGGGGTGACGTCCGCGTGTGTCTGGACGCCGCCTTATTGATAGGTTACCCGTAGGTGGTGCCCGCATAGTGCGGGCAGGCGCTAGGAGGGGTCCGGATGTCTTAATAAAGCTGTTCCCGGATTCCTCCTATTTTAAGCGCAGTTTGGCACACCGTGTGGTTTTAGTCGGTTCGATTCCGACACACTGTTCCACCGAAAACCCCGGTGGGATGACGGCCCGTGGGGATTTCCACACGAAAAAAAAAAAAAAAAAAAAAGTGTATCATGTAAAAGCTTAAAACTAAGTTCTAAGCTTTTATGTGATAAATTGCATTAAGCTGTATTTTTTTCTGTAGTTCGTTTATTTTGGGAATCGGTCGTAGAAAATTTTGACCATCTTTCCCAAAAGACCAACCTAACTCTGTAATTTTAAATTCTTAATATAAGTTTGCAAACGCAAAAAGTATTTTTGATTTTTTATACAGCTTTAAGAGACAGGAGACTGACATACATACATACAAATACACCGCATTTGATGGTAATTTGTAGCTGATATCTCCACACTTTCTAAATGCTAACTTTCTTGGCTGTGGTATTTTTAATCCCGTAATAACTTACATAAGTAATCAATTTGACAGTGGTAGAGCCATGCTTAGGCACGAAAGGGCCGCCTGGACCGGTGCGATACCGCGGCCTCACAGAAAACCGGTTGTGAAGCAACGCTTGCGTTGCATTTCCCCGAAATGAGTGAGGTTTCCGGATGTCCAACTCCTCCTGCCCTGTTTTCTCTGCCCTCATCCTTTTCTCCTCTTTCCCAGCTCCTCATCCCTCTTCGCTATTTCCCCTCCCTGCAACCCCCATCCCTCTTCAAATTCAAAGGCGGGCAGCGCACTTGCGACTCTTGAGTTGCAGGTGTCCATGGACGGCGGTTGTCACTTACCGTCAGGTGACCCGTCTGTTCATCTGTCTCCCTATAGTGTTGAAAATAAAAAATAATATGTGTATATACATATATATAATAATACGTGGTAGAGCCATGCTTAGGCACGAATGGGCCGGCTCGACCTGTGCGATACCACGGCCTCACAGAAAACCGGTTGTGAAGTAACGCTTGCGTTGCATTTCCCCGAAATGAGTGAAGTCTCCGGAGGCCCAAAATCCCCCCCACCCCTAATGATAGCGCTGTTAACAAAAAGGATACCCCAGGGGGGTACCAGCGCTAGCGTTGGAGAATCCCCCCCTGGACGTCTACCCTCAGTACGGATTATACCTGAGCGTGGACGCCCGTGGGGGGGGGGCTCAACTGCGCTCTCAAAATCTGCTCGGGGCAAGAGAAGGCATACCATGGCACCCCCTGTCACGTTTACCGTGGATTTTTGTAACATCAGGGGCTTATATTCTAACCTCGACACTGTCCACCACCACCTTGAGACAGCAAAGCCGGCCTTGCTCTTTTTAACCGAGACGCAGATATCATCTCCAGCGGACACATCCTGCCTCTGCTACTCTGGGTACGTACTGGAACACTCCTTTATTCCTAAGGCTGGTGTATGCGTGTACGTTAGAGATGATATCACTTTTCGCCGCCTCGGCAATCTTGAAGGTAGGGACCTCTCCATCTTATGGCTACGTGTAGACTGCGACTGTAGACCATCCCCGCATCTACGTATGCCTCTACAGGTCCCATAGCGGTGATGCCGAAATGGACCGACTCATCGACCACGTCCAAATGGCTACAGACTCAGTGCTCCAGCAGGTCCCATCCACAGATATCGTGATTCTTGGCGACTTTAACGCCCATCACGCCGAATGGCTTGGTTCGCGCAAAACCGATCATGCGGGAAGATCTGTTCACGATTTCGCCTTGGCATATGGCTTGACGCAGCTGGTAGCAACGCCACGAAACCAACCAAACCACAGAAAGCCACGTGCCTTCACTGTTGGATCTTCTGCTGACCTCACATCCTGATGGCTACAAAGTATCCGTTGAGGCCCCTCTTGGTTCTTCGGACCATTGCCTGATTAGGAGTATGGTCCCACTCGTTCATCCGCTGCGGCCGCGAGTTACAGGCAGTCGCCGCTTATGGCACTACAGGTCAGCAGACTGGGATGGAATGCGAACATTCTTTGCATCCTATCCATGGAGGTAGGTTTGCTTCTCGCCGGATGATCCCAATGTCGTTGCCGACTCTGTCGCGGATGTTGTGCTTCAGGGTATGGAACTTTTCATTCCATTCTTCCTGATTCCCACAGGTGGCAAGTCCCAGTCCTGGTTTTGTCGAACCTGCAAAGCGGCGTCCCGCCGAAAGCAGGAATGTTACCAAACATGGGCTAATACAGCGGCTCATATCGGCAGAATTGGCGAGAGACTAGTGAGTCTCCCTTCCGGAACTCGTGCATTCGGGTCTCTTGCCAAAGCTGTCCAGGGGAACTTTTGTAAGCCATCCCTTCCACCTCTGCACATAGGAGATAATTCGTTGGCCCACGACGCTAAAGAAAAAGCCGATCTTCTGGGCAAACTCTTTGCGTCCAACTCGACCCTGGACGACGGGGGAAACGCACCACCGACCATACCGCAGTGCGAGAGCCGCATGCCGGAAGTCCGGTTTACACAAAGGGCAGTGCGTAAAGCGCTTCTTTCCCTCGACGTTCTTAAGTGGAGTGGGCCCGATAGAATCTCTCCTATCGTGCTGAAGACGTGCGCTCCAGAGTTGGCACCGGTTTTAATGCGCCTTTATCGGCTTTCCTATTCTCTTAGCGTAGTCCCGAACTCATGGAAGACAGCTCTAGTGCACTCAATCCCTAAAAAAGGAGATCACTTGGATCCGTCCAACTACAGACCCATAGCCATCACCTCCTTGTTCTCCAAGATAATGGAATCCATTATTAACTGCCAGCTCCTCCGGTACTTAGAAGACCATCAGCTGCTCAATGATCGACAATACGGCTTCCGTCGGGGTCGTTCAGCTGGTAATCTTCTTGTTTACTTGACTCACCGGTGGGCACAGGCGATCGAGACCAAGGGGGAAGCGTTGGCCGTTAGTTTGGACGTGGCAAAGGCCTTCGATCGGGTCTGGCACAAAGCGCTCCTTGCGAAGCTTCCTTCCTATGGGCTTCCCGAGAAACTGTGCAATTGGCTCACCAGTTTTCTTACAGACAGAAGCATCAAGGTCGTTGTTGACGGTGCATGCTCCGACTCCAAGTCTGTTAATTCTGGTGTCCCACAAGGCTGTGTGCTATCACCCACGCTGTTTCTTCTGCATATCAACGACATGCTGCAGATTAGCAGCATCTATTACTATGCAGACGATAGCACGAGTGATGCCCTTTACACCGGCCGCGCTAAAATTTCTCGGGTAAACGTCATCGAAAGCCGATCCAAACTTGTGTCTGAAATCGAAACTTCTTTATCAAAAGTTTCAGATTGGGGTCGACTTAACCCCACGACTTAACCTAGTCCAATTTAACCCCACGAAGACACAGGGTTGCGCGTTCACCGCTAAAAAGATGCCATTGGTCGTATCACCTCAATTTGAGAGCACTTCCCTAACTGCATCAGCCAGTATCGGAATCCTTGGCGTCGATATATCAAGCGAAGTCCAGTTTCGCGGTCACTTAGAGAGTAAGGCCATATTAGCCTCGAAGAAGCTTGGTGTGCTAAACAGATCGAGACAGTATTTTACTCCGGCCCACCGCCTGCAACTTTATAAGGCGCAGGTTCGGCCGCACATGGAATACTGTTCTCATCTCTATGCAGGTGCATCCCAGTACCAACTTCTGCCTCTTGACCGCATTCAACGGAGAGCGACTCGCATCATCGACTGCCAAGATATTTCTGATCGACTTGACACCTTGGCGTTGCGTAGAGATGTAGCTTCACTCTGCATCCTCTATCGCTTGTATCATGGGGAGTGTTCAGAGGAATTGTTCGGACTTATACCGGCTGCTGGTTTCCGCCATCGTCCTACGCGACAAAATATCCATCCCCATCACCTGGACGATTGGCACTCCACCACTGTGCGCTTCTTGCAGAAGCTTTTTGCCTCGCACAACCAGCTTATGGAACAAATTGTCGCCTGCCGTATTTCCGAACCGATACGACCTTCAAACCTTCAAGAAGAGAGCGTACTCCTACCTAAAAGGCCGGCAACGCACTTGTGACTCTTGAGTTGCGGGTGTCCATGGGCGGCGGTAGTCATTTACCATCAGGTGACCCGTCTGCTCGTTTGCCCCCTATCGCATAAAAAAAAAAACATCCTTATACTGCTATTTATTTAATCTTACATATAAAATTATCACTAAGGACTTACGATAATCATCAATCCGGTTGTTGTGTTTTACTAGAAAATACATTCAGAAACGTTTAACGAAATATACGTTTCTCCAAAAAAAAAATCGAACAAAACAATTCATACACTGGTACTGAAACATATACATGTTTAGTAGATTTAATTTAATTATTTTACTGCCTCAAAGCCATATAAAAGTACAGGGTTTAATTCCTAGATCCCACACAAGGATTCCATGTGCCGTGGGATCTAGTCTCTTTCATTCCAATATCTTAACGAGGCATTAACAAAATATAAAAATAAAATAATAATTAACTAAATAGGAAAAGTCACAAACAAATGAGAGATCAAACATAACATCATTAACAACACATCCAAGAGGTCAGTAATGTAAAAACCATGTAGGTATCTACTAATATTAGAAAAGTTATACAAATACAATACGACAGGTTATATTATTTTTAAGAAATACAATGTTACCCACATCACGTCGTCGCCGAATCGAAATATTGACTTATCTGAAAGTTAAAAAGAAAACACATAGAAGATAAAAAATAATAATAATAAAAACTAACTATGTGCACTAGTCTCAGGGTTATCTACTATATAAAAATAAGTCGGGTTTTCCTTCCTGACGCTATAACTCCAGAACGCACGAACCGATTTCCACGGTTTTGCATTCGTTGGAAAGGTCTCGGGCTCCGTGAGGTTTATAGCAAAGAAAATTTAGGAAAAATTTCAACAGAAAAGCAGGAAAATCATTTTTCACATACAGCGTTATCTCTGATACATAGCATGTACTACAAACCAATATTTTAAGTAGATGGCGCCGGTGATACATTGTTTGACAGCTACTCATTGTTCTCTGCTCAGTTAATTTCATGTGACAAACCGGTATTGTGTTCACTGTGAAATTTTGAAAAAAAAGTAAAAAAAAAAAATAAGTTATTCGTTTCCTAACATTTCAATTGGAAACCATCAAATCAATCACGTGTATTGTGCAATTTTTTATTCAATTTCAACAGCAGGCATTTGTCTTTAAGATGGTAAGTTGAACTGTGTAAATTATGTGGATCATGCATTTGAGGTTTAATTCACCACTCTGTCCATAGTCCAAAATGCCTAGAGGACGACGTGTGAACATCGTGCCGCACAAGACATGCAAGCCAGCAACAAGTGTATTCACAGAACTTAAGCGAAGAAAGACAAAATATAATAAGAGAAAATGCCCGATTGAGACAACGCGTGAGCACACGAAGATCATTGGCATCATACAATCGCTTGGCATTCCAATATGATCCCAATGCGAACTACAGTGATGATGAAAATTTGAAATTTAGATATTGGACCAATGACTATATGCCGATATTGCAATGCGTTAAAGTTCAAAAGAGAAACGGCTGGACTATGCTGCGCAAGTGGAAAAGTCAAACTGGATCCATTACTTACACCACCACAGCCACTGAAACCATTGTTCGATGAAAGTGATCCCGATTCCAGCCATTTTCTTCAACACATCCTTGAATACAATAACTGCTTTCGCATGACTTCCTTTGGAGCTAATATCATTCGAGAAGGCGGCTTCATGCCGACTTGCAAGGTAAAAGATACAACACACATAACCAATCACTCACACCAACACAATGAATTGCAACACATAACAACTACATATACACCACACACTACACGACACAGCAGTAACACACAACACAACAGTTAAAGAGACGAATTATTGAACAGTTGCAAGCATTTTTTCACGCTAATAATGCTGTGGTTAATATGTTCAAAACAGCATTGGAACAAATGCCATCGGATACGCACAAATTTGTCATAAGAACGGATTGTACCCCAACAGGTGAACATGTGCGAAGATTCAATGCACCCACCGTTAATGATGTTGCTGCAATTATTGTTGGCGATCCAACTAAATCGCGAGACATTGTCGTTCAGCGAAGAAGCAATATCATGCATCGTGTAAACGAGACACATCATTTCTTGGCAAGGACAAGACGGATACGACATCACGTTGAAGATGGTCGATCCAATTACAGGTACAATATTCACACACTAATTATTGCTATTATTGCTATTATTGGTTTCCATTATCAATTCATTTAATTTTGCATTTTCAGGCGTATCAACGAATAAAAATCTAAAAAGCCAAATCAATCAAATATTTGTGCAAGTACGTACGTACGTACAAAAGGCAGCGACATGGCTGTGTTTGGTATTGCGTCGGAAAATGCGAATGACGAAATCAGCAACTTCCAAATGGGCAGATACGTCAGTACTAATGAAGCACTGTGGCGATTATTGTCATTTCAAATTCATTAAAGATATCCCACAGTTTTACATTTAGCAGTGCATTTGGAAAATGGCCAAAGAGTTTACTTCACTGAGGCTGCGGCACAACGAGCTGAGAGACCACCATCGACAACATTGACTAGCTTCTTTGCAATGTGTGAAGCAGATCCATTCGCAGCGACGCTGATGTACATTGAAATGCCCAAGTATTACACTTGGAATCAATCAACAAACAAATTCCAACGTCGCAAACAAGGAACCCCAGTTCCAGATTGACCACAGGTGTTTACCATTGATGCACTAGGTCGCACGTATACCGTTCATCCTAGAAATGATGAATGTTTTTATTTGCAACTGCTGTTGGTAAATGTACGTGGACCAAAATCATTTGCGCATTTGAAAACTGTGAATGGCCACCAATGCCAAACACATCGAGAAGCATGTCAACTATTGGGTTTGCTGGAGAACGATTCTCATTGGGATTTAAAACTTGCGGATTCAGTTGTTTCATCAAATGCGTCCCAAATACGAACGCTGTTGGCAATTATCAACACCACATGTTTTCCTTCACAACCAATTCAGTTATGGAACAAATACAAAGACGACATATGTGAAGATATCTTGCATCGCTTGCGCATTCAAACGAATAATCCTGACATCCAAATAACAAATCACAAATCAAATCTACAATGAAGGATTGATTCTGATTGAGGATCAATGCTTGACTATTGCAAACAAGCTACTGATTGAAGTAGGAATGATTGCGCCAAATCGATCGATGCACGACGCATTCAACCAAGAATTAAATCGAGAGCTGCAATACAATGTTGATACATTGCAGGAATTCGTTCGAAATAATGTGCCGTTGCTGAATGAACAGCAAAAACAAGTACGAAACATTAATGCAAGCGGTGGAATAATACTGGTGGTCTATTCTTCCTGGACGCACCTGGAGGAACAGGAAAAACATTTGTCATTTCATTGATTTTGGCCAGTATTCGATCAAGATGTGACATAGCTTTGGCGTTAGCATCATCTGGAATTGCGGCGACTCTTCTAGATGGCTGTCGTACTGCACATTCTGCGCTTAAGTTGCCACTCAATTCAAACACAATTGATACTCCAACATGCAATATTTCCCGATCCAGTGCAATGGGAAAATTGTTGATGCAATGCAAGCTCATTGTTTGGGATGAGTGCACAATGGCACATAAGAAATCACTTGAAGCACTTAATTTCACACTGAAGGATCTTCGGCGAAATAACAACATCTTTGGCGGCTTGATGATATTGTTGGCAGGCGATTTCAGGCAGACGTTGTCAGTAATTCCCCGTGGAACGCCTGCAGATGAATTGAATGCTTGCCTGAAGGCATCTCCTTTATTGAATTACGTAAAAACATTATCGCTAACCACTAATATGAGAGTTCAACTTCAAAATGATCAAAGTGCTACACAATTTTCCAAACAATTGTTAGCTGTTGGAAATGAAAAAGTCCCAGTTGATGCGACATCTGGATTAATTACTCTTACCAACGACTTTTGCCGATTTGTAGACTCTCAATTAGCTCTTATTGAAAATGTTTTCCCAAACATTAGTGAAAATTATCACAATTATGCTTGTTTAAGTCAACGAGAAATTCTTGCCGCAAAGAATAATGATGTACACGCACTGAATTTCACCATTCAATCAAAAATTGCTGGCGATTTGGTGACATACAAATCCGTTGATTCCATAACAAATCCCGATGATGTAGTAAATTATCCAACGGAGTTTTTGAACTCTCTGGAGTTACCAGGATTTCCACCACATAACTTGCAACTCAAAGTTGGTACCGTTATTATGATATTGCGTAATTTGAATCCACCGCGACTTTGCAACGGTACTCGACTTTCGGTAAAAAGACTTATGCCGAATTTGATTGAGGCAACCATTATTAACGGAAAGTACGCAGGTGAAAATGTATGTATTCCTCGAATACCAATGATTCCGACTGATCTTCCGTTTGACTTCAAACGATTGCAATTTCCAGTTCGCCTTGCGTTCGCAATGACAATTAACAAGTCGCAAGGCCAATCGCTCAGTGTTTGCGGGATAAATTTAGAATATCATTGTTTTTCACATGGGCAGTTATACGTTGCGTGTTCACGAGTTGGGAAACCATCCGCTTTGGTTTGTGTTAACGTCAGACCAAAGAACAAAAAATGTGGTTTACCAAAGAGCACTTCAATGAAACGGATAATTTGCGGACACGTATAACGCTTCGATTCAGTATTTACTTTGGATTCACTTTCATTTACTTAGAGAAGTTCAACTAAATAACACTTCATTTTTGTAATCGAAATGAATTCATTACTGTTGTGAAATGAAATAAAAATTTTCCTTTTCAAATATAAAACAAAAAAAAATTTTTCTTCATCTTTTAATCACCAAACGAAATGTTACATAAAACGAAGCCGTCTGGTGGCGAAGCGGAGTTCGCCGGGTTTGCTAGTCAGTCATAAAAATATGATATAAGCCGTTTTCAAAAAAAAAAAACGTTTGTTATCACAGGCTTAAATATAATGTTGGACAGTCAGTAAGTAACAAATATCCTCAGTCAAAAACAGACCACAAAATTTTTATTTTTACTTCATTTTAGAGACAAGAATTTAAACAGGCGTTAAACAACTTTAATTTTTTACATATTTAAAACACAGTGGGCCCATTCCCACCTTTCTTTCGTAAATTTTATGTATATTAATCATAATTAAATTATATATTTTTATGCGCATAAAAAACTAATTATTTATCTTTACCGGTGATTTTATCGGTTGACAGTTTTATCTTGTATTTTCGTTCTTTTATTGCATTTTCTAAATTTCATGGACACACCTTAATTTAACTAAAATTACCTTTCGATTGTAAGTGTGTTCACCTCAAATATTTACCTTTCCAGAGAAAAATGGCTTCCTTTACTGTAATATTTAGAAGTAAGACCATAGTATATAAAAAAGTGCAAGTACATTTTGTTAATACACGAATACACTCGGCTACAGACACCTTTCACTACGCAGTAACACAACAAACGTAATGTAACAAATGTAATATGTTTCGTATTAACATACTATTCCTAGGTAATGTATACAATTCCGAGTCCAGTTATAAATATGTATAAAACGTGTGAATGATTCTTTAATATATACATTTATTAAGAAATCAGTGTATTTCCTAGGTAGTGTATGCAATTCATAAGTGGTACAAGGAAGTGTACAAAATTAACAGTGTACCTACAATGAAATTATTGTAATATAGTACATTAAAACTATAATCGTTTAAGAGATAAATAGCACCTACAAACGAACAACAAACAAAACGAACTGGGCATCCAGAAAAAATAGCATTTGGTGATTTGTTTTATACTCATGTAGCAAGTCCTTGGGCCTAAAATGAAATATTTTTCTCATTTTCTTGTAAAGCTACTTTCTATTCTATGTAATTACTTTATGTAAGTAGTACTGCGAGTGTTTCTAGATATCTCCACCTCGGTCCTTGTTTCATAACTTAGGTCAAAGAAAAATCCCTGATGTCAATCAAATTGTGCGAGGCCAGGTTCGATTCTTGAAAGATTAAAGGCGTTTATATTAAAAATATTTTTCCGTCGTCTTGAGAGTCACCCAAACACTTGGCGCAGCAGCTCAAGATCTAAAAAGATTCTCTTAAAAAAGAAAAAAATATATAAATAATTTTACAATTAATATATACAATTTAGTCTTCTAGACTGGCTTCTTATTTAATTCCTATGTTTTAAAAACTGCAACTTATAACAACTTATAAAAATTTCAAGTTCTGCAAATGAGACTATATTTTGTTAAATTGGTTTTGTGTTTTGATTCACTTGTTATTGATATCTATTTACCTTCAAGTTGTGTTAGCCTGGACTTTAAACCATCAATATTAATATTATATGTTAAGCTACTTTTGAATACATATGCTAAATAAGCGAATAATAAAAAAACATGTTGCCAAAACTACATTAGCATAGATTACGTAATCGAGACACTTAGCTCAAACAGAACATATAAAGAACAAGGAACATAATATTTTACATAATGTGTTACTTTATAGGCATTTACGCGGAAACATTGAATTTACTAAAGATGCACAAATGTCGCAAGTTTTCCGTATATTATATACATTTAAACTTTGTCTCAACACATGAGCGTACATACCTAATTGTCGTGACCTAACGTTTAGGCCTAACTTCTATGCTTTACTTAACATAACATGTTCTAAGAATCTGATCGTATCGAGTTTTATAAAAAAAATTGTTAAGTATTTCAGTAAATCATTTCATTTAATTTATTTTATAACAAAACATTTGTATTAAAATATAATCACGCATTTATCAAAATTAAGGTAAATTAATACTAACTGCATAGTTCCAATACTATTAAAGTAAAAAAATAATTGCAATATATGTAATTCTGTGTGAATTTTTATATCAAAAGATAAGATTTCGAATATATAATTCCATGTCAATTTGAAGTTCACAAGATAATTTTACAATACAATTAAATTACAATTCGAAGTAAAAAAAACATATCTGAAATATAATTCCAAAACAATTATTATAATGTATAGATAAATGTCAACCTATGTATATTACAATTTTGTCAAAGTTATTCAGTGCTAAACTAACCTTTTTTTAAGAAATAATCTTTCAGTTTTTTTTTTTTTTTTGTTTTTCAATAATCTTTTGTTCTGTAGGTATTTATGATGACGCAGAATATTCAATTTCCTTATGTCAAATCACCATTGTCGTGCTCAGTGTCTTGCTAACGGTAGTCAAGGTGTTTGTAACTGTGTACACAAAGATTTCGACGTTCCTAGACGTCCCTATCCTACCTTCCCTGACTAACTGCAAACAGTTTGTGAAATCAACTATCATCCCATGCTATCTTATTCCGTTCGCAAAGAACACCATAATTTTTTTTCGGTGACTATTCGAATAGATCATACATAGTTTTTGTTGTTTCGTACAACCATTTACTCGTTGCGAGTATATTGGACCACACATTTTAAATATTCTTTAAAGATAACTGGGACTTCCCGGCACCAGCCAGTTCAAGTTATAAGTATGCGTCCCTGACTTGCTCGAGGCATTGCTTATACTCCCCAATCCATCTGTATAAGCAATACTGAAATACGTAAATGGGACTAAATTGTAATCGGGAAAAAGTGGGCGTTAATTACGCTACTTCCTAGCCCTTCAGGGATACAGGTGTGAGTGTATGTATGTATGTTTAAAGATTCATGTATTGCAAAACTATGTACCAAAATCTTTTTTTTTTAATTAAATTTAACACTCGGTTTTTGTCTCAACGGTTGGTTCCTATCTGATATGCAATATTATATTCATACATACATAATGCCTATGTATCCGAAGTAGTAGACAGAAGCGTCTTTAAAGCCCATTTTTTTCCGACCGTAATTTGGTCAAGCTCACGTAATAGAGGGTAAAACTATTGTCGTCAACCTGGTTGGGAAAATTGGCAGTACTTAGAAAGTGTAAGATAAGTAAGTACGAAAGACAATGAAAAGGAAGAGAGAAAATTTTTGTTCAATGATTATTTACGACATTCGTTGTGGTCTTACTGATCAACAATGTTATACTATAGACTTCGATTGGCATTTCAATGCGAGCGATTTCATTTCTCAGGCCACTGTTTACATCTGATTAAATGAGTTTAAACATAGTTGAAGCGAACTCACTTATGATTCTTGAGAAATACGTCATTTTCGGAGACGACGCCTAGTCGGAAACCTTTGTTTTAGATGGATACCCTATAATTTGATGGAAGATCAAAAAGCCGTCGCTTGTATTGATGCCGCTCAATGCTTGAAAAGTATGACGGAAATGACTCCAATGCTATATGATATCGCCACAGGTGATGAAAGTTGAATATATTGTTAAGGACGCGATATCAAAAGACTATCTGCGCAAATAAGTAAAGAAGAGTACAAGTAAAGAAAAATGGATGAGTGGCTCATTCTTTGAACGGATGGGTCATTTTGCAACAGTCATTCTAAAGGACAAAAGGACTGTTATTACAAATTGGTATGTCAGTCATTGTTTACCAGTTGTCTTGGAAAATGTAAGACAGCAGCGCCTAAGAACCAGGATCCCCCTCCACCACGACAACGTTCCAGCTCACGCTGCCAGACAGACTTGATTATAATCAAGTCTGTCTGGCAGCGGCAGGAGATATATATATCTCGATGTGTATTTGACTGTCGAAGATGTGTACTTAGTGAGTCATCCAATTTACAGTCCCGACGTGGCACTTTGTGACTTTTCAAAAATCAAAGATAAGCTTGACTGAAGATGCCGTGGATTTGTTTGAAAAAGGCGTAAAAGAGATTCCCTATAAATAAGTGGGCTTACTGTTTCAGTCGAAAAGCAATAAAAATATGAACAGGCTTGTATATATCTATTTTTTTTATTATCTGAAAATTTCAGTGTGATCGTACTTGTAGGTAAGACAATATTTTGATTGTTTATATTTATAATAAATATATTTTAATCTAATTCAAAATTTTATAATCTTAATATTATTTTTCAAAAATAAGCAAAATTTGATATCGGTTTTATAAATATTCAATATATTTTAAAACAATCAAATTATTATAAGGGAATTCGCGTTTAATACGCCGAAACCCTATTTATTATATTACTTTATTTACAATGAATAACCAGCAGGCTTGTTGGTCTAGTTGATAGTGATCCTGACTGCTAATCAGAGCTCGTGACTTCTATTCCCGCATAAACAAAAATTGTGTGTTCCACGAATATATTTCCAGGGTCTGGATTATTATCTAGAACCATATATAAAACTTTAGTAATCTAAAGTTTAAAAAAGATACAATTGTATTATTGTAACTTAAGAATATTATAACAGGTTTCCCCACTGCTACGTGAGTAAATTATGATTAAGAAAAAGTGGCGTTTGAGACGCCTCTGCTTACCAATTCGGTTGTATGTGTATATAAGTATAGTTTCTAAGTCGGCAAAGTGATTGACGAATCAGACAGAAATGGTAAAAGCATGACATATTGAGATTCCTGTCCAAGCGACAGTGTGTCACAACTTAAAGGAATATCATTCGTCAAGAACTTTCATAAGTGTTATTATAGTACTTTGAGATTTGCAATTTCGAACAGAACCATAGAAACTAATATTTTTTATTTAATTATTATTGTTACTATTTCATCACTTGAATAGGCCAATAAAAGATTGTATTTTCTAGTTGATTATCATTGGTCTATATTCATTAAAAGTAGCCAAAGATTTTACTTGACTTGATTTTATTTTAATTATTTCTTTATAAGAAATCTGCTCAGTAGCTATACAGAAACTGATATAGATAAAATCATGCGGATAAAAATAATACTTATGTATTGACAGTTTTATATATACATAAACAGATAAAAAACAATACATTAAAATTCCCTACTTCCCGTGATTTGATGTCCAAATCACTTTCGAAGTTATTAACTAACTTATTTAGCTGTACAAACCAGACATATTCATGCATTTTTATTAGATAAGAATTCATTAAAATTTCTACCAAAAACCAGATAAATCACGTCGGAAGTTTCTGATGTCTGGATTTACATGTGTATGATGTTTCTTCGTCACGCAGAAAAACCATAACGGCTTGATGAATATCTATATATAAAATATTCTTCTATATTATATTTATATTTCTATATATAAATCTCTATAGATAAAAGGTACCTCACTACCTTTTAATCGCATTAATAGTGGGAGTGACATAAGATATCAGATACCGAGTTATAATGCACTTTTAGTTATTTCTAATAATTATACTTAAAAAAATATTTAAGAAAATAATGTTCATACGTGTTCACATGCAGCACAGCGTATCATGTCTTCAGAATATTGTGATCCGTATATTAACACGTGAACATAATTTTGGCTACGTAAAATTTAGTAAACTCATGGTTTATTTTTCATTCAACACTGTTAAATTTAATAAAATACGTAAAAACGACTATATTAAACAATACGCATCCAGTATATTTGTCGTTTCTGTCATGATATGGAAAGTCATATAGCGAGTTCAAGATTTTGGACACTAAAGTATTAAGATAACGAATTACAATCGAAATTCAACCAGTAGCCGGTCTCTTGTTATACGAGTATATGTATAAGATAATAACTCTATTGCAGTATTGAATAAACAAATTAATTAAGTTCAGTACATATAACTTCATACTCATAATAAATATTTGAAATTGAGACTTTGTTCTACAATTCCGAGTTTTTACTTCTTTCATCCAGCTCAAATCCTTTACTTACATCAAGGAATACCATTGATTTCATAACGTAGCTTCCGCCCTTATATTTAGTCGTAATTTTCGCCTGCCTGTCACATTCGTAAACGTGCTTTGTAAATTGAACACTATTCATCCTTTACTCGTATCAGAGTTGATTTGGCATTGTGTTGCTGTATATGTATATTTCGTTTAGCTAATAATATTAAATGTTCACATTAGATCAACTTTTGTACCAGCATAAATTGCTGTTGTGTCTGCTCCACTGCTGATACTGGGCGATCTTGGTGGATGGATACTGTTACTGATATTTTTATTATACTTCCTGATACACATTATACACAACTGATTCTTGCTGACAACCAACTGCTAACATGGAAAGTACTCGAAAGACCTAATGTTCTTGTTTTTAGGGCCTAACAAAAATGGTGATGTTCATACTCGTCAACACAGTGTTAGGATATATTATGTAACATTGTTTTTCTACTCCCATTCCATGGATGTTTTCACACCAACCTTTTTTTTTTATTGTGGCTTACACATTACCATAATGACTCCACTTTGCCTAATGGTAAGCAATAAATGGAGTCCAAGAGTGGTGGTCACCATCCTCATTGCATGTCTAGTCAATGTAGTATGGTGACCCACACTATGGCGGCTGGTCAGATGCTTTTTCACGCCCCGCTTAAAAGACCCAGGATCAAAGTGGGAAGGATAAACGTGCGCTGGTAGTGAATTCCAATCTTCCACCGATCGGCACAGGAAAGAAGAGCTGAACCGTTTCGTTCGGGATCGACCTCGGTTCGACTCTCAAACGGTGACTACTCAGGCCAGCACGTGTAGTCCTGTAGAGGAAGGGAGAAGGTGGGACCAATTGGAAGAGCTCGTCAGAACACTCTCCGTGATGTAGGCGATAGAGAACTGCCATAGAGGCGACATCTCTTCGCAATTGCAGGGGCTCAAGAGACTGGGTGTCCTCAGGACAATCTATAATGCGGACAACGCATCGCTGCAACCGATCGAGAGCGTCAAGCAAATACTGCGCATAGCCATCCCAAAGATGAGAGCAGTACTCCACGCAGGAGCGAACCTGGGTCTTGTATAAAAGACACAGATGCTCGGGCGAGAAGAACCGTCTCACCTTGTTCAATGTAGTGGCAGTTGAGTGTTCTGAAGAGTAGGGAGGGGAAGGAATGGAGACTTTTTATTTGAAAACGCGCATGCCTGTGTTTTCTTGGCGCTGAACTCGACCAGATTCTCACAATCCCATTGAGAGATGCGGCTCAAGACCCGGTCGAGCTTAGCGATAAGCTCCTGTCGTTTTCCCTCAACGTCTGCTAGCTTGGCAGCAGGATATCCAAAATAATAAATAATATAATATGTTGCAAAGAGCCAACATGTCATTGATATGCAGAAGGAACAGCGTGGGCGATAGGACGGAGCCCTGAGGTACACCAGCGCTAACCTCCTGGAAGTCAGAGGCCGCGCCGTCACAGAGAACCCTAATGCGGCGCTTGTGGAGGAAGGCAGCAACCCATTCGCATAGCTTGGATGGCAGACCAAATGCAGGAAGTTTGGAGTGAAGCGAGCGATGCCAGACCCTATAGAAGGCCTTGGCAATGTCGAGACTGATGGCCAAGGACTCCTCATGCCTATCCATAGCCTCACCCCAAAGGTGTGTGACGTACGCTAGAAGATCAACCGTGGATCGGTTCGGCCTAAAACTATATTGCCGATCATTTAACAAGGAGTGATCCTCTAGGTGGCGGATTAATTGTGTGTTAATTATGCGCTTGAGCACCTTACAGATAGGAGGTGACGGCTATAGGAAAGTAATTAGATGGATCGGAGCGGTCGCCTTTTTTGGGAATGGGTTGGACGTTCGCCTCTCTCCAGGCCTCCGGAACAATTCAAGAGGAATAGGACAGGCGATACAAGCGTGTCAGTACAGGGGACAACTCTGGTGCACAGTTTTTAGGAACCACCGCCGGAATACCGTCGGGTCCACTGGCTTTCCGGACATCGAGTGACCGAAGCTCCGCACGGACATCCCTCTGCCGGATGCGAATATCCCGCATTGCGGAGTCGCAAGTCACAATGGTGGGCGGGTGAGCGCCACGGTCGTCGATTCGGGAGTTAGCCGCAAAGAGGTCAGCAAGTAGTTTCGCTTTCTCTTGCGGCTCGTGGGCCAGTGATCCGTCAGGGTACTTTAGCGGTGGCAGCGAAGGCTGGCAGTAGTTGGACTGCACGGCTTTGGGAAATCGCCAAAACTTACGGCTACCCGTAGGGTATGCGACGAGTTCTTGACCAAACTGTGCAATGCGCTGGGCATCAGCTCTGATGTAAGCCCTCTTGCATTCCCTAGTGGCTTTGTTAAACGCTGCTTTTAGGCGATCAACGTATGGGTCACAATGAGCGCGGGCCCTGATCCATGGGCGGTAGGCCGACTGCTTTTGAGTGATTGCACGGGTGCACTCGCGATTGAACCAGGGACGGGTCTTTGTGATGGCGACTTCACTGTAGGGGATATAGTACTCCATACCGACAGTGATTTCATCAGCCACGGCAGACGCACTTTGCGACAGATCCCTGTCTTTAAAGCAGCGTTGAGCCCACGGGATGGATGCAAAATAATCCCGCATTCCATCCCAGCCTGCTGACGAGTAGTGCCATAACCGTCGCCTTGTTACCACAGGCCGTGGTGGGGCAACAAGAGGCACCGAGGTGGACACCAGGCAGTGGTCGGAGGATCCCAGAGGGGCGTGAACCGTTACACTGTACTGCGCTGGGTGACTGTACTCAGCAGAAGGTCTAGCAAAGAGGGCGCTTGACCCGATATGTCTGGTATCCTGGTGGGCTGGAGTACCAGTTGGGTAAGGTCATGCGTGGGCAGTTCGACCAGAGTTATCCGTTCTGGAAGATCCCAGCCAGAAGTCATGGTGGGCGTTAAAGTCTCCCAAAAACACCAGTTCAGCGGTCGGGAACTGCTCCTGCTTTGTCCGTTGCGTGACTCATGTAAGCAAAGAGTCGAGTTGTCTCGGAGTCTCCGGAATGGGACCGATAAAGGCAAACGTAGATCCAGCTCACCGCGGCCCTGACGAAATGACATACTCCAGCCCTCGCGAGGAAGCACTCCTCTAGCACGTAGCCGGGACATTAGCGGCGGCGTATTTGTGTCTCCGTAAGTTAAAGCATGGCCGGCCGAGCTGTCTCAAGGTACTGGTGTACGACGCTGAGGTTTGCATGGAGTCCGCGTATGTTAGTGAACTCCACCTCAAAAAGCGGGTTGGTGGGAGAGGAGGATGTCGCTGTTGGACCATTTTTCTTTATTTGAACTGCCATGATAAGAGTTGGGAAAGGGGGCGTAAAAGGCATGACAGTCATCGTGACAGTGTAAACTAAGACTCAAAATACTTTGTAAACTGAGACTCAAAACAAAAATAATGGAAAAACTAGAAAAATAGACCCTATATGAAGTAAATACTTGCTTAATATATTGACTTAATATACATCTAAACGCATTAGCACTGTAAAATGATCATTAAAATCTTTACACAAAGGTGCGCGAACTCCTTCGTTTATTGTATAAGATGGTACAAACAATAACGGACTGGCAGGAAAGGAGAAGCATAATTTATTTAAATATACGGTTTTACTCAAGTGTATATTTCGGAGATGCCCGACTAGTTTCGGTCTCGACAGGAGACCTTTCTCAAGGAGTAAGACGTCCAGCCGCAACGGTACCGGATGTCACACTGCCAAGAAGAAGCATAATAGCTTAGTGTAATCGTCTAGACCACGTCAGTTGCAAAACTGTGGCTACATAGGATAAGGAGACATACATGTAGAGTACACCCTTAAATAGCCAAAAGAACTTTTCGAATTTAGATCTTTCTATATTTGTTATAGACGTTTTTCGTAACTGACTATGCAAAAAGGAGGGTTATGTTTTTAGATGTATGCATAATTTTCTTTGTCACGATCTATAATCTGGACTTCTTGATTAAGACATGTGCAGTATCATTTTAATCGCTTTGATAGTGAGAATGACATAGGTATAGCGATAAAGATAATAAAGATGTCAGTGGAAAAAGGTGGGTTTGTATTTCTTCAATTGGGTAGGTCTTATTTATTTTTAAGAATATTTTTTACATGTATATTACTTTAGGCTCGTGTCCAATTTAAATATCGTCAATGCTAATTGCCTATATGACAAAACTTTGACAAATATCAACAAGGAGATAAAAAATTCAAAGATTTACATTATTCCACATGGGCATGATATTTACATACAAAAGATACCTAATAATATCCATTGTTATGTCGTACATCATATGCATATAGTATTTTACTAAATAAAAAAATATTTTATTTAGTGTTTTGTTTTATCGACTTCGTTCATCCCACATTTTTTATTGTGTATGTTTTATTGAGTAAAGTACAAAGGAGAATCTATCCTTATTTATTTATTCGTTTTATTGTTTTTTTTTTTATTTTTTTGACAAATTAAATTTTTATTATACTTTCAGAAGTCGCGGGTACTGCTGGTGTAAGGTAAAACGTTATGAACATTATTTTCTTAAATTTATTAATATTTTACTATTTTATTTTATGTTTTAGGACAGGTTGCTAGGATCATCGCCTGATTCCCTATATGTCTTTAGGTATTTTGTTGTACAACTGCTTTCTTTCATACCTGATATTTTTGTGACCGTAATTAGTGCATGTTACTTTTAAAAAAATGTTATTCTCATCGCATCATGGAAAAAGCTCATCTCAGCGCAGCTCAAATGAGCTTTTTCGTTGTGCGTATTTGTCTGCTTAAGATTTTTCGTATTAGTATACATATGCATTCATTCTAGAGTCATTATTTTTCTTTTGTTGCATACTGTAGTAGGTGTAAGGTTGTTAATGTGAAATAATAATTTTATAATTTATTTTGTGTGATTTGTAATACTTTTTATTAAAACTTAAAATATTAATTTATGAGTAAATTATATACTAAAAATCTTTTTAGTATCAAAGTTACAAACAGTACACCTGTTAGTCTGTCGGTCTAGTATTTAGTAGTGACTCTGACTGCTGAGCCTGAGGTCGTAAGTTCGATTAGTTTGCTGGATCTTCTTTGTGTCCGTTGTTTATATGTTAAAGTTTCCCGTAACAGCGGAATTATTCCGAGTCTGGTACTTGTCTTTGAACAAAAAAAGTTTTTTTTTATTTTTATTGCCTTTGACTAATTGACTCAGTTTCATTATAAGAATATGTTTGAACGGTAATTAAATATTTATTACTAGGTTTATTTCCAATTTCCTTAGTTGCTATACAAAATTAAAACAATTAATTCTCTCCTAATTCTATCTTAGTAAATCTAGCTCAAGATTTATGGATAGTGATAGTGGATAGATAGTGGAATGCAATTAATAAACCCGCCATCTTTGTACACAAATTCATTTATTTCTTTAAGTATACAAAATCAAATTATTTCTCAACTATATATCACCGTCGATTTCTATCACCTGTCGCCAACGCGCTGGCAGAGACATAATGCTTTCATCGTAGAAGTTTTTAGGCTATTGATCAAAAAAGCTGGTCTTCATTTTTAAATTTTTTATCTACTAAGTAGTGGGCAAAACGAAATAAATGATAATCTGAGGGCATAACGTCTGGAGAGTACGGTGGGTGAGGAAGGACAGCCCAGCCAAACGAAAGTAATTTTTCACGAGTCGCTTTTGCTACATGTTGTCGAGCATTATCGTGCAAAAAGTATACTTTATTTTGATTTTTCGATAATCTCGCTGCTAAAAGTAGCAGCGAGATCCAGTTGGTTACAATAAACATTGGCCGTGATTGAAGTGTTAGATGGCAACAGCTCCCAGTATATACTTCCGTTTATTCAGATTTTGGCGTCGGTACTCCTGCTTCCCCAGGTTCAAATCACTGGCACTTACGCGAAAAATTTATGTACATAACCCACTTTTCATCCCCCGTAATTACATCCCTCAGCCCATCATTGGTACGATGATAACTAAGTAGTTCCATGCCCACGTTAGTTCTCTTCTGAAGTTGAAACGGCGTGAACTCACGTGGCAACCAAACTGAATATTTCCAGGTCTTTTGTAAAGCGTAGAGTTGTATTTCTACTGCAGTATGAGAACACTGAAGCTGTTCTGCCAGACAACATGAAGTGAACCTAGGATCCATTTCTATGAGTCTTTTTAACTCATCTACATCTTTTGTAGGAAGTCGTCCTGGATTAGGTTCATCAATCAGATAGGTCAGAATTTCTATCCTTAAATCTTCTGAACCAATGTTGGTGATATCGTAAGAGAGCACGCTTTCGCCCATCGTTGCACATATATTGCGCACTGCTTCAGTCGCTTTTCGATCTAAGCGAAATTTTTAAAGTAAAAGCAGCTGAAATCTACGAGAAAATCCATAATTTACTGTAGTTTTACTATTCGAGATCCAGTTGTCAAATGATCTGACATACAACTCTTGCTTTATTTATATACTACTCCAAGAAATTCGATATAGTTCTATAACGTTTTAGAAACTGATCGAAAAAAGTGGAGGGTTTATTAGTTGCCAACCTAATATTTATTGTTTATGAACATACCTTCATATCTACATCATGTCACACATACATCATACATCATATCGTAAGGAAGGAAGAGCGCTAGTATTAAACCTGTTATAAATTCTCTGCTTGCCTGACTTACAATAGACCACGACTAGCTTGAGCTTAAATATGCAACAAATATGTTAATAAATAAATCATTAATCAATTATCATTGCCTATGAATAATACCTATTAATATGTTTTATTTAAATTTCCTCAAAAAACTTATGAATCACAAATCATGTAATATATATATATATATATACATATACTTAGTTTATTTAGCAGAATCCATAATTGTGACATTTAAAATATTTGCATATTTATGGTACCACGTCTTTCACGATTAACACGACACTTGCCCAAGCTGGTTTGCCTACATAGAAAGAATGAGCGAGGAACTAATGACAAAACAAATAAAAAATAATATATATATATATATGTAATATATCTTTCAACACACTAATTTAAACACATACTCAAAAAATAATACAGATACTGATATTTTATACATAAAATGCACAGTTTCTTTCATTCTACCAGGTTAGACCTCTAGAAGAGATAATATATTTAAAATCACACACTTATTAACCTATTGTTAATGAAACAGGTGGTAGAAAGATTAAACTTTCACTTTGATCCACCAAAGTGTTCCTTAGCAGTGTAGATTTCTCTAAAAGACTCAATAGTCGTTCTAAGACAATTTGTATTTGAATAATTAAATGTAAAGTGTTTTTTTGATAGCAGTATTATATTTATTCATATTCTATTATATTCTTATTATACGAACAGACGGGTCACCGGTCACGGTAAGCGACTACCGCCGCCCATGAACACCCCCAACTCGAGAGTTGCAAATGCGATGCAGGTCTTTTAGGTGGAAGTATGTTTTTTTCTTAAAGGATTGAAGGTCCGGAAATACAGCAGGCGCCAGGTAAGTAATACTAAATTAAAAAGTGTTAAATTAAAATGTGGACGTTTATATACCTCTGCCTACTACTTCTACTTATATTAAAATAATAAAATATTAATTTAGTAGTTTTCTTAAATCTGCTCAAATAGTTAAAAATAGTTTAGGTTTCGATTCTTTCCAAATCTACAAGCAATAATAGGCCATTATATTTTAAACTATTTTTTTTTTATAATTCTCTCGAAAAATAAATAAAACTCAACGACAACGTTCACCTTGGTCAGCACTTAAGCTTCCCAGGTTCTTACAAAAAAAATGTTTGGTGATCGTGCTTAGATTTTTAAGAAAACAATTACTTTAGAGACATTTCATTCCCCATTGAATTCTGTGGAGAATGAAATGTCTCTAAAGTTCATAGAAACCATCATCATCACCTTCAAATCATCTTAGATCAAGGATGAAGAATCAAAGAAATTAACTATAAGAAAGCATAACGCGCTCAACAGTTACTTAAACACAATAATTCTAATTGTGTGTAACTATGTACAAATTGACGTACTCGAATGTTTTTTTTTTTGCTTCTTATCTTTCAATCATTTTGCTAGCGCTTTACGTGCGTTACATCTCTATTGAGTACACCACACTCAACACGAGTATCAACAAGAGATTGAACGGGATTGAATCCACTAAAATATTATTGTTCTAGAGTATAATTTACTGATAGGAAAATACCAGGCAGATTGTTAATTCTACTAAAAGTAAATATTCTGTTTCATGTTAATTATGAAAATCTAATAACATTAGGCAGTTTTAATCAGATAAATCCGGCCCTTACAAAGTTGCTACGTCCGTTCGCTTTATATGTAACATATTACTTCAGTAGGTATACATATTTCTGAGTTAAGCCAAGTGATTTTTAACAAATAAGTAAGTAAGTAAGTAAGTAAAGAGTTCATTACAACCAGCGATAAAGAGAGAAATATAAATCAATATTAATTTAGATACATGTGTACGTGACATGTGGTTTCAAAAGGATGGTGCCACATGTGACACAGCCAACGAAAAGATCAATTTATTGCAAACCAAACTTCCCGATCGCCTAATTTAACGGAATTTAGCTGTTAAGTGGCCAGCCAGGTCGTGGGATATAACACCACTGGATTATTTTGCCAAAAAGTGATTAAAAATTTTGATGTAAAAATCGACATCTGCCAGCGTGGTCCTGGTGGACATATGCCAGATATTATTTTTCATTCATAAATGTCAAACCTTACGCTTTGTGATACAGTTAAAATTCTGATCATCTTCATCTAAGTTCTTTGTTTTATTTTGTTAAAAAATAAAAACAAAGTTCTTGTTGAAAAACCCTTTAGTAATAAACGAAGGCCTTATTTAAGTATTTTAGGTTGTGAAATATCATAAAATAAAACTATATTTATGGTAATATATTTATGATAAGTATGTATAATTGATGGCGGCGCTTAATATCATCGGCATTTCACCAGACTGTGGTGCGAAGTTTAAAAGACTCCATCCACTAGAGTTTAATTTAACACTGTGCCTTTTGTTAAGAAAGATCAGCTGTGCGTGTGCGAAAAAGCATCTCACCAGGCCGCCATAGTGTGGGTCACCATGCTGCATTGACTAGACATGCAATGATCAATATACAATGATCACCACTTCACCACTCTTTGACTCCACTTATTGTTTTCCATCAGACAAAGTGGAGTCACTATGGTAGGCTAATATAAAAAAAAACTTCGGACATTGGTTCTTAACTGTCTTGTATCGTCTCTAAAATACTTCGATATTATGGTGATAGCATCCTCTATGATTACGAATATAATATCTCGTAAGCAGTGGCTCTAAATCTTGTCAGAAGTTCTTGATTGTTAATTTGAAGAACAATTTAATTCTATTGCACTTGGGATGAAGGTGGTTAAAGAATTTCATATTAGTTTGTAGTGGGATTAAGAATATGTGACCATATTCTTAGTCCCACTACAAACTAATATGAAATAGCTTAACAAGAGTACAGAGCAAATATTTGATAACAAATTGAAAATTATGTATTCCTAATAAAGGAGGAAACATAGAATATGGAGTGCTAAATGTTAATTCAACTTTTTTTTTAGTATTTTTTAGCTATTTTGTATGAGTAGTGAGAATTGTAGATGGAACTTGCGTTTACAAATTGGCTAATGGCCTTGGCCTATTACATAATGATAATATACAAGGATCTTTTTATTAGTTACGTTCATAAAACACGTTTATTCTTTTGGTTCTTTCATTGCATAAAGACCTTGAAAAATAACCTATAACCCGCCTTTGAAGTAGCGGCAACCGGTAAAAGGAATCCTATTTCATTTGAGCACTTCTTAAACGTTGTTTGAGGAAAAAGCATTACAAATAGCGCTACACTGCCATAAGCTCGACTGTCAATGTCCATGTTTTATCTAAGGTAAATACTAAAACCTCTTGAACAACATTCTTCAGAATCGACTTAAGTACACAAATTACAAAGTCGCCGACGGCGCCGTGTCGTCCGCTCGTCATCATTACCCTACGTCTTGATTCGTAGGAGCCTAAATATGTAATCGATTTTAGAACTAGAAGTTTTGACAGATTTACAGAGTTCCTTGATGCTGCACGATAATTAAGGGCACAAATGCACTTAACTTACTATATTTGTTTATTTTTGTTTTTATTTGGGTACTGGATAGTATCACTTCATCACTTGTGTTTTAAACTTTAAGCTGTAAATTAAAAGATACATATTAGTTAGTATATTAGCAGTTAGATACGATACGCATGGAAGGTACAATAGGAACGTTGATTATATAAAGTGCAGTCAAATATAAATAAGTATCCTTTAAGTCGTACTTATATTGGCAAGAAGTCATATGGGGACTTTCTATGAAATTATCTCATTGCTTTATGGACAAAAATACAATTTTAAAGAACTGCCTCTTTTACTAGTCTTCCCATTACAATTTTATGAAATTCAAAGCAAATATTTTCAACATCATTGTCTTCAAATATCTTAATGAGATTATATTTAACATTCCGAAGCAGTTAAACGGAAATAATATCAAGTGAACTACCTTGAAACACTAGCCGTATAGCTTGACTGGCATCATACTGGTAACAACTAGGGACATAATACGAAGAAAATATTGAAACACTCTGAAAGCCTGACTGGATAGCAAAATTAACCTGTTACCATGATATATTAATTTTTATTATTTATTTATTTAAAACTTTATGCACAAAATGCACACAGGCGGACTTAATGCCAAAGGCATTCTCTGCTAGTCTACCTTAGGGTGATGTAGAAATGACTGAAGTAGGTGCATTAAACAGTAATAGCAAATAAGTTAAAGAAAATAAAGGGTTTAATTATCATATTAGAAATAAACATAAACAGATGTTAAATATATCTACAGAAATATAACACATATTATCATACACATACATATGCTTTACATACATACATACATACATACATATACATATATATATAGTCTATCGTTGAGATGTATCTGCCAGTTTATGGAGGAGAAGAGCTCGAACCTTGGTCTTAAACGACAGGCGACTAGGTGCCATCCTGATTACCTCCGGTAGGGAGTTCCAGAGGAGGACAGACTGAATAATGAAAGAAGAGTTGACGCAGGCGGAAGAATGATTTGGACAAAATAGTAATAGGTTGTTTGAAGATCGAAGATGTCTGTTGTGGTTAGAACAAAGAAACTGGAAGAGAGACGTAAGATACGAAGGAGAAGTGGGTGAGTTGAGTATGGAATACAGAGTGGAGAGGGCGCGTAAATGACGGTGCTGACGAATAGGAAGCCATTTCAATTCAGAGCGAAATGAGGACATGTGATCAAACTTCCGAAGATTAAAAATGAATCGAATGCAGTTATTCAGAAGACGATCGTATTTGTTGAGGAGATCTGCATTCAGGTCGTAGTAGCATACATCACCATAATCGATAATGGGGATGATTAAAGTCTGAACTAACATAGCTTTGGATTTAGATGGTAGAAAGTTCTTCAGACGATACAACGCTCGTAGAGTTCCTGTGACTCTTTGGCTGACACTAGTAACTTGGATTTGCCAGTTAAGGTTGGTGTCAATTATAAGACCTAGATCCTTTACAGAAGGACTAAATGGTATAACTGATCCGTTAAACGTCACTGATGGCACACTGTTTAGATCAAGCCTAAACATGAGTCGTGGGCTGCCTACAATAATAGCTTGACATTTGGATGGGTTTACTGTCAAGCCGAACCTGTCAGACCAGCGAGAAACAGACTCGAGGTCACAATTTATTTTATAAATAGACTCAGTTATATTGTCCACAGAAGCATGGGAGTAGAGTTGCAAGTCATCGGCGTAAAGATGATACGTACACTGAAGATGTTGAGTGATAAGATTGATAAATATAGAAAATAATAAGGGAGAAAGTATGCCGCCTTGAGGGACACCAGAACAGATATCACGCCACCTTGAAGAGGATTCATTGACGCGGACGGATTGCTGGCGCCCTCGGAGATAAGACGAGAACCATTCTAGTGCATCAGGTGAAATCATGAGATGGGAGAGTATTGATAGCAGGATGTCGTGATTGACAGTGTTGAAAGCATTCGAAAAATCGACCAGAACCAACACTGTAACTTTGGAATCTTCCATTCCTTTCCTGATGTCACCAGTTACTTTTAGAAGAGCAGATGTCGTGCTGTGACCAGGCCTAAATCCCGACTGAAAGGGGCTTAGTAGATTATTATGAAATACAAATTGTGATAGTTGCTGGTAGACACAGGCCTCGAGCACTTTAGAGAGGAAAGGAAGAATAGAAATAGGTCGCAAGTGATTCAATAGCGTTGGATTAGGAATCTTTGGGAGGGGAATGACAAGTGCGTTGAGCCATAGGGACGGGAAAATACCTGAGTCAAGCGAGAAATTAACAATATGTGTAATAACGGGGAGAAAGAGTTCGAGGATAGGGGTAATCATTTGACGACTAATATTGTCGCTCCCAGTGGCGTTGGATTTGATAGAGAGGATTACTTTTTTGATTTCATCTGATGCAACTGGAGAAAACTGAAACAAATCAATATTAGGGCGTGGAAGATCCGCCAGGAATTGTAAGATACTACTCTTGATCAGATGATCATACAATGGTTGTGAGGTGAAATGGCAGTTAATGTCATCTAAATCAAATGCTGTACCAAGGTTACATTGTCCAGATCTGCCAATACCCAAAGTACCAAGAAACCACCATATGATTGAGGCCGAAGAATTATTAATGTTTTGAAGAATGTGGAAGCGTTTAGCATTACGCACCATCTGATTACACCGATTTCTTGCAGCTTTGTATACAGACCAATTTCCCTCAGACTGGTTCCTCCGATAGTTACGGTAAGCCTTATCCCTGCGCCTCATAGCCGCTCTGATGCCCGTAGACAGCCACGGGGCTGGAGGACGTTTAATTCTTACCTTCCTAAATGGGGCGTGTTGATCGTCTAGCTTAGTCACTGTGCTGCTGAATATGTTAACCTTTTCGTCCACTGTAGGAGCTTCAAATAGAGGTTTCCAAATTAATTTATCAACATCCATCCGTCCAAAGCAACGAAGACTGATAATTTGAGGTCGTGGTTTAGGACATAGGAGAGGCTTTAGAGCATAGGAGAGGTAAATGAGATCGTGATGAGAAAAACCAGGTGCGTGGTGTTGACCAAGATTGCGGATAAGGGAAGGAAAAGCGGTTAGGATCAAGTCTAACCATGTGTCAGGTCCATCGATGTTGTGATGAGTGGCAGACAATGGTAGAACATGCAGGCTAGATGAATCGATGATCTGGAAAAGTTTCCGGGAACGGAGGGAATTAGGAGCAAGGAGATCGGTATAAAATCGCCCATGATGATATGATGTGTATGCTCAGACCCTAAAGATTCCAGAATCGATTCGAGACTGGAGAAGTAGTCGATAGAAGGAGGACAATAAACCACACCAAGAACAGATTTGGTACCCTTAACGCAAATCTCTAGGAAAAGGTATTCCGCACAAGCGGAGGAAGAGGAAGATGAGGAAGTTAAGATTTTGTATGAAAAAGAGCTGCGAAGATAAATAGCTACTCCTCCGCCTCTCCTGCCAATTCTGTCATTACGTATCAGAACAAAACCAGGGAGGGGGTAAGTAGTAGAGAGCAAGTGAGGTTTTAACCAGGTTTCAGAAATCAGGATGGCATGTACCTCGGTATCTGAAAAAGACTCAAGTAAATCACTATGGTGGCTGGATATGCTTTGCGCGTTAATATGACAAACATTCAACCAGCTTTTAGGTTGATTGTTAAACGTCCGTCGCACAAAGACACCAAGGGTATCGGTAGTTGAAGAGAAACTGTCGTTACTAGATTCACTAGCAGATTCGTTTGCTGAATGAAAAGATTCAACGTCAGAAGACATGAAGTAAATATATAAAATATCTCAACACTATAATATACCGTTGATAAAATAAATGTTAATATAAATAATAAAATATTAATATAATAATACGTACTGCGGTAGCGTGAACAGATCTACACCACCCGCCAGCCACAACATATAAACAAAAAGAAAATGTAACTAAACTAAAACATAATTCAATCCATAACAAAAATGCATAAATAAAACGTATTGCTGCACAGCGTATATCTGAACGTAGTTTCTCTACACCGTGGGACACGATAAATGTCAAATATTACTCAAAACGTCACTTGGACATCTTATGATAATTTAGTAAAATGTGGGTTATTTATACATTAAACTATTGTAGGCGAGTGACTCAAAAATAATTCATCATCAATCACTTCAGGATTAACTTAAATGTACATAACTATTTAAGATATACGCAAATGTAAAGCACTCGTAGATGTAAACAAAAATAATAGGTGTAACGGAGATTCGCAAGTTATTTACGGACGTTACCATATCTTTTGGACGTCGACCCACTGTCAGCTGATGGCTTCGGATGCTTCTCCAGCAGTAAACACAACTCCTCCATGGACTTTATCTTGGAACGGTTGATGATTGATGCCATCCCGTAATTTAATGATAATAGTGCCGTCTTGTGTCCCAACTGCTCTCATTCCGAAGTGTTACCTGGCCCTGCTGAAGACCGACTGTCGTGTTTTTGTGAGGAACTCCCGAACTGAGACAGGGGAGCCTTTAAACTTCGACTTTGCTGTCCATACGGAAGTTTTTAAGTCCTCTGCAGAGAAACGTACCAAGATAGGTCGAGTATGGTCTTTGCTCCCAGCTCCAAGCCTATGGCAGGCCTTAAGATTGTGTGCCGTGATGTCTCTCAGACCTAGTTTGGTGCACTCTTCTTTTTCGGTTTCCGGGACCCCATGAAAATTAGAGCTTTGTGACGTTGCCTTGTCTCCAACGCATCTATGCTACTGTGACAATCGCTGATTTGCTTACGCAGGAGGCTTAGCATTTTGAAAACCAGTTCTCGGAAGGTACGGACCTCCGCCGCTACTCTGGCTGCAGTTTCCTTCGCAGGCACTGCACTGTGCAGCTGGGCTTCAAGTTCCATCATTCTCCGGTTAAAAGTCTCCTCTAGACTCCTTTGTGCTGACTCAATCTCCATCAGATGCGACATTGTGAATGTATATATATATATATATATACGGGTGTTAAAATGGCAGGTGGAGTGATGTAAAACTTGTAATATTACATCAAGAGTGATGCCAACGTAAGTACTTAATAATTGTACTATATAATAAGTGAAATAGTGTTAAAAAATATTGTAAAACTGTTTAAAACAATTAAATAATAACTTTTTTCAAGATCAAATATGTGTTCACTTTTTTAGCACCTACCCGAACCTACTTATTACTTAAAAATATGAAATCTGTAAAACTGCTTAGTAATTTTCACTCAAAACAAACTTTTCAAGAATAATAAGGGACTCTAACAATAATAAATGATAACAAACACTTTTTATCAAGCAAACACCAAACATTCATAAAATATGTTATTAATATTCACACTCTGCATAAAAGGTCCATGAATGTAGGTCGCCATAAAGACGAGTCTATTTAATCCTTGAAATGGCTTAGTCATCCAAACGTCTCCTTTATTATGTTCGGGTGTAAAATAAAATTTTGTTCCTTATTATACATGCTGACAACGAATATTCTATAGAAAAGCCCCTTTTGTCTTCCAAGAGAAAAAGGATCATCGAGTGTACGACCACTGAGTTGAGCTCTTACTTATATCTCACGGTATACCCAACTATATACCTAGAGTTATAACATCGAGAATAGTTTGAAGGATACTGTTTAATTTCTCGATGCTTTAATGAAGTCTGTACGAGGTTTTTAAAAGATACTCGCTACATAGGCGATTGTTCCGGCATTTTCAGATTTTAAGGCATGTTATAAAAAGCAAACTTTTGGAAACATTTTTTTTTTTTTTTAACGTGTGGAAACCCCCTCGGGCCGTCATCCCACCGGGGTTTTCGGTGGAACGGTGTGTCGGAATCGGACCGACTAAAACCACACGGTGCGCCATACTGCGCCTGTAATAGGAGAAATCCGGGAACAGCTTTGGTAAGACATCCGGACCCCTCCTAGCGCCTGTTGCCCGCAAAAGCGCGGGCACCACCCTTGGGTAACTCTCAATTAGGTAACGTCCAGGCACACCAGGACGTCGCCTCCTCGCGGCTGGCTATATGGCGGATGGAGGGGAAAACCCGTCCCGACCACCCGCGGCCACACTCGGGGCGGCATGAGGCGCTGGTAAGCGCGCCTACGCCGCCCGGTTCGCCGGCGGCGAATTGGGTCCGAGTGGAGATCGTCCTCCCGGGCCCGCTCCGCCGCCTCCTTCTGCGAGATGACCTCCTCACAGAAGGTTGCGACCGCGGTAAAATTCCTGTCGCTACCGGCCATGGAGCGTATGACGGCCGCTAGCGAGAGATCCTCTCCGATGACTGCAGTGAGGACCCGACGCTGCGCCGACCAAGCGGGGCAGTCTGCGAGCGTATGTTGAGCCGAGTCCTCACTGCAGCCGCAGTGGTGGCAGGCGGGACTCAATTCTCTCCTAGCGACCGAGTGCAGGTACTTTCCGAAGCAGCCGTGCCCGGAAAGAACCTGCGTCAGTCGGAAAGAAAGAGTCCCGTGCTGCCGCTCTGCCCATTCGACGATGACCGGCTGGAGCGCCTCCACGGCGGCAAAGCCAGCACGTGGAGCCTCCAGCCGGAACGACCAACGAGCCATCGTGGCTCGACGAGCTGCCTCACGCCACTCGCGTACCTCTTCGGGCGGGGGCCCTCTGCCGCTACCCGCCCGAAACGCAGCCATCCGCCGATAAACTTCGGCGAGCACTTCCGCCTCCAAGTCCCACGGGGGAGTTCCGGCAAACGCGCAAGCCGCCTCCGTCGACACGGTGCGGTAGCCACGTATGGCTCTAACCGCCATAACCCTCTGAGGGCACCAAAGGCGTGCCCTATTCTGGGCGGTTAGAGCATCCGCCCACACCGGTGTACCGTATAGTGCCATTGACCGGACAACCCCCGTGTACAGCCGTCTTGTAGCGATGCTGGGTCCACCCAAGTTGGGCAAAAGGTGCCCAAGGGCAGACGCAGCGCCGACCAACCTTGGAGCCAGCTGCAGAAAGTGCTCGTCAAAGCGCCACCTTCCGTCGAGGATCAGGCCCAGATATCGTATGTGGGCCTGAACCGGTACGAGGATCGAGTTGACCATTATGGAGGCGCCAGGGGGTGGACCTCGACGGGGCCCATGGAATAAAAGGGCCTCCGTCTTATCCAAAGCCACTCGCAACCCTAGCGCCTCGATGCGCCCGACCACCAGTGAGGCTCCTCTGGTGGCCAAGCGTGCCGCCTCTTGAAAGGTCGACCCCCGGGCTGTGACCAGAGTGTCATCGGCGTAACAGATTACGCCGAGCCCAGGGGGAAAATCAGCTCGAAGGGCCCAGTCGTACCCCATGTTCCACAGGAGTGGTCCAAGGACAGACCCCTGCGGAACACCGCACGACATGGGTCGACGACTCAAATTTCCCTCTCGATCCTCGTACACGACGGTACGCTCCTCCAAATAGTCTGCCACCAGCCGCCTCAGGTACTGTGGCACGCCGTGATAATGGAGCGCTTCCCTGATGCAGCTGAATGGCAGACTATTAAAAGCGTTGGCGATGTCCAAAGACACCGCCAACAGCACGCCGCCACAGCTCACTACCTCTTCGGTCACGGCCCTCAGGCGCATTACAGCACCGATCGTCGAACGCCCCGCTCGGAAACCAAATTGGGCGTCCGACAAATCGGGGCCAACCTCGCTCAGGTGCCGGACGATGCGGGCAGAGAGGATCCTCTCAAACAATTTACCCGCCTCGTCCAGCAGTACAATGGGCCTGTAGGCCGCGACCGAATCCGTAGGCCGTCCCGGCTTCCTTAAAAGAACCAGCTTCCCGCTCTTCCAGCAGTCAGGGAAGCGTCCTGACGACAAGCATGCGTCGAACACCCCCCTGAGACGGTCCGCCATGTGGTTGAGAGCTAGGGCCAATATTCGGGGAGGGATCCCGTCTGGCCCGGGGGCGGTGTTCTTGGAGCGGATTCGTAGAACAGCCGCCCCTATCTCTTCCTCCGTGACGGGTGGAACATCTTCAGCCTCGAACTCTCCGTCGTCTCCGGCCAAGGGGGCCATCGACGGGGGTGAGTACTCCACCCGTTGCGGGAATAGGCCCTCAACCACCTCCTGCAAGAAGCTGGGCTGGAGAGTCTCGGTAAGGGGGGGGCCCGACGTGCGGAGCTTTTGTTGCACCGCACGATAAGGGCGACCCCAAGGGTCACGATCGAGACCCTCCAGCATCTCCTTTTTCTTCACTTCCTTGGCGCGGCTAATGGCCAGCTTCAAGGTTTTCCGTGCCTCTCGGTAGACCTCATAAAGCCGATCTTCCTCCCCCTCTTCGCGGTGACGCCGACGGCTGCTGGTGTAGGACCTCCGGGCATGAATGCAGGCCACACGGAGGTCCGCCAACTCCTGGGACCACCAGTAGACCTCCTTCCTTGGAGGCCGACGACCTTTAACACGGGGCATAGCCGCATCGCAAATCTGCGTAATCGCATCGCGAAAGCGGCCAGCCCCTATGTCTACCTCCTCGGTCGGAGGCTGCGGAGACAGCCAAGAGTAAATGATGGCTGCCTCCTCCAGTAGATCCCTATCTAACTTCGAAACAGCCCACCGCGGGAAGCGGGAAGAACGCCGCGCCATGTGACCCCTTCTGGAGTCCTGGGTCCGGGAGAGCTCAAATCGGATATACAGATGATCCGAGAGCGTCTCAACCTCTTCCAGAACATGCCAGTGCCTTACTCGTGCGGCGAGAGCAGGGGTAGCGAACGAGAGGTCCACTATCGATCCCCCCTGCTGTCGCACGCACGTGTTGGTGGAGCCTCTGTTTAGGAGACAGAGGCCCACCGATGTTGCCCACTCCTCAACTGCGTCACCCCGGGCGTCCGTCCTGGGGGAACCCCACACCACAGACTTGGCGTTAAAGTCCCCCAATACTAGGACATGCCCAGACGCTAGTCGCCGTATCGAGGTCTCCAAGTTGTTGAGGAAAACCTCGAAGTCACTCAGACTCCGGTTGGGGGAGAAGTAAACACCGTATATGGTGATCCCCCCCATTCGGCAGCTACGTATCCAGTACCCTTGTCTTTAAGCGACAAGGGCGGGGAATGAGCCGCCGTGGAGCCAACGACTGCCACGGAGCTGTCCCAGTCACCCAACCAGTTTGGACGGGGAGGAACATAATAGGGCTCCGCGGCTACGGCCACACCGATCGACCACTGCGCCATGGTTTGCAGGAATAAGTCCTGCGCACTAGCGCAGTGGTTCAGGTTCGTCTGGACAAGGAGGCTCATCCATGGGCGACGGTGACGACGCACGAATGATGTTGGAGGCAGCCTGGATCGACTGGCTAGCCCCCGACGTCGTCTGAGAAATGCGGGGAGGGTTACATCCTCCCTGCCCCATCTGATGATTGGCGGGTAGGTTACCCGCCGCACACGCTGGACAGTGAGGGACAGCAGAACATGCCGCAGCCTTGTGCCCCGGTCGACCGCAGCGGAAACAGAGTCCACTGCAGTCGAAACAGCTTTCACACTTGATGCGGGTGTGCCCCGTCGCCAGACATTTGTAGCACCTCGTCGGCCTCGCAGCCAGAATAGTAACTCTGGCATTCACAAAACCGACGAGGATCCTGCCGACATAGAATTTTAGCGGTTGCTAGGGGGCAACTGACCCACACCGCACCAAGGCCACCTTGACCGGGGCGGATGGTGACGATCCTAATATTGTCCGAGGTGCAACCCGTCTTTTGCTGAATTGCCACTCGGACATCGTCGACAGTAACGGAGTCATCCAGACTCGATATTCGCAGCTCCGCGCACTTGGTGGGCCTGGCGATCCGTACTCCATCCGTTCCTGCAAACACTCCCCGCAGCTTCTCAGCAAATATGTCTGCCGTCTTTGCACCCTCTGCCCCAGGGAACTCAAGAATACGAGCCCCCGTTTGGGTGAGGCGTAATCGAGTACCTGCGCTTTCAAATTCGGAAGCGAGGCAGTCTCGAGCCTTCTTAAAGACGGCAGCATAAGAAAGGCCGCTTTTTACCGCCTCTGGCAGCACCGTCACCACTACGGCAGCCGTTTTCGGTGGTTGGAGCTTCCGTATCTTCTTAGAGTCCGCTGATCCCGATGGTGCTTGGGGCGTTGCAGGAGCGCTTTTGGAAACTTTTTTCTTCCGCAGCCGGGACTTATTCTTACCTCCCTTGACTTCATGCCATCCGTCAGAAGTAGAGGGGGCAGATTTGGAGGGGCCTGGCTCAGGTACAGCCTGGGAATCAGCCTGAGGTGCAACCACTTTGGGTGCAGGCGATCGAAGCTGAGGCAATTCCTTCGCCACTTTGGTTGGGGCCTTAGAAGATCGCCCAGTCTTGGGCCTTGGAGCCGACGTCGCTGCCGCATAGGTGGCGCGGCCACCAGAGACGGGAAGCGGTGTTAGGGCTGAAGCGGCCTTTACCTTATCCGCGGCCAATGGCGGCCGAACTATGGGTGCCGGAGGCAGCCTTGCCTCAAGTCCTGCCAGGCGCCCGTCCATCATTTGCCACACTGCACTTATGATTTGACGCAAGTGGGCATCAGGAACGGCAGAGGGGGAGTTGGTAGGAGCAGGTTGCTGTGAAACTACTGACAACTGCGCAGGGCTGTCAGTGCGCGCTCCCGCCCGAAATTGGGCGAATTCAGCACTCAGCTCTGCAACTTGCTCCGTCAGGCGTTGATTTGCCGCCATAAGTCGGTCGTTGGCCTCTTGAAGGCGTGAAACGTCCTCAATGAGGCTTTCCATGGCCCCCGACACAGCGGAAGAGGAGTCCTTCAGGGCTCTAACAAAAGTGCCCTTCAGATTAGTGGACTTGGTTGCTACTTTTTGAATTATCGCCACAGCCACGCTCGTCCTCTCTTTCAGTGCTACCGGTGTAGGAGGGACAGAATCCTCTTCCGCCGGCACACGGATTTTACGAAGAAGATCCGATATCTCCTCTTCCGCAACGAGTTCACCCTCTTCACGAGTCCGGGCGTAATTTTTCGCTCTGGAAAACACAGAACCTGTCGGGGCCGAGATTGGCGTGCGCGACCTTCCACGCCTACTGTTCGTCACCTTTGGTGGCAGCATATCTTGCGACGTATCGCCATCTTCATCTCTACACCGCTTGCGACTGTCTGTGTCGCGGGGCTCCAAATCCATTTCTTCGGCAGAGTCAGCCGCTAAACTGGAAGCCCTGGAACGTATTCGTTCCGACATTCTTCTGCTCCCAGAAGTCAATTCGACTCCTGGGAGCTCTTGCGATATAGGCGTTCCGAGTAAAATCTCCACCTCAATACCGCCCGCCTTCTTAAATTTCTCCTTCCCTCCTTCGTCCTTTCTTCCTTCCTTCTCTTCTACGACTTCAGTTTTATTTTTAATTTTATTTATGTATTCCATTTTGTAACCCACGAGTGGGGGAGAAATAAAGGTTCACCCGGGCAGAGATCCCCCAATACCCGGGCAAGCGTAGATTTTTGCCCAACCGAGGGGTCCGCAGTTGCCCCGGCTGGGAGTGCGCTTGCGACTGAACCACCCATCAGCCATGCATCCCATGGTCACGCACCAGAACACGAGATTCGGGGTATTTTTTTATAGAGGTATTCTTCCTCGCAGTCCGGGCGGTTAAGCCAAGACCCTCATCCCCGATCAGAGCCGCGAGACTTAACCACGACACTCCTTTCAGGATTACGATATGCCGACGGTGGCATCGATCTTCAGATGCCTGCTCGGTGGCAGTGCGAGTGCACGCCGAGCCCGTCCTCTTTCTCCGCTGTAGACAGTGGAGAAACACCGACCCGTGAAAAGGGGTCCCACTTTAGTGATTTTTTAATAAGGTTTCCTTCCTCACAGCTCCGAGGAGCGAAGAGCCAACAGAGGGATCGGCATACAAGCCCACTCTGTTTGGCCGAGCCTCGACCTAGTGGCTAAAGAAAATAGCCACCTCTTCTTGCCAGAATATTAGCCGTTGGCGATGACGCCCTCCTCAAAAGTAGAGGAGGAGAAGGCTGCGTCATCGCCGACGTTGCCCAGGATGCACCACGTGGAGGTTTTCTAGCCCGCACCCCAAACTTTTGGAAACATAGATTAACCCAAAAAATAAGAAATAGCACAAAGTAGATATTTTCCACTAAACCAATATGAAATACAAGGTTTAAAAATAAGTCTCGTAATTTGCCGCAAAAACACCAAAACAATTTTAAGCAAAAAGAAACTTGCAAACAGATAAAACCATGTAAGCAAGCTCGTATTAGGTCGTATCGATCGTATTATCGCGATCTTTAAAGACATGAAGGTTGCATTTCAAATAAAAAATACAACAAAAATTATCTCACTATATACCTTTATTTAGAAACAATAAAAAGTCGAGATACAAACATTGCACCAAAACTTTACAAATCAGAAGCCACTATTTTTCAAAATTTATTTGAATAATGACAACCGAATAGTCATGATTATGAAATACCTGACCACATACATAATGTACAGTTTACGGCAAAAGTCGTTCTTCATACTTAATGTTTAAAACACCTGCTAGACAAAAGTGGACAAGAATTATATTTGTTATCACATGTATTTATTAATAATATACACATATATATGTATATTAGATTTATGAAAGCTGCGTGCTTCTCTGAACTACTATACTGCATTTCCCTAGACGAGGACTCCAAAGCTCCTCTACTAATCAGTAATCAGTTCTGCAGGGAATATATCGATCCCACTGCCACTTCCCTTATTAAATCTGTGTCGAATCACTTCGTTAAGAATGCTGTGCAGCAAAGACTCACCCGGCATAGCTCATATTAAATAAAAGTATATAAATCTTGAGGCATTCTGGTATAGATGACGTTATGACTTGATGAAGCTTACTAAATGTTGCCCATCCTAGCTGAATCCTATGGACTTGCCTCTCAAAGTTGTTTTTATCTATTTACAATGTCAGACCGTATTTTTTAACAATATTTGAAATGTGTGCATAAATATGACTTGTTCCGTAGAACTTTAAGCTCTGTTATTTATTAAGCCTATAACTTTGTCAAGTAATTAGCTCCGTATAGTTGATATTTAGGTATGCATTGGTTATATAAATTCAATCAAGCAACTGAACCAGATCTTTAGAAATCTACAGTATATGGTATTTATGAAGTCATAAAAGAGACCACAAACGTTTAAAACCAAGAAAGTTAAAAATAAAATCTGCTTCTCCATTATTATGATGCTACCTTCATTGAAAAAAAAATTCGTACTATAATTTTCATTATCATACACATTTCCGCGATTGAACGATACGATCGAGTGAAAAATTATAAATATTTTCAATGTTTATATTTAACCTTACCTACCTTACCTGTTTTAAGAATCTCTAGACAAACATTACCTAATGTAGTATTTCTTACAACGAAAATTAGGTAAATTTATAAACGCTGTCATAGCGTTACATAAGACCGCAAATGCATAATTCTAAGCATTTAGTTACGAATAAATTAAACATGATATATGTTACCCAGCTATTATCAACCTGAAAGAACTGCCAGGCCCAAGATTCTTCGATGAAATAGTTGTGAGAGTAAGGGCCTCGTTCACCATCTTCAAGTAAAGTGTTGATTAGTTAATTGCCAGTTAACGTTACTTGGCCAGTAAAAGTAACAAGTAGCTGCTGTCAATTTCACAAACGAAAATAGAGCTTCGAGTAACAACTTGCCGGTTAAGTGAATGATCTAACAAAGCATACATTTCAATCGTTCAAATTTACGTCAAATGTCATTCGTGCAACGTCATCTGTTGTCATTTTCGTGTTATTTAATTTTGCCTTTGCCGGGAACAGCTTGAGCGTGTGATTTTTTTTAAAACTTAAGTTGCAATAAGTGAATTACGTTTTAGGTGATATTGTGTGTTTAATAAAGTTATCTGCACTAGGGTTACTGCAGACTTCCACAGACGAAATCTAGCAAAGAAATCCGTTTCATCTAGATCCGTTAAATAATCAACACGAAATTTAAATACACGAATCCTCGGCATCCGTTACGTAGATGAACTCTCTAGTTCATCTAATTGATGATCAATTAAATCAAATAAATCCATTTTTAATTATTTCTTTAGGATTTTATTCTCGTATACACCCACTAAATGACAACGTGGTATATAATAATCCTTCAAGTAATGACACTACTTGGCAGATGATGTGGCAAGTAAGTTAACGGTCGGTTAATCCTATGATTAACGCTACTTGAAGGTCGTGAAATTGACATTTTAAGTTACTGGACACTTTAACCGGCAAGTAGCCTACTCGGCACTTTACTTGAAGATAGTGAAACAGGCCCTAAGGATGTAAGTACATTATTATGTTGCATTAAAATCACAACAAAATCCCCAGAACTAACACGACTACAATGATGTATAGTCCAATTGCTTTCACCTGCGACTTTGCCTGCGTACAAGTTATTTACTTTTATTTTGTTAACCGATACTACGTGTATGTTACAAATTACAAATAAAGTCCACAAATTTTGTCTTCGCTACGAAGATACGCTGAAATACGGGAAACTACTCCAATGACGTAGCATGATCATAAGTCGCGATTGTATATTTCTATGACTTCCCCACATAAACCATTAGTTTCTCCTTTAAATAACAAGCTATTTTTTTATTTAAAATTACACCAGTCTTTTTCTTTTCCTCTAGGCGACCACCTATCACTTGAACGAGACCACTAAAATCAAACCTATGTAAGGGTAGCAAACATTATTTTAAATAAATTTATATCATGCATAAAAAAACCTGCGACCTCGGATGATTTACTTAAATGTCCCACTCTTGCTTTGCTCGTAGATAAATTGTCATGCAAACCTATTCCATTAAACAAATAATGAACAAATAAATATTTCAAGCCATTTGAGCAATAGAATTTAAATTCATCAAATACAGCCTACGCAACTAGTGACTTAACTGGTTTTTAATAAGAGACCTTGACATCACAACATCTGTGTATATTATAAACACATCACAGGCAGTCAGTTGTGCGACGTTGTTCACAATGAAAGTGTATGTGATATTAATTTTGTTTGCTATTTTGTATTGTGTAGCGAGTGTACGATTGCCTCGATTTAGAATAAACTCGTACCCGAAAACAGAGCCCCAAGATTCTTTTGATAATGAAGATTGTAACTGCAAGAATCCTACTGATGACGATGAATCAGATGAAATGGGAGCAGCAGACGTTCTCGGTGCGGGTTGTACAAATTGTACGGCTGAAGAAAAGTGCATTGAGAAAATCTGTATAAAATTAGATAATGACAAACGTAAAGAGAGAAAATGAAAAAAAAGTAATGTAAAGTAGAGGACTTCCGCTAGTGAAACTTGTAAACTGAGGAGTTTCTGTACGTTTAAGCCTATCTCCTCGAACCATCTCTAACAAAAAAACTAACCACACCATTAAATTATTATTAAACTAGGAATTTTAACTATAATTAAATGAATTTATAAATTTCATTTATAATGAATGTATTATTATTATTTCATTTTAATTATAATTAAATCTAATGAGTATTATGTCTATCAGAGAGTGTAGAGTGGTAGAGCCATGCTTAGGCACGAATGGGCCGGCTCGACCGGTGCGATACCACGGCCTCACAGAAAACCGGTTGTGAAGTAACGCTTGCGTTGCATTTCCCCGAATTGAGTGAGGTTTCCGGAGGCCCAATTCCCCCGCCCCCCTTTTCTCTCTCCTCATCTCCTTTGTCCTTTTTCCATCTCCTCATCCCTCCTCTCTTCTTTCCGCTCCCTGCATCCCCTATCCCTCATCACCCTCAAAGGCGGGCAGCGCACTTGTGACTCTTGAGTTGCAAGTGTCCATGGACGGCGGTGTCACTTACCATCAGGTGACCCGTCTGTTCGTCTGTCCCCCTATAGTATTCCATTCGTGCCTAAGCATGGCTCTACCACTGAAAAAGATCATATGGATTGTTCTAGGGAATCCAAATTATAATGGCGTTTTGATCATGCCATGCTCTCTAAAACTGACTATAAATCATAATCCAGCGGATTAAGATCGAGACTAGATGACGGCCCGGTCTTCAGCACTGATAAAGTCGGAAACTTTCGTTTTCAACCACGTTTGGGCAGATCGAGCTTTGTGACCCGGTGCCTAAGTCTTGCTGAAAGGACCAAGACCAACAAGTGGTTATGGAACATGGTGTTGTTTAAAAACCTTCTCAAAAATGTTATCTTTATGCACTTGTGAAATCATGTTGCAATGTTTTGATACTTTTTTCACAAAAATATGGTTCAGTCACTCCTTGATAGCTAACACCCCACCATACCATCACTGAAGTCGGATGATGCCACCGTTATATTCTACTAACTAAAGAGCTTTGAGTTAAAATATAGCTCAAGAGTAAAAAAAATCTCGTAAACATTTTTTTTTTCTGTTATCTTCTTTTGCTGATAGTTAAATCTGATTTTTCGTACGAATATGGATGGCCAGATGTTTTAAATGACAAACAGAGGTTTTATTGGACCTATCAATATCTTGGTATTAGTCGAATGTGTGTACCGGGTGTACACACATTCGACTAATACCAAGAGGATGAAGTTTCAGAAATTTCATTTTGCTACATACCTACATATTTTGTGTAGCACTATTACAGTAATTCGGCACACTTCATCACCCCATTCGATTTTAATATCACAAAAATATTTGACACTGATTAGCGCCAAAATGAGAAAACACAATAAATATTCTTACAACAGGATATAGAGAGGAATCCGTCATAACTCTAAATTCAAATGTAATATTTTTTTTTTTGTTTATTTTTTTTTATTTAAAACTCTTCCTGCATAATACAACGCACGAGGCGGACTTAATGCCACATGGAGTTATCTACCAGTCAACCTTTGGGTGGTTCAGTGAGGGACATATATAAAGGTGTATAAAATATACATACATATATATACATACACATAAATACAATCCATAGATACAAACTTTAGTTATAGTTTTAGTCATGGGGGTATCTCAGTCAACTGTTTCAAATAGAATTCACGGACTTCAACTTTAAACGTGTAGCGGTTGGTGGTCATCCTAATCTCAGGAGGGAGCGCATTCCAAAATAAAATGGATTGGACAGCAAGAGAAGAATAAACGAGAGAGGAGGTGTGAGTAGGGCATAGGAGTAACAAATTATTTGTGGAGCGGAGATCTCTGTCATGGTTAGAACCTAGAAGACTAAGCTGTGAGGTAAGATAATTGGGGGCTGTGGGGATATGGAAAAGAGATATAAGAGTAGTTAAGGCACGAAGGCTGCGACGCTGACGTATAGGTAACCACGACAGTTGGGTACGATAAGTAGACACATGGTCGTACTTACGAAGATTGAAAATGAACCGAATGCAATTATTGAGAAGTCGGTCGAGTTTGTTGAGCAGATCTGCATTCAGGTCGAGGTAGCATACATCCCCATAATCAATGATTGGAAAGATTAGTGCCTGTACAAGCATGAACTTGATGCTGGTAGGGAGGAGGTTCTTAAGTCGATAGAGTGATCTCAAGGTCCCGATGACTTTCTGACTGACGTTCGCTATTTGAGGTTACCATGTTAGAGTGGAATCAATAAACAGGCCGAGGTCTTTGACAGAAGAGTTGATAGGCAAAATGGAGCCGTTATAAATAACTGCTGGCAGTATTGACTTGTCAATTCTGCTAATCATTCGCTGACTACCTATAATTATTGCCTGGCACTTGGAGGGATTAACACTGACGCCAAAACGCTCGGACCAGTTTTTAATGGCCTCAAATCGATATTCACATTATTAATCGCTTCCGCCTTTATCGCCTGAGAATAAACTTGAAGATCATCTGCATACAAATGATACGCACACTGAAGATCAAGCGTAATGAGATTGATAAACATCGAAAATAATAGAGGAGAAAAAATGCCACCTTGTGGAACGCCAGTATTCGGATCACACCAACTAGATGATGATTCATCTATTCGTACTGACTGTTGACGTCCACGAAGATAAGATGAAAACCATTCCAGAGCTTCGGGGGAGACCATATAATGAGTGAGGATAGATGCTAGGATATCATGGTTGACAGTATTGAACGCGTTTGAGAAATCGATGAGGACTAAAACGGTTAGTTTTGCGTCCTCTATGCCACTCCTTATATCACTAGTCATTTTAAGCATAGCAGTCACGGTGCTATGCCCAGGTCTGAATCCCGATTGATAAGGACTAAGGATATTATTTTGATGGGTAAAGTTGGAACGTTGCTTGTGAGCGCAGGCCTCAAGTACTTTGTATAGGAAGGGGAGGATTGATATGGGTCGGTAATGATTTGGAAGGGAAGGATTAAGTATCTTTGGGAGGGGGCAAATGTAAGCCTTGCGCCATTCGGCTGGAAATAGTCCGGAGTGAAGGGAGAAATTAACTATATTGGAAATGGCTTCGGAAAGCTGGTCTAAAATCGTGACTATCATAAATCGACTTATGTTATCACAACCCACAGCTTTTGTTTTTATGGATATAATGGACTTTTTAATGTCATCCAAGGCAACTGGAGAAAAAGAGAAAGGTTTGATGTTACGCCGAGGAAGCCCTGAGATATAAGTAAGTGGTTGACTTTTAGTATTTGACGGCATTGTAGGACATAACTGTTCATGTCGTCCAATCCTGAAGTCATCGATATACTGGGCTGCTGAACCTTACCAACACCCAAGGTCCTAAGATATTTCCAAATATCGGCAGGGGAGGAATTAGAAATGTTTGTAAGAACATGGTGGCGTTTAGCGTTACGTATCATTTGATTGCATCTATTTCTTGCCGTTTTATAGATGGTCCAGTTGTCCTCACAACGGTTTCTTCTAAAATTGTGAAAGGTACCATCCCTACGGCGCATCGCTAAACGTATCATACTCGTTAGCCAAGGCGCAGGCGGATGCTTCACCTTAACTTTTTTGAGAGGTGCATGTTTATCGTATAATTTGCGAACAATATCATTGAATACCTGGACCTTGTTATCGACTGTAAGAACCAGCTCTAGAGGTATCGTGTCCAGCATTGTTGTGGTGCGTTGCTTGAAGAGGTATGGCATGTAAATTGGTAGACTCAATTATATTAAGGAATTTACGGGTTCGATGGTTGGTGGATTGAAGGAGATCAGTATTAAAATCCCCCATAATTATGTGATTTGCATACTCAGACCCTAAAGATTCCAAAACTAATTCCAAATCAGTGAAGTAATCGACAGTGGGGGGGCAGTAAACCACCCCTAAAATAGTTTTCGCTCCTCTGACGCAAACCTCAAGAAATAAATATTCAGCTGAAACGTTAGAGCTAGGGGAAGAAGTAGTAACAACTTTGTAATTAAAATCGCTACGTAAGTAGATAGCAACTCCCCCGCCTCTGCGAGCAATTCGATCGTTTCTGATGAGTACAAATCCTGGAAGAGAGTAAGAAGTAGATAAAAGTTGAGGTTTGAGCCAACTCTCTGAGACCAGGATGGCGTGAACGTTAGTGTCACTAAATGCCTCTAGAAGGTCACTATGATGGCTGGGCACGCTTTGAGCATTTACGTGACACACGTTTAGTATCCGGTCCGATTGTGTGCTAAAAGTATTCCGAATGACTTCCCCTAATGTGTCCGTAAGCGAACAAAAACTGCTATCGTCCAACGAGAAACTATCATCATGAGCCGAGTGGAAAGAATCCTCAGATAATACCATATAACAAAAAAATATATATATATATACATATGTACTATATAGGAACTAAAAATAGTTTAATTAAAATTAAAATCTATAAACTATAATCTATTTCGAAATCAAGTTGTAGCTTGTAGCAGTCACTGAACCATCCGCCAGCTGCCACTGGTACTATAACATAAACAAAAAGAAACGAGCAATACAACAAACTTAATGTGGACACAAAAATAAAACGAAGTAAAGTTACACATACTTAAAATCCTGATTCGGAACGTAACATTCTGGAAGAATTCGTCTGAAAGAAAATGTATGGGCAGAGTTAGGCATATTTTTATTTATTTGATGTATTATTGCATTATGTACTAATATACTTTTTAATATTATTTATTCCTATATCTATTTGTTTATTTATGCATGTGTTTATTTATTTGTTTATTAAATTTATATAAGCCTAAATCTTAATATGTATTTAACGAAGGTATTTTTAATTTTTTAATATAAAAAACCGTGAAAATTTTTATGTATATTTACCTATTTTACAAAATAAACTATTTAAATTTGAATAAAATAATTAAAGTTGAAATTAAATTTACCTTTGAAAACAAAACCAAGAAGGGTGTGTAGTAGCAGCTCTATATAATTCCACACAGAAAGAACACGTGCAGTCACCACCAATATATAAAGACGACTGACGGACCTTTAACTGACCGGCGACCGCCGCCGACCGCTAGAATTGTTTTCGATTGTGTACTCATGATATTGACTCCTATTCCTTTCGAACAAAGTGAAAAATGCAAGTACGTTGTTTATGGCTCTTACAATTCAATGATTCGAGTGTTTCCGGGAATACGACCATTAGCGAAGATCTGCATGCGCATTATTAATTTGGGAATACTGTGTATTGTATTCTAATTGTTAATTTTGAGTTTATTTTTTAGTTAATAGTGTAGAAAAACGAATAAGGAGCTTGGGGTAAGTTCTCCCCAATTTTAATATGCCGCCAACGTAAGACCCTAAGCCGAGGGTACTGTCCCGGATTTTAGGTTTACCGTTACTGTTTCAAATAATGAGGAATCTAGCATAGGAACAAACATATCTTCAAGTTTAGGCTTCAACAGTCGTAGCGACTAGCCGTTTATATTATACGACTTGTCGCTATCGCTACGACTGTTGTTGTTTCGTAAACGAAATCGCGAGGGAATAGCAAATAAGTTATTATCTAATCCAGTGTTTGAATTAGCTAATTATAAATTTGAAATCCCAGAAATTTCAGTCACCAGCATTTGTGGACTACCAGTAGTCGGACTGCCTGCATACCTTTCGGGTATGCAGGCGTAAACGTTTGTATGCTCAAATATTCACAGTAAGAAGAATTAATAGGAAAACTGGTAGAAGTTCTCAAAATGACTGAGATAGTGGTTATAACACAGTTTGATGGTTAAATCTTACCAACTTTTTAACTTTAAATCTACATTTATACTCGTATTTATCTGACTAATTAAATGTTATAACTGCAATCGGTTTGAGCATGTTAAAGTGCGGTGTGCAGTGTGGTCTTAGGGTCATACTGGGGATGCTAGCTCTATATCAGAGGAAGATGTATAATATATATAAGGAACGCGGGGTAGGGAAAGTGGAGAAGGAGGATTAGGGGAGTGGACAGAGGAAAGGGGGGATTAGTTGAGACGAAAGAGGAGATGGGGAGTTGGGCCTCCAGAAATATCAATAATTTTGGAAAAATGCAAGTCAAGTTGCTGTTAGGCCGTGGTTTCGCACCCATTCTGTACTGTGGCATGAACGACTTGAAGAACTGACATAGCTCACCAAACGCTGCCCTCCTAGCCGAATCCGTCTATCTACTTATCTCTCAACGTTGTTCTTACCTAGTTGCAAAGTCTGTCCAAGGTACACGCTTTCTCCAATAACCTCGAGATGGATACCATGCCTGCTATCGGCTCTGGGTAAATATGTCTTCTAACCACACTTGGTTAAATTTAAACCAAAAGTGAACGAAGTTTGACTTTTGGTCATAGGTGTTGTATGTAATATATTAAAACATATTTTTTTTAATATATGCAATAAGTACGGGTCAAACATAAAACCTCAATTTCTTGAAGTCTTTTGAAAATTATAATACTGTTATTAGACAGAATTTATATATTACATTTAGTAGATAAACATGAATAAATTAGGTATGTGGAACTAAAGAGCTCCTCACTGCCTGCAATGTCAAATATCTATACTTTTTTTCTAGAGTGTGCCCGTCTTTGACGATCTCTCTGCCAAAAAATTGTTTCTGAACACACTCGACTGTGTTATCCATTTTAATGAATTATCGTTCGAAGTATCATCGGTCACATTGGTCACTGAGGTGTTTGGTAATTAATGGCCATTCATCTCAATTAAAATTTAATGGGTTTATTATTTTAGAAAAACTAATTTTATCTCTTTTACACGTTTTTCTTTTCCTTAATCTCCTAGTAATGTAGCAAACGATGTATTATATGCACTATAAAACTCTCTTATTCCACATTATTTCACGAAACAAACCAACAACAGTTTAATCAAGGACTCTGATCAGCTTGACCAGAGTAGATATTTGTACAGTACCGTAGAACTTTAGTCGGACCTGTGATATTTATTTAGCGTATCTTGGTCAAGAAATTGGCTCCGTATGGTTTGTAATTACATACATATATATTGGTTATTTAAAGGATAAACTCCCCTACACATTCAATGGGGATCGGTAAATAATGGTAAATATCAAATGTTTAACAATCTACAGTATTTGGTATTCATTAGCTCATAAAAAGAAATCGGCACAACGCGTTTGGTGGCCTACAGTAAACAGTTTTCACATAGAAAGTTTCAATCAAGCCAGCTATATTCCATTACATATGGTACGATCTTCATTTCAAAGAAAATTACATAGCACTACTTTTATCTACAGACACATATTCATATTTTATTTAAAATGGCTCCACTCGATCAAGAGAAATATATAATATCACCGATAATACTTCTATGAATCTATGTAACAAGGTCTCAGAACAAATAAAATAAATTAATATATACATATGTAGGTATCTAAGCTGCGACTACACTATCGCCGCAAAATAGATGACCTCAAACTGCAGCACAAATTTCTCAAAAGCTAAATAAATTGTAGACAATTACTCGCGAACATCAAAATCACGTTATGGGATCGAAACAGCTAAACGGATTTATCTTCTGATTTTAAATTGATGAAAATTTAAAGGTACAGTATAAAACGAATAATGAAAACAAAGTATAAATAATCACACGCAAATAAATATAAGTAGTATTATGACAAGTTTCTATTAAACAAGCAAATAAAAAATCCTGATATTTGTTCAATCCCAAACTGCCAGGACTTTTGCTATCAAGACCGAAGTCAGAGGAAGTCTTCTCATATGTACAACAAAAGGTTAGTCAATGAAAACATATAACAGTGATAACACCTCAATTCACTTGACACCAAACTTCGCATGTAAACGTAGCATAAAAAATATACAAAAAAAAAGACTTCGGGATTTTTTCGTATTTATACGTTTTGTATTTTGTATGCAAAATTAAAAAAAATAAAATCTCTCTCATTAAACTGTTTGCATCTGGCATGCAATTGCATTGCATTTAGAAAAGAGAAATGAAAAGTGTTTTTCTGTCCGCCAAAATGAATGAATGTAACTAAGAAATTCGATACATTCTGAAATTTAAAAATAACAACTTGAAAAAAATTGTGACGTTTATGGACTTAATACAGTAGCACAAAATCGGTTCTAGCGTTTTCAGTCTGGGAAATTAGATATCAAATATGCAGCTCGCTCTGATGACCATCATATGGATAAGGTCGATGCCATTTTTGAAAAAGTGGAGCTAGATCGGCATATACCAATAGTTACGACATAGGCGAGCAACTGAGGTCTGACCACAAAACAGCTTTGATCATTTTTAAAAAGTCTGGCTATACAAAGTGACTCGATATTTGTGTGCTACACGAACTCACTAAAAGAAACCAATTATTCGTCTACTTATTTGTCATTATCTATATATATATTTAATATTATAGAAGCCGAAACATTTTTGAAAGTATTGGATCACCGGTCAAAATGTAATCAAGCACACAGGCTATAGCGAATCTCGGATTAACACACAATAAGGTGATGCCCTTCTAACCCCACCATACAGGTGGTGTTAGAAGGGCATCGTTCATAACGAGCTTTTACTACCAGGCAAAACCTTCGATTCGGATCTCTACTGCCAACAACAAGTTAGACTCAAACAGGAAATTTAAAATAGTGGTCAAAACCACTCCTGTTGATCAGGAGTGGTTTTTCATCATGATAACGCCAGACCACACACGTCTTTGGACACTTTGCAAGCATTGAGAGAGATTAGTTGGGAAGAGTAAGTGCATGCACTATAGACTCCTGCACCTTCAGATTTTCACCTGTTCCGGTAAAACTCCGAATATTTCTATAGCGACGGGATTATGTCACTACTTACAAGATGGCAACAAGATTTCCAAGAAATAGGCACACATATGTAATAATTAATCGTGATAAAACTTTGACACAATGTCTTGAATTTGTATATAAAATATAGGATTTTTTTCCCTGGCCTAAACATACGCTCTACACATACATGTGCATTCTAAAATCTTCTAGTATAATCATATTTTGTGATTAGCTAGCGTGGTTAGCCTAAGTAAAACTGAGCTAAATCCCAAAGCTAGGCTGGTCACACACAACTATCATGGCAGATCCATTATGAAGGATTAGCTGGAGATGCGTCACGGCAGCCTCTTTATGGGCTGACACAGGCAGGTATTTACCGAACATAGATGTTTCGAAAAGTATCCCTCCAGAAGCTATTGCTTCTGCAGTGTAGAGTGCAGGGGATACTGCACTCGACATACTAGTTTATAAGCATTGGAGCCAAGATGATTCACAGAAGAAATAATTGTTGTTTTCCTTGGTGTTCTTGCATGATACCCATGGCTTCTAAAAACTCTCTAAACAGTTTTTGGATGTACATTCTTTTTAATATCAAACATTTGAATTTTTTTTTTTGGTAGCTCACGAATGTCACTTAGAAATAGTATTTTTATGGAGCATTTGCTGTTTCATGAACCACTTACGGCTTAACAAATTGGGCCCCCCCCTCAGGCCGTCATTCCACCGGGGTTTTCGGTGGAACGGTGTGTCGGAATCGAACCGACTAAAACCACACGGTGTGCCATACTGCGCTTAAAATAGGAGGAATCCGGGAACAGCTTTATTAAGACATCCGGACCCCTCCTAGCACCTGCACTATGCGGGCACCACCTACGGGTAACCTATCAATAAGGCGACGTCCAGACACACGCAGACGTCACCCCCTCGCGGCTGGCCAAACGGCGGATGGAGGGGAAAACCCATCCCGACCACCCGCGGCCACACTCAGGGCGGCATGAGGCGCTGGTAGGCGCGCCTCCGCCGCCCGGTTCGCCGGCGGCGAATTAGGTCCGAGTAGAGGTCATCCTCCCGGGCCCGCTCCGCCGCCTCCTTCTGCGAGATGACCTCCTCGCAGAAGGTTGCGACCGCGGTAAAACTTCTGTCGCTACCGACCATGGAGCGTATGATGGCCGGTAGCGGCAACGAGCCATCGTGGCCCGGCGGGCGGCCTCACGCCACTCGCGTACCTCATCGGGCGGGGGTCGACTGCCACTACCCGCCCGGAACTCAGCCGTCCGCCGATAAACTTCGGCGAGCACTTCCGCCTCCAAATCCCACGGGGGAGTTGCGCCCAACGCGCATGCCGCCTCCGTTGATATGGTACGGTATCCGCGTATGGCTCTAACTGCCATAACCCTCTGGGGACGCCAGAGGCGCGCCCTATTTTGGATGGTCAGAGCCTCCGCCCACACCGGCGCACCATACAGTGCCATTGACCGGACAATCCCCGTGTATAGCCGCCTTGTTGCTACACTGGGTTCACCCAAGTTGGGTAAAAGTCGCCCAAGGGCGGACGCAGTGCCGACCAGCTTCGGTGCAAGCTGTTGGAAGTGCTCGTCGAAGCACCACCTACCGTCAATTATCAGGCCCAGATATTTTATATGGGCCCGAATCGGTACGAGGACCGAGTTGACCACAATTGAGGAACCTGGGGGTGGACCACGACGGGGCCCATGGAATAAAAGGGCCTCCGTCTTGTCCAGAGCCACCCGCAAACCCAGCGCCTCGATGCGGCTGACTACCAGAGATACTCCCCTGGTAGCCAAGCGCGACGCCTCTTGATAGTTCGCCCCCCGGGCTGTGACCAATGTGTCATCAGCGTAACAGATTACGCCCAGCCCGGGGAGAAAGGTACCTCGAAGGGCCCAGTCGTACCCCATGTTCCACAGGAGTGGTCCAAGAACAGACCCATGTGGAACACCGCACGACATAGGCCGACGTCTCAAGTTTCCGTCTCGGTCCTCGTACATGACGGTACGCTCCCTTAAATAATCTGCCACCAGCCGCCTCAGGTACTGTGGCACCCCATGATAATGGAGCGCTTCCCTGATGCAGCTGAATGGCAGACTATTGAATGCGTTGGTGATGTACAGCGACACCGCCAACAGCACGCCGCCACAGCTGACTACCTCCTCGGTCACGGCTCTCAGGCGCATAATAGCACCGATAGTCGAACGCCCCGCTCGGAATCCAAATTGGGCGTCCGACAAATCGGGGCCAACCTCGCTCAGGTGCCGGACGACGCGGGCAGAGAGGACCCTCTCAAACAGTTTACCCGCCTCGTCCAGCAACACGATGGGCCTGTATGCCGAGACCGAGTCAGCAGGAAGTCCCGACTTCTTTAGAAGGACCAGCTTCCCGCTCTTCCAACACTTAGGGAAGCGTCCAGACGCCAGGCTGGCATCAAACACCTCCCTGAGGCGGTCCGACATGTGGTTGAGAGCCAGGGCCAAAACACGGGCGGCGATCCCGTCGGGCCCTGGGGCGGTATTCTTGGAACGAATCCGTAGAACAGCCGCCCCTATTTCTGCCTCCGTGGTGGGTGGATCAGCCTCCTCCTCGACCTCCCCGTCGTCTGCGGCCAAAGGGGCCATTGACGGGGGTGTGTGCTCCACCCGTTGTGGGAAAAGGCCCTCAACCACTTCCTGCAGGAAGCTTCGCTGAAGAGTCTCAGTAAGGGGGGGGGGGCCAGCGCGCGGAACTTTTGCTGCACCGCACGGTAAGGGCTACCCCAGGGGTCACGATCGAGACCCTCCAGCATCTCCTTTCTCTTCATTTCCTTGGCACGGCTGATGGCCAGCTTCAGAGTTTTCCGCGCCACTCGGTACTCCTCATGAAGCCGGTCCTCTACCCCCTCTTCGCGATGCCGCCGACGACTGCGGGTGTAAGACCTCCGGGCACGAATGCAGGCCGCGCGGAGGTCCGCCAACTCCTGGGACCACCATTAGACCTCCTTCCTTGGAGGCCGACGACCTCGAACGCGGGGCATGGCCGCGTCACAGATCTGCGTAATCTCATCGCAAAAGCGGCCTGCCCCCATGTCTACCTCCTCGGTCGGAGCCGGCGGAGACAGCCAAGAGTAAATGATGGCTGCCTCCTCCAGTAGGTCCCTGTCTAACTTCCAGAATGCCCACCGCGGAAAGCGGGATGAACGCCGTGCCGTGTGACCCCTTCTGGGGTCCTGGGTCCGGGAGAGCTCAAATCGGATATAGAGATGATCCGAGAGCGTCTCAACCTCTTCCAGGACACACCAGTTCCTTACTCGTGCGGCGAGAGCAGGGGTAGCGAACGAGAGGTCTACTATCGACCCCCCCTGCTGCCGAATGCACGTATTGGTGGAGCCTCTGTTTAGGAGACAGAGGCCCACCGATGTCGCCCACTCCTCAACTGCGTCACCCCGTGCGTCCGTCCTGGGGGAACCCCACACAACAGACTTAGCGTTAAAGTCCCCCAGCACTAGGACGTACCCAGACGCTAGTCGCCGCATCGAGGTTTCTAGATTGTTAAGGAAAACCTCGAAGTCGTTCAGACTCCGGTTGGGGGAGAAATAGACACCATATATGGTGATCCCCCCTCATTCGACGGCAACATATCCGGTACCCTTGTCTCTTAGCGACAAAGGCGGGGAATGAGCCGCCGTGGAACCGACGACTGCCACGGAGCCGTCCCGGTCACCCAGCCAGTTTGGACGGGGAGGAACGTAGTAAGGCTCCGCAGCTACGGCAACATTGATCGACCAATCTGCCATGGTTTGCAAGAGGAGGTCTTGTGCCCCGGCACAGTGGTTTAAGTTCGTCTGGACAAGGAGGCAGGAGACTTGGTCCATTATTGAACCGTCTCTACAGCCTCCTCCATGGGTGACGGTGTCGACACAGTATTGACATCGGAGGCAGCCTGGGTCGATTGGCTGACCGCCGATGCTTGCGGGGAAGTTCGGGAACGGTTGCAGCTACCTTGCCCCATCTAATGATTGGCGGGCATGTTACCGGCCGCACACGATGGGCAGTGAGGGAAGGCAGAACACCCCGCTGCTTTGTGCCCCGGTCGACCGCAGCGGAAACAGAGTCCGCTACAGTCAAAGCAACTTGAGCACTTAACACGGGTGTGCCCCGTCTCTAGGCATTTAAAACACCTCATCGGTCTCGCCGCCAGGATTGTGACTTTGGCGTTCACGAAACCGATGAGGACCTTGCCAGCGTCGCCTAAAATATTAGCCGACGCTACGGGACAACTGGCCCACACCGCGCCAAGTCCACCTGGACCGGGGCGGATGGTGCCGACTCTAATATTGTGCGAGTTGCACCCCGTTTTCTCTTGGATAGCAACCCGGACATCATTTTCCATACAGGAGTCGTCAAGGCCCGAAATGCGTACCTCCGCGCACTTGGTGGGCCTGGCAACCTTGACACCATCTGTTGCAGATAACACTCCCCGCAGCTTGTCAGCAAAGGTGTCAGCATTCTTTGCGCCTTCAGCCCCGGGGAACTCAAGAATTCGAGCGCCGGTCTGAGCGAGGCACAATCTGACACCTCTGACTTAAATACTGCCGCGTAGGACAGCCCGGTCTTTTCCGCTTCCGGTGACACGGTGACTACCATAGCTGCTGTTTTGGGCGCTGCGAGTTTCCGTGGCTTCTTGGTGGCAGTCATTGCCACCGATGTTGACTGAAGCGCAGAGGCTGAACTTTTAGTGGCACCTTTGCTTCTTTTACGGGGCCTCTTTTTACTTCCCGAAGCTCGCTGCCACCCATCGTTAGGGGGGGCAGATGTGGCGGGACCTGACACAGCTTTAGCACCAGCGGGAGCTTGAGATACGCTCGAGCCTTTGGTTGCGGTTGGAGGGAGATCAGGAAACTCCGAAGCCTTTGTCCTCGGGGTCTGTACTGAGTGCCCTGTCTTCTTTGCGGATGCAGGCAGGTGGGTAGATGTCACAGTTGCATACGAGACCCCGACGCAACCTCTCGAAGCCGCAGCTTTACCCTTCGCTGCAGCGAGTGGTGGACGAACTGTAAGCGACTGTGTAAGCTGTCCATAGCCGAAGACACAGCAGAAGAGGAGTCTTTGAGGGCCTTCACAAAAACGCCCTTTAGGTTAGTGGACTTGGTGGCCACCTTCTGAATGATGGCCACAGCCGCACTCGTCCTCTCCTTCAAAGACCCCGGTGTTTGAGGACCGGGGTCCCCTTCCACTGGCGATCGGATCTTGAGAAGGAGATCCGCAATCTCCTCCTCTGCCACCATTTCACCTTCCACTCTAGTCCGAGCGTAAGCTCCCGCCCTGGAAAATGCGGAGCTTGATTTCGCGGCGGTTAGTGTGCGAGACCTTCCTCGTTGACTGCTAGCCACTTTCGGTGGCAGCATTTCCTGGGACGAATTGCCATCCTCGTCCCTGGAGCGGCCTCGCTTTCGACTTTCGCTGTCGCGGATCTCCAGCTCCATCGCCTCTTGTTTGTCCGCAGTCGGACACCCAGATTTTCCGTCTGATGAGATGACGGTCGGACGGACTTCTGGGATGTCCACTGAACAAGTGGACTCACACGAGACTTCGTCATCGGCTGACGAAGCCTCTACCACTAGCCTCTTGTTCCTTCTCCTTCTTTGCTGCGATTCCTTCTTTCTTTCTTCGGTTTCTTTTAATTTATTGAAATGCTTCATAATAAGACCCACGAGTGGGGGAGAAATAAAGGTCGACCCGGGCAGAGATCCCCCAGTACCCGGGCAAGCGTAGATTTGTACCCAACCGAGGGGTCCGCAGGTACCTCGGCTGGGAGTGCGCTTGCGACTGACCTACCCATCAGCCATGCATCCCCTGGCCACGCACCAGAGCACAAGATTTGGGGTAATTGTTTATAGAGGTTATCTTCCTCACAGTCCGGGCGGCTAAGCCAAGACCCTCGCCCCCGATTGGAGCCGTGACTACGACACTCCTTTCGGGACTACGATATGTCGACGGCAGCGGAGAGACCAGGTCTCCGTTGCACGCTCGGTGGCAGTGTGAGTACACGCCGAGCCCGTCTTCGTTACTCCGCTGTTAACAGCGGTGCAGCTCTTTATGACCCTTGGGAGGATCCCACAGGGTATCCTGCTTAGTCTGGAGTCTCCCCCTGGGCCAATCCGGCATGAGTGGCTCTACCGGCACAGCCCCAGGGATCATTGACCCACGCAAGCTGATGGCTACAAAGTATCCGTTGAGGCCCCTCTTAGCTCTTCGGACCATTGCCTGATTAGGAGTATAGTGATACTCGTTCACTCGCTGCGGCTGCGAGTTATAGGCAGTCGCCGCGTTTGGCACTATAGGTCAGCAGACTGGGATAGAATGCGAACATTCTTTGGTAGGATGCCATGCCATGGAGGCAGGTTTGCTTCTCGCCGGATGATCCCAATGTCGTTGCCGACTCTGTCGCGGATGTTGTGCTTCAGGGTATGGAACTTTTCATTCCATTCTCCCTGATTCCCACAGGTGGCAAGTCCCAGTCCTGGTTTGGTCGAACCTGCAAAGCGGCGTCCCGCCGAAAGGAGGAATGTTACCAAGCATGGGCTAATGCAGCGACAGCACGGAATGTAAAGACCAGCACATTAAAGAAGCAATTTAACTTTGCCTCCAGGTCCCTCAAAAGAGTAATTGCTTGGGCGAAGTCGGCTCACATCGGCAGAATTGGCGAGAGACTAGTGGAGTCTCCCTTCCGGAACTCGTGCATTCGGGTCTCTTGCCAAAGCTGTCCAGGGGAACTTTTGTAAGCCATCCCTTCCACCTCTGCACATAGGAGATAATTCGTTGGCCCACGACGCTAAAGAAAAAGCCGATCTTCTGGACAAACTCTTTGCGTCCAACTCGACCCTGGACGACGGGGGAAACGCACCGCTGACCATACCGCAGTGCGAGAGCCGCATGCCAGAAGTCCGGTTTACACAAAGGGCAGTGCGTAAAGCGCTTCTTTCCCTCGACGTTCTTAAGTCGTGTGGGCCCGATAGAATCTCTCCTATCGTGCTGAAGACGTGTGCTCCAGAGTTGGCACCGGTTTTAACGTGCCTTAATCAATATCAATGACATGCTGCAGATTAGCAGCATCCATTGCTATGCAGACGATAGCACGAGTGATGCCCTTTACACCGGCCGCGCTAACATTTCTCGGGTAAACGTCATCGAAAGCCGATCCAAACTTGTGTCTGAAATGAAACTTCTTTATCAAAAGTTTCAGATTGGGATCGACTTAACCTAGTCCAGTTTAACCCCACGAAGACACAGATTTGCGCGTTCACCGCTAAAAAGATGCCATTGGTCGTATCACCTCAATTTGAGAGCACTTCCCTAACTGCATCAGCCAGTATCGGAATCCTTGGCGTCGATATATCAAGCGAAGTCCAGTTTCGCGGTCACTTAGAGAGTAAGGCCATATTAGCCTCGAAGAAGCTTGGTGTGCTAAACAGATCGAGACAGTATTTTACTCCGGCCCACCGCCTGCAACTTTATAAGGTGCAGGTTCGGCCGCACATGGAATACTGTTCTCATCTCTATGCAGGTGCACCCCAGTACCAATTTCTCCCTCTTGACCGCATTCAACGGAGAGCGACTCGCATCATCGACTGCCAAGATATTTCTGATCGACTTGACACCTTGGCGTTGCGTAGAGATGTAGCTTCACTCTACATCCTCTATCGCTTGTATCATGGGGAGTGTTCAGAGGAATTGTTCGGACTTATACCGGCTGCTAGTTTCCGCCATCATCCTGGACGATTGGCACTCCACCACTGTGCGCTTCTCCAGAAGCTTTTTGCCTCGCACAACCAGTTTATGGAACAAATTGTCACCTGCCGTATTTCCGAACCGATACGACCTTCAAACCTTCAAGAAAAGAGCGTACTCCTACCTAAAAGGCCGGCAACGCACTTGTGACTCTTGAGTTGCAGGTGTCCATGGGCGGCGGTAGTCTTTTACCATCAGGTGACCCGTCTGCTCGTTTGCCCCTATCGCATGAAAAAAAAAACATCCGTATACTGCTATTTATTTAATCTTACATATAAAATTATCACTAAAGACTGACGATAGTCATCAATCCCGTTGTTGTGTTTTACTAGAAAATACATTCAGAAACGTTTAACGAAAAATACGTTTATCCAAAAAAAAAAAACGAACAAAACAATTCATACACTGGTACTGAAACATATACATGTGTAGTAGATTTAATTTAATTAATTTACTGCCTCAATGCCATATAAAAGTACAGGGTTTAATTCCTAGATCCCACACAAGGATTTCCTGTGCCGTGGGATCTAGTCTCTTTCATTCCAATATCTTAACGAGGCATTAACAAAATAATTAACTAAAGAGGAAAAGCCACAAACAAATGAGAGATCAAACATAACATCATCAACAACACATCCAAGAGGTCAGTAATGCAAAAATGTAGGTATCTACTAATATTAGAAAAGTTATACAAATACAATACGACAGGTAATATTATTTTTAAGAAATACAATGTTACCCACATCACGTCGTCGCCGACTCGAACAATAAAGTGGACATACTTTGAAGGACAGGAATATTGACTTATCTGTAAGTTAAAAAGAAAATACATAGAAGATAAAAAATAATAATAATAAAAACTAATTATGTGCACTAGTCTCAGGGTTATCAGTCATAAAAATATGATATAAGCCGTTTTCAAAAAAAAACGTTTGTTATCACAGGCATAAATATAATGTTGGACAGTCAGTAAGTAACAAATATCAGAGAGATAAGAATTTAAACAGGCTTTAAACACAACTTTAATTTTCTACACATTTTAAACACAGTGGGCCCATTCCCACCTTCCGTAAATTTTATGTATATTAATCATAATTAAATTATATATTTTTATGCGCAAAAAAACTAATTATTTATCTTTACTGGTGATTTTATCGGTTGACAGTTTTATCTATATTTTCGTTTTTTTATTGCATTTTCTAAATTTCATGGACACACCTTAATTTAACTAAAATTAACTTTCGATTGTAAGTGTGTTCACCTCAAATATTTACCTTTCCAGAGAAAAAGGGTTTCCTTTACTGTAATGTTTAGAAGTAAGACGTATATAAAAAATTGCAAGTACATTTTGTTAATACACGAATACACTCGGCTACAGTCACCTTTCACTGCGCAGTAAACACAAGTTTTCAAGAAAAATCTTTATATTAACTAACTTAAACCGGTCGCTTACGTACTTCGACGGCTGCAAATGTAAGCATTTGGGTGTATAGATTTTCTAACAATTCGATAATCGATTTTTCAATTTATCAAATTTAAACTGTTTTGTAAAGTCATTTTTTGTTTTAACCCAAGAAGGGTATTCTCTCTATTTCTTTCATTTAATTGGGTCTTTGTTACATGTGAATATGTTTAAAAATAATGTTACAAATGTAATATATTTCGTATTAACATACTATTCCTAGGTAATATATACAATTCCGAGTCCAGTTATAAATATGTATAAAACGTGTGAATGATTCTTTAATATATACATTTATTAAGAAATCAGTGTATTTCCTAGGTAGTGTATGCAATTCATAAGTGGTACTAGGAAGTGTACAAAATTAACAGTGTACCTACAATGAAATTATTGTAACATAGTACATTAAAACTATAATCGTTTAAGAGATAAATAGCACCTACAAACGAACAACAAACAAAACGAACTGGGCATCCCGAAAAAATAGCATTTGGTGATTTGTTTTATACTCATGTAGCAAGTCCTTGGGCCTAAAATGAAATATTTTTCTCATTTTCTTGTAAAGCTACTTTCTATTCTATGTAATTACTTTATGTAAGTAGTACTGCGAGTGTTTCTAGATATCTCCACCTCGGTCCTTGTTTCATAACTTAGGTCAAAGAAAAATCCCTGATGTCAATCAAATTGTGCGAGGCCAGGTTCGATTCTTGAAAGATTAAAGGCGTTTATATTAAAAATATTTTTCCGTCGTCTTAGAGTCACCCAAACACTTGGCGCAGCAGCTCAAGATCTAAAAAGATTCTCTTAAAAAAGAAAAAATAATAACGTAACTTGTCGACTATGAAGGAAATATTTTTTTTCTGTATAGTTAACACTACAAATAGTCGATTGTCAATTTAATATAGGTAGTTTTTTTAAGAGAATATTACTTAAAAAAGTTGTAAAACATCCATTAAGATAGCCTATTTATAAAGAGCCTATTTTTGGTTTTAAAATTTTCGGGATTTTAGTAAATATCAGGTACCTCGCTCGATGCAATTCAATCGGTTATTTTAGCGCTTTCTAATATTGTAGTGAATAAGATCTTTACTTTTTTACACATTTTGTATTTTAAAAACTGTATTTTCAATAATATTACATAAACAAATAGACATGTGGTGGAAATAGAAACACCACAAAAACTTTCATACATATGAAGTAGACGTAAACTTTCTAAAACAAAACTTTTACAGAAGCCGCTACCAAGTGAAAACCAACAATGTACATATGTTATGATTTATGAAACAGCAGCAACCACAGAAAGAATAGATAGTCATCGTAGTCAGTGGTTCTTTAGTGCTCTATTGTCATGGATTATCTAGATAGAGAAATTTCGTTAATGCTGCATCAATACAGACGGCATCGTCGGATCTCTCTCTGGAAGTTTTCCTATTCAGTAATAGTTTTCCACTTTTTCCACGATCGTCTAGACATGGAATATTATAAAATGTTTTAAGGACATTATATTGCAAGCCTCCAGATCGGCAGCACACTAGTTAAGTTGTCTTTTATTTTACTAAAAAAAACCCTTTGTCCAAACTGGAAGTTTAACTGGCGCAGCCGGTAGGATCGTGTTGTTAAAGCTGTGCGCATCTCGTAATAATTCGGGTATCCAACTTTACTCGAAATACGTGAAACCGCGCGCGACGCCAGACGCGATCCTCGAACCAAAGAAATATTGTTGAACAATCACCAGGACATCGAGTATGGGAGTACCGGTCGGTTGGTAAGTAAAACTTCTTACCTTCCTTGCCATATTATTTCTCCCGTATTTTTCATGATAAAGGGTGTTATTTTATTAAATTGTAGTTATTCTGAGATTGGACATTTCTCATTTTAACATAATCTGGTTATGGTATAAAACTTTACCTAGGCCCAGGATATTTTTCTTACGATATAATATTATTTTTACCCGACTGTGAAAAAATAAAGGAGGGTTGTGTTTTTTTTTATTGTTAACTTTTCTTAATACTTTTATTAACTTTAGTGTATAGATTTTCAAACTTTATTGAAGTGCGTTTTAATTGTGTGTGTGATTTTATTATATTGTACCATTTTTTCTTACCAATTTTGATAGAAAACTTTAGTTTCTCGTAATAATAAAATAAGATAATATTACCTTACCGAAATGCCGCTAGATCAGTTACCGAGCCTAGTGCCTTTACCTGCTGAGGCAGCGGTACCCATACCAAAAGAAATGTTAAGATTAATACCTCTTTATGGGGGTAATAAAAGACATTTAGGGTTATTTATTAGAAAATGTGAGTATGTTATAAAGAAATTTAGAGGTCATGAGGAACAAAATGTATACCTTTTGCATGCAATTACCAGTCGACTCATTGACAACGCCGCGGCCTTATTGTCGGAACGCGAAGACGTGTCGACTTGGACGGCATTAAGAGAGTTATTAGAACAACATTTCGGTGACCCTCGTAGCGAGGAATGTATTAACCTAGAGTTAGAGTCCTGTAAAATTAAATCCGGTGAAAGTTATTTAGATTTTTGTAATAGGATTCAAGGCATCCGCTCATTACTCCTTTCCAAAGTTAATTTGCTATCTGATTCAAATATTAAATGCGCTAAAACTGCAATATATAATAATACAGCATTGAATGTATTCCTGTATAACCTAAATGAAAATATGGTTCGTATAGTGAGATTAAAGTCACCCTCTACCCTGGAACAAGCTCTGTCAATTGTTTTGGAGGAAGTCAACTTCCAGGAACAGTATACATTACGAAACCGAATGGCCCATAGTCAGATTACACCGAAACAAACGCTTGCAATAAATCCTGGTCAGTCCAGCTTTAAATTCGTTCAGACGACTCCACCGAGTCAAACTATGGGATATAGACCCCCTTTACAACATTTTATTCCACAACAAAAAATTAATTTCGGTATCCCGCCTAATAGATTCCAATCAGCTCAACAACAAGGCGGCATAAGACCACAGTTTGGCTACCGTCCTCCACAATTTGGTTACCGTCCCCCGCAATTTGGTTACCGTCCCCCGCAATTTGGTTTTCGCCCTCAAGTACAAACTCAACAACAATTTGGATACAGACCTTAATTGCCACAATTAGGATATAAGCCTCCGCAAAATATGGGGATGAGACCCCAACAGTTTGGTTATAAACCACCCCAAGTGCAAAATCCCCTATTCCAGGATACTGACGTTTCAATGAGAACAGCATATACGAAACCACAGCGCCAACAAGACTTCCGGTTGAACGAAATCTCTGTAGATGGTAGTTATTATGACTCTCCCTACAACGAAAATGCTAACTATGACTTGGACGACGAGTACAATGACGATTATCAGCCTTACCCAGACGACTGTTATAACGTTGACGCAGAAAATAATGACGCACCTGAAACTGATAACGAAAATTTTCCCGTAGATGCCTCCCACAAAGAGGAGAAAATATAGTAGTAAACTGTGACCCTAATCTCAGATTGCCATATGTCTATATACCAGAGATCGATTCAAAATTAATGATTGATACCGGTAGTACCCGATCGTTTTTAAGCCCTCGCATCGCTTACTATTATTTCCCTGAATATATCACACACGAACCGTTTCAGGTAGTAAGTACCCATGCCACCATTCATCATGACGAAACTATTGAAATCCCTCTATTACCGACTTTCAATTCTCTCGATTTTCACAAATTTCATTTATATGAGGTAGACGAGCGATATGAAGGACTCATTGGTAATGATTTACTGAAAAGAATTGGCCCGATAATTGACCTTAAGGACTTAGTACTAAGAACAACAACAACTTCTATACCAATTATTAATAATTTAGATTATACTATTAAAATACCCCCACGTTGCGAACAACGTGTCAAAATCCCCACAGATTTATATACGGGCGAGGCACTGGTTGAATTGAAGCTATTTACTCCTGAATTACGAATGCCTTCCGCGTTAGTAAACTACATCAACGGGTACGCCCTTACAGTAATTCAGAACACTTCAGAAACTCCGATGAGTATCCACATAGACAGACCCTTCACTGTAACGAAATTCGATGCAACAGAATGCAACCTAAATTTTAGCGATAATCATTTACCAGTAGGAACAGATACATTATTAGAGCAAAATTTAAAGCAAAAACTTAGAGCAGACCATATGAATAAAGAGGAACGGGACCGAATATACAGTCTTTGTAATGAATATAAAGATATATTTTATTGCGACCAAATCCCATTAAGTTTTACAAATCAAGTGAAACACAATATTCGCACTAAAAACGAGGAACCGATTTATGTTAGACCGTACCGACAAGCCCCTGCTGAAGTAAATGAAATTAACAGACAGATTGAAAAATTGCTTAATGACAACGTAATTACAGAATCACATTCCCCCTGGAACGCACCAGTCCATTTGGTCCCTAAGAAGGCCGATGCGTCAGGACAAGTTAAATGGCGTATGGTGATTGACTACAGACGACTAAATGACATAACTATAGGCGATCGATACCCACTACCAAATATCACTGATTTATTTGACAAATTGGGAAAGAGCCTTTACTTTAGTACTATAGATTTGGCAAGCGGTTACCATCAAATAGAGGTAGAAGAACACGATAGACAAAAAACTGCGTTTAGTACACAAAATGGACATTATGAATTCCTAAGAATGCCGTTTGGGCTAAAAACCGCTCCAGCGACATTTCAAAGAACTATGGACAATATACTTAAAGGACTACAGGGATTGCATTGTATGGTCTACTTAGATGACGTAATCATATTCTCATCTAGCCTAGAAGAACATATACAGAAATTAAGAAACGTTTTTAACAGATTGAGAGCTACAAATTTAAAGGTACAATTAGAAAAATCAGAATTTTTGAGGAAAGAAGTTATTTACCTTGGTCATACAATTACTAAAGATGGTCTTAAACCTAATAATGACAAAATACATGCCGTTATAAACTACCCGTTACCCAAGACGACTACTGAAATTAAATCTTTTCTTGGACTTATCGGCTACTATAGACGTTTTATAAAAGACTTTGCACACATAACCAAACCATTGACCTCTTGCTTAAAGAAACGCAATAAAGTAGTATTAGATAAAAATTACATTGATGCTTTTGACAGATGTAAAGAATTACTAACAAACGCCCCTCTATTACAATATCCCGATTTTGATAAAACGTTTGTGCTTACCACAGACGCGTCCCAGATTGCAATAGGTGCCGTATTATCGCAGGGACCAATAGGGTCTGATAAACCGGTCGCGTATGCTAGTCGTACCTTGAGTGATACAGAAGCTCGGTACAGTACTATTGAACGCGAATGTCTTGCCATTTTCTGGGCTATTAAACACTTCTGCCTGTACCTATATTTAGAAAATTTATCATATATACCGACCACCAACCCTTGGCATGGCTTAATTCTCTTAAGGATACAAGTAGTAAACTAACTCGTTGGCGTTTACGGCTTCAGGATTATGATTACGATATAATATATAAGAAAGGAAAGCAAAATTCGAATGCTGACGCTTTGTCAAGGATTAAGGTTAACATTACCCACTCAGATGATGAAAACCAGTCAATAAAAGTAAACATAGATAATAGGGAACAAAGGTTTAGACATTCAGATGAAATAGTAGAGACCAAAGGACCCAAACGTAGGGACATACGTGACGACTCCTCAACGACTACTATATCAGATTCAAGTAAAACTATTTCAATTTCCGATTCTGAAACTATCTCTATCCCTAGTTCCGCCAAAGTATCTGACTATCCCATTAGAGCACCATCTGTGATGACTAGATCTGATACAATTCATTCTGCTATGGATGTAGAACAATCAGGTATTCCAATTTTAAATGAGGCCGTGGACACTAAGCCTAACCAAATTTTAGTATTCACGTGGTTAAGGAATGATATACAAGTTAGAGACATTTCACATGAAAAACAAAGGGTACTTGAAGTATTTTTACCTATCAATAACCCGGATTTAGTAAAGAAATTTTTATTAGAATACATCAAACCAAAAACGAAATACTTCATACACTTTGAGGATATAGTGCATCGTAGACTGTTTAGTAGCAAGGTCATAGAGTTGTTTAAGAAAGACACTGTACAATTATTCGAGTGTACAGAACGAGTAGTGTATGTCGGAGACGAAAAGGAACAAAAGGCAATAGTTATTAAACATCATCAGGGAAAGACTTGTCACAGAGGTATAAAGGAAACGTTAGCAAGTATACGCAGGAATTACTTTTGGCATAACATGCAGGAGACTATCTCAGCTATTATTAATGTTTGTGAGTTGTGTAATAAAATGAAGTATGACAGAAAACCTATTAAACCGTTTCTACAGTTAACCCAAACTCAGGAAGCTCCATTTCAGGAAATATTCATAGACCTTTTTCAGATCGAAGGTAATTATTACCTTACTCTTATAGACGCATTCAGTAAATTAGGACAAGCCATTCCAATAACTAATAGATCAACATCTGAAGTAGTACGCGCCCTTATGAAATATTTTTCATTCTACGGCGTTCCAAAAAAAAATAGCTCTGATCCCGGAAGTGAGTTTAACAATGAATTAATGAGAGAGTTTTTAAGTTTACACAAGGTTGGGCTCCATATAGGGACACCTAATAACCCTTGTTCGATGGGTTTAATCGAACGTTTACATTCGACAATTAGTGAAATTTACCGTTGCGCTAAATATGAACAGAAATGCACTGATGCCGCATCTGTAATGATGTACTCGATTATGGCATACAACCATTCGATACACTCAGTAACGGGATTAACCCCATTCGAAACAGTATTTGGCCTTACTCGTTCCGAAAACCCTTTTAGTATTGACTTTGAAAAACAATATACGCAACAACTTGTAAAAGACCACGCGAAGCGTACAAAATTTTTATATAAATATTTAACGGAAAAAATTATAGAGACTAAAGACAGGATTAGGCAAAAGAGAGATGGTGAAGGTGAAATAGATCTTCCAGAAGGAAAAATTGTATATGCAAAAGATGTTAATAAAAGAAAAAGCAAGGATAAGCCGCGATATATTAAAGCAAAAGTTATAGGTAAAACAACTAAAAATGTAACACCAATACAGATTGGTGAGAGAAAAACTAAAATCCCTGTTAAAAATATAAAACGCCCCCCGCAGTTGGTGCACATTGATGATAGGGATGCCGGCGCTGGCTCTTCATCTGCAGTACCTTGAGGGAAACCCGGGCATACTTCCTGTTAAAGAAGGTCAAGCTTATCTGCAAACGGACCAATGGACTGTTATTAAGGTTTTAAATTTAGAAAGTATAAATGTTGATCTAAATTTTGTGATTTCTAAGAATGAAGAGTTTAGTAACCTAGTAAGGAAAAATGATACATATCCCTTACTTCCTTAATATTGTAGCACATATTGAATATTTACGAGAAATTACAATACAGAAATACAGGCAATTAGTCCCACAACAACGTTTTAAAAGAGGTTTAATTAATCCATTGGGTTCTCTTATTAAAATTATCACGGGAAACCTGGATCATAGCGATGCATTGCGGTACGATAAAATTACATCGGAACTTGGTCACAATCAAATATTATCAAAGATAAATTAACATTGGTCTCTCAAATATTAGATAGTTTTATTAACACTACTGAAGTTTTAAATCAGAATTCCATTATTCTATAAGAAAGATTAAAAGTAGTTGAACCCATGTATAATGAAGTAATGTCGAAAGTAGATCAGTGTACGTACACCACTTTTACTGTAAGCTTATTTAACATATTTGCGAGTAATTTCCGTACAATCTTTATAAAGCTAGGAGAGATAGAGACTGCACTTGCATTTAGTAAAATCTCTATACTACACCCAAGTATTGTTAACTCTACCGAATTGTTACAACATTTAAAATTAATATCCAATACTGCGAGTTTACTATATCCCGCAACGGAGGAAAACCCAGTAAAATTAGAAGAAACTATTATTGTCAAAGCTTATCTTAAGAATAACCAGATTATGTTCATATTAGAGATTCCACTCACAGATAATCACACTTATAACTACTATAAAATTTATTCGTTACCAATTTTTCGCGAATCAGATAATAAAACCATGTCCATTTTACCTAAATATCCCTACCTATTGGCAAGGGGAATGAAACATCTGTCGATCGTGAAACCATGTCGACCACTTGCCGCCGGAGACCAATTCCTGTGCGCTGAGCATAACCAAGCGCCTTATCCAGAGCCAACCTGTATAGAGCAGCTTTTGAAATTCGATGATAACCTTACATGCTGTAACCAACAACAGATTAGTATTGAAGACATAAGAATTCAGCGAATTACAACAACGAGTTGGATATTATTTACTAGACTGCAGACCGTTCTCACGAGCACCTGTAATAATGAAATCAATAAACATCCTGTCTTCGGAACTTACACCTTGACCCTGGAAGAGTCATGCGACATCGAGATACAGGGAGTCCAAATTCGCCATCATCAAATCCTGACAGAAACTGAAAATGTAGATCCCCTTCCAGCTATAAATTTACCGAAATTGTCTGCGAGTGCAACGCTACCGCCATCCAGTACACGCGTACTTAACATGCACGGTATTAATTTGGACGAAGTGAAATATATGTCTAGTGTATTAAAGCAAAACGAGTTCTCTAACAGTGATTTTAAAGGTCAAGACTCTAATATCAGTGTAGTTATAGTTTATTTTATATTTCTTATTGTTTTAGCATGTGTTCTTTTAATTTTGTCATATATTTTACGTAAAAGATTAAGAATGTTAATGTGTCTACGAAATCATCGGGGAGTAATTGAAAATGAACATCCCGATAATTTGGCTCTTAGGGAGGGAGGAGTTATGCATCCCCCTGTATCCTCTGTCTTAGATTAAGTAGCAACTTCGCTGGCTCAGCATTGCCAACGGATATGTCTCTTAGAATTAGATAACGAATTGTTTTGACGATCGTCTAGACATGGAATATTATAAAATGTTTTAAGGACATTATATTGCAAGCCTCCAAATCGGGAGCACACTAGTTAAGTTGTCTTTTATTTTACTAAAAAAACCCTTTGTCCAAACTGGAAGTTTAACTACCTTCAAGTTGTGTTAGCCTGGACTTAAACAATCAATATTAATATTATATGTTAAGCTACATTTGAATACATATGCTAAATAAGCGAATAATAAAAAAACATGTTGCCAAAACTACATTAGCATAGATTACGTAATCGAGACACTTAGCTCAAACAGAACATATAAAGAACAAGGAACATAATATTTTACATAATGAGTTACTTTATAGGCATTAACGCGGAAACATTGAATTTACTAAAGATGCACAAATGTCGCAAGTTTTCCGTATACTTATATACATTTAAACTTTGTCTCAACACATGAGCGTACATATTGTCGTGACCTAACGTTTAGCCCTAACTTCAATGCTTCACTTAACATAACATGTTCTAAGAATCTGATCGTATCGAGTTTTATAAAAATTATTTCATTTCATTTATTTTATAACAAAATATTTGTATTAAAATATAATCACGCATTTATCAAAATTAGGGAAAATTAATACTAACTGCATAGTTCCAATACTATGAAAGTAAAAAAATAATTGCAATATATGTAATTCTGTGTGAATTTTTAAATCAAAAGATAAGATTTCGAATATATGTCATGTCAATTTGAAGTTCACAAGATAATTACAATACAATTAAATTACAATTCGAAGTAAAAAAAAAAAAACATATCTGAAATATAATTCCAAAACAATTATTATAATGTATAGATAAATGTCAACCTATGTATATTACAATTTTGTCAATGTTATTCAGTGCTAAACTAACCTTTCTTAATAAATAATCTTTCTATTTATTTTTAAATATGTTCGCATTCTCAATATTCCTTTGTTCTGTAGGTATTTATGATGTCGCAGAATATTCAATTTCCTTAGGTCAAATCACCATTGTCGTGCTCAATGTCTTCGCAATCAGTGTCTTGCTAACGGTAGTCAAGGTGTTTGTAACTGTGTACACAAAGATTTCGACGTTCCTAGACGTCCCTATCCTACCTTCCCTGACTAACTGCAAACAGTTTGTGAAATCAACTATCATCCCATGCTATCTTATTCCGTTCGCAAAGAACACCATAATTTTTTTTCGGTGACTATTTGAATAGATCATACATAGTTTTTGTTGTTTCGTACAACCATTTACTCGTTGCGAGTATATTGGACCACACATTTTAAATATTCTTTATAGATAACTGGGACTTCCCGGCACCAGCCAGTTCAAGTTATAAGTATGCGTCCCTGACTTGCTCGAGGCATTGCTTATACTCCCCAATCCATCTGTATAAGCAATACTGAAATACGTAAATGGGACTAAATTGTAATCGGGAAAATGTGGGCGTTAATTACGCTACTTCCTAGCCCTTCAGGGATACAGGTGTGAGTGTATGTATGTATGTTTAAAGATTCATGTATTGCAAAACTATGTACCAAAACCTTTTTTTTTTATATATAAAATTTAACACTCGGTTTTAACTCAACAGTTGGTTCGTATCTGATATGTAATATTATATTCATACATACATAATGTAAAAAATAAATTTCAAACCGTTAGTACATATTTACCAGACTTTTATAGTGTTTATTATATGCGTTGTATGTAGGTATATGTATATAAGTTTGTATTTATTTATATATATGTATATAGGTATATATTAGTATATGATGTATGAAAGTAATATATGTATATAATTAGATCATATTTTATAATAATTAAACTGGTACCTCTCTCATATATTGCACCTACTACCATTTATTTTTGCCACACCCCAAGGTTGACTGGGAGAGAATGCCTGAGGCATTAAGTCCGCCTTTGTACAAAATGTGCTATAAGTCGAAATAAATAAATAAATAAATAAATAATGCCTATGTATCCGAAGTAGTAGACAGAAGCGTCTTTAAAGCCCATTTTTTTTCGACCGTAATTTGGTCAAGCTCACGTAATAGAGGGTAAAACTATTGTCGTCAACCTGGTTGGGAAAATTGGCAGTACTTAGAAAGTGTAAGATAAGTAAGTACGAAAGACAATGAAAAGGAATATTACTTACAAGGATTGGGGGATATATTGTTTGGGTAGGTTAGGATCGCATACCAGTAATTTGGAGTAATTTTCACTAGTTGTGATCGGAAAGTCACACCCTCCAATCGACCCTAACCCTTATTCACTGCAATATTAATAAAGATAAGGAAATAATAATCAATTAGTCAACTTTTTACAATTTAATCTATTTTTTTTCCATTGTGTTAATATAATGTAATTAGTAGCGGAGATAACGTATAGATGAAAAGCTTTAACGTATGTACATACATTTATAATAAATTCAATATATTACGTGGGCCACACTGAAAGTTTCTAGAATAGGCCAGTAAGAAAAGCAGCTGATAAAAAATTTATTTAAATTTCGAATTAGGAACTGTTTCTGTATCTGTAGATGTGTCATTTCATTGCGTGTATGACATTTGTTTTTACAAATTAGCGGCAATTTAATAAGTGTCTGTGGTGCATCGAATTTGATTAGAGAAAATTTTTGTTCAATGATTATTTACGACATTCGTTGTGGTCTTACTGATCAACAATGTTATACTATAGACTTCGATTGGCATTTCAATGCGAGCGATTTCATTTCTCACGCCACTGTTTACATCTGATTAAATGAGTTTAAACATAGTTGAAGCGAACACACTTATAATTCTCCAGAAGGACTTAATTTTCGGAGACGACGCCTAGTCAGAAACCTTTGCTTTAGATGGATACCCTATAATTTGATGGAAGATCAAAAAGCCGTCGCTTGTATTGATGCCGCTCAATGCTTGAAAAGTATGACGGAAATGACTCCAATGCTATATGATATCGCCACAGGTGATGAAAGTTGAATATATTGTTAAGGACGCGATATCAAAAGACTATCTGCGCAAATAAGTAAAGAAGAGTACAAGTAAAGAAAAATGGATGAGTGGCTCATTCTTTGAACGGATGGGTCATTTTGCAACAGTCATTCTAAAGGACAAAAGGACTGTTATTACAAATTGGTATGTCAGTCATTGTTTACCAGTTGTCTAGGAAAATGTAACGCCTAAGAACCAGGAACCCCCTCCACCACGACAACGTTCCAGCTCAAGCTGCCAGACAGACTCGATTATTTATCTCGATGTGAATTTGACTGTCAAAGATGTATACTTAGTGAGTCATCCAATTTACAGTCCCGACGTGGCACTTTGTGACTTTTCTAAAATCAAAGATAAGCTTGACTGAAGATGCCGTGGATTTGTTTGAAAAAGGCGTAAAAGAGATTCCCTATAAATAAGTGGGCTTACTGTTTCAGTCGAAAAACAATAAAAATATGAACAGGCTTGTATATATGTATATATATATATATATTTTATTATCTGAAAATTTTAGTGTGATCGTACTTGTAGGTAAGACAATATTTTGATTGTTTATATTTATAATAAATATATTTTAATCTAATTCAAAATTTTATAATCTTAATATTATTTTTCATAAATAAGCAAAATTTGATATCGGTTTTATAAATATTCAATATATTTTAAGACAATCAAATTATTATAAGGGAATTCGCGTATGATACGCCGAAACCCTATTTATTATATTACTTTATTTACAATGAATAACCAACAGGCTTGTTGGTCTAGTTGATAGTGATCCTGACTGCTAATCAGAGCTCGTGACTTCTATTCCCGCATAAACAAAAATTGTGTGTTCCACGAATATATTTCCAGGGTCTGGATTATTGTCTAGAACCATATATAAAACTTAAGTAATCTAAAGTTTAAAAAAGATACAATTGTATTATTGTAACTTAAGAATATTATAACAGGTTTCCCCACTGCTACGTGAGTAAATTATGATTAAGAAAAAGTGGCGTTTGAGACGCCTCTGCTTACCAATTCGGTTGTATGTGTATATAAGTATAGTTTCTAAGTCGGCAAAGTGATTGACGAATCAGACAGAAATGGTAAAAGCATGACATATTGAGATTCCTGTCCAAGCGACAGTGTGTCACAACTTAAAGGAATATCATTCGTCAAGAACTTTCATAAGTGTTATTATAGTACTTTGAGATTTGCAATTTCGAACAGAACCATAGAAACTAATATTTTTTATTTAATTATTATTGTTACTATTTCATCACTTGAATAGGCCAATAAAAGATTGTATTTTATAGTTGATTATCATTGTTCTATATTCATTGAAAGTAGCCACTGATTTTATTTTAATTATTTCTTTATAAGAAATCTGCTCAGTAGCTATACAGAAACTGATATAGATAAAATCATGCGGATAAAAATAATACTTATATATTGACAGTTTTTAAACAGAAAAAAAACAATACATTAAAATTCCCTACTTCCCGTGATTTGATGTCCAAATCACTTTCGAAGTTATTAACTAACTTATTTAGCTGTACAAACCAGACATATTCATGCATATTTATTAGATAAAAATTCATTAAAATTTTACCAAAAACCATATAAATCACCTTGGAAGTTTCTGATGTCTGGATTTACATGTGTATATGAGGGTGTATGATGTTTCTTCGTCACGCAGAAAAACCATAACGGCTTGATGAATATCATAATGTGAGGTACCTTTTAATCGCATTAATAGTGGGAGTGACATAAGATATCAGATACCGAGTTATAATGCACTTTTAGTTATTTCTAATAATTATACTTAAAAAAATATTTAAGAAAATAATGTTCATACGTGTTCACATGCAGCACAGCGTATCATGTCTTCAGAATATTGTGATCCGTATATTAACACGTGAACATAATTTTGGCTATGTAAAATTTAGTAAACTCATGGTTTATTTTTCATTCAACAGTGTTAAATTTAATAAAATACGTAAAAACGACTATATTAAACAATACGCATCCAGTATATTTGTCGTTTCTGTCATGGGATGGAAAGTCATATAGCGAGTTCAAGTGATTTTGGACACTAAAGTATTAAGATAACGAATTACAATCGAAATTCAACCAATAGCCGGTATCTTGTTATACGAGTATATGTATAAGATAATAACTCTATTGCAGTATTGAATAAACAAATTAATTAAGTTCAGTACATATAACTTCATACTCATAATAAATATTCTAAATTGAGAGTTTCTACTTCAATTCCGAGTTTTTACTTCTTTTATCCAGCTCAAATCCTTTACTTACATCAAGGAATACCATTGATTTCATGAAGTATCTTCCGCCCTTATATTTAGTCGTAATTTCCGCCTATTTATCACATTCGTAAACGTGCTTTGTAAATTGAACGCTATTCATCCTTTACTCGTATCAGAGTTTATTTGGCATTGTGTTGCTGTATATGTATATTTTGTTTAGCTAATAATATTAAATGTTTACATTAGATCAACGTTCGTACCAGCATAAATTGCTTGTGTATCTGCTCCACTGCTGATACTGGGCGATCTTGGTGGATGGATACTGTTACTGATATTTTTATTATACTTCCTGATTCTTGCTGACAACCAACTGCTAACATGGAAAGTACTCGAAAGACCTAATGTTCTTGTTTTTAGGGCCTAACAAAAATGGTGATGGTTACACTCGTCAACACAGTGTTAGGATATGTTATGTAACATTGTTTTTCTACTCCCATTCCATGGATGTTTTCACACCAACCTTTTTTTTTTATTGTGGCTTACACATTACCATAATGACTCCACTTTGCCTAATGGTAAGCAATAAATGAAGTCCAAGAGTGGTGGTCACCATCCTCATTGCATGTCTAGTCAATGTCGTATGGTGACCCACACTATGGCGGCTGGTAAGATGCTTTTTCACGCCCCGCTTAAAAGACCCAGGATCAAAGTGGGAAGGAAAAACGTGCGCTGGTAGTGAATTCCAATCTTCCACCGATCGGCACAGGAAAGAAGAGCTGAATCGTTTCGTTCGGGATAGACCTCGGTTCGACTTTCAAACGGTGACTCCTCAGGCCAGCACGTGTAGTCCTGTAGAGGAAGGAAGAAGGTTGGACCAATTGGAAGAGCTCGTCAGAACACTTCCCGTGATGTAGGCGATAGAGAACTGCCATAGAGGCGACATCTCTTCGCAACTGCAGGGGCTCAAGAGACTGGGTGACCTCAGGACAGTCTATAATACGGACTGCGCGTCGCTGCAACCGATCGAGTGCGTCAAGCAGATGCTGCGCATAGCCATCCCAAAGATGAGAGCAGTACTCATCATCATCATAGCGAACCTGGGTCTTGTATAAAAGACACAGATGCTCGGGCGAGAAGAACCGTCTCACTTTGTTCAATACACCGAGCTTCCGCGAGGCCGCCTTAGTGACGCTCTCGATGTAATCACGCGGATTGAGATCCCGACAGATGTCCATACCCAGTATACTAAGCCTATCCTGTAGTGGCAGTTGAGTGTTCTGAAGAGTAGGAAGGGGAAGGAATGGAGTCTTTTTATTTGAAAACGCGCACGCCTGTGTTTTCTTGGCGCTGAACTCGACCAGATTCTCACAATCCCATTGAGAGATGCGGCTCAAGACCCGGTCGAGCTCAGCGATAAGCTCCTGTCGTTTTAGCTCAACGTTGTCAAGCTTGGCAGCAGGATGTCCAAAATAATAAATAATATAATATGTTGCAAAGAGCCAACATGTCATTGATATGCAGAAGGAACAGCTTGGGCGATAGAACGGAGCCCTGAGGTACACCAGCGCTAACCTTCCTCTTCACAGTGGTAGAGCCATGCTTAGGCACGAATGGGCCGGCTCGACCGGTGCGATACCACGGCCTCACAGAAAACCGGTTGTGACTCTCTTCTTTCCGCTCCCTGCATCCCCCATCCCTCATCACCCTCAAAGGCGGGCAGCGCACTTGCGACTCTTGAGTTGCAAGTGTCCATGGACGGCGGTGTCACTTATCATCAGGTGACCCGTATGTTCGTCTGTCCCTCTATAGTATAAAAAAAAAAAAAAAAAAAAAACCTCCTGGAAGTCAGAGGCCACGCCGTCACAGAGGATGATGCAGGAAGTTTGGAGAGAAGCGAGCGATGCCAGAACCTATAGAAGGCCTTGGCAATGTCGAGGCTGATGGCCAAGGACTCCTCATGCCTATCCATAGCCTCACCCCAAAGGTGTGTGACGTACGCTAGAAGATCACCCGTGGATCGGTTCGGCCTAAAACCATATTGCCGATCATTTAACAAGGAGTGATCCTTTAGGTGGCGGATTAATTGTGTGTTAATTATGCGCTTGAGCACCTTACAGACTGTGGAGGTGACGGCTATAGGAAGGTAATTAGATTGATCGGAGCGGTCTCCTTTTTTGGGAATGGGTTGGACGTTCGCCTCTCTCCAGGCCTCCGGAACAATTCAAGAGGAATAGGACAGGCGAAACAAGCGTGTCAGTGCAGGAGACAACTCTGGTGCACAGTTTTTAAGAACCACCGCCGGAATACCGTCGGGTCTACTGGCTTTCCGGACATCGAGTGACCGAAGCTCCGCACGGACATCCCTCTGCCGGATGCGAATATCCAGCATTGCGGAGTCGCAAGTCACAATGGTGGGCAGGTGAGCGCCACGGTCGTCGATTCGGGAGTTAGCCGCAAAGAGGTCAGCAAGTAGTTTCGCTTTCTCTTGCGGCTCGTGGGCCAGTGATCCGTCAGGGTACTTCAGCGTTGGCAGCGAAGGCTGGCAGTAGTTGGACTGCACGGCTTTGGCCAATCGCCAAAACTTACGGCTACCCGTAGGGTATGCGACGAGTTCTTGACCAAACCGTGCAATGCGCTGGGCATCAGCTCTGATGTAAGCCCTCTTGCATTCCCTAGTGGCTTTGTTAAACGCTGCTTTTAGGCGACCAACGTATGGGTCACAATGAGCGCGGGCCCTGATCCATGGGCGGTAGGCCGACTGCTTTTGAGTGATCGCACGGGTGCACTCGCGATTGAACCAGGGACGGGTCTTAATGATGGCGACTTTACTGTAGGGGATATAGTACTCCATACCGACAGTGATTTCATCAGCCACAGCAGACGCACTTTGCAACAGATCTCTGTCTTTAAAGCAGCGTTGAGCCCACGGGATGGATGCAAAATAATCCCGCATTCCATCCCAGTCTGCTGACGAGTAGTGCCATAACCGTCGGCTTGTTACCACAGGCCGTGGTGGGGCAACAGGAGGCACCGAGGTGGACACCAGGCAGTGGTCGGAGGATCCCAGAGGGGCGTAAACCGTTACACTGTACTGCGCTGGGTGACTCGTCAGCAGAAGGTCTAGCAAAGAGGGCGCTTGACCCGATATGTCTGGTATCCTGGTGGGCTGGAGTACTAGTTGGGTAAGGTCATGCATGGGCAGTTCGACCAGCGTTGTCCGTTCTGGAAGATCCCAGCCTGAAGTCATGGTGGGCGTTAAAGTCTCCCAAAAACACCAGTTCGGCGGTCGGGAACTGCTCCTGCTTTGTCCGTTGCGTGACTCATGTAGTCAAAGAGTCGAGTTGTCTCGGAGTCTCCGGAATGGAACCGATAAAGGCAAACGTAGATCCGGCTCATAGAGCCAAAATCCACGTGAAGCCAAAGGATGGAGAAGGATGCGTCTTCTAGACAGTGCAGACGGCGACAACAAACATCCGCCCTGACGAAAAGACATACCCCAGCCCTCGCGAGGAAGCACTCCTCTAGCACGTAGTCGGGATATTAGAGATATGCCGTGTCGGCAGGGCGGCGTATTTGTGTCTCCGTAAGTAAAAGCATGGCCGGCCGAGCCGTCTCAAGGTGCTGGTGTACGACGCTGAGGTTTGCATGGAGTCCACGTATGTTAGTGAACTCCACCTCAAAAAGCGGGTTGGTGGAAGAGGAGGATGTCGCTGTTGGACCATTTTTCTTTGTTTGTACTGCTATGATAAGAGTTGGGAAACGTGACAGTGTAAACTGAGACTCAAAATACTTTGTCATCATTTAACGGTGAGGCATGGCGGAGACCGAACCGTCGTACGGAAGGGCCCCCGTACCCTCCCGGAAATGGTCGCGGGGTCCCACCGTCCGGTCACCAACCGGCACGACGAGTCACTCCGTGGATTATGCGCGACCTGACGGGGCAGCCTCCCAGGGGATGGCACCACCGTTTCTACGGGTCTCCCTGGCCAACGGTTCGATCCACGCCACCCTCACAATGATTCTACGAGCACTCCACTGCTCACACACACATACCACGATAACTGTCACCCCTGCATCATTGGGCCTCCGGCGCACTCACTCACCAGCGAAAGACGACAGCACGAATGTTGTCGCTTTAGGCTGGTTTTCTGTGAGAGGGTAGTACTGCCCCGGTCGAGCCGGCCCATTCGAATAGGAAAGGAATATAGGAAAGGAACAAGAAGTAGAAGTCATAGTCACAGCCAGATGCTTCGTTATTCCTAAAGGTAGTATAGAACCTAGGATTTCTAAAACATGTTAAGAAAGAACTATTTAGTTATCACTTAATACACGTAATCACAAATACTACATAGTCCACTCTAAGACTACTAACGAAAACATACAATGTATGCTATTAAATCTCGCTCAAGTTATAGAGTAGGAATTGATTCATTCTAATCTAATAAGTATTTATTATACTCTCAAAGTCTATTTTCGAACATCAATAATACCATAATAAAGCCATAATAAAGTTTGAAATAAATACATTCCTTCTTCGAAAAGCGTATAATCTGCTGGGTATAGCCTGTACGGTTTCCTGCGGTAAATGATCCTTTTAGGTCTCCTATTTTAACGAGCCTTTTTCTATTTAAGTACTGTAGGTAATGGCAAAGGGAATTATTGTTGTATGTATACTTCAAAATAGATGAAAGGTTCTATTTATTATGTATTTAGTTATTTATAAGGGATAATCAAGTTTAGTTACACACTTAAAATAATTTCAACGCTTAGCTAAATTAACTATAAGTAAAGGTGCACTCACAGCATGATCCACAGAATATCTATAAAGTAAAAGACAATTTTTTCGATTGAGTTCTTATAAAGTTAACATTAAAAAACAAAAAGAATGGAAAAACTAGAAAAATAGACCCTATATGAAGTAAATACTTGCTTAATATATTGACTTAATATACATCTAAACGCATTAGCACTGTAAAATGATCATTAAAATCTTTACACAAAGGTGCGCGAACTGGTATGGTGATGGTACAAACAATAACGGACTGGCAGGAAAGGAGAAGCATAATTTATTTAAATATACGGTTTTACTCAAGTGTATATTTCGGAGATGCCCGACTAGTTTCGGTCTCGACAGGAGACCTTTCTCAAGGAGTAAGACGTCCAGCCGCAACGGTATCGGATGTCACACTGCCAAGAAGAAGCATAATAGCTTAGTGTAATCGTCAAGACCACGTCAGTTGCAAAACTGTGGCTACATAGGATAAGTAGACATACATGTAGAGTACACCCTTAAATAGCCAAAAGAACTTTTCGAATTTAGATCTTTCTATATTTGTTAAAGTCGTTTTTCGTAACTGACTATGCAAAAAGGAGGGTTATGTTTTTAGATGTATGCATAATTTTCTTTGTCACGATCTACAATCTGGACTTCTTGATTAAGACATGTGCAGTATCATTTTAATCGCTTTGATAGTGAGAATGACATAGGGATAGCGATAAAGATAATAAAGATGTCAGTGGAAAAAAGTGGGTTTGTATTTCTTCAATTGGGTAGGTCTTATTTATTTTCAAGAATATTTTTTACATGTATATTACTTTAGGATCGTGTCCAATTTAAATATCGTCAATGCTAATTGCCTATATGACAAAACTTTGACAAATATCAACAAGCAGATAAAAAATTCAAAGATTTACATTATTCCACATGAGCATGATATTTACATACAAAAGATACCTAATAATATCCATTGTTATGTCGTACATCATATGCATATAGTATTTTACTAAATAAAAAAATATTTTATTTAGTGTTTTGTTTTATCGACTTCGTTCATCCCACATTTTTTATTGTGTATGTTTTATTGAGTAAAGTACAAAGGAGAATCTATCCTTATTTATTTATTCGTTTTATTGTTTTTTTTTTTTATTTTTTTGACAAAATTTAATCGCCGGGCGCCGGTAAATTTTTATTATACTTTCAGAAGTCGCGGGTACTGCTGGTGTAAGGTAAAACGTTATGAACATTATTTTCTTAAATTTATTAATATTTTACTATTTTATTTTATGTTTTAGGACAGGTTGCTAGGATCATCGCCGGATTCCCTATATGTCTTTAGGTATTTTGTTGTACAACTGCTTTCTTTCATACCTGATATTTTTGTGACCGTAATTAGTGCATGTTACTTTTAAAAAAATGTTATTCTCATCGCATCATGGAAAAAGCTCATCTCAGCGCAGCTCAAATGAGCTTTTTCGTTGTGCGTATTTGTCTGCTTAAGATTTTTCGTATTAGTATACATATGCATTCATTCTAGAGTCATTATTTTTCTTTGTTGCATACTGTAGTAGGTGTAAGGTTGTTAATGTGAAATAATAATTTTATAATTTATTTTGTGTGATTTGTAATACTTTTTATTAAAACTTAAAATATTAATTTATAAGTAAATTATATACTAAAAATCTTTTTAGTATCAAAGTTACAAACAGTACACCTGTTAGTCTGTCGGTCTAGTAGTTAGTAGTGACTCTGACTGCTGAGCCTGAGGTCGTAAGTTCGATTAGTTTGCTGGATCTTCTTTGTGTCCGTTGTTTATATGTTAAAGTTTCCCGTAACAGCGGAATTATTCCGAGTCTGGTACTTGTCTTTGAACAAAAAAAGTTTTTTTTTATTTTTATTGCCTTTGACTAATTGACTCAGTTTCATTATAAGAATATGTTTGAACGGTAATTAAATATTTATTACTAGATTTATTTCCAATTTCCTTAGTTGCTATACAAAATTAAAACAATTAATTCTCTCCTAATCCTATCTTAGTAAATCTAGCTCAAGATTTATGGATAGTGATAGTGGATAGATAGTGGAATTAATAATGCAATTAATAAACCCGCCATCTTTGTACACAAATTCATTTATTTCTTCAAGTATACAAAATCAAATTATTTCTCAACTATATAGCACCGTCGATTTCTATCACCTGTCGTACGGTGGGTGAGGAAGGACAGCCCAGCCAAACGAAAGTAATTTTTCACGAGTCGCTTTTGCTACATGTTGTCGAGCATTATCGTGCAAAAAGTATACTTTATTTTGATTTTTCAATAATCTCGCTGCTACTTTATCCAGTTGGTTACAATAAATACTGGCCGTGATTGAAGTGTTAGATGGCAACAGCTCCTAGTATATAATTCCGTTTATTCCGCACCACACACTTAAAGGAACTTTTCTAGTCGTGTCAGTTTTTGGCGTCGGTACTCCTGCTTCCCCAGATTCAAGTCACTGGCACTTACGCGAAAAATTTATGTACATAACCCACTTTTCATCGCCCGTAATTACATCCCTCAGCCACTCATTGGTACGATGATAACTAAGTAGTTCCATGCACACGTTAGTTCTCTTCTGAAGTTGAAACGGCGTCAACTCATGTGGCAACCAAACTGAATATTTCCAGGTCTTTTGTAAAGCGTAGAGTTGTATTTCTACTGCAGTATGAGAACACTGAAGCTGTTCTGCCAGACAACATGAAGTGAACCTAGGATCCATTTCTATGAGTCTTTTTAACTCATCTACATCTTTTGTAGGAAGTCGTCCTGGATTAGGTTCATCAATCAGATAGGTCAGAATTTCTATCCTTAAATCTTCTGAACCAATGTTGGTGATATCGTAAGAGAGCACGCCTTCGCCCATCGTTGCACATATATTGCGCACTGCTTCAGTCGCTTTTCGATCTAAGCGAATTTTTTAAAGTAAAAGCAGCTGAATTTCTCTACGAGAAAATCCATAATTTACTGTAGTTTTACTATTCGAGATCCAGTTGTCAAATGATCTGACATACAACTCTTGCTTTATTTATATACTACTCCAAGAAATTCGATATAGTTCTATAACATTTTAGAAATTGATCGAAAAACGTGGAGGGTTTATTAGTTGCCAACCTAATATTTATTGTTTATGAACAAACCTTCATATCTACATCATCACGACAGCGTCACATCATTTCGTAAGGAAGGAAGAGCGCTAGTATTAAACCTGTTATAAATTCTCTGCTTGCCTGACTTACAATAGACCACGACTAGCTTGAGCTTAAATATGCAACAAATATGTTAATAAATAAATCATTAATCAATTATCATTGCCTATGAATAATAATACCTATTAATATGTTTTATTTAAATTTCCTCAAAAAACTTATGAATCACAAATTACTTATTTAAGAAATTAATTTATACTTTTTTTATACTTATATAAGAATATTAAATACTTAGTTTATTTAGCAGAATCTATAATTGTGACATTTAAAATATTTGCATATTTATGGTACCAAAAATTAAAAAAACGTAAAACAAAATATAGTGTTTAACACGTCACTTGCCCAAGCTGGTTTGCCTACATAGAAAGAATGAGCGAGGAACTAATGACAATACAAATAAAAAATAATATATATACAGTCGTGGTCAACTAATTAGGGACACTCTCTAGTTAATCCAAATTGTGAATTTATTTTTTATTTTCCAACGAGTCTAAACAATATTCCACATCTTTTACATGTAAGTATAATTAGTCATTTATGTGCCTAATTATACAAACAATAACAACTTCTTAAACATTAAACCTCTTTACAGTATAGCTGATAGATGATCACAGTGCTATTTGTTCAAAGAATGCTGGCTGGCCATTTAATTAGGGACACTGAGATATTGCGTTCTAGTTTCAAAATCTGAATCTCAATTATTATTTTCTTTCTTCTCCTATTCTTTGTGGTAGTTTTGGTGGCAATCTAGATTTGTAATTTCAAGTTTTGAGAGTTATTTTGAAGAACAATGGGCAAAAATAAAAGTTGCGATGCAACATTACGAAAAATTATCATGAAGTTTGTCGAGCGTGGTTGGTCATACCGAAGGATAGAAGGATATTTAAATTGTTCAAAAACTATGGTATGCAATGCAGTGCAACATTTCAGGCGCAATAACACAACTTTAAATGTGCCCAGAAAAAAAAGATCGAGAAAAACAACTCCGCAAGAAGATAGAATGATAACCAGGTTAGCTAAGAAAGATCCGTTTCTAGGCTCTATTTTAATTAAACATGAAGTGTTTGGGGCAGACGAAAGAGTCAGTGTATCAGCGAGGACAGTTCGACGACGTCTGGTAGAAGCAGGGTTGTTCGGAAGAGTGGCTCGCAAAGTACCGTTGTTAAAGAAAGAGCATAGAAATGCACGTTTGGCGTTTGCACGTAAATATGGACATTGGACCTACGACCAATGGCAACATGTATTATTCTCTGACGAGACCAAGGTTAATTTGATTTCTTCAGATGGAAGGCAATACGTACGGCGTCCTGTAAAAGCGGAAATGAATCCAAGATTCACAAAAAAGCAGGTGAAACATGGCGGAGGAAACATTAAAATGTGGGGATCATTTTCTGGACGTGGAGTGGGACCTGTGAGGAAAGTTCAGGGTAACTTAGACCAACATCAATACAAGGCAATACTAGAAGAAACTATGCTTCCCTATGCTGAGGAACATCTTCCTATTATATGGACTTTTCAGCATGATAACGACCCAAAACATACAGCCCGTTCAGTCAAGTCGTTTCTTAACAGACAGTCGGTATCAGTGCTAGATTGGCCAGCAAATAGCCCCGACCTCAACCCAATCGAGCACCTTTGGCACGAAATTAAGAAAAAAGTTGCCATTTATCGTACCGTCGTATGGGGACTTTCTAAGAAATTATCTCATTGCTTTATGGACGAAAATTCAATTTTAAAGAACTGCCTCTTTTACTAGTCTTCCCATTACAATTTTATGAAATTCAAAGCAAATATTTTCAACATCATTGTCTTCAAATATCTTAATGAGATTATATTTAACATTCCGAAGCAGTTAAACGGTAATATATCAAGTGAACTAACTTGAAATAAGTTAAAGAAAATAAAGGGTTTAATTATCATATTAGAAATAAACATAAACAGATGTTAAATATATCTACAGAAATATAACACATATTATCATACACATACATATGCTTTACATACATACATACATACATATACATATATATGTATATAGTCTATCGTTGAGATGTATCTGCCAGTTTATGGAGGAGAAGAGCTCGAACCTTGGTCTTAAACGACAGGCGACTAGGTGCCATCCTGATTACCTCCGATAGGGAGTTCCAGAGGAGGACAGACTGAATAATGAAAGAAGAGTTGACGCAGGCGGAAGAATGATTTGGACAAAATAGTAATAGGTTGTTTGAAGATCGAAGATGTCTGTTGTGGTTAGAACAAAGAAACTGGAAGAGAGACGTAAGATACGAAGGAGAAGTGGGTGAGTTGAGTATGGAATACAGAGTGGAGAGGGCGCGTAAATGACGGTGCTGACGAATAGGAAGCCATTTCAATTCAGAGCGAAATGAGGACATGTGATCAAACTTCCGAAGATTAAAAATGAATCGAATGCAGTTATTCAGAAGACGATCGTATTTGTTGAGGAGATCTGCATTCAGGTCGTAGTAGCATACATCACCATAATCGATAATGGGGATGATTAAAGTCTGAACTAACATAGCTTTGGATTTAGATGGTAGAAAGTTCTTCAGACGATACAACGCTCGTAGAGTTCCTGTGACTCTTTGGCTGACACTAGTAACTTGGATTTGCCAGTTAAGGTTGGTGTCAATTATAAGACCTAGATCCTTTACAGAAGGACTAAATGGTATAACTGATCCGTTAAACGTCACTGATGGCACACTGTTTAGATCAAGCCTAAACATGAGTCGTGGGCTGCCTACAATAATAGCTTGACATTTGGATGGGTTTACTGTCAAGCCGAACCTGTCAGACCAGCGAGAAACAGACTCGAGGTCACAATTTATTTTATAAATAGACTCAGTTATATTGTCCACAGAAGCATGGGAGTAGAGTTGCAAGTCATCGGCGTAAAGATGATACGTACACTGAAGATGTTGAGTGATAAGATTGATAAATATAGAAAATAATAAGGGAGAAAGTATGCCGCCTTGAGGGACACCAGAACAGATATCACGCCACCTTGAAGAGGATTCATTGACGCGGACGGATTGCTGGCGCCCTCGGAGATAAGACGAGAACCATTCTAGTGCATCAGGTGAAATCATGAGATGGGAGAGTATTGATAGCAGGATGTCGTGATTGACAGTGTTGAAAGCATTCGAAAAATCGACCAGAACCAACACTGTAACTTTGGAATCTTCCATTCCTTTCCTGATGTCACCAGTTACTTTTAGAAGAGCAGATGTCGTGCTGTGACCAGGCCTAAATCCCGACTGAAAGGGGCTTAGTAGATTATTATGAAATACAAATTGTGATAGTTGCTGGTAGACACAGGCCTCGAGCACTTTAGAGAGGAAAGGAAGAATAGAAATAGGTCGCAAGTGATTCAATAGCGTTGGATTAGGAATCTTTGGGAGGGGAATGACAAGTGCGTTGAGCCATAGGGACGGGAAAATACCTGAGTCAAGCGAGAAATTAACAATATGTGTAATAACGGGGAGAAAGAGTTCGAGGATAGGGGTAATCATTTGACGACTAATATTGTCGCTCCCAGTGGCGTTGGATTTGATAGAGAGGATTACTTTTTTGATTTCATCTGATGCAACTGGAGAAAACTGAAACAAATCAATATTAGGGCGTGGAAGATCCGCCAGGAATTGTAAGATACTACTCTTGATCAGATGATCATACAATGGTTGTGAGGTGAAATGGCAGTTAATGTCATCTAAATCAAATGCTGTACCAAGGTTACATTGTCCAGATCTGCCAATACCCAAAGTACCAAGAAACCACCATATGATTGAGGCCGAAGAATTATTAATGTTTTGAAGAATGTGGAAGCGTTTAGCATTACGCACCATCTGATTACACCGATTTCTTGCAGCTTTGTATACAGACCAATTTCCCTCAGACTGGTTCCTCCGATAGTTACGGTAAGCCTTATCCCTGCGCCTCATAGCCGCTCTGATGCCCGTAGACAGCCACGGGGCTGGAGGACGTTTAATTCTTACCTTCCTAAATGGGGCGTGTTGATCGTCTAGCTTAGTCACTGTGCTGCTGAATATGTTAACCTTTTCGTCCACTGTAGGAGCTTCAAATAGAGGTTTCCAAATTAATTTATCAACATCCATCCGTCCAAAGCAACGAAGACTGATAATTTGAGGTCGTGGTTTAGGACATAGGAGAGGCTTTAGAGCATAGGAGAGGTAAATGAGATCGTGATGAGAAAAACCAGGTGCGTGGTGTTGACCAAGATTGCGGATAAGGGAAGGAGAAGCGGTTAGGATCAAGTCTAACCATGTGTCAGGTCCATCGATGTTGTGATGAGTGGCAGACAATGGTAGAACATGCAGGCTAGATGAATCGATGATCTGGAAAAGTTTCCGGGAACGGAGGGAATTAGGAGCAAGGAGATCGGTATAAAATCGCCCATGATGATATGATGTGTATGCTCAGACCCTAAAGATTCCAGAATCGATTCGAGACTGGAGAAGTAGTCGATAGAAGGAGGACAATAAACCACACCAAGAACAGATTTGGTACCCTTAACGCAAATCTCTAGGAAAAGGTATTCCGCACAAGCGGAGGAAGAGGAAGATGAGGAAGTTAAGATTTTGTATGAAAAAGAGCTGCGAAGATAAATAGCTACTCCTCCGCCTCTCCTGCCAATTCTGTCATTACGTATCAGAACAAAACCAGGGAGGGGGTAAGTAGTAGAGAGCAAGTGAGGTTTTAACCAGGTTTCAGAAATCAGGATGGCATGTACCTCGGTATCTGAAAAAGACTCAAGTAAATCACTATGGTGGCTGGATATGCTTTGCGCGTTAATATGACAAACATTCAACCAGCTTTTAGGTTGATTGTTAAACGTCCGTCGCACAAAGACACCAAGGGTATCGGTAGTTGAAGAGAAACTGTCGTTACTAGATTCACTAGCAGATTCGTTTGCTGAATGAAAAGATTCAACGTCAGAAGACATGAAGTAAATATATAAAATATCTCAACACTATAATATACCGTTGATAAAATAAATGTTAATATAAATAATAAAATATTAATATAATAATACGTACTGCGGTAGCGTGAACAGATCTACACCACCCGCCAGCCACAACATATAAACAAAAAGAAAATGTAACTAAACTAAAACATAATTCAATCCATAACAAAAATGCATAAATAAAACGTATTGCTGCACAGCGTATATCTGAACGTAGTTTCTCTACACCGTGGGACACGATAAATGTCAAATATTACTCAAAACGTCACTTGGACATCTTATGATAATTTAGTAAAATGTGGGTTATTTATACATTAAACTATTGTAGGCGAGTGACTCAAAAATAATTCATCATCAATCACTTCAGGATTAACTTAAATGTACATAACTATTTAAGATATACGCAAATGTAAAGCACTCGTAGATGTAAACAAAAATAATAGGTGTAACGGAGATTCGCAAGTTATTTACGGACGTTACCATATCTTTTGGACGTCGACCCACTGTCAGCTGATGGCTTCGGATGCTTCTCCAGCAGTAAACACAACTCCTCCATGGACTTTATCTTGGAACGGTTGATGATTGATGCCATCCCGTAATTTAATGATAATAGTGCCGTCTTGTGTCCAAACTGCTCTCATTCCGAAGTGTTGCCTGGCCCTGCTGAAGACCGACTGTCGTGTTTTTGTGAGGAACTCCCGAACTGAGACAGGGGAGCCTTTAAACTTCGACTTTGCTGTCCATACGGAAGTTTTTAAGTCCTCTGCAGAGAAACGTACCAAGATAGGTCGAGTATGGTCTTTGCTCCCAGCTCCAAGCCTATGGCAGGCCTTAAGATTGTGTGCCGTGATGTCTCTCAGACCTAGTTTATCTTGGACAAGATTCAGGACAGTAGTGGTGCACTCTTCTTTTTCGGTTTCCGGGACCCCCACGAAAATAAGAGCTTTGTGACGTTGCCTTGTCTCCAACGCATCTATGCTACTGTGACAATCGCTGATTTGCTTACGCAGGAGGCTTAGCATTTTGAAAACCAGTTCTCGGAAGGTACGGAACTCCGCCGCTACTCTGGCTGCAGTTTCCTTCGCAGGCACTGCACTGTGCAGCTGGGCTTCAAGTTCCATCATTCTCCGGTTAAAAGTCTCCTCTAGACTCCTTTGTGCTGACTCAATCTCCATCAGATGCGACATTGTGAATGTATATATATATATATATATATACGGGTGTTAAACTGGCAGGTGGAGTGATGTAAAACTTGTAATATTACATCAAGAGTGATGCCAACGTAAGTACTTAATAATTGTACTATATAATAAGTGAAATAGTGTTAAAAAAATATTGTAAAACTGTTTAAAACAATTAAATAATAACTTTTTTCAAGATCAAATATGTGTTCACTTTTTTAGCACCTACCCGAACCTACTTATTACTTAAAAATATGAAATCAAACAAACTTTTCAAGAATAATAAGGGACTCTAACAATAATAAATGATAACAAACACTTTTTATCAAGCAAACACTAAACATTCATAAAATATGTTATTAATATTCACACTCTGCATAGAAGGTCCATGAATGTAGGTCGCCATAAAGACGAGTCTATTTAATCCTTGAAATGGCTTAGTCATCCAAACGTCCCGTTTATTATGTTCGGGTGTAAAATAAAATTTTGTTCCTTATTATACATGCTGACAACGAATATTCTATAGAAAAGCCCCTTTTGTCTTCCAAGAGAAAAAGGATCATCGAGTGTACGACCACTGAGTTGAGCTCTTACTTATATCTCACGGTATACCCAACTATATACCTAGAGTTATAAGATCGAGAATAGTTTGAAGGATACTGTTTAATTTCTCGATGCTTTAATAAAGTCTGTACGAGGTTTTTAAAAGATACTCGACACATAGGCGATTGTTCCGGCATTTTCAGATTTTAAAGCATGTTATAAAAAGCAAACTTTTGGAAACATAGATTAACCCAAAAAATAAGAAATAGCAAAAAGTAGATATTTTCCACTAAACCAATATGAAATACAAGGTTTAAAAATAAGTCTCTTAATTTGCCGCAAAAACACCAAAACAATTTTAAGCAAAAAGAAACTTGCAAACTATTAAAAACCATCTAAGCAAGCTTGTATTATAATACAATATTAAACGTTCGCGATCTTTAAAAACATGAAGGTTGCATTTCAAATAAAAAATACAACAAAAATTATCTCACTATATACCTTTATTCAGAAACAATTAAAAGTCGAGATACAAACATTGCACCAAAACTTTACAAATCAGAAGCCACTATTTTTCCAAAATTTATTTGAATAATGACAACCGAATAGTCGTGATAATGTACAGTTGACGGCAAAAGTCGTTCTTCATACTTAATGTTTAAAAAACCTGCTAGACAAAAGTGGACAAGAATTATTTTTCTTATGTATTTATTAATAAAATATACATTTATTAGATTTGTTGTAAAAGTTGCGTGCTTCAAAACCGGACATAGGCTTCTACGAATGTAAAGCTGCCACGACACTGAGCTCGATCGTCAGCTCTCTTCATCCATTATTACCCGCCGTTTTGCACAGCTCTCCACCAAGCTGTAGGGTATCCTGCAGCTAGGTGGCGAGCGATCTGCACTACTACACTGCATTTCCCTAGACGAGGACTCCAAACCTCCTCTACTAATCAGTAATCAGTTCTGCAGGGAATATATCGTCATGTCATATATCACCTTATTAAATCTGTGTCGAATCACTTCGTTACGAATGCTGTGCAGCAAAGACTCACCCGGCATAGCTCATATTAAATAAAAGTATATAAATCTTGAGGTATTCTGGTATAGATGACGTTATGACTTGATAAAGCTTACTAAATGTTGCCCATCCTAGCTGAATCCTATGGACTTGCCTCTCAAAGTTGTTTTTATCTATTTACAATGTCAGACCGTATTTTTTAACAATCTTTGAAATGTGTGCATAAATATGACTTGTTCCGTAGAACTCTAAGCTCTGTTATTTATTAAGCGTATAACTTTGTCAAGTAATTAGCTCCGTATAGTTGATATTTAGGTATACATTGGTTATTTAAATTCAATCAAGCAACTGAACCAGATCTTTAAAAATATACAGTATATGGTATTTATGAAGTCATAAAAGAGACCACAAACGTTTAAAACCAAGAAAGTTAAAAATAAAATCTGCTTCTCCATTATTATGATGCTACCTTCATTGAAAAAAAAATACGTACTATAATTTTCATTATCATACACATTTCCGCGATTGAACGATACGATCGAGTGAAAAATTATAAATATTTTCCCTGTTTATATTTAAGAATCTCTAGACAAACATTACCTAATGTAGTATTTCTTACAACGAAAATTAGGTGAATTTATAAACGCTGTCATAGCGTTACATAAGACCGCAAATGCATAATTCTAAGCATTTAGTAACGAATAAATTAAACATGATATGTGTTACCCAGCTATTATCAACCTGAAAGCACAAAATGAACTGCCAGGCCCAAGATACCTATAACACTCTTTATAACAGACCTCAGACCTAATAAAGTAATAAATAATTAAAATTAATTAAATACATTTATCTAAGCTGTCACTATACCATTGCCGCATAATACACGACCTAAAATTGCAGTAAAAAATTCTCAAGAGCTTAATAAATTGTTGGCAATTACTTATTAACATCCAATTCATATCGTTAAAAGGGGTAAAAGTGTTATCTATCAGACAATATATATAAAGTCATCCAGTGCCCGGATACGGCAACAGGCTTGCCTTCTGTTCCGTATGTAAGTGAGACTAAATTATGGTCGTGAAAAAGTAGGACTTTTAAGACCCTTCTACCGACCCCTTCGGTGAAATAGTTGTGAGAGTAAGGATGTAAGTACATTATTATGTTGCATTAAAATCACAACAAAATCCCCAGAACTAACACGACTACAATAATGTATAGTCCAATTGCTTTCACCTGCGACTTGGCCTGCGTACAAGTTATTTACTTTTCTTTTGTTAACCGATACTACGTGTATGTAACAAATTACAAATAAAGTCCACAAATTTTGTCTTCGCTACGAAGATACGCTGAAATACGTGCAACTACTCCAATGACGTAGTATGATCATAAGTCGCGATTGTATATTTCTATGACTTCCCCACATTAACCATTAGTTTCTCCTTTAAATAACAAGCTATTTTTTATTTTAAATTACACCAGTCTTTTTCTTTTCCTCTAGGCAACCACCTATCACTTGAACGAGACCACTAAAATCAAACCTATGTAAGGGTAGCAAACATTATTTTAAATAAATTTATATCATGCATAAAAAAACCTGCGACCTCTGATGATTTACTTAAATGTCCCACTCTTGCTTTGCTCGTAGATAAATTGTCATGCAAACCTATTCCATTAAACAAATAATGAACAAATAAATATTTCAAGCCATTTGAGCAATAGAATTTAAATTCATCAAATACAGCCTACGCAACTAGTGACTTAACTGGTTTTTAAAAAGAGACCTTGACAACACAACATCTGTGTATATTATAAACACATCACAGGCAGTCAGTTATACGACGTTGTTCACAATGAAAGTGTATGTGATATTAATTTTGTTTGCTATTTTGTATTGTGTAGCGAGTGTACGATTGCCTCGATTTAGAATAAACTCGTACCCGAAAACAGAGCCCCAAGATTCTTTTGATAATGAAGATAGTAACTGCAAGAATCCTACTGATGACGATGAATCAGATGAAACGGAAAATGCAAACGGTCTCGATGCGGGTTGTACAAATTGTGAGGCTGACGAAAAGTGCATTGAGAAAATCTGTATGAAAATAGATAATGACAAACGTAAAGAGAGAAAATGAAAAAAAAAAATTTAAAGTAGAGGACTTCCGCTAGTGAAACTTGTAAACTGAGGAGTTTCTGTACGTTTAAGCCTATTTAATACATACTAGGAATTTTAATAAAATATTTCGCGTTTAGAAGTATATAGGTTAGAAGTATACATAGTGATTTAATTTTTTGAGGCAAGCCATGTCTCTCACGTGTTTATCACAAATAACTGAACTACTAGAAACTGAATATCTCTCAGGACTAAATTAGCATAACATTAATTTCTCGAAGTACTAACAGAAATGATTTTATTTTATTTTTATTTTATTTAAGCTCAATTCTAAGTCTGGTAGCTAGTACAAGTGTTTAGTATGTACTTAGTATGTACTTAGTTCATAAATCGCCCTCCCCAATGGGCGAAGGACATCCATGAGGATCTTCCACCTCGTAAACAAAAAAAAAAGGTCGCATACAAGATAACTCGAACCATCTCTAACAAAAAAACTAACCAAACCATTAAATTATTATTAAACTAGGTATTTTAACTATAATTAAATGAATTTATAAATTTCATTTATAATGAATGTATTATTATTATTTCATTTTAATTATAATTAAATCTAATGTTAAAAAATATAATTTTAATTGTATTTTTTTACTATACTTATGATGTATACTGTATACTCCTCATTGAAATGTGCCTTTGGTTAAAACTTACATTTAAAGTGAGTTGTATTTCGACTATCAGTTAACTAATATATATAATATATAATATCTAATAGTTACCAAAGTTTACAAATTTTTCAGTAACTTTAGTAGCTCCTATTATTATGCTCTTGATGCTTTTACATAGACTAAGTCTTCCGTGACACACATTGTGAGAAGCCTATAACCAAAAATTGACTACAGTGGGCTAAATGGTTAATTCATTTTAGTCTAAAATGATAATAAAATCCATATTTTGGTGTTAAGTTCAAACTACTACTGCTGTAAAACCAGAGTAAATATTTATTTTACATTTATTTCGTCGATCTATATTTTACTAAAACTAAGTAGCTTTTATCATTTTCATCGTGTTTAAAATAGATTATAATTTTCGCAGACACAAACTATATAGTAGGCAAAAAGTTAATTCTCTCTGCACGGAAGAAGACACAGAGTATAGAGGCAGAGGTTTCTAGGAATCACAGGAGAAGCATGAAGGCCCGATTGCCTTCGACATGCTCGTCGCGGCATCGGGGCTTCGATGAACATTGCGGCTACTATATTTATATAAAGTTATTAGACACTTTCAATAATAAAACCGGACAAGTGCGAGTCTGACTCGCGCACCGTATGTTCCGTAAGGATAACTTCTATGTATCTAATAACTTATATAAAGGTACATAAATAAACGATTTCTCTACGCTTGTCATGATAAATTGTAATGAGTTGTATTCTTCACTCCTTAATTTTAAACCCAAGGTTTGAGGGAAGGTGGAGTAATCAAATCAATTATAAAATTCTTACCATAAATATTGTTCAAGGTAAAATATATTTTTTCTATGGCATAAAACATTTATTACTGTAATGTGTGTTAGTTTATACATTAATATAATAGCATTAAGAATACATAAAGCTCATGTAAAATTATCTCCATTGGCTTTACTACAGTTCTTTAAACGTTGACGCCAGTTATAAATAGAAGCACATTCTCTATGCGAAAATTCTTCACTAGCAATAATTTTTTTTTTTTGTTTTTTTTTTTATACTATAGGGGGACAGACGAACAGACGGGTCACCTGATGGTAAGTGACACCGCCGTCCATGGACACTTGCAACTCAAGAGTCGCAAGTGCCCGCCTTTGAGGGTGATAAGGGATGGGGGATGCAGGGAGCGGAAAGAAGAGAGGAGGGATGAGGAGATGGAAAAAAGGAGAAAGGAGATGAGGGGAGAGAAAAGGGGGAGGGGGAATTGGGCCTCCGTAAACCTCACTCAATTCAGGGAAATGCAACGCAAGCGTTACTTCACAACCGGTTTTCTGTGAGGCCGTGGTATCGCACCGGTCGAGCCGGCCCATTCGTGCCTAAGCATGGCTCTACCACTGAAAAAGATCATATGGAATGTTCTAGGGAATCCAAATTATAATGGCGTTTTGATCATGCCATGCTCTCTAAAACTGACTATAAATCATAATCCAGCGGATTAAGATCGAGACTAGATGACGGCCAGTCTTCAGCACTGATAAAGTCGGAAACTTTCGTTTTCAACCACGTTTGGGCCGATCGAGCTTTGTGACCCGGTGCCTAAGTCTTGCTGAAAGGACCATTCTTGGTTATGGAACATGGTGTTGTTTAAAAACCTTCTCAAAAATGTTATCTTTATGCACTTGTGAAATCATGTTGCAATGTTTTGGTACTTTTTTCACAAAAATATGGTTCAGTCACTCCTTGATAGCTAACACCCCACCATACCATCACTGAAGTCGGATAATGCCACCGTTATATTCTACTAACTAAAGAGGTTTGAGTTAAAATATAGCTCAAGAGTAAAAAAAAATCTCGTAAACATTTTTTTTTTCTGTTATCTTCTTTTGCTGATAGTTAAATCTGTTTTTTCGTACGAATATGGATGGCCAGATTTTTTCAGTAACAAACAGAGGTTTTATTGGACCTATCAATATCTTGGTATTAGTCGAATGTGTGTACCGGGCGGTACACACATTCGACTAATACCAAGAGGATGAAGTTTCAGAAATTTCATTTTGCTACATACCTACATATTTTGTGTAGCACTATTACAGTAATTCGGCACACTTCATCACCCCATTCCATTTTAATATCACAAAAATATTTAACACTGATTAGCGCCAAAATGAGAAAACACAATAAATATTCTTACAAGAGGATATAGAGAGGAATCCGTCATAACTCCAAATTCAAATGTAATATTTTTTTTATTGTTTATTTATTTTTATTTAAAACTCTTCCTGCATAATACAACGCACGAGGCTGACTTAATGCCACATGGCATTATCTACCAGTCAACCTTTGGGTGGTTCAGTGAGGGACATGGCAGGTGTATAAAGATGAAATATTAAGAAACAAAAAAAAACGTTATATTCACATACAAATGAACAAATATATACAAATATGGTATATAAATACAATATACATACATATATATACATACACATAAATACAATCCATAGATACAAACTTTAGTTATAGTTTTAGTCATGGGGGTATCTCAGTCAACTGTCTCAAATAGAATTCACGGACTTTAACTTTAAACGTGTAGCGGTTGGTGGTCATCCTAATCTCAGGAGGGAGCGCATTCCAAAATAAAATGTATTGGACAGCAAGAGAAGAATAAACGAGAGAGGAGGTGTGAGTAGGGCATAGGAGTAACAAATTATTTGTGGAGCGGAGATCTCTGTCATGGTTAGAACCTAGAAGACTAAGCTGTGAGGTAAGATAATTGGGGGCTGTGGTGATATGGAGAAGAGAAAAAAGAGTAGTTAAGGCACGAAGGCTGCGACGCTGACGTACAGGTAACCACGACAGTTGGGTACGATAAGTAGACACATGGTCGTACATACGAAGATTGAAAATGAACCGAATGCAATTATTGAGAAGTCGGTCGAGTTTGTTGAGCAGATCTGCATTCAGGTCGAGGTAGCCTGCCTATACATCTCCATAATCAATGATTGGAAAGATTAGTGCCTGTACAAGCATCAACTTGATGCTGGTAGGGAGGAGGTTCTTAAGTCGATAGAGTGATCTCAAGGTCCCGATGACTTTCTGACTGACGTTCACTATTTGAGGTTACCCTGTTAGAGTGGAATCAATAAACAGGCCGAGGTCTTTGACAGAAGAGTTGATAGGCAAAATGGAGCCGTTATAAATAACTGCTGGCAGTATTGACTTGTTAATTCTGCTAACCATTCGCTGACTACCTATAATTATTGCCTGGCACTTGGAGGGATTAACACTGACGCCAAAACGCTCGGACCAGTTTTTAATGGCCTCTAAATCGATATTCACATTATTAATCGCTTCCGCCTTTATCGCCTGAGAATAAACTTGAAGATCATCTGTATACAAATGATACGCACACTGAAGATCAAGCGTAATGAGATTGATAAACATCGAAAATAATATAGGAGAAAAAATGCCACCTTGTGGAACGCCAGTATTCAGATCACACCAACTAGATGATGATTCATCTATTCGTACTGACTGTTGACGTCCACGAAGATAAGATGAAAACCATTCCAGAGCTTCGGGGGAGACCATATAATGAGTGAGGATAGATGCTAGGATATCATGGTTGACAGTATTGAACGCGTTTGAGAAATCGATGAGGACTAAAACGGTTAGTTTTGCGTCCTCTATGCCACTCCTTATATCACTAGTCATTTTAAGCATAGCAGTCACGGTGCTATGCCCAGGTCTGAATCCCGATTGATAAGGACTAAGGATATTATTTTGATGGGTAAAGTTGGAAAGTTGCTTGTGAGCGCAGGCCTCAAGTACTTTGGATAGGAAGGGGAGGATTGATATGAGTCGGTAATGATTTGGAAGGGAAGGATTAAGAATCTTTGGGAGGGGGCGAATGTAAGCCTTATGCCATTCGGCTGGAAATAGTCCGGAGTGAAGAGAGAAATTAACTATATGGGAAATGGCTTCGGAAAGCTGGTCTAAAATCGTGACTATCATAAATCGACTTATGTTATCACAACCTACAGCTTTTGTTTTTATGGATATAATGGACTTTTTAAAGTCATCGGAGGCAACTGGAGAAAAACAGAAAGGTTTGATGTTACGCCGAGGAAGCCCTGAGAAGTACATAAGTAAGTGTTTGACTTTTGGTATTTGACGGCATTGTAGGACATGTTATGAAATAACTGTTCATGTCGTCCAATCCTAAAGTCATCGATATACTCGGCTGCTAAACCTTACCAACACCCAAGGTCCTAAGATATTTCCAAATATCGGCAGGGGAGGAATTAGAAATGTTTGTAAGAACATGGTGGCGTTACGTATCATTTGATTGCATCTATTTCTTGCCGTTTTGTAGATGGTCCAGTTGTCCTCACAACGGTTTCTTCTAAAATTGTGAAAAGTACGATCCCTACGGCGCATCGCTAAACGAATCTTACTCGTTAGCCAAGGCGCAGGCGGATGCTTTACCTTAACTTTTTTGAGAGGTGCATGTTTATCGTATAATTTGCGAACAATATCATTGAATACCTGGACCTTGTTATCGACTGTAAGAGCCAGCTCTAGAGGTTCCCAATCAATAACAGTAGCGTCAAGACGCAATTCTGCTACATTCATATTTGCGAAACAACGCCTAAAGAGCACTTTCGCCTTGGGTCTCGGATTTATAGGAAGATAAGGTCGTGGTGAGAGAGACCCGGAGCAGGATATTGGCCATAAGAGGAAACGAGGGAGGGACATGACGTGAGAATTAAGTCTAACCAAGTATCGTGTCCAGCATTGTTGTGGTGCGTTGCTTGGAGAGGTATGACATGTAAATTGGTAGACTCAATTATATTAAGGAATTTACGGGTTCGAGGGTTGGTGGATTGAAAGAGATCAGTATTAAAATCCCCCATAATTATGTGATGTGCATACTCAGACCCTAAAGATTCCAAAACTAATTCTAAAATCAGTGAAGTAATCGACAGTGGGGGGCAGTAAACCACCCCTAAAATAGTTTTCGCTCCTCTGACTCAAGAAATAAATATTCAGCTGAAACGTTAGAGCTAGGGGAAGAAGTAGTAACAACTTTGTAATTAAAATCGCTACGTAAGTAGATAGCAACTCCCCCGCCCCTGCGAGCAATTCGATCGTTTCTGATGAGTACAAATCCTGGAAGAGAGTAAGAAGTAGATAAAAGTTGAGGTTTGAGCCACCTCTCTGAGACCAGGATGGCGTGAATGTTAGTGTCACTAAATGCCTCTAGAAGGTCACTATGATGGCTGGGCACGCTTTGAGCATTCACGTGACACACGTTTAGTAACCGGACCGATTGTGTGCTAAAAGTATTCCGAATGACTTCCCCTAATGTGTCCATAAGCGATCAAAAACTGCTATCGACCGACGAGAAACTATCATCATGAGCCGAGTGGAAAGAATCCTCAGATAATACCATATAAGAAAATTATAACAATATATATATTAAGAATATAATTAAATATATGTACTATATAGGAACTAAAAATAGTTTAATTAAAATTAAAATCTATAAACTATAATCTATTTTGAAATCAAGTTGCAGCTTGTAGCAGTCACTGAACCATCCGCCAGCTGCCACTGGTACTATAACATAAACAAAAAGAAACGAGCAATACAACAAACTTAATTTGGACACAAAAACAAATTAAGATAACAGAAAGAGAGGTAAGAGTAAAACAAAGTAAAGTTATACATGCTTAAAATCCTGATTCGGAACGTAACTTAGAAAGGTGACAGTTCATTCCAAGACTATTAGTACAGTACGTCACAAAAATAAAAGTTATAAGATGTAATAAACAAAATATAGAAGTTACTTTAGAAAGTGAATAAGTTGCGGGTTATTTTTATCAGTCAGTATGTTATTTTTTACAAATGTTAAATATCTGTACGTATCTTCACCTCAAATACTAATTACTAAAAGAATTCGGTTTCTTCTTGCGGTTTATGGAGCTCCAAAAAAAATGATTGCATAGATACGTACAGATATTTAACATTTGTAAAAAATACATGAAACAAAAAGCAAGTACAGCTATCTTGTCTTCCTCCAACAACGGCACCTGCTACTCAACATTTGTTTCGAGTCTACTATCAAGTTCAGACATGGCAAGGCAATGAACTGAACCCTGAAGACTGGGGTTGGAAATTGATAAATAATACTTTGGAACCGATTCGAACTTTACTGCCCCCTGCTCAGGAAAAACTTCTTAACACAATTTTTTGCAATTGCAAGAAAGGTTGTAGTGCCAAATGTGGCTGTAAAAAAGTAGGGTTGCAGTATTCTCCAGCGTGTACCAATTGCCAAGGTGTCTCTTGCTCAAATGTTCAATTAAATACAAGAGAGGAAGATTCATGTGATTTTGATGAAGAGACAACTGATTCATCTTCATTTGAACAATTTCTAAGCATTCATCAACAGGAAGGAGAAGAAGAAGAACAAGAAGAAATTGAAGAAAACATGATTGTTGAAGTTGAATATGAAGAGTATGAGTCAGATTAAAGTAATAAAAAAAGTTAGAACGACAGTTAAACTCAGTAACCCATATCAATAATCTTCATACTATTAAATAATTATTGTTCCTGAAAATAACGTCATAAAGGTTCGTGGAATAGGCCTACCGGGGATACCACGTTAAAAAAAACGTGCCGAGTACACTACCTCACAGGTGGTGTGGAAATGTGTGCATATTATGTAGAACGTGATTCTTACAAGCGCAATATCTGGGAAACAGTGGTTCTTAGAGAAAAAATCATAGAGATCATTTTTATAGAGAATTTTAAGATATACAACTTTGCTTTAAAGTACTTTTTCGATAAAACTTACCGTTTTCGAGAAAAGTCCAAAAAACCAAAAATTTTGACCTTGGGCCCCGAATAAGTCCCTAAGCTCACATGGGACTGATGGGGATTTTTGACACTTTATTCCTTGTGGTAAACCTAAGGTCTCTACGAAGATTTGGGTCTGTCGGAATTTTCTTTATTTGATCACTATTTTTATGTCTAAATTGACCGGACTATAAGTTTTGTCAACATCAATCAATGTGATAAAAAAAAATACATTTACATAAGTGAATCTCAAAGGTCACCATGAAGATTTAATTAGATTGTACATAATTGAAGCTCGGAGAATACTAAATCGGGAAGAAGTGGTTTTTTGGCACTTTTTATTTTAAATGTATTTTTTGTAAATAAATTTAAATTTGAACCTGAGATGTATGACAGTCCGTACACAGGTCTCCCAAAGTAATAATGCGCATAGAAATTTTCGTCACTGTTCGGCAACGGTCGTATGTCCCGAGCGTCGGAAGACGATATATACATATATAGAGTGGTTAAGTGCATTCATGCATAATTTAGTAGAATTATGTATTTTGTTCTAAAAGAGATAAATATTGATTTATCAGTAACGAAATTTGATTTGATAATTCCATGTAAGTAAATAGTGAGGAAAACCACACGATTGCGAATATGCTACAATCTTTGTTGGATTGATTCACTTCGAAGATGTTATAGTACTTTTCAAGTGTCTTACTGAAGCTGGTGTAGTGATGGAAGAAAAGAAGGCTTAAATAACACAAGTTTTATATTAGAAAGGAAAAAATGGTTTTCAAACACAGGTTTACATTAAAATCTTAGAAATCTAATCATAAAAGTCTCAGTTCAAAAGTATTTACAGCACTGATCATTCTAGAATAATATTACAATTACAAAAAAATAATCAGAATCAGGGAGGATCTCTATTCCTGACATCGTAGATTCATCAGAACTTTCATTATGCTCTTGTTCATTTACACCTTCCCCACTACACCTGTTACACGCTATCACCTGTGTAAATAATTATTTCATCGGAAAAACTGTTGATTCTTGTCTCAAATTTTCTATATTCATCTTCGCATTTAACAGCATGATCACAAACTTTTTTCTATTCTTCTGGTCCTATATTATTGATTTTTTCTAATATAGCATCTTTAACTGACGTGACAGTCATTGCAATTTTTTTTTTGGCTACGTGTTGCTTTATTTGGGACCAAATATTTTGAATGGGGTTAAAATCTGGATGATACGGTGGCAATCGTATAATTTTATGCCCATGTTCCTACATTATACGGTCAATGGCAAATTCTGTGTATTTTTCTTTATATCTTTTTATAATTTCATACAAATCGGGTTTCAGTTTCTTTGGGTCATGCGGAATGTTGTGTTGTTGTAACCAAGCTATCATTTGTGGTTTAGGTGTGTTTGAGTTTGGTGGTTTCACAGACAGCTTATTATGATATGGGGCGTTGTCAATTACCAACACACTATTAGGAGGCAAGTTGGGAATCAATTGATTGCGTTTGCCAAGTTTGATAACGTTCCGCGTTTATTTCTTTATGATAGTCACTTCTGTGTCGACACATTTATGTAACATTAGAGCCCCTGGGACGAAGCCTTTTTCATTGCCTGCGTGTACAATAATTATTCGCTCTCCTTTGGAAATGGGTTGTTTGATACCTTTTTTGCTGCTATCTTGCCAAGTTTTACCCTTAGTATGTGATGTATGCACGTATGACTCGCCCATAAACACTATGTTTCTACTAGAATTCCTCAGCTGTTGTATTTCTCTGAGATATTTGATCCTTTTTAAACGTATATCATGCTTTTCCATAAGTAACCGTCTGTTATTATCAGTTTTCAGAAACTTAAACCCCATATCTTTCAAGATCAGCCTTAAAGACTGCACAGCCTTTGAAATTAATAGCTTCGATCAACTTTTTTCTCAAATTATTTACAGTTGGGGAGTTCTTTGAGCGTCAACTGAAAATTGTATATCATATAAAGAGTCACACAGTAGTCGAAATCATCAAGCCCTAGCCGAAATCTACTTTTAGGTTTTCCTTTTTTCGGTGTGGAAAATTTCATTGATTGATTCTGTTTTTTTTCGTTTAAGATATTACTTAAAGTTCGTCGTGAAATTCCTGTAGCTTTTGTAACACGGTCCTGAACTTTTTTAAAATAATCATCATGGTCTCTTTTGAAAACATTGGCTTCATTTAAGAAATAAAGGTACACATTAAATACCATTTGTCGTGCTTGTGACTTAAGCGGCTTTCCACGTTTAAATTGATCCATTCTGGAAGAATTCGTCTGAAAGAAAATGTATGGGCAGAGTTAGGCATATTTTTATTTATTTGATGTATTATTGCATTATGTACTAATATACTTTTTAATATTATTTATTCCTATATCTATTTGTTTATTTATGCATGTGTTTATTTATTTGTTTATTAAATTTATATAAGCCTAAATCTTAATATGTATTTAACGAAGGTATTTTTAATTTTTTAATATAAAAAACCTAGTTTACAAAATAAACTATTTAAATTTGAATAATATAATTAAAGTTGAAATTAAATTTACCTTTGAAAACAAAACCAAGAAGGGTGTGTAGTAGCAGCTCTATATAATTCCACACAGAAAGAACACGTGCAGTCACAACCAATATATAAAGACGACTGACGGACCTTTAACTGACCGGCGACCGCCGCCGACCGCTAGAATTGTTTTCGATTGTGTACTCATGATATTGACTCCTATTCCTTTCGAACAAAGTGGAAAATGCAAGTGCGTTGTTTAGGGCTCTTACAATTCAATGATTCGGGTGTTTCCGGGAATACGACCATTAGCGAAGATCTGCATGCGCATTATTAATTTGGGAATACTGTATATTGTATTGTAATTGTTAATTTTGAGTTTATTTTTTAGTTAATAGTGTAGAAAAACGAATAAGGAGCTTGGGGTAAGTTCTCCCCAATTTTAATATGCCGCCAACGTAAGACCCTAAGCCGAGGGTACTGTGCCGGATTTTAGGTTTACCGTTACTGTTTCAAATAATGAGGAATCTAGCATAGGAACAAACATGTCTTCAAACTTCAACAGTCGTAGCGACTAGCCGTTTATATTATACGACTTGTCGCTGTCGCTACGACTGTTGTTGTTTCGTAAACGAAATCGCGAGGGAATAGCAAATAAGTTATTATCTAATCCAGTGTTTGAATTAGCTAATTATAAATTTGAAATCAAAGAAATTTCAGTCACCAGCATTTGTGGACTACCAGTAGTCGGACTGCCTGCATACCTTTCGGGTATGCAGGCATGAACGTTTGTATGCTCAAATATTCAAAGTAAGAAGAATTAATAGGAAAACTGGAAGAAGTTCTCAAAATGACTGAGATAGTGGTTATAACACAGTTTGATGGTTAAATCTTACCCACTTTTTATCTTTAAATCTACATTTATACTCGTATTTATCTGACTAATTAAATGTTATAACTGCAATCGGTTTGAGCATGTTAAAGTGCGGTGTGCAGTGTGGTCTCAGGGTCATACTGGGGATGCTAGCTCTATATCAGAGGAGGATGTATAGTATATATAAGGAACGCGGGGTAGGGAAAGTGGAGAAGGGGGATTAGGGGAGTAGACAGAGGAAAGGGGGGATTAGTTGAGACGAAAGAGGAGATGGGGAGTTGGGCCTCCAGAAATCTTACTAATTTTGGAAAAATGCGAGTCAAGTGTTGCTGTTAGGCCGTGGTATCGCACCCATTCTGTACTGTGGCATGAACGACTTGAAGAACTGACATAGCTCACCAAACGCTGCCCTCCTAGCCGAATCCGTCTATCGACTTATCTCTCAACGTTGTTCTTACCTAGTTGCAAAGTCTGTCCAAGGTACACGCTTTCTCCAATAACCTCGAGATGGATACCATGCCTGCTATCGGCTCTGGGTAAATATGTCTTCTAACCACACTTGGTTAAATTTAAACCAAAAGTGAACGAAGTTTGACTTTTGGTCATAGGTGTTGTATGTAATATATTAAAACATTTTTTTTTAATATATGCAATAAGTACGGGTCAAACATAAAACCTCAATTTCTTGAAGTCTTTTGAAAATTATAATACTGTTATTAGACAGAATTTATATATTACATTTAGTCGATAAACATGAATAAATTAGGTATGTGGAACTAAAGAGCTCCTCACTGCCTGCAATGTCAAATATCTATACTTTTTTTCTAGAGTGTGCCCGTCTTTGACGATCTCTCTGCCAAAAAATTGTTTCTGAACACACGCGACTGTGTTATCCATTTTAATGAATTATCGTTCGAAGTATCATCGGTCACATTGGTCACTGAGGTGTTTGGTAACTAATGGCCATTCATCTCAATTAAAATTTAATGGGTTTATTATTTTAGAAAAACTAATTTTATCTCTTTTACACGTTTTTCTTTTCTTTTACTTAATCTCCTAGTAATGTAGCAAACGATGTATTATATGCACTATAAAACTCTCTTATTCCTCATTATTTCACGGAACAAACCAACAACAGTTTAATCAAGGACTCTGATCAGCTTGACCAGAGTAGATATTTGTACAGTACCGTAGAACTTTAGTTGGACCTGTGATATTTATTTAGCGTATCTTGGTCACGAAATTGGCTCCGTGTGATTTGTAATTACATATATGTTGGTTATTTAAAAGATAAACTCCCCTACACATTCAATGGGGATCGGTAAATAATGGTAAATATCAAATGTTTAACAATCTACAGTATTTGGTATTCATTAGCTCATAAAAAGAAATTGGCACAACGCGTTTGGTGGCCTACAGTAAACAGTTTTCACATAGAAAGTTTCAAACAAGCCAGCTATATTCCATTACATATGGTACGATCTTCATTTCAAAGAAAATTACATAGCACTACTTTTATCTACAGACACATATTCATATTTTATTTAAAATGGCTCCACTCGATCAAGAATAATATATAATATCACCGATAATACTTCTATGAATCTATGTAACAAGGTCTCAGAACAAATAAAATAAATTAATATATAGGTATCTAAGCTGAGACTACACTATCGCCGCAAAATAGACGACCTCAAACTGCAGCACAAATTTCTCAAAAGCTAAATAAATTGTAGACAATTACTCGCGAACATCAAAATCACGTTATGGGATCGAAACAGCTAAACGAATTTATTTTCTGATTTTAAATTGATGAAAATTTAAAGGTACAGTATAAAACGAATAATGAAAACAAAGTATAAATAATCACACGCAAATAAATATAAGTAGTATTATGACAAGTTTCTATTAAACAAGCAAATAAAAAATCCTGATATTTGTTCAATCCCAAACTGCCAGGACTTTTGCTATCAAGACCGAAGTCGGAGGAACTCTTCTCATATGTACAACAAAAGGTTAGCCAATGAAAACATATAACAGTGATAACACCTCAATTCACTTGACACCAAACTTCGCATGTAAACGTAGCATAAAAAATATACAAAAAGAAGTCGTTGGGATTTTTTCGTATTTATACGTTTTGTATTTTGTATGAAAAATTAAAAAAAATCTCTTTCATTAAACTGTTTGCATCTGGCATGCATTTGCATTGCATTAAGAAAAGAGAAATGAAAAGTAAATAACACTTTTCCGCCATTTTTTAATTGTTTTTCTGTCCGCCAAAATGAATGAATGTAACTAAGAAATTGGATACATTCTGAAATTTAAAAATAACAACTTGAAAAAAATTGTGACGTTTATGGACTTAATACAGTAGCACAAAGTCGGTTCTAGCGTTTTCAGTCTGGGAAATTAGATATCAAATATGCAGCTCGCTCTGATGACCATCATATGGATAAGGTCGATGCCATTTTTGAAAAAGTGGAGCTAGATCGGCATATACCAATAGTTACGACATAGGCGAGCAACTGAGGTCTGACCACAAAACAGCTTTGATCATTTTTAAAAAGTCTGGCTATACAAAGTGACTCGATATTTGTGTGCTACACGAACTCACTAAAAGAAACCAATTATTCGTCTACTTATTTGTCATTATCTATATATATATTTAATATTATAGAAGCCGAAACATTTTTGAAAGTATTGGATCACCGGTCAAAAGGTAATCAAGCACACAGGCTATAGCGAATCTCGGATTAACACACAGTAAGGTGTTGCGGTGTGTATGGTGGGGTTAGAAGGGCATCGTTCATAACGAGCTTTTACTACCAGGCAAAACCTTCGATTCGGATCTCTACTGCCAACAACAAGTTAGACTCAAACAGGAAATTTAAAAAAAGTTGTCAAAACCACTCCTGTTGATCAGGAGTGGTTTTTCATCATGATAACGCCAGACCACACACATCTTTGGACACTTTGCAAGCATTGAGAGAGCTTAGTTGGGAAGAGTTAGTGCATGCACTATAGACACCTGCACCTTCAGATTTTCACCTGTTCCGGTAAAACTCCGAATATTTCTATAGCGACGGGATTATGTCACTACTTACAAGATGGCAACAAGATTTCCAAGAAATTGGCACACATACGTAATAATTAATCGTGATAAAACTTTGAAAGAATGTCTTGAATTTGTATATAAAAAACAGGATTTTTTTCCCTGGCCTAAACATACGCTCTACACATACATGTGCATTCTTAAATCTTTAAGTATAATCATATTTTGTGATTAGCTATCGTGGTTAGCCTAAGTAAACCTGAGCTAAATCCCAAGGCTAGGCTGGTCACACACAACTATCATGGCAGATCCATTATGAAGAATTAGCTGGAGATGCGTCACGGCAGCCTCTTTATGGGCTGACACAGGCAGGTATTTACCGAACATAGATGTTTCGGAAAGTATCCCTCCAGAAGCTATTGCTTCTGCAGTGTAGAGTGCAGGGGATACTGCACTCGACATACTAGTTTATAAGCATTGGAGCCAAGATGATTCACAGAAGAAATAATCGGTGTTTTCCTTGGTGTTCTTGCATGATACCCATGGCTTCTCAAAACTCTCTGAACAGTTTTTGGATGTACATTCTTTTTAATATCAAACGTTTGAATATATTTTTTTTTTGTAGCTCACGAATGTCACGAAGATTTTAGACTCGAGACTTATTTAAGAAGTACTGTTTTCTTTATTTTTTTTTTATCATAGATTGCACTTCTAACCACTTCTTTTCACTGTTTTAGTGATTTTACTATAAGATTTGCTGTCTTGTCTAAGTTTTACTATTAAATTCCTTATGCCACCACCAATTTCTTGTCTTATGTTTTCTTTCCCTTAAGGTGACTTACAAACATTATTATGTGAAATAAAATAAATATCCGTGCATCTAACCATAGCAAAAGACAACCGCATATTGCAAAGCACGTTAAATGATCGGCAATATGGTTTTAGGCCAAACCGATCCACGGGTGATTTTCTAACGTACGTCACATACCTTGGGGGTGAGGCTATGGATAAGCATGGGGAGTCCTTGGCCATCAGCTTCGACATTAACAAGGCCTTCGATAGGGTCTGGCACCGCTCGCTTGTCTCCAAACTTCCTGCGTTAGGTCTGCTGCCCAAACTCTGCAACTATTTTGCTCCCTTCCTCCACAAACACCGCATTAGGGTTCTCTGGGACGGCGCGGCCACTGAATTCCAGGAGGTTAGCGCTGGTGTACCTCAGGGTTCCGTCCTATCACCTACGCTGCTCCTTCTGCATGTCAATGACATGTTGGCCCTTGGCAACATACATTGTTATTCAGACGTCTGCTGCCAAGCTAGCAGACCTTGAGAGAAAACGGCAGGAGCTTGTCGCTGAGCTCGACCGGATCTTGAGCCGCATTTCTCAATGGGGTTGTGAGAATCTGGTCAAGTTTAGCACTAAAAAAACACAGGCGTGCGCTTTATCTAACAAAAAGTCTCCATTCCTTCCCCTTCCTACTCTGCAGAACACTCAACTGCCACTACAGGATAGGCTTAGTGACCTGGGTATGGACATTAGACGGGATCTCAATCCGCGCGATTACATCCAGAGCGTCACTAAGGCGGCTTCGCGGAAGCTCGGTGTATTGAACTAGGTGAGACGGTTCTTCTCGCCCGAGCAACTCTGTCTTTTATACGTGACCCAGGTTCACTCCTACGTGGAGTACAGCTCTCATCTTTAGGCTAAGCGCCGTATTTGCTTGACGCTCTCGATCGGTTGCAGCGGCGCGAAGTCCGCATTATCGACTGTCTTGAGGTTACTCAGTCTCTTGAGCCGCTGCAGTTGCGAAGAGATGTCGCCTCTATGGCAGTTCTCTATCGCCTACATCACTGAGAGTGTTCTGACGAGCACTTCCAACTGATCCCACCTTCTACCTTAATCTACACGACTACACGTGCAGGCCTGAGGAGTACCGTTTGAGAGTCGAAAATATACGATCCCGAACGAAACGGTTTAGCTCTTCTTTCCTCTTAGGATAGGTGAAATCCTGGAATTCACCACCAAAGCACGTGTTTCCTTTCCTCTTTGATCCCGGATCTTTTAAGATCGGCGTGAAAAATCATCTCACCAGGCCGCCATAGTGAGGGCCACCATGCTGCAATGAGTAGACATACAATAAGGATGGTGACCACCACTGTTGGACTACACTTATTGCTTTCCATCAAGCAAAGTGGAGTCACTCCATAGTGACTCCACTTTGCCTGATGAAAAGTAATAAGTGATAGGCTGATATAAAAAAAAAAAAGTCTCGGTTTGACTGTACGAAGACGTTTGAGAGGCAGTTATGATTCTCGAGAAAGATGTCGTTCTCGAGAATCATCAGTGAGTTTGTTTCAACCAAATTTAAACTCATTAAACCAAAATGGAACGAATACTTGGACCCCATAACCCTAACATCTCTACCACAAACGGCCTAAAACATATAATAATTGGTAATTTACTGTATTTACGCTGTTTGAGGCTCTCTGCGGATGCAGCCTCAGCACTGGCACACCCAGGTATACTTAGAAGATGTGATGACGCAAGAGTGTGTATCTCCGTGTACTGCTGGAACGCCGGCACTGGCAAGAGCATGACGACATGTCATGTCATAACATATTATTCATGCTGTCGTGTGTATGCATGCATGTTGAGATATACGTCCAGGGCTTCTACTACAAAAAAGGTCATCAACAGAGTGCCCTTTGAGTTTCGTGCTTGTTCTTCTTCATAGGATCTACGTATTAGAACAGGCAACTAGCACCATGACAGTCTTAGTATAATTGACTTCCTTGAAGATTCAGAAATACCTATAATTGGTTCAATGGACTAATAAACGTTTTTGATTTTTCTTTATGCAGAGAAACATATGCACCTACTAGACGAAGGCAAGTAGCAAGATGGAAAGTGGTATAGCCCAACAAAGTGCTTATGTTGGGTGATCACAGAGCCTCAATATTCATTCCATTCTCCCACAGCCATCAAACATCCCTTTTTAAAGTGCATAGAGTCTCGTCCCGTTATCTCTGACAGGACGAATTGGTAGGTTTTAGAGAATTGGGATAACCAACTTCTGTTAACTCTTCTGTGCCCTGGACGGATGTCCTGCATTCAAGCGAACCGGTAACCGGAACAGATTCGGTCGTTCAAATACACATTTAAAACTTTGTATTGAATAATGTTGTCAATTGTTTCTGGAAGTGCATGTGTAAATTTGGGTACAAAAAGACAAAAACGAATTATATTTTAAAATATTGTAAAATATAATATATTATACAAGAAGTCGTAGAGACGTTTTTTTTTCTAAAACTTCTATGTTAGGTGACGTCGAGAGTCTATTTGTCTTATCACAAATATATCACAAGTAATATAAGAATACTGATCCCAAAGGGTTACTCTGTTGACATCCATCGAGTGACTCCAAAATATTGTCTTTTTATACAAATTATTGTAGGATATTTATAGCATTGCCAGAGAAGTTTACAAATTTTGGGTGCTTCTTATTTTGATTGGATAAACAGAGTGTCTCTATTTATAACATTAAAAGCATTTTTCAGGTCAACCTTCAAGAGCCAAATCCTAGTTGCAAAGGCTGAAATATCGCTACAAGATCGGTGCTGCAATCATCTTATGCTTTGTTCTCTTGCAATTATCGTAAAGCATACACTTTTCATCACACGTCAGAACTCGTCCCAAAATATTTTTTTAATTTTATATTTAAATTTAAGCAGAATTTATATTTAAATTAAATCGTATGCTTGAGCATACACAATGAAAGTGTCCGTGTTATTAATTTTGTTTGTTACTGAGTATTATGTGGCGAGTGTACAATTTAGGAAAAACTTTTACCCGGTAACAGTGTCCAAACCTTTTTTTGGAAATAAAGATTGTAACTGCAACCTTTTTGATAAACACTTTGGTGACGGATGGCTGAATTGGCTACCAGAAGCTATGGTGCAGGCACAAAAAAATTTTAATAGAACGGATACTACTGAAGACGAAGAAGAAGAAGAAGAAGAAATGGGACCGGGAGATGTTTTAGGAGCAACTTGTTCGTCGGAAAAAAAGAGAGTAGATAATAAATGTGGGGCAGCAGATTAAATCTACTATATATTGTTTTGTGTTTTAATATTTCTTTAAAATTACTATATTTTCTTTGCGTCCAAATATTGATCAATACATAAAGAAGAAGAAATATAGCATGGTATCTATATAATATGAAGAAGAACAATGCATATAAACTAGAAGTCTTCTAACACTTACACATTATAGTTACTTGTTCCACGCAAAATAAGTGTACCCATATTGATTTTCGAATATGCAATTTAAGTCCCTCACTATGACGTAAGTAGAGTTTAATATCCCTCACTATTAAATAACCGCTATATTTTTTATGGCTAAAAAATGGGGTAGTGGGCAGTACTATCTTTACGAAACTTATTGTTAGATCAAATTTAAGTCTGTACCTTCTAGAAGTTGTTTGTTTTAGTTTAATAAAAGTAATACGCAAAGGATATTTTTTGTGAAGCCTAAAATAATTTGAAAAAATGTGTTATAAATTGTCTCTTAGAAATAGTAGTTTTATGGAGCATTTGCTGTTTCATGAACCACTTACGGCTCAACAAATTGGGAAGTGCATAGCGTAAATGATAAATGATAAATGATCTTTATTTTGTAAATAGGTTATAACAACACTTTTACACGTCAATATATTATTTTTTTCTGTTAGTTTATACTAGATGAGGCCGGTGTTTCCTAGCTGACTACCCTGAGAAGAAACACCGAAACAAACTCAGAGGTCAAAGTCTGTTTTAAAGTCCATACAGATGTACTGGTCAAAAACATATGAGAACCATGCACGCTAACGTCTGAGATGAGCTTTTGAAGAAAGCACCACGTTCATTTGAGTGGACCCGTCCAAACAGTGCAAGCATTTGTCAGTTATCGTGTAGCTCAACTTAGAACTTTAAGGAGCTCAACGGACCGACGAACAGTACCAAAGCAAGGACATTTGGGTAGGCCGCAAAAGTACTCAAACAGTCAGACATCGTTATAAAACAAACTACAGGAGAAAAGAGAACAAAAAAAATAAATAAATAAATAAATAAATAACCTACATAGTCCTCACATTTACAATAATTAAATTTATAAATTTTAAAAAAAGAAACAAATATATAATATATTATACTTAACAAAGTATTCATGTCAAAAAGTACAAAGATTTAAACAATAAAAAAAAAAAAACAATATAATACTTAACAAAGTAAGTATTCATGTCAAAAAGTAAAATATAAAATGTCAATGTGTATAAAAAAAATAAAAGGATAAACGAAAAACAAAGGCTCATGTACATTAATGAAGCAGCTCATTCCCAAGCCTTTTTATCTTCAATGTAATCTTTAATTGTGTAAAAAGCTTTTTGACTTTGTTTTTTTTTTTATAAATGATTTAAATTTATTATTGCTTAGTTCTTGTATTTGGCTAGGAAGCTTATTATAGAAATGTATACTTTGGCATCTAAACGAACCACCTATTTTCTTGAGCCTGGTTTTAGGAACAACAAATTTGTTTTTGTTCCTAGTATTTACACTATGGATATCACTGTATTTTTTAAACAGATTAATATTTTTATGTGCGTACATGAGATTTTCATAAATATACTGAGAGGACACAGTCAAAATATTAATCTCTTTAAATTTATCTCTGAGGGAGTGTCTGCGACTTAATTTATAAATTGCACGTATAGCTCTTTTTTGTAAAACAAAAATAGATTGAATATCGGCGGCATTTCCCCACAACAGAATACCGTACGACATTACACTATGAAAATAGCTAAAGTATACTAAACGGGCTGTCTCTAAATCTGTTAAACCACGAATTTTCCTAACGGCGTACGCTGCAGAACTAAGCTTTTTGGACAGTTTATCTACATATATGGGGGCTCCACTGAAGCTTTGCATCCAAAGTTAAGCCTAAGAACACTGTGGAATCTTCGGGTTTTAACACTTCGCCCTTTATTGACACACTAGTGTTCACCTGTGTTACATTAGGCAAAGTAAACTTTATACATTTAGTTTTTTTCTCGTTAAGGAGAAGATTATTGATATTAAACCAGTTAACTACTGTTGAAAGGGCACTATTTACGTCATCAATAACCACCTGCTGACGTTTGAGTTTAAATACAAGTGAAGTGTCATCTGCAAACAACACTATATCATGTTTATCCTTTATGAGGTACGGCAGGTCATTAATATAAATTATAAATAAAAAGGGACCTAGAATAGAGCCTTGGGGAACCCCCATTCTGACTACAGATCCGGGAGATCTTTTACCGTTCACATCAACTCTCTGAATCCTATTACTTAAATATGAAGTAAGAAGATCCAGAGAGGTGCCCCGGATTCCATAGTAGCGCAGCTTCCTGATCAATGTATCATGGAGAACGCAATCAAAAGCCTTAGACAAATCGCAAAAAATGCCTAACGCATCGCATTTATCTTCCCATGCATTATAAATGTGCCCTAAAAGTTCAACACCAGCATCAGTTGTTGAACGACCCTTTGTGAAACCAAACTGTTTGCTATGTAATAATTTATGTTTAGTAAAATATCTGTGCATTTGATTTAAAATAAGTTTCTCAAAAATTTTACTAAAAGTAGGTAGCACTGATATAGGCCTATAATTAGAAGGGTCTGATGTACTACCCGATTTAAACAATGGTATTATTTTACTATATTTCATTAGATCAGGAAACACACCATAACGATCGCTTTATTCTTTACTGTATAATGTTCTGTGCACACGAGCATAATATTGCAATAAATATTTTCTTTCACACAATAGCACAATTTTATTTATTTACCTTATTTGAGGTTGGAGCCAATTTAGCTAGTCCTATAAATTGTATGAGCTCCCCATACAACTTAGAGAACTATCTTAATTTTCATCAACTATGTATGTATGGGGAATGCCTTTAATTTTCTGTTTTTTTTTTTTAATTTTTTGTATATTTGTGCTGTAAGACCTTACTTTTCCCAACTCAGTAAATTCAGCAAATTTAGTAGCTTTCGTTATTATACTTCTGCTTCTTTTACATGAGGCACATGAACAGCTGCGCACATTTGGCGAGGCCTATTTTCAAAAGGGACTACACGGTAGACTGGTGATATGTTATTTTGTGTTCATTTTGAACATTTACCGTAAAAACCAAAGGAAATAACACAATTTCACATGCATTACCTCGATCTAGTTTTTTTTTAGAAGTAAGTAGCTATTATCATCTCGTGTTTATTATAGATTTTATTTTGACATAGACACAAACTGGATAATAGTAAAAAAGTTGATTTTCTTTGGACGCAAAAACACAAATTGGGTTCAAGCGGTGGTTCCTAGGATTCAGAAAAGGAGATCGGACAGAGAAAGCATGTCATGGCGCGACGTGGCTTAGAAGGACATCGCACACACTATATTTTTCAGGGAGCCTTTCTTATATCAATATAACAATAAACAACCGGATAAGTGCGAGTTTGACTAACGCGCTGTGGGTTCTGTTAGTGTATCATGTAAAACCCCCCCAACTGTATCCTTACGTTGCCGTCGTGGGGGGGCTTGCGTGGGTCAATGATCCCTGGGGCTGTGCCGGTAGAGCCACTCATGCCGGATTAGCCTAGGGGGAGACTCCAGACTAAGCAGGATACACTGTGGGACCCTTTCAAGGGTCACATAGAGTTGCTCAATTGTTCTCAGCGGAATAACGAGGGCGGGCTCGGCGTGCACTCACACTGCCACCGAGCAGGCATTTGGAGATTTTATCTAGATGCCACCGTCGGCATATCGTAATCCCGAAAGGAGTCTCGTTGCTTCGATCGGGGGCGAGAGTCTTGGCTTAGCCGCCTGGACTGCGAGGAAGAAAACCTCTATAAAAAATTACCCCGAATCCCGTGTTCAGGTGCGTGACTATGGGATGCATGGCTGATGGGTAGTTCAGTCGCAAGCGCACTCCCAGCCGGGGCACCTGCGGACCCCTCGGTTGGGCATAAATCTACGCTTGCCCGGGTATTGGGGATCTCTGCCCGGGTGGACCATTAGTTCTCCCCTACTCGTGGGATTAGTTATGGAGTATATAAATACATTAAATATTATAAAAAATGATGAAAAGAAGGAGAAAATAAAAAGAAAGGAAAAAAATAAGAAGGCGGAGGAGACCTTGTCTCACGACGAGGAGGTTCTTACCGAGACGCCTATCGTGAACGTGCTCCCAGAAGTCAATCTGTCTTCTGGGAGCAGAAGAATGTCGGAGCGAGTCCGTTCTAGGGCTGCCAGTTCCGCGGCTGACTCGGCCGAGGAGATGGAACTGGAACCTCGCGACCCAGAAAGTCGCAAACGCGGACGGGATGAGGACGGCGATACGTCGCAACACATGTTGCCGCCAAAAGTGCCGAGCACTCCGTCCGTCCGTTCCGTCTTTTCTGGAGCAGCAGGATACACCAGAGGGCGAAGAGAGGGTGAAATCGTTGCCGAGGAGGAGATCACAGATCTCCTTCTTAAAATCCGTCCACCGGGAGAAAGGGGCTCTGACCCTCTTACTCCGGTGGATTTGAAGGAGAGGACGAATGCTGCGGTGGCCATTATCCAGAAAGTGGCCACCAAGTCCACCAATCTAAAGGGCTCCTTTGTCAGGGCCCTAAAGGACTCCTCCTCGGCCGTGTCGGAGGCCATGGAAGGCCTCATTCAAGACGTCTCGAAATTACAAAAGGCAAACGATGGCCTTACGGCGGCTAACAGACGCTTGACGCAACAGGTTGCTGAGCTTAGTGCTCAGTTTGCCCAGTTTCGCGCTGGGACGAGCGCTGCTAGCCCACAGAAAGCAAATCCTGTTGCAGAGCACCCTGCCACCTCACCCTCCCAATCCTAAGTCTCTGATGCCCACTTGCGTCAAATTACAGACGTAGTGTGGCGGATGATGGACGGGCGCCTGGCGGGACTGGAAGCAAGGCTGCCTCCAGCGCCCATTGTTCGGCCACCGCTTGCTGCCGGGAAACAAACAAACAAAAAGGTCACATCAGCTCCGACCCCGCTCCCAGTCTCGGATGGCCGCGTCGCGATCTCATACGCTGCAGTCGCGTCTGCGTTAGCGCCTGCAACCGCACCGAGGACAAGGCGAACAAGGCAAGCTGGTGCGGAGGCAACTTCGAAGTTCCCTCCTCTCACCTCTCCAGCACCTAGAGGTAAGAGCGCCCCTAGCGCTCCCTCTGGTGCTGCAATTGTTTCTGTTCCCTCCACGTCTGCCCCCTCTAATGATTGGTGGCAGAAAGCTGAGAGCAAGAAGAAGAGGACCCCAAAACGGCAGCTGTGGTTGTCACCGTGTTGCCAGAGGCGGCTAAGAATGGGCTATCTTACGCGGCTGTGTTCAAGAAAGCCCGGGATAGCCTAGGTGGTGATTTCGGGGCCTCAGGTGTGAGGCTGGGCCTTGCCCAGACGGGGGCTCGAGTTTTGGAGTTCCCCGGTGCTGAAGGTGCAAAGACGGCGGACGTCGTTGCGGAGAAGCTGCGGGGAGTTTTTGCCGCGTCAGATGGTGTCAAGGTCGTTAGGCCCACCAAGTGTGCGGAGGTGCGCATTTCGGGCATGGACGACTCTGTGACGGTGGATGATGTGCGTGTTGCCATTCACGAGAAGACAGGGTGCAACGCGGACATCAGAGTCGGCACCATCCGCCCCGGTCCAGGTGGTCTTGGCGCGGTGTGGGCCAGTTGTCCCGTGGCGTCAGCCAAAATCTTGGGTGATGCCGGTAAGATCCTCATCGGTTTCGTGAACGCCAGAGTCACAGTCCTGGCGGCGAGACCGATGAGGTGTTTCAAATGCCTAGGATCGGGACATACCCGCGTCAAGTGTGGTAGTTGCTTCGACTGCAGCGGACTCTGCTTCCGCTGTGGTCGACCGGGGCACAAAGCGGCGGAATGTTCCGCCGCCCCTCACTGCCCAGCGTGTGCGGCGGGTAATTTGCCCGCCAATCACCAGATGGCACAGGGGGGCTGCAAGCCTCCCCGCACTTCTCCGCAAACATCGGTGGTTAGCCAATCGGCCCAGGCTGCCTCCGATGCCAATCGAACATCATCGCCGTCGCCCATGGAGGAGGCTGTAGAGACGATCCAATAATGGACCACGTCTCCAGCCTCCTTGTCCAGACGAACCTGAACCACTGTGCCGGTGCGCAGGACCTCTTCCTGCAAACTATGGCAGAGTGGTCTATTGGTGTGGCCGTAGCCGCGGAGCCCTATTACGTTCCTACCCGTCCAAACTGGCTGGGTGACCGGGACGGCTCCGTGGCAGTCATCGGCTCTGCGGCGGCTCATTCCCCGCCCTTGTCGCTAAGAGACAAGGGTACTGGATATGTTGCTGCCGAATGGGGGGGGGGATCACCATATACGGTGTCTACTTTTCCCCCAACCGGACTTCGAGATCTTCCTCAACAACCTAGAGACCTCGATACGGCGACAAGCGTCTGGGCACATCTTAGTGCTGGGGGACTTCAACGCCAAGTCCGTTGCTTAGGGTTCCCCTAGGACGGACGCACGGGGCGATGCGGTAGAAGAGTGGGCAACATCAGTGGGCTTCTGTCTCCTTAACAGAGGTTCCACCAACACGTGCGTGCGACAGCAGGGGGGGTCGATAGTGGACCTTTCGTTTGCTACCCCTGCTCTCGCTGCACGAGTAAGGAATTGGCGTGTCCTGGAAGAGGTTGAGACGCTCTCTGATCATCTCTATATCCGATTTGAGCTCTCCCGGACCCAGGACCCCAGTAGGGGTCACACGGCGCGGCTTTCATCCCGCTTTCCGCGGTGGGCTGTATCTAAGCTAGATAGGGATCTACTGGAGGAGGCAGCCATCATCTACTCCTGGCTGTCTCCGCGGTCTCCGACCGACGAGGTAGACATGGGAGCTGGCCACTTTCGCGATGCGATTACGCAGATATGCAACGCGGCCATGCCCCGCGTTAAAGGTCGTCGGCCTCCAAGGAAGGAGGTCTACTGGTGGTCCCTGGAGTTGGCGGACCTCCGCGCGGCCTGCATTCGTGCCCGGAGGTCTTACACCCGCAGTCGTCGGCGTCACCGCGAAGAGGGGGCAGAGGATCAGCTTCACGAAGAGTACCGAGATGCACGGAAAACTCTGAAGCTGGCCATTAGCCGCACCAAAGAGCTGAAGAGAAAGGAGATGTTGGAGGGTCTCGATCGTGACCCCTGGGGTCGCCCTTATCGTGCGGTGCAACAGAAGCTCTGCGCGTTGGCCCCCCCCCTTACTGAGACTCTCCAGCCCAGCTTCCTGCAAGAAGTGGTTGAGGGCCTTTTCCCGCAACGGGTGCAGCACTCACCCCCGTCGATGGCTCTCTTGGCCGGTGACGACGGGGAGTCAGAAGAGGAAGATGTTGCACCCGTCACGGAGGCGGAGATAAAGGCGGCTGTTCTACGGATCCGTTCCAAGAACACCGCCCCCGGGCCAGACGGGATCCCTGCCCGAGTCCTGGCCCTGGCCCTTGACCACATGGCGGACCGCCTCAGGGAGGGCCTCAGGGAGGTGTTCGACTCTAGCCTGGCGTCAGGACGCTTTCCTGATTGCTGAAAAGCGGGAAGCTGGTGCTTTTAAGGAAGCCGGGACGGCCTGCCGACTCGGTTGTGGCCTACAGACCCATCGTGCTGCTGGACGAGGCGGGTAAACTGTTTGAGAGGGTCCTCTCTGCCCGCATCGTCCGGCACCTGGACGAGGTCGGCCCCGATTTGTCGGACGCCCAATTCGGTTTCCGATCGGGTCGTTCGACGATCGGTGCTGTATTGCGTCTGAGGGCCGTGACCGAAGAGGCAGTGAGCTGTGGCGGCGTGCTGTTGGCGATGTCGTTGGACATTGCCAACGCATTCAATAGTCTGCCATTCAGCTGCATCAGAGAAGCACTCCGCTATCACGGGGTGTCACAGTACCTGAGGCGGCTAGTGGCATATTATTTAGAGGAGCGTACCGTCATGTACGAGGACCGAGAAGGACATCTAGGTCGTCAGCCCATGTCGTGCGGTGTTCCGCAGGGATCTGTCCTTGGACCGCTCCTGTGGAACATGGGGTACGACTGGGCCCTTCGAGACGACTTCCCTCCCGGGCTGGGCGTAATCTGTTACGCTGATGACACTTTGGTCACAGCCCGGGGGGCGAACTTTCAGGAGGCAGTGCGTTTGGCCACCAGAGGAGCCTCACTGGTGGTCGGGCGCATCGAGGCGCTGGGCTTACGGGTGGCACTAGACAAGACGGAGGCCCTTCTATTCCATGGGCCCCGTCGTGGTCCACCCCCTGGCGCCTCAATCATGGTCAACTCGGTTCTCGTACCGGTTCGGGCCCACATAAAATATCTGGGCCTGATCCTTGACGGGAGGTGGCTCTTCGACGAGCACTTTCGGCAGCTTGCTCCAAAGCTGGTCGGCGCTGCGTCCGCCCTTGGGCGACTTTTGCCCAACTTGGGAGGACCCAGCGTCGCAACAAGACAGCTGTACACGGGGGTTATCCGGTCAATGGCACTATACGGTGCACCGGTGTGGGCGGGGGCTCTGACCGCCCAGAATAGGGCACGCCTCTGGCGCCCTCAGAGAGTTATGGCGGTTAGAGCCATACGCGGTTACCGCACCGTATCCACGGAGGCGGCATGCGCGTTGGCCGGAACGCCCCCGTGGGATTTGGAGGCGGAAGTGCTCGCCGAGGTCTATCGGTGAACGGCTGAATACCGGGCGGTTGGTGGCTGTCGGCCCCCGCCCGAAGAGGTACGCGAGTGGCGTGAGGCCGCACGCCGAGCCACAATGATTCGTTGGTCGTCCCGGCTGGAGGCTCCACGTGCTGGCTTTGCCGCCGTGGAGGCGCTCCAGCCGGTCATTGTCGAATGGGCTGGGCGGCAGCACGGGACTCTTTCCTTCCGACTGACACAGGTTCTTTCCAGGCACGGCTGCTTCGGGAAGTACCTGCATTCGGTCGCTAGGAGGGAAATGAGCCCCGTCTGTCACCACTGCGACTGTAGTGAGGACTTGGCTCAGCACACGCTTGCGGTTTGCCCTTCTTGGGCGTCGCAGCGTCGGGATCTCACTGCAGTCATCGGAGAGGATCTGTCGCTACTGGCTGTTATACGCTCCATGGCCAGTAGCGACAGTAATTTTACCGCGGTTGCAACCTTCTGCGACAGGGGCGTAGCTACCGCCGTATTTGCCGTATCAATTATACGGGGCCCCCGGGCCACGGGGGCCCCCAAAGTGTGTAAGGAAAAAGAATAAAAACTTTCTTATTTATTTTATTTTACAAATGACAAAATTCTATAAAGCAATTCCTTTTTTTCCCGCCTTAAGCGTGCGTTCAAAAGTTGGCAACACTACATCGTTATGGCGGGCTGCGGGACTTCCCCGTTTTACTTACTTCATCTTCAACTCAGCGGGGAATCCCCGGGAATCCTTCATCGATATCGCGATGTACGTGTACGTTGTTGTACTTTGCATTGGATGTTAAACCACGGAGTGCAGTGCACTGTTTATTTACGCGCTTTATATAAATGTGCATTACATTGTAATTCAGTACAAACAATATTGTTCTTCTGGTTTAGCAGTATTAGTAACGATTTATAAAAGAAATGAGTGAAAGAAAAAGAGATTATCCCAGCGGCGCTGAGAAAAGAAAAATTAAACAGAAAAGGGACGAGGTTATAAAAAAAGTGCCCAAAATTTCTTCATTTTTTCAGAGACAAGATACTGTGAGTGATTTAGATTGGAAAGGTAAGTACTACACTACTACCCAACCCATTTATAAGGGGCCCGTAGTGATAAACAAGGAAATCTTTTAATTTCGGTCTGTCCATCTGTCCGTCACAAAAAGTTGTCTCCCCCCTCGATTTTCACAATTATACTGTTTTTAGGATTCCGTGCCTTGATTAAAAAAAACAAAATTCTAACTTATCTATAGGATCGATTTGTTTTGTTGTTTGTTTATCAGTCCGTATCGTATCGTTAATTGCGTGTTGAGAACTTCAGATGTGCAGACTCGCTTTCGGGTTCTCGTTTTGTATGGCCACTACACTACGCGCTGCGTTTAAATAGCACGCAGGTGTATAGTAATGCACGGACGGCTGCAGGTGATTTTGTATCTACTAATAGGTACGAGCACAATCCGCGTAGAATCTGTGTGCGTCTGAACTGAACACTCTCTAACTGTGACCCTTAGTAACGTTATTTATTTATATATAACTCTTTTTAGTTTAGTATCAAAGCATTCGTATTTATTTTTTAACAATTACTCGTTTATTTTTAGATTCTTCTGAAGCATGTTCTTCGTCACATATCCATCCGGAAATAGAAGAAAGCCAAGCACATACTTTATCGGATGTCCATCCAGAAATCGAGGAACCCCAAGTCAACGATTCTGATATATCTGCAGATAATGCAGATTGTAATATAATTTCATCAGACAGAGGAAATTTTGGTGACAATTTAACTGAATGCGAACGAAAAATAATTTTTAAATTGGGTCCATTTAAACCACAAGGACCATTTCCAAAAGTTTCAGAAAATAACCGACCTTTTTCAGCTTATTATTATTCATATTTCAATCAGGCAGGCATAAAAATTATAAGACCATGGTTATGTTATTCTAACGTTTTAAACAAACCGTACTGTCACTTCTGTTGGTTATTAGCAGATCGTCAAAACAAATCGTACTCCTCTGCTTGGGTTAACGGTGTTTCGGTTAGAAGCAATTTCACACAAACTATTCTTGACCATGAAAAGTCACAGCAGCATATTAGTGCCTCACTCTCTTATAATAATTGGTTGCAAGGAAATACCATCGATACTCTATTGAAAAGTGAAATCGATAGTAAAATTACATTCTGGAGAGATGTACTGCATCGTATAATTAATGTTATAATTACTTTAGTATGTTGTAATCTACCTTTGAGGGGGCATGATTCTGATTCTGGCAATTTTATGGCAATTTCACGTCTGCTATCTAACTATGATGCAACTTTAAAAGAACTTTTTCTAAAACCGAAAGGTGAAATAAATTATTTAAGCCCTACGATTCAAAACGAAATTATTAGTTTGCTTGGTACTAACGTTAGGAACAGTATTATCTCAGAAATTAAAAAAGCTCCATTTCTGACAATAATTCTGGATACAACACAAGACTTGTCAAAAATTGACCAACTATCTGTAGTTTTTCGATATATCTCGGTTACAGAAAATGATGATAATGTGCCTAAAGAAATAAAAATCTGTGAGTCCTTTTTAGGATTCATAGCAGTAACCGATTGCAGTGCTGCAGGTCTGAAAACTGTCATTTTAAATTTGACTAAAGAATATGGAATTGATTTGACTAAATGTAGAGGACAGGGATACGATGGAACAAATGTTATGTCGGGTGTGTATGGAGGATTACAAACCCTAATAAAAGAGCATGCTCCAAATGCCGATTATGTTCATTGTGCTGCGCACGCTTTAAACTTGGTTTTGAACGATGCTGCGAGACATGTTCGTGAAGTATCGACTTTTTTCGATAATTTAGAAAAAATATATACTTTTTTTGGCAATAGTATAAAACGCTGGGCTATGCTAAGTGACGATTCATCTGAAAAATATTTGATTACCCTTAAAAAGGTATGTCCTACCAGATGGTCTTCTAGGAACGACGCTTTATTAGCAGTAAAGAAAAATTTTTTACTAATCATGAAAACTTTGTACCAACTAAATTTAATTTCAAATAAAAAAGATGAACGTGAAGAATGTAAAAGTATAATTAATATTTTAGAGAGTTTTGATTTCTTAGTGCTGGTTACATTTTTTTCTTCACTATTTGAAATTATTAATCCTGTTTCTAAAGCTCTACAGCATGAAAATAATGACTTACAGAAATCTAGTATTTTATTAAGTAATCTTTTAAATAGACTGTGCCAATTAAGAAATCAGAATTCATTTAATAGTTTGCTAAATGAATCCAAAGATTTAGCAAAAAAGTGGGGGGTAACAACTGTTTTTAAAAACAGTAGGCGAAAGATAACGAAGCGTTTTTTTGATGAGTTATCACAAGATGAGAGAATTTCCGACCCGGAATCCTATTTCAAAGTCAATGTATACTATTGCTGTTTAGATATATTAATTTCTCAAAGTAAAGAAAGATTTCAGAGCCTTTGCAACCTGAGTAGTATATTCGAAATATTACAACCGGAGAAACTCCTATCTTCTTCAAGCGAAGAGATATTAAACGCTTCCGGAAAACTGTCTGCTAAATACAGTAAAGACATCTCACTTAATCTTTGTGACCAATTAAAGGATCTAAAAACATGCTTAAATTCTGAAATTAAAAAAAAATATTCCATTAAAGAACTCATTGAATTATTGCTAGTAAAATTCAATAGTCTTGCATCCAGTTTTCCCGAGGTAATCACAGCATGCTTTTTATTCTTGACCCTTCCAGTTACAACCGCAACGGCAGAAAGAAGTTTTTCAAAATTAAAACTAATAAAAAAATACTTAAGAACTTCGATGGGACAAGAACGGGAGATTTCGATGGGAGAAGAAACTTTAGAAAAACTAAAATCATCATCAGCCATAAATGATTTAATAAATCAGTTTGCCGATAAAAAGGCGAGGAGAGTGAATATTTAAAATTCGATTTTTATTTGTAAAATGGGTAAATTATGTGATAAATAAATATTACTTCTCACAATATTTTTTTTTCTTTTGTGAAAAATCTTTACCTCCATATAAGGGCCTCCAAAAAAATTTTTATACGGGGCCCCGACAAGGCACGCTACGCCACTGTTCTGCGAGGACGTTATCTCGCGGAAGGAGGTGGCGGAGCGGGCCCGGGAGGACGATCTCCATTCGGACCTAATCCGCCGCCGGCGAACCGGGCGGCGGAGGCGCGCCTACCAGCGCCTCATGCCGCCCTGAGTGTGGCCGCGGGTGGTCGGGACGGGTTTTCCCCTCCACCCGCTTTAGTGGCCAGCCGCGAGGGGGTGACGTCCGCGTGTGTCTGGACGCCGCCTTATTGATAGGTTACCCGTAGGTGGTGCCCGCATAGTGCGGGCAGGCGCTAGGAGGGGTCCGGATGTCTTAATAAAGCTGTTCCCGGATTCCTCCTATTTTAAGCGCAGTTTGGCACACCGTGTGGTTTTAGTCGGTTCGATTCCGACACACTGTTCCACCGAAAACCCCGGTGGGATGACGGCCCGTGGGGGTTTCCACACGAAAAAAAAAAAAAAAAAAAAAAAGTGTATCATGTAAAAGCTTAAAACTAAGTTCTAAGCTTTTATGTGATAAATTGCATTAAGCTGTATTTTTTTCTGTAGTTCGTTTATTTTGGGAATCGGTCGTAGAAAATTTTGACCATCTTTCCCAAAAGACCAACCTAACTCTGTAATTTTAAATTCTTAATATAAGTTTGCAAACGCAAAAAGTATTTTTGATTTTTTATACAGCTTTAAGAGACAGGAGACTGACATACATACATACAAATGCACCGCATTTGATGGTAATTTGTAGCTGATATCTCCACACTTTCTAAATGCTAACTTTCTTGGCTGTGGTATTTTTAATCCCGTAATAACTTACATAAGTAATCAATTTGACAGTGGTAGAGCCATGCTTAGGCACGAAAGGGCCGCCTGGACCGGTGCGATACCGCGGCCTCACAGAAAACCGGTTGTGAAGCAACGCTTGCGTTGCATTTCCCCGAAATGAGTGAGGTTTCCGGATGTCCAACTCCTCCTGCCCTGTTTTCTCTGCCCTCATCCTTTTCTCCTCTTTCCCAGCTCCTCATCCCTCTTCGCTATTTCCCCTCCCTGCAACCCCCATCCCTCTTCAAATTCAAAGGCGGGCAGCGCACTTGCGACTCTTGAGTTGCAGGTGTCCATGGACGGCGGTTGTCACTTACCGTCAGGTGACCCGTCTGTTCATCTGTCTCCCTATAGTGTTGAAAATAAAAAATAATATGTGTATATACATATATATAATAATACGTGGTAGAGCCATGCTTAGGCACGAATGGGCCGGCTCGACCTGTGCGATACCACGGCCTCACAGAAAACCGGTTGTGAAGTAACGCTTGCGTTGCATTTCCCCGAAATGAGTGAAGTCTCCGGAGGCCCAAAATCCCCCCCACCCCTAATGATAGCGCTGTTAACAAAAAGGATACCCCAGGGGGGTACCAGCGCTAGCGTTGGAGAATCCCCCCCTGGACGTCTACCCTCAGTACGGATTATACCTGAGCGTGGACGCCCGTGGGGGGGGGGGCTCAACTGCGCTCTCAAAATCTGCTCGGGGCAAGAGAAGGCATACCATGGCACCCCCTGTCACGTTTACCGTGGATTTTTGTAACATCAGGGGCTTATATTCTAACCTCGACACTGTCCACCACCACCTTGAGACAGCAAAGCCGGCCTTGCTCTTTTTAACCGAGACGCAGATATCATCTCCAGCGGACACATCCTGCCTCTGCTACTCTGGGTACGTACTGGAACACTCCTTTATTCCTAAGGCTGGTGTATGCGTGTACGTTAGAGATGATATCACTTTTCGCCGCCTCGGCAATCTTGAAGGTAGGGACCTCTTCATCTTATGGCTACGTGTAGACTGCGACTGTAGACCATCCCCGCATCTACGTATGCCTCTACAGGTCCCATAGCGGTGATGCCGAAATGGACCGACTCATCGACCACGTCCAAATGGCTACAGACTCAGTGCTCCAGCAGGTCCCATCCACAGATATCGTGATTCTTGGCGACTTTAACGCCCATCACGCCGAATGGCTTGGTTCGCGCAAAACCGATCATGCGGGAAGATCTGTTCACGATTTCGCCTTGGCATATGGCTTGACGCAGCTGGTAGCAACGCCACGAAACCAACCAAACCACAGAAAGCCACGTGCCTTCACTGTTGGATCTTCTGCTGACCTCACATCCTGATGGCTACAAAGTATCCGTTGAGGCCCCTCTTGGTTCTTCGGACCATTGCCTGATTAGGAGTATGGTCCCACTCGTTCATCCGCTGCGGCCGCGAGTTACAGGCAGTCGCCGCTTATGGCACTACAGGTCAGCAGACTGGGATGGAATGCGAACATTCTTTGCATCCTATCCATGGAGGTAGGTTTGCTTCTCGCCGGATGATCCCAATGTCGTTGCCGACTCTGTCGCGGATGTTGTGCTTCAGGGTATGGAACTTTTCATTCCATTCTTCCTGATTCCCACAGGTGGCAAGTCCCAGTCCTGGTTTGGTCGAACCTGCAAAGCGGCGTCCCGCCGAAAGCAGGAATGTTACCAAACATGGGCTAATGCAGCGGCTCATATCGGCAGAATTGGCGAGAGACTAGTGAGTCTCCCTTCCGGAACTCGTGCATTCGGGTCTCTTGCCAAAGCTGTCCAGGGGAACTTTTGTAAGCCATCCCTTCCACCTCTGCACATAGGAGATAATTCGTTGGCCCACGACGCTAAAGAAAAAGCCGATCTTCTGGGCAAACTCTTTGCGTCCAACTCGACCCTGGACGACGGGGGAAACGCACCACCGACCATACCGCAGTGCGAGAGCCGCATGCCGGAAGTCCGGTTTACACAAAGGGCAGTGCGTAAAGCGCTTCTTTCCCTCGACGTTCTTAAGTGGAGTGGGCCCGATAGAATCTCTCCTATCGTGCTGAAGACGTGCGCTCCAGAGTTGGCACCGGTTTTAATGCGCCTTTATCGGCTTTCCTATTCTCTTAGCGTAGTCCCGAACTCATGGAAGACAGCTCTAGTGCACTCAATCCCTAAAAAAGGAGATCACTTGGATCCGTCCAACTACAGACCCATAGCCATCACCTCCTTGTTCTCCAAGATAATGGAATCCATTATTAACTGCCAGCTCCTCCGGTACTTAGAAGACCATCAGCTGCTCAATGATCGACAATACGGCTTCCGTCGGGGTCGTTCAGCTGGTAATCTTCTTGTTTACTTGACTCACCGGTGGGCACAGGCGATCGAGACCAAGGGGGAAGCGTTGGCCGTTAGTTTGGACGTGGCAAAGGCCTTCGATCGGGTCTGGCACAAAGCGCTCCTTGCGAAGCTTCCTTCCTATGGGCTTCCCGAGAAACTGTGCAATTGGCTCACCAGTTTTCTTACAGACAGAAGCATCAAGGTCGTTGTTGACGGTGCATGCTCCGACTCCAAGTCTGTTAATTCTGGTGTCCCACAAGGCTGTGTGCTATCACCCACGCTGTTTCTTCTGCATATCAACGACATGCTGCAGATTAGCAGCATCTATTACTATGAAGACGATAGCACGAGTGATGCCCTTTACACCGGCCGCGCTAAAATTTCTCGGGTAAACGTCATCGAAAGCCGATCCAAACTTGTGTCTGAAATCGAAACTTCTTTATCAAAAGTTTCAGATTGGGGTCGACTTAACCTAGTCCAATTTAACCCCACGAAGACACAGGGTTGCGCGTTCACCGCTAAAAAGATGCCATTGGTCGTATCACCTCAATTTGAGAGCACTTCCCTAACTGCATCAGCCAGTATCGGAATCCTTGGCGTCGATATATCAAGCGAAGTCCAGTTTCGCGGTCACTTAGAGAGTAAGGCCATATTAGCCTCGAAGAAGCTTGGTGTGCTAAACAGATCGAGACAGTATTTTACTCCGGCCCACCGCCTGCAACTTTATAAGGCGCAGGTTCGGCCGCACATGGAATACTGTTCTCATCTCTATGCAGGTGCATCCCAGTACCAACTTCTGCCTCTTGACCGCATTCAACGGAGAGCGACTCGCATCATCGACTGCCAAGATATTTCTGATCGACTTGACACCTTGGCGTTGCGTAGAGATGTAGCTTCACTCTGCATCCTCTATCGCTTGTATCATGGGGAGTGTTCAGAGGAATTGTTCGGACTTATACCGGCTGCTGGTTTCCGCCATCGTCCTACGCGACAAAATATCCATCCCCATCACCTGGACGATTGGCACTCCACCACTGTGCGCTTCTTGCAGAAGCTTTTTGCCTCGCACAACCAGCTTATGGAACAAATTGTCGCCTGCCGTATTTCCGAACCGATACGACCTTCAAACCTTCAAGAAGAGAGCGTACTCCTACCTAAAAGGCCGGCAACGCACTTGTGACTCTTGAGTTGCGGGTGTCCATGGGCGGCGGTAGTCATTTACCATCAGGTGACCCGTCTGCTCGTTTGCCCCCTATCGCATAAAAAAAAAAACATCCTTATACTGCTATTTATTTAATCTTACATATAAAATTATCACTAAGGACTTACGATAATCATCAATCCGGTTGTTGTGTTTTACTAGAAAATACATTCAGAAACGTTTAACGAAATATACGTTTCTCCAAAAAAAAAATCGAACAAAACAATTCATACACTGGTACTGAAACATATACATGTTTAGTAGATTTAATTTAATTATTTTACTGCCTCAAAGCCATATAAAAGTACAGGGTTTAATTCCTAGATCCCACACAAGGATTCCATGTGCCGTGGGATCTAGTCTCTTTCATTCCAATATCTTAACGAGGCATTAACAAAATATAAAAATAAAATAATAATTAACTAAATAGGAAAAGTCACAAACAAATGAGAGATCAAACATAACATCATTAACAACACATCCAAGAGGTCAGTAATGTAAAAACCATGTAGGTATCTACTAATATTAGAAAAGTTATACAAATACAATACGACAGGTTATATTATTTTTAAGAAATACAATGTTACCCACATCACGTCGTCGCCGAATCGAAATATTGACTTATCTGAAAGTTAAAAAGAAAACACATAGAAGATAAAAAATAATAATAATAAAAACTAACTATGTGCACTAGTCTCAGGGTTATCTACTATATAAAAATAAGTCGGGTTTTCCTTCCTGACGCTATAACTCCAGAACGCACGAACCGATTTCCACGGTTTTGCATTCGTTGGAAAGGTCTCGGGCTCCGTGAGGTTTATAGCAAAGAAAATTCAGGAAAAATTTCAACAGAAAAGCAGGAAAATCATTTTTCACATACAGCGTTATCTCTGATACATAGCATGTACTACAAACCAATATTTTAAGTAGATGGCGCCGGTGATACATTGTTTGACAGCTACTCATTGTTCTCTGCTCAGTTAATTTCATGTGACAAACCGGTATTGTGTTCACTGTGAAATTTTGAAAAAAAAGTAAAAAAAAAAAATAAGTTATTCGTTTCCTAACATTTCAATTGGAAACCATCAAATCAATCACGTGTATTGTGCAATTTTTTATTCAATTTCAACAGCAGGCATTTGTCTTTAAGATGGTAAGTTGAACTGTGTAAATTATGTGGATCATGCATTTGAGGTTTAATTCACCACTCTGTCCATAGTCCAAAATGCCTAGAGGACGACGTGTGAACATCGTGCCGCACAAGACATGCAAGCCAGCAACAAGTGTATTCACAGAACTTAAGCGAAGAAAGACAAAATATAATAAGAGAAAATGCCCGATTGAGACAACGCGTGAGCACACGAAGATCATTGGCATCATACAATCGCTTGGCATTCCAATATGATCCCAATGCGAACTACAGTGATGATGAAAATTTGAAATTTAGATATTGGACCAATGACTATATGCCGATATTGCAATGCGTTAAAGTTCAAAAGAGAAACGGCTGGACTATGCTGCGCAAGTGGAAAAGTCAAACTGGATCCATTACTTACACCACCACAGCCACTGAAACCATTGTTCGATGAAAGTGATCCCGATTCCAGCCATTTTCTTCAACACATCCTTGAATACAATAACTGCTTTCGCATGACTTCCTTTGGAGCTAATATCATTCGAGAAGGCGGCTTCATGCCGACTTGCAAGGTAAAAGATACAACACACATAACCAATCACTCACACCAACACAATGAATTGCAACACATAACAACTACATATACACCACACACTACACGACACAGCAGTAACACACAACACAACAGTTAAAGAGACGAATTATTGAACAGTTGCAAGCATTTTTTCACGCTAATAATGCTGTGGTTAATATGTTCAAAACAGCATTGGAACAAATGCCATCGGATACGCACAAATTTGTCATAAGAACGGATTGTACCCCAACAGGTGAACATGTGCGAAGATTCAATGCACCCACCGTTAATGATGTTGCTGCAATTATGTTTGGCGATCCAACTAAATCGCGAGACATTGTCGTTCAGCGAAGAAGCAATATCATGCATCGTGTAAACGAGACACATCATTTCTTGGCAAGGACAAGACGGATACGACATCACGTTGAAGATGGTCGATCCAATTACAGGTACAATATTCACACACTAATTATTGCTATTATTGCTATTATTGGTTTCCATTATCAATTCATTTAATTTTGCATTTTCAGGCGTATCAACGAATAAAAATCTAAAAAGCCAAATCAATCAAATATTTGTGCAAGTACGTACGTACGTACAAAAGGCAGCGACATGGCTGTGTTTGGTATTGCGTCGGAAAATGCGAATGACGAAATCAGCAACTTCCAAATGGGCAGATACGTCAGTACTAATGAAGCACTGTGGCGATTATTGTCATTTCAAATTCATTAAAGATATCCCACAGTTTTACATTTAGCAGTGCATTTGGAAAATGGCCAAAGAGTTTACTTCACTGAGGCTGCGGCACAACGAGCTGAGAGACCACCATCGACAACATTGACTAGCTTCTTTGCAATGTGTGAAGCAGATCCATTCGCAGCGACGCTGATGTACATTGAAATGCCCAAGTATTACACTTGGAATCAATCAACAAACAAATTCCAACGTCGCAAACAAGGAACCCCAGTTCCAGATTGACCACAGGTGTTTACCATTGATGCACTAGGTCGCACGTATACCGTTCATCCTAGAAATGATGAATGTTTTTATTTGCAACTGCTGTTGGTAAATGTACGTGGACCAAAATCATTTGCGCATTTGAAAACTGTGAATGGCCACCAATGCCAAACACATCGAGAAGCATGTCAACTATTGGGTTTGCTGGAGAACGATTCTCATTGGGATTTAAAACTTGCGGATTCAGTTGTTTCATCAAATGCGTCCCAAATACGAACACTGTTGGCAATTATCAACACCACATGTTTTCCTTCACAACCAATTCAGTTATGGAACAAATACAAAGACGACATATGTGAAGATATCTTGCATCGCTTGCGCATTCAAACGAATAATCCTGACATCCAAATAACAAATCACAAATCAAATCTACAATGAAGGATTGATTCTGATTGAGGATCAATGCTTGACTATTGCAAACAAGCTACTGATTGAAGTAGGAATGATTGCGCCAAATCGATCGATGCACGACGCATTCAACCAAGAATTAAATCGAGAGCTGCAATACAATGTTGATACATTGCAGGAATTCGTTCGAAATAATGTGCCGTTGCTGAATGAACAGCAAAAACAAGTACGAAACATTAATGCAAGCGGTGGAATAATACTGGTGGTCTATTCTTCCTGGACGCACCTGGAGGAACAGGAAAAACATTTGTCATTTCATTGATTTTGGCCAGTATTCGATCAAGATGTGACATAGCTTTGGCGTTAGCATCATCTGGAATTGCGGCGACTCTTCTAGATGGCTGTCGTACTGCACATTCTGCGCTTAAGTTGCCACTCAATTCAAACACAATTGATACTCCAACATGCAATATTTCCCGATCCAGTGCAATGGGAAAATTGTTGATGCAATGCAAGCTCATTGTTTGGGATGAGTGCACAATGGCACATAAGAAATCACTTGAAGCACTTAATTTCACACTGAAGGATCTTCGGCGAAATAACAACATCTTTGGCGGCTTGATGATATTGTTGGCAGGCGATTTCAGGCAGACGTTGTCAGTAATTCCCCGTGGAACGCCTGCAGATGAATTGAATGCTTGCCTGAAGGCATCTCCTTTATTGAATTACGTAAAAACATTATCGCTAACCACTAATATGAGAGTTCAACTTCAAAATGATCAAAGTGCTACACAATTTTCCAAACAATTGTTAGCTGTTGGAAATGAAAAAGTCCCAGTTGATGCGACATCTGGATTAATTACTCTTACCAACGACTTTTGCCGATTTGTAGACTCTCAATTAGCTCTTATTGAAAATGTTTTCCCAAACATTAGTGAAAATTATCACAATTATGCTTGTTTAAGTCAACGAGAAATTCTTGCCGCAAAGAATAATGATGTACACGCACTACATTTCACCATTCAATCAAAAATTGCTGGCGATTTGGTGACATACAAATCCGTTGATTCCATAACAAATCCCGATGATGTAGTAAATTATCCAACGGAGTTTTTGAACTCTCTGGAGTTACCAGGATTTCCACCACATAACTTGCAACTCAAAGTTGGTACCGTTATTATGATATTGCGTAATTTGAATCCACCGCGACTTTGCAACGGTACTCGACTTTCGGTAAAAAGACTTATGCCGAATTTGATTGAGGCAACCATTATTAACGGAAAGTACGCAGGTGAAAATGTATGTATTCCTCGAATACCAATGATTCCGACTGATCTTCCGTTTGACTTCAAACGATTGCAATTTCCAGTTCGCCTTGCGTTCGCAATGACAATTAACAAGTCGCAAGGCCAATCGCTCAGTGTTTGCGGGATAAATTTAGAATATCATTGTTTTTCACATGGGCAGTTATACGTTGCGTGTTCACGAGTTGGGAAACCATCCGCTTTGGTTTGTGTTAACGTCAGACCAAAGAACAAAAAATGTGGTTTACCAAAGAGCACTTCAATGAAACGGATAATTTGCGGACACGTATAACGCTTCGATTCAGTATTTACTTTGGATTCACTTTCATTTACTTAGAGAAGTTCAACTAAATAACACTTCATTTTTGTAATCGAAATGAATTCATTACTGTTGTGAAATGAAATAAAATTTTTCCTTTTCAAATATAAAACAAAAAAAAAATTTTCTTCATCTTTTAATCACCAAACGAAATGTTACATAAAACGAAGCCGTCTGGTGGCGAAGCGGAGTCCGCCGGGTTTGCTAGTCAGTCATAAAAATATGATATAAGCCGTTTTCAAAAAAAAAAAACGTTTGTTATCACAGGCTTAAATATAATGTTGGACAGTCAGTAAGTAACAAATATCCTCAGTCAAAAACAGACCACAAAATTTTTATTTTTACTTCATTTTAGAGACAAGAATTTAAACAGGCGTTAAACAACTTTAATTTTTTACATATTTAAAACACAGTGGGCCCATTCCCACCTTTCTTTCGTAAATTTTATGTATATTAATCATAATTAAATTATATATTTTTATGCGCATAAAAAACTAATTATTTATCTTTACCGGTGATTTTATCGGTTGACAGTTTTATCTTGTATTTTCGTTCTTTTATTGCATTTTCTAAATTTCATGGACACACCTTAATTTAACTAAAATTACCTTTCGATTGTAAGTGTGTTCACCTCAAATATTTACCTTTCCAGAGAAAAATGGCTTCCTTTACTGTAATATTTAGAAGTAAGACCATAGTATATAAAAAAGTGCAAGTACATTTTGTTAATACACGAATACACTCGGCTACAGACACCTTTCACTACGCAGTAACACAACAAACGTAATGTAACAAATGTAATATGTTTCGTATTAACATACTATTCCTAGGTAATGTATACAATTCCGAGTCCAGTTATAAATATGTATAAAACGTGTGAATGATTCTTTAATATATACATTTATTAAGAAATCAGTGTATTTCCTAGGTAGTGTATGCAATTCATAAGTGGTACAAGGAAGTGTACAAAATTAACAGTGTACCTACAATGAAATTATTGTAATATAGTACATTAAATAATCATTTAAGAGATAAATAGCACCTACAAACGAACAACAAACAAAACGAACTGGGCATCCAGAAAAAATAGCATTTGGTGATTTGTTTTATACTCATGTAGCAAGTCCTTGGGCCTAAAATGAAATATTTTTCTCATTTTCTTGTAAAGCTACTTTCTATTCTATGTAATTACTTTATGTAAGTAGTACTGCGAGTGTTTCTAGATAACTCCACCTCGGTCCTTGTTTCATAACTTAGGTCAAAGAAAAATCCCTGATGTCAATCAAATTGTGCGAGGCCAGGTTCGATTCTTGAAAGATTAAAGGCGTTTATATTAAAAATATTTTTCCGTCGTCTTGAGAGTCACCCAAACACTTGGCGCAGCAGCTCAAGATCTAAAAAGATTCTCTTAAAAAAGAAAAAAATATATAAATAATTTTACAATTAATATATACAATTTAGTCTTCTAGACTGGCTTCTTATTTAATTCCTATGTTTTAAAAACTGCAACTTATAACAACTTATAAAAATTTCAAGTTCTGCAAATGAGACTATATTTTGTTAAATTGGTTTTGTGTTTTGATTCACTTGTTATTGATATCTATTTACCTTCAAGTTGTGTTAGCCTGGACTTTAAACAATCAATATTAATATTATATGTTAAGCCAAATTTGAATAAATATGCTAAATAAGCGAATAATAAAAAAACATGTTGCCAAAACTACATTAGCATAGATTACGTAATCGAGACACTTAGCTCAAACAGAACATATAAAGAACAAGGAACATAATATTTTACATAATGAGTTACTTTATAGGCATTAATGTCGCGCGTTTTCCTTATAGTTTTATAGAAATACAGACACATTTAAACTTTGTCTCAACACATGAGCGTACATACCTAATTGTCGTGACCTAGCGTTTAGCCCTAACTTCAAAGCTTTACTTAACATAACATGTTCTAAGAATCTTATCGAGTTTTTAAAAAAAAAAAATTAAGTATTTCAGTATATCAGTAAATAATTCAGTAATTTCATTTATTTTATAACAAAACACATTTGTATTAAAATATAATCACGCATTTATCAAAATTAAGGAAAATTGATACTAACTACATAGTTCCAATATAATAGTATTGGCAAAAAAATAATTGCCATATGTGTAATTCTGTGTGAATTTTTAAATCAAAAGATAAGATTTCGAATATATAATTCCATGTCAATTTGAAGTTCACAAGATAATTAAATTACAATTCGAAGTAAAAAAACATATCTGAAATATCATTCCAAAACAATTATTATAATGTATAGATAAATGTCAACCTATGTATATTACAATTTTGTCAAAGTTATTCAGTGCTAAACTAACCTTTTTTTAAGAAATAATCTTTCAGTTTTTTTTTTTTTTTTTTTTTTCAATATTTTTTTGTTCTGTAGGTATTTATGATGACGCAGAATATTCAATTTCCTTAGGTCAAATCACCATTGTCGTGCTCAGTGTCTTCGCAATCAGTGTCTTGCTAACGGTAGTCAAGGTGTTTGTAACTTTGTACAAGAAGATTTCGACATTCCTAGACGTCATTATCCTACCTTCCCTGACTAACTGCATACAGTTTGTGAAATCAACTATCATCCCATGCTATCTTATTCCGTTCGCAAAGAACACCATAATATTTTTTCGGTGACTATTTGAATAGATCATTAATAGTTGTTTCGTACAGCAATTTACTCGTTGCGAGTATATTGGACCACACATTTTAAATATTCTTTAAAGATAACTGGGACTTCCCGGCACCAGCCAGTTCAAGTTATAAGTATGCGTCCCTGACTTGCTCGAGGCATTGCTTATACTCCCCAATCCATCTGTATAAGCAATACTGAAATACGTAAATGGGACTAAATTGTAATCGGGAAAATGTGGGCGTTAATTACGCTACTTCCTAGCCCTTCAGGGATACAGGTGTGAGTGTATGTATGTATGTTTAAAGATTCATGTATTGCAAAACTATGTACCAAAACCTTTTTTTTTTATATATAAAATTTAACACTCGGTTTTAACTCAACAGTTGGTTCGTATCTGATATGTAATATTATATTCATACATACATAATGCCTATGTATCCGAAGTAGTAGACAGAAGCGTCTTTAAACCCCATTTTTTTTCGACCGTAATTTGGTCAAACTCACGTAATAGAGGGTAAAACTATTGTCGTCAACCTGGTTGGGAAAATTGGCAGTACTTAGAAAGTGTAAGATAAGTAAGTACGAAAGACAATGAAAAGGAATATTACTTACAAGGATTGGGGGATATATTGTTTGGGTAGGTTAGGATCGCATACCAGTAATTTGGAGTAATTTTCACTAGTTGTGATCGGAAAGTCACACCCTCCAATCGACCCTAACCCTTATTCACTGCAATATTAATAAAGATAAAGAAATAATAATCAATTAGTCAACTTTTTACAAATTAATCTATTTTTTTTTCCATTGTGTTAATATAATGTAATTAGTAGCGGAGATAACGTATAGATGAAAAGCTTTAACGTATGTACATACATTTATAATAAATTCATTATATTACGTGGGCCACACTGAAAGTTTCTAGAATAGGCCAGTAAGAAAAGCAGCTGATAAAAAATTTATTTAAATTTTGAATTAGGAACTGTTTCTGTATCTGTAGATGTGTCATTTCATTGTGTGTATGACATTTGTTTTTACAAATTAGCGGCAATTTAATAAGTGTCTGTGGTGCATCGAATTTGATTAGAGAAAATTTTTGTTCAATGATTATTTACGACATTCGTTGTGGTCTTACTGATCAACAATGTTATACTATAGACTTCGATTGGCATTTCAATGCGAGCGATTTCATTTCTCAGGCCACTGTTTACATCTGATTAAATGAGTTTAAACATAGTTGAAGCGAACTCACTTATGATTCTTGAGAAATACGTCATTTTCGGAGACGACGCCTAGTCGGAAACCTTTGTTTTAGATGGATACCCTATAATTTGATGGAAGATCAAAAAGCCGTCGCTTGTATTGATGCCGCTCAATGCTTGAAAAGTATGACGGAAATGACTCCAATGCTATATGATATCGCCACAGGTGATGAAAGTTGAATATATTGTTAAGGACGCGATATCAAAAGACTATCTGCGCAAATAAGTAAAGAAGAGTACAAGTAAAGAAAAATGGATGAGTGGCTCATTCTTTGAACGGATGGGTAATTTTGCAACAATCATTCTAAAGGACAAAAGGACTGTTATTACAAATTGGTATGTCAGTCATTGTTTACCAGTTGTCTTGGAAAATGTAACGCCTCAGAACCAGGAACCCCCTCCACCACGACAACGTTCCAGCTCAAGCTGCCAGACAGGCTCGATTATTTATCTCGATGTGTATTTGACTGTCGAAGATGTGTACTTAGTGAGTCATTCAATTTACAGTCCTGACGTGGCACTTTGTGACTTTTCTAAAATCAAAGATAAGCTTGACTGAAGATGCCGTGGATTTGTTTGAAAAAGGCGTAAAAGAGATTCCCTATAAATAAGTGGGCTTACTGTTTCAGTCGAAAAACAATAAAAATATGAACAGGCTTGTATATATATATATATATATATTTTATTATCTGAAAATTTTAGTGTAATCGTACTTGTAGGTAAGACAATATTTTGATTGTTTATATTTATAATAAATATATTTTAATCTAATTCAAAATTTTATAATCTTAATATTATTTTTCATAAATAAGCAAAATTTGATATCGGTTTTATAAATATTCAATATATTTTAAAACAATCAAATTATTATAAGGGAATTCGCGTATGATACGCCGAAACCCTATTTATTATATTACTTTATTTACAATGAATAACCAACAGGCTTGTTGGTCTAGTTGATAGTGATCCTGACTGCTAATCAGAGCTCGTGACTTCTATTCCCGCATAAACAAAAATTGTGTGTTCCACGAATATATTTCCAGGGTCTGGATTATTATCTAGAACCATATATAAAACTTTAGTAATCTAAAGTTTAAAAAAGATACAATTGTATTATTGTAACTTAAGAATATTATAACAGGTTTCCCCACTGCTACGTGAGTAAATTATGATTAAGAAAAAGTGGCGTTTGAGACGCCTCTGCTTACCCCTTCGGGTGTATGTGTATATAAGTATAGTTTCTAAGTCGGCAAAGTGATTGACGAATCAGACAGAAATGGTAAAAGCATGACATATTGAGATTCCTGTCCAAGCGACAGTGTGTCACAACTTAAAGGAATATCATTCGTCAAGAACTTTCATAAGTGTTATTATAGTACTTTGAGATTTGCAATTTCGAACAGAACCATAGAAACTAATATTTTTTATTTAATTATTATTGTTACTATTTCATCACTTGAATAGGCCAATAAAAGATTGTATTTTATAGTTGATTATCATTGTTCTATATTCATTGAAAGTAGCCACTGATTTTATTTTAATTATTTCTTTATAAGAAATCTGCTCAGTAGCTATACAGAAACTGATATAGATAAAATCATGCGGATAAAAATAATACTTATATATTGACAGTTTTTAAACAGAAAAAAAACAATACATTAAAATTCCCTACTTCCCGTGATTTGATGTCCAAATCACTTTCGAAGTTATCAACTAACTTATTTGGCTGTACAAACCAGACATATTCATGCATTTTTATTAGATAAAAATTCATTAAAATTTTACCAAAAACCATATAAATCACCTTGGAAGTTTCTGATGTCTGGATTTACATGTGTATATGAGGGTGTATGATGTTTCTTCGTCACGCAGAAAAACCATAACGGCTTGATGAATATCATAATGTGAGGTACCTTTTAATCGCATTAATAGTGGGAGTGACATAAGATATCAGATACCGAGTTATAATGCACTTTTAGTTATTTCTAATAATTATACTACTAAGAAAATAATGTTCATACGTGTTCACATGCAGCACAGCGTATTATGTCTTCAGAATATTGTGATCCGTATATTAACACGTGAACATAATTTTTGTACGCATTACGGCTATGTAAAATTTAGTAAACTCATGGTTTATTTTTTATTCAACAGTGTTAAATTTAATAAAATACGTAAAAACGACTATATTAAACAATACGCATCCAGTATATTTGTCGTTTCTGTCATGAGATGGAAAGTCATATAGCGAGTTCAAGTGATTTTGGACACTAAAGTATTAAGATAACGAATTACAATCGAAATTCAACCAATAGCCAGTCTCTTGTTACACATGTATAAGTCAATAATTCTATTGCAGTATTGAATAAACAAATAAATTAAGTTCAGTCCATATAACTACATACTTATAATAAATATTTGAAATTGAGACTTTGTACTACAATTCCGAGTTTTTACTTCTTTTATCCAGCTCAAATCCTTTACTTACATCAAGGAATACCATAGATTTCATAACGTAGCTTCCGCCCTTATATTTAGTCGTAATTTCCGCCTATCTATCACATTCGTAAACGTGCTTTGTAAATTGAACACTATTCATCCTTTACTCGTATCAGAGTTGATTTGGCATTGTGTTGCTGTATATGTATATTTCGTTTAGCTAATAATATTAAATGTTCACATTAGATCAACTTTTGTACCAGCATAAATTGCTGTTGTGTCTGCTCCACTGCTGATACTGAGCGATCTTGGTGGATGGATACTGTTACTGATATTTTTATTATACTTCCTGATACACATTTATACACAACTGATCCTTGCTGACAACCAACTGCTAACATGGAACCTTCCTTGATGAATGAATGATGAATCCTATTTCCTTCCTTGATGAATCCTAACAAAAATGGTGATGTTCACACTCGTCAACACAGGGTTAGGATATGTTATGTAACATTGTCTACTCCCATTCCATGGATGTTTTCACACCAACCTTTTTTTTTTATTGTGGCTTACACATTACCATAATGACTCCACTTTGCCTAATGGTAATCAATAAATGGAGTCCAAGAGTGGTGGTCACCATTCACATTGCATGTATAGTTAATGTAGTATGGTGACCCACACTATGGCGGCTGGTCAGATGCTTTTTCACGCCCCGCTTAAAAGACCCAGGATCAAAGTGGGAAGGAAAAACGTGCGCTGGTAGTGAATTCCAATCTTCCACCGATCGGCACAGGAAAGAAGAGCTGAATCGTTTCGTTCGGGATCGACCTCGGTTCGACTCTCAAACGGTGACTCCTCAGGCCATCACGTGTAGTCCTGTAGAGGAAGGAAGAAGGTGGGACCAATTGGAAGAGCTCGTCAGAACACTTCCCGTGATGTAGGCGATAGAGAACTGCCATAGAGGCGACATCTCTTCGCAACTGCAGGGGCTCAAGAGACTGGGTGACCTCAGGACAGTCTATAATACGGACTGCGCGTCGCTGCAACCGATCGAGTGCGTCAAGCAGATGCTGCGCATAGCCATCCCAAAGATGAGAGCAGTACTCCACGCAGGAGCGAACCTGGGTCTTGTATAAAAGACACAGATGCTCGGGCGAGAAGAACCGTCTCACCTTGTTCAATACACCGAGCTTCCGCGAGGCCGCCTTAGTGACGCTCTCGATGTAATCAAGCGGATTGAGATCCCGAAAGATGTCCATACCCAGTATACTAAGCCTATCCTGTAGTGGCAGTTGAGTGTTCTGAAGAGTAGGAAGGGGAAGGAATGGAGACTTTTTATTTGAAAACGCGCATGCCTGTGTTTTCTTGGCGCTGAACTCGACCAGATTCTCACAATCCCATTGAGAGATGCGGCTCAAGACCCGTCGAGCTCAGCGATAAACTCCTGTCGTTTTCCCTCAACGTCTGCTAGCTTGGCAGCAGGATGTCCAAAATAATAAATAATATAATATGTTGCAAAGAGCCAACATGTCATTGATATGCAGAAGGAACAGCGTGGGCGATAGGACGGAGCCCTGAGGTACACCAGCGCTAACCTACTGGAAGTCAGAGGCCGCGCCGTCACAGAGAACCCTAATGCGGCGCTTGTGGAGGAAGGCAGCAACCCAGTCGCATAGCTTGGATGGCAGACCAAATGCAGGAAGTTTGGAGTGAAGCGAGCAATGCTAGACCCTATAGAAGGCCTTGGCAATGTCGAGGCCGATGGCCAAGGACTCCTTATGCCTATCCATAGCCTCACCCCAAAGGTGTGTGACGTACGCTAGAAGATCACCCGTGGATCGGTTCGGCCTAAAACTATATTGCCGATCATTTAACAAGGAGTGATCCTCTAGGTGGCGGATTAATTGTGTGTTAATTATGCGCTTGAGCACCTTACAGACTATGGAGGTGACGGCTTTATTAAGGTAATTAGATGGATCGGAGCGGTCGCCTTTTTTGGGAATGGGTTGGACGTTCGCCTCTCTCCAGGCCTCCGGAACAATTCAAGAGGAATAGGACAGGCGATACAAGCGTGTCAGTACAGGGGACAACTCTGGTGCACAGTTTTTAGGAACCACCGCCGGAATACCGTCGGGTCCACTGGCTTTCCGGACATCGAGTGACCGAAGCTCCGCACGGACATCCCTCTGCCGGATGCGAATATCCCGCATTGCGGAGTCGCAAGTCACAATGGTGGGCGGGTGAGCGCCACGGTCGTCGATTCGGGAGTTAGCTGCAAAGAGGTCAGCAAGTAGTTTCGCTTTCTACTGCGGCTCGTGGGCCAGTGATCCGTCAGGGTACTTCAGCGGTGGCAGCGTAGGCTGGCAGTAGTTGGACTGCACGGCTTTGGCCAATCGCCAAAACTCACAGTTACCCGTAGGGTATGCGACGAGTTCTTGACCAAACCGTGCAATGCGCTGGGCATCAGCTCTGATGTAAGCCCTCTTGCATTCCCTAGTGGCTTTGTTAAACGCTGCTTTTAGGCGATCAACGTATGGGTCACAATGAGCGCGGGCCCTGATCCATGGGCGGTAGGCCGACTGCTTTTGAGTGATCGCACGGGTGCACTCGCGATTGAACCAGGGACGGGTCTTTGTGATGGCGACTTCACTGTAGGGGATATAGTACTCCATACCGACAGTGATTTCATCAGCCACGGCAGACGCACTTTGCGACAGATCCCTGTCTTTAAAGCAGCGTTGAGCCCACGGGATGGATGGAAAATAATCCCGCATTCCATCCCAGTCTGCTGACAAGTAGTGCCATAACCGTCGCCTTGTTACCACAGGCCGTGGTGGGGCAACAAGAGGCACCGAGGTGGACACCAGGCAGTGGTCGGAGGATCCCAGAGGGGCGTAAACCGTTACACTGTACTGCGCTGGGTGACTCGTCAGCAGAAGGTCTAGCAAAGAGGGCGCTTGACCCGATATGTCTGGTATCCTGGTGGGCTGGAGTACTAGTTGGGTAAGGTCATGCATGGGCAGTTCGACCAGCGTTGTCCGTTCTGGAAGATCCCAGCCAGAAGTCATGGTGGGCGTTAAAGTCTCCCAAAAACACCAGTTCACCGGTCGGGAACTGCTCCTGCTTTGTCCGTTGCGTGACTCATGTAGGCAAAGAGTCGAGTTGTCTTGGAGTCTCCGGAATGGGACCGATAAAGGCAAACGTAGATCCGGCTCACCGCGGCCCTGACGAAAAGACATACTCCAGCCCTCGCGAGGAAGCACTCCTCTAGCACGTAGCCGGGATTTTAGAGATATGCCGTGTCGGCAGGGCGGCGTATTTGTGTCTCCGTAAGTAAAAGCATGGCCGGCCGAGCTGTCTCAAGGTGCTGGTGTACGACGCTGAGGTTTGCATGGAGTCCGCGTATGTTAGTGAACTCCACCTCAAAAAGCGGGTTGGTGGGAGAGGAGGATGTCGCTGTTGGACCATTTTTCTTTGTTTGTACTGCTATGATAAGAGTTGGGAAAGGGGGCGTAAAAGGCATGACAGTCATCGTGACAGTGTAAACTGAGACTCAAAATACTTTGTCATCATTTAACGGTGAGGCATGGCGGAGACCGAACCGTCGTACGGAAGGAAATGGTCGCCGGGTCCCACCGTCCGGTCACCAACGGGCACGACGAGCCACTCCGTGGATTATGCGCGACCTGACGGGGCAGCCTCCCAGGGTGGTTAGCCGTGGGTGGGCCCCTCTCTATGCCGCGGGCGGCCAGCGGCACCACCGTTTCTGCGGGTCTCCCTGGCCGACGGTTCGATCCACGCCACCCTCACAATGATTCTACGAGCACTCCACTGCTCACACACACATACCACGATAACTGTCACCCCTGCATCATTGGGCCTCCGGCGCACTCACTCACCAGCGAAAGACGACAGCACGAATGTTGTCGCTTTAGGCTGGTTTTCTGTGAGAGGGTAGTACTGCCCCGGTCGAGCCGGCCCATTCGAATAGGAAAGGAATATAGGAAAGGAACAAGAAGTAGAAGTCATAGTCACAGTCAGATGCTTTGGTATTCCTAAAGGTAGTATAGAACCTAGAATTTCTAGAACATGTTAAGAAAGAACTATTTAGTTATCACTTAATACACGTAATCACAAATACTTTACATAGTCCACTCTAAGACTAATAACGAAAACATACAATATATGCTATTAAATCTCGCTCAAGTTATAGAGTAGGAATTGATTCATTCTAATCTTATAAGTATTTATTATACTCTCAAAGTCTTTTCGAACATCAATAATACTATAATAAAGCAAATCCACAAATAACAGATATCTAATTTCTCACCCCGAAAACGTTTGGTTATGTTATATAAAACCGGTGTATGTTATTGGTCATAGCAGTCATAGCAGTCGGACTTTTATACCCGCAAAAGTCATTTGAGAATATGCAGCCAAGTGTAATGGTGAAGAAAATTACTTTTTGACGTTTCAAATAAATAAATTCCTTCTTCGAAAAGCGTATAATCTTCTGGGTATAGCCTGTACGGTTTCCTGCGGTAAATGATCCTTTTAGGTCTCCTATTTTAACGAGCCTTTTTCTATTTAAGTACTGTAGGTAATGGCAAAGGAAATTATTGTTGTATGTATACTTCAAAATAGATGAAAGGTTCTATTTTTTATGTATATAGTTATTTATAAGGGATAATCAAGTTTAGTTACACACTTAAAATAATTTCACCGCTTGGCTAAATTAACTATAAGTAAAGGTGCACTCACAGCATGATCCACAGAATATCTATAAAGTAAAAGATTTTTTTTTCGATTGAGTTCTTATAAAGTTAACATTAAAAAACAAAAAGAATGGAAAAACTAGAAAAATAGACCCTATATGAAGTAAATACTTGCTTAATATATTGACTTAATATACATCTAAACGCATTAGCACTGTAAAATGATCATTAAAATCTTTACACAAAGGTGCGCGACCTCCTTCGTTTATTGTATAAGATGGTACAAACAATAACGGACTGGCAGGAAAGGAGAAGCATAATTTATTTAAATATACGGTTTTACTCAAGTGTATATTTCGGAGATGCCCGACTAGTTTCGGTCTCGACAGGAGACATTTCTCAAGGAGTAAGACGTCCAGCCGCAACGGTATCGGAAGCCAAGCCAAGAAGAAGCATAATAGCCAAGTGTAATCGTCTAGACCACGTCAGTTGCAAAACTGTGGCTACATAGGATAAGGAGACATACATGTAGAGTACACCCTTAAATAGCCAAAAGAACTTTTCGAATTTAGATCTTTCTATATTTGTTAAAGTCGTTCTTCGTAACTGACTATGCAAAAAGGAGGGTTATGTTTTTAGATGTATGCATAATTTTCTTTGTCACGATCTACAATCTGGACTTCTTGATTAAGACATGTGCAGTATCATTTTAATCGCTTTGATAGTGAGAATGACATAGGGATAGCGATAAAGATAATAAAGATGTCAGTGGAAAAAAGTGGGTTTGTATTTCTTCAATTGGGTAGGTCTTATTTATTTTCAAGAATATTTTTTACATGTATATTACTTTAGGATCGTGTCCAATTTAAATATCGTCAATGCTAATTGCCTATATGACAAAACTTTGACAAATATCAACAAGCAGATAAAAAATTCAAAGATTTACATTATTCCACATGAGCATGATATTTACATACAAAAGATACCTAATAATATCCATTGTTATGTCGTACATCATATGCATATAGTATTTTACTAAATAAAAAAATATTTTATTTAGTGTTTTGTTTTATCGGCTTCGTTCATCCCACATTTTTTATTGTGTATGTTTTATTGAGTAAAGTACAAAGGAGAATCTATCCTTATTTATTTATTCGTTTTATTGTTTTTTTTTTTATTTTTTTGACAAAATTTAATCGCCGGGCGCCGGTAAATTTTTATTATACTTTCAGAAGTCGCGGGTACTGCTGGTGTAAGGTAAAACGTTATGAACATTATTTTCTTAAATTTATTAATATTTTACTATTTTATTTTATGTTTTAGGAGAGGTTGCTAGGATTGAATTTATTTTGAAACAAAGGCATCGCCTGATTCCCTATATGTCTTTAGGTATTTTGTTGTACAACTGCTTTCTTTCAAACCTGATATTTTTGTGACCGTAATTAGTGCATGTTACTTTTAAAAAAATGTTATTCTCATCGCATCATGGAAAAAGCTCATCTCAGCGCAGCTCAAATGAGCTTTTTCGTTGTGCGTATTTGTCTGCTTAAGATTTTTCGTATTAGTATACATATGCATTCATTCTAGAGTCATTATTTTTCTTTTGCTGCATACTGTTGTATGTGAAATAATAATTTTATAATTTATTTTGTGTGATTTGTAATACTGTTTATTAAAACTTAAAATATTAATTTATGAGTAAATTATATACTAAAAATCTTTTTAGTATCAAAGTTACAAACAGTACACCTGTTAGTCTGTCGGTCTAGTATTTAGTAGTGACTCTGACTGCTGAGCCTGAGGTCGTAAGTTCGATTAGTTTGCTGGATCTTCTTTGTGTCCGTTGTTTATATGTTAAAGTTTCCCGTAACAACGGAATTATTCCGAGTCTGGTACTTGTCTTTGAACAAAAAAAGTTTTTTTTTATTTTTATTGCCTTTGACTAATTGACTCAGTTTCATTATAAGAATATGTTTGAACGGTAATTAAATATTTATTACTAGGTTTATTTCCAATTTCCTTAGTTGCTATACAAAATTAAAACAATTAATTCTCTCCTAATCCTATCTTAGTAAATCTAGCTCAAGATTTATGGATAGTGATAGTGGATAGATAGTGGAATTAATAATGCAATTAATAAACCCGCCATCTTTGTACACAAATTCATTTATTTCTTTAAGTATACAAAATCAAATTATTTCTCAACTATATATCACCGCCGATTTCTATCACCTGTCGCCAACGCGCTGGCAGAGACATAATGCTTTCATCGTAGAAGTTTTTAGGCTATTGATCAAAAAAGCTGGTCTTCATTTTTAAATTTTTTATCTACTAAGTAGTGGGCAAAACGAAATAAATGATAATCTGAGGGCACAACGTCTGGAGAGTACGGTGGGTGAGGAAAGACAGCCCAGCCAAACGAAAGTAATTTTTCACGAGTCGCTTTTGCTACATGTTGTCGAGCATTATAGTGCAAAAAGTATACTTTATTTTGATTTTTCGATAATCTCGCTGCTACTTTATCCAGTTGGTTACAATAAACATTGGCCGTGATTGAAGTGTTAGATGGCAACAGCTCCCAGTACATACTTCCGTTTATTCCGCACCACACACTTCAAAGAACTTTTCTACTCGTGTCAGATTTTGGCGTCGGTACTCCTGCTTCCCCAGGTTCAAATCACTGGCACTTACGCGAAAAATTTATGTACATAACCCAATTTTCATCGCCCGTAATTACATCCCTCAGCCACTCATTGGTACGATGATAACTAAGTAGTTCCATGCACACGTTAGTTCTCTACTGAAGTTGAAACGGCGTCAACTCATGTGGCAACCAAACTGAATATTTCCAGGTCTTTTGTAAAGCGTAGAGTTGTATTTCTACTGCAGTATGAGAACACTGAAGCTGTTCTGCCAGACAACATGAAGTGAACCTAGGATCCATTTCTATGAGTCTTTTTAACTCATCTACATCTTTTGTAGGAATTCGTCCTGGATTAGGTTCATCAATCAGATAGGTCAGAATTTCTATCCTTAAATCTTCTGAACCAATGTTGGTGATATCGTAAGAGAGCACGCCTTCGCCCATCGTTGCACATATATTGCGCACTGCTTCAGTCGCTTTTCGATCTAAGCGAAATTTTTAATGTAAAAGCAGCTGAATTTCTCTACGAGAAAATCCATAATTTACTGTAGTTTTACTATTCGAGATCCAGTTGTCAAATGATCTGACATACTCTTGCTTTATTTATATACTACTCCAAGAAATTCGATATAGTTCTATAACGTTTTAGAAACTGATGGAAAAAAGTGGAGGGTTTATTAGTTGCCAACCTAATATTTATTGTTTATGAACAAACCTTCATATCTACATCATCACGACAGCGTCACATCATTTCGTAAGGAAGGAAGGGCGCTAGTATTAAACCTGTTATAAATTCTCTGCTTGCCTGACTTACAATAGACCACGACTAGCTTGAGCTTAAATATGCAACAAATATGTTAATAAATAAATCATTAATCAATTATCATTGCCTATGAATAATACCTATTAATATGTTTTATTTAAATTTCCTCAAAAAACTTATGAATCACAAATCATGTAATATATATACATATACTTAGTTTATTTAGCAGAATCTATAATTGTGACATTTAAAATATTTGCATATTTATGGACCAAAAATTCAAAAAAACGTAAAACAAAATAAAGTGATTAACACGTCACTTGCCCAAGCTGGTTTGCCCACATAGAAAGAATGAGCGACAATGACGAAACAAATAAAAAATAATATATATATATGTGTATATATATATATATATATATATATATATATATATATATATATATATGTGTGTGTGTGTAATATGTAAATATATCTTTCAACACACTAATTTAAACACATACTCAAAAAAAAAAAATACAGATACTGATATTTTATACATAAAATGCACAGTGGACGGCCTTATCACAAATTTCTTTCATTCTACTTAATGAAACAGGTGGTGGAAAGATTAAACTTTCACTTTGATCCACCAAAGTGTTCCTTAGCAGTGTAGATTTCTCTAAAAGACTCAATAGTCGTTCTAAGACAATTTGTATTTAAATAATTAAATGTAAAGTGTTTTTTTGATAGCAGTATTATATTTATTCATATTCTTATTATACGAACAGACGGTTCACCGGTCACGGTAAGCGACTACCGCCGCCCATGAACACTCCCAACTCGAGAGTTGCAAATGCGATGCAGGTCTTTTAGGTGGAAGTATGTTTTTTTCTTAAAGGATTGAAGGTCCGGAAATACAGCAGGCGCCAGGTAAGTAATACTAAATTAAAAAGTGTTAAATTAAAATGTGGACGTTTATATACCTCTGCCTACTACTTCTACTTATATTAAAATAATAAAATATTAATTTAGTAGTTTTCTTAAATCTGCTCAAATAGTTAAAAATAGTTTAGGTTTATATTCTTTCCAAATCTACAAGCAATAATAGGCCAATATATTTTTAACTATTTTTTTTTTTATAATTCTCTCGAAAAATAATTAAAACTCCACCTTCACCTTGGTCAGCACTTAAGCTTCCCAGGTTCTTACAAAAAAAATGTGTGTTGATCGTGCTTAGATTTTTAAGAAAACAATTACTTTAGAGACATTTCATTCCCCATTGAATTCTGTGGAGAATGAAATGTCTCTAAAGTTCATAGAAATCATCATCATCACCTTCAAATCATCTTAGATCAAGGATGAAGAATCAAAGAAATTAACTATAAGAAAGCATAACGCACTCAACAGTTACTTAAACACAATAATTCTAATTGGCGAAAGAAGCCCTATGTACGAATTGACGTACTCGAATGTTTTTTTTTTTTGCTTCTAATCTTTCAATCATTTTGCTAGCGCTTTACGTGCGTTACATCTCTATTGAGTACACCACACTCAACACGAGTATCAACGAGATATTGAACGGGATTGAATCCACTAAAATATTATTGTTCTAGAGTATAATTTACTGATAGGAAAATACCAGGCAGATTGTTAATTCTACTAAAAGTAAATAATCTGATGTTAATTATGAAAATCTAATAACATTAGGCAGTTTTAATCAGATAAATCCGGCCCTTACAAAGTTACTACGTCCGTTCGCTTTATATGTAACATATTACTTCAATAGGTATACATATTTCTGAGTTAAGCCAAGTGATTTTTAACAAATAAGTAAGTAAGTAAGTAAGTAAAGAGTTCATTACAACCAGCGATAAAGAGAGAAATATAAATCAATATTAATTTAGATATATGTGTACATGTGTACGTGACATGTGGTTTCAAAAGGATGGTGCCACATGTGACACAGCCAACGAAAAGATCAATTTATTGCAAACCAAACTTCCCGATCGCCTAATTTAACGGAATTTAGCTGTTAAGTGGCCAGCCAGGTCGTGGGATATAACACCACTGGATTATTTTGCCAAAAAGTGATTAAAAATTTTGATGTAAAAATCGACATCTGCCAGCGTGGTCCTGGTGGACATATGCCAGATATTATTTTTCATTCATAAATGTCAAACCTTACGCTTTGTGATACAGTTAAAATTCTGATCATCTTCATCTAAGTTCTTTGTTTTATTTTGTTAAAAAATAAAAACAAAGTTCTTGTTGAAAAACCCTTTAGTAATAAATGAAGGCCTTATTTAAGTATTTTAGGTTGTGAAATCAACCCGGTCTCCCTATATCATAAAATAAAACTATATTCATGGTAATATATTTATGATAAGTATGTATATTTGATGGCGGCGCTTAATATCATCGGTATTTCACCAGACTGTGGTGCGAAGTTTAAAAGACTCCATCCACTAGAGTTTAATTTAACACTGTGGCTTTTGTTAAGAAAGATCAGCTGTGCGTGTGCGAAAAGCATCTCACCAGGCCGCCATGGTCGTCTGTTGTTCAATAGGCGACCATGTCTGTCGGGGTGCACAGGGATTTCCTTTCAAGGGTACACCTGAGACCCCGGCAATAGGACTATATGACGGAACACCGTGTGGTTTTAGTCGGTTCGAGTCCGACATACCACCCTACTGGTCCTAGTATAATCTAATAAAAAAAAAAAAACTATTATAAAAAAAAAACTTCGGACATTAGTTCTCAACTGTCTTGTATCGTCTCTAAAATACTTCGATATCCCAACGGGTTGTGGTGATAGCATCCTCTATGATTACGAATATAATATCTCGTAAGCAGTGGCTCTAAATCTTGTCAGAAGTTCTTGATTGTTAATTTGAAGAACAATTTAATTCTATTGCACTTGGGATGAAGGTGGTTAAAGAATTTGATATTAGTTTGTAGTGGGATTAAGAATATGGTCAAGCTTAACAAGAGTACAGAGCAAATATTTGATAACAAATTGAAAATTATGTATTCCTAATAAAGGAGGAAACATAGAATATGGAGTGCTAAATGTTAATTCAACTTTTTTTTTAGTATTTTTTAGCTATTTTGTATGAGTACTGAGAATTGTAGAGTGAATTTGGGTTTACAAATTGGCTAATGGCCTTGGCCTATTACATAATGTGAATATACAAGGATCTTTTTATTAGTTACGTTCATAAAACACATTTATTCTTTTGGTTCTTTCATTGCATAAAGACCTTGAAAAATAACCTATAACCCGTCTTTGAAGTAGCGGCAACCGGTAAAAGGAATCCTATTTCATTTGAGCACTTTTTAAACGTTGTTTGAGGAAAAAGCATTATAAATAGCGCTACACTGCTATAAACTCGACTGTCAATGCCCATGTTTTATCTAAGGTAAATACTAAAACCTCTTGAACAACATTCTTCAGAATCGACTTAAGTACAAAAATTACAAAGTCGGACGCCGTCGGCGACGGCGCCGTGTCGTCCGCTCGTCATCATTACCCTACGTCTTGATTCGTAGGAGCCTAAATATGTAATCGATTTTAGAACTAGAAGTTTTGACAGATTTACAGAGTTCCTTGATGCTGCACGATAATTAAGGGCACAAATGCACTATAAGCAAATAACTTACTATATTTGTTTATTTTTGTTTTTATTTGGGTACTGGATAGTATCACTTCATCACTTGTGTTTTAAACTTTAAGCTGTAAATTAAAAGATACATATTAGTTAGTATATTATCAGTTAGATACGATACACATGGAAGGTACAATAGGAACGTTGATTATATAAAGTGTAGTCAAATATATGTATATATGTATCCTTTAAGTCGTACTTATATTGGCAAGAAGTCATATGGGAACTTTCTAAGAAATTATCTCATTGCTTTATGGACAAAAATTTTAAAGAACTGCCTCTTTTACTAGTCTTCCCATTAAAATTTTATGAAATTCAAAGCAAATATCTTCAACATCATTGTCATCAAATAACTTAGTGAGATTATATTCAACATTCCGAAGCAGTTAAACGGTAATAATATCAAGTGAACTACCTAGAAACACTAGCCGTATAGCTTGACTGGCATCAAACTGGTAACAGCTAGGGACAGAATACGAAGAAAATATTGCAGAAGTTTTTTAATTTTCTTCAAAATTTTGCTTGTTTTAAGAATACCAGTTTTAAGAAGTTTAAGCAGTGACCTGTTTTAACGAGTATTTGGGCAATGCAAATGCGAATTGAATAAATTAAAGTTGAAATATCCATTTCTCAGAACGGAACTAAGTATCATATTTGATATATTCTGTAAAGATCTCAGTTTTTAGTTCTAGTCACGCGGTGACTTATCAGGTCTGTAGTCTAACAGATACATATGTCATGTATATGGATTAACTTTGAATGTTTGTAAAGTCCCCGCGACCCAGGAATTAATCCTAGTGCGGGAGTTCTTTAAAAAAACGGATTATACAGATGGCTGTAACTTTATATTTTATATTATAAGGAATTGTTAGTGTTTTATGATGGGAGAGAGAGTGAGACAGTTACGTAACAATGCTGGTGATGGGCAAAGAGGCTTGGATTGTAACACGCATAGATAACACTATCCCTTATTAGCTGTTACTATTGTAACCCCAATAATTAATAAATAAACTCGTGACATCCGAATGTAGTAGTATTACATATCTACAGGTTGCACGCGAAATCTAATATGTTTTTAATCAGTGTACAAGAGCGCTTTTCACAGTGATTGGTTACGTATTTTGTTTACTTTATTGGCACCCGACCACTTGGCACCTTAGACCAGCACCAGAGCAACCTAATTGTCTCGATCAGGATTGATCACATTATATTTGAAACTTTCCCTAAATATAAATTTATGTTACTAAGTATTATTTTATTTATTTTGTGTTTATTTAAATATTTTACTGCTTAACATAAGTCTCGTCTATTTATAACTCCTTTGTCTAATATGGATTGATAGGCAGTCGTTTGCGAATATAATTATTTTATATACATATCCTGACATAAAAAAGGCTTAAAAATAAACTTTAGAACATTACAAACACTGAAAGCCTGACCTTTCTTGAAAGCAAACTTTTCAAGAATAATAAGGGACTCTAACAATAATAAATGATAACAAACACTTTTTGTCAAGCAGACGCCATTCATTCATAAAATATGTTATTAATATTCACACTCTGCATAGAAGGTCCATGAATGTAGGTCGCCATAAAGACGAGTCTATTTAATCCTTGAAATGGCTTAGTCATCCAAACGTCTCCTTTATTATGTTCGGGTGTAAAATAAAATTTTGTTCCTTATTATACATGCTGACAACGAATATTCTATAGAAAAGCCCCTTTTGTCTTCCAAGAGAAAAAGGATCATCGAGTGTACGACCACTGAGTTGAGCTCTTACTTATATCTCACGGTATACCCAACTATATACCTAGAGTTATAACATCGAGAATAGTTTGAAGGATACTGTTTAATTTCTCGATGCTTTAATGAAGTCTGTACGAGGCTTTTAAAAGATACTCGCTATATAGGCGATTGTTCCGGCATTTTCAGATTTTAAGGGATCTAACCATCTTGGAGATGAAAAAGCAAACTTTTTAAAACATAGATTAACCCAAAAAATAAGAAATAGCACAAAGTAGATATTTTCCACTAAACCAATATAAAATACAAGGTTTAAAAATAAGTTTCTTAATTTGCCGCAAAAACACCAAAACAATTTTAAGCAAAAAGAAACTTGCAAACGGATAAAACCATCTAAGCAAGCTCGTATTATAATACAATGTTAAACGTTCGCGATCATTAAATACATGAAGGTTGCATTTCAAATAAAAAATACAACAAAAATTATCTCACTATATACCTTTATTTAGAAACAATTAAAAGTCGATACAAACATTGCACCAAAACTTTACAAATCAGAAGCCACTAATTTTCAAAATTTATTTGAATAATGACAACCGAATAGTCATGATTATGAAATACCTGACCACATAAATAATGTACAGTTTACGGCAAAAGTCGTTCTTCATACTTAATGTTTAAAACACCTGCTAGACAAAAGTGGACAAGAATTATATTTGTTATCACATGTATTTATTAATAATATACACATATATATATGTGATTTATGAAAGCTGCGTGCTTCTCTGAACTACTACACTGCATTTCCCTAGACGAGGACTCCAAACCTCCTCTACTAATCAGTAATCAGTTCTGCAGGGAATATATCGATCCCACTGCCACTTCACCTTATTAAATCTGTGTCGAATCACTTCGTTACGAATGCTGTGCAGCAAAGACTCACCCGGCATAGCTCATATTAAATAAAAGTATATAAATCTTGGCATTCTGGTATAGATGACGTTATGATTTGATGAAGCTTACTAAATGTTGCCCATCCTAGCTGAGTCCTATGGACTTGCCTCTCAAAGTTGTTTTTATCTATTTACAATGTCAGACCGTATTTTTTAACAATCTTTGAAATGTGTGCATAAATATGACTTGTTCCGTAGAACTGTAAGCTCTGTTATTTATTAAGCGTATAACTTTGTCAAGTAATTAGCTCCGTATAGTTGATATTTAGGTATGCATTGGTTATTTAAATTCAATCAAGCAACTGAACCAGATCTTTAGAAATCTACAGTATATGGTATTTATGAAGTCATAAAAGAGACCACAAACGTTTAAAACCAAGAAAGTTAAAAATAAAATCTGCTTCTCCATTATTATGATGCTACCTTCATTGAAAAAAAAAATACGTACTATAATTTTCATTATCATACACATTTCCGCGATTGAACGATACGATCGAGTGAAAAATTATAAATATTTTCCCTGTTTATATTTAAGAATCTCTAGACAAACATTACCTAATGTAGTATTTCTTACAACGAAAATTAGGTGAATTTATAAACGCTGTCATAGCGTTACATAAGACCGCAAATGCATAATTCTAAGCATTTAGTAACGAATAAATTAAACATGATATGTGTTACCCAGCTATTATCAACCTGAAAGCACAAAATAAACTGCCAGGCCCAAGATACCTATAACACTCTTTATAACAGACCTCAGACCTAATAAAGTAATAGCGAAATACATATGTATATCTAAGCTGTCACTATACCATTGCCGCATAATACACGACCTCAAATTGCAGTAAAAAAATCTCAAGAGCTAAATAAATTGTTGGCAATTACTTATTAACATCCAATTCATATCGTTAAAAGGGGTAAAAGTGTTATCTATCAGACAATATATATAAAGTCATCCAGTGCCCGGATACGGCAACAGGCTTGCCTTCTGTTCCGTATGTAAGTGAGACTAAATTATGGTCGTCAAAAAGTGGGACTTTTAAGACCCTTCTACCGACCCCTTCGATGAAATAGTTGTGAGAGTAAGGATGTAAGTACATTATTATGTTGCATTAAAATCACAACAAAGTCCCCAGAAATAACACCACTACAATAATGTATAGTCCAATTGCTTCCACCTGCGACTTGGCCTGCGTACAAGTTATTTACTTTTCTTTTGTTAACCGATACTACGTGTATGTTACAAATTACAAATAAAGTCCACAAATTTTGTCTTCGCTACGAAGATACGCTGAAATACGTGCAACTACTCCAATGACGTAGTATGCTCATAAATCGCGATTGTATATTTCTATGACTTCCCCACATTAACCATTATTTCTCCTTTATATAACAAGCTATTTTTTATTTTAAATTACACCAGTTTTTTTCTTTAGTGCCTATATTGTACATTTTTGGGTTTTTTTGTATCGAATCCGCGACCTCTAGGCGACCACCTATCACTTCAAAGAGACCACTAAAATAAAACATATGTAAGGGTAGCAAACATTATTTTAAATAAATTTATATCATGCATAAATAAACCTGCGACCTCTGATGTACTTAAATGTCCCACTCTTGCTTTGCTCGTAGATAAATTGTCATGCAAACCTATTCCATTAAACAAATAATGAACAAATAAATATTTCAAGCCATTTGAGCAATAGAATTTAAATTCATCAAATACAGCCTACGCAACTAGTGACTTAACTGGTTTTTAATAAGAGACCTTGACAACACAACATCTGTGTATATTATAAACACATCACAGGCAGTCAGTTGTACGACGTTGTTCACAATGAAAGTGTATGTGATATTCATTTTGTTTGCTATTTTGTATTGTGTAGCGAGTGTACGATTGCCTCGATTAAGAATAAACTCGTATCTGAAAACAGAGCCCCAAGATTTTTTTGATACTGAAGATTGTAACTGCAAGTACTTTGATAAACACTTTGGCGATGGATGGCTGAAATGGCTACCAGAGGCTGTGCTGCAGGCAGAAAGGAATTTTAATAGAACGAATCCTACTGATGACGATGAATCAGATGAAATGGGACCGGGAGACACTCTCGGTGAGGGTTGTACAAATTGTAAGGCTGACGAAAAGTGCATTGAGAAAAACTGTATGAAATTAGATAATGACAAACGTAAAAAGAGAAAATGAAACAAAAATAATGTAAAGTAGAGGAAGAATAAGTTGTTTAACACTTCCGCTAGTGAAACTTGTAAACTGAGGAGTTTCTGTACGTTTAAGCCTATTTAATACATACTAGGAATTTTAATAAAATATTTCGCGTTTAGAAGTATATAGGTTAGAAGTATACATAGTGATTTAATTTTTTGAGGCAAGCCATGTCTCTCACGTGTTTATCACTAATAGCTGAACTACTAGAAACTAAATATCTCTCAGGACTAAATTAGCGTAACATTAATTTCTCGAAGCATTAACAGAAATTATTTTAAGCTCAATTGTAAGTCTGGTAGCTAGTACAAGTGTCTTAGTTCAAGAATCGCCCTCCCCGATGGGCGAAGGACATCCATTAGGATCTTCCACCCCGTAAACAAAAAAAAAAGGTCAGGTCACATACCAGGTAACTCGAACCATCTCTAACAAAAAACTAACCAAACCATTAAATTATTATTAAACTAGGAATTTTAACTATAATTAAATGAATTTATAAATTTCATTTATAATGAATGTATTATTATTATTTCATTTTAATTATAATTAAATCTAATGTTAAAAAATATAATTTTAATTGTATTTTTTTATTATACTTATGATGTATACTGTATTATCCTCATTGAAATGTATTTAATAAACAAGAATGTGTTACTTATAATTTAAATAATTATGAATGAATTATTTTGTCTTTCCCACAGTTGCGGAACTAGCCCTTGTAGAGCAATATTGTTTTGTAACGGCCTTTGGTTAAAACTTACATTTAAACTGAGTTGTATTTCGATTATCGGTTAATATAATATCTAATACTTACCAAAGTTTACAAATTTTTCTGTAACTTTAGTAGCTCCTATTATTATACTCTTGATGCTTTTACATAGATTAAGTCTTCCGTGACACACATTGTGAGAAGCCTATAACCAAAAATTGACTACAGTGGGCTAAATGGTTAATTCATTTTAGTCTAAAGTGATAATAAATTAATAATTTGGTGTTAAGTTCAAACTACTACTGCTGTAAAACCAAAGTAAATATTTATTTTACATTTATTTCGTCGATCTATATTTTAATAAAACTAAGTAGCTCTTATTATTTTCACCGTGTTTAAAATAGATTTTAATTTTCACAGACACAAACTATATAGTAGGCAAAAAGTTAATTCTCTCTGCACGGAAGAAGACACAGAGTATAGGGGCAGAGGTTTCTAGGAATCACAAGAGAAGCATGAAGGCCCGATGGCCGTCGACATGCGCGACATGCCTTCTTTATCCAATGATAAAGAAGGCATTTCACGGCATCGGGGCTTCGATGAACATTGCGGCTACTATATTTATATAAAGTTATTAGACACGTTCAATAATAAAACCGGACAAGTGCGAGTCTGACTCGCGCAACGTATGTTCCGTAAGGATAACTTCTATGTATCTAATAACTTATATAAAGGTACATAAATAAACGATTTCTCTACGCTTGTCATGATGAACTGTAATGAGTTGTATTCTTCACTCCTTAATTTTAAACCCAAGGTTTGAGGGAAGGTCAAATCAAATCAATTATAAAATTCTTACCATAAATATTGTTCAAGGTAAAATATTTTTTTTTTTCTATGGCATAAAACATTTATTACTGTAATGTGTGTTTGTTTATACATTAATATAATAGCATTAAAAAAACATAAAGCTCATGTAAAATTATCTCCATTGTCTTTAATACAGTTCTTTAAACGTTGACGCCAGTTATCAATAGAAGCACATTCTCTATGCAAAAATTCTTCACTGGAAATATTTTTTTTTTATTCAATAGGGGGACAGACGAACAGACGGGTCACCTGATGGTAAGTGACACCGCCGTCCATGGACACTTGCAACTCAAGAGTCGTGAGTGCGCTGCCCGCCCTTGAGGGTGATGAGGGATGGGGGATGCAGGGAGCGGAAAGAAGAGAGGAAAGATGAGGAGATGGAAAAAAGGAGAAAGGAGATGAGGGCCTCCGGAAACCTCACTCATTTCAGGGAAATGCAACGCAAGCGTTACTTCACAACCGGTTTTCTGTGAGGCCGTGGTATCGCACCGGTCGAGCCGGCCCATTCGTGCCTAAGCATGGCTCTACCACTGAAATAGATCATATGGAATGTTCTAGGGAATCCAAATTATAATGGCGTTTTGATCATGCCATGCTCTCTAAAACTAACTATAAATCATAATCCAACGGATCAAGATCGAGACTAGATGACGGCCAGTCTTCAGCACTGATAAAGTCGGAAACTTTCGTTTTCAACCACGTTTGGGCGGATCGAGCTTTGTGACCCGGTGCCTAAGTCTTGCTGAAAGGACCAAGACCAACCAATGGTTATGGAACATGGTGTTGTTTAAAAACCTTCTCAAAAATGTTATCTTAATGCACTTGTGAAATATTGTTGCAATGTTTTGATGATGATGATGATGAACCCAAAAATATGGTTCAGTCACTCCTTGATAGCTAAAACCCCATCATACCATCACTGAAGTCGCATATCTATACTTTTATTTAGAATTTATATATTACATTTAGTCGATAAACATGAATAAATATAGGTATGTGGAACTAATGAGCTCCTCACTGCCTGCAATGTCAAATATCTATACTTTTTTTTCTAGAGTGTGCCCGTTTTTGACGATCTCTCTGCCAAAAATTGTTTCTGAACACACGCGACTGTGTTATCCATTTTAATGAATTATCGTTCGAAGTATCATCGGTCACATTGGTCACTGAGGTGTTTGGTAACTAATGTCCATTCATCTCAATTAACATTTAATGGGTTTATTATTTTAAAAAAACTAATTTTATCTCTTTTACACGTTTTTCTTTTCTTTTACTTAATCTCCTAGTAATGTAGCAAACGGTGTATTATACCGTAGAACTTTAGTCGGACCTGTGATATTTATTTAGCGTATCTTGGTCAAGAAATTGGCTCCGTGTGGTTTGTAATTACATATATATTGGTTATTTTAAGGATAAACTCCCCTACACATTCAATGGGGATCGGTAAATAATGGTAAATATCAGCTATATTCCATTACATATGGTGCGATCTTCATTTCAAAGAAAAATTACATAGCACTATTTTTATCTGCAGACATTATATTTTATTTAAAATGGCTCCACTCGATCAAGAGAAATATATAATATCACCGATAATACTTCTATCAATCTATGTAACAAGGTCTCAGAACAAATATAATAAATTAATATATAGGTATCTAAGCTGAGACTACACCATTGCCGCAAAATAGACGAGCTCAAACTGCAGCACAAATTTCTCAAAAGCTAAATAAATTGTAGACAGTTACTCGTAAACATCAAAATTACGTTATGGGATCGAAACAACTAAACGGATTTATTTTCTGATTTTAAATTGATGAAAATTTAAAGGTACAATATATAACGAATAATGAAAACAAAGTATAAATAATTACACGCAAATAAATATAAGTAGTATTATGACAAGTTTCTATTAAACAAGCAAATAAACCATCCTGATATTTGTTCAATCCCAAACTGCCAAGACTTTTGCTATCAAGGCCGAAGTTAGAGGAACTCTTCTCATATGTACAACAAAAGGTTAGTCAATGAAAACATATAACAGTGATAACACCTCAATTCACTTGACACCAAACTTCGCATGTAAACGTAGCATAAAAAATATACAAAAAAAAGTCGTCGGGATTTTTTCGTATTTACACGTTTTGTATTTTGTATGAAAATTTAAAAAAAAATCTCTTTCATTAAACTGTTTGCATCTGGCTGGTTTTAATGTCAATAAATATAAGGCATTAAGAAAAGAGAAATGAAAAGTAAATAACACTTTTTCGCTATTTTTTAATTGTTTTTCTGTCCGCCAAAATGAATGTATGAATGTAACTAAGAAATTCGATACATTCTGAAAAAAAATAACGACTAAAAAAATTGTGACGTTTATGGACTTAATACAGTATCACTAAGAGTAGCACAAAGTCGGTTCTAGCGTTTTCAGTCTGGGAAATTAGATATCAAATATGCAGCTCGCTCTGATCGCCATCATATGGATAAGGGCGATGCCATTTTTGAAAAAGTGGAGCAAGGCATATATCATTAGTTACGACATAGGCGAGCAACTGAGGTCTGACAACAAAACAGCTTTGATCATTTAAAAAAAGTTTGGTTATGCAAAGTGACTCGATATTTGTGTGCTACAACTCACTAAAAGAAACCAATTATTCGTCTACTTATTTGCCATTATCTATATATATATTTAATATTATAGAAGCCGAAACATTTTTGAAAGTATTGGATCACCGGTCAAAAGATCAAGCACACAGACTATAGCAAATCTCGGATTAACACACAATAAGGTGATGCGGTGTGTATGGTGGGGTTAGAAGGGCATCGTTCATTACGAGCTTTTACTACCAGGCAAAACCTTCGATTCGGATCTCTACTGCCAACAACAAGTTAGACTCAAACAGGAAATTCAAAAAAAGTGGTCAAAATTGATCAACGGGAGTGGTTTTTCATCGTGATAACGCCAGACCACACACATCTTTGGACACTTAGCAAACATTGAGAGAGCTTACCTTGCCTTGCTTGCCACTACAGGATAGGCTTTGTGACCTGGGTATGGACATTAGACGGGATCTCAATCCGCGCGATTACATCGAGAGCGTCACTAAGGCGGCTTCGCGGAAGCTCGGTGTATTGAACTAGGTGAGACGGTTCTTCTCGCCCGAGCAACTCTGTCTTTTATACGAGACCCAGGTTCGCTCCTATGGGGAGTACTGCTCTCATCTTTGGGCTATGCGCCGTATTTGCTGGACGCTCTCGATCGGTCCGCATTATCGACTGTCTTGAGGTGTCGCTGCTATCTCTATCGCCTACATCACTGAGAGTGTTTTGACGAGCACTTCCAATTGATCCCACTTTCTCCATTCCTCTACACGACTACACGTGCAGGCCTGAGGAGTCACCGTTTGGGAGTCGAAAATATACGATCCCGAACGAAACGGTTTAGCTCTTCTTTCCTCTGAGGATCGGTGAAAGCCTCTAATTCACCACCAGCGCACGTCTTTCCTTTCCGCTTTGATCCCGGGTCTTTTAAGATCGGCGTGAAAAATCATCTCACCAGGCCGCCATAGTGAGGGTCACCATGCTGCAATGAGTAGACATGCAATAAGGATGGTGACCACCACTGTTAGACTACACTTAATGCTTTCCATCGTTAGTTTTAAAGGAAAATTCCTTAAAATAGTGCACTAGTTCTTCTCTTTTCTTTTTGCTGAAAAACTTTGTTTTTCAAAAAATTTTGTTTGGTGAGCAACCAGGGCGTTGCACATCGAGATCGCTTGGTTCGTAGGTGCAAAATGTGCGGTACGTGAGCGCCTGTTCGCTCATGTACCGGAGTGTACCATGGGGCACCTATCGCATTCGCATGCACTGATTGGGAACAGACAATCCCACTCGAGACCAAGCCGAAAGAATGTCCACCCGACCATTAAGCAACATATAGAAATGTGCAACGAGTGCGTACTTACGCCTCAGTTCGAGAATTTCTATACCCAGCATGCCGGCCACAAACGGAAAGAGCAGAGGAGTAGTTGGGCCTCCGGAAACCTCACTCTTTTCGCATAGAATTACGTACATACTTACAAATTTTATTATAAAGCACATCCATTGCTTCATCTACATCGCAGACTGAATATACCTCATCCCGACTAATAGAAGCCGTAGCTGTATGGACTTGGTGTAGGTCAGCTTTTTAAAGCTCCATAGATGTGTTGAGCTGTTGAGTATTATAGGCGTCGCCGAGCACGACAACAGCGCGCGCGGCACAGGGCGCGTTACGCTAAGTGCCAAACCAAGCGGCGGATGATGCACGTCGCGGGGAACCAGCGGCACTGTGCCTTCGTTCCTTTCCATATGGTCCCTATAAAGATTGCTCAGAACCACATCCAACATGTTCCCGTATTGTAATGTTTCAATTTGCAAAATGACAATAAATGAGGGAATTTCAATAATTATGTCTAATTTCGATTTTTTTTATAAACAAATTCAATAAATGAGACTATTGTGGAATATTTCCAATCACTTGAGTTATGTGGAATGTAAACAACACAAAATCATATATTTTTATATTTTAAATTAATAGTTGTCATATTCATTTCCATATCATCTGTATAGAAACCTATATCAACAATTTGTTGCCCCTGATATTGATTACGCACTGCCAACAATACTTCTCCCCAACCTGTATCATTGGTACGATTCCTATGAATTACCTTATGGTAACACCTCCGCGTCCAAAGCGCCACTGTTTAGAAATGTTTCGGTGAGTTCAAATATGTCAGCTGATTCATTTACTGTCGATAATTTACAAATGTCTTATTAACGAATTCCTCTGACGTTCTGGTAGAAGAGTGAATATTTGTTAGGTTTGGGCTGTTTTTTGACCTTATCTTCGAAACTGCGCCACGGCTTTATATACAAATCTCATCTCCAGCCCAAATTTCTGGCGACAAATACTTGCTAAGGTTTCTTTTTTGGTACAGTAAGCTTGAAAGATGCATAATCCCCTCTCAGTTTCAATTCCTCGGTCGCATAGATACTCTAGGGACATACAGATTTTAAATATGCAACTACTTGTTCAACCGTGGTACCCACTTTAACGTAGTATAAGTGCAAATACGACTTGCGATCTGCAGCTAATAGCCCTGCTGTCGATGCTCCAGCCTAACCTCGGGCTACAATGTCGATTTCGACGGCGGCGTCTCACCTCGTTCCATTTACTCACGTTAGCATATGGTGAGTCATCCGTCTGTGTATGAGTAGGTGCATTCTCAATCTTAGTGAGTAGCGCCGTTGAGTCCGGATATGTAGCAGGGGGCTCCGTCGGCACGATCCGTGGTGGTAGAAGTCGGCTTTGCAGTCGCACACCGAGCGTTACCGTTGTTTGTCGAGGCAGCCCGAAGTCGAGCCTCGCGGATTGGCCGAGGTGCTAACTTTGCTTTCGAGTTACGTTCGGTTTATGTACTTCTCAACTGCATATCACAGTTTACATCAATAAGTTAATAGCAGTAATAAGCTTATTTTGCTCACTTATAACTTTTTCTAATAACCCTACTTTATTCTGCAGGGCAAGCACAGTTTCGTTTAACTCGCGAATAGAAATATCGGCAGTTATATCTGTCAATAAAATTTTAATTAGACAAATACAAGGGAGCTAGTTAGTAGTTTAAAACTTCCTGGGAACGTGCTAATGTAATGTGATTCCTATTTATTATTTGCCCCCTTTATCATGTAAAGATGGTCACCATATCAGCAAATACCTTCTTATACGCGTGAGTTCCCCTCTCTTATATAGAAACTGTACCTGTACCCGTGTTCTAATGAAAGTCGCACTAAATAAAACACCAAAAACACACTAAATCACTGGATGTATCATCAACAAGGAATAGTAGCGAACTGATAAATAAATACTAAAATTGTGAAAATGACAAATTTTATTGTACACAGTTTTATTGCTAACTGCGACATGGGTAATTATTTTTTAACCTTTTTAGATGCCGACAAAAATGCAGAATCTTTAAACAAAGATATCTTTTTTCCCCATTCTTTTAGTGTACGTGCGAAATGTATAGGATTTTTATTACTTTTGGCCAGGGCTAGTGACTGAAGCAGTGAGCCCACTCTTCTTTCGGGTTCTCTTCCACGCCTTTTCTAACATCTCTACCCCAAACGGACTAAAAACATATAATAATTGGTAATTTACTGTATTTACGCTGTTTGAGACTCTCTGCGGATGCAGCCGCAGCACTGGCACACCCAGGTGTACTTAGAAGATGTGATGACGCAAGAGTGCGTACCTCCGTGTACTGCTGAAACGCCGGCACTATCAAGAGCATGACGACATGTCATGTCATAACATATTATTCATGCTGTCGTGTGTATGCATGCATGCTGAGATATACGTCCAGCGCTTCTACTACAAGAAAGGCCGTCAACAGAGTGTCCTTTGAGTTTCGTGCTTGTTCTGCTTCATAGGATCTACGTATTAGAACAGGCAACAAGCACCATGACAGTCTTAGTATAAATGACTTCCTTGAAGATTCAGAAATACCTATCATTGGTTCAATGGACTAATAAACGTTTTTGATTTTTATTTATGCAGAGAAACATATGGACCTACTAGACGAAGGCAAGTAGCAAGATAGAAAGTGGTATAGCCCAACAAAGTGCTTATGTTGGGTGATCACAGAGCCTGAATATTCATTCCATTCTCCCACAGCCATTAAACATCCCTTTTTAAACTGCATAGTGGCTCGTCACGATACCTCTGAGAGGATGAATTGGTAGGTTTTAGAGAATTGCGACAACCAACTTCTCTTAACTCTTCTGTGCCCTGGACGGATGTCCTGCATTCAAACGAACCGGTAACCGGAATAGGTTCGGTCGTTCAAATACACATTTAAAATGTTGTGTTGAATAATGTTGTCAATTGTTTCTAAAAGTGCATGTGTAAATTTGGGTACAAAAAGACAAAAACGAATTATATATTATCGTGTAAATTTTATACAAGAAGTCGGAGAAGCGTTTTTTTTTTAAAAAAAACTTTTATGTTAGGTGACGTCGAGAGTCTATCTGTCTTATCACAAATAATATAAGAATGCTGATCCAAAAGGGTTACTTTGTTGACATCCAACGAGTGACTCCAAAATATTGTCTTTTTATACAAATTATTGTAGGATATCTATAACATTGCCAGAGAAGTTTATAAATTTTGGTTGCTTCTTATTTTGATTGGATAAACAAAGTGTCTCTATTTATAACATTAAAAGCATTTTTCAGGTCAATCTTCAAAAGCCAAATCCTAGTTGCAAAGGCTGAAATATCGCTACAAGATCGGTGCAATCATCTTATGCTTTGTTCTCTTCTTCAATTATCGTAAAGAATACACTTTTTATCACACGTCAGAACTCATCCCAATTTAAATTTAAGCAGAATTTATATTTCAATTAAATCGTATGCTTGAGCATACGATTAAAGCTCTAGGTATCAGCGTAGATAAATGATTATGCAAACCTATACATGAAATAAATTAAAAACATTTTGGCAATAGCATTTAAACAGAAAAATAAACACACAAAACGGAACAACTACATTAACTGGTTTTTAATAAGAGACCTTGACAACAAAATATGTATGTATGTATGTATAGACTTGTATTATATCACAGGCAGTCAGTTCTAAGGCGTTTGAACACAATGAAAGTGTCCGTGTTATTAATTTTGTTTGTTACTGAGTATTATGTGGCGAGTGTAGAATTTAAGAAAAATTCTTACCCGGTAACAGTGTCCAAACCTTTTTTTGGAAATGAAGATTGTAACTGCAACCTTTTTGATAAACAATTTGGCGACGGATGGCTGAATTGGCTACCAGAAGCTATGGTGCAGGCACAAAAAGATTTTAATAGAACGGATACTACTGAAAACGAAGAAGAAGAAAAAGAAGAAATGGGACCGGGAGATGTTTTAGGAGCAACTTGTTCGTCGGGAAAAAAGAGAGTAGATAATAAATGTGGGGCAGCAGATTAAATTTACTATATATTTTTTTGTGTTTTAATATTTCTATAAAATTACTATATTTTCTTTGCGTCCAAATATTGATCAATACATAAAGAAGAAGAAATATAGCATAGTATCTATATAATATGAAGAAGAACAATGCATATAAACTAGAAGTCCTCTAACACTTACACATTATAGTTACTTGTTCCACGCAAAATAAGTGTACCCATATTGATTTTCGAATATGCAATTTAAGTCCCTCACTATGACGTAAGTAGAGTTTAATATCCTTCACTATTAAATAACCGCTATATTTTTTATCGCTAAAAAAATGGGGTAGTGGGCAGTACTATCTTTACGAAACTTATTGTTAGATCAAATTTAAGTCTGTACCTTCTAGAAGTTGTTTGTTTTAGTTTAATAAAAGTAATACGCAAAGGATATTTTTTGTGACGCCTAAAATAATTTGAAAAAATGTGTTATAAATTGTCTCTTAGAAATAGTATTTTTATGGAGCATTTGCTGTTTCATGAACGACTTACGGCTTAACGAATTGGGAAGTGCATAGCGTAACGATCGCTTTATTATTTACTGTAAAATGTTCTCTGCACACGAGCATAATATTGCAATAAATATTTTCTTCCACACAATGGCATAATTTTATTTATTTACCTTATTTGAGGTTGGTGCCAATTTACCTAGTCCTATAAATTGTATGAGCTCCCATACAACTCAGAGAACTATCTTAATTTTCGTCAACTATGTATGTATGGGGAATGGAATGCCTTTAATTTTTGTTTTTTTTTTTTTGAATTTTTCGTATGTTTGTGCTGTAAGACCTTACTTTTTGCCCAACTCAGTAAATTCAGCAAATTTAGTAGCTTTCGTTATTATACTTCTGCTTCCTTTACATGAGGCACGTGAACAGCTGCGCACATTTGGTGAGGCCTATTTTCAAAGGGGACTACACGGTAGACTGGTGATATGTTATTTTGTGTTCACTTTAAACATTTACCGTTAAAACCAAAGGAAATAACACAATTTCACATGCATTACCTCGATCTAGATTTTCTTTGCACAAAAAAACACAAATTGGGTTCAAGCGGTGGTTCCTAGGATTCAGAGAAGGAGATCGGACAGAGAAAGCATGTCATGGCGCGACGTGGCTTAGAAGGGCATCGCACACACTATATTTTTCAGGGAGCCTTTCTTATATCAATATAACAATAAACAACCGGATAAGTGCGAGTTTGACTAACGCACTGTGGGTTCTGTAAGTGTATCATGTAAAAGCTTAAAACTAAGTTCTAAGCTTTTATGTGATAAATTGCATTAAGCTGTATTTTTTTCTGTAGTTCGTTTATTTTGGGAATCGGTCGTAGAAAATTTTGACCATCTTTCCCAAAAGACCAACCTAACTCTGTAATTTTAAATTCTTAATATAAGTTTGCAAACGCAAAAAGTATTTTTGATTTTTAATACAGCTTTAAGAGACAGGAGACTGACATACCTACATACAAATGCACCGCATTTGATGGTAATTTGTAGCTGATATCTCCACACGTTCTAAATGCTAACTTTCTAGGCTGTAGTTTTTTTAATCCCGTAAGAACTTACTAACGAAAGGCCTAATCCGAATAATTTAAAGTATAAATTATACATAAATAATCAATTTGACAGCGGTAGAGCCATGTTTAGGCACGAAAGGGCTGCCTCGACCGGTGCGATACCACGGCCTCACAGAAAACCGGTTGTGAAGCAACGCTTGCGTTGCATTTCCCCGAAATGAGTGAGGTTTCCGGATGTCCAACTCCTCCTCTCCTGTTTTCTCTGCCCTCATCCTTCTCTCCTCTTTCCCAGCTCCTCGTCCCTCCTCGCTTTTTCCCCTCCCTGCAACCCCCATCCCTCTTCAAATTCAAAGGCGGGCAGCGCACTTGCGACTCTTGAGTTGCAGGTGTCCATGAACGGCGGTTGTCACTTACCGTCAGGTGACCCGTCTGTTCATCTGTCCCCCTATAGTGTTGAAAATAAAAAAATAAAAATTACTCGATCATGAAACAATTAATTTTTATAAGAATAATACCATGATACCATTAATTATATCAGCATAGGTATTAGGACTGTATTGTAGTTCATTATCATGATAATATATATATGTAGATATATATCATAAACAGCAATAATATAAAAATGTAGAACCTTTGCTTATATAATGGCAATTTTTGTAAGGATTGCCATTATGGTCAAGATTTTTTTGGGATCTGATTAGTAGTTTTTGAGTTTATTCATTACAAACATACAGTAATTAAGTAAGAAAGCAGTAATACAGTAATAAATCGTAGTGCGGTAAAAATAAATATATGTATTCGAGAATAAGTAAATTACTTAACATCGATGATGTTAATTTAAATAAAACATTTTTTTTTTCATCTTTAATAAAAGACAACTCTCGCGTTAGGATTAATTCCTGTGTCGCGGGCGACTTTACAAACATTTAACAACGGACACAAAGAACAAGCAGACTAAAAACAACAATTTGAGAATTACACAGAGTGTTGTCCCGTGAACCGGGAACGAACCCACAACATTCGGCGCGGCAGCGTAGTGGCGAGGTACACTTGAACCGCTAAGCCATCCGTGCAGTTTTGTTTGCAAATAATAGTAGGATTGACATAGAGCACTAATAACAGAAAAGGAATTAGGACTATTTTTCACCAGTTTTTATTTTATATTGGTACACAGATATACATTTAATCATATAGAAAATACATACCTATGTACCACCTAAACCGCGACCTTTGACGATTTGGTCCAATGCTTCACTCTAGCCCTCCATGTTGATAAATTGTCATGCAAACCTGTTCCATCAAAGAAATAAAAAACAAGTACCTCAAATCAATTGAATAGAATTTAAACTCAAATATGACACCAAACAGAACAGTTACCTTAACTGGTTTTTATTAAAAGACCTTGATAACACAACACAACATCTGTAAGTATATCTTCTAGACTTACTTACTGTATTGAACCACAAGCAGTCAGTTGTTCGGCTTTATTCACAATGCAAGTGTCTGTCTTATTAATTTTGTTTGCTTTCGTGTATTGTGTACCGAGTGTTCGATTAACTCGATTTAGAATAAACTCGTACCCAGCAATAGTGTTTAAACCTTTTTTTGATAATGAAGATTGTAACTGCGAGCTCTTTGATAAACACTTTGGAGAGGGATGGCTGAATTGGCTACCAGAAGCTATGATGCAGGCAGAAAGGAATTTCAATAGAACGGATACTACTGATGACAATGAGTCAGATGAAATGGGTCCAGGAGCAAGTTTTGATGGAGATCCGTGTCCGGGGGGCAAAGTGAGAGTTGGTGTAAATTGTGTGGAAACAGATTAAATATACGATTTTTTATTTTATTTTGTGTTTTAATGATTCTTTTCAAAATACAATTTCTCTGTGCTTTCTAACGTAAAATATGATACTATTAAAATGCCTTTACGTACACTGGTCTTCTTAGGAAAATGAAATGCAACATAATTTAAATGTTAAGTACCATGTACAGAAGCAATTAAATCGTTTAATACTTTCTATTGTAGGACATGTAACTGAGTAGAATTTCAATACATTCATATATAAATATGGTATTATAAAAAAAAAAATATATTGTTTAATACCTATACTGAACTTTTGAATAGGTCATTAACATGTCTCAAATAGTTAAGACGTAAGCAGAATTTAATATCTCGCAGTAATACACAAATAATTTATCTGAATAAGCTATGATTTAAGAAATTAATTATAAGATCAAAGTCTGGAATCTAATACAAGTATTTTATTTTTTAGTATATGAAAAAAATACAAAATAAATGTTTGAGATATTATATGACATCACTGGTATCGTATAAGTCTCCATTAAATAGCGTTATATTAAAACTGTATATTAAAAAAAAAAACACTAACTCAATACTCGTTTTTTCAGTAGACTTATAGAATAATATTCTCATTGATACGTTGAACCTGCAAAGGAAACCCTGTAAAAAAGTCAAAGTATTTTATTAGCTATAGAGGTACAGTCAAGAAAAAAGTTGCAGAGCGCACAACGGTCAAGGTCATCGTATAGAAATAAATAACTATACAATTAGTGCTTGTGGTTTCTTGGCTACTCGTTGACTAAATAATAATAATTTTGTATATTCATAGACTTTTATTTTATTTGTGTCACCTATATCACTCGACATACATATATGATATGCTTTATCAGTCAGTTATGAAATAATGAGACTCTTATATTAAGATCTAGAATAAAATTTCACTAAGTTATTCACGGGGTTTACTTTACAAAAGTTTACTTTACTTATCTTTAACCATAATTTAGTCCCATTTAAATGATAGGGTAAGCCTATTGCAGTCAACCGGGTACTGACTGACTGACTGACTGATATATATATGTTTACTGTCTGATAGACAACAGTCCAATCCCTCAGTCGCCTTTTACGACAGCCACGGGAAGATATTTGAAAAATATAAAAACAAAGTTTCTGTAACACTGCATAAGAGAAAATAATACAGTTACCTATATACTACTACTTAACTGCGAGAAGTCTAAGACAATAGGACAGTAACAATCAAATCAAGTAGTCACTGACACAAACACAAATAATGCGGATGTTGAATGCAGTAACAAAACCTTGCCTTTAATTAGAAAGCAAGGTCTATAAATCAAACAATGTCTTAGTGTAATAATTAGGTAAGCATTAAGCATAAATATGTTATACTTATTATATAACACATACAATGTGTATTCTATTTTTGTATGTATTTTTACACTTTTCTCGAGAATTTTTCTCCAGCGTTAAGCATTGCGTATAGACACACACCCGCATACATATTTGAAGCTCTACAGTGACTAATTTAGGTGTGTAATTGCATGAACGGTACATTGAAGTAAACTATTGTTTGTTTAAAACAATGTGCTATTATTCTTTTTCGGCTTAAAAATATTAACATCTAAATAGCAAATCTCCCTATGAATAACAATTTTCTTTTAATGTCGAATAGGTATTATGAGTACACTGTCCTTTTATTTGTAGTATTCGTCAACTATTAAAAAAAAAAATCAAAACTGGTAACATTTATGTCAAAAAGCTATATACGATAACTATTTTCTTATATCGTACAGAAAGCTCTGGCCCCATAAAATGAACACGAAATTGCAAACATGTAGGTACAAGCTCCAGAGTAGCAGTTATAATCATATTTAAATGTGTGGCTATGACTCTCAGATGTAATTCTGTAGTTGAGGCTTAACTACGTTATGCATATAATTTTAAGAGCGTCATCTAAGTCAATGTTGAGTTAGTGTTATTTCCTTTCATAGCAAAATTTGTCTGAAATGAATATATCAAACTCGGATCTGTGTTTTGCGACTACTGTACTTTAGTTTTTCAGAGAAATAAGAATAACTCGTTTCCACAATGACGTGGTAAACAAGTTTACGCTCAATGATTACATATTCCAGGCGGCAGACACAACTACGTATCAAGGACTGTTAAAGTAGAGAGGCCTCTTCACCTAAACATTGGGTTACAATACCGAGGTTCCAAACAAAGCGTATTGTTTGTCAACATCGTTCATTCATTTAAAATTAAATCCAATACGGCCGGTATTTGATTTCATTTACGGTCTCGGATAGTATGTTAAAACCCTTAGACCGAAAACCGTTCATTTAAAGGTATGCCTGAATCCAATTTAGGGATTTATATATTTATGAACGCGATGCGTGTTATTTCTCTACATACAAATTAATGTGTAAATTACTTCATCACTCAGTTGAATACTGTGTTAAGTAAATCATATTTAAATGGTTTAAAAGTTTTCAAAAATTTAGTTTTGAAATATTTTGGTTTCTTTTTAGTGGTAAGTAGTAGTAGTAACCTGTTGGACGCCTCCTAGTTTGATTTACAAACGTACTAAGTTAGGTAGCTGGGATAGACTGGATGCAGAAGGGGGAATGAAACCTTTGTCCAGCAGAGGACTGCCATACTTATTGACAGAAATCTAAATCAAAATATTAAGTATATATATTTTTGTAGTGTTACAAAACAGTGATGAATACATAATGTATCGCTTGTCTTTTCCTTTTAGTGCCTCTCCAGTTACTGAAGGTTGGCAGTGAGCTCGGCATATTTAGCCTTGTCTTTAGCAAGGTGAAAGAACTCATCTTCTATTTTAGGTAACTTTCCATTTTTTTGCAGAAGTTCGACTGACATCCCTAAGCATGCAACCTAGATATGTAGAATAGTGTTGTTTGATGGGCTGAAAATATCAAAAATACCCATGAATGGTTCAGTTGAAATAATTTATTTTGATAATCCTAATCGTTTATTTAATTTAGGAAAAGCTTGCAATCCTGGCCAACTCGTGACAGAATATCCTTATTTGTGACTTTTTGAGTCCAAGAAATGAACATCACACGTGCCCACATTTTGAAAGCCTTTATACGCTTCCAAGATTCTCCTGTTTGGTAACATGCAAATATCTATATATATAAAACTGAATCGCTGTTCGTTACTCTTGCTAAAACTCGAGAATTTTCATTTTATTTTTATTTTCCCATACAAACAAACGAAAAGGTTACGTCCCACCTGTAAAAACATTTTATAGTGCGTTCAGAAATTTTCTGTTGCACATGGTTGCGTATAAGTTTATTTTGTGACAAAACTTAGACAAAATAAGTTACATAAAAAAACATATAGTGCTTGAAAACTTTCTTTACTTTTGGATAATTTCAATTCATAGATAATCACTTATTGTTTATGATAAAGATAAACATTATTTTATGAGCCTTGATTGATATCTCTTTTATATTCTGAATTAGCCTGTGATTGTCCTGTCAATAATTTAGATACATTTATTGTTTACAATGCCTTGGAGAAGACAACCTGACTTAGGTCGTCGAACACAATCTAATGTGCAACGAGCTACCTTACGTGCTAACCGCACTGATGTCCAGCAACAGACAGATAATGCTAATAGTTGTATCGGTATTTCAGAATTGCATTCTAGAGTAACTGAAAATCGAATGTAACGAATTCGTAAAAATCAAACGCAACAACAGCGAGCATGATACAATGAACTAGAGCGATTCCGCAGACACAGTCCTCATGTAATCCTGGAACGAGCAGCATTCTATTACGATCCAGAAATTGAATATTGTACCGACATATCGATAACATTCGGGGAAATGACAATAATATGTGAATATTCTAAGGCGTTAAAAAGGTGTTGAATCTGGTGGATTATGTAGTGCTGGTAGCAAAGTGAAATTGAAACAATTGGCCCCACCACCAAATCCACTACGGTCGTTACATTTGGGGTGACACGTAGAGACACTCCAATTGACAATTAACATACGAGTGTATTTGCAACAACATCAACCTGAAATTGATTTTAGAAGCAGTTGTTTAATTTTGTTTAAATGGTTATGTTGCAGTAGATTGGATTCATTGCATTACCCTCAGATTTCTGTCACTTTACAGGCTCGAAAGAGAAGTCTCGCAACAATACAATAATTTTAATTGGCTGACTGAAAACGAAAAATATCGATGATCTCAATGCGATCATTCAGATGTTTGTAGCGGTAAAGTATTTCAAATCAGTTGACACAGTTATAAATCAGGGTGACATTCAACTATCCCACAGAGTTGCTGAATTCACTGGAGCTGCCTGGACTAAGATTAAGCGTCTTAAATTTCGTGCGCCTGCACTTTGCGATGACCATAAATAAGACGCAAGGCCAGTCACTGGAAGTTTGCGGAATAAATTTATAGTATCCCTGTTTCGCGCATGGACAATTGTACGCATGTTCGCGCGTCGGAAAACCGTCATCTTTGTTTATTTACGTACCGCAGAAAAAAGACAAAAAATATGGTTTATCAGAAAGCTTTAGATTGATTAACTGTGTTATTAATTTGAATTGTATGCAAGTTTCATTTAATGACCTAAGGAAATTAAAATAACGTGCCAAAAACGGTATTGACCGAAAACAATTGTAGGAATGTACTTATTTGTTGACATATGTGTTTTTAACACTGATTGATTCGTTACGTGCAAAAAGAGATACTATTTTAAATAATACACGTGATACGAAGTTCACCGGGTCATCTAGTCAAACATAATAACAATATAATGGTGGTAGTCGTTGATTCGTTGATTTCAGGTAATAGTTCAGGTTGTAAAATTGTATGTTTGGTCGATAGACTAGAGACAGCTAACAATGGAAACGAAGTCGACGATTGTCTTTAAGATTTAAATAACATAATAAAATAGGCATCATCACCATAACCGCTTCACCTGCATAAAATCATCACCCGCAGGAAAGCAGTACTTTAATTGGTAATTACGTTTTTGAGCCGTTTGGGGTGGAGGCCTTGCGGTGGAGTCATGGGGTCCGAGTGCTCGTTTTATTTATTAGAACCTATCTAAAAGACTCATCGACACTTCTCGTGACAGAAGGCTTTTCTTTTCCTTTCACAGCGAATAGCCTAGTAGGTAGTAGGTCTCAATATTTTTTATTTTTTTTTATTTTAGTCATTAATTAAGTTAAAAACAAAAGTTTACTGTAGTATATACAAAAAAAATTGTGTAAAAGGTTTTATTAAAAATAAGTATAATGATGAAGTAGATAATGTACTAAAATATATAAAATAAGTATGTAGGTCCTAGGCACCAGGGTTCACACCACTCTTATCATCAATCTAGGGCATGGATCAGTTGCAAAATTAAAATTATGGGGCTTCTACCACGTACTAGATATATAATAAATGCGCATAAGGGAACATATCAGACATGTTCGAATATAATATATTTCTATAAGGATCTAGTGGTTTTAGGCATAACTTTAAATAACGTTCAATAAAGCGATATTAATATATATATTTTGTATATTATAGGGGGACAGGCGAACAGACAGGTCACCTGATGGTAAACGACAACCGCTGTCCATGGACACCTGTAACTCGAGAGTCGTAAGTGCGCTGCCCGCCTTGAGGGTGATGAGGTATGAGGGGAGGGGAAAGAAGAGAGTGGGATGAGGATTTCCCATAGGAAAAGGGAAGGGGGGACAAGCGTACCTTACTAATTTTGGGGAAATGCAACGCAGGCGCTACTTCACAACCGGTTTTCTGTGAGGTCGTGGTATCGTACCGGTTGAGCCAGCCCATTTGTGAGTAAGCATGGCTCTGCCACTGTTTATAATAATATAAAAAAGGTTGGCGTTTAAAAACGTAAGTAGGTAACTGCTTAAATTTGAATAACAGAATTATTAACATAGAACAGGTAACCTAAGATTTAAAGCTTAAGATTTTACTTAGAAACACTGACACATAACACACGGCTACTACGGCCAGATCTTTTCCTTGAACTTGGCTGACACGCTAACAATAGATTCAAGGTAAACGAAACCATCATGTTAACAAAAGGAGTCTTGTATATAGTATAGTCTTGGATATAATGTGTAATTTCTAATTAATGTTTCAAATAATGAAAAATAAAATACTTTCTCTAAGACATAGATAATATGCATTATGCGCTTAATTCCATATAAACTCCGTATGCATTCACATAGTTAGATGAGACAAAGGGCGAAAAACCATTACGTTTTGTAAGACAGCTAAATAAGTAGACGACGCGAAAACTGACACGTTACAGGATTAAACTCCATTTAATAAGTAAGATATCTGAAGTGACCTACCTACTATAAGGAGTCCTTTAACTAAGAGACTTTTTAGGAATAATGAAAGTGTGGTTAGGAAACTAATCATTTAATTTAATCCCAACTTTATAATAAATTGAACGCATTGCCATCTTTGATTTTATTTCAGAACTAAGATTTACTTGATAAGTGATTATAGATGGCGTAGATAAACACTTTGTATTACATTTTCAGATTTTTCAAGTTCTGTTTCCATTAGTTATAAACAAGAATAATTAAACAGAACATTTATTTTTCTACTGCATCATTTGTACCTGTTGACCTTATTGTTACACTAAACGCAGTAAAATGTTATAAATTTATTGTTTATTCTTCCCGTTAAGTAAATTTTTCTCGAGTATAACTCATACCTATATTTTAAAAAAGGCATAATTTGATTTCCCACGTTTATCCGATTTACAATTTACATCCTATACAAAAACGACAACGATGAACATAAACATAAACTAAAAAGCATTGTCCGATGTAGTCATGTACAATACCAACTTATAATTTCACGAAGCGCTTGTAACACATTCCGACAGATGGCGTTATCAACCTTGATGCATAAAATATACAATCTTTTATATATATACATATGTAAATATAAAATTAAAAATTGCGTTAACAATGGTAAAAACAACACTTTTATTTTCACATAAAAAATAGCTGTCAAACAGTTGACGTAAATTGTAAACGTCAATCTATCTGCGCGTTTGAATTATATACATTAAATATCAATTTATGCATGTAAAAAAAAAACAAGACAATATTATAGTCATAATTAATTCTTCGGTGCGTGGCGGTTCTCTGTTTTTTTTTTATATATTTTCAGTTCTGTTGAAAACCAATTGTGTGTTCCTTGTGATTACGTTTAGACCCATGCCGCCAAAACGTGGGTGCAGTAATTTGTGTCGAAGAACTGGAAATGCTACAAACCAAGCAAATTTTTAATTTAATTTGACTACAGAATAAAGTGAAGAGCGAAATGAAAGTGAAAGGATTAGGTTACGTGCAACGCGTCGTCTTGCGTCGAACTGCTTTAAATTTTTCACGAGCGGCTTTCAGTTATATGAATCTGAATCTGAATCTGAATGGATTGTGTTGCTCAAATGGAAAAGTTAAATTAGTGCCACCAGCAGAGTAATTGTATTCATTGGTTTCGTGAACTGGAACTGATTCCATACATTTTCTTACAAACACAAAAAAAGAAACAACAACTGCGCATTTGAATTATTACCTATTTTTTTTCTAAATTTATACTATTAGATAAGCACAAAAAATATAAGAATCTTGAATTAGACACATAAATACTTGTTTTTCAAATTAAATATTTAAAATTTTGGGAGGAAATCAGAGATACATAACCTTATATTATATGTACTAGTTTTATGTCCGCAGCTAGACTCGCGTCTGTGCGAATTTAAATTTAAAGTCGGTTTCTTTCTTAAAATTTGATAATTTTTAATGAATAATATTTATACTCGCTTCTTATCCGACCGCGCTAGAAGGAGGCTTATATTTATTTTGAAGTGTATATATCGACGCTTGAAAGGCAAAATTACCAAGCGACTTTTGGGCGATAGTGAGTTATATACGTGGTTCACACTACATATTATACGGAAAGCTTTTAAAATAGGCCAGTAAAGTAGATGATGAAAAATTTAATCAAATTTGTACTCTTTGGGAGTCAGTAGATACGTTATGATATATCAACAGATTTGGGTATCTTTAGGCATTGGTATGAGTCAAGTACAAAAAGTCTTACATGAACATTTAGGTGTCAAGCTTTTTACCAGATGGATACCTCTTAAGTTGAAGGAAGATCAAAAACGCTGTCGTTTCAACTAGTGTCGCACAATGCTTGAAATGTATGACGGATGTGAGCCGAATGCTGCATTTGACATTGTCACAGGTGATGAAAGCTGTATACATTGTTAAACCAAAAACCAAAAGACGTTTCTATTCGACGATTTCAGGGTCAAGGAAAGAAGTCAAGGGAAATAGATAATTGCTTTAATCTTTGGACGGACGGGTCATTTGTCAACAATCATTTAAATAGATAAAAGGACTGTTACTGCAGAATGGAATGTCAGTCATTACCAATTGTCTTGTAAAATGTTAGACAGCAACGTCCAAGATGAAGGATCCTCCTCCACCACGACAGCGCTCCAGCTCACTCCGCCGTATGCCAGACGGACTATCCAACATTTCTTTAGCGACTCCTTACAGTCCCAACCTGGCACCTTGTGACTATTATTTATTTCCAATAATAAAAGATACACTTAGAGTAATTCGTTTTATGAACCCTGAAGGTGTCGTGGCTGTGTGTTCCCAAGGAAGAGTGGGCTCACTGCTTCAATAAATGGTTCCATCGCATGCGACGGCGCTTAGAAAGGAAAGGAGATTAATTTGAAAAGCAATAAAATATTGACAGGCTTCTCCATCATTCCGTTTCTTATTTTCTGAAAACTTTCAGTGAATCATTGAAATCATCCCCTTTGTCCCATTTTCTTACCGCAAGAAGGACTTGATGTCGATTGGTAACCTAATTTTTCCAAGTTTTCGGCTACCAAGTGAAGACATTTTAACACACCTTAAATATGTATTGTATTCATGTTTATTTTGTATTTTTTCCAAGAGACACATAATGCCTTTCTCGTAGAATTTTTTAGGCTTTTGATCAAAAAAGGTGGTCACTTTTAAGCTGGTCTTCATTTTTTTTATTTTTTATCTGCTAAGGAGTGGGCGAAACGAAATAGATGATAATCTGAGGGCATAACGTCTGGAGAGTATGGTGGGTGAGGAAGGACAGCCCAGCCAAACGAAAGTAATTTTTCACGAGTCGCTTTTGCTACATGTTGTCGAGCATTATAGTGCAAAAAGTTTCTTTATTTTGATTTTTTGATAATCTCGCTGCTACTTTATCCAGTTGATCACAGCACAACAGCTCCCAGTATATAATTCCGTTTATTCCCCACCACACACTTACGAGTAAAAGAACATTTTACTTGTGTCAGATTTTTGCGTTGGTACTCCTGCTTCCCAGGTCCAAGTCACTGGTGCTTACGCGAAAAATGTATGTACATAACCCACTTTTCCTCCCCCGTAATTACATACCTCAGCCACTCATTGGTACGATGATAACTAAGTAGTTCCATGCACACGTTACTTCTCTTCTGAACTTGAAACGGCGTCAACTCATGTGGCAACCAAACGGAATATTTCCAGGTCTTTTCTACAGTGTGGAGTTGTTTTTCTACTGCAGTATGATATGTATAATGATTTCTATGAGTCTTTTTAACTCATCTTCATCTATTGTAGGAGGTCGTCTTGGATGAGGTTCATCAGATAGGTCATAATTTCTATCCTTAAATCTTCTGAACCAATGTTTGGTGGTATCGTAAGAGAGCACGCCTTCACCCATAGTTGCTCATATATTGCGCACTGCTTCAGTCGCTTTTCGACCTAAGCGAAATTCGTGAAGTAAAAGCAGCTGAAGTTCTCTACGAGAAATATACATGATTTACTGCAGTTTTACTATTCGAGATCCAGTTGTCAACTGATCTGACATACAACTCTTGCTTTATTTATATATTACTACTACTAGAAATTCGAGATAGTTCTATAAGGTTTTAGAAACTGAGCGAAAAAAGTGGCGGGTTTATTATTTGCTAACCTAATATTTAAATGCCAGTTTATAAAGCCTATAAACATAAATTAAAATTCGTTGACATCAAATTATGACTAAGAAACGCGTCCTTATGATTTTTTTCCCTAAAAACTCTTTAGTGCAAATAATGTATTTCAAGCGGCGATGTGTGTGTATACGTACGTATGTATGATGTTTCTTTATAACGGCTATGGCTTGATGGATTTCGCATGTGGCATATGTGTGCGGTGTGATTGAATCGTCGAGACATAAGATTTAAAGATTTCAAGATGACAAAAAAACAGACAGTTTTTTTTATATATAATTTTATCTTATTGCCCGATTTATTTAAATAATTTAATTTAAGCATTGCCATCAACCCAATGATCCCAAGTCGTCTGTATCAGTAGATATTTAGTGCCAATGTATACAAAATAAACACAATATAAAATGATTGAAACCCAGGTCATGAAACACGGACTGAGGGTTCGGAGTCACGTACGCAATCTTACAGAGATTGATGCATCGTCTGAGTTGCGATCATATCCGGAATGCCTTGTGATCTGTATGTCCTCGGTACTGTGCATATGCATTTGTTCAAAATGTTAGGACATATTACTATTAGTTAGAGTGCCACTGAAAGGCAGAACAAATATCAGATTTTGTCCATTTACTGTCTTATACCTAATGTACATTTGACGTGGACTACCTATCTAAATATTATACAAATCTAATCAAAAGAAACCGTAGCCATTAAAATTGTAAAATAAAAGTAACAAAATTAAATTGCCCAATCTGGAAACCCTACAACTACAAGTTCAAAACTTATTCTTATTCCTTTAACCGATTTTAGAGACTAGTAATGTACAGATAGGGTAGGTTTTTCTTTGCCGTTGCATTGATATAATGCTTACACTTACTTAGGTTTCCTGTAATTAAATTCTTAAAGTTCATTTCGTGACACATTTAGTGCAAGTTTATTCAGTTGTTAAAAAAGCGTAAACAAATTAACGTCAGGTGATGTGTACCTTTGAAATGTAATACCTTTTAGTAATTCAGAATGAATTAAGGAAATATTCATTTACATGTCATCCCACATCACAAATCACACATTTTATTATCTTGTACATGCATATTTATTCATATATGTATATATGCTATGAGTATATACGCATCGCATCAGAAACAATGTCAGTCAATTAAATAATAATAACCGTTACCGTTAATAGGTAATTGGTAAATTACATTGTTTTACTGATGTGTCAGAAAAACAAGATTTCTTCACGCAGTAGAAACACTTTGCCAGAACAGTATTTTTTTCCAAAATGCTCCCAGTTGGGGAGCGCTGTGCTTAGACACGTATGGGACATTCGAACGGGCTCACAGAAAACCGGTAGCTTGAGTTGGTTTTACCAAGCGAGTGAGGTTGCTGGAGGCCCAGACCCCCTTTTCTTTCTTGGGACACTGACATAGGCCGGCAGCGCATTTATGACTCTTGAAGTAAAGGTGTCCATGGGCGGCGGCAGTCATTTACCATAATAAAAGAAAACCTTGCTTTACCAATGCTTAGCTTTACCATATTTACCTACTGGTAAGGAACCCAATCCTTTTTTCCTCCATTTGACTTGGGTCGATAGACCGACGATTGTTGAGCAACGCACACACACACATAGCAGAAGATTTTAACACAAAAACAATAATTTAAAACAATTTAAAGAATAATTTACTATTCAATAATTGGCTGAAAATGGAGACATCGCTGCAGAGGCGAAAGACGTACACGAGGTATTTGACAGGACCATAATTTACGGACAAATACTTGCATTTCGTGCATACAGGTTGTTATAAAAAGGCTAAAACGGCGAATAACATGGAACGTTAACGGTTTTAAGACAATTCGTTATTTTGATATAGAAATAAGATTATAAAACTGACAATTTTTTTACGTGGTAGAGCCATGCTTAGGCACGAATGGGCCGCCTCGACCGGTGCGGTACCACGACCTCGCAGAAAACCGGTTGTGAAGTAACGCTTGCGTTGCATTTCCCCGAAATGAGTGAGGTCTCCGGAGGCCCAAAATCCCCCACCCCCCCTAATGATAGCGCTGTTAACAAAAAGGATACCCCAGGGGGGTACCAGCGCTAGCGTTGGAGAATCCCCCCCTGAACGGATGGAGAATCCCCCCCTGGATTATACCTGAGCGTGGACGCCCAGGCTGCCCCTCGTACTCTGGGGGGGGGGCTCAACTGCGCTCTCAAAATCTGCTCGGGGCAAGAGAAGGCATACCATGGCACCCCCTGTCACGTTTACCGTGGATTTTTGTAACATCAGGGGCTTACATTCTAACCTCGACACTGTCCACCACTACCTTGAGACAGCAAAGCCGGCCTTGCTCTTTTTAACCGAGACGCAGATATCATCTCCAGCGGACACATCCTACCTCTGCTACCCTGGGTACGGACTGGAGCACTCCTTTATTCCTAAGGCTGGTGTATGCGTGTACGTTAGAGATGATATCACTTCTCGCCGCCTCGGCATTTTTGAAGGTAGGGACCTCTCCATCTTATGGCTACGTGTAGACTGCGACGACCATCCCCGCATCTACGTATGCCTCTACAGGTCCCATAGCGGTGATGCCGAAACGGACCGACTCATCGACCACGTCCAAATGGCTACAGACTCAGTGCTCCAGCAGGTCCCATCCGCAGAGATCGTGATTCTTGGCGACTTTAACGCCCATCACGAAGAATGGCTTGGTTCGCGCAAAACCGATCATGCGTGAAGATCTGTTCACGATTTCGCCTTGACATATGGCTTGACGCAGCTGGTAGCAACACCTACGCTGCCACGTGCCTTCACTGTTGGATCTTCTGCTGACCACACATCCTGACGGCTACAAAGTATCCGTTGAGGCCCCTCTTGGCTATTCGGACCATTGCCTGATTAGGAGTATGGTGCCACTCGTTCACTTACTGCGGCCGCGAGTTGCAGGCATTCGCCGTGTATGGCACTATAGGTCAGCAGACTGGAATGGAATGCGTACATTCTTTGCATCCTACCCATGGAGGCAGGTTTGCTTCTCGCCGGATGATCCATATGTCGTTGCCGACTCTGTCGCGGATGTTGTGCTTCAGCTTATGGAACTTTTCATTCCATTCTCCCTGAATTCCACAGGTGGCAAGTCCCAGCCCTGGTTTGGTCGAACCTGCAAAGCGGCGTCCCGCCGAAAACAGGAATGTTACCAAGCATGGGCTAATGCAGCGACAGCACGGGATGTAAAGACTAGCACATTAAAGAAGCAATTTAACTTTGCCTCCAGGTCCCTCAAAAGAGTAATTGCTGGGGCGAAATCGGCTCACATCAGCAGAATTGGCGAGAGACTAGTGAGTCTCCCTTCCGGAAATCGTGCATTCTGGTCTCTTGCCAAAGCTGTCCAGGGGAACTTTTGTAAGCCATCCCTTCCTCCTCTGCCCATAGGAGATAATTCGTTGGCCCACGACGCTAAAGAAAAATCCGATCTTCTGGGCAAACTCTTTGCGTCCAACTCTACAATGGACGACGGGGGAAACGCACCGCCGACCATACCGCAGTGCGAGTGCCGCATGCCGGAAGTCCGGTTTACACAAAGGGCAGTGCGTAAAGCGCTTCTTTCCCTCGACGTTCTTAAGTCGAGTGGGCCCGATAGAATCTCTCCTATCGTGCTGAAGACGTGTACTCTAGAGTTGGCACCGGTTTTAACGCGCCTTTATCGGCTTTCCTATTCTCTATGCGTAGTCCCGAACTCATGGAAGACAGCTCTAGTGCACCCAATCCCTAAAAAAGGAGATCACTCGGATCCGTCCAACTACAGACCCATAGCCATCACCTCCTTGTTCTCCAAGATAATGGAATCCATTATTAACTGCCAGCTCCTCCGGTACTTAGAAGACCACCAGCTCCTCAATGAACCTTACGTAAGTTACTGAATCGACATTACGGCTTCCGTCAGGGTCGTTCAGCTGGTGATCTTCTTGTTTACTTGACTCACCGGTGGGCACAGGCGATCGAGACCAAGGGGGAAGCGTTGGCCGTTAGTTTGGACGTGGCGAAGGCCTTCGATCGGGTCTGGCACAAAGCGCTCCTTGCGAAGTTTCCTTCCTATGGGCTTCCCGAGAAACTGTGCAATTGGCTCACCAGTTTTCTTACAGACAGAAGCACCAAGGTCGTTGTTGACGGTGCATGCTCCGACTCCAAGTCTGTTAATTCTGACGTCATACAAGGCTGTGTGCTATCACCACGCTGTTTCTTCTGCATATCAATGACATGCTGCAGATTAGCAGCATCCATTGCTATACAGACGATAGCACGAGTGATGCCCTTTACTCCGGCCGCGCTAACATTTCTCGGGTAAACGTCATCGAAAGCCGATCCAAACTTGTGTCTGAAATCGAAACTTCTTTATCAAAAATTTCAGATTAGGGTCGACTTAACCTAGTCCAGTTTAACCCCACGAAGACACAGGTTTGTGCGTTCACCGCTAAAAAGATGCCATTGGTCGTATCACCTCACTTTGAGAGCACTTCCCTAACTGCATCAGCCAGTATCGGAATCCTTGGCGTCGATATATCAAGCGAAGTCCAGTTTCGCTGTCATTTAGAGAGTAAGGCCATATTAGCCTCGAAGAAGCTTGGTGTGCTAAACAGATCGAGACAGTATTTTACTCCGGCCCACCGCCTGCAACTTTATAAGGTGCCGGTTCGGCCGCACATGGAATACTGTTCTCATCTCTATGCAGGTGCACCCCAATACCAACTTCTCCCTCTTGACCGCATTCAACGGAGAGCGACTCGCATCATCGACTGCCAAGATATTTCTGATCGACTTGACACCTTGGCGTTGCGTAGAGATGTAGCTTCACTCTGCATCCTCTATCGCTTGTATCATGGGGAGTGTTCAGAGGAATTGTTCGGACTTATACCGGCTGCTGGTTTCCGCCATCGTCCTACGCGACAAAATATCCATCCCCATCACCTGGACGATTGGCACTCCACCACTGTGCGCTTCTTGCAGAAGCTTTTTGCCTCGCACAACCAGCTTATGGAACAAATTGTCGCCTGCCGTATTTCCGAACCGATACGACCTTCAAACCTTCAAGAAGAGAGCGTACCTCTACCTAAAAGGCCGACAACGCACTTGTGACTCTTGAGTTGCGTGTGTCCATGGGCGGCGGTAGTCACTTACCATCAGGTGACCCGTCTGCTCGTTTGCCCCCTATCGCATAAAAAAAAACCTTCAAGAAAAGAGCGTACTCCTACCTAAAAGGCCGGCAACGCACTTGTGACTCTTGAGTTGCTGGTGTCCGTGGGCGGCGGTAGTCATTTACCATCAGGTGACCCGTCTGCTCGTTTGCCCCCTATCGCATAAAAAAAAAACAACTAAACTTTATAATTAATTGATAAAGTTAATATTTTGTAAGAGAAAGTGATGAAACTAATGGTACATATTTAACATGGCTGTCGACTTTGTGAAAATGATTTCATAAAAAAGTCGTCGAAACCACCAAAAAATTCGTGTAAAATGTGTAAAATTGTTTAATTCCAACCAGGTTTTTTTTTTTATCAAATTTCACTTTTAAGCTCTATTATATATATTAGGTTGGCAACTAAAAAACCCGCCACATTTTTCGCTCAGTTTCTAAAACGTTGTAGAACTATCTCGAATTTCTTGGAGTAGTATATAAATAAAGCAAGAGTTGTATATCAGCTCAGTTGACAATGGATATTTCGCGAATTTCGCTTAGGTCGAAAAGCGACTGAAGCAGTGCGCAATATATATGCAACGATCGTCGAAGGCGTGCTCTCTTACGATACCACCAAACATTGGTTTAGAAGATATATACTTAAGTATGGAAATTATAACCTATCTGATGAACCTCATCGTTGTCTGGCAGAGCAGCTTCAGTTTTCTCATACTGCAGTAGAAAAACAACTCCACGCTTTAGAAAAGACCTGGAAATATTCAGTTTGGTTGCCACATGAGTTGACGCCGTTTCAACTTCAGAAGAGAGCTAACGTGTGCATGGAACTACTTAGTTATCATCGTACCAATGAGTAGCTGAGGGATGTAATTACGGGTATGAAAAGTGGGTTATATACATAAATTTTTCACGTAAGTGCCAGTGGCTTGGACCTGGAGAAGCAGGAGTACCGACGCAAAAATCTGACACCAGTAAAAAAGTTCTATTAAGTGTGTGGTGGGGAATAAACGGAATTATATACTGGGAGCTGTTGCTATCTAACAATACAATCACGGCCAATATTTATTGTGACCAACTGGATAAAGTAGCAGCGAGATTAACGAAAAATCAAATTAAAGTATACTTTTAGCACGCTAATGCTCGACCACATGTAGCAAAAGTGACTCGTGAAAAATTACTTTCGCTTGGCTGGACTGTCCTTCCTCACCCACCGTATTCTCTAGACATTATGCCCTCAGATTATCATCTATTTCGTTCTCTAGCCCACTACTCAGCAGATAAAAAATTTAAAAATGAAGACCAGCTGAAAAGTGACCTTACCACCTTTTTTATCATAAGCCTAAAAACTTCTACGAGGAAGGCTTTTTGTCTCTACCAGCGTGTTGACAGGTGATAGAAAACGACGGTCTTATATAGTTTAGAAATAATTTGATTTTGTATACTCAAAAAATAAATAAATTTGTGTACAAAGATGGCGGGTTTATAAGTTGCCAACCTAATACATATGAATGTTTACAACGCTGTTACAATTTAACCACACCTTTTTGTAACAGCCTGTAGGTATATTTGTTGCACGATATGTCGAAGTGAGATTTACGTTTCCTTGGGCACAGGTATTGTACCATGAGTTGTGTATATAAATCTTGACACGTTACGGTTGCTTCAAGATAACAACCAAGGCTAGGATATTACATTATTTAATTAGCATGTTCTATAAAAGGAACTTTACACATATTTTTATAAGAAAGAACTTTCTACAGTATAGTCTTTTCTACGCATGAAAATACTATAGGGTAGAAAGTAATAAGGTGCGAATGGTATCTATAGGGCTGTTTTATGCATTCAACGGTTTTATAGTTTTGGCTAGAGATATATGTAGATAGATGAGATCAAAGAAACTTTAGGTATATATTCCTCTCTAAAGAAAAGTTATGGGTACAGAAGTGGTGTGTGTTATTTTGTTTTAAATAAAAACAAAATAGCACACACACAGGTTTTACTAATTTCACATCTGATTTAATAACTTAATCTCTAAGTTTTTTACTGTCTTTATTGAAATTTTATACCCCACGTGACTTCCACACGTTGAAATACATCAAACCGTTTAGGTAAAGCCTAAACGGTTTGATGTATTTCAACGTGTGGAAGTATATATGCATAGTATTCGTACACTCATACATACTTAATTGAAAAATATAAACCTTCTTCTTACGCAGTCGGGTTATAATAGAGATAGATTTAATTTAAGAATACCAGTAATAAGGATTTTGTACTTTGCTTATACTACTTATGTTTAAGCCTATTACTATTGAAACAATGGATTGATGTACTATCCTATTAGTACATTATATTTTTTAATATATAAATGTTATTCGTATTCTCTACAAGAGAAAGCTATGGTAAGGGTACTCTAAGATAACTCTTTATAATAAATACTACATATACATATAAAGCACAATACTACTTGGACTGTATGAGCCAGAATTCACCTAATAACAGTATTGGGAACAGTTAAGTGTATTATAAATTGTATGCACATACAGGACATACGTTAAGAAAGACTCAATGTTTTATCTGTAATACTATGTATAGAACAGCGCCTAAATAGCCTTTGTGTTTATTTTTTTATTACACTTAACAACAATTTGAAGCAACTCAGGTTTTTGTAACTAAATGAATATTACAAAACTTGTTTTATTTAATAAATTAAAGTTTTAAAATTAACAAAGTTTAACAATCTCATTTTCCTTTCAATACAACCAACTGCCAATTATGTAGTTCAAAAACCTTTTATTGATTTCGTTGTCTCTTTGTTCAGCCACGTTTGACGTCACGTGTAACAAAGTGATTTTTGCATCGTTTATCATTGTTTTTACTCTATGAAGCTTTGTTAAAAGAATATAACTAAACTCTTCAAATTGTTCTTATTTATATCTTGATACTATACAAGAAACTGAAGACTATATTCTCTAGGTCCTCCGAAAAACAAATCCAAATTTAAATTTCTTTATATCATAAAATTGCTTAACACATTTGAAAACCTCTTCTTTAAAAATATCTAAAATTATAGATCAATACACACAGCGTCACCGCAACTATAGATTGCCTTGTAAAATGTGAAACTAATACTAGAATCATAAAATAATTAAATATCTGCCTGTGTTGATCTATAACCGTACCCCGTTTTCAAATGGTTGAGCCTTATAAGAAGAAATCTAGCAAACAAACTTATGGCTATTCTTTTAAATCACCCGTTAGGTATTACAAAATTTAGTGTACAACATATACTAAACAATAAAATTATATTTTATCGCATGCTGCTAAGTTGCTAAAAGTAAATAAACTAAAATTAGGCTATTAAAATAAGGTAAATGATAAGCTGGGAAAAGAAGTTAAAAAGAAAAAAGAAAAAATATATCACAAAAAGATAAAAAATGACAAACCTATTAGCTCACATTACATTGTAATGATTATTTAAATGCCTGTGAATCTCTAACGTTTCAATCACAAGAACTTCTATCTTCCATGTAAACCACCAATAACTAATACCTAATCTTTAAGGCACATCTTACCTTTTGCTATTCATTTCAATTTATTTAGACTTAACGTTTCCATATTGTCGGAGATTTTATTAAAACACCGTACACATTGGCCTAGAATCGACTTGTTAGTTTTTTTTAGAATCTGGAGACAGGTACAACAAAAATTATTTACCTTAATGTCAGTTTTGAGCTGCTTACAGAAAATTGCATCGAGTTGGCTCAAGTCTACGTTTAAATTATGGATAATCACACTTGACTCGCCATGACATCTCGAACTTCGACAGCATGTGAGTGAAAGTGGTTTCAGTGTTAGGATATAATTTTTGCGACGCAGTAATAAGATTTTTAATTTGTTTCAAGTGAGCATATTGTAACTCTTAATTTCATAGAAAGATTATCGAATTGAACCCTTCATGATGTGGCCAATCTGATCATTATCATGCATCGTAAGTCAAAATAATGTCAGTGCTTCTAACAGTGGATGATGTAACTATTTCATGATAACTATCGTTAGGCCATATCATGAATTAGTCGTGAGTTTATATCGTTAAATGCTATAAACGCATGACTAATTCATGATATGGCTGTTCATATCGTTAAATGCTTACTATTAGTAGATCTGGTCTGACCATATGATGGGTCCAACTATTTTTTGCAATGATAGGCCACATAATGGAGTGTGCAAAGCTGTGGCCTGGTCACGATTTTTCTTTTTTTATTTGTAAGCCTACCATAATGACTCCACTTTGCCTGATGGTAAGCAATAAATGGAGTCCAAGAGTGGTGGTCACTATCCTCATTGCATGTCTAGTCAATGTAGTATAGTGACCCACACTATGGCGGCCTGGTGAGATGCTTTTTCACGCCCCGCTTAAAAGACCCAGGATCCAAGTGGGAAGGAAACACGTGCGCTGGTAGTGAATTCCAATATTTCACCGATCGGCACAGGAAAGAAGAGCCAAACCGTTTCGTTCGGGATCGCATACCTTCGACTCGCAAATGGTGACTCCTCAGGCCAGCACGTGTAGTCCTGTAGAGGAAGGGAGAAGGTGGGACCAATTGGAAGAGCTCGTCAGAACACTCCCCGTGATGTAGGCGATAGAGAACTGCCATAGAGGCGACATCTCTTCGCAACTGCAGGGGCTCAAGAGACTGGGTGACCTCAGGACAGTCTATAATACGGACTGCGCGTCACTGCAACCGATCTGCGTCAAGCGAAGTCAGGAGCGAACCTGGGTCTTGTATAAAAGACACAGATGCTCGGGCGAGAAGAACCGTCTCACTTTGTTCAATACCCCGAGCTTCCGCGAGGCCGCCTTAGTGACGCTCTCGATGTAATCACGCGGATTGAGATCCCGACAGATGTCCATACCCAGTATACTAAGCCTATCCTGTAGTAGTAGTTGAGTGTTCTGAAGAGTAGGAAGGGGAAGGAAATGAGACTTTTTGTTTGAAAACGCGCACGCTTGTGTTTTCTTGGGGCTGAACTAGACCAGATTCTCACAACCCCATTGAGAGATGCGGCTCAGCAACAAGCTGATAATGATGTTGTCGCCGCATGAAATGGACTACTGCTATGAATGAAAATGTAAAGGTACCGTGTTCGTTTGGTGTCTCTGTTTCAGGAGCTTGAGCCAGCAATCAACGTGTTAGCACAACGATTATCGGATCAAGTGCGAGCTATACAGCGCTGTCATCTGCTTGCTGATACCGTACTTGAGAGGATACGCTCTGACGTAAGGAATAGTTTGGCTATCCCGTCTTCATCACACACTGTGCATTTGGTGACAAACATTACACCACAGTTAATGTCCATATTACCTGTTGATGAAGTTGTGGAGAGTGAAGCTATATCTGTAAGTACCCAATACAATGAGAGACTAAGGAGTGCTTTGGAAGATACGATTCTGGAATATAGATCTATGAATCATCAGATTAGGCCACGTTAATCCGGTTTCCTATGAATAACAAAAATATAGCGTTGATGTGTGCCCTGGATTCACTGTTGTCTATCTAAATCTTAGTGATACGCACTCTATTCTGTATTGTGCGGCTGTTGCAGTATGTCGAGTAGCTGGAGTAAAACTTTCCTCAGTAAATACCGCTACTACTAAATGTAAACCTGCTATGCCAGCCTGGCAGTATAGAATTGAACAACGTATCGCTGAGACTAGGACACTCATTGGTAAGCTAATCAGCTTTCGATCAGGCAATATGCAACCGAGAGTGATGCGCTTTGTGAAACAGGCATTCTTGGGTACTGACATTAGTCCTCAACAATACATGTCATGTGTCACAGAGCGCATAGACTTTCTAAAGCAAAAGGTTTATGCATGGGCAAATAGGATTAAACGTTACAAAAAGCGAGTCGAACGATTTAATCAGAATCGTAAGTTCCAAAGGAATGAGAGGTGGGTTTACCGAAACTGGGAACAACCTGATCCATGTGTGAGTGACAGGTGTTTGCCAGATGATGATGCTACAAGTACATTTTGGCGTAACATCTGGTCCACACCTGTCACCCATACAGAAGCTGACTGGATGCAAGATGTCGGATGATCGTGTGAGACAATACAACAAATTTAACCCATAACCATAACCACTGAGGATGTGGGTTGTGCAGTTCGTTCATTATCAAATTGGAAATCACCTGGCGCAGACGGACTGCACAACTTTTGGCTTAAGTGGTTCCGTAGCTCACATGCTCGTTTGACATCTCAGTTCCAAGCAGCTCTAGATTTAGGTTCACTACCCCAGTTTATGACCACTGGCGTAACCCACTTACTCTACAAATCTAGTGGTGCCATGGATCCTAAGAATTATAGACCTATAACATGTTTACCAACTGTCTATAAGCTTATTACATCTATTCTGAGAGTAAAAATTACAACTCATTTAAATAAAAATCATGTAGGAGCGGGACTCGTGGCACCAAAGAGCTCCTTACCATGGATATAGCCATTAGCCAACAAGTACATCATAATCGTAAGAATCTGGCGACATGTTGGATAGATTACAAGAAGGCCTATGACTCTGTTCCACATGCATGGCTGTTGAGGGTGCTGGAGTTGTATAAAATTTATGCAACTCTATGCAATTTCTTGAAGTCATGTATGGGGCAATGGAGAACGGTTCTTCGTTATCCAGGATGTCGGCAGATTATAGCCAATGATGTACCATTAGAGATCGAGCGAGGAATATTTTAAGGGGATAGTCTGAGTCCCTTGTGGTTCTGTCTAGCTTTAAATCCTCTCAGAACTCTGTTAGAGGGTTGAGGGCTAGGCTTTAAGTTGCGGAAAGACGGTCAAGTTATATCACACTTTCTATATATGGATGATTTTAAACTATATGCCCCCAGTAAATTGCAACTGACAGCGTTACTAAAGGTGGCTGAAAACTTTAGTAACTCTATCAAGATGGAATTTGGTGTAGACAAGTGTGCAGTCATGCACGTAAAGAAAGGCGTAGTAGTAGAATCTGAAGGAGTAGAACTTTCAGATTCAACTAAACTTAGATCTCTTTCTGTTGCTGAAACCTACAAGTATCTGGGTATATCACAGTCATTGGGAATACCTGAGTCTAGTGTGAAACAGGCATTGCGGGACCGATTTTTTGGCCGCCTGAAAAAAGTTTTTTTTTTTTTTTTTTTTTTATGCGATAGGGGGCAAACGAGCAGACGGGTCACCTGATGATAAGTGACTACCGCCGCCCATGGACACCCGCAACTCAAGAGTCACAAGTGCGTTGCCGGCCTTTTAGGTAGAGGTACGCTCTCTTCTTGAAGGTTTGAAGGTCGTATCGGTTCGGAAATACGGCAGGCGACAATTTGTTCCATAAGCTGGTTGTGCGAGGCAAAAAGCTTCTGGAGAAGCGCACAGTGGTGGAGTGCCAATCGTCCAGGTGATGGGGATGGATATTTTGTCGCGTAGGACGATGGCGGAAACCAGCAGCCGGTATAAGTCCGAACAATTCCTCTGAACACTCCCCATGATACAAGCGATAGAGGATGCAGAGTGAAGCTACATCTCTACGCAACGCCAAGGTGTCAAGTCGATCAGAAATATCTTGGCAGTCGATGATGCGAGTCGCTCTCCGTTGAATGCGGTCAAGAGGCAGAAGTTGGTACTGGGGTGCACCTGCATAGAGATGAGAACAGTATTCCATGTGCGGCCGAACCTGCGCCTTATAAAGTTGCAGGCGGTGGGCCGGAGTAAAATACTGTCTCGATCTGTTTAGCACACCAAGCTTCTTCGAGGCTAATATGGCCTTACTCTCTAAGTGACCGCGAAACTGGACTTCGCTTGATATATCGACGCCAAGGATTCCGATACTGGCTGATGCATTTAGGGAAGTGCTCTCAAATTGAGGTGATACGACCAATGGCATCTTTTTAGCGGTGAACGCGCAAACCTGTGTCTTCGTGGGGTTAAATTGGACTAGGTTAAGTCGACCCCAATCTGAAACTTTTGATAAAGAAGTTTCGATTTCAGACACAAGTTTGGATCGGCTTTCGATGACGTTTACCCGAGAAATGTTAGCGCGGCCGGTGTAAAGGGCATCACTCGTGCTATCGTCTGCATAGCAATGGATGCTGCTAATCTGCAGCATGTCGTTGATATGCAGAAGAAACAGCGTGGGTGATAGCACACAGCCTTGTGGGACACCAGAATTAACAGACTTCGAGTCGGAGCATGCACCGTCAACAACGACCTTGATGCTTCTGTCTGTAAGAAAACTAGTGAGCCAATTGCACAGTTTCTCGGGAAGCCCATAGGAAGGAAGCTTCGCAAGGAGCGCTTTATGCCAGACCCGATCGAAGGCCTTCGCCACGTCCAAACTAACGGCCAACGCTTCCCCCTTGGTCTCGATCGCCTGTGCCCACCGGTGAGTCAAGTATACGAGAAGATCACCAGCTGAACGACCCCGACGGAAGCCGTATTGTCGATCATTGAGGAGCTGGTGGTCTTCTAAGTACCGGAGGAGCTGGCAGTTAACAATGGATTCCATTATCTTGGAGAACAAGGAGGTGATGGCTATGGGTCTGTAGTTGGACGGATCCGAGCGATCTCCTTTTTTAGGGATTGGGTGCACTAGAGCTGTCTTCCATGAGTTCGGGACTACGCCAAGAGAGTAGGAAAGCCGATAAAGGCGCGTTAAAACCGGTGCTAACTCTGGAGCACACGTCTTCAGCACGATAGGAGAGATTCTATCGGGCCCACTCGACTTATGAACGTCGAGGGAAAGAAGCGCTTTACGCACTGCCCTTTGTGTAAACCGGACTTCCGGCATGCGGGTCTCGCACTGCGGTATGGTCGGCGGTGCGTTTCCCCCGTCGTCCAGGGTCGAGTTGGACGCAAAGAGTTTGCCCAGAAGATCGGCTTTTTCTTTAGCGTCGTGGGCCAACGAATTATCTCCTATGCGCAGAGGTGGAAGGGATGGCTTACAAAAGTTCCCCTGGACAGCTTTGGCAAGAGACCAGAATGCACGAGTTCCGGAGGGGAGACTAACTAGTCTCTCGCCAATTCTGCCTATGTGAGCCGACTTCGCCCCAGCAATTACTCTTTTGAGGGACCTGGAGGCAAAGTTAAATTGCTTCTTTAATGTGCTGGTCTTTACATCCCGTGCTGTCGCTGCATTAGCCCATGCTTGGTAACATTCCTGCTTTCGGCGGGACGCCGCTTTGCAGGTTCGACCAAACCAAGGCTGGGACTTGCCACCTGTGGGAATCAGGGAGAATGGAATGAAAAGTTCCATACCCTGAAGCACAACATCTGCGACAGAGTCAGCAACGACATTGGGATCATCCGGCGAGAAGCAAACCTGCCTCCATGGGTAGGATGCAAAGAATGTTCTCATTCCATCCCAGTCTGCTGACCTATAGTGCCATACGCGGCGACTGCCTGTAACTCGCGGCCGCAGCGAGTGAACGAGTGGCACCATACTCCTAATCAGGCAATGGTCCGAAGAGCCAAGAGGGGCCTCAACGGATACTTTGTAGCCGTCAGGATGTGAGGTCAGTAGAAGATCCAACAGTGAAGGCACGTGGCTTTCTGCATCTGGGATTCGCGTAGGCGTTGCTACCAGCTGCGTCAAGCCATATGCCAAGGCGAAATCGTGAACAGATCTTCCCGCATGATCGGTTTTGCGCGAACCAAGCCATTCGGCGTGATGGGCGTTAAAGTCGCCAAGAATCACGATCTCTGCGGATGGGACCTGCTGGAGCACTGAGTCTGTAGCCATTTGGACGTGGTCGATGAGTCGGTCCGTTTCGGCATCACCGCTATGGGACCTGTAGAGGCATAGGTAGATGCGGGGATGGTCGTCGCAGTCTACACGTAGCCATAAGATGGAGAGGTCCCTACCTTCAAGATTGCCGAGGCGGCGAGAAGTGATATCATCTCTAACGTACACGCATACACCAGCCTTAGGAACAAAGGAGTGTTCCAGTCCGTACCCAGGGTAGCAGAGGTAGGATGTGTCCGCTGGAGATGATATCTGCGTCTCGGTTAAAAAGAGCAAGGCCGGCTTTGCTGTCTCGAGGTGGTGGTGGACAGTGTCGAGGTTCGAATGTAAGCCCCTGATGTTACAAAAATCCACGGTAAACGTGACAGGGGGTGCCATGGTATACCTTCTCTTGCCCCGAGCAGATTTTGAGAGCGCAGTTGAGCCCCCCCCAGAGTACGAGGGGCAGCCTGGGCGTCCACGCTCAGGCATAATCCGTACTGAGGGTGGACGTCCAGGGGGGGATTCTCCAACGCTAGCGCTGGTACCCCCCTGGGGTATCCTTTTCGTTAACAGCGCTATCATTAGGGGGGTGGGGGATTTTGGGCCTCCGGAGACCTCACTCATTTCGGGGAAATGCAACGCAAGCGTTACTTCACAACCGGTTTTCTGTGAGGCCGTGGTATCGCACCGGTCGAGCCGGCCCATTCGTGCTTAAGCAAGCATGGCTCTACCACTAAAGAGCTTAAAACTACGTACCACTAAGTACTTAAAAGTCTTTTATCAGGCGCTAATAAGATACGCGCCTGCAATAGTTGGGTTATACCAGTTCTCACGTATTCCTTTGGTATGCTCAAATGGACTCAGACTGAACTAGATGCTATTGATAGGAGAGTCCGTACACTGATGACTGCATTTCGAATGCACCATCCACGGTCATCGGTAATGAGATTGTATATCCCGCGAAAGTTTGGAGGTCGTGGTCTTTTAAACATTAAGACCCTACAAAATCGCGAGATATACAAGCTCAGAGAATATTTTATTCACACCGATGTAGAAATGCATCGTAATGTTGTAGCAGTGGACAATGGACTTACTCCGCTCGGTCTGGCTAAAGAGAACTGGCGCAAACCTGTAGTACTCACTACTAATGATCGCATGGAGGTATGGAACGGCAAAGAGCTCCATGGTCGGTTCTATCGGGCCCTAAATGGACCTGATATAGACGTAAAAGCTACTACATTCTGGCTACGGTGTGGTGATCTTTTTGGAGAAACTGAAGGTTTTGTCTTTGCAATTATGGATGAAGTTGTTATGACAAATAACTATCGGAAATTTATTCAGAAATACGGTACGGTCGACATATGTCGGTCATACCGTCCTGCCGTCACCGTCCCGGTGAATCTATCATTCATATTATTTCTGTTGTTCTCGTCTTGCAAACGGTGAGTATTTGCATAGACATAACCAAGTGGCCAGAATAGTACATCAACAACTTGCCCTTAAATACAATCTTGTGAATTTAGAGGTGCCATATTACGGTATGTGCCCGACCCAGTTCTCGAAAATGGTCGTGTTACATTGTATTGGGATCGATCTATCATCACTGACAGGTCACAGGATCTATCATAATTGCCAATAAGCCTGATATAGTCGTGATAGACCGATTAGAGCGCCGCTCAATGATTGTCGATATAGCTGTTCCTCATGACGATAATCTCGTGAAAGTTGAAAAAGATAAACAAATAAAATATTTGGATTTGTCTTACGAGATTGTCGATATGTGGAATATCGATTCGGCGATCATTGTACCGATAATCATATCTGCTCACGGTTAGATGGTTAGGTCAAGAGACTGATGCAGAAGGCAGTTCTCCTTGACACGGCCCGCATTGTCAGGAGTTTACTATCTTTGGAGCCCTAACTACCGGTGTCTTGGTTCCTGTACCCGATGTCGGTGGTCTACTATTTTTTATATTTTTTATTTATATGGTATATTTAAAAATGTAATTTGTATGTGTATATTAATTAGAATAAAGGGAATAATAATAAAAAAGGTAAATGGACGGTCGATCAAAATACATCAACTGCTGCTGGTCGAAAGACAAAATCGTGATATTTTAAAACGACTAAAAATAAGCAAGGCTGAAAATAAAAACTGGAAGGAGACTGCTAGATTATTTAACAATTTACAATAGCACACCACATTCTGTATCCGGGAGAACCCCATCAGAACTTTTCTTCAATAGGAGATCTAGAGATAAATTACCTTACCTATAAAAACTCATACAGTGAAAAATAAGAAAGGAGGAGATATAATGGTTCTTAATGATGAGACTGGTCAAATTCGTAGAAGCAATGTGGTACACTTGAAAAAGATTCAAGGCGAATGGAACGTGTGCCAAGATCAAAATGAAATCCACGACGAAGAAATGAATGTTGAAACCTTATCCAACTTTACCTAAATATTGTTATGTTTTAATTTACCTATCGAGATAGAAAACCACATTACATGCATAAAACTTATAATTTAGATTTATTAGTAAATAGATATAATCAATAAAAAATAATAAAACAAAAAAGGAATGTAGTGTATTGGCTGGAATGATGGTTGTCTCATGCGCCTGGGTCACGAGTCAGTCGCGCTCCGGCAGTTGAGCGGAGCAGTCGTATTGCGCGATTGGATGTGCGATGCGGTGCTGGTGAGCCGTAAAATAGTCCAATAAGCAGAGCAACACACCATGTCCATCAATCACTTCTCTTTGTCCTCCCCGCATACCTCATTACCCTCAAAGGCGGGCAGCGAACTCACAACTCTTGAGTTGCAGATGTCCATGGACCGCGGTTGTCACTTACCATTAGGTGACCCGTCTATTTGTCTGAAGCCCTATGTTGTAACACAATAAAAAAATAGTAAAACAAATTTTGCATCATTTTGTTACTTTACAAGATTTTCCATTCCGTTCATAGTCATCTCCAATTTTGTATACCAATCACTAAAATTCAATGCAATCACTGAACCGTGTGATGCTAAAAGTGTGCGCTTGTCATAAATGGCCATCCGACAAACCAATAGTTCCAGATATTGTCAAATATAAGATTTAGTCCCTTTCTCGCTCAAAGGTTTATTTATATTTTTAAAGTAAACATTCAAGTGATATACAATACAATGGAATCCATAAACATGTATGTAGGTATAAGGTAGAAGGATGTTATCACACAACATATAACACATTGGTGGTATAACAACAAGTTACATAAAAAGATTCGCTCTTAGATTTTAGCAATTCTTATAAAAAGTTACTACTCGTACTAAAATAATCTTACATAAATAGATTGGTTAACTTTTAATTATAAATTGTATACATAAAACATCTAACATAGTGAAAGCGATAGTACAATTATTAATTATGGCGATTTGCGATGTCTTACGCAACATTGCTTTATCTTCTTCTGGGGCCTGACTTTTGGAGCTTGTGATAGTAACTTTTCCCCATTCTGTCATTTCAAATATAAATATTTCTTAAATTTGAATTCTTCAATTAAGTACCATTAAATTATGATCCTGATTTCTTAACCTCAAAAAGCCGGTAGGTATTTTATAACGTCATACTTAACTCTAAAATAAATCATATAGATTCCCTTCAGAAGGATTTATTACGAAATCTCAAATAAAACTTCTTTTGCATCATTTCATGAAACAAACGTGAATCCTTATAGAGATGTCGAGCGTCGCAAGTCGTAAGACGTTTTTAGTTAAACTTTTAATGGGTATTTCAAATAAACGTCCAAGTTACATATTGAAACCGTTGCTTAGTTGCAGCTGTAATGTTGAACTCTACCTAGGGATTGAAGTTTGAAAGTTCACGTTAAGCTTGAGTGAGTTAGTAATGTATTGAGTAACTCTACATTAAAGGGTTGTATCGTGCTTCTGTGATAATGTGTTTGCAATGTTCAAGTGTGTTTTTTACGCCTACCCTCATTACTACTTGCATTTTTATATATATATCGAAGTTAAAATATATGATAGTACTTACAGTTTAAATTTAATTTTAATGTAGTGCTAAAAAATATAACATGTATTTTGGTCGTTTCTTGAGATAGTCCTCTAATTCCGTTTAAGTATATTGTTTTTGTTATGTTTACTTGTTTGTTTACTTTCTCTTTTTTTATACTATAGGGGAACAGACGCCTTTGAGACTGATGAGGGGTGGAGGGATGCGGGGAGGGAAAGAAGATAGGGGATGAGGAGATAGGAAATATGAGAGGGGGGATGGGGGAGAGCTGAGTGGGGCCTCCGGAAACCTCACTTGATTCGGGGAAATGCAACACAAGCGTTACTTCACAACCGGTTTTCTGTGAGGCCGTGGTATCGCACCGGTCGAGCCAGCCCACTCGTGCCTAAGATTGGCTCTACTACTTGGTGAAAACGAGCAATAACGGCGTTAGCTGTCGACTACAGTACTAGATATACTAATTACGAATATAGTTATACAATAGGATATAAAATGATTTCAGAATGTTGATAATGTGTGTACATCATAGATTTTGAAGAAATACTAATAGGTGGGGGGAGTCTTTATAAGAACAACAGAAGCCGAAACGACAGATTTATAATGTTTGTCTGTTTGTCTGTGTTTCTACACGCAAAATAGAAAACTACTGCGTGAAGTTGAATGCAGTTTTCACAGATACATTTCTACAGGTCAACTTTAACCTTACCGCTTCTTTGCATAAATAAAAATATACATACAAAAGTACGAAGCCGCGAACAAAAGCTAGTTAATAATAATAAAAACAACATTACATAACCACTTCAGCCACATCGGAACAAGTCTCACTTTTAACGTCTCGATATGATGTACAATACTTGATTCATGAGTGTCAGATTCTGTTTCGGTTGCGGCCAGGCGTTCATTTGGATATGATACCGTCCTACCACAATAAAACTTTGCTGGTGAACTGATTTACTAGCAGATATACAGCAATGAGTATGTTCGAGGAAATTATCACTGATTTCATGCATTTTAAAAAACTTTATAAATATAAAACTACTGACGTTATCTTAAAATGTAAAACTCCATGTTACTCCCACTATTCAGATAATCCGGCTCGGCTGATAAAATTTATGTATGATCTATTCAATTATAGTTGCTATATGATATGATCTCTTCACACCTGCCACAAGGGTCACAATGGCAGAACAACATAAAATTAGCCTCATATCGATTACACGAGAGAGCCGCTAGCCAAATTTGACCAATATCACCTGCAATTTGCAGCGCAAGCCATTTATGTCATTATTTCTTTATTTTGTTTTAATTTTACTTTTAAACCTAATGGTCTAATACTTTGTGTCTATATAGAAATATATTGTTTGTAAGTAAGAGAGAGATAGAGATAAGAGATATTTTTGGTGAGTAAGTTTTTTTTTTATATAATATATACAATATCCTTATCCTTTTATATATAGAGAATCCAGTAAAAAAAATAGTACAAATAGTTAGTTATAACAATCGGCGGTCTTATCACACACGGCGATTATTTTTATGTATTTGCAGCTATAGGGCTACAGGCACGCGCGATGAATGATCGATCAAGCCAGCCGGTTTCCGGAAACGACCATGCCATTTCATGTACTTACACATACATTCATCTCCGGAAATTATATTCCAACAGAATACAGTCTACTAGAGAATTAACATTCAATAAATAACAATAAAAATAATTTATTAACAATTAAAATATACTAGAAGACTTAAGTAGTTTAAAAGACTTTATACAAATGTCGTGTCGCTTATAGGGTCTCGAAAATAGTGAGCTCGATTTTTTTTTTAATTTTATGGGGGGACAGATGACCAGACGGGTCACCTGATGCTAAGTGACAATCGCAGTCCATGGGCACCTGCAACTCGAGGATCGTAAGTGCGCTGCCCGCCTTTGAAGGTGATGAGGGATAAGGGGATGGGAAAGAAGAGAAGGAAATGAGGATATGGGAAAAGGGAAGGGGGTCTAGGGTGATTAGAAAGGAGAGGGGGAGTTGGGTCTCCGGAAACCTCACTAATTTCGGGTTGCTTTACAGCCGGTTTTCTGTGAGGCCCTGGTATGGCACCAGTCGAGCCGGCCCTTTGCTGCCTAAGCATGGCTCTATCACTGTTAAACGTTTAATAAAATTATTACAAGACACACCAACGAGGCATCGCCAAATTTAGATCTTTCGCTATGTTGGAGACGCGTTCGACTTAGTTCTTATCACTCACAGGATATTATTTACACACAACTCATGCCAATCCAATATGTTTATTGTATGTATGGAATTCATATGTCTGGAAGACCAACAGCTTGTCGACAGTCACAATGTGCAGGCAGTGCGAATTTTCACTGACGGCAGCAAGATTGAGGGGAAGGTCGGAGCTGCATTATCCTTGTGGGATAATGTTGGCGAAGTCCAGAACTTCAAGCTCTGCCTTGCCGCGTACTGCACTGTCTTCCAGGCTGAATTGCTGGCCATTTGCAAAGCAACGGACGTGATCCTCAAGCGCAAAGAGACGAGCTACGGAATTTATACCGACTCTATGTCGGCATTGCAGGCGCTTACGGGCAGCGGCTCACTTCATCCGCTCGCGTTCCGTGCCCGAACAAATTTGGCTGCGGCCTTGAACCAGAGCAAAGCTGTGTCTTTGTTCTGGATCAAGGCACTTCCGGGAAACGAACGTGCGGACGAATTAGCCAAGGAGGCAGCATTGTCGTCACGGAGGAGGCCGAACTATGACGCGTGTCCGATATCATACATCAAGCGTCAAATCCGTTTGGATTCGCTTGATGAGTGGAATCGGAGATATGCGTCTGGGGAGACTGCCTCCGTGACGAAAATGTTCCTTCCGAACGCCGTGGAAGCTTTTAAAATCATTAAAAAGCTGAGACCAACTGGGGTACTAACGCAAATCCTGACCGGGCACGGCGGGTTCTCTGAATACTTGAACCGCTTCAAGTGTAAGGAGAGCCCATCGTGTACCTGCGATCCAAATGTAGACCAAACTGTCCCACATATTATCTTAGAGTGCCCTGTTTTCTTAAATGAACGACACGATATAGAAAGTGAAATTGACGTGGTTTTACGTAGGGAGAAAATCTCGGAGATAATGGTTTCAAAAGGAAGAGCAAGCTTTATAAGATACTGCGAAAATATAGCCAATAGAGTAATAAATAGTAATAAGGATAGATGAAACGACTATGTTTAGCTATATATTGAGCATATATAAAATAAGCATAGGATAAGTTTTAGAAATAAGAAAAAGTATATTAAGAATGCAGTATTTTAGGTTAAGTATGTCATATAAGTGTACAGGAATATGTAATAGTATAAGAAAACATTTTTAAATAAAAATTTTGTAAGAACGTTATTTCCCCAAACACCTTAAATAAAGAAACAATTGAAGTAGGGAAGTATAAGAAATTAGCATAGGGAGTAGAAAGTGGGAGTCCCACCCACAAGAAAGTACGGTGAATGATGCGAGAAAGATACAGTATGTGGAATAAAAGTGCGAGAGGCAAATAAGATGGAACTGGAATGAGAAAGAGCATTAGGTTTAGAAAAGGCGCCAATTATGTTGGCGGTTAGTCTGTAATACAATAAAAATAAAAATAAAAAAAAAAAAATATGTTTATTGAGCGCAATGCTTTGACATTATCCTTCTAAGTCATGTTTTTAAATCTTATGTTAATTTCTCTCATTCGTAATACGAAGTGGTCAAGCTTAAATAGATCACTTTCAAAATCTTTGCATATATTATTGTTAAAATATTTTTGCAACAAAAAGCGTTTACCAACACATAAGAGATTTCAATCGAGGGATTGCGTCAAAACATCATTACATACATAACACCTCCGAGAAACTACGCGCCTGATGCTATGCGGTTAGTAGAGACACGGATTAATAAATAGAACTAATTTAAACAAGGCATGTAACTGAAGAGTAGCTCTAGGAAATTTAATTCTACATACATTGTACATACCTAAGTTTACCGAAAGCAAAAACAAAATACCTTCATAAAATACAACATAACAAAAACTACACTAACACAAAAGCAATTACAGATATCTTAATCGACCAATCCTTTATATATGTATATCTGCCGAAGAGCTTCCAAGCCAATTCACTCACACATAATGTGCGGCGTTGGGTAAGCTTGACGTTAATAGGATGACGCGTTAATACCCAGACTCATTACATAAGCTACATAAACCTACACTATACACTACACTACTACAATATAATTAATTTACACTATATATAAATATGGATCTACTTTGAAATAATTAAGAGATAATAATTTCTTGACATTAATTCACTGCGTCTTTTTATTGCAAGTTACAGCATTTGTTAGATTTTAATATGCAGGCATTCTTGGGGTCTTCTCTGGGTTTGAACTCTTATCCGACATCTATGCTTTTGGTAATATCTAGATATCGCTATCGTAAACATACTATTCAAGTTTGAAGAATACCTTGTGTGTGCGTGAGTGCAAGTAATTTATTGTCCCAGGAATTTAAAATGCCGATTTCAGTTCATTCGTATTTTATTCAGTTTATTCGTATTCACGTTATTAATTTCAAAATTTATATATTTGGTCCCGGTTGCAACTTATATGAGTGCTAAATGGATGTCTAAAATAATAAGGACCCACTTTCCACATATTTTACCTACCTATATCATAGAAAATTATTCAGTTGTTCAATATGAAACAAAATAAATGTTAATTAGTTAATAAATTTTCTTTGCAGTAAATGTAAAGATAGCTTTACACCAACGTATAAGCCTTATTTCATACCAATTATTTTCATATCCCTCACGTAGTTAATCTTTTTGAGCAACAAACCAAGAACAAAGAACAAAAATATTAAGCCTTTGTAAAATAGTTAGCATATTTTTAATTTGCATAATTAATATCGAGTGCCTTTCAGTTATCACAACTTTGGAATGAAATTGTTATGAAGTTTGATCTACGTATGTACAAAGACTCACGAGGATAGGCAGAGACGTATTTGATATCCATATTTCGCCAAACATTATTTAGTCTCACTTACGTCATAGAGGGCAAGCATATTGACGTCAACCGGGCACCTTCTTTTTCTTTTATACTATAGGGGACAGACACACAGACGAACAGACGGCTCACCTGATGGTAAGTGACAACCGCCGTCCATGGACACCTGCAACTCAAGTCGTAAGTGCGCTGCCCGCCTTTGAAGGTGATGAGAAAGAAAGAAGATTGGGGACGAGGAGATAGGAAACAGGAGAGGGGGGATGGGGAAGAGGGGAGTTGGGCCTGCGGAAACCTCACTACACCGGAAAAGCAAAACAAGCTTTACTTCACACCCAGTTTTCTGGAAGGCCGTGGTAAGGCACCGGTCGAGCCGGCCCATTCGTGCATAAGCATGGCTCTACCACTGTTAGATACACCTTATATACTGTCTGATAATATAAATACTGTCTGATAATGTAAAATAATATATAAATATAAGTTGTTGTCAAACGTGTTCAAAAGAGGAGACATGACGTAATTGCTGCGGTTTGAACAAAATAATTACTGTTCATCGCTAATTACGAAGATAAGTCAGAATTATTATGGATATCTCATGGGTCACCAATCATCTTGGTGTAAAATTGGTCATTATATAAAATTATGTTTATATATACGGGTTTTCATCATGCACGTTATTCGCTTAGTTCATATCGCGCCGAGATTGGCACAAAGGAATTATTGTTCATCATACATTACGGTGTCTAGGAAGATTGGTTGGTATTTACAATCACTATTGGGCTATTCACAGGTCTTCAATTATCGGCGTGTATTGTGTAAAGCGAGCCTTTTAAATTGTAGTTTGAAAGTTACACGGTAAGTAAACTATTATTATTGGTAATGGCTACTGTCATCAAGTTGTTGACACAAAACAAGTAACATGCGTTACAAGACATAAAGTAAAAAAAATAGTACAAAGATTCCCTATGATACATTCTAAACTTTTTGGCATGCACACAAGTGACCGTGGCGCTCACCCGCCCACCATTGCGTCCTGCGACTCCGCAATGCGGGATATTCGCATCCGGCAGAGGGATGTCCGTGCGGAGCTTCGGTCAAGCCGGTGGACCCGATGGTATTCCGGCGGTGGTTCTTAAGAACTGTGCACCTGAGTTGTCTCCCGTACTAACGCGCTTGTATCGCCTGTCCTATTCCTCAGGAATTGTTCCGGAGGCCTGGAGAGAAGCGAATGTTCAACCCATTCCCAAAAAAGGCGACCGCTCCGATCCAGCCAATTACCGACCTATAGCCGTCACTTCCGTACTCTGTAAGGTGTTCGAGCGGATCATCAACACTCAACTAATCCGCCACCTAGAGGATCACTCCTTGTTAAATGATCGGCAATATGGTTTTAGGCCGAACCGATCCACGGGTGATCTTTACGTCACACACCTTTGGGGTGAGGCTATGGATAGGCATGGGGAGTCCTTGGCCATCAGCCTCGACATTGCCAAGGCCTTCGATAGGGTCTGGCACCGCTCGCTTCTCTCCAAACTTGGTTTGGAGAGAAGCGAGCGGTCCTCCTGCATTTGGTCTGCCACCTAAACTCTGCAACTGGGTTGCTGCCTTCCTCCATAAGCGCCGCATTAGGGTTCTCTGCGACGGCGCGGCCTCAGATTTCCACGAGGTAAGCGCTGGTGTACCTCAGGGCTCCGTCCTATCGCTGTTTCTTCTGCATATCAATGACATGTTGGCCCTTGGCAATATACATTGTTATGCAGACGACAGCACAGTGCACGGGCGATATTTCGGACATCCTACTGCCAAGCTGGCAGACGTTGAGGAAAAACGACAGGAGCTTGTCGCTGAGCTCGACCGGGTCTTGAGCCGCATTTCCCAATGGGGCTGTGAGAATCTGGTCGAGTTCAGCGCCAAGAAAACACAAGCGTGTGTGTTCTCTACCAAAAAGTCTCCATTCCTTCCCCTTCCTACTCTTCAGAGCACTCAACTGCCTCTGCAGGATAGGCTTAGTATTCTGGGTATGGATATTTGCCGGGATCTCAATCCGCGCGATTACATCGAGAGTGTCACTAAGGCGGCCTCGCGAAAGCTCGGCGTTTTGAACAAGGTTCTTCTCGCCCGAGCAACTGTGTCTTTTGTACAAGACCCAGGTTCGCTCCTGCGTGGAGTACTGCTCTCATCTCTGGGACGGCTATGCGCAGTATTTGCTTGACGCTCTCGATAGGTTGCAGCGGCGCGCAGTCCGCATTATCGACTGTCCTGAGATCACCCAGTCTCTTGAGCCTCTGCAGTTGCGAAGAGATGTCGCCTCTATGGCAGTCCTCTATCGCCTACATCACGGGGAGTGTTCTGATGAGCTCTTCCTATTGGTCCCACCTTCTCCCTTCCTCTACAGGACTACACGTGCTGGCCTGAGGAGTCACCGTTTGTGCGTCGAAAATATACGTACCCGAACTAAACGGTTTGGCTCTTCTTTCTTGTGCCGATCGGTAAAAGCCTGGAATTCTCTACCAGCGCGCGTGTTTCCTTATCACTTTGATCCCGGATCTTTTAAGCGGGGCGTGAAAAAGCATCTCACCAGGCCGCCATAGTGTGGGTCACCATGCTGCATTGACTAGACATGCAATGAGGATGGTGACCACCACTCTTTGACTCCACCTATTGCTTTCCATCAGGCAAAATGGAGTCACTATGGTAGGCTAATATATAAAAAAAAAAAAAAAAAAAAAACCTAAATTTCATTGTCGTAATTCCCCAAAAGATACAAGAAACAAATTACCTCATTCTTTTTATCTTTAAAAGCCTCAGCTCAGAAAATGCCAGTGTAATAAGTTATATAAATCGTTATCATAGTTTTCTAGCGACACCCTGCCAAGCAAACTTAATATGTGCAAGTGCACATGGTTGGCATCCACTCAAGTTTCTATTGTGTAAGTTGCCAGTGCATCTTGCAACCTCGCATGCATACAATGGATACTCGCCTTTATTTTGAGACGATGGAACTAGCAGCGACTTTGAAGCGGATTATCGGGAATCTCATACACCGTCAGTACATTGTATGTGCAATATGTACGTACAACTACATGGGATGCTGTACTGTACATCAGTTATATAGGACGTGACCGCCAGCTCGTTTCCCGGTAGTACATAAACCTGAGTATTGATTTTTACATTTTACATAGTACCTATGTATTTACATTCGTATGAACTGTCCGTAAAACGATGAGCTTCGAAACAGTTTCATTTTTCAGTTATATTTAGGTGTGTCACGGTTATATTTCAATATTTTTGTTTGAACAGAACTCGCTAATCCTTTGCAACGACACTGAAGGACATCTTTGTATTTATTTTCTGTTTGTTACTTTCAGTAGATCTCGAAAATGAGTAGATATATAGAAAAAAAAAATAACTACTTCATTCTCTTTTAAAATTCAAAACATTAAATGGACTCTTACACCTGTAATACGTTTATAATTTACTAATACTTTTCAGGGGTCAGTACTATTATTTTGACAATCTATTAAGTCAATATAGATTTATTATTGTTATGAATAACCTATATGTTGTAGCACAAACAAAACAGTATGTGTTTTGTTTGTGCTACAACATTCAACAACTAGAGAATAATCAGTGATCCGAACTAACATGAATATCAAACAATATATGTATATATTGTTTGATATTCTGTAGCTATAGCTTGAGAGTACATTGATTACGGCTGTTAGACGTATCCATTGTATTGTTTACGTAGGAGGCGATCTGAAGCTTAATTACACGACGTCGGCACCTTGAGTAAAGGCGTAAAGGCTCAGGTGAGCGCGGCAGATGCGTCGCAGCTGCCGGCCGGGCTGGTCCAATCGCCCCCGCGCGCATCCCTCAACCCCGCAACTCGCGCAATCGCGGCTAACAGTTTTATTTCCCCGAATAAACTTTATCAAACAAAGCGTGCGTGCCCCGCGCCCTGCATCTGCTCGCCCAGCTGTTCCCAGTGCAGCTGGCGTTGTTGTCTCTCTCTATTACGCTTGCAAACCGGACGTCGGACAAGGACAGATCTCGCCCGTTTAATCGCAGGGCCCTTCAATTCCCTGTGCATAGCCCATTCGCAGTTTGCATCCCGATGCCGGCGGGTAAACCAATAATGACATCCAAACGAAAGCGCGACGACAACGATGAACGCCGCGTGAAGCGTCAACGTATCCGCAAGCGGTCGCGCAGTGAACCGTTAATGAACGATCCGCAGAGTGCTGAAAAGAAGCAGGCGCTCAAACGTCTATTTGGACGCATTTGTTCCGTCGAGTATGAAGAGAACCATAATCGCGTTTCTGATGAAGACGAGGATTACAACTATCCTGACTACGCTGACGAAAACGAAGACCCTCTTTTGGATTCGGTGCCTGTTGATATGGACCCTGAGCAGCTCGGTTTCTTGGTGTGCGCTCAGGAGACACTGCGTTTCTTGCACGGGCGTGGCATTCCGGTGCAACACCCTGTGTTCGCTCGTCTGCGCTCGCGCCTCTTGCAAGGGATTGACGAGATAGCGACCGCCTGAGTTCTACTGGGCCCGGAGCCCACTACTACAAGAAACTAAATGTCTTCGCACCTGTTCTTTGTTTCAAACTATTTCACCAAGTGTTTGTTTTGGACCTGTGAATCTGTAACATTTCCTATTCGGTGTTGTTTCAATCTTTCTGTATAGGGCTCGGGGATTAATAAGACTAAAGACTGGAATTACATTGTATGTTTTCAAGCAACAGGTGGGCCCGTAAGGGAGTCTAGTCATAATTTCTAGTCAAAAATTTATAATATTTGTTAAGCAAATTACTCTATTGATGTATTAACGATGAAATAAAATCGTCCAATTTAAAAGCGTGTAAATTGATTAGTCACCTTACTTCTTTTGTTTGAGATCTAATAGTACCCGTAAAGTGTCATATATTTTTTTATCATATTAAAATTGGCCTTTTCATATTATGGTTTAACTCAGACTAGTTTTTGACATCATATCAATTAATGATATTGATTGATAAAAAAATTATGTACATTTTACATTTAAGCGACAATTTTACTATTTATTTGCATATTTTATAATATGTAAATAAATGGTTTTATATAGAATCCAATATATATTATATTCTTGCTTATATATATATTATATATAATAATAATCCAAGATAGATTTATATTTTTGCTTAATACATTAACACATTACTAACAACAACATTTATCTGTTTTTCTTTGTCAAGTACCTTTCATTCGAATAATACTAAGTATTTAGAATTTATGCATAGAATAAAGTAACAACGACATTTAACTCTACAACAACGATATTGATAATGGTAACATGTAGACGGTCGAAATATTCACAGAATATTTAGTTATATATTCACTTTAAATATTAATAATTAAATTAATATTTAAGGAAGGCTCCCATACAACAGACATGATTGTTTTGCCGTTTTTATAGATAATGGTACGGAACCCTTCGTGCGCGGGTCCGACTCGCACTTGGCCGGTTAGTGTAATGCAAACCTTAGCGCTAAGTTAAGTAATTTTAAACAGTTAAGCGGAGACAAAAACTGCAAAACAGCTTAATGTATAAATTATATTTCTCTTACATTCGCTTCCTTTTCTTTATTTCTTATTACTTTTTAACGCATATTATTTTTGAATTGTCATACTCTACTCTAAGCAATGTCAAAACAAGTCAATATTTAACAGCATTATCTCAAGCGCTTTAGTTAGTACCTAAGTTGGATTTCAGTGGAATACTGCTCAAGTGAAAACTCATCATATTCTATCCTTACACTTGCAGTGTTTCCATTTATGTAAAGTTTTAGTTAGCATTCGGGAGAACGCGGACTAACTAAGTTTGACTAAGTATAGTTTCATTTAAGCTTTCCTAGTCAAGTCAGTTTGTTAAATTAAAAATTCTTATGGTTCTGTAACTTAAAAGGTTAGAAAAGGAACTCTTACAAGATTTCTTTGTTTCTGTCTATAAACTTTAAAGACGGAGCAAATATCAAGTAATTATTTCTACTATACAGGGTGGAAAAAATCAATGGGCCCTGAAAGAAAACCACTTTAAATCCTTAAGATAAAAAAAGTTAAGAATAGAAAAAAACACTCCCTATTTTATTTAACTAGTTGATTGTATATATATCGAGTAGTAACGAGTGACGGACGTGTTTTTAAAATCATAAAGTCAGTAAAAACGTATCGATGTAAACAGTGTTATATACCGTACAACAGCTACAAAATTACACCAATGTGCATTCTGAGGGAAGTGCAATAGTGAAAAAACTAAAATATACGAGTATATACCGCTGTTGTAGGTAATTGCAAATAAATTTTAGTTATGCGTACACTCGATCTATTCAATAAATTACCTATTCATCAAACACTTACTGTATTATGCTGAACGAATATTGCTAGATTATCAGCAAAGCACTGCAGGCAGATTGGACGGCACCTGCTATCCAGCCGGCTCGAGTTCGCTTCCTGGTCTGAATATGTGCGTTTTGAGCTTTTGGATTTAGGTTGTAATAATCTCACGGAAAGACGTATACAAAATTCAACGAAAATTCTACATATTTCATTTAATTTCTCGAAAATGTAATTACTTAAACAAATGATATAGGGGGCTCAACATTTTTGAAATGTAATACTTACTACTCCTATCGCCCACGCTGTTCCTTCTGCATATCAATGACATGTTGGCTCTTGGCAACATGCATTGTTATGCAGACGACAGCACAGTACACGGGCGATATTTTGGACATCCTGCTGCCAAGCTAGCAGACGTTGAGGGAAAACGACAGGAGCTTGTCGCTGAGCTCGACCGGGTCTTGAGCCGCATCTCACAATGGGGTTGGGAGAATCTGGTCGAGTTTGCGCGCGTTTTTAAACAAAAAGTCTCCATTCCTTCCCCTTCCTACTCTTCAGAACACTCAACTGCCACTACAGGATAGGCTTAGTATACTGGGTATGGACATTTGTCGAGATCTCAATCCGCGGGATTACATCGAGAGCGTCACTAAGGCGGCCTCGCGGAAGCTCGGTGTATAGAACATGGTGAGACGGTTCTTCTCGCCCGAGCTTCTGTGTCTTTTATACAAGACCTAGGTTCGTCCTCCTGCGTGGAGTACAGCTCTCGTCTTTAGGACGGCTATGCGCAGTATCTGCTTGACGCTCTCGATCGGTTGCAGCGACGCGCAGTCCGCATTATAGACTGTCCTGAGGTCACCCAGTCTCTTGAGCCCCTGCAGTTGCGAAGAGATGTCACCTCTATGGCAGTTCTCTATCGCCTACATCACGGAGAGTGTTCTGACGAGCTCTTCCAATTGGTCCCACCTTCTCCCTTCCTCTACATGACTACGCGTGCTGGCCTGAGGAGACACCCTTTGAGAGTCGAAGGTCGATCCCGAATGAAACGATTTGTCTCTTCTTTCCTGTGCCGATCGGCGAAAGATTTTAATTCACTACCAGCGCACGTTTTTCCTTCCCACTTTGATCCTGAGTCTTTTAAGCGGGCCCTGAAAAAGCATCTCAACAGGCCGCCATAGTGTGGGTCACCATACTACATTGACTAGACATGCAATGAGGATGGTGACCACCACACTTGGACTCCATTTATTGCGTACCATCAGGCAAAGTGGAGTCATTATGGTAGGCTTACAAATAAAAAAAAAACTTGCTCTCCGTAATATGGCTGGTACGAATGCTTAAATTTAACAGCCGAAGATTGCATAAACTTAGCTACTAAGCAGACAGCTCCTCTAAGCAGCCCATGCTGTCAATATGTGACGAAATGGAAAGCTAACTATAGCACACCGTGTTGCCGTGATGCCCAAACGTTGGACAAAACGATGAACATGTCGCCGTGTCAAAACATTAACCCCGCTGTATCTAACGCGAGCACTTCTGCTTATATTTTATCAGGCGCTTACTTATCTAATGTGTCAATCGCATGGTGGAGAAACTCAAAGTGACTTCACTGCTACAACAGATTTTATCTCTGCAGAACAGAATGATTTAAAATATGATTTTAAAGAGCGGGACACTCAAATTAAACAACTGGAAGAGGAAGTCACCAAGTTAAAATGTGCCATACAAAAGTTTGAAGCTAGGTTATTTAATATAGACAAAATTTTCCCAAAATTCAAATTTTTAGATATATGAAGTTCCCGAAAACAGAAATGAAAATTTAATGCATATGTTGAAAAAACTCTGTGATTGATTCGTCATCGAAACGGCATCGCAATCTTTTGATTAGTCTCCTCACAAATACTTCACGATCTCGTACTGTCTTCTGTAACGCAAGATTGTGATCGAGATATAGATTTCCGGGAGAGGCAAGCGAATTTTGGAAAGTCTTTGAATTCTGTTATGTTTTATTTTTATTTTATTTAGTTATATTTAGAGAACAATCTAAGAACGATTACCGTTAATTAATTATACCTACATATACTGAGAATTTCAAATATGAGAATATTATTATTCCCATTAAAGATGAACAAAAACATATAAACTTGTATGCAAAAAAAAAATATACTCATGGCAGTTAACGTAAATCAATAGAAATTGAAGTAACATAGCGCCATTATCAGGCCGACACCCGGTAGTAGTACTTACAAAAAACTTACCACTAACTTACTTTGTATTGAACTAACTTAGTTTACACCGGGTGTAACAACATCGGGGTAGCTTCGGGAAATATAGATGGATGTTTCTTTCCGGCAAGCGTCCGAAACGCCTGATTAAGATCCGTCGTGACATGAATTGAATAGTATTCAACGTTTTCACAGCATATATTATTATTCTTGAAATTTATTTATGGATTCTCTGTAAAACGTAGAGATTCCGCTAATATCAACTTTTCCAAGACAAAAAAAAAACAGTATATTAATTTTTTGTGTCTGTGTTAGTCAACTCACGAATTTCATTCCATACGGACATTTTGATCAGATTAGCTAAAATAACGTTACTTGGGAGACTCAAGCGTTTACTCTGTGGTACAAAGATGCACCGTCCTATTTAGTAATGGTAACAATATATCACTATAATTTTGCATTATACTCAGAGTATATCAAGTTTTCATACGATAATTAGGTATTCGAGTTGAAACAACGAGTTAAACAAAGGCCCTTTACAAAAAAAAAACAACGAACTCATTAAAACAGAAATGATATTAATGTAAATTTTATTATTGCTGTATTTTTCATGCGTTAATATTTCATCTTAGATGTGGAATATGTAATTCCACAGGCCAACCTTGAGTACAAAAATAAAACCATTATTGAATTTTGGAAACGATTGAAAACTTACGTATATTCCTCATCCCTTAATTATCGATATCAGATTGAATATGTTTTACAAAATTAACCTGGACCTTGATAAGAACCAATTTTTTTTAGCAGAGATATCGTGTAACACAAAGTATGGACGAAATAGACGAATGGAAAACCTCCTCCCTTATAAAGCCGGTTAAGAAAAGTATTGAAAAGAAGCCTTTTTTCCATTCTTCAAGACAACACTGAACAGAAAAGAGCAAGCTTCTTCCTCATTGGCAGCTGGTCCAAGTAGAATTGAAGGACTAGACTGGTCCTAGTAGGATACTCCAAAGTTTATTTTCTATATGCTATATAAACATTTGAAAGAATGAATGCGGAACGAATGACAAATCAAGTACATAAGGCAAATGCTAATGGGAACGGCGGTAAATTTCAACCACGCACAACATAAACTCATCAAATTGGTTATGTTCTAAAGAAAGAACAGGTCAGGTCAGAAGTACCTGAAACCGTCGGGTAGGCTCCTGCTCCTTTCTGCCATCAAGTCCTGGCCCGCTATGTACATATGTATGTATGGATTTATAACTTTATAGATAAAATGGCTTTCTCCTCTTTCCCCTCCCCTGACCCCCTTTGGGGGTCAGCTTGTTTATAACACGTGTCAATGTCTGTCTGTTCGTCTGTCCACCTATATCATATAAAAAAAGCTGTAAAATGTTAACTTTGCTCTACCTTATAAAGAGAAAAGATTTCTTAACTCCAGGTTAAGAAATCTTTTCTCTTTATAAGGTAGAGCAAAGTTAACATTTTTGCGAATTGAATAGTGTATGCCGTGGATAGCGTATGTTGGTCCTTCTTATTCATTATACCTTACAAACATTCAGTTATATAAAGCTGGGCATTCACTTTGTGAATAGTTGCAAAGCAGAGTACCGAGTATAATTAAGCTGGCCATATTAAATACGTGTGTATTACAACCTTATTCAAATTTTCTCGGCTACTAATTAAAACACGACTTTTTAAAGTGTATGGTTTCTTTATTTTAGTGATTTGCAAGTATGACCTTTATTCCTTACAACATCGAGCTTACAATATATTTATCTAAATCTGTCAAACATTGTTACCCATTCTCATTATTTGTTTCAGCGAATATAGATATCGGGAACTACAAGAATTTCATTAATCATAATTATCCAAAGGTCGAAGAAATATTACTTAAGGGAATAATCAATGAGAAGGGCGCTAGAATTGCGTCAGCAAAATTTTCAACGAATATTGTACGATAAAGGTAGTAAATGAAATGTATCAGTAGGCATTAAAACTGAGTTAACCTTATTTCATCAATAGATACCTACTTACATATATTCAAGCCTACATACCCCAAAGGGTAGTCAGAAGCGTCATAAACACCCAATTTATGCTTACGTATTAAAAGCAAGCATCTGTATGACTGTGTATACACTCATATATATATTTAACTGATAGATAAGTCCGTCAGTCGCCTTTTATGACACCCATGGGATGAAACAGGGTGGCCCTATTATACTCTACTGAGAGCCTAAACAAATTATTCATCATACTACAGACCAGGAACAAACTCTTTATTGTATTTAAGATTTCCACCTTCTTGTTTGTGTGGTATAACATAATGTGCAGGGCTGTGCAATATTTAGACGTCCATTATTTTCCAAAGAAAACGATATGTGTTTCAATCTGATTATAATGAAAATACACATGTGTTTCTGACCATTGTGCAGGTGTTTTTGCAGACTCTAGTACCATATTCCATATGAAGTTATCTGACTCCTCGGTATCTTTATATACAGCAGCAAGGGCTAAGGGAGCCTACATACGGTGATACTGGAATAAATACGCAAAAACATTCCGATTGTGATATCCATAAATGACCGGTGATTTATTTTATCAGTATGTATTTGATAAAAAATATAAAATCCAATTGTACTAGGACCAGCGCTTCGAGGGTTCAAAACAACATATGACACTGGTTCTGGGGTCTTCTCGGAAGACCTAAATAACAAACTAACTAAAAAAAAAAAAACAAACAGAAAAGACGGCCAGTCTGGGCACCCACATAGTATTCCAGGCCAATGTCTGGGTATCTAAATGGCCGCAGCTGCTGTCATCGCTAAAGGTAAAGAATCAGTCAATTCAAATACTATCTGATAGCCCGTGGTAGACCTGTATTTTAAAGCCCTTGATGTTATCATCATCTGTTCGGGCCTAATATATGAGTGCTACCGACATCTAAGCGAGATATGTAGTTAAAGACCTGGGGTTGCATATTGACACAACGCTTGAATGGTGAGCCCAAGTAACTCATGTAAGTCAAGTTAATGGAAATCTCCGAAATTTATACCGTTTAAAAAAATTCCTTCCCACTAAGACCAAAACTATCCTTATGCAGTCCCTTATCATTCCTATAATGCATGCAATGCAGACCTACTCAACAAACTAGACCGTAATAACTAATTACGATTTATTTTCAAACTTCGCAAGTAAGACCACGTGTCTGCTTTACGCTCCGAGTTAAAATGGCTCCCTATTCTTGGATCTATTATTATCTCTATTATTCGATTTAGCTCCCTACATTCGGTTTCTGTAGTCAAATCACGATAAAAATCTTCGTTCCACTTACAACAATCTTCTCTTATGTCCCCCTCCTAGCTCTGACTTTGTTAACTCTTCCTTCTTTGTCCAATCAGTCCTACTCTGGCATGCACTACCACTCGAAATCAGGATGTCCACTAACCGCTTTTTTTTTTAAGAGGAGGGTTCGTGACCTCCTGTATAATGTTATTGTTGGCAGAAATGTCACACCGTTAGTAAATATTTACCAGACTTTCATAGTGTTTATTATATGCGCGTGCGTATGTATGTTTATGTATATATGTTTGTATTTATTTATTTATACATATATGTATATAGGTATATATTAGTATATGATTTATAAAAGTAATATATGTATATAATTAGGTCATATTTTATAATAATTAAACAGGTACCTCTCTCACCTATCTACCTCTCGCACCTACTACCATTTATTTTTGCCATCCCCAAGGTTGGCTGGAAGAGAATGCCTGAGGCATTAAGTCCGTCTTTGTACAATAAAATAAATATGTTAACATATTTATTATTACTCAAAAAAGTAACACTTCAATGGATCAAGGGTCACAATGGCTCTAAGGCAATGGCGGAGTTATGCACTATAAGTCCGGAACTAATAGTGCTCCTCCCCTTCGGACAAATTCGAACATTGGTGAGTAAGCACATAAGGGATCAACACAATTTCACATAGACAGCGAATGAAGACTACAGATAGTCGAGAGCGGCTCTACCCGCTATCACAGCTGACTGTCGAGGTTCTTACTTCAGATAGAGAAACGATAGCTGCCCAAGGTAGCTACTGGACATGGCTCTTGGAACAAACTCTTTTTTGCTGAAAGTGCTACGGATGGCCCACTGTGTAGAGCATGCATGGAAGGAGAGGAAACAGGCTCCAATGTACTGTTGGTGTGTCAGGCGGTTGCAGAATACCGGGCTAAGTACCTTGGTTCACCAGGGTCACTCTTACTACTAGGGTAACATAAAAGGGTTACGGATTCTTCGAAGATTTAGGTTGGCTCGAATAGCTTTTATTCGCAACCCACTAATTCGCCAACGCAAAATACGCGCTTCGACGTGTAATTGCCTCAATCTGCCCACATAAACCTAAACCTGACCATTTTGCATAGAATTGTAAGTGTATATTGCTGAAAATCATCTAAAATTAATTACAAAATTAATGAAAATGTAATAAATGGCAATAAAAATGTAGATCCCTGAGCCTTGTCATCATTAGTTTTCTATTCAAACAAATTACAGATGCATGTATAGAAACATTTCTAAGAAGCCGTCAACGCACTTGCGTCTCTTGAATTGCATTGGTCTATGGGCAGCGTTAGTCTCTTACCATCAGGTGAACTGTCTGTTCCTTGGCCCCCAATCGCATAAAAAGTCATTAGTTAAAAGGTCCTCTTTAAAACGCATAAATTATAAAAATATTTTAATGACTTCTTTTTTGTTACTTTTGTACTTCAGCCTTTGGCTACCCTACTAAGAACTACTACTTACTAAGAAGTAACTACTAACTACGAAAAAATAATTATCAATCATTTCAAACCTGTTAACACCTAACCTAAATTATTTTCGACAGCAAACCTGTTTGTAACCTTTTACATAACTACACAATGTATCCTCTATTGCGATGTAACGCCCATACTGTATAATTTTCTCTGCATAGTGTTGTCGTTCTTATTTCCATCGATTCTCTCCTTAAGGTGGTATATTTAATTTATCGATTGTCTAATGCCGACTTCAATTGAATTCATACATGTGTTTAGCATTTCGATATTAAAGATATACAAATCGAAAAACAAAGGAAGAACTTAGTCACTGAGACATTTTTAACACAAAAAAATGTCTATGTTCATTATGAGCGACGTCAAGGACATTCTTTTATTATCTGTTTTCACCCCACTGAGGTAGCACAGCAGCTTAATTGTATAACGGTGATGAAGGAAGCCCTAAATGTTTTAATAAAGTACACCTTTCTGTGAGTAATTTGTGTAATAATATACGAATATAAAAAACTCAGAGATGTTTTATATAAACAAAACGAAATAATTCATTATCATCTCTGTTTACTTTATTCATAATGGAACATGTATTTGAATAGCAAAATTTTACAACGTGTTTTCATTCCACTGAGGTAGCAAAGTAATCTGCAAAGACTTTTGACCTTCTCTGCACAGACAAAAAAATAAATAAAATATTCGAGTTAAATTTACAAGATATTCTCTACTCCTGCCTTTTAAAGAAATTCCATACTCTTATTCCCGACAGTCTAATAAAAATAAATTTAATACGATATATATTAAATATTTTTGCCACTAATAACAATACGCATAAAATTGACTAGACATTTATAACAAATTAATGCACGGCCTGGAGAACTCACGTTGAAGCTGGCCAAGGTTACTTCCGACAATTTTTTCCGATATCCAAGGTAAAACGTAGGTTGTTACCTAGCAACTCAAGATTAAGCCAGCATTTAATTTTATGCAGGGGCATATACCTTTCAATAAAAAAAAAACAATTATAATTCCCTTAAATATAAACCAGGTATAACTGGTACTGATCGGGGCTGTTCGCGGCACGATTTAAGCTAAGTTCATATATATAAGTATGCCATGTTATGTCTATACACCCCTTTAAAAATGATATATAAGATACAGTATAATTTAAATGCGTCATGTCGTTTTACATACACATTTCCCCTAAAGATTTTTAAATGTCGTTTGCATGACACAAGCTGAATTCCTTCATCACTTATCTTTCCATTTGTAAAAATATCAGACTCAAAAGTAAATGTGATACGTAATATCTTTAGCGTCAGAAAAACTGAAGTGACAGATCCTAAATCAAATTTGCACTTTGAATGAACACCGTTTTATCTACGATAAACATAGGTATCTTATGGCATGGCTACACGGCTAATAATTTAAGTGTATCTTTTTATAATTATGATTATAATGTTTTTGTTTTTTTTTTTTTTAATTCTTCAGGTAAATGAGTAGGTAGCTAAAACCAGACAAGCGTACACATTTAAATTCTACATCACCTGTCTTTATATACATACGTTATAAATTCTGGTTTTAAGGTAATAATTTCTATGTAAACATTAATAAGGATACACACACGTCTGTATCAGTGAAGGGTAAAAGGCGTATTAAACACATACATTCTGTATAGGGCCAGCTTCTAAGCGATAATTTTGACCTTTAGAAATTAGAGATAGGATAATTAGATTAATAATAACTGAAATGAGGAATACTTAAGTGAGATAATATCATTAAATAACTTGATACATTTTATTTTGAATGTATATGTAAGTATGTGTAATTCTAAACCTATATTAGCATATTGTGAATAATATATGTGTTGTATGTATAGTGTAATTATTATTTAGCTTATTACTTGACTCATCAAATAATTTTGAAAACGCTTAAACTCTTTTTCTCTCTCTCATTAAGCCCGCGTTTCTACAATATGTTCATTACAAATAAATATTAGCTATGCGCATGGATTGGTGTAAGCAATAATAACTCAAAGTGGCTGTTGCCGGGAAGTCCAAGCTCTCTAACCTAATGAAGAATATGCTGCAATGATTTATTATGTACTGGCCCTTATTATGTAAGAAATCATAAAAAAACATAAAAATATCATTTTCGTATTTTATCATCAAAACATTTTCTTTACATGTAACATGTTTAATATGCGATAACAAATACATATTTTTTATCGCATATTAACCATGATGTGTGTTTAAGTTCAGTCTTTTCAAATTCAAAAGATCATAAGAGCCTAACTAATATAAATGGCTTCACAAAGGCATACCAGAAGCGAATAAATTTTTTCCGATATTGAATGTCTGGTCATTGCCTAGGATCTGTCATGTAACTAGATTGAAATAGAGGACTTTGCAGAAAATGTTAACGTCTTTTGAAATGAGATTTATTGTAAGGTGGCTAATATCTTAGGTAGAAAGGCGATCTTCGGTGGCTCTTTAGAATAATGTCATAAAGACCTTGTGATGAGTTATGATAGTTCTTAGTCTTCTCAGTGTCTTGGTTTTCTTAACTTTCATTTATGAGTTTCATTCTTTTATATTATTTATCAGACAGTATATATACAGTCATACACTGCCCGGATGACGGCAATAGGCTTGCTCAATATTCCGTAACTACGCAGTTACGTAAGTGGGCTAAATTAAGAAGGGCGTTTGGGACACCACTGCCTTTCCCTTCGGAGATATGTATGGATGTCCGACAGGATAAGCACTTGTAGTTAGTATTGTATTTAATATAGGTAAAAAGGTATTTAGTCTAACCTTCGCGAAAACTACTTATTTTCCTGAATGAAGCATGCCTTTCTCTGCACCCCTAACAATGTTGACGAAAATAATTCAACAATTGTAAAAAATACACTTTCCATTTTTAATATTAAGTTTATTTTTAATATTAAATATATAAATTAAGTAGGCAGCTGGCGGTGCCAGTGCCTACACCTTATTTGTAAAGGCGGTTCGAAAGGCCATAGGGCACGTTGAAAGCGGCCTGTAGGGAACTGTTATAGGCTTAATATAAATTAAGGACTGGCAAGTATAGTTATAGGGAAAAGTTAATAATTGCTATCAGTTCATCTCTGTACTATTGGTAGGCACAGTGAAACATCGCGTCGGGATTTGAGTGGTAATCCTTCTAGGGCATATTTTGACTCCCGACTATAGGCTATATGAAGAAGTTTTTGTCGGTTCGAGTCCGACATAATTGCGATATCATTCATACGATGAAGTGGTGAATAAATCTCTCTAAATAATCATGGTAAAAAAAAGGTAACAAATAATTACATTTTATTCAAAAGTTCTATCATAATTTTTTTAATTATCGTTCGTTATCTTAAAATTAAAAGTTAACAGGTAATTTTAGCTTTTCCAGGTGACTACCCAGTCAACTGATATTTCATATATACCACAATTTGATATTTCATAGGACCAAAAGTACATCGGCGAATTTTCCGGAACGCCTCATGTTGGGGAACCACTGCCTAGCAACGGACAGGTGCCGCCGGCAAAATGCCGATAATTATATATTTTTAGCCCTAGGCAACTAGAGCACAATACCGCGTGTTGTTAAATTTAATTTGTACAATCAACCTTTCAATATATTGCAAGAACTTTTAAATAATAGGAGTATTTGTTTTTATATTTCACTATTTTTTGGATATAAGTAGAAAAATTAAAAGCGATTCTTTATTGGCAAGCGAATTACACACACCATTAAGAATGGTATGATAAATTTGAAAATTAAAGAGCGGAAGGTAGTTCTGTAGAATTTAGTAAGTTTTTATTATTTAATTGTATAAATAAATATAACAAGGACTGTCGGAGTAAGGATTTAAGGGTGAGAATGGGCAAGAGTTTTTAATAATTTTTATCCATTACATATATTTTCAACGTTCTTCGGACGTCATCTGTTTCGCCATCATAATGTTTCGTGAATATATTTAACAATATCTGACTTATATATATCTGCTATATTTTTTATTAACTAAGTTGCCAAACGCGAAAATGAAATGAAAGTTTTCAGTGAACTGTTCAAGTAAGTTTTGTTTAACAAAAATGACATACAGTAACGCGCAGAAGAGATAAAAGCAAATCAGAAATTGCATCAAGTAGAGTACACGACCTTTGTAGAGCAGCTTGACTAATGTTATTAAGAGGCTTCCGTTTAGTAATGTCTACATCCTGTTTGCTTCGCTAGACGTTATGAAAGCATTTTATAATGATCGGTTGCTAACGCTTGAAAGTGTAACAAACAAACACAAATACATACATACAAACACTTGAATGGACTATGCCGTGTGGTTCATGGTGGAGTACAATACAAACCCCTTCTCTGCCCAGTGGGGTCGTGAAAGGCGATTAAGGGATCGGATCAGCTAACTTACGTTAATTAGACAATATTCTGATTGGCAAAATGTGGGTTTAATACATCTCTGCCGACCTCTTAGGAGACACAGGCATGAGCGTATGTATAAACACTTTCGCAATATACGTATCTATATCATATATGTGTATAGATGAACCGGATACTTTGGGACTTAAATAGAAAATGTGTCGGGAAGTCTGAGCTTTTATAATATTAAGTTTCGATTTCGGCACATTTTTGCAGTCGTGAAGGGGTCAATGAACGCATTTTCATTTTAAAAACAATATAATATTAATCATTTATAATAACTATTTATTATGTATATTTATAAATAAAAATAATTTTATATATAATTGTAGACTGGGTGTTACATTTGTGTCGCATAGTATTTACATTAAATTATATTAAAAACTCCTGTGCCGATATTGTGCTACAGTAAATGAAATTGTATTGTCTATTCAGTTGTAATAAATAAATCAAAAATGTAGTGCATTCAATAGTATATACAGCGCTACACGATTTTTTATAAAAACCTAAATCATTTTAAAATTAAACAAACAATTTTCGCAATTCCACTAAGCTTTACTATTTGTAACTCTACAGATATTACGCATTTGAATAAAATTAGTTATTAATATCTTTTGTTATGAAATCAACAACCTATGCACATGTAATTTTATACATACATCAACCATTCCTCACGGTTGCCATGCATGCACACATGCATTTCAACAGCCTTATATAACTCAATAAACACTATCCAACACAAAAATATAAATTCAAATATGACTGTTATTTGCAGATTGAAACAAACAAATATACTGGTAGATTTTTTTGTTTGTTCATAATACCTTCTATAGATATTTGGATATAAAATAAGATTTTAAAGGCGATTGTCAGAAACACCAGGTCTACAGTAGTTTTTAATAAACTTAGCAACTATACAAAAGTAATAGCAACATTAAAATTTTGGATTTATTTGGTGTGGTTTTAGGTGTCCTCATTACACTTATATTTATTTAGATGGATATAATTTTTATCGTAATTCATTATAAACACCGTTTATATTAATGCATTTGTACATAAGTTTAATAAGTTGTTGATTAATTATCTTACACCTAAATTATTTGGTATATTAGCTAAAAAATTAATGGAGTAATTAAAATTAATACACTTTTAAATTTTATAATCTATTGCTAAATTATAATAATATCATATATAACTTGGTGTTTCTCCGATCAGACAAAGAACACTAGTTTCTAATATAGCTTTCAGAATAAGAGTACTGTATTGGCAATGGGCTGACCACATCTGTCCAATTTCCGATTTCCGTTGGGGCAAACGGGTCTTAGTGTGGATGGAAAGCATTACACCCCCCAGTTAACCGGACTGAAGACCTGAAGAAGATAGTTGGGATAGAATGATGCGAAAGACGGTAGAAACAGAGGCAGTCAGTGGACTGCGATAGGCTTAATGATGATGATAATAGAAGTATGGCCATTTGGATATAAAATGAAGCGTTACTAGTGATCAATGAAATTTTCTGGTCTTCAATATAATGAAATAAAGGAAATAGCACGAAACATATTATTTGGTATGGTTTCAGGTCTCTTAATTGCACTTCTACTTACTTATACTTAGATGTATATAATTTTTCTATTGACATTAATTATTATTAAACGATTAAATTAATACATTTGTATTTATGTTAAATAATATTTTTTTTAAATATCTTATACCTCAATTATTTTTCTATATTGACTGCATATTTTAGAGAGTAATTATCTATATATGTATGTTTAAAGTAAATTATTACTAATTACAGTCTAGAATAAGAAGATATAATATATATTTTGTAATCTTTGTAAAAAAACTAGAGAAGAAAATATGCACCTTAAGGTAGGTTCCATGGCACAATTCTGCGAATTCCCTTTACATTTACTGTGTGTTACATTTAACATATGTAAACTATATATGTAAATTAACATAAATGTTTCTATTTATATTGGAATTAGTTGGAATCATCAGTAATCTTACAATTTTTTTTTTATGTTTTTTCAAAATAATAATATTTTTTTAATCTTTATCTCTATTAATTTGTGAACTATATTTTAGATCGCTACCTCTATATGCATGTTCTCGAAGTAGTCTAATTTGTTCTTCAGTGATTGCTTGAGTGAGCTGGGTTCCCTTAAATAGTAACATGTTAAGTAGCGCTTTGTGATATTCGTATGCTGTCATCTTCGGAGATCTTAGTACTTGCCCTGTAGCAGCAACGGTCTCCGGGTCAGGTATCATTCTGCAATCAATATCGTCGGTTTAAATGAAGAGCTGTTTCATGCTGTACAGTTGAACAAGGTAGCCATAATACCTAGTATAAGTTGGTGTTAATTAAGAACGTTAAATTATAAGTACTTAAAATAAAAAGTCTTTAAATTTTTTAAATCATTAATTTAATGTTGTGTTCGATATACTGCTAGCACAAATTTATTGGATAAAAAGCAGAAAACATACATTCATATAAATCAGACATTTAATCAACTAGGCGGGAAATGGAACTCACAAGAATCGACAAGCTGTCAAACCGGAGGTAGCCATATCATATCAAATACTCATCAGAACATTATATTCAGAAAAAGGGTTTTATATCACACCTTGTCAGTGTAGTATGAAATTACCGCTAGCGGGCTCGGACGTCACCAGTCCATTCGAGTTATAGGTATGCGACTTTGACTTGGCGGAACTATTGCTTAGATTCCCCAATCCATATGTATAAGCCTTATCCTTTTCTTTCCTATCCCCCATGCCTGTAAACATACTTCCAATTTTCCCATTTAATTCCCAAAAGTTTCCGTATGACGGCAATAGCCTTGCCCCTGTTCCGTACATTAGAGTAAGTTATAATCGGCAAAATCTGGTCGTTCATTACGGCCCTGGCTACCCCCTCTTAGATAAAGACGTGACGGTATGTATGTATATTGTATGTATGAAATTAAAGTAAGCAGTTTAACGATGAATAAATTTAGAGAAATTAAGGTGAAATTCGTATTTCGTATTATTTATTCGAATCATACTCCAATTAAAAGTACAGAACGAAAAAATATATTTTACTCATGAAAGAGAATTTTTCGTTCGTATCCGAATGAATATAACGTTGTAAAGGGAACATCGTAATTTCATGTTTATACTTTCATTAAACTACAATACTTAGTTTTAATTGTCAACTTTAAAATCGATGTAGCAAAGTTCAAATTCGTGAAATAGTAGTTTTTGCTTGAATTTAGCACTGAAAATGAGGATGTTACATAAAAAATGTGAACTTGTAACTAATATTCGAATATCTCGATGTCCAAATAAAGCTGAATCAAAGCCGGATTATGTTTGTGTATTAAGTAGGCATTGTCATGATATCTTATTGTATGCCTATCTCCATACTATACATTTAACATTGTGCTAATGACTTGAAAAAAAAAACATACCCCTGTATATTCAACAGTAGTAGTAATATTGATGTCTCACTGTCTTACAAAGTCATCGAAAAGTCAATTCAAAATTTATAATTTATTAAATAAATATATGGGGAACAAATATATAGAAGAAGTAACTGAAGTTAAAAAATAAACTTAACATGCATAGGGTGTTACTGGTACACATGTACATTTACACAAATATACATATAAACATAGATAATATAACATATTTGATATAATAAGTAAACTATATGAGTAGTAAAATACAGGTTTACACACTTCGCTTAAAAAAAATTACACCGAAACATAATACCAAAACTCAAATTAACTCTGTATTTATCTAAATCTACACATGATAGGAAGAAACTAAGATACTGTCGCGACGCTAGCTGTCGATACGTCAAACAATATGTCATATGACTCACTTGTTAAATGAGAGAAGAAAAAACAAGAACCTTGCACCCGTCGCCCCTCGACGATATCTTTACGATAACACCTTTGAAATTAAGAAAAAAACACACTCTACACGGAGCTTTCAATCGTACACGAACTGTCGACAAAATGCCGGGAAAGACCGTCAGAGCCATTCAAAACCACTTCTTTTTTCGATCCGTCGAAATTTTTGAATTCCAAGAAAAATATACCTTTTGCCTAAGAGTTACAGTTTAGTTTTGCTAGTTAGTGTTTATATAGGGGTGCATCTGTTAGCCGGCTGGCCCCATTTGTGTGATTTACCCCGACATGTGGCGAGCCCGATCCGTTCTATACTGTTATGAACTGAACTTGGGTATTAAAAATGAATGCTACGAGTTTGACAACAGGGTTTACGGCACTATTTTGAAATACTTTCTTTGTAATGTTGATATTGATTCGTACCGTAGGTTGTATGAGTTTCTTTTCTTCTTTTTATTGCTGTTTGACCTTAGTATTTTAAATAATAACTTATATGTGTATATGTCTATAACAGATTTTAAAAAACCCAGTGGCCTATTAACGATTAACCTCTTAAATAATAATAGGCATGAGATTAGAAGGGACGAAATCTACGGATCTATTTTAGGTAATCTTTTTCGAAATAATCTTTTTTCTACAGGCCGCATATGGAATACTGTTCTCATCTCTGTGCAGGGCACCCTAGTACCAGCTTCTTGCCGCTTGACCGCATTCAACGGAGAGCGATCCGCATCAACGATTGCCAAGATATTTCTGATCGGCTTGACACCTTGGCGTTGCGTAGAGATGTGGCTCACTCTGCATTCTCTATAATTTGTGTCATGGGTTGGTGTTCAGAGGAATTGTAAGTACTTTTACCGGCCACAGGTTTCCACCATCATCCTACGTGACAAAATTTCCATCCTCATCACCTAGATTATTGGCCTTCCACCACTTTGCTGACCGATACAACCCTCAAACATTCAAGAAAAGAGGGAATTCCTACCTAAAAGGCCGACAGTGCACTTGTGTCTCTTGAGTTACGTGAGGTGCTACACTTACTATCAGGTGACACGTCTGCTCGTTTCCCAAAAAAAAAGTTCAGTTCAGCAAATGTCTGCTGGAAACAGAACTGAGAAAATAACTTACGACAAAAATTTCATGTAAATACTAGTACTAGTAATGTAACAAATAGCGCACACGACGCACAGGCGTCATACGATTGAGTGCCAGAGTGATTTTTTTAGTTACAAACCTCAGCCACTCTCGGTACTGTAATGCAGTAATAAATAATGTATGTACACAACCTACTGATGTATGTGTAGGGGTATATAATAATAATAATTATTATTATGACGAATAACTATAGGAAATTTATTCTGAAAGATGGTACAGTCGACATACATATGTCGGGCATGCCACCATCCCGGTGAATCTGTGAGGGTGAGATTGTGAGAATAGCACATTTGTAGACTATGTTATGTAATAATAATGGACTTACTTTCTTAACAAAATTCGTCAGGTTTTGTCTTATTTGCATCACGTCCTATTATTAGAAGATATATTAAACTCTATTATTAGAAGAATATGTACACACTCTTCTAATAATAACTTCAGACTTAAAGACCACATAAATATACTTGTATATTTATAAATACACCATATTATAAATAAATTACATTCAGACACAGAACTGCTCACACAAGTACTTAACAAGTACTCGTAGCAGTTAAGATCACTTACCACTCAACAGGCTAGTTGTCCAATAACCCTCATCAATGAACCCTTACAAAAGTACATTCGCATATTTACATAATTAAAATAATAATATACCTCCTAATAGTAACAATTCTGCTGTTACAAAACTCTATAAACTAACTAAACTAGTCAAACTTCACAATGGCGGTAAGCCCCATCTGGGCAGAGGGTGACGGACCGGGCTATCTATCGTCCTAGGAGAAGCTGGCCCGAGACGGCGGCACGACGCGTTCCGCGCCTGCCTGTCCAAAGATGAGGGGGGTGACCCAAACCACACACCGTACAGGGGTCGCCTTGCTCAATAGGCGGCCAGGTCTGCCGGAGTACACAGGGACTTCCTTTCTAGGGTACACCTGAGGCCCCGGCTATAAGACCCGTTGACGGAACACTGTGTTTTTAGTCGGTTCGAGTCCGACATTACCACCTTACCCGGTAAGGTGATGACCCGTGGGGGGTTCTAAACAAAAAAAAAGTTAAACTTCACTAACTAATTAATTTAGTACTTCCATTTAATGATTAAACTTGTTTTAGTTTGACAGAACCAAAATTGGTTAAGTTACTCAACTTAAGGAAGTTCAATGTAACAACAAAATAGCATAACTATTCTAAACCTTTTTTATAGTTTAGTTGAAGGAGGTATGCAGTAGATCCATGGCCGGTAGTGACAAGAATTTTACCGCGGTCGCAACCTTCTGTGAGGAGGTCATCTCGTAGAAGGAGGCGGCAGAGCGGGCCCGGGAGGATGACCTCTACTCGGACCCAATTCGCCGCCAGCGAACCAGCGCCTCATGCCGCCCTGAGGGTGGCTGCGGCTGGTCGGGACGGGTTTTCCCATCCACTCGCTTTAGTGGCCAGCCGCGGGGGGGGGGGGGGTGACGTCCGCGTGTGTCTGTGCCCGCATAGTGGAGGGCATGGCAGGCGCTAGGAGGAGTCCGGATGTCCTAATAAAGCTGTTCCCGGATTCCTCCTATTTTAACCGCAGAATGGCACATCGTGTGGTTTTAGTCGGTTCTATTCCGACACACCGTTTAACCGAAAACCCCGGTGGAATGACGGCCCGAAGGGGTTTCCACACAAAAAAAAGGTATGCAGCAGAATCAGAATCAGCACCAAAACCTTACAAAGAATACGAGTACAGTAGTGTAGTAGATACTAATTATATGTGATGATAGCTTGAAAAATTATAAGCATTCTTAAAAACGGTTGTAAAGAATGTTTTATTCTTTACAACCGTTTTTAAGTATACCCAAGTCATATTTCCTTCGCTTAAGTCATAATAATACGTTTACGTAATTTTATACTTTCCACCTTCCTTATCGTGTACATTTAGATAGAGCGACTGAAACGAGTGCAAAATATATTGTTTTAAGGATAATTCGTTAAAACACACATTAGAAATAGCTTTTTTTTGACGACTCCCCCACTAAGATTAATTCTGTGTCCCAGGGGGATTGAACCCATAAGACTAAGCGCGGCAGCGTGTTAGCGAGGTGACTACTTAAACCGCTGCGCCATCCGTGCATGTTGCAATGTACATGTGCAATGTTGATTACAATGTCAACACTAAAACTGTGTTTCATTGTTAATTGTTTTTAACAACTTCTGACATGTGTAGTCGTTAACATTGTACACATGATCAATTATAACAATGTTTGCATACTTTGAATAACGTGTAATGTACGGGCAAATTTTGTTCCTTTCTTAACCCCAAATCGGATACACTGCTAATTATTTTTATTATTTCATGAATACAATTTTTAGTTACCCACGAATCCCCAAATATTTATTGCAAGATATCTAGTGTCAATAAAAAAAAACGAAATTAAATTCTTTTTAGGCTTACTAGCTATTTTCCAGTTGTAAACGCTTTAAATATTATGCTAAATTATTGTCAAACAGATCAACGGTGTAACACAAAGGTTTTTAAGTGAAATTAAAATTAAAATATTTTCTAAAGGAACAAAAATAAATGTATGTAATTATGTGTAGGTTCGTTAGTTCTCGATCCTTCATACAAACAATTAAACAACAAACAAACCCAAAACTTTTGTAACAATTTACTAAATGGGTACAAAAGTATTTACAGAAAAACGGATCAGAAAGAATAACTCAAGTAAACCACAGCATCCCCTCTCCTCTTTTCCCTCTCTTTTTTCCCCCTCCTCATTCCCCTCCCCTTATGACCCTCACAGGCGTGCAGCGCACTTACTTCTCTTGTGTTGCAGGTGACCATGGGCGGCGGTTGTCACTTACCATCAGGTGACCTAAGTGACCCAGGTCCGTTCGTCTGACTCCATATGTTATACAAAATGATATGTATAGTTATGGATTAAGTGTACAATCGCGTATTAAAACCATGTCACAATCTCGTAGGTATGTATTAATGTGAGTTTCTTTATTTCACCAAAAGTTCTAAATTGCTAAACATCTACATCAGATGTATGTGTGTATATTTGGTGTATGTAGATGAACGTTAGAATCCTTATTTTTAATATTAATAATTTGTTTCAATATTTTTTTAACTGCATTGCCAGAAAGGCGTCTAACTAATTCATTACACTGTAGAGCCATCCTCAGACACGAATGGGCCGGTTCGTCCGGTGCGATACCACGGCCTCACAGAAAACCGGTTGTCAAGCAACACTTGCGTTGTATTTCCCTGAATTTAGTGAGGATTCCGGAGGCCCAACTCCCTTCTCCTTAATCCTCTCCCCTGACCTCCCCTTTTCCCATCTCCTCATCCCCGTCTCTTTCCCCTCCCCGCATACCCTCATCCCTCGTCACCCTCAAAGACGGGCAGCGCACTTACGACTCTCCAGTTGCAGGTGTCCTTAGGCGGTTGTCACTTACCATCAGGTGACCCGTCTGTTCGCCTGCCTATCATATGAAAAAAATAAAAAAAAAAGTACGTAAATTCTGACTTTCATCTTAACTTTGTAATCCCCTGGACAAAGAAAGAGCATTAGCTAGAGGGGTTAACAGAAATACTAGTCATCATCATCATCAGCCTATCGCAGTCCACTGTTGGACATAGGCTTCTCCCATTGCACGCGATCGATCTATTTTCGGCATCTTGCGCAAATCGTCACTCCTCCTGGCCTGTTGGTGTCCTACGCTACGTTTGCCACACCGCAACCCAAACCCAAAGTAAGCCTAGCTTATACTTATTAGTTCAAAAATGTAAATAGTTTACTTAGATACCGTTATAATAATATATGTTTATCGATGTAACTACATACTTAGATATCGTTAACTAGCGCGTAAAATTGTTTGTATTATTTGCTATCCAATGTTTACTTACCGATTATTGTCTGCTAGTTGTGGTCGTGAGATCATATAGGACATATGTTTATACGATATTTATAAATGCTTCGTGAGACACAATTCCTTTATTTCCGATACCGCTGACGTCAAGCAATGGAATGTCGTAAAAATATAATAGCTGTAAAGATAATAACATTGATACATAATTTAGACACCTATTAATTTTATTTATTATTTTACTTAACTTTAAGCACATTTGGGAGAAGGTATTGAGGCAATTGGCATTGATTGAGGCATTTGGTGTAAGATCTCTCTTGCCTTTAGCTGAAAAGAGTAACGATTATTTTATGAGGATCGAGAAATGTCTTCTTTAAAATTTAATGGATTAACTCAACAATATTGATTAAATCGTTATCTTTAGGATAGTCCTATATAGCTGGTCGACAAGTTGTATCGTCGTACTGTCATTGTGTCTTAAATAATAAATTGCAAACAAATTACATGACTGTATGCTTTCTTTGAACGGTATGAATAATAATAGTCTAGCTCTACTCATTTGCCCACTATGGCAAATACATCAATAACCAAATAATTTAATCCAATTAGGAAGATGTATATTTGTATACAAAATAAATTTCTTTAAAGTATTTATAAACAGATTCAGACTTAGATGTAAAAACCTACAAATGTGCGCCATATAGCCTATTTAACAAAAAGAAAACTAATATATTTGCAATATTTTCCAGTAGTAATCGCTAGGATTTTTAGGAAAACTCGTGACTTTCTATACAGCAATCCTACTTTGAAAGTGATAATTAATCCTAAAACTTATTTATAAAGCTAATATATCGTGAAAGAGAATGTTGAAATGTATAAAACTATTATACTATTACATATTATAGGTAACCATGATATATGGAAGCTCAAGGTTGACTTATCTTAGTAATTAATATTCTGAAGAAGTACAAACAAGAATATAATAACGTTATGGAACAGAACGGCAATGTGTTAAAAAAGAAGTGTACCTACCTACAGCAAAAAGGTATTTTATGAATCATTTCAATTGTATTCAAGGCTGTAAGCGACATTTTAAGAGGAAAAAAACGAAACAATATTTAATCTTTTCATCTTTTTAAGATGCATAAACATTTTAGTAATCTTAACATTTACTGAAAAAAAATAAAACTCAGATAAGCGCCCGGATAATCCTACAAAAAGCAGAGCCGTAACTAGTACATACAGTAACCAAGTAAATATTTCGATGAGAATAGGTTTCCAGTGCGTTCTTATAGAATTTTGGATGATGTGCTTGAAATGATACTGACAAGAACATATACATAAGCCGGTGTAACAAGGTACGTGTTTTTTTAACCATTTAGTAGCAGAAAATTAAAGACTTAAAATTTTAAAAGCCACCTCTGAGGCCCAGTGACTTCGAGATACTCTGATTCAACATATCGAAGTCAAGGGCAAAACTTTATATTAGACATCCTGATACCGTGCATACTGCAGCTAAGCATATTACAGAACACAGGGGAGCCCAGTCCATAGTTAGAAATATCAAGGAAGTTATCGGTTTTACACAATATTCCAGTATTATTCCGATAACTATCAATTACTCAACTAGAAAGAGTATTTTGAATAATTATCCAACATTAAATTAAGTCGTACAGAAGCTGCCTGAACTAAATCAAAAATACATTTTTCTTAGAGCAAGAATATTATAATTTTTGACATCGTATTTTTAGTTAATTAAATGATTAAAAATTAAACCTGTATATTGGTTAAAAAATATTGATTATTCCTGCTTATGTTGCAAAGTATATGTGTCTTGGAATTTAGATCATCGACTCCTCAGTAACAGATAATATATAAATAATCATTTTATTGTATGACACAGTAGCGTTAAATAGAAACAAGTAACTCATGAGTAAAACTATTTTTTTTTTGTTGTAGCAGTTTTTATTTATGTATTTTCATACAAGAACAATCCTTGAAGGTTCCCTGTGACGTTTAATTAATCGATGATAACACGATTAAAACACAAACAAACTCGTAAAGTAAGTACCTATGTATGTAAATATTGTTTTATCTCAAAACAATAGCTACTATATCTTTAAGTGATGAATATAATATCGGGGTAATTTACTCATGTCATGATAACTATAATAAAATAAGAAAATTTAAGTAAATAAGTTAACGTACAGACAATAAATATTTACATGCCTTGCAGATGGTAAAAAAAGTTTCACTATAATGATTGACAAAAACATATGAAAACGGTCTACAATTGTTTCAATTTTGACAAGTTATATAACAAGTTTTCTTGAGTACGGTATAAAAGGAATTAAAGAGAATATTTTAAGACATTGCATACGCCGTTTAAGACAATAACCTTGAGTTAAGGACGATATTGGCGTGAGATGTTTAGATAAGGTGGCGAACTTTAGTTGGCGACCGTACGCGACAATGGGCGCACGTTGCTGTTGAAACGAACGTTTACAAACCTTCAGACAGATGATAGTCGCATACGCATGCCGCGTTTCAACTTGACGCAAATATAATATTCTGAGAAAAGTTAACAGGTGAATTGAATTGTGCAGTGTACGACATAAGCAAGAGTGTTTTAAGGACGAGAACATTAGTGCAAATTTGGATGCCATAAATGTGAGAAAACGTATATATATAACTACACAGACTTCTTTAAAGCTAGTACAGTTATTAATCAAATAGTTATACCCTGTAACATCACAATGAGCGAATTAAATCGTAAAGTTAAAACTAGCAAATGTCCGTCGTGGTAGGTAGTTCGTAAATTATGTATACGTTCGGATTGTAAACACGAAGGCGGCATGACGTATCGATAGATTACACTTGCACTTCGCAAATACGGCTTGTAATATTATTTTATTAGATAGACCCCAACTTATTGTGTCAATTTATAACCAAATACTTATGTACATCTATGTAAACACTAGCGTAGTTTCCCATCATTATTACAGGACCACTGATGTTAGAAATGAGAAATTTTGTTACTTCTTTACGCTGAAAGATTAAACTGGATTGGAATGAAACAAAGTTTATGAGACTGACAGATTGTATCCCGGATTTACATTAAGGTCATATGAATCGAAAAGTGATTGGCAAAGTCTCGCAGAAAATATTTTAATTATTTTTTAAATCGATACCATTTATTTCAACTGAATCAATCATAGGTATTTTTGAATTGTCAAGAAAAGAAGTCGTCGTCTGTAGACTAGTCTGCTAGTACTTCTAATTATTTAGAGATAGTTTCTTTTTATAACCAATTTTAAATACTCATCGATGAATTCAAATCGATTATAATCTAGTAAATCAATACCAATTTAGATAAAATAAGAAGAAATAAAAATAGGTTTTTTAATAAAAATAAAATACTCTATCAAAAAGTCTTCTAGACATTCGGTAAATTAATGTTAATAGCTATCAATTGATGTTTAATTTTGATTTTATTCATGTTTTTAAAAACAGTTCTTGTTTATAAAAATATCATGTTTCATGTAAGCATTGTCTGTCTTCTATACATTCATTTCGGTTTAAAACACTGTAAAAGTTGGTTGAAGTAATCAGTAAACTTTTTTTTCTAAAGACATTGGAGATGACCATTACGTTATTTTTTTATGGGCGTATATATACACAGGCAGGTTCGCTCCTATTTCCCTGAGGCATAATATAAATACCAACATTTTGCCAAAAAAAATTTAGTTCCTTTACAATAAAAAAAAATGGTGAGTATATTGAAATGGGATGGAAACAAGGAAGGCAGTGGAAAGGAATATTTCTCTCTCAACTGTCTGTTGCCCAGAATTCCAAGCCCTCTACCCACTATCCACAGATGAACAGTTATTTGAAAATGATTTCATATGAAATGTTTGTTGGACATAGTCTCCTCCCAATGTGCCCTCCCTATAGCACCCAACGCTAACTTTCCGCATCCAATCCATCTGTTGGACGTAAGACTCATAGAGACAACTAAAATTACATTATTACAACTAGTATTGCATTGTATTCAAATAATAAAACCAAACCATTTCATGAAGACCAAAGAACGGAGGATAAGATATTTCATACAACTGTTATACGGGACCTACGCTTCAGGCCCGCTGCAGGCTTGCACTCCTAGATAAATATTTGTCGGGCTCGGAAGTAGTAAGCCACACCCAAATGAATGTCGTGAATTAAAACAATCTTTCATCGTTTTCAATATGTAGCAGTATTTTTTTTTTACTTATAAAATCAATTTACAGCTATTTTCTTAATGGAGGTTAGATCGTCAGCTGAGGTTTTACATAACTGACATTGTTTCACAGCCAGGTCTAGACAACTGACGCTCGTTTTCATTACTAGCTATGGACCTGCTGCGGAATTTTTCTGTTTGAACTTAGTCCTCGGTTTGTAAAAGTTTTTTTGTCAATATGACCTACTTATGGAGGAAGATAATAGGCTATATAAAATAAGAAAACATTCACAACCCTAGACGAGTTACCCTAAAAAAATGTTGAACATTACCGTATTTCTTCAAAGGAAAAATTATTCACAATACATTCCTGGCGTTGCTACTTTACAGACATCAACAGTTACAAGTTAATAGTTACACATTTAAAACTTAAAAATGACGACTATCCTGCCATGAAATGTAAAATTCTAATATATGTAATATAATTAAAAAAAAAAAAAAAAAACAAAATACAAATTTCTGGATTTTATTTATGTCGATTGAAGTCTGTTCAGGCATTTAGAAGTTATTTTGGAAAAAAGAAACTCACATATATAATATATGTATATAAATCCTGAAAACATTGCATTCCTTTTTTGGACAGAAGTGTAATAACCGCCTATCATCAGGAAGATCATTATTTTTGTTAGCAAAATTCGTTTGTTTTTCAATAACATCAGCAGCTACTATGGGATAGAAATTTGGAAGAGGTCATATCAGCCGTTTTCTGCGTCGTGAAAATCTACAGTACGGTGTAGGACCTGAAACTTAATTGCAGCATAAATTAACAAGCAAAAATCGAAAATATGAAGAAAATAAAAAGTATGAAGAGCCATTTTTGTAAATCGAACATGCACATATATTATTCCACTTTTCGCTTCGCTGGCAAAAAATTGCGTTAATTTTATGTTTCTTTCATTCAAACTGAAATTGGGACCATTATAATACGAAATAAACAATAAACTTACTTAATTTAATGTCGGCAACGTCCGAAAATCTGACAATGATCATGTATTTCCTGTATAATAACCAAAGCAGTGTAGGTGGCAGCCATTCATATCATGTTTATTGTGATTATAACAAATTAATTTACAATTTCTTTTTCAGGTTACCGGGGCGCAGTAATGTGGGCTTATTCAAGTGTCGACATCACAGGCGAACGTATAAGCCGCACAGATAGAATAAAAATTTACCTGTCAGAATGCGTTGTGTGTTTCTGTATAGTGTTTTTTATTCTTTGTGTCGGTTTGCTCCTATATCTGTTCTTCCATTTGTATAGCACGGTAACAACAGCTGGAAAACTGGCGGGTACTTTGGCAGAAAGCTGAACATGGAATCGATACTTAGTATTATGTTAGTGCGAATAAAATTGTGTTACGAGTTCAAAAATGCCATGTAAAATATTTTTAGAAATATACGCTTACACTTTATAGAGAAATTGAACACAAAACCGGTTTTTGGTATATTGAAATAGGTAATATAATGTTGATACTCGTCCCGAATTCTGTGCCCTGAATAATAGTTTAAGTGCAGTTAACATTTTAAAATGAATAATGTATATTGTTAAAATAGTAAGACTAAAACAGCATTAGAATGCGTTACATCTCAGCATTTGGCCTAGTTGTATACAACATAGGTATAATATAAATAGCTTTAGGTATTCGTTGTAATATCGCAGTAACAGGCAATTAGAAAGACTGAAATGTTGTACACTCGATGTGTTTTGTTTGTTTTCTTTTGGTATGTATTTCTACGTACAATACGTAACGACGATCTTGACCCGTAAGAACTGCGTAGAACTGCACAATGTAAACTTATATCTTATGCTAGCGATTAACGTTGAAACCCACTAATAAAATTCAACAGAACTGTCAGAATTACTCAACACAACCACGGGAATAGAACTATGGTGACAATAATAGTAGGTTTTTTGTCACAAAGAACGACTAAATGACATACTTAATCCCCTAAAAGGTAGGCAGACGCGCTATTAAACGCTCTCATTTTACTACTATAATCTAGTCACACTTATGGCGACACATGGTTGTTGACGTCAACCGGGTACTTCAAAAATTCAATGAGGAATTCAATGTTAGTATATTGAAAGCCGAAGGGAGAAATTTAGAGAAGTTATACAAAGTGTTTCAGAAAGGAGTAGTCATATTTTAGAGTCGTGAAATTGACCCCGTGAATCACGTAAATCGCTACCACCACATCTTATACGGTATTTATTTCTTCTTATACGGATTGATTGGCGAGTCTAAGCAATAGCTTAAACAGTTGCTGAAATTTACAAAACTATAGAACGATTACTAAAAAAAATTGTACTTAAACACAATACAAACATACTAAGCTAAGTTTAAATGATAATACATATTTATACTAGTGATCAAAACTTTAACTAATTTACCATCAACCAGACTTGCCATGGCCAGATTGTTTTGTGGTCGTATATCAGTAGTACCACTATATAAACATCAACTGCTTTTCCAAATGATATGGCCACGAAATGCTGTTTTTATGTGATATGTACGTAATGTTTACGTTCATGTTGTTAAATTTTAAATGATATAGCATGACACGGAAAACGGTGGAATATACCATAATAGAATTTATTTACTAAATAGACTTAGAAAAACAATTGATTTTATGATTAATATAAATTGTTTTCCTAAGCGAATAAATAATTATTTATTGAAAAGAGTGCATCGCAATTGTATTTATATAATCGCAAACAATTGTTGAGACAAAGTCAATAACAAAAAAAAACTTAACCATAAATTAAATAGATTATTTACTTGTGTGAGTATAATAAAACAATATTATATTGTACTTTAATATTATGGTAATAATATGCCCTCATGTCTATATCTCGTAGGGGGTAGGCAGAAAAATTAATTACCCACTTTTTACCAACCAGTAATAGTCTTATTGTAAGTCTATTGTCTTTTACCGGGCACTGATTGTACATAAATACTGTCTGATAAATAATATAATATTTATCTTAAAAATTGTATGAAGGCCGTTTATAATAAAAAAAAACTGTATTATTATGTAAGTAATAGTCATTTTATTAGTAGGTTGGGAATGTGCTTATTTGAGGACAATTATTCATGTCCCCATACAAGTAAATTATTATTTATTAACTTATAGTTAAATAAGTCTGTTATTTTACTTTTGTTAATAGATAATGCACAAAAAATCAAATATTTGAATATGGTTGTAAGTATATTCATAGGAAATCAACATTTAAAAAAATATATATGATTGTAACAATCCCAAAGTTATTTAGGCTGTCATTTGTAAATAAAATATGTATATACAATCGTAAAAGTATTTTCGTTTTTTTTATTTGAGGAATTGTTTACAGGAATAATAATCAAAATTTAAATAAATAATAGAACGTTCTAATGACAGCCCCCCGCTGTAATTTTTTATCGTTTTTTTATAAATAAAATTCATGCAACATGGTAATTAGGAATAATTCCTGTGTCGCAGGGGGCTTTACAAATATTCAATCAACCTACACAAAGAACACCCAGACTCAGGACAAAAATTTATGGATCACATGAATTTTGGTCACGGTGGGAATCGAACCCACGACCTAAGCAGCATTCAGTAGTCAGGGTCAATAACCACAATAACCACTAGATCTGTCTGTGGAATAGGCCCGCAATTTTAATGTATTTCACTGTTTCGATAATCCTACATTAAAAAGCATATTATTATCGTAATAAAGTTCTACGTTTTAATATTCTTGGACAACCAGAAGATAATTAATAACAGAATCTGCTAAAGGCTGGGAGTCAGTGTAGTGCAAAACACGTTTCTTCTGCTTTATCAGCTGAAAATGCCTTGAGGTTTTACTCAGTATTTATATACAAACAGTGACTCTTGTAACCCCGAAGGCATAAGCATAGCCACTTACGTAAAGGAGGCAAGCCTATTGCCGGCAACTGGGCACTTCTTGAATAAATTATAAAATTGAAAATTGTTATTAAAATTGCTGATACAGATTGTTTAGGAAGTATAAACAATAGTTCCAGCAGGTCAGGGTCGCATATCATATAACTGGCTGAAACAGTGAAGTCCGAGCCTGTAACCTCTATTTAATTTGGCAGTAAGTTAATATATATTAGATATTGATTTTACTCCAAATATTAATATAAAACATACGATATACATTTTATTAGACACATAAGTTTTTTATAATTCGATTGCTCAAAGTAACTACATAAAGATAGTAGGCAAATTGATATTACCCCTCAAACATAATGGTTAAATCCATAGATAAAGATAATCGATTTTTAAGTCACGGCAATGAGGATTATCATATTTTCAAGGTTAAAATAAATTACAAAATTAAACATGTTATATTATCAGTATTGTAAAAAATCTTAATCTTGGTATGGTATGGTACTTTGAGACATGTTAGGTTGGCAACTATTAAACCCGCAACTTTTTTCGATCAGTTTTTAAAACGTTATAGAACTATCTGAAGTAGTATATAAATAAAGCAAGAGTTGTCAGATCAGTTGACAACTGGATCTCGAATATCGATCGATCGAATATAAAGCAGTGCGCAATATATGTGCAACGATAGGCGAAGGCGTGCTCTCCTACTGAAATGGATCCCAGGTTCACTTCACGTTGTCTGGCAGAGCAGTTTCAGTGTTCTCATACTGCAGTAGAAAAACAACTCCACGCTTTAGAAAAGACCTGGAAATATTCAGTTTGGTTGCCACATGAGTTGACGCCGTTTCACCCACTACTTAGCAGATAAAAAAAATAAAAATGAAGACCAGCTTAAAAGTGACCTTGCCACCTTTTTTGATCAAAAGCTTTTTTCTGCCAGCGCGTTGGCGGTTTATTAGTTGCCAACCTAATAATTAGTGGTTGGGTTAAAATACCCACGACTGACTTATTTTGATTAACTAACACTCCTGAAAAATGAAGAAAACGTGTAATTGGTTTCATTTTTTTCATAAAATATCAAAATATCATTTTTTTTCCGTCCGCCATGCTTACGATGCTCTCCTCAAGTTCACGGGCAAATGAACTTTACGTTTACGCGAAACAGTAGCCTTATATCTTAATTTTCTTATAAACCTTTGTATACGCTTGCCGTCAGTCTTCTTCAAACAGCTTGTCAACTTTTTGACACTATCTGATACCGATTCATGACAAAAAACTGTAATGTAATATTTTATACATTTAAGTTGGGTAACAAATACAGGCCGCGTGATGATCCAAATGTTTTAACATTCTCTACAAAATTATTTGATGGCATCTGACTGTGTGATGTGTTCTCAAAAAGAAAGGTAATTTAACTGTAAAGCAATTAAGTACTTGAATGACTTAAAATATGTTTTATTTTGAATCAAACACAACACATTTAAATAATGTCCTCCTTAACTGGTAATTTCGAGTAGAGCCTTCGGGGCCATCACTCACTCAGCAATACCGGCTTTCAGCGAAGCCGTGGCATTCGGTATTATTTGCAGTATAAACCTCTAAAATTTGCATTTAAGCTTAACTCTCCCATGGTAAAAATATTTTACATTAAAATGTTATGTATATTCCAATATTCATTTCTTTTTAATTTGAACACTTTATATTACCATACCATACTAATTATTATCAAAGAAACACACTATATGTTCTGTTCAAGCCTTATAATCAATCCTTCCGCATGACGAAAATCCTGTAGTTTCGAACATTCTCTCCAATATAAAACAAAATTCAATTTATGATTGTACTCTACGTCAAGGCTTGTTATCAGAATGGCCGTGGTGCCAGTAATTTTCTCAGTGTAATGATTTTTCTATAATTGTTGTCCTTAGATTAAAGTAAAATAAAATATTATTATTTTGAAAATTGATACATTCTAACAAAACAATTATAAATCCTCAATTCGTTCCGATTCACTATCAGTGCTCTCAATGAAGTCCATATCATTGTCGCTATCAGCCGTATTTATTACCAGTCTATCAGTGTAATTATCTAGACCGTGTTGAATCTTCGATATTCATTCTCATGCCGGCATACAATACCGTAAATCTGGGGTTTTGTCAATTTTGGGTCTACTGGAACTTCATGCCTGTTTAACCAGAAAAAAGGTGTAAAAAAGCCAATTTCAAAAGGTCAACTTTTGATAATAGTTTATGCGGGAAATGATTTGTTCTTTGTTCCTGGAGCCTTTTTAATGTATAAATCCACGGACACTATAGGTGATTATCACAACGAAATTAGTTTTTTACGCCTTTTTTCTTATCATCATTAAGATTTTCTTTTAGTGTGTGATGTATGTATGTAAGACTCATCCATATATATATATAGATTATATATTTTCCTGTTTCGCGTTTTTTAACAAGGTATTCTATTCGTTTGAGACTTACATCGTACTTTTCCATTACAATTTTTGTATTATCTTCCATTTTAGTGAACCGAAATGCCATCTCATAAAGTATTTTTCTCAACGTCTTTTCAGATCCATTGTAATTAATAGCTTCCGATAGTTTAGCTTTTAATAATTTTACTGTAGGCAGTTCATTAAATCGTAAGCGAAAATCATATACCATTCTTCGCACAACATCATAATCAAAATCGTCCATATCTAAACGAAATTGCTTTTTTGACTACTGAACTTAATTGCAGTAGAATCTGTTTCAGTACTGACTTCCTTTAATATATTGTTCAAAGTTCTTCTTGAAATTCCACTGGCATTTGCAACTCGCTCTTGTACCTTCTTAAAATAGTTACATACGTCTTTATCTTAATGATTTTTAAATTTGTCTGCTTCAGTTAAACAATATTTATACACTTTGTAGACAATTTCGCGTGACTGACCATGTAAAGGCTTCCCTCTTTTTCCTAAATATGCCATAGTACAATTCTAAATCTACAATGCTCTACAAAGCCGAAATTAGCCGAATGTCTCTTTCTAGAGGTCGATGTGCATTATTTCTTGCCCAGTACTGTACTTATGTATTTCGAGAATAAGCTACTTGAAGAATAAGGTGACCTAATGTAGTAGTAGAGAGACATCCAATATAATATTAACGATTCTGCTTTTACACCTTAACTACTAGTAAAATCATTATGAAATTTTGCAAATATGTAGTCAAAGGAACAAAAAAAGACGTAAGCTACTTTTCATTCACAAAAAACTGTACAGTACAGTAATGTCGGGGGATATGACAAAATATAAATTAATTAACCAATATCGTAATTAAACAAAAGTTAGTTAGTCCATAAAAGCTAGCAACGTCTCTCTGGGCCTTATGCTTAGGCCATATGTAGGGACTCCCCGACAAACTCCATTGCCCTTACTCTTTAACAGAATTTTTGAATGGCAGACAACTGATGTTTTCTTTTAAGTAAATTTACTTTTCCTTCAATTCAAATAACCTTCCTGTATTTCTTTGTATTTATTTGTTGAACAAGTAGTTAATAAACATAAATAACTGGCTCGTTATAACGAAACAAAATTGCATGATACAAGATTCTATTCATTAACTATTCACCGAGACATTGTCCTTGACAGCTATGAACGCCTTTTCTACCTAATCTTGCCATAAACACTGTTACAAGGAAAATCTTTTTTTTATTGTATAAAATGTTTATTACTATAATGAAAGTTAGTTTATACATTAATACACTATTATATTTTACACCATTTTCACAAAAATATGGCTGTCACTCCTTGATAGCTAACACCACACAAAACCATCACACTGACTAATTGAGAAGCTCCTACAGAGCTTTGATCATTCGGCTTGTTAAAAAATTCAGCAATATTATATATGAAACCCATACAAATTTTATATGAAACCCAGGTGCCTTGTTGTTGCTTGTAATAAATTAGATCTCTTTTGTTTATTTTTGACTCAGTCCGTGAACTGTCTCTACCTGAACTCCACCGCAAACATTTGTTACAGTAACCTGCTGGAAGAATCGAAAACAGACAAATTATACATATTAGATTTATAGACAAATTACTATTACCATTAAGAGAAACAGAGAACAGCATGATTCTGCGGGAATTAAATTCTAAAATATATATAAACATCTTTATGTTTATATACACGGCGTAATACTACGGCCTCACAGAATACCTGTAAATAATGCTTCCAACCGGAGGCCCAACTTCTAAAAAAAAATTATCTTTCAATTTAAATACATTTTTAGATCTCACTTCTGAGTTGATCGGTGTTCAATTATTACAGTTACAATAGCCTAATGTCAACAGCTTATCACCTTTAACTAAATACTGCTTTTCCCGATTCAGTTTCAGACGTAAATTGGTCGAAAATTTGACGATCTCATTAATTAAACTCCTATTACTTTACCATACGCATTTCACGAGTTGTTAGTTAAAGTTAAATTAAACAAACAATGGTCTAGCAACAATGTAAGTGAATTTAAATTGTCAACGAACTGATAAGAAGAACTATTTTCTGAGGTCTTATACGGTGTTTGTCATTAGTTCCAAGTTTATAAATATGTTTTTTTACTAGTTAAATACTAAACCCAAATCGCTATATTTGCCTATAATATTCGAAGAACTCCCTCGACTTCTCAAGAATCCCATCGTCAGATTCTTACCTAATCATAATAGATTAATGTGACCAGCTAGTAGGTATACCATTTAAACAAAACAATATATAAATCGCCCTACTCACCTTTGAGTAATCAGGATAAGGTAAAAAATAAAAGATCGAGACAAGTTGAGAAACTTATGCTTTTTTTAAAACGTGATTCTTTTATTTTTGTTCATGTGTGAAATCTCATCTGACTCTGAAGAATAATGTGGAATGGGTCACAAATGTCAAGGAGAGATGTATGAAACAAACTTCTACACATAAGCATTTAAGAAAAGTCTATCAAGAAAGACAGGCTTTGCCGTGATCCATAATATAATCAAAGTTTTAAAAAATCTGTAATAGTTATTTCGATGTTGTTTTTATGGTTTCTGCGAGACGTTTTACGTTCTGTAATCATGGTAAGATACTACAACATCTGTGCGAAGTCCGTATAAAGTCCCCCCTTGTACCATATTGATATACCCTTACCGGTTGTCACTGTAATTCATTCATGGACTATGAATGAATCATAAAAGTTGTGACCAATGTCTTCCAAGCATATTAGTCACCAATCATATGAAATTATTCGTTAAGAGTCATTGCTGACAAATCAGCAATGACTCTTAATGAATAATCAACATAAATAACTGAGACACTACACCAGCATCATTGCTTTTTGTACATAAAAGTTATCGATGTTTTCTTAAAAACATTCCTTATGGTAACTACTGTGTCAATATTTATAGTTCTAGTCTCAAAACCACACAACAGTAAATGATAAGCAAGCAGCTCTCTCATTATATCGTATTGTTAAAGAGACAACTTGCTTTATACATATTAAAGATTGTACATGTTCATTATGTTACTATATTTATTTGTAAACAAATATGTGACGTTTGAATTAAACTACTTATAAAAATGACATATAATTTTGTGATACAGTAATCGTAAATTGGATCTTACACAATCTATGAACTAGAGTTACCAGAGTTTCTAAACACAAAATAGATACTCTCTCCTCGTCATAAGGACGAGGCTTGCGTATTGGCGACGATGATAAACTCAAGAAACGGTATTGAAACTCTCGGTAGCAATTTAATCGCTTCCCAATATTTGCCGTATCTATACTATTAGATAGGAAATTCCATAAATAAATGGTTACCAGCAAAAACAAATTCTATAACGACTTTTATGATTTTACAAGTGTCTTCTTTTCGTCGGCAATATGTTAGTGATAATATTGGTGTTGTAAGCATCTACAGGCTAAGATCTTTGTCCAATTAATAACAAGCAGGCTGAACACTCGTGCATTTTTAATTCGAGAGTTTCTAGGTCATTATTGGAGAGGTAAATATTATTTACCTTGTATACACGTTGCGTACTCGGAAGCAGAGAGTGCAGCCTGGAGATGAACTCTGATAAAACTTATGTTATGACAAACGGTGAACAAAAACCAGTACTCGTTCAAGACAATCACATCAAATATGTCCATGAGCCCTAGAAAGAAGCATGTTAGAGATACGATTATCCGATAGAGTTAAAAAAGTGTACATAATAAAAAAAACTATATTTCTGGGTGCAACTGAAATGGCTGGCCGCCTAAAATGGCGCTGGGAACGACACACATCAAAAGCCTTAGACGATAGATAGAGTGAAAGAGGCCTTCACTGGTACCAACGAGATGGACAGGACCCACGGCTTTGTAGCCGGGAAAACCTGGACACGACTGGCCGCTGATAAAGGTAAATGGCATAAGATGGAAGAGGCCTTTGTCCAGAAATGGACAAGCTCATAAAGAATGCTTAAATTATATTTAAATATTTATTATTTTAGATAGACTAGATTTCATATTTTACTCTACACTACTAAATGAAATAATTTTGATATTATTTCGTTAAACTATAAATTGTAAACTATAAAATTGTATTACTGGGAAATAAAAAGGCTTACTTATTTACTTACATATAGAAGTTGCATATACATAGGTTTCAGTTCTATATTGGTATAGAACTGTGAAATAACTTAAACTCACATTTTTCAAAAGAATTAACTAGTATATAATTACACACTCATTTTGTTACATTTTAATGTTAACTACGATTTGTAAGAATTAAATAGGGTAATCCTGTATTCTACAAGCTATAATGATATTAACGCATAAACAACGCACTAGGAAGTGCGTGCACTCAGCCGCGGTGTGCCTGTGTGTGATTACTATGTAAAATTTAAATAATAAAAAAAATATACAGTAAAAATGTTACTCTTTCTTTTGCTACGTCACAATGACAATACTCGCTGAACTGGATAATTCCAAAATAGTTTTATTCTTCATATATTACAACGCTTTAATATTACATGATTTTATTATATGATTATATTTATTCGTTGACACTGCTATCAAGTTTATTATGTCTTTCTAGACAAATTTATTTTTTATAACATATGTATAATATGGAACTATAGATTATAGATTCTTTGATCTAGTTTTCTTAATAATATTGAAATACTTGTAATTGCAAAATATTTCGATAGTAAGAAAAAACAGAATTACGCCACAATAGCCTATCAATATAAAATTGTTTCGTTACTTTTTTCTATCACTATTATCACAGCAGTGTATAAAATGCCATGCCTCATCAAAATTACACCAACGTAACATACCGCACCGTGATATCGACCGATAGTAGTGAAATGCGAATGAAACCTATATAATGAAAGTAGAACTACACGAAACGATTAGAAGTTGTTTATTTAAATCATAGCAATAGAATGTATGTTACTGAACACCCTTGATTATTTGGTTAGTGCCCTCAAACTATTAAATAATAAAATACGACTGACAATTGTAATGGTTTGTTTTCCTCATCATATAATCGGAACGGCATGCGTCATAGCAGGTTGTTAAAGAAGACTAATTCGTTCAATTTATTTATAAAACTACAATTTGGGTTGTTGTTACGAGTATAATAGTTATGTACATTGTATACTAAGTAAGTGTTACGTGATAAGATAAAACTAACGTCAAAAGCGCTATTATTAGTTATAATTATTCATTCCAAGAAATAACTTCAGACTTCTGTTTACAAAAATTTTACCAAGTGTATTACATGGAGCGACAGTAATCTACGACTTGATTTTTTTTTTTTTTTTTTTTTTTTCAAGTAATCACCCTTTCTAAAGCTATTTTGAAACGGTACTGTACACCGCATATATGTATGTACACCGAATGTCTGTGTGAGCATGTGTCTCTAGTTTTGACATTTTTATTGTAACATTAATGTCGAATCAATGGCAATTTGACCACTTTGCTTCCAAGTGTTATCTTATTCTCTGTTATCCTCCCTTTTCGTTTCAATAGTTTCCCAATTTTCTGATTTAATTCCTAAGTTATGACGGTAACAAAGTTGCCCCCTGTTTCATAAGTGGGTCTAGATCGTACCACTTTACGTTCACAAGCTTGGGATTCCGTCATTCATTGCCTTCTAAGTATAGTTCTGCCGTTTCTTATTTTAGTCTTCTTGAGACATGTACATATGTATATGAATAAGATATAGTAATGATTTAGCTATCTTCATTATTTTTAAAATTTCATAATAACTTAAAAGCGAGTTAACTACAGGAAATTTGGTCCAGCAAGGTTGAATATCCTTTCGCCAGGCATAATATTGGACACCCCCAACTGTATCCTTACGTTGTCGTCATGGGGAGGCTTGCGCGGGTCAATGATCCCTGGGGCTGTGCCGGTAGAGCCACTCATGCCGGATTGGCCCAGGGGGAGACTCCAGACAAAGCAGGATTCCCTGTGGGACCCTTCCAAGGGTAACTCAAACTTGCTCCGCTGTCCTCAGCGGAGGAACGAGGACGGGCTCGACGTGCACTCACACTGCCACCGAGCAAGCATCTGGAGATTTTATCTCGATGCCACCGTCGGCATATCGTAATCCCGAAAGGAGTCTCGTGGCTTTGATCGGGGGCGAGGGTCTTGGCTTAGCGGCCTGGACTGCGAGGTAGAAAACCTCTATAAAAAATTACCCCGAATCCTGTGTTCTGGTGTGTGACCATGGGATGCATGGCTGATGGGTGGTTCAGTCGCAAGCGCACTTCCAGCCGGGGTAACTGCGGACCGTTCGGTTGGGTATAAATTTACGCTTACCCGGGTAATGGGGGATCTCTGCCCGGGTCGACCTATATTTCTCCCCTTCTCGTGGGTCTAATTATGGAAACAATAAACAAACAAAACATAAAACCACCTGAAGAAAAAAAGAAGGAGAATGTGAAGAAGGGGGAAAATATAAGGAAGAAGAAAGCGGACGACACCTCGTCAAACGACGAAGAAGTCTTATTGGAGATGCCTATGTCAGTGGAGCTCCCAGAAGTAACTCTGGCTTCTGGGAGCAGTCGCAAGTCAGAAAGACTAAGCTCGAATGTCGACTCGGAGATGATACTTGAGCCTCGCGATATCGAGACCAGGAAGCGTGGTCGCTCGATGGATGAGGAACCTGAAACATCCACAGAAATGCTACCTCCCAAAGTGGCTAGCAGCAAAAGAGGAAGGTCGAGGTCGCGTACCCCTATACCGTCTCTGGCAAGTTCTGCCTTCTCCAGGGCGGGTGAGTACGCGCGAGTTCGTGCGGAAGGAGAAATCGTCGCCGAGGAGGAGATCGCCGATCTTCTTCTTAAAATCCGTCCACCGGTAGAAATAGGTTCCGTCCCTCTAACACCCGTGGCTTTGAAAGAAACGGCGACGGCGGCAGTGGCTATTATAAACAAAGTGGCCACCAAGTCCACCAAATTAAAGGGCACTTTTGTAAACTGCCACAAAGAAGGCAAGGAAATTGCAGGCGCCCAAAACGGCGGCTGTGGTTGTCACCGTGTTGCCGGAGGTGGCGACCACTGGGCTATCCTACGCGGCGGTTTTTAAGAAGATCCGGGATAGCCTCGGTGGCGAATTCGGGGCCTCAGGTGTGAGACTGCGCCTTGCCCAGACGGGGGCTCGAGTTTTGGAGTTTCCAGGTGCTGAAGGGACAAAGACGGCGGACGTCGTTGCGGAGAAGTTGCGGGAAGTTTTTGCAGCGTCGGATGGTGTCAAAGTCGTTAGGCCTACCAAGTGCGCTGAGCTGCGCATTTCAGACCTGGACGACTCTGTGACGGTGGAGGATGTTCGTGTTGCTATTCAGGAGAAGACGGAGTGCAACGCGGACATCATCAGAGTCGGCACCATCCGCCCCGGTCCGGGTGGTCTTGGCGCGGTGTGGGCCAGTTGTCCCGTTTCATCAGCCAAAATTTTGGGTGATGCCGGCAAGATCCTCATCGTTTTCGTGAATGCCAGAGAGTGCGAAAGTTGCTTTGACTGCAGCGGACTCTTCTTCCGCTGCGGTCAACCGGGGCACAAAGTGGCAGAATGTTCCGCCACCCCTCACTGTCCGGCATGTGCGGCGGGTAATCTGCCCGCCAATCACCAGATGGGGCAGGGGGGCTGCAAACCTCCGCGCATTTTTTCGCAAGTATCATTGCCATCAGCTAATCATGCTTCGTTGCCGTCGCCCATGGAGGAGGCTGTAGAGACGATCCAATAATGGACCAAGTCTCCAGCCTCCTTGTCCAGACGAACCTAAACCACTGTGGCGGTGCGCAGGACCTCTTCCTACAAAGCATGGCGGAGTGGTCGATTGGTGTCGCCGTAGCTGCGGAGCCTTATTACGTTCCTCCCCGTCCAAACTGGCTGGGTGACCGGGACGGCTCCGTGGCAGTCGTCGGCTCCACAACGGCTCATTCCCCGCCCTTGTCACTAAGAGGCAAGGGTACTGGATATGTTGCCGCTGAGTGGGGGGGGGGATCACCATATATGGTATCTACTTCTCCCCTAACCGGAGTCTGAGCGATTTCGAGGTTTTTCTCAATAACCTGGAGACCTCGATACGGCGACTAGCGTCTGGGCACGTTTTAGTGCTGGGGGACTTCAACGCTAAGTCCGTTGCGTGGGGTTCCCCAAGGACGGACGCACGGGGGGACGCTGTACAAGAGTGGGCAACATCGGTGGGCAATTCGGTTTCCGAGCGGGTCGTTCGACGATCGGAGCTGTAATGCGTCTGAGAGCCGTGACCGAGGAGGCTGTGAGCTGTGGCTGCGTACTGTTGGCGGTGTCGTTGGTTGGATCGCCAACGCATTCAATAGTCTGCCATTCAGTTGCATTAGGGAAGCTCTCCGCTATCACGGAGTGCCACAGTACCTGATGCGACTAGTGGCAGACTATTTAGAGGAGCGTACCGTCATGGAACGCGAACGAACATGAGCGTACGAGGACCGAGATGGAATCCTATGTCATCGGCCCATGTCGTGCGGTGTTCCGCAGGGGTCTGTCCTTGGACCACTCCTGTGGAACATGGGGTACGACTGGGCTCTTCGTGGTGACTTCCCCCCCGGGCTGGGCGTAATCTGTTACGCCTATGACACTCTGGTCAGAGCCCGGGGATTGAACTTTCAGGAGGCGGCGCGCCTGGCCACCAGGGGAACCTCACTGGTGGTCCAGCGCATCGAGGCGCTAGGCTTGCGGGTGGCCCTGGACAAGACGGAGGCCCTTTTATTTCATGGTCCGCGTCGTGGTCCACCCGCTGGCGCTGCCAACATGGTCAACTTGGTCCTCGTACCGGTTCGGACCCACATTAAATATCCGGGCCTGATCCTTGACGGGAGGTGGCTCTTCGACGCAGCAGCACTTCCGGCAGCTTGCTCCAAAGCTGAACGCCGCTGCGTCCGCCCTTGGGCGACTTTTGCCCAACTTGGGTAGACCCAGCGTCGCAACAAGACGGCTGTACACGGGGGTTGTCCGGTCAATGGCACTATACGGTGCACCGGTGTGGGCGGAAGCTCTGACCGCCCAGAATAGGGCACGCCTCTGGCGCCCTCAGAGGGTCATGGCGGTTAGAGCTATACGCGGTTACCGCACCGTGTCGACGGAGGCGGTGTGCGCGTTGGCCGGAAATCGTAACCGGAATATCGGCGGAAGATTGATTTCCGGGCGGGTAGTGGGCTGGGAGAGAATTGAGTCCCGTGTATCACCACTGCGACTGTAGTGAGGACTCGGCCCAGCATACGCTCGCGGATTGCACCGCTTGGGCGACGCAGCGTCGGGCCCTCACTGCAGTCATTGGAGAGGATCTGTCACTGCCGGCCATCATACGCTCCATGGTCAGCAGTGACAGGAATTTTACCGCGGTCGCAGCCTTCTGTGAGGAGGTCATCTCACAGAAGGAGGCGGCGGAGCGGGCCCGGTAGAATAATCTGCACTCGGACACAAATCGCCGCCGGCGAACCGGGCGGCTTACCAGCGCCTCATGCCGCCCTGAGTGTGGCTGTGGGTGGTCGGGACGGGTTTTCCCCTCCATCCGCCATATAGCTAGCCGCGAGGGGGTGACGTCCGCGTGTGTCTGGACGCCGCCTTATTGATAGGTAACCCGCAGGTGGTGCCCGCATAGTGCGGGCAGGCGCTAGGAGGGGTCCGGATGTCTTAATAAAGCTGTTCCCGGATTCCTCCTTTTTTAAGCGCAGTATGGCACACCGTGTGGTTTTAGTCGGTTCGATTCCGACACATCGTTCCACCGAAAACCCGAGTGGAATGACGGCCCGAGGGGGTTTCATAAAAAAAAAGGCATAATATTGGAATCAACACAGAGAACTCTCAACGTTGCTTCTATTTTCATTAGCTGATTGACAACTATTATTGATAATTTTTATTTCGCTTCGATTATAAGTGAAGTGGATTTAATTTATAGTAATAAAGTAAGCCCCGATCTCTCTTGCCCTAACGCCTAAGCAGACACGTGGTCATACTTAGATAGATAGAATCATAGATAGAATCTTCATAGTTATTGAGAACTTTGCAGTTTGATATTGATTTATATTTGACACTAAGATTATCAGGAGCTGACTCGTCAGCGTAGCGAAGGTGATAAAACATATTTAATTCTAATATATCTGATATTAAATAATACAAAAGTGTACATATAAGTACATTGGTAACAACAAATATGTTGTAAGTTTAGCATCTCCATACATAAAAAATACAAAAGGGTCGGGCCCTTTTGGGCACTGAAGGGCGGTGAATATATGTCAAGGAATAATATACAAATAAAAATACAAACTACAAAATATGAAGGCTGTGGCACCTAGATATAAATACATCATATGAAATTAAAGGCAAACTATTATTGTAGATATTCACCATTCAATCGTCCTTTGTATTGTTATCTCCCATGCTTCTAGTCTGGGTAAAGAATGTTAAGCTTCGTGAATGACCAAAGGTTCAGGTTCCAAATGGTCTATGTCTGTTCAGCGGATACCAGTCTTGGCACGCTGATGACGTTTGATGCGTACCTTGATTCGTAAATTGATCGATCAATAGGCTGATGACATCACCAATACCGTGACAACCTTCTAAAAAACAGAGTTTCAAAAATACTGTGAGCAAAGTAAAGTTACAGCATGTGAACTGATATCAGAAAAACGCTAATTTAAATATAATAGAATACATATTTATTTACAATTCTGTAAATTTCATGTTATATTAAATAAAGTAACCTTCATTAAAAGTACACGAAGGAAATCACGACATCGCGGTTCAATAACCTGACCTAAAGAACTACAAGAGATAATGTGAGAGAAATGACTTCGTCTGCCGATTAAATTAATTAATATCTGTATATCACGCACAGACACTGGCACTGTTTCATCAATAATAACAAACAAACTATAATTATAAAAACCTACATAGTTTATCAAATGAGTTGTAATTAATAATTTCCGTATATATACATTTTTTTTTTCAAAGTCAAGCAACAAAATTATCCAGGATTGATGTCCGCTACAAAGTATAATGAAGAATGTACAATCATTTGGTTTCTGCGATACAAGCCACGAGCTTAGTGCTGGAACCGCTTTTAATTGAAAATTAGTAAACTATTATTCTTGTAAATGTAAGTGTATAAGTATAAACATAAATTCCTGTGCAAATAAATAAATGATATAAAAATATGCGTACAACGGGGAAACGCCGCCAGCCTCATGGGTACGTTTGGTCGAAGGGACGCATTATTATAATTTAATTTTAAATTTAACTTTATATGTTTAATTTATATCATATATATATTTAATATGATATTTCTTCTCGAATGCTTCATAATTACTATACTATTATTATATATTTACGTGACATGATTTATAATCAATAATTTTCCACTTGTAACTAATATTAGAAATTATATGTACATATATTTAATTAAGGATTACGGTATGCATATTTGAGTTAACTATTCAGAATGGTATAAAAATGGTAAATAAAATTGTTCATATATTACTAGTGCTTTAGACTCGAGAACTTGCACGCAAATGCACAATCCCGAACGCCTAGACGAGTGTATTAGAACTTTTTAGGTTAATATACCTATCTGTCACATTTAGGTCTTATATTTTAAATTCATTTGTGGCTGTGCCGATTTAAGGCTACTTACCTTATGTAGCCTTAAATGGTATTTTGCATTGTTAGATTTTGTATGATAACAAAACAGGTACTACACAGTATGTTCTTTGTTTGTGACAGTCACGTGCGTGTACGTGCGGTTAACTATGTAGGTTAAATATGTATATGTATATCTAAGCCATTTAAGTATACCAAGCAGTGTGGTTCAGGATGGCGTAGAATAGGACACCATCGGGAAGATATGGGGTGGCCATAATCTACTCCACCGCGATCGGCAATTTATCACCCTACTCCATTATAATATTACAAAAATATTTAAGACTGATTGGCGCGAAAATGAGAAAGCAAGCAAATGACAAATTCCCAATTCAAATGTATTATAATACTATGTTATATATCATCTATGTATGTAAAATGAAACCCTGCCCACCGTGTCATTTATGTATGATAAACCATGCTTAGTAACTACTTAGCATAATTTTTAAATTTTATTACGGTTAAAACAATGATTTTTTGGCGAAGTTAACGAAACAGTTAAAACTAATACAAAAATATTTGATCGTGGGTAAATATTAATTTTATATTTTACTAAAGAATAATTACTTCAAGATTTAGGATGAGAATTCCTTATTCTTAAGAACCGCAACGAGGTAATGTTGTTTGCAGATGCTACTTCACTTCTATTTAAACTGAAATGTATGACTACAAACTTTGAAGATGTAAACCGCACTGTTTCGAAAGTGGTTTTTTTTACTTCCTAACAATTTACTTCCTAATGGAGAGAAAACCAAATTTACAATCCCAAACGTTAAATAGGTAAAAAATACGATAACCAAGATGAATTGGAACTAGTGCATACCACAAACTTTTGGGCATCACTCTTGATTCAAAGCTTCAATGGGGCGCACACATTACCTGTAATGATTTAAAAGAGTGGCCGTAAGTTCGTTTGCTCGATTTCTTCTCATAAGGCTCAACCATTTAGAAACGGGCGGTAATAGATCAACACAGGCAGATATTTTATTATTATTATTATTTTATAATTAATTTTATATTTGACAAGGCAACCTATAGTTGCGGTGACACTGTGTATATCTATACTAATATTATAAAGAGGAAAGATTTGTATGTAAGTATGTTTGTAACGAATTGGCTCAAAAAGTACTGGACTGATTTTAAAAATTCTTTCACCATTTGAATGCTACCCTATCACTGATTAATATAGGCTATTTTAATTGCAAGAAAAAATAAGGATCCCTACTAAAACTACAATAATGTTACCCAAGATGTAAAAAACATGCCTATAAAATATCTTTCATCGCATGCGCTGCGAAAACCATTGATGATAGAACAAAAAAATGTTCCACAATATTAAAGAACATATCAATATCTACAAAAAATGTTGCGATAGCATGTGTCTAACTATTGTAGTTATGTCACTATAACTACTTTTTAACATTTTAAAATTTAATAGAAATTCAGACCAAAATCAGACCAAGTTATTTATACCTTTGCCCTAATCCTTACCTAAATAAATGATTTCTCAAGTAATGCTGTTTAAATACCTGTAAAATACTTTTTAGTTTATTAAAATCGGACATTCCATTCGAAAGATATAGCGAGTTTAATAAAATTGTAATAAAATTAGTTTAGTTTTAGCACGTTTTTAATTCGACTCAGTAAATGAAATAAACAAAATGATTACGTAAAAAATACCCGGTGATTTTAAATGTTACAAATCTATTGACACCGTGTGCAACACCGAAGATACAGTGCATTACCCACAGGAATTTTTAAATTCTCTCAATCCTGCCACCTCACGAACTGAAATTAAAAAAGGTACTCCCATTATGCCATTGAGAAATTTAAGCCCTCCCAACATGTGTAATGGGACAAGACTTTTGATTAAGGAATTGCGAGACAATGTGATTGTAGCTACTATCATCACCAGCCCCGCGGCCGGACAGCTCGCTCACATTCCGCGGATCCTGATGATACCGACGGATTTGCCTATATCTTTCAAAAGATTACAGTTTTCTGTAAAGATATCGTGTGCCCTTACAATAAATAAATCCCAGGGACAAACTTTTTCTATGTTTGGCATCGATCTAAGAGAAGAGTGCTTTTCTCATGGCCAACTATATGTTGCACTTTCTCGAGTAGGATTTCCTGAAAATCAATATGTTTTATTGCCATCTACAAATACCACTTTTTTGTGTGGAAATACCCACGGGTCATCACCTTACCGGGGCTAATGGGTAAGGTGGTATGTCGGACTCGAACCGACTAAAACCAGACAGTGTTCCGTCAACGGGTCTTATGGCCGGGGCCTCAGGTGTACCCTAGAAAGGAAGTCCCTGTGTACCCCGGCAGACCTGGCCACCTTTTGAGCAAGGCGACCCCAATATGATGTTTGGGGTTTCTGTCCCCCCCCCCCTCATATTTAGTCAGGTGCGCGTGGAACACGTCGTGCCGCCGTCACGGGCCTGCTTCTGCTAGGGCGCTAGATAGCCCAGTCTGTCGCCCTCAGGCCAGCGCTCATGGAGGCCGGAGGTCATTTTGCACTCTCCGGCGCCTTGTGCGTCTTCTCCGGGACGGAAGAGTACTAACTCTCTCCCGTTCCCTTTCCGCCGCTTCTTTTGCAAGCATCACTGCCTCGCAGTACGAAGCGGCGGAATCCCATGCACTCTCGCTCTGGACCATAGCAATAACTATGGTCTCTAGCGAGAGGCTACCCACACCAATAGCTGCCACGAGGTCAGCACGCTGCTGCATCTACGCATAGCACTCCACTAATGTGTAGAGTGCGGTATCCTCGTGACAGCTCCCGCAATGGTGGCACACAGGCGTTTACTCCCGGCCTATGCGATACAGGTATTTACCGAAGCATCCGTGTCCGGTGAATACCTGAACTAGCCGATAGGAGAGAGCTCCATGTCGCCTCTCCAGCAAATCCTCCATGATGGGTCTTACCGCCAAAATTGTGGCGTGCCCCGCGCTCGGTCGCTCAAGCCGTTCTTACCACTGAGCCATGAGCGCCTGTCGGAGCTGGGACCGTTGCGCCTCGATATCACGAGGGCCAGGTCTAAGGTCCAGCTCCTGCAACTCCCGCCGCCACTGGTACAGTGCAGCGAGAGATTTTGCTTCCAGCTCCCATGGCGGTGTTCCGGCTAGGAGATTCGCCGATTCTGCTAACATAGTGTTTAGTGAAGCATTAAGGTAAAATGGAAAATTAAATAAAAAATCTAATAAGATTAAAAAGTCTTTAAAATAAAATACATACACAAATAAAGAAACCTACATTAAAATAAATAAAAAATATATGTAAATCAAAAAGTTAAAATAAATGTAAAAAAAACTAAGGAACAAAAGCCGGGTCGGGTAGCTAAACTTTCATAAGTAATACTATATCATTAATAATATAAGGGAATCTATTTTTTTTTTTTTTTTATAATATAGGGGGACAGACGAACAGACGGGTCACCTGATGGTAAGTGACACCGCCGTCCATGGACACTTGCAACTCATGAGTCGCAAATGCGCTGCCCGCCTTTGAGGGTGATGAGGGATAGGGGATGCAGGGAGCGGAAAGAAGAGAAGAGAAATGAAGAGATGGGAAAAGGAGATAGGAGATGACGGGAGAAAAGGGGGGAGGGGGAATTGGACCCCCGGGGACCTCACTCAATTCGGGGAAATGCAACGCAAGCATTACTTCACACCCGGGTTTTTGTGAGGCCGTGGTATCGCACCGGTCGAGCCGGACCATTCGTGCCTAAGCATGGCTCTACCACTGATACATATACTTATAGGCATACATTCCCTTATATTATCAGACACAATTGCTTTCTTAATCACTACATATGAGTATTGACTGTAGACTGTACAGTAATAGTAGTAGGTATATAATCTATCTAATTATTATTAGTATATATATACTTTAAACCTCAGTGCAATATTTTCAAAAATTACCCGTTGATGTCATTTATTCTGTTATCGTTTTGTTTTCAATCAAGTCCCGTACCCAAAGGGAGCCAGCGATACACTATTGCTAAATACATTATTATTTAGGTATGACCTGCATTTACTGTACGTTTCTGTCAAAATATTTTAAAAATAATTGTCCACCCGTGCGAAGCCGGGACGGGCCGCTAGTTGATCTATAATTTGATATATTTTTTAATAAGATGATTCATTAATTGTTCCGTAATTATATGAAATAAAGTTATTAATAAGCTATTTAATTAATTTGAATTTGAAGAGTTAGTCCCTAACTAATATAATATATTGTTAAAAAAAAAACTAAATTAATAACTCGGCACGAAGAATAATCCCTAATGAAATTTGTAAATAAATAAGTTAAATAGTTTAAACTTTGAAAGAGAGTGCCAGAGAACTCGTACTTCCCGGCAACACAGGTATGTCCTGACCCAGATCTGCTCGAACTATTGCATATACTGGATAGGGTTCCATCAGTATGAGGATATTCCTGGCTTGTGTCTAGTAGTGACTTGACTTGATCTAGTTTTCTAATTTTTAGTTTCCACAATTAGAGAATTTTCGAACTGAAAAAACAATAAGATTTCGACAATCGAGATAAGAGTATATTACGAGCGTAAGCAAAGATAAGCACCAATGCAACGGAGGAGGGCAAATAGCCTCAATTCTGTAAAAGCGAGTATTTACAATTCCGAAAGGATATTAGGGTCCCGGTATAGCGAAAACCAATTTTCAAACATCAGCGCTTGTGTCGGTCTTATTTGTGGGAGGCGGCAGTTGAGGAAATGTGTGCACTCTTCCGTTTTCGAAAGGAAAAATCTATCTACATCATTGTAAAATTGTAAATATCCGTGTATGGTAATTTTTCATGTTTAGGAGTAGCTACACAAATTAATCAATTGAATATTTCAGATGCCGATATTTCTGCCAGTCTGCTTCTTTACATAACCATTTTTTGTTCATTTTTGTTCACTTTTTGTACTTTTAAAGCCTAGCGCTCAAGTTCCATCAAAATGAAATTTAAAAAATCACCAGCCTGCCAAGCTGAGTCTATACTCTGTTTTATTAAGGTTCAAAGAAAACAGCTTACCAGCGGTCGGAGGGATCTGGTATCTGTTGTACAACTTACAGATGTAAATAAATCCGTTTGTAAGCAACCAAGGAACTTATTGAAAAGGTTAATTACTTTTACATCTAGTGCCTATTTCCTACCTACTTGTATCTGTGTATATTAAATATTTGAAGTCCTTATACACGAAACTTAATACAGTTAATTGTATTATATTTAAATTAATATATATAATTATTGGTTGGTTTCAATAAATATTTTATAAGCAAAACTATTGAATTATAGGAAATAAATTCTTATCGTTTTGGTGTAGAACTCACAAGTTAATTTAAAAGAAACATTAATGAAAATACTTATTTTTATACTTGTATTAGGCTAATCAAAGTACATAATCACTGTAGTACATAATGCAACACTGCAGCTTACCGTTTAAATTTCTATTGTGTTTTTACACTATTAAACTGTTCAGCCTAAAATAAACCGTGACCTACTTAGAATATGTACTAATCAAACACGTGCTACCAGGTCATCTGCTACCTGCATCGATATTGTCTTCTGTAATTAAGATTTTTTTGAAAAATTTTGTTATATTGTTATAATAATATATGTCCAAATTTGTTTTTTTTTTTAAATATTATAGGGGGGCAGACGAACAGACGGCTCACCAGATGATAAGTGACAACCGCCGTCCATGGACACCTGCAACTGGAGAGTCGTAAGTATGCTGTCCGCCTTTTAGGGTGAAGAAGGATGAGGGTATGCGGGGAGGGAAAAGAGGCGGGGATGATGAGATGGGAAAAGGGGCAGGAGGTCAGGGGAGAAGAATGAGGAGAGGGAAGTTGGGAATTTACTTGCGGTGGTATAAAAGGTTTGATAATCCCTTTAAAAGAAAACTAAGAAGGTGTACCCTCGATTTGTTTTTAGTTATTGGCAACCATTGGACTTAGGAGAAGTAGAGATATACAATACGAAATTTATGGCCTCAGGCCTTACGTAAAAAGTGAGTCTTTCAATCATTATGTCGCCAAGTATTCAAAAACTTTTAGAAAAGTGTGTAGAGTACTTAAATGTAAATAAAATAATATAAATCTGTTTTACCTGTAAAGTAATTACTAATGAAACTGGTGAAAAAAAGTATCTAATAAAAAATATGAATTAGAGACAGGGCACAGTACTTCAAACTCAGTCATACTAGACATAGCCCAGGAATCGGTTGATTTCTTTACTGAGATCCCAATTCAAATAACTGAAAGTCTAGACTCCTACTCCTGTCACTCTTCTTAGAAAATATGTAGGTATTTGTCCCGTAGCTTTTAATTTTAAACATAGCAACCCCACAATAGTTTTAAAAGCTTTTAAGGATATCAAGATAAAGTTGTCTGAAGATAGATAAGTACATAGATGGATAGAAAATTAATTCACAAAGTTAAAAAGACACAGTTAATATCAATTGATAAGAGGCGGAATGTACAATGGGCGGTCGTATCGCTAAGAGCGATGTCTTTCAGATGGAGACGGAGAGAAATAAGCGGTAGATGGTGGCGTACTGTAGATGTTAAGGGTTTGGCGATAATGCAACAAATATGGAGATACATAGAGTATCTAAATACACATACATAAACATACCAATATATATAAACAAACACAAAAATATATACAAATATATGAATATATACACACATGCAAATACATATTACACATACCAGAAGTTACATTAGCAGAGCGGACGAACAATGCCAGGTAATACTTTTTTACTAGTAATTTAAAGTTGCTTACGCTTTGAGCTCGTCTAATTTCTACCGGTAGTGTATTCCAAAAACGGATTACAGTAACCGTAAAGGATGTAGGTTTTTTGATACCCTTAGAGATCGCAAAAGTGATTCTTGAGTTGTTTTCGAAATTCTGAAAAATGGTCATATATACGCAAACCAATATAAATCTTATGCAGAAGTTTTGAAGTCCGTCAAGTTTATCCAGTTGGTTCTCGATCGATCGGGTGACTTGCATCTAAATAGTCGAAGATTGGCAGAAGAATAGCGTAAGCAAGTAACATTTTGGTGGCGGTTGTAAGAAAATTCCGTAGACGTGTCAAGGATCCTGCAGATGCAAACATTCGTCGACCTATTTCCTGAATCTTTGCGGTCCATGTTAATTCCCTGTTGATAAGAATACCTATGTTTTTTTACTACTTGACTGATTTTAATAAAATTTAATTTTAATAGGACCTTTTGAAGTAGTTCCCACTCAACCATGTATAAAGTTTTATGTACAAATTTTTGAGTCAGACTTGTGAGAACTGTGTAATGATCTGTTTAGATTTATTTGCTATGTCACCATATTTCTATGTTTGAGTATGTCGTGCTCGCCTAGAAGTCCTGCCAGTGGTGACATATGTGTCGGGTTGTTCGACTTTCTTTTAATATGGTTGAGGTGGACGATGTCTGGCGCATGCGTCATGCTGGTCATCGGGTCACGGGTCGGGGATCGGATCGCTATTACTTAAGATATACTTTGTAGTAATTATTGGAATTCGTCTATATTTCAGAATGGTGTAGTGCATTGTCCTCACATTTTATTAACAATTATGGACTGTAACAAGAAAATTTTACGTAATATTTGAAAAAGAGTGTCCTTAGAGTTTCTTGCCTGTTTTCTTCATATTATCTTCGTATTGAAACAGGCAACTAGCATCAAGACTGACTTAGTGTGGCTGACTTCTTCTCTTGACAATTGAAAAATACCAATAATGTTATTGGTTTAATTGAAATAAATCGTTTTGATTCTGAATAAGTATTCTTGGCCCGAAATTGGGTCGATCTACGTAAGATTTTCAACTAGTTCAGAATACATTTTAAGCCTTTACTTTCAATAAATATTTTATACGCAAGAACGTTGCTAGGATTCTATCCTTACTCCTCACGCGCTTATAATTTAACTTTAAGCGCCTTAATCAAAACCTTTGTATTCAGATGCTAGCAGAAATTGACGGTACCAAGCAATCAAATATTATGCAAAAGAGCAACTTAATAAAACTTGACGATTAGTTTCAACGGGATGCTCCCCGTGAAGGTTGTGCAAATATCGGTGTCCGCGAGGCTGCCAATTTATTCAGTTAAACATTTGACCAGGTTAGATTATTTCGGCTGATGCAGTCGATAAATGCAAGCTGTAATCATACCTTATTGCTTTTAAATACTTTCAGTTTAGTTTAGTGTTATTCATCAAGTTAATTAAAACTTTTACTAAAATTACTAACAGGGAAGTTGAAAGCCCTGAACTGCATCGGAGAGTTGCAGAGTATAGTTAGCAACTGTTCTGACGTCATCAACGGCTTAACCTGTGCCAGAAAGTTCGGCAAAATGTTCCGAATGTCACCTGAGTTTGAAATGAAATGTTGTGCATTTGTAACAGGAAAACAAGCTAGTGTAGGTTTTGTAACTGCCGCAGTACATTGCTATTTAATTACAATATAAATTATAAAAATGAAAGAAAAGACCATGTTTTGTTTCTGGTGGTTTGATTAACCTTTAAAGTCAGAACAGAACTGCTACATAAGTTTGGATTTTCGTTGTCATTAAAACTATTCAATTGATGAAGCTTAGAGATAACTCTGGACATTGACAATGTGGACTCCTCCTTCCGTCCTTTTGTTTTCTTTTTTTCATGTGGAAACCCCCACGGGTCGTCACCTCATCGTCAGCTCCGGTGAGGTGACAACCCGTGGTATGGTCTGTCGGACACGAACCAAATAAAACCACACGGTGTTCCGCCACGAGAGCGTCTATCGCTAGGGACCCGGAATATTCTCAAAGGAAGCTTCTTTATTCTGTAAGATAAACTAGCAACTATAACGTGAGAAAACAGTGTATTTAAAAAAAAAAATTAAACAATTTCAATAATATTTATTGCCTCGGACTCCTTCCTTGTTGCTATAGAACCAATACTAATCAAGAGAGCATTTCTTATAAACATGTACTTTTAACAATATTTATAAATTTTGTGAAGTCAATGATTTTAAAGTCATGTTTAACCAGATCTGCTCACATATAAAAATGTACCAGTAAGACATACTAATGTCATAGCCTATTTTTTGTGTTAGTTTTTTTGCGAAATACACAGTTTCGTTTTTTAAAATCTGACTTATGTGCATTGGATTAATATTGCTATAAGTCACTAGATTGCCTTCAGAATATACAACATATCACAATACTTCATACCGGGGTTGGTATGAAGTCCTGTATAATATGTAATAGGAAGCAAGCCCATTTCAATATTACTATATTGACGGGAACGAGAGGATAAAAATGGAATTAAAAGGGAGAATAACCAATAACTACAATAAAGGTTTTTGAAGATATACAGTCGTGGTCAACTAATTAGGGACACTCTCTAGTTAATCCAAATTGTGAATTTATTTTTTATTTTCCAACGAGTCTAAACAATATTCCACATCTTTTACATGTAAGTATAATTAGTCATTTATGTGCCTAATTATACAAACAATAACAACTTCTTAAACATTAAACCTCTTTACAGTATAGCTGATAGATGATCACAGTGCTATTTGTTCAAAGAATGCTGGCTGGCCATTTAATTAGGGACACTGAGATATTGCGTTCTAGTTTCAAAATCTGAATTTCAATTATTATTTTCTTTCTTCTCCTATTCTTTGTGGTAGTTTTGGCGGCAATCTAGATTTGTAATTTCAAGTTTTGAGAGTTATTTTGAAGAACAATGGGCAAAAATAAAAGTTGCGATGCAACACTACGAAAAATTATCATGAAGTTTGTCGAGCGTGGTTGGTCATACCGAAGGATAGCAGGATATTTAAATTGTTCAAAAACTATGGTATGCAATGCAGTGCAACATTTCAGGCGCAATAACACAACTTTAAATGTGCCCAGAAAAAAAAGATCGAGAAAAACAACTCCGCAAGAAGATAGAATGTTAACCAGGTTAGTTAAGAAAGATCCGTTTCTAGGCTCTATTTTAATTAAACATGAAGTGTTTGGGGCAGACGAAAGAGTCAGTGTATCAGCGAGGACAGTTCGACGACGTCTGGTAGAAGCAGGGTTGTTCGGAAGACTGGCTCGCAAAGTACCGTTGTTAAAGAAAGAGCATAGAAATGCACGTTTGGCGTTTGCACGTAAATATGGACATTGGACCTACGACCAATGGCAACATGTATTATTCTCTGACGAGACCAAGGTTAATTTGATTTCTTCAGATGGAAGGCAATACGTACGGCGTCCTGTAAAAGCGGAAATGAATCCAAGATTCACAAAAAAGCAGGTGAAACATGGCGGAGGAAACATTAAAATGTGGGGATCATTTTCTGGACGTGGAGTGGGACCTGTGAGGAAAGTTCAGGGTAACTTAGACCAACATCAATACAAGGCAATATTAGAAGAAACTATGCTTCCCTATGCTGAGGAACATCTTCCTATTATATGGACTTTTCAGCATGATAACGACCCAAAACATACAGCCCGTTCAGTCAAGTAGTTTCTTAACAGACAGTCGGTATCAGTGCTAGATTGGCCAGCAAATAGCCCCGACCTCAACCCAATCGAGCACCTTTGGCACGAAATTAAGAAAAAAGTTGCCATTTATCGTACCACAACTTTAGATGAACTTAATGAAGCTTTTTGTGAGGCATGGGCAAACATTCCTGTTGAAATATGTCAGAAACTGATAATGTCTATGCCACATCGGTGTCAAGCGGTAATTACTAACAAAGGTTTTGCTACTGGGTACTGATTTTACCCGTAATAAAATGAAGTTGTTAAAGAAATTAAAATACTGCAGATTATTAGTTCTGTTTAACTCTATTTTTCATTTTACTTTACTGTTCTTAATTAAATGTCCAGCTACAGAATTGTACCTTAAATTGAATACATGGTTAACCTTTGATATTAAACACTTTTTTATATTTATTTAATCTTTTATTTACAGCCATTTATAGTATAATAATCGGATCAAATTATGCAAATAATAGTTACTGAGAAATCAACAGGGTTTTATATTTATATGTACATAGCCGGTTATTGCTGTCCACTATCTTGAATGTCCTTAATTAGTTGACCACGACTGTATGTATTCATGATAATAAACTATTCGTGTGCCAAATTTCAGTAACGTCCGTTCAGCTGTTCTACTGTCCTTGAGTAACAGACCTCCATTGTCACTTATAATAATAGTAAGATTGCTTAATACAGCTGATACATATTAATACAAGCAGTTTTCAGATATACGTAAACTTAATAAGTTTGTTAGATGATAATGAAATAAGATCTCAAGTAGCCGCTGAAAGATCCTGCAGTACATTTGATGAAAAGGACACAGCTCAAGTTCCTACGACATGAGAACAAAAAAAGGAAAATACGCCCCTCGTCTCTTTCAAGAAAAACTTAAGATAGAACTTAATTAAGGAAGTCGTCCTTTAAGTTTTACAAACATCTGTTTTATGTAATTATATTATGGTTTTCTAAAGTTAATTAAAGTTTTTTTAGAAGCTTAAATTAAATTCATTTCACAATTCACAACTGGTAGTCTAAATGTGATGGGATGTGTAATGTGTTCTTAAAAAATTTGCACAAAACTTATATAGGCTTTTCAAAAGTATTATATTTATAGAAATCCACGCATGGTCCAAGAAATACTGATACTCACAATAAATAGTATACAAATAATCAACAACACAACCAAAGAATACACTTATATTATATGCATAAAATGTTCGGATAAACGGCTCGGACACAGATAAACAGTTAAAAAGAATGAAGAATATAAGATTTTAATGACGTTCCACCGTGGGAGAGCCTTGAGTATGCGAAATGATTAATAATCAGTCTTTCGTGTCTTCTTAAGCGCCTACAAAACTACTGGCCAATATATACAGCATGGCAATATTTGCTAATTCATTATATCAGGCGTTCTGTATCCGCGCCGCGGTTTACTTTGATAATGTTTTTAGTTATGTATACAGATTCTGTCTCAGCAAACATGCTTAGTAATTACCTGTTTTGATTGCTGATCAATACTCCTTACCACATTCAACCGCCAATAATGAACTAATTAATGAGAATATTATTATACGGTGATTATATCTAAATGTTATATGAATAGTCCTTATGTAGTACAAAGAATTACAGTATAACGTATAACAAACAAAAAGTACAACGACTATAACTATAACTATACGAATAAGAGATAAATAAAACCGTCCAAATGCGAGTCGAACTCGCGCACGAAGGGTTCCGTACTATTATCTATAAATCCCATTATAAGATTTTGACTTATTGTCAGTGGGACCACGTCGGGAATTCGATAATAAAAAGAATTTTAAAAATGAGCCCAAAAAATACGGAAGAATCCTCTAAAAAACTAACAAAAAAACTATAATTCAGACGAATTTAGAACCTTGGTTAAAAAAGCAGGTGCAGCGTAGATATTGTAATGTGACGAAGGGATTAGACTGTTATCTATGACACATTATATATATGTATATGCCGGTTGACGGCAATAGGCTTGCCCCAATTATTTAAGTGCGACTAAACTGTGGTAGGCAAAATGTTTGTCATATGGACGTTTAATATGTCTCTACCTCTTGAGAGCTATAGGAGTAATTGTGTAATGTATGTAATAAAAACCAGAACCCTGTCAAATGTTACTACATAAGTTAGTATTAAACAGCCAGCTCCTGTAGTTCCAAGCATGATATGTACCACACGTTTTACCAACAGGTATGCCAGGAAATTCCTCACTCTTTTGTCATTGGCAACTCATATCAACAACACAGACTAAACTAAAATTTAGAGATTTTTTATCCAGTTTGGTGAGTTTTGCAACTTCAGAATTATATCAATTTTGTCTGTGTTCTTAACAAAATTTACTCAGGCTCTGGCGTTACCAAGGCAATGCTCATAGATATAAACCGCTGAATAAGAAGTTCTTGGACATTTTTTTTTTTAATTTTCAGTCTCGAGATCTGACTGCACATACAATAAACATTTAAAAAAATACATAGGTGACCTCTCTAGTTTCTCTATAGAATAAAACTAGAATAAACTTTAGTGTACACCTTTACAGTGGTAAAGCCATGTACAAAATTGATATATACAAGATCTTATTGCTTAACTAAACTTCTGCCGTGTAAATTTAATTAGTATTCAGTTTCTCTCTCTCCTTTGATCTTTTAAGACCTTCTCTTTTTAACCGAGTTTAGAAAAATGAAGATTGTGATTGATTATATTGCATCGATTTCTCCGCCAGTAGGAGACCGATTTACATTTTTTTTATTTGGTAGAGTATAATCCTGCGGTGGTCCATTTGTAAACCAATCACGATTTGATCATTGGATACAAGGGAAAACGAAAGAAACCCTCAAATCTAATAAGCACTAACAAGGTTTATTCTAAAGCTACTAAGATATTTCTGTCTCATTGTGCGGAGCTGATTCTGGAAGACAACTCTTTAATGGTAGGAGGTTAGAGAGGATAATTTTAGTGTGGATGTTTTTTTCGATATATTTATATTGCACGTTCTTTCGCGCACTATTTAAAGTCAATAATTAACACATTAAAAATATTATAAAGAGCTTGAACATACATATATAATAGTTACATTCATAGTTGATATGATTTATACATTCAAAATCACACTCAAAACGTCATTTTGTATTTTGAGGATACAAAAAAAAATGAGTTTTCGCTTGCCAATTAGTACATTAATCCAATGTTAGTCTAGACGAAACGGCAATACGGCCTTATTAGTTTGGGAATACTATAATATAAAACAACTTTCAGAAAAGGCACTTAACATTCAAAGCTACTTTTAATTCATGAACCACTGGCAATTCCTAGAAGCCACTCATAGCGATCTCATTTTTTTTTTAAGAAATTTGTTTACAAATTTGTTTAGATCCAAATTTTGACGGATTTTTTGTTTTTGTTGCATTTTGTTTTCGGTGTAACTTTCATTGAACTATAACTTTACAGACCTTATTAATTATTATACCTTAAACGTTTTGTCACCGACAGTTTCCCTTGTAAAGCTGGAAACAAAATGTTTTAAGATGTCATTCCTTAAAATGAAATAAAGGGTAGGATCACTCAGTTATCCGTCTGTCTGTGTCTCTATCTGTTCGCAAGACGCTTATTCTCAAGATGAAATTACCATTAAATACGTATGTCTGTGGTTCCTTTAAGCTTATAAAAAAAATCAAGCTTATAATCAACGCAATCAAAAGATACGATTATTAAAACCCTAAATTCAACAAATGTTTGCATTTTGTTGGTAAACCAAAACCTATAGGGTACTTCTCATTGCTCTAGAATCATGAAATTTTGCAAAAAGCAAGGTAGTACAAGTAACGGGAAAAATCCGAAAATTGTTAATTTGTTGTTTTATCAAATAAAAATAAAATCTTTGCGACAAAAAACTTATCTTTTGACCGCGTTACTGTATGCGAGAGAACTGAAGAGTCAAGTGTGTCTTTTGTAAATAACAGGCAAAAATCTTTAAAAATCGATCCCAGAAGTAGACGCAAGATAAGTAAAAGTACTGCATACTGCGCTAGAAGGACTGTGTCTTGTGAATGTTTTTCGAGTGTATTTAAGCAAGCGTAAGTATGTATCTATGACAGTATGTATAATGTTTCTTTGTCACATACCCTAGGGGGCTAAACGGCTTTATGGATTTCGACCCGTTAGGTGTCATATAAATCGTCTTTATATTTATTTATCTTTATAGTTTTTTAGAGGCATAGTGTATAAGAAAAAAAAACAATAGAGCAGCAGAGCAGAAAACAATGAATTTTTAACCGACTTCAAAAAGTGGCCTTCCCATTTTTCAAGTTAATCTCTATTAGAATGATCTTTTGTGGCTATGTTACTCGTTTGTGAACCGATTTTTTTATGAATTGGTTCTACTCAACCTTTATCTCTTTAAATTTAAAGACAATATTCTGATAACTTCGTCATTAGTGAATCGATATCAAGAATTCTTTTTTTATTGAACTTTTATTTTACTATGTTGTACTTACAGTTGGTCCAAATTAAATTTGAAGACCACAAGCCACATCTGAGATAGAAAATTATGGAATAAAGGATACATATCACGCGATGTCGACGTCATTAGTGAATCGATTTCAATATTTCTAAATTAAATTTTTAAATAATATAATAATAGTAGTGTAAAAGAAAGTATTCCATCTCTAAAGTGTAAAACGAAAGTATATAATGAACACAGTTAATTACAATTTACGAGTGATAGCCTCGGTGTTGCTTCACTCTACATTCTCTATGCCAATCATCCACAAGATGGTGGATGATTGGCATAGATTGTTGCTTTCCATCAGGCAGAGGGGAGTCATTATGGTAGGCTCGGTCGGCAACGCATTTGTGACTCTTGAGTTGCGGGTGTCCATTGGAGGTGGTAATCACTTACCATCAGGTGACCCGTTGCCGTTTGCCCTCTATCCCATAAAAAAATATGTATTTATATTATTTTACAGTAAAATATACTTGCTATTAGATACATTGATGTGCATGTCAAACACTCACTTGTGTTGTTCTTGTTTATATTTTTAAGTAGAATAAGAATACATAAGTAACATAAGTAAATTAAAGTTTTTATAACTACTCAGCTATAAGAAATCGTTTTTTTTTTATTGTTGAGTAGCAGCTATGATAGATAGATAGATATATAGTTTTTTTTTATTAAACAACACTAAATTATAGACATATAGTTAAAATCAGTTGATTTGAGGCGGCATGTGCGTATGTATGTACGATGGGCGGTCTTATCTCTAAGAGCGATGTCTTTCAGACAACCTTTGTATAGAAACAACTATACTGACTTATATATATTTCAAAAATTTCCTTAATTTTTTTAGTGATACCAGTAAAGCTCAACAGGGCTGCTGAACAAAAACAATAATACATAATAATAATATATGAAATATTTGATGGTAAACATTTTCCTCAGAGCTTGATTGTGGTCAGGAACAGAACAAAGGCTTTTTATTTCGAAGTAAATTACGGTTCAAAATTTTCACGCGAACGAAGTCGCAGGCAATAGTTAGTTTATACGAGGACAGGTATATAGACGAACCACGTACTTAATATGTCTATTAAACTAGGTGTACATGTTTGGCCGCGAGCTTCCCGAACGTTCACCCGGACGTTTAAAGATTGACACGCCAGAAATAGTAACTCGTCTACGACGACACCGGGACAAAAGTTGTTCCAAACAATGGGACCTATTCCGGCATAAGATCAGTGCTAATTTAGATATTTCAAGGACTATTACTTTCTCAATGAATATTGGTCAATTTACTTTTTTTAAGGGGTTGTCAAAAAACTTGTTTCCATTTTTTGAAGCTTTTTCTATCTAATTTAAGGACGTTTTAATCAATAAACATTAATATTTTTTCAAATTTATAAGTGTACACCTACATAACGCCTGTCAGTGATTGTTCGGTCTATATAATACACCTCAAGTAACACGGACAATACAATCTAACAACTAAAACTGCAATTCTTTGAATATGCTCCTAAAAACTAACCTTAATATTATGGAGACACAAGGTAGGTTAGCCAAATAAAGGTACATGCATGCCTACACACTTAAGTGTGTAGGCATGCATGTACCTGTACACTGTACACTTAAGTGTGTAGGCATGCATGGCAGTCGTTTAAAATACATACTGTCTAACATAACTGAACATCTACAAAACATTCGGAAGGGTTGCTATAAAGGACTTATATTTTTCGATATTTTTATTTTTCGATACTATTCCGTTTTATAACAAGATAATGAGAAAGTAACGTGTAGTAAAAGTATCCCATAAAAATGAGTATGAAGTATGTACTCTTTTGTCAAATTACTTTGAATCTTAAGCTTGTTACTGTAATTATTGGACAAACTACAATAATTACATGAATTTTAAATTGTCTAACTTTGCACAACCACAAATTCGTAAATTTCGTTCCTTCTATGACAACAGAATTGACGCCATTGTATGATATATAAATATCTTCAAGATGTACACTTGTACAGACTTTCATGGCTCATTAGTTAAACTGTTTTAATGTAGAGGTTTTAAACTATTGCAACATATTTAAATTGAATTTGTATTTTGAAGACATTTTAAAGAACACCGACCTGAAATTTGACGTCCTACTTACAAAGTCTGATATGTCTCGGTCGAAAGGCAGTATTTATTTAGTTTAAAATATGAAATAATAGTAATAACTTCTATAATGTGGCAAATTAATAAGTCTCAAAGGTAGTATTATCGCAGATTAAGCACAGCTTGCACGGTGTGACCATAACCAGACTGCTGCTGAACATTTCATATATTATTAAACACATATATATGTATGTATACGTATATTGTAGATAAGTTACACCCAGACACAGAACGTGGATGGGTCGAACCCACGACCTCTGACTTAACATTCAGGATTACTAACAACTAGACCAACAAACCATGAAATAGACCTATTGTATATATAATCATGATCTCAACATTTCTTATAAATAGCTCTTGAGCTCAACTGTCCATCATTTTTGGTATGTAATTACTACATTTAGGCAATAATCTTTAAAATACTACATATTTCTATTAATTAACTTCATTTTCGATGCTTTTTAGTTACCTTATTTTAATGGCCTAATTTTAGTTTATTCACTTTTAATAACATCATAGCACATGTCAAAATTTTCTTGTATTCCTATTCACTAAATATTGTTATGTCTATCTGGTGATTTAAATGAAGGGCCATTACTTTGAGTGCCTGATGTCCCCTCACGAGGCTCAACCTTTTAGAAACGAGCGGTTATAGATCAACACAAATAGGTATTTAAGTATCTAATATTATTAATATTAGATAATTAAATACCTAATTGTGTTGACACAATAAACCCTTTACAATAAAACCCCTCTATTAAGTAATCAATTAACTAATTTAGCTACGGGTTGTTCCACTTTTAAGTCAGTTTACTGCCATCACTTTTACATTAAGTAACAAAAGCAAAAGTTCCTTCCAGTTTGAGCCTTGGCTAAAAAAGATAAAACACAACTAAGCATATAATTTCTGTGTGCTTATAGTAGTAACCACTTAGTAACCATTGATTTTTGTAACTTAAGTGTTGACTTCGTTTCGTTCGTTAAATATCAAACAAATGTTAGAAAGTCACCTAAATGATCTCCGTACTAGCAGGTTATATTTTTCTACAGTAATTATCAACCACGCGACAAATAATTTGTCACGGTTAATTTATGACAAATACAATTTGACAAACAAAGGTATTAACAAACTAACTGTATGGTAACTATGGTGGACGCACTAATAATTGGATTACTACATCAAAACCGGTTAACTAAACTAACTATATAAATTGAGACAATAAACGGTCAATAAATTTTCAACTCCTCCTAAGAGTTATGTTTTTTATGTATGTATTTCAGGTGTGACCAACTGAGTCGACCCCGCTACACATTATTTAGAAATTATTTATCAGTTTGAACTTGCTAAATCGGATAAATAAATCCGGAGATTAAAACTTACAAACAATGACCCTTCATAATTTGTGAAATAACATACCATATGGTTCATTTAATAACAAACAATAAATATCCACTTAAAAATTTTAGATTTTGATAGCCCCAGGAAAACTTAAGATTCATGACAAACGGAGCATGCGCGTCGCGAACCATGCTCTTTGGACAAAGCGACTTCATATCCAGATACAGTTGCGAACTCACGAACTCGAATGATACTCCAAAGAATAACTATTTTAGGGTTTCCAACTAACCAATTTAGTGCACAGGATTCAGGAGAAGTCTAGGATGCACATTTGCATTTATTCCAAACAAGAACCGTTTAAACTGCTAATTGATATAACTGTACCATTTTAAACCTAGAACTTTTAGCCATAGAATCAGCATAAATATTGCAAGGAGCATGGTCAGGTAAGGCGTTTATAACGACATGGCTTTGTGGTTTAAAGGATTAGCTTCGGAACACGCTGCTCCGAATATTGTGAACTCGATCGTTAGATTCCAGTATTGCTCTGTTATTTGTGTAATACTCGTCTGTGTATATAGATAGTTTCGGGGTTACTATGTGTTTGTTTACACAACGTGAGAGTAACCCTGTAAGTTCCACAAGGGGCATTTACAGGTCCCTTGAAGTAGACGAATCATCTCCATAGTTATTATGAAGCAACATCTCAATTGGGGAATACATACTTGTAAACTTGTTTTATGATCCTGTAATAAATATGTAGCAATATCTTCATTAACAAAGAATGCTTTGAAAATAACAGATTAACGTTAGCCCTCTAAAAATATGAGCAAAATTCAGATATATATATATATTTATTAAAATATACGGTTTTACAGTTATATGGCTTGGCTTTCAGATCATTATCTATTTGTAGAATACAACCTTCTGGAATTTTGTTATCTGAATTTTAGAATAAGAATTTTCGTGAATTACATTCATATTTATTTAAATATATCTGGATTATCTGAGAGTAGTATAGTCACCGTCATAACGGGAACAAGATAGCGGTACCGAAAAAGCGACATTTACTACAGACGCCTGTCCACAGCGCTCACGTCACTTGCATAGCGTCACTTGCAACGTTGTACCAGTCGTAAGCATGGCGTGATTTACTATACGGTCGGTCACAGGATAACTGTGACCTCATCTTCCTCTAGGCTAAGTATTTTGTTCTTTTCGGTGACGGCAGTGGTAGCTAAGCGCCCTAATGGTGAATATCCTCATTCAAATAAAAAAAATAAAAGTCGTTAAAATAAAAATCGCTTAATATTCCTACAAAAAATAAGAAACTAGTTTATCCAGTCTGATTGTGATTATGTTAATGGATAGTAATAGATGTGATAATAGCCTGTAATATATTGTGATAATAGCCTAAGCCTATTACTGATAAATTACAATACAAAATTAAATCAAGAATTGTAATAGGTATTAAGATATCTGAAGAGGTACGCCGATCGATATATTCAGGAGCCTTGGACAATAGGCTAGTTGACTGTCAAGTCAACTGAGCATATTTTTAGTAAACGCCAAAACGGTAGCTTAGGTACAATTTTGTATGAAATATGTGGTCGTAATGTCACTCCTATGTATGGTAAAAAATAATTTTTTTAACGTTAATTTGATGATTAAAAATAAACGTTACAGTAAATCAGAAGGACAATTGTCGACTACGAGTATTTTAGGTAATCTTATTGCCTGACTTAGTTAAATAATTGAATTTAAACACAGTCATCTACCTAATTAAAATTAAAATTGATTGATTGCTACTGATGTCCAACAAATACTTTCAAAATCACCACAACAATCTGTATATATCATATAAAATCTAGAATCATAAACTAATAATAACTGTGTAATATATTAATTAATACCTCAACGATTTAATTTCTCTCTACTATCAACCTATCATTAGTAAAAAAATAAGTAAAATGTAAGCATGTGAAATTATTGACATGTGGTAAATCGATATATTTTATGCAATCACTATTACAGGGCAAACATCAATAATTACAACGTATAAAAAAATATCCGCAATGTTATTCAATTGTTTTACTATCTACTAACTTGATGATGAAAGAGGTTCCACTCGCATGGTTGTTGGTTGTTAAAACAGAAGGTGCTGTCACAGCCATGGATACATTGAAACCGCATTTTCTACCTCACTCTCTTATTTTGAAGCCTTTGTAGTTGAATACTAAAGCTAAGTGTTCTTACATGATAGATTAAAAAAATAGATTTAAATAAGTTCGTCATTATGGACTTGAATAGAATGGAAATTTAACAAAATAGAATTCATGGACGAAGTTGATATCACAATGAATTTTAGAAGTTCCAAATAACTATTTCAATGCTCAGTCAATTGTGAGTGAGCATTCAAATAAATCATAATAATAAAAGTAATTGCGAAAATCATATATTTTGTATAGGAACTGCTATGTGCTATTATATAGGTTAGTCAGTATTGTGCTGTGTATCTCGAAAATTGAACAACGGCCACAAATAACATCCAGACTTAGAACAACAATTTTAGGATTACACAAAGTGTTGTCCCGTGCGGGGATCGAACCCACAACACTGGTGGTGAAGTGACCACTTAAACCACTACGAACCACTTAAACCAAAATTTTACAACAGCAGTGAGCAGGATACAATAAAATGTTAGTATTACAATGAGCGTCTTTATCGCAGACTGCGATCTCTTACAGGGTACCGCTACTGCTAATTTGCGGTGAAAAAGTAAATGGAAACTATAGACAAGAAAAACATAAATAGCAAAAAAGAATCAACAAAAAATCACATAAGTGTTTGAAAAAAATAAATACAGATATATAAGTCCAAACAGATACATAAATCTACATATACATCTAAATAATAATAGAAATACAACGATACATAAGAATAAACATTTTACGGACACGTTCGTGAACTCACATATACGGAGGCTACACTGAAATTTTTAGAAAACAACAAATGGAATGATATAGGAGAGGTATAGAAGCCTGTTAATGTTTTTCTTGCTTTTAGAAGTAGTATTCGTTCATTTCTAAGCACTGTTGCATGCGATGGAACCATTGAGTGAAGCAGTGAGTCCACTCTTGTTTAGAGATCTCTTCAACCCCTTTTTCAAAAGCAGTCACTGCATCTTCAAGGTTCATAAAACGAATTCCTCTCAGTTTATCATTTTTTGGAATTAAATAAAAGTTATAAGGTGCCAGGTCGGACTACAAGGAGGTGGACTCACTAACTCCACACCTTCGATAGACAAATATTCGATAGTCCAATAATAACTGGCGGAGTGAGCTGAAACGTTATCTTGGTGGAGGAGGATCCTTGTTTACCAGTGGTCTTCCACTGGTCAGACCACTGGTAAACAATGGCTAACCAATCTGCAGTAACGGTCCTTTTATCTTTTGGTCTTTTGGATTCGGATTATATATCCAGATTGCATCGTGTGCATCGTGTCATCGTTGCACTGTGACGATTTCATATACGGTATTCGAGTTACGTTAAGCATTGAGCGGTACCAATCCAGACGACGGCATTTTTGATCTTCCGTCAAATTATGAGGTATCCATCTAGTACAAGACTTTCTGAAATTTCTTAAATGTTCATGTAGGACTTTTTGTACTTGACTCATACTAATGCCTTAAGCTCCCCTAATCTCTTGATATATTACCTTTCTTTTAGCGTCGTAAGAGTTAAAAAGCAACGGAAGTCGTAATAAATCATGGAGCGAAAATTTTCTCTAGTCAAATCCATTTTGATGCACGACAGACTCTTTTTAAATTGCCACCAATTTGAAAACAAATGACATGAATTCATTACATATCTACAGATTCCCAAAGAGATCCTAATTCGAAATTTAAATAAACTTTTCATCTGCTGTTTTTCTTACTGGCCTATTCCAAAATCTTTCAGTGTGCCACACGTAAGTATAGGTAATACAACGAGATACTTATGCTTTATTCGTTCATAAAATATAAGGATTACAGTGTACACCAAATCGCTTATATCTATGTTGATTGTAATAAAATAAAGTATATACTATTAAAATGTTATTTTATTTTATTTATTTATATAGGGACATAAAACAGTTACACGTTGTGTCCTAACATAAAGAACGTTTTACTACATACATATGTTGGGTAAACGTATAACAAACACCAATGTCCTCGGATTTAATAATTAGAGTAAGTTAGCAATTGTAAATACGCACAGATATAGATTTAGAGTGTTTGATAAAAATATCCCAATAGGTGAATCAAAGTTATTTAGAGTAATTTAAATTTTATTTTCTTATAGGCTTCAACTATACGGCGCACAGGCGCGCGCACACCAGCATTCGATTTATACCTTGCAGTGTAAAACAGTTGGTCCGCATGCACCCCGCGATTCACTGTTCTGGGTACAAGATACTCTAATTGACCTGTTAAATCCGGGCAGTGGAACTTATTATTACATAAGCCATGTAGCGTCACAGCCAACAATGGACACGCCTGGATTCCAAGATTAATAGGATATATTTTTGTAACAATTCTGTTTATGATAACTTAGGTGACATCTATTATTCATAGTTCGCAAAAAAATATTTTGGACCATTTCCGGTCTAATAACATATTTAACGTAAAGGGGACTCTAAATTAGTACCGCGTATTAGAGTTGAGAGTAAATCAGGGTATTAAACAGAAGTAAAAAGATGGACGCTCTCCTAAAGTCGTTTGTTGATCTCATGACGAAACCGTACATCGTGTAGGCTTTATTAATAACATTGTATCAATGATGATCAATATGTAAGTCCAAGTAAAGCCTTGAATCCAGTAAGACACCTAGATCGCGGCTGGAATCCACCTTATGTAAAGGAACGCCTTGCAAAGTGTAATTAAAAACAATGATATTCCTGTTTTTAGTGAAGAATATAGTATAACATGTAGAAAAGCTGAGTTAAAGTCTATTGTTAGAGGAGTAGTCGGAGACTCTATTTAAGTCTTCCTGCAATAGCAGACAGTCCTGATAATTTTTCATCGGCATAGATCAGGAATTTAGAGTGAAAAAAAAAACAGTTTCTAATATAATTTAATGAAAAGGATTAATAGAAGGGGACCAAGTATAGAGCCTTACGGAACTCCAGAGAAAACAGTGATAGCATTAGATTCGAATCCATTAATGGCAACCTGCTAGGTTCTGTTGTAAATGTAAGCCGTGAACCATCTTAACAGATTACCCCGGATACCTTTAAAAGCGATTTTGTCCAAAAGTATTTTATGGTCCACCTTGTCAAGAGCCTTCCTAAAATCAGTGTACATGGCGTCAACCTGTACTTTATCGCCAATTTTCTCAAACACGTAGTTGATAAACAATATGAGATTAGAAGTCGTCGACCTATGCTTAACGAACCCATGTTCACCCACCAGAAGGAGCGGTGAGAGCCAGCACACTAACTGAAAAACTGCAAGCTCTTTTTGCGGCGGAACAAGGCGTAACGGCAACTAAGTGCGCAGAGACTCCGGATCTCTCGGTATCTCGGTCCGGATGACTCTCGGATGATATCCGGAGCTATATCACGATGTAGTTCGCCCTGGACCAGTTCGCACTGGCCCCGGTGGGGTCGGCGTGGCGGGACGTGAGGGATGTAGGTCAAACACAAGGACTTCTATGCCAAACTCGTGGTTAATCCAATAGACCCAGGCTTCCCCTGCAATCGTAACTAGACTGTCGTCGCCGATGGAGGCTGTAGAGACAACTCAGTAAATGGATCAGGTCTCCAGTCTCATAGTCCAGACAAACCTGAACCACTCTGCCGCAGCGCAGGACCTTCTTCTGCAGACTATAGCGGAGTTGGCAGACAGTGTAGTCGTAGCCGCGGAGCCCTACTTCGTTCCTCCCCTCCCGAACTGGGTAGGTGACCGGGCTCCGTGGTGATCGTCAACTCCTCAGCGCCTCATTCAGCATTCATTCGCCTCAAATGGACGTCGGGCTAACCGCATCCGTTATGCGATTACCGAGGTATGCGATGCGGCCATGCCCCTTACCGAGACTCTTCGGCCAGCTTCCTGAAGCAGGTGGTCGAGGGTCTTTTCCCGGAACGGGCGGAGCATACCAATGGCCGATGTCGGGGGCGACCAAGAAGAAGATATTTCGCCCGTCACGGATGCAGAGTTGGGGGCAGCTATTCTACGAATTCGTTCAAAGAATACTGCCTGGTGTTGGCTCTGGCCCTCGGCTATTTGACCACTTCAGTCACTTCACTTGGTTTCTGGGAGGGGCGATTGACGCTGTGTTATGCCTAAGGGTTGTGACCGAAGAGGCTGTGAGTAACGGGGACGTTCTTTTTGACGGTGTCGCTGGACATCGCCAATGCATTAGGTAGTCTGCCATTTAGCTGCATCAGAGGTGCTCTCAACTACCGTGCGGTGCCCCAATACCTGCGGCGGCTAGTGGCAGACTACTTACAGGAGCGTATGTACGAGGACCGAGAGGGAAATTTAAGACGTCGGGCCATGTCGTGCGGTGTTGCACAGGGTTCTGTTCTGGGCCCACTCCTGTGGAACATGGGCTACGACTACGGGCTCTAACCGCCCAGAATAGGCTTGTCTTGGCGATTAGAGAAATACGCGGATACCGCACTATGTCAACGGAGGCAGCGTGTGCATTGGCTGGTTCTCCTCCGTGGGATTTGGAGGTGGAAGTGCTCGCCGAATTTTACCGGCGAACGGCTGAGTTTCGAATGGGCAGGGGCAACAGGCGGGGAGGCAACATGGGACTCTTTCCTGACTGAAGCAGGTGCTTTCCGGGCATGGTTGCTTCGGCAAGTCCCTGCACTCGGTTGCCAGGAGGAAACTGAGTCCCGCCTGCCACCACTGCAACTGCTGTGAGCACTCGGCTCAGCACAGTCAATGGAGAGGATCTGTCACTGCAGGCCGTCATACGCTCGAAGACGAGATGACATCCTCGCAGAAGGATGCGACCGCGGTATTTCCAGCGCCTCATGCCGCCCTGATTGTGGCTACGGATGTTCGGGACGGCCTTTCCCCTCCACCCGTTATAGTAGCCAGCCGCGAGGAGGCGACGTCCACGTGTGCATGGATGCCGCCGCAATGAGAGTTACCCTAAGGTGGTGCCCGCTGTGTGCGCACAGCGCTAGGAGGGGTCCTGATGTCCTACCAAATTGTTCCCGGATTCATCCTAATTTAGGCGCAGTGTCGCACACCGTGTGGTTTTAGTCGATTCAATTTCGACACATATTGAAGGTATGTTTGCGTTGCCTTTACGTTTCGAGATATAAGTTAACAAAAACTTAGACTAACACAAAAGAAATAGGATAAAATGTAAAAAATACGTCCTTATATCAACTTAGGAACTATAACATTACTTTCTAAATACTATACTATATAAATAACTTTTAAACATAAAGATAGTAACCCTAGCACCTTTTGGAGACTTTTTAATGTGTCTGCTAGTCTTATAGCTTCAGGCAGTGCGTTCCATAGGCTTGCACCGAGAAAAACCTGTCGTAGTCTTTTACGACAGGTTCTTCAGAGTGCAAGCCACGTATTTCCAAAGTCAAGCTCTCCAATGATCTGAAGTTTCGTTGAAGTTGACGAATTTAAGATAAAATGTAAATCTTAAATAATAAGAAATGTCCTTCAGCTTACACTCAAGAATGTATTTTATATGACCCGACTTTACAAAAGCAGTTAAAACTACTACTCAAGATCACACTATATAATTAGATCGAAATGTTTCGTCCTATTGCAGAACATTTGTCTAAAAACACAGGGATTTAATAAAATTTTGGATAATGAATGAATTCTTAGTTGAAGAGACAATTTTTTATTGCAAAAACTATGTAGATGCGAAGAATTTCTTGGATTTCGTTGCTATACAGACTATTGTATGTATGCCTTCGGTTAATTTATAATTAATTACCCGACTGCGCAAGGAAGGTTATGCTTTTCGAGTGTATGAATGTGTGTTTGTATGTATATTTATTATCTTTCGTGGTCACGGCCACAAACCTAAATGGCTTCATGGATTTGAAATATGAGGTGTCATTTGAATCTTCCTAATAGCGGGTAACCATAACCATAGAGTAGGTATTATTTTTACGGCGATTAACATTATGTTTTCTCCCGCATTAGAGACACAGAATACCCAGACTCAAAACAATAATTTGAGGATTACACAAGTGGTTCCCCGGGTGGGGATCGAACCTCTTAAACTTACACCACTGAAAAGTATGAATAAAATTAATAATTTATTATTTCTTTTAAAATCTACGAAAAAAAATAACAATAAAGTAAATACTGGAAGGGGACCAAACAGGTAGAGAATACTTTGTGAGAAACCGCTCTTGTGTGGCTGTTTCTATGAAATATTTACTTAAAATCCTTGACACCCAGCTGTGAACAAAGGTACGTCTTTGGAATCAATAGAATCAATACTTTTATTTTTAACGGTTACAAGTTAACAAGTTTCTCAGATTTTTTGTGGATTAATAATTAAAAGTCCTGCTGGCTTCCTTTTTTATGACTGTCAGCTTCATACCAATAAAATCTTTCCTTAACAATTAGAAATGTTCATGCTCTAGTGACGCGGAATCTGTGACGATAAAAGTTTGATACAGATGATTTAAATTTGTATCTATAATTTGAATATTCATATTTTATTTGTGACGTTGCCAGCAAGTATAATTTGATCAGATTATAAAAAAAATGTGTTTTTCTTTTATGACAGTCATCTTCAAAGTCTCATCATTTATGAGTAGTTGATTTACAGAGATAACAAATATTTGAAATATAGTTGACAACTATTTAAAAAAAAAAAAAATTATGTGTTGAAATTCGTTGCATCTCTTTTCTTTTTTTAAAAAGATAACTCCCGCACTAAGATTAATTCCTGTGTCGCGGGGGAATTTACAAACATTTAAAATACAAACACAAAGAACACCCAGACTCAGAACAACAATTTTAAAAACATATTTACACCAGTAGATCTTCAATTAGACATTCCATTCTATAATTCCGCGTACTTTACTTTAATAAAAACGCCCAATAAAAATCTATTCATTTTATTCACAATTATATAAATAAATAAATTTAGTTCTCAACAAGTACAAACAAAAAAATACACTACGTAGAACTACCAAACATCCTTTAAAAAATATAAAACAGATGATGATTTTCGAACCGCTTACTAGTTTTTCTTTCATTTATAGTTAAGAACATGCTCGCTCAAGTCACATTTCATACCCAAAGGATCACTTAGATAAAGAAACACAGTATATAGATCCTAGATTTATCTTATCGACAATATGACATTAAAGTTTATTTATCTACCTACTGCAAAAGTTGTTAACTTATGACATGAGTTAATTGCGTAAGCAATAATATTAATTAACAAGGAACTCATTGACACTTACAAAAATAAACCATTTCACTCTTTTGCTGAGCTGCCAAAATAGGTCAAATAATAATCTTTTATCACATTATCATTACTATCATAATTATGAATGAAATTGCGTGTGCGCATTTAATATTTAATAATGCACTTACTCCTTAGTCGCGCTGTGATCGCCGTGCGAGACGCACGCCAGTCGCGAAATTCCGGTGTTCAAAAAAAACGTGTTTTGACCGCGTGCTAACCATGGTAAGTGATCAGTATTTTGCTTAGCACGCAATTGCAATAAATAGCCGTGTTTTATGACTACTTATTTTGTGATTGAAATGTTCAATTTTGCATGAAAATTCTGCGTTGTAACAGTTAACTGCGAGTATTGTTCAAGATAAATTCGTAATTAGAATATTGTCAAATATTTTTTTGGGAGATTTCTTTTTAAGTTTCAATTATAAGTTTTAACACGAGTACGCAATTTCGTAATAGTCATATTTGCATACGAGCATGTAAGTAATTACGCACATTGTTATCAAAAGTGATGTTTTTCATTGTAATAAAAAAAAATAAGATTTGGTGGTGAAGTTTACTCTATATTTTTGTATTTTATAATTTTATATTGAGACAAGACGCTGTTAAATTAAAAAGTGTGTTAAATGGTATTTTATTGCTATGGTAAAACCTAAAGAATAGCGATTGTACATAACCATAACACGTATTATATCCTTAAACTTAATTTTGCAATAATAGTAATTCCCACACTGACTGCCTACTCTGACTACTGACTCTACTCGTAGGTAGTCCTCATTCATCCAAATGCAGGTGCGATGATTGGGATAACTTGTGTCTGTTAGTGTCTATACGTATCTGTCAATTGTTTATAATAATATGTATAGTACATCCTTTTCAGTTGTCTAGGATGTGAACCGTCTTTACTATACATCCTTTTTAACAATGGATTTGTCTAACTATGTATATAATAAACGTGGTGTTTATAATATACATAGTACATGCGTATTCTTGTTATAAATAACTCATCTATTTTCTACACAACACAAATAACAACTTTCAATAACTCTAAAACTAAATACAGCATTAAACTAAAGAAGCTTCGATACCTTACTGTCTCGCTCTTCTCTTGAAAGTAATGTAAAAGAGTATTATTAGTTTTGTTATTGATTGACGAGTTTTCAAACGTTTTAATCTACTTCTCTCGTAACTAAATAGGCAATTTATTTTTAGGCGAAATGGGAGCCAGAGTATGTATCAAATTTTCAGCCAAAGTTCAATGAGCGATCTTATTGCTAAAAGCAATCACCACACCTTAAACAGATATAGTGTCATAAATGATGTGTAGCTGTGGGAGTACTGCATACCTATATTTAATCATTATAAAATAGTCGTGTAACATTCTCGAACATATTCTACAGAAGTGTTTATATGTACATATATTACTTCATTTTTTTTTTTTATTCTTTATTGACTATGTATTAGAAGGATTTATATATATAGAAGGCATTTATAAGGATTTTATGTGTTGAAGAGACGTTGCGGATAGGCTCAAAAATATATATATACTAGCCAGATCGACAGTATATTAAAGAAGCATTAAAAGCACCTTTAACCGACGAGCGTGAATGAAAGGGCTGATGAATGTTGAAGATGCGCAATATTGTTAGGATTGCAGCAGATAGCGTTCTACCACCTCTGAGCAAATGTGCTAACAGTGGTAGAGCCATGCTTGGGCCGGCTCGATCGGTGCGATAAAACGGTCTGTTGTGAAGTAACGCTTGCGTTGCATTTCCTCGAAATTAGTGAGGTTTCCGGAGGCCTAACTCCCCCTCTCCTCTTTCCCATCTCCTGTTTCCTCATCTCCTCTCTCTTCTTTCCCCGGATCCCCTCATCCCTCATCACCCTCATAGGCGGGCAGCGCAGTTATGACTCTTGAGTTGCAGGTGTCCATAGACGGCCTACATGTCACTTTGTGTTTAAATTTTGTAACATACGTTTTACAATCTTTTATAATAGAGACTGTACGTCTTCGCCCCCTACATTATAGAAAAAATTGTTTACAAATGTAAGTATGTACTCTAGGTACTTATAAAAATTGTGGATCGTTTTAATAATTATAGTCTTTGGCTGAATTTCAACATTGTTTTACAAATATACAGGTAAAATATTATCTGGGAATAAAGTATACAGACGGAATGTAATCATGTAAGAGATTATTTTGAATGATGTCAATAACTACCACGATTAGCTGCACATCGTTTCGCTTGCTGTTGAATACGAAATTACTTAGATATCAGAGAGAACGGAAAACATTGCAAAAAAATACAATATTATATTTTTTATTTTTTTAAGAGTACTAGCAATATTTTATTATACCGATGCGATCCCCACAGCTCATAGAACAGAATATAATACACTTTACTACTCACCAAAACATAGGACACATAACAACAAAAAAATATATACATATACATATTAATTAGTAGTACAATGGGCGGTCTTATCGCAATCTGCGATCTCTTACAGACAACCGTTGATGAACTATACTGTGTAGTGACGGGTAACTTGAGGTGCACAGTTCAATTTCAAACATTGTAACGTTAATGTTATAACACCTGTTAAATGGAAATGGATAATATAAAAATTTGGATATATATATTTAGCACAAGACATACAAATACTACACTACTATTATAAGCATAACAGTAGCACATATACCTACATACACACAAATATATATGTATATACATAAATACATACAATCATTACAGGGATAGGTAGAAATAATAAAGGCTCATACTAAAAACATTATCCCTGAAACTGTTAGAGACGGTTAATTTTTTCCCTTTTTATTATTAGAAAAGGTGAGGTTCAAGAAAAGTTAAATTAAATTCATGTTTTTCATTGCATTTATTTCATTTTCTTCTGAGTTGAAGATTGTGTGTGCTAATTTTTTAATTCAGTTAGATTGTTAGCTTCTGTTTTCTCATGAACACACTCTTTGAAATTAAGTAACGATACTAATTTATATTCAAATCATGAACCTTTTTATTAATCCACTACAGGATTTTTCAGTTGTCAGGTCATTCACTCAAAGTCAGTCCTGAAGCTAGAAGCCCGTTCCAATACGTAGATCCTATGGAGAAGAACAGACAAGAAACAATACTTCTTTAACAATATTTTTCAAAATAATAAAATTGCTCAAAGAAACGGAGTTTAGTTTTGCGTAATAGCTTATTTAAAAAAATAAACACAAGGTTCTTTAAACAAACCATTAAACAAGGTTATACGATAGCAAAACATCGCGTGATTTTATCATTAAATATATCTGTATAAATCGTATAAAAACATAGAGCTCATTTAAAGTATGTTGTCTTGAGAATGTTTAAAAGTTTTGATCGATACTCTACCTTAATAAGAGCCAGTTTAGTAACGTGGTATTAAATAAGTTTTGCATTTTTTATTAGCAATCATACATTCCAGCAAACTCTTTTTTATCGAACTGTGAAACTGTAGCCGATAGACCGCTAGAATTAAAAGCATAACTGTAGATTTCTGTTAATAAAAGATCCAAGCCTTTGATGCTGAAAAAAAAAACATACATAAGTTCATGCCTTCCTCATGTCTGGGTAGGCAGAGACCACAGACCGCCACCTGCTTGTATCCTTACATATCTCACGCGCTTCAAGCCTGCCGGTGTCGGGTACTTTGACTTACCCTTTCTTCAAAACATCACAGATATGATCAGTACATGTAATATTTTTACTCTTTAAAGTAAAATCAAATTAAAACAAGTGTGCTATCTATGTTCAGTTTACAAAGCCGATAGCATTACGGCAGCTCAATAGCATTACGTACATTATCACGTGTCACTCGCCTGTTCTCGTTAATGTTAACAAATACACTTTAAATCTTAAAAAAATTAGTTTAGATATTTTATAAAGATATTATGATAAGGGTAAGGCATCAAGGGGGCAAGGGTTTCTCTTATTAGACATTTTAGTGACTTTAGCAACTAAAAGAATCACTACAATAGTGAGTTAAAGAAGGAGGAGTGTTCAACCTCCTTTTTTTAAATTCCGTTAAAAACTGATATTCACCAGTTGTTAAATAGTAACACTCAACGAAAATTGCATCTGGCAGTATATGATGCACACATCTTGTAAAATATATATATACATATATGCAACTAAACACACTATTTGTAATTCAGGCGTATCATATTATTATTATTCTTTCTCTTTGTTGTTGTAATGCGATTCCATGAAATTGTATGAATAGATATTTTATAAATTACACGTGTAACATACAAGGTTTATAGTATTGTCAGTCTCAATTGAAAATATGCCTGCTCGTTTTGTACCTATACTATAAAAAAAACATAGAAACATACTTAGTGTATGCGAATTATAATTTAATATCTACAAATTTGTCGGCCTAGAACCTTCCCGGCAACTGCCAGTTTGAGTTATAGGTGGGTGACTTCGATGTCATCGAGCTTTTGCTAAGACTTCCCAATAGAATATAGGCTGAGGCATGCGCGTATGTATGTGTGTAAATAATAACAATCGTGTATAAGGGACTTATAGAAGTGGGTTAATACAATACGTAATCGTGTATAAGGGACTTATAGAAGTGGGTTAATACAATACGAACTAAAATTGAATAAGAATCACTTTATCATGCATTGAGCCAGTTTAACATCAATTTGATTGAAAACAGGTTTGAGTAAGCAAATAATAAGAGTCTGTACTACCAAAAATAGTTTCATACGGTAACAAGACTTCGATTGTATTATTACTTTTTAAAATAATAAAATGTCTCTTGTGCAGTATATCATTAAATTATACCACGTCATTGCAACCTTGGCAGACTGCATACAACTCTTAATAAGTTAATTTCTACAGAAATCGTATTATATTTAATGTTAGTAAACTAGCTGTACTTACTTTTTAATTTAAATATCAACTAATAATGAACAGTGGGAGTTTGTTCGTTTCTTAGTTTCTAATAGTACGATTTATGATCATGTTATTTACGGTATGTTTAACTCGGTACAACCCAAATGATCGCAGGCATCGGTCAAGTCATCATCATCAACTGAACAAAGGGCCTCCCCTAGGAGCGCTTACTATCCCGGTCTAGGGCAGTCCACCTTCATCTGCTGCCAGACCGCACCTTCAAGTCGTCAGTTTATTGCTACAGGATATACATATATGCCAGTGGATTACAGGAATTGATAGGGTGTAAAAAATCCTTTTTTCTTAAGTGATTAACACTGTCACTGTGTACTTTTTAATTATCAAACACCTTCTAATTTTTTTTTCTTATTTTAAAAGAGAACTCCCGCATTAGGATTAATTCCTGTGTCGCGGGGGACTTTACAAACATTGATACAAGGGACACAAGGAACACCCAGACTCAGAACAACAATTTGAGGATTACACAAAGTGTTGTCCCGTGCGGGGATCGAACCCACGTCACTCGGCGCGCAGCGTATTGGCGAGGTGACTACTTAAACCGCGCGTATCGCGCCAATCGATCTACATGAACTATCTTTGGGGTTCTTTGAACACCAGCCAGCACCCACCCCGCAGTCCTGGCGTTTACTCGTTTCCCTGCTGTTGTTGGGCAGTACTATCAACCGCCCTATTCCCCTGAGACCGGTCGTATTCACTTCCTGTGCTTCGCTTAGGGCAGCTGGACCGAAGGTGAGCTTTTTCACCACAGGCGTAGCATCTAGGGCTATACCCCTTAAATCGGTCCCGCACAGGTGATGCTACAACCTCCCGGACCCGATGAGACCGATGGTCTTGTCTCACAGCTTCCACCTCCAAAGCATGGGCCAGAGCATCCTTGAGAGTTTCATGTTTCATTTCATGTGAATGCCATCGATGAAAGCTTGCACCAGATTCCCGTCAACGAGCGCAGGTGCAGACTGGTACGCCTTGCGGACCAGTTTCTCAACTTCCAGAGCCCACTGTTGCAGGTTTTCACCGATGCGTTTTGCACGATCCTTCAGCTGTGCACGAAACACGTGCTCCAGATGAGCGTCACCATATCTTGCCTCCAATGCCTCCAGCAGTTGCTCATAGGTTACCTTCTTACGAGGGCTTCGAGGACGGTTAGAGCCTGGTCTCGGAGACCCAAGGTGAGCGCGGTCATAGCTTGTTCCTTTGTCCAGCCGTTCGCCGTCATAACAGCCACAAATTGGATCTTGTAGGCTGACCACGAAGATGTTCCATCAAACGGCGGTACTTTGAACCCCCGCACCGAAGGAGTAGCAGTTACTGTAGTCGCCGCTCCGTCTCCAACTTTAAGGTTTCCTAATGCCTTCTTCACGTCGGCAATCTGAGTTTCGGCCTCAGTGATACGGTTCTCGTGTTGAAGAACCTGATCTTTCACTACCTTGAGGCGAGCCTGCTCCTCCTTGTCCCGCTGGAGCTGTTCTTCCAACCGACGGGCCTGCTCCTCCTGACGGCGGGCCTGCTCCTGGAGCATCGCCATTAGGGCCGTGATATCAGGAGCTGCTGCCAATGCCGATGTGGACGGCGTGGTTTCCATCGCTGGCTGCTGACCCTCCAATGTAGGCAGTTGTGCACCTCCAAATCGCCTCTGATCAGTCTCTTGCTGGCGTTGACTCCTAGTTCGGATACCTTCCGTGTCTTCCTTTGGTAAAACCGGCATACTTTAATCCCACTTCTGACACCAAATTGTTACGAGCTGGGTATTTAATAAATTAAAGTAGTCGATTGATTACCAAAAAAAAACAACACAATATTTATTAATAACACTCTTTACAATTACAAATCACTATATCACTCGTTAGTCGCACTAGAAGATCGCTTCGATGTTTATTCGCTGTATCGTGAATCAATACTGCCCGTACGGCTAACACGATCCGCTTTTATAATATCAAATAACTAGAATGTACGATAATATTCGATCGATGGCTCTAGACTAAATAGATTATTCTAGAGCTACTTGTAGCGCCATCTAGCGTCATAATGTCCACAGTTGTGCGCTATCCGACACTAGATGGCGTTGTCCTTCGTTCTCGCGTCTTGTAGATTGTTCCAGACTATTTTTCTCGATGGCGCAACATTAATAAATAGCGGCAAAATAAAAAAGACAAATATATATACATATATATATACAGTCGTGGTCAACTAATTAAGGACATTCAAGATAGTGGACAGCAATAACCGGCTATGTACATATAAATATAAAACCCTGTTGATTTCTCAGTAACTATTATTTGCATAATTTGATCCGATTATTATACTATAAATGGCTGTAAATAAAAGATTAAATAAATATAAAATAGTGTTTAATATCAAACGTTAACCATGTATTCAATTTAAGGTACATTTCTGTAGCTGGACATTTAATTAAGAACAGTAAAGTAAAATGAAAAATAGAGTTAAACAGAACTAATAATCTGCAGTATTTTAATTTCTTTAACAACTTCATTTTATTACGGGTAAAATCAGTACCCAGTAGCAAAACCTTTGTTAGTAATTACCGCTTGACACCGATGTGGCATAGACATTATCAGTTTCTGACATATTTCAACAGGAATGTTTGCTCATGCCTCACAAAAAGCTTCATTAAGTTCATCTAAAGTTGTGGTACGATAAATGGCAACTTTTTTCTTAATTTCGTGCCAAAGGTGCTCGATTGGGTTGAGGTCGGGGCTATTTGCTGGCCAATCTAGCACTGATACCGACTGTCTGTTAAGAAACGACTTGACTGAACGGGCTGTATGTTTTGGGTCGTTATCATGCTGAAAAGTCCATATAATAGGAAGATGTTCCTCAGCATAGGGAAGCATAGTTTCTTCTAATATTGCCTTGTATTGATGTTGGTCTAAGTTACCCTGAACTTTCCTCACAGGTCCCACTCCACGTCCAGAAAATGATCCCCACATTTTAATGTTTCCTCCGCCATGTTTCACCTGCTTTTTTGTGAATCTTGGATTCATTTCCGCTTTTACAGGACGCCGTACGTATTGCCTTCCATCTGAAGAAATCAAATTAACCTTGGTCTCGTCAGAGAATAATACATGTTGCCATTGGTCGTAGGTCCAATGTCCATATTTACGTGCAAACGCCAAACGTGCATTTCTATGCTCTTTCTTTAACAACGGTACTTTGCGAGCCACTCTTCCGAAAAACCCTGCTTCTACCAGACGTCGTCGAACTGTCCTCGCTGATACACTGACTCTTTCGTCTGCCCCAAACACTTCATGTTTAATTAAAATAGAGCCTAGAAACGGATCTTTCTTAGCTAACCTGGTTATCATTCTATCTTCTTGCGGAGTTGTTTTTCTCGATCTTTTTTTTCTGAGCACATTTAAAGTTGTGTTATTGCGCCTGAAATGTTGCACTGCATTGCATACCATAGTTTTTGAACAATTTAAATATCCTGCTATCCTTCGATATGACCAACCACGGTCGACAAACTTCATGATAATTTTTCGTAGTGTTGCATCGCAACTTTTATTTTTGCCCATTGTTCTTCAAAATAACTCTCAAAACTTGAAATTACAAATCTAGATTGCCGCCAAAACTACCACAAAGAATAGGAGAAGAAAGAAAATAATAATTGAGATTCAGATTTTGAAACTAGAACGCAATATCTCAGTGGCCCTAATTAAATGGCCAGCCAGCATTCTTTGAACAAATAGCACTGTGATCATCTATCAGCTATACTGTAAAGAGGTTTAATGTTTAAGAAGTTGTTATTGTTTGTATAATTAGGCACATAAATGACTAATTATACTTTCATGTAAAAGATGTGGAATATTGTTTAGACTCGTTGGAAAATAAAAAATAAATTCACAATTTGGATTAACTAGAGAGTGTCCCTAATTAGTTGACCACGACTGTATATATATACATATATATATAATTGAAGTTACATATCGGTAACTGGGTAAATCTGATGTACATAATTTTTTCGAGATGTTGAATTTAACTGACAATTACATCTGTAAAATATATTTACAGATAACATAACGATTTGTTAAATGTAAATAGAATTCTTTGAAAAACACATCACTAATAAATCCCCCAGGAGTGATTGTAAGGATATTTTATTCTATTGTGCAAGTTCGAGTTGTATTTTCGAGATGTTTTATTTGCTTGTGGGAGTAAATAGAAATGTTTAGAAGTCATAAAATAGTTATTGACGCAGTCATCAAATTTATCCCCAAAATGTTATAGTAGTGTTGGGTCATATGACTGCGAATGTGATTAATTGTTAAGCTTTTCTGAACTTATGCTTACTTTGCTATTTCGTATGGCAAAACTCCCTTGATGAAGTCGGGACCTTGACATAAACAATGACACCAATCAATGAGGTGTCAATGTCAGGTAAGTCATTATGCTCATTATGTAATGATATACGATCGCTTGCTAGAACATTGAGCGTCGAATTATGTATTTACACCGGATTTCGTACGTTCACATTTTTTGTACAATATTCTTGTATATAATAATGATAATAGAATGTCAATATAGACTCTCAACTGAATATAAAATAATATAGATGGAATATGGATACTATAATTGTTTTATCGTTGTAATTAATAATTTGTTGTGACGCTTCAGTCTTCGAGCTTAGAATAGATCGATGAAGCATAGACATGAATGAAGCACAGGAGTACGTACTAAAATTGATATTTTAACATATAGTTTCTTTGATCAATGTATTAGCGTTCCTTACTCACTCGTAGATGTAATCCTTACTGAGTAGATAAAGAAGTTTGACAAAATGACAGATGTTGCCAAATGATACAAAATTTGTGTGACACCGTAAAAAATAAACTCAACATATTAAAAATAAAGTTTATCGATTGTATTATCGTACATAAACCATCTCATTCTTGTCCGAAATGATGAGGATCAATCACAGGACTCTGTAGGGTGGCCTATTTTACTCCACCGAGAACCGTATGGCATTGTAGGCACTGATCACACTATTGTTACATTTAGACCTGTTGGGAGAGGTCAATGTCAAACAGTGGACTGCGATAGTCTGAATGATGATTCTGAATATAATACCTGGCTCGAGCACAAAACAATTACCAAAACCAATCACACAATAGTTATCGCGGCGTGTTATGGCTTTTATAAAACATGCTTACAGTGTATGACATCAGATGCGCACGTGTTTCCTAGTAAGTAAGTTTGGGAAGAGTAAGTCATCATCGGATGAAAAAAAATACTTTTAATGATTATTTCACGCTACACTCTTGGCCTGACTAATTAGAAGAGCGAGAGAAGACATGATTTAGTGTTTCCATATTTTATTTAGTCTTTTACCTGTTACCTCATAACATGAAGTTGTGATACAAGTTGCAATGTATTTTTTTACTCAATTTTCCTTATACAAAATATGGACAGAAACAGTAAGTGGAATAGGGGAATCCCAGATTTGTTCCTGAGATTGCTTGCTTGATTTAAATAATAACATAATGATAGCTGTGAATTAAAAAAAAAGAGATAAAACTTGCTTGGGTTTAAAAATATAGTAATAAAATACAAACGTGTCAAAAACGGCATGTTGCATGTTGACCGGAACCAAATTAAAAAAAAATATGTTTTGTTGTTTGTGAAATTTGAAGTGAAATAGCGAAAACGTAATTATAATTTATATATAGTATTATAATACATAGACTGAATAATACCATAAAAGCATAAAGCATAAGCAAAACTGGAAGACTTACAATTTTGAAAAGTTGTAAATGTGAACCAATGTGTCACTATTCCTCGATCATCTCTATAAAACTTAATAAATAAGTTTTGGAATAGTTTATCGTTAATTTGATTGAATCAAAGGGGTCAAACTTATTTTAAGTAAAATAATGATCTGGTTCCAGCGCCTTGACTGATAAACTAGGTATATGATCTTTCAGATTGCTCTTCATTATATTTTTTTTGTTAACTTTATTTACCAAATGATTGGCTAAATATTATTTCAATACATTTTACTGATAACCATTTCTATATTTCTATTTGATCGGATGATTTGCGGTAAACGAACGCATATTAACAAGCTAATATACATTATGTTGATTAGATAAGAATATATTTGTTATATTGATAAACTTGTCAAATAAATCCCTACGGAACTGGACAAATATTATAGCGCATCAGATATGGGACAATTAGCAGAACTAAATCATTTACTTATTGAAGAAATCGTGAACCACTAGACGTTTAAAAAATAGAATTATAATCGTCTTTAATATATCATAAATACATATATATCATATACATATCATAAATAGATTTAACATAAATAGATTATATCGTACACTAGTGTTTATTATTCCCCTACATGTCACTACGATTAAAAAAAAGCATTTTGGACATCTTTTTCAGTGTCATAAGTCATAACAAGTTAACTATTTATTTTTTTATGAATAAATATAACAACTAGACTAAGAATTGTTATTTGTAACCATATCTGTGTGAGAGAAAAACAAAGTTGTAATATATATATATATAATCATTAAAAGTATTTTTTTTTTTCATCCGATGATGACTTACTCTTCCCAAACTTACTTACTAGGAAACACGTGCGCATCTGATGTCATACACTGTAAGCATGTTTTATAAAAGCCATAACACGCCGCGATAACTATCGTGTGATTGGTTTTGGTAATTGTTTTGTGCTCGAGCCATTGGTATTATATTCAGAATCATCATTCAGACTATCGCAGTCCACTGTTTGACATTGACCTCTCCCAACAGGTCTAAATGTAACAATAGTGTGATCAGTGCCTACAATGCCATACGGTTCTCGGTGGAGTAAAATAGGCCACCCTACAGAGTCCTGTGATTGATCCTCATCATTTCGGACAAGAATGAGATGGTTTATGTACGATAATACAATCGATAAACTTTATTTTTAATATGTTGAGTTTATTTTTTACGGTGTCACACAAATTTTGTATCATTTGGCAACATCTGTCATTTTGTCAAACTTCTTTATCTACTCAGTAAGGATTACATCTACGAGTGAGTAAGGAACGCTAATACATTGATCAAAGAAACTATATGTTAAAATATCAATTTTAGTACGTACTCCTGTGCTTCATTCATGTCTATGCTTCATCGATCTATTCTAAGCTCGAAGACTGAAGCGTCACAACAAATTATTAATTACAACGATAAAACAATTATAGTATCCATATTCCATCTATATTATTTTATATTCAGTTGAGAGTCTATATTGACATTCTATTATCATTATTATATACAAGAATATTGTACAAAAAATGTGAACGTACGAAATCCGGTGTAAATACATAATTCGACGCTCAATGTTCTAGCAAGCGATCGTATATCATTACATAATGAGCATAATGACTTACCTGACATTGACACCTCATTGATTGGTGTCATTGTTTATGTCAAGGTCCCGACTTCATCAAGGGAGTTTTGCCATACGAAATAGCAAAGTAAGCATAAGTTCAGAAAAGCTTAACAATTAATCACATTCGCAGTCATATGACCCAACACTACTATAACATTTTGGGGGATAAATTTGATGACTGCGTCAATAACTATTTTATGACTTCTAAACATTTCTATTTACTCCCACAAGCAAATAAAACATCTCGAAAATACAACTCGAACTTGCACAATAGAATAAAATATCCTTACAATCACTCCTGGGGGATTTATTAGTGATGTGTTTTTCAAAGAATTCTATTTACATTTAACAAATCGTTATGTTATCTGTAAATATATTTTACAGATGTAATTGTCAGTTAAATTCAACATCTCGAAAAAATTATGTACATCAGATTTACCCAGTTACCGATTTTACCCTGACCTTTTACTTCAATTAAAAGTTATTAACTACTTACTAACGTGACCCACTTGCAGTTCAACGTTCTTGCTAACTAAGCAAGGCGTTGTTTGATTGCAAAAAGGTTACAAGCGGTTACTGAAGCCTATTAATACCTATGACATCGTCTTATCACCTGCGCCTTCCTGTGCAAGTCATTACTCTTACTCTCTTTGGGCATATAGTTGAAGAAGGGGAGATTTGTTGAAGAAAAATGGTTCGGGAGAGGAACTCGAGGAACCAGAACCTGCTAGCCTGGAACACCTGTAAACTAACATGAACAAATAACACTAGTAATTAATTGAAATGATCTCCTTTAGGGTGCAAGCTAAACGTAGTCAAAATTTGCTTTGCCGTAACTCCTTATATGCTTGCCCAAGGTAAGATAATATTTTGAAACCTGACCTTTGTTGATCAATTTTATTATAGGTGTTTATAGGTTGGTTATTAGACGGGGAAGTAATAATTTTCTATCTTTGGTGTTACAAAAGTGCAAAAGTGGTACAAAAGGCACAGACTTTTCATAAGTCGCCACTACGGTCAGTCGTGTACGTCGTGTAGTCGGTACTTATCTCTTTAAAATATATATATTAAAGAGTGACAACAAACAGCTACACATTCAATGTACATTGTTCCTTACCTTTGTAACTAACAAAGGTATGGAACAAAAAGTATCTCAAAGTCAAAGTCAAAGCATTTATTTCAAATAGGCCCAAAAGGCACTTTCGAACGTCTACATTTACATTTAAATAAATAGAATTGATTCTAGTCGCCCATTCCAAAATGTAGTTTCGTATGGAGAAGAATGGGCAAGAAACAACACCGTTACTCTTTTAAATTGTTTCGTTTACATACAATCATTATATATAATTAAAATTATGTGTGAAAACAATGCAAACAGAACAATATCACTATACCGAAACAGGTAAAAAAAAAAAAATCGAAGCAACGACGGATAAAATATTTTTATGATAGATACATGGTGCTCACACATTAACAAACATAGTAAAAGTAGTATACGATTTACACAGATATAGATAATATTAACAAGTTATAAGTCAGTGTGTGAGTTAAACTAATCGTGTAAAGCAATGTTACAAAATATAATTCCTTATAAAATACAATTAGAAACCAGTTTGATTTTGTCTAGACTCAAAATTGTGCTATGGAGCAGGACCAGGACCAGCATGTTTTTCCAAGCGTTCTTATCTTGGATATAATCATCTAATTTGTAATAAGCTTGTTTACAAAGTATATTTTTGATATCGGTTATAAATTTCCTTTCATTTAATTGCAATATATCATAAGGAATTTTGTTATAACATTTAACAGTACCCCAAAAAAGATGTATGTACTTTAGCTAATCTGAAAAATGGTTGATCTAATTTGTATTTCTTTCTAGTATTAAAATTATGTCTATCACTTGTTTTATTAAAAAGATGTAGATTTTTTCTTACATACATGATATTTTCATAAATGAATTGGCAAGGTACCGTCATAATATTAATCCTTTTAAATAGTTCCCTTAGGGATTCGCGGTGACGTAGATTATCAATGGCTCTGACATCTCTCTTTTGCAAGATAAAGATGGATTCAATGTCAGCAGCCCGGCCCCACAGTAAAACGCCATAAGTAATAATGGTGTGGAAGTAGCTAAAATAGACCAAACGCGCGAACTGTCTGATCTTTCTGACAGCGTAAGCGGCCGAGCTTAGCCGCCCCGCAAGAGATGTTATCGTCTAGCGTAATTCCTAGGAACACTGTTTGATTAACAAATTCCATTCCATCTACATATAAATATATTTTATACATTTTTTATTGAATGTTATACACAATACATAATAAGAACAATTAAAATGTTGAAGATATAAAAAATAGTAATTGAACAATACATTTTATTGACAACTGACAAAAATTATAAAATTCAACATAATGTCTTTCAAAATCTAAAGGACCAGCTTACAAAGTTATTACATAAAACTTAAATTATATCATAATAGGTAATCGTAAACAAAGAGAGTTCCACCCTACTCCCTCCACAACCCTTCCACCACAACATCGACTCCTCGTTACCACCGCCACCGTCGTTGGTAGCAACCAATTAAGAGCAGGCTCCCTTAATTTTATGTCAGTTTACAATAATATTCATTTTTTCTCAATCAATTATTTCTTTAGTTATAAACAAAATAAGATTTGAGACTTACGCCATTAGTTTCGTGATCGAACATGATCAAAGAGTGCACACGATATTCAACTAACTGCCGAAATTTTAACGTTTAGTACAAAACGGCCTGAACGGTTTTTAATAACGCGCTGTGCGCCGATGTGAGAGGGTCTGTTTTGCTCGCACGCACGTGCAATAGGTACTTTATTTAGGAGTTAGCATATTATTACCTAGTTCCATACAATAGGAAACAAAAACATTTTTTTTTATAAATTACTGTGCGTGGCTTCAAGGTCAGCCTTTTACAGTAATTATAAGGAGCACAGAGAAAGCTATGGTGATTTGATTATTACCTATAAATGAAAATTGTATAATAATATTATAAGTAGGTAGTATATCAGTTGTAACACCACACCTATCCATCCAAAGGTTGCCGGGAAGAAATTGCTGTTTGCGATAAGGCCGCCATTTGTGGATTTTTTTGTTTATGTACACTTGTTCTGATTTTTTTTATTGCATAATAGAGGATATTTACTATTATTATTCTTTATTATTATTAGTGCAAGATGAGAATAGCTTAACAACTGCAAATATATCAGATACGCCAGTTTCAAAGTCAAGGAGGCTAGACTTTAATAAATTCTGAGTTGAGAAATCGTTTTTGTTTTATCTAGTTTACATATCGATACCGATCACATCTGGCTTACACAAATAAAAAAATCAATCTGATATTTCGAGTACACTTCGGTTGATGACCTCAAATAAAACAAATTACCTAATTTATTTTTTCTTAATCATATTTGGAAAAATATCGATACCCATCACGTCTGCCGAGTGATTTCTTAAATCTCCGAAAGTTCTTCAACGACATTCTTCTTCGAAATTGCTTTGAAATTTCGACTTATCGTTGTATTCGAATAAGATAAGATTTAATTTTAAAACTGTATAATTCGGATGGATTAATTTAGGTAGATACTTATTTTTTCAAACAAAATATAAAACACCAATTTGCACCTAGTTTCTAAAAACAATTTGCCTGTATAGTAGTTTCAGATTACTGCTCTAGTAAGAAAAACTATATATATAATCTAATGTGTATGTAGCTGTAGTAACTAGCTGTATATATAGTATACTCGTATATATATACAGGTAGTTTTTTTATATAACACTAACTACTGTTACATAAAAACTCATATTTTTATTGAAAAATAAAATCTTTCATAAAATAAATAAAGGAGCTATTCCATCTACGTTCGCTATTCTAAAATCAAACTAGACTAAAATAAAACTAGATTCACTCCCAGCTATATCTCAGAGCTGATTCAAATTACCCATTAGTAAAATTTATACATGATACAGGCAATATGTGCTCATAAGTGTCTGACAAATAAAAATTAAGTCAGGAATCAGCTAAGAACTCATTAAAATGTTGCCTTCTAACACAAATTGTTATTAATATCAAATTGAAAGTATACAGTTCATACGGGGAAAAAGTTGTAGGAAGATTATTATCGCCAGTTAATCTTGGTAGAATACAATCGTACATACCTATCGTACCTGCACAGTAAAGGCCACTGGGATTTTTAAAGGACCGATATTTTGATCGTTCTGGCATTCAATATTTAAAATCGTGCAGTCGTGCTTAAATATCTTAATAAAGAGATATTTTGACAATTTGATATCGGATGATAGAATATCTAAAATGACTGTTCGAAAAAATACGTGAAGAAAATTCTTTGTAGGTAATTCAAAGAAAATTTCGGGTACGTAGGAACGTTAAAGTATGAATATGTACTAAAATATAGTACACACACCTATTATGTCTGAGAAGTGCAGTAAGTTAAAATAAAAAATATTCATGTTTCAAATTTCAAAAAACACGTGAACGCTAGGCAGAACAGGCTGCGACGTAAGCTGCTATACAATGACAGTTCTAGTTTTGCTGCCCACTGAACAAAATATGTGCAATATTCGACCACCAGGCGATGAATCTTGTTAATATGAATTTATGATACCTTATCCTAGAACTAATCGGTATGACAAAACACAACAGATGTTAAAACAAATAACATGCTCATTTAAATACATAATAAATATGACAATACGCAACAGTCAATAAATAAAACAGTAAATTATAAATATGTATCTATTGCAGTTGACGATTGACCATAAGTTATAAACTCAGCAATAATATTGAGCAAATTTTGCACAATTTATGATTTGAACGATAAAGTGAAAATAGTCTTAGGTACTACTTTTTACAAGCTTTTATTTAATTTACAATGTATGTATGTATGTTTGTCCGGGTGGAATCTCAATTATTATTTTTATTAGATTACATAACTATTATTTTAGATGACAATGCATGCTTAGCTATGTGACGTCATTCTAATTCCAATATGGCGCATCCAAGATGGCGGACTAGTTATTTTTTCTGCACTACTACAGTATGGGTATCAAATGAAAGGGCTTGCTGAGAATAACTATAAAAATGAAGTGACGTCACTCTGACTCCAATATAGCGGACTTGAAAGGTGGCGGATAAAGTATTTTATGATATCTTACAATATGGGTATTAAATGAAGGGACTTGCTGAGAGTCGGAAAGGAATAGATTATTTTATTCTTTTTAAGTTAATTTCAAACTGTCTAGCTTTTCAATAGGGAGACCTTCTAATGTTTTTATCCTACTTAAACACGTAAGCTTCACCAGCAGCGAAGAGCTTCGCGCCTAAGTATACAACGGCATGTTCGACATAACTGCTGCAACTACTACTACTGTACTATATTATATTAGTGGGACTACAATATACTCGTAGTTAAGAGAAAGGGCTGTTGCCGCAATTATTGTCTACACGAAATGCAGGGAATTTAATAGGAGACAACGGCCATCCATAGACACCTTCAAGTCAAAAGTATTAAGTGTGCTGCCCGTCTTTGAGGCTAATGAGGAGGCGGGGGATGAGGAGAGGGTAAAGAGGAAAGGGAGAGTTTGGTCTTTCGGTAACCTCACTTGCTCGATAAATACCAACCCAGGCTTTGTTTGACAACCGGTTTTCTGTGAGGTCCGGTACTGGTAACCGGTATGTGATTCGTGCAAAATACATAAAAAAATCAATACAAAGAATATGCATGGTTGTAGATGTCACCCGTCGCCGACCAAACAATTGAGATATAAATACCTCTTTATATCTCAAGGCTTTTATCGGTGGCACCTACTAAGTTCTGCAGATAATACTGAATTTAATTATCTCCTACATTAATGTTTGCAACTTTAAAACAAAACTTCTTACGTTTGAATAGTTCTTTCTTGACAACACTGCTTTCTTTTTTTCAGTTCAGTTTTTGACACCAGCAAACCATTTTTTTTTAATTTGTGATATGTTATCCTTACAAAATAATATCTTTCAGTAACTTCTTTAGAAGATAAATAACATAAATTACCTATATCTATAAAGCAGCCAAGTCAAATCATGAGTTCTAATTTATCCTAAATTACCTGCGTCGTCGTCCAAGTAATTATAGTGTTCAAATTTAGTATTGTTAGTTTTTTCTAGATAGTCCTGTGTACTATATTATTATATACTAATACTGTTATATACTAAATAATTATTTATTTACTAACTTATTTTACTCGCATATTTTTTTAGATAGCTAATTATTAAATAAAAAGCATCCCAGTGACATTAACTGCAAGGGTCAAGTTTCCGATTGGTAGAAGTATTGGGTTTTCTTAGTACGCTTTCGATGGGCGTTTAGACTTAGACTAAAGACTAGACTTACCTTTTTGTTTCAAGCCTTTAACGCAACTACCTCATTTAAGCCGCTTAAAATGTTAGTCTAGGTATATTATGTTCATTGGAACCACATCTGCTCCTGTTCCTATGGAATAAAAATATGTTTCTATTCTTGCCCGCTATTTTCTCATTGGTTATGGATACCTATTATCTTATGTGTGGTTATGGTGATATCGATACTCGTGGATAGATGCTCTAATCGATTTAAAACTTACTACTATCAATAGTATAGTAGTAGTAGATGATGATCGAATAATTCCAATACGACCATTTTCGGAAACCTGAATAATCCTGACAGCTTTGTGGTATAGCAAGTTGGCAAGTCGGGAATAAACAGAGATAATGTCTCGTACCTAAGTAATTATCTGAGACGACTACATGCCCGACAGATGTCAACCGTACTGTCCCTTAGGATATATTATAATTAGTATGTTGTAGCAGTACAATAATGTTATGGACTGAGATTATTAGTATAAGATTTCTGATACAACCTAATGAATATGAATGATACATGATAGTACAAGATTCTCCACTAGGACTGCTCGACCAAATGTAGCCCTTAGAATTATTACACATGTAAAGAAAGCACAAATTACTTTTCTAAAATGTAGTTTTACTAGACTTACTTTGATAAAGAAAATAAATCTACAGCAATAATATTCATCGTTTAATCTTTACTTTATTAAAAAATATGCTATTTTCCTCTTTATCATCACAGATACTTCCGGTCACGTATTTAATCATGATACTAAAACCTAACTTTTTAGACCTAAGGTTTACAAAACAGCTTTTTTCGTGGTGTCCGAATCGTCACTGAAAAAACATTAATATTAAAACTGACAATTCGGAATAGTAATAACATATAAAAATTTGTTATTGTAATACTTAAAATGTAATATTTCTTTTTACCTATGCAGTAATGAATATGATACCTAAAAAAATCATAATAGGAATTTGAAAATTCTTTACAATGGATTTTACAGAAGCACAAATGAACGAAGCAAGCGTGAAAAAGTATTGTTTTTTGGCATTGCTGAAGTATCATGAAGTGTTATTTTACAAAGTGGGTTAATATCGTTGTCGAAATAAATCCACGTAAAAATAATCATAAATCAGCTGGTTAACACACAGATTTGATGTTAAATTGTTGGCCATATGCATAATTATCTTCTTAGAATTTCGCGGTGTCGTGATACTTTCTCTTTATGAAATTTCTTAAAATTCGTTATTTGTTGTAGTTATTACTTGATTATTACAATACGTGATGAATGTGATTATCTTACATATAACGCGTCCTAAGTTGGGAGATCTTTTATTTGCCTACATAAAAAAACTAGGTAAGACTAGACAGACTAGGTAGGCTAGGTAGACTTGGTAACAACCTAGTTTCACTGATACATCATTTTCCACGCTTAAGAAGCGACTGTACATTAGCAGATCGATGCATCTTGCCGAGCTCACCGAGTGACCCAGTTACTACACTATACTTATCAACCTGCATTTCCTTAGACCGCTCGCCTAATACAGGTTGGAAGTTGAAATCGATCTTAAATTGGTACGACAACTTTCGGAGCTTCTTTGTTTCGTATCATAGCTTAACATTGATTATTATGTAACGTTTATTTATATGAATATTTATTTTATATAAACTGAGAACATCAAACAAGAACAATGCACACCGGACAGTAAGCAGTCGACTACCTTAAATATCCTGGTTTGGTATTGGTATTTGTGTGAGAACCATATATAACATTATTTTGTCTATCACTAAGAAATCGTAGGTTTTTCTGGATGAAAGGTATTTTATATTTTTTTCGGTTCTGATCGGTTCTGTAATTAAAACGTAAGGACGTAACATGCGTTTACAATATAAATAATTAATAATATTAGTTTACAATCGTCAAATTTACGTGGTAGAGCCATGCTTAGGCACGAATGGTCCAGCTCGACCGATCCGATACCACGGCCTCACAGAAAGCCGGTTGTGAAGCAACATTTGCGTTGCATTTCCTCGAAATTAGTGAGGTTTCCGAAGGCCCAACTCCTCTCTCCTTATTCCTCTCCCCTGACCTCCCGCCCCTTTTCCCATCACCTCATCCCCGTCTCTTTACCCTCCCCGCATACCCTCATCCCTCTTCACCCTAAAAGGCGGGCAGCGCACTTACGACTCTCCAGTTGCAGGTGTGTATGGACGGTGGTTGTCAATTACCATCAGGGGACCCGTCTGTTCGTCTGACCCCCTATAATATAAAAAAAAAGTTTACAATATTAATTATTATATCAATATTCATTCATTAGTAAGTGAGGACAAGCAATGATATGCAACATTAAAAATCTATACATTTATAGATTAATTTAATTTACCACAATTGAGTAACACTAATATCGGTACTCTATTTCTGATATGTATAATAAGATAGAAAGTGTGTTAGGTTAGTCTTTCACTCAATACATGGACGCCAATTTTATATTCAAACCTGTCCTGACCATGCCTTGCATTTGATTTTTTTATAATACACGAGGCAAGTTGCTAGTTAAGGAGAGTACACAATTGAAAACAAGTAATAATCAATTACAAAATAAAGGTTTATTTAAAAAATACGCAGCATAGCAATACGATGCTCCCGTTCAACAATATTCTAATTCGTTTAATCTAACTTTAGAAAACAACAATTAATTGAAGTCCAGTCTTAATTATAAAACTTTTTCTGATATCAAATTCAAACAGAAACACGAATAAACCTTGGTTTATTCTGCAATAACTAGTATTAAGTGGATTTATTCCGATGAATAATAATTCCAGTATAATACTGAGAACATCTCTAATTAAAAAATCTGAGGAATTTGATATCAGATATTTAATATCAGGCGCTTCATCGTATTCCAGTAAATGAATTGGTTCATCCAAGCTCCGAATTGAATTTTCGTAATTATAATGTAATAAAGTACACATTACACCGTACTCGAGGAAATTTAATTATTATGAAATGAATAAATCTTTAAATTTGTAACGTAGCATCGTAGACCTATTATAGTTGGTAAATATTATGCAAATTGCATCTCGCAATCGCATATGCGTTCTCGATGCTTTGACAGGGGCGTGTTGAAAAATTGAAGTAACTGACTAAAGGGTCACATTGTAGCAAAATAGCGGATGTCAAAGGTTACAGGCCGTGTAATGTAACTTGAATGTTAATGTAATTTTGTTCACAATTTTTCTGCTGAGATACATATGAATATGATATTTTCCAAAGTAATAGATAGATAGATAGATAGATAGATAGATAGAATACTCTTTATTTGTTTCAGTTCTTCAGTCCATTCTTACAGTTAAATACAATAGATACAGTACAAGTGTCAACTATATGTGTAATGTTATCCTGTCTCCTACCTACAGAAGATCAGTACTTCTATCCAGGTGCAGTATTTTTACTTACTTACTTACGTCACCTAGCAATAGGCTTTATAATAGGAATGCTTCTGATCGGCACCGGCCGCTTTAACATAGATAGTATTAGGTTGGCAACTAATAAGCCCGCCATCTTTATACACAAATTTATTTAATGTTTTAAGTATACAAAATCAAATTATGTCTCAACTATATAAGCACCGTCGTTTTCTATCACCTGTCGCCAACGCGCTGGCAGAGACATAATGCCTTCCTCGTAGAAGTTTTTAGGCTTTCAATCAAAAAAGGTAGCCGCTTTCACTTTTAAGCTGGTCTTCATTTTTAATTTTTTTATCTGCCAAATGGGCTAGAGAACGAAATAGATGATAACCTGAGGGCATAATGTCTGGAGAGTACGGTGGGTGAGGAAGGACAGCCCAGCCAAGCGAAAGTATTTTTTTTTATACTATAGGGGACAGACGAACAGACGGGTCACCTGATAGTAAGTGGCAATCGCCGTCCATAGACACCTGCAACTCAAAAGTCGTAAGTGCGCTGCTTGACTTTAAGGGTGAGCATGACTCTACCACTGTTAAAAAAAATTTCACGAGTCGCTTTTCCTACATGTGGTCGAGCATTATCGTGCAAAAAGTATACTTTATTTTGATTTTTCGTTAATCTCGCTGCTACTTTATTCAGTTGGTCACAATAAATATTAGCCGTGCTTGTTTTTTTATGACAACAGCTCCCAGTATACAATTCCGTTTATTACCCACCACACATTTAAAAGAACTTTTTTACTCGTGTCAGATTTTGGCATCGGTACTCCTGCTTCTCCAGGTCCAAGTCACGGGCGCTTGCGCGAAAAACTCATGTACTTAGCCCACTTTTAATCCCCCGTAATTACATCCCTCAGCCACTCATTGGTACGATGATAACTAAGTAGTTCCTTGCACACGTTAGCTCTTTTCTGAAGTTGAAACGGCGTCAACTCATTTGGCAACCAAACTGAATATTTCCAGGTCTTTTTTAAAGCGTGGAGTTGTTTTTCTACTGCAGTATGGAAACATTGAAGCTGCTCTGCCAGACAACGTGAAGTAAACCTGGGATCCATTTTTATGAGTCTTTTTAACTCATATACATCTACTGTTGGAGGTCGTCCTGGATGAGTTCATCAGATAGGTTATATATTTCCATCCTTAAATCTTCTGAACCAATGTTTAGTGGTATCGTAAGAGAGCACGCCTTCGCCCACCGTTGCACATATATTGCGCACTGCTTCAGTCGCTTTTCGACCTAAGCGAAATTCGTAAAGTAAAAGCAGCCAAAGCTCTCTACTAGAAATATCCATAATTTACTGTTGTTTTACTATTCGAGATCCAGTTGTCAACTGATCTGACATACAATTCTTGCGTTATTTATATACTACTCCAAGAAATTCGAGATAGTTCTATAACGTTTTAGAAACCGATGGAAAAAACTGGCGGTTTTATTAGTTGCCAACCTAACCTATTGTGCACTAGCAAGAATCAAATGGACGAGAAAAATAAATAATAATATCGGTTTATACAATTGGCGGTGTCTTCTCTCTGTATGGCAATATCTTATAAAAGATTTTCCTAATTTAAAGTATATACATATGTACATTCGTGTAGTATACTATAACAGACAGATTATACAGATCATTTGACAATTGTATTCAAGTTGCGTGATGCTTACAGCTTAAATTATGCCTCTCAAGTAAACCCTCATCTCTTCTTCATCGTAGAGATATAGTGTGAGAATTGAAAAAAGATAATGCAATGGTAAACCGAAACGAAGTTAAAAAAGAGCCAGTCTCAAATTAAAATACGAATACCTACCTACCTACCGAATACAAATACCTTTTCATTTTGTCACAGAGTTGAATCAGACATGGAAGAAACACTTATCTCATACGACCATCAGAGATACTATGTGGTTAGCGATCATGACTGCTGTGGTCGTTGGTTCGATTCCTGCCCGGGACAAGCATTTATATCATGAGCATGATCATTTATTCTGTATCTGGGTGTAACTTATGTATAATATAAATATATGTATTTAGAAATATATAATTATGTTTCTCAGTAGTCTGTTTACTATAGTATAAGCTCTGCTTATGTAGTTTGTAATCAGGCGCCGGCCGTATGTGAGATGTGTGTAGTTATTATTATAAAAAAGCGTGCCATCACAGTCAATACGTTTTTAAACAGTTCGGCGATGCTTGTTTGTATTATATATTTAATAAATACATTAAAAAAAGTAAATAATGCACTGTCATTATAAACGTAATGGTATTATAAGTATAAAGTAAGTGCATTGTATTATATATTATACATACATATATATATATATATATATATATATATATATATATATATATATATATATATATATATGTATTGTTGTAATAGATATAAATTATTTTAAACGCCCATAGTGAACTGCTCTTCAATGTATTTTACTAAATTATTATGTTACTATTATTTATTGTTTGCACATAAAATGTTTGTAGATAATTTGTTTTCATACTCGCAATGCCATAATAGGCTACTTTTACTCACTATAAACGGTTTATCGATGTTATAGTCTGTACCTTAACTACATCATATGAAAAAGTGTCCTTTGTACAATTTAGTGCAGCTTCTTCCACTTTGAATGTTCTCTAAATTAAACATACAACCCCCCCCCCCCTACACTGGCTCGAGAATTCTTCAGAAAAGTGCACATGCTGCCTCTCTCACCACCATCTGTCGTAGGCGTAGCCAATGTAAGGAGCATAGAAGTATATAACGTACTATAAGTATAGTACATACATACCTTGTGACTCTTAAGTTGCGGGTGTCCATGGGCTGCGGTATGACTTACCATCAAGAATCCTGTCTGCTCGTTTGCCAACTATCGCATTAAAAAAAAAAAAGGGAAAAGCAACGTCTCAGGTCAGTCAAGGTGATTAAGCTGGGGGACCACGGCTCAACTGTTGATGTTGGGAATATCGCGATTGACTATCTTATTGCGTGGTTAGTCCAGATTGTTGACTTCACCAGAAATGATGTTGATGATTTTGCTTTTTATATTTAGAGGTCACTACAGGTAAAAATGGTTTAGTTTTTATAGGTACTAGTAGCAGTAATAGTGCATAAACTGATATCATAAAATGTTAAGCTATTAAAAATGTTTTTATATTCTACTAGCTGTTGCATGCGACATCGCTCGCTAGGAAATTACCACCCAGTCTACAAACTATTTCATCTAGATCCGTTCAGAAATTTCTCTATATAAGTTCTAATAACTTATTATTAGAACTTATATAGAGAAATTTCTTACTACTATATATTAATTATGTTTACAGATACGTCATTATCAGATATAAGGTGAACATATGTGTACCTCTATCTTGTTCATCAACCTTTCTATTTCTAATTACAAAATGAGTACTTTAATTCGTGTAATCAAGTAATCTGCGGACTTTAACAGTTCTGATAAAGTTTTGAATTTTGGTAGGTTTTGCTCGGTTCCTTCATCTGCTCGGTCCTTCGGTCTGTCTGTTCGGACTGAAGGTTCTTTTTCACAGGACTGGTAGAGGCATAAAGTAGGGAGTAGGTAGGTAAAGTTGAAATTAACATTCAATACTTACGTCGGCGGTCAAAAGCAAGCAAGCGTTCTACCTACTAAACGCATTCAAAAATGTTATGGCCATTTAGGCCTTCAACTTGAGTAGGGTGTCGCAGCACACGTAGAAGAAATTGTAGTCGTTAATTTTTTGTTACATTTTACATTTTGGGGTACGAATATCAACTATGTTGTACATCGATGTATAGGAGTAGGTAAATTTGTCTTTCGGAAACATTGATCTAAAATTTTCGAGGATCGATTTGCAAGATTGACGAATTAGTTAAATAGAAATAGAAGTATATTTTGCTTACAGAAACCTCGGTACGCAAGTCAAACTCATACTTCACAAGTTTTTTTCATTTGTAAGGTTTTGTAGTCTTAGATTTACACTGTATATATTTAAAATGAAACTGTCCAAAACACATTAAAACACAAGTGTGGCAGTCCTCATTCATTCTAATTTAAAAACATTTTCGTAAGTATACAAAACTATAAATACAAAAGAATACCTGCTTTTCTAAATCATGACACTTTAGTAAATGGAACACCTCACCTCAGATGTTCACCTCAATTGTTTGAAATATGCTGCAACAGATTATGCTCTTATCTTATAATACAAAGAGAATTGATCTCTAATAACAAAAAAATGTCACAAAAACAAGACTTGTAATTGATAGATTAGTGGGCTCACTCGCTTATACGTCAATGGCCTCTGTAAGATATGGTCAAGCACGATTATGCTTATACAACCTCATCTGTCAATCAACCTATCACCAGTAATAACCATGCATAAATAATTCAAATCAGAATGCACACAATATAAAGAGTGCCTAATTAGCATGTCTAGATCTGGATTCAATGGGTCTAAGGCACTCGACAGCGCACATAAAGCTAGTCCATATTTGTCTCATTTCTCAGTTAGAAGTCTTCCCAGTAGTCTAATATTACTCTATCTACTACGATACTTGTACTACCAGCAATAAAGCTGATACATGTACCAAGTTAGAGAGAAATAAGCTCCCATACATTGTAATACGATTCAACAGAGACATGATTTGTTTTTGTGCATTTACAGATTATACTTCAACGTTTCTTATGCATTGTGTCTATGCCCAACAAAATACATTATTTAGTGTGTTATAGGGTAATTTTACCCTTATATACAAACTTACTACTTATATATATACTTATGTACAAACTTTAAAGTGAGTATAAAAGGATTACTGCACGAGGTTTGAGATTTGTTGAAATATTTAGCCAATATGAAATATAATTATACCACACTGTTGACAGCAAAAGCCTTCCCAATTGTTGCCTAACTGGGACTACATTGTAGTTTGCAAAATGTTAGGTTTGTCTGTGGACAAACCTAACGTTGGGTGTACAAACACTCTAAAACAGGCATAGTATTATAACGTAAGTTTAATTATATCGAGGTCTTTATCTCATTCGTGTAACAGTACGTTGATATAAGATATCAAATCATTATCAAATGTAAGCATAAGGTAAGAATATATAATACCAAACATAAAGTGTATTGTCAGTGCTGTCATTCGTTAAACATTTATGTCTCTATTATTATAGAGAATTGTCTAGTTTAATAATATACTCTCTATTCTTTACCGTTATGTAGCTACATTGCTAAAGATCACAACGATTGTTTGATTTGTATGCAGGGTAACTTGACAATAACGTGAATCTTCGATGGAGTTTGTAATTTAAGCAAACAACTGAAGTTTTATAAAAGTATTCCATAGTATAGCTTGCTTATTGCATTGATGTTTATTTTACGTAATAATAACCAATTACTTTTCTGAGTAACACGTGTAAATATGGCAGTTCCAGGCACAGAGAGTCAGATAAGAAAATTTCATATAAGTTGAATTAATTTTACTCCTAGAATAATATAGAATAGAATAAAAATGAACTTTATGCGACACGTATATCACAAAAACAAAATGTACAAAGGCCTTATATACGGTGCCTTATCGCTTGAATTTCTTACAGACAACTTTTAATTAAAAGAAATAGGTAGTTTTTATTTGGGACGATTCGTACTTATTAAAAAAATAGAGAAAATTGAACAACTTGCGGTCATCAAATACTTGTTTAAAAAGAAAATGATATGTAATCAACGTTATGGGAGTCGGCTCCATCCTATTCTACTGTGAAAAAAGTGGTTGAGGAATTCAAACGTGAGCGAGGGAGTATTGAAGATGATCCTCGCTCCGGCCGGACTACGACGTCTTCAACTCAAGAAAACATCGCCATAGCGTGTAATCTCATATTAAAAGACAGCAGATTAACTATCAGGGAGAAAGTATGAATTTTCTAAAGTTTTATTGGATGGGTTCCCAGAATGCTTTGAGTTGAGCAAAAACGAGTTCGACTTACAAATTCCCGATTTTGTTTAGAGTTGTTTGAAGTTGATCCGCAAGATTTTTTAAAAGATTTGTAACAATTGATGAAACGTGGATCCTTCACTATACTCCAGAGTCAAAACAATAGTCTAGTGAACCGAAAACCGTAAAGGGAGGCGAAGTCAATTTTGTCATGTGGGAAGGTGATGACGTCAGTTTTTTGGGATGCTACCCCTACTTCTAGTTACTAGTTCATCATGGTTGATTACCTGGTGAAAGGTAAAACGATAAACTCAGCACTATTGCTATTGCACTCTCTTGCACCGTTAACATAACGAATTGAAGGAAAAACCTCTAGGTTTGCTAAGAAAGAATGTTTTGTTTCATCAGGATAATGTTCACACGCCTGTTGAATCCATGGCTGAAATTCATGATTGTGGATTTGAATTACTGCATCAACCGCCTTATTCTCCATACTTGGAATCTCCCGACTTTCTTCTGTTCCCAAACCTAAAAAAAACACCTGGGTGGCTAGAAATTGTACTGTATACGTAAAACTGTAGCCGTTTAGAACAACATACCGGTTATATTGACCCAGAACAAAGGTCCCGGCTGAATGCTATACGACCGCCTTATCAAAAACATTGCTTATTACGACATACCTCATTAAACGACTACATTTAACTAATATTTTTGGAGAATTAGATCTGTTAGAACGACCAGCTAAGCTGTATTGTAAACAAATTGAATAGGTAGCCACATCTGTCACAGTATAACGTTCAATGGCTATTAAAATCGCAAAAGTAAACAAATAAGTGTAGGGTCTTTTGTAATTCTTAAAAAATGTCTATGCACGACAAAAGTGTTCCAAACACCCTTAAATTACAGATTTCATGCATACAGAAAAATAATGTATTGTTTATGTACTTTATGTACCTACACAATACACATTCAATAATACCACTTCACAAAAAAATAGACTTCGTATCTCGAAAACATCACCAGTTGTTACGACTATCAGTTTTTACGACTAAATATGAGTAGTCCCTTCGATTTCGTTATAACAGATTTTGACTGTATTTGTATGCATTTTATCTTGTTTTCTTATCTAGGCCGAGAACTTTCCAATTCACCCTCGTATAAATAATATTTATGGGTAATTTTGTTCTTCCAGCTAAATTCTTCATTTATTATTTATTATATTATCTATGCCTAGGTGTTGAAACATATGTATTTATATGCTTTTTTAAATATTAACCCAAAATTCAGGCAAATCGTGAACACAATGACATATAATATTATTCGCGATCGATTAACGAGTAACACTTAATTTTTATGGGCCTTCAAATGTTTATATACCTATAAACCTTAACATTCAGTACGCAGCGATGAGTTGCATCCTATGCAACCATATCACGAGTGAATGACATAGAAAACAAATGTTTATTCAGTCTAAAACTATCTGTTACTAAACTGGTTTTATTTTACTAATGAAACAAAATTTCATTCAGGGCAGGTTTGTTGATGTCAACGTCGCGTCGTACCTATTCGTTTTTTTTTTATGAGCATCTTATAATTATTATATCGATAACGTGAATTTAATAAATAACAATTAGGATGCAGCTTCTCCATGTGAACTGTATAAGAAACTTTTTCATACAATACAATTACAACACATGCAATCACGTCCATATCCCCGAAGAAGATGGCATATTAAACATCAACATTTAACTTACTAAAATTATTAAACTTAGTTAGCTAGTTAGGAGCTTGATGATATACGTGGGTTTTGGTGTTAAAATATAAAGGAAAGCTTCATTCTTAGTTTTAAATACTTCATTAGAACTATAATACCCTGACGTTCAACTAAGACTGAAGAAAATACGTAATTATATAATTACGTATTCAGGAATCGTTGTTACTTCGACGAACCCAAGGATCAACGGAAACAACAATACGCGGCGATCTTTGTCAGCAATAACCGATATTTGCTAGGGCAAAATATAATAAAAAAGATTCCATATGCATAATAAATAATTTTAAGGTTCATTACTAATTCACCTAGTGTCATAGAAGTATGAGATTGTTGATCAAGATATCGATATGCTGAATTTAAGAAATAGTATAGTGACACTCAACTTGCTTACGATTCTAGAAGTTAAAATTATGAGAATACATCTTTGGTTACATAAGTACATATGTTTTACTGATTTTGACAATTTTACTGGAGATAAGTATATTTTACTTTACCTTTACTTTGCCTTATAATAGAGCTCTTTCCGCTCCTCAGACAATACAGGTCATAAAATAATAAATTGAAGCCTTCCTATTCATCACGAGTACTTCAAGCACTTTCAGTATTTTAATCAATATTATAATGTTAATCAAATTTCTTTCAAATAATCCGTACCTAGGAGACAGAAAAAAATTGAATAATATAGTTAGATTTTGACATGATAATATTTCTTTCTTTCTAGCTTTTTATATCAAGAAACTTTGAGAGCCTTTGTCCAATTTCGTGTAATAAATTTAATGGTTTACATAGAGGAAGTAATAAATCAAAATTTGCGATTATCCTTGGGCTATAATTATTTATTGTCGAATGTTTTATAAAACTTATTTTGTAGTTAAATCATTGAATTGTAATTTTTTATGTCTTCCTCCAAATTATTGTTATCATTCATCCAGGAGTGTGTAGATTGTTTGTACCCAGTAACTACGTGATACTAGAAGTCACAGTCTACGTGACGATAGAAGTCACAGTCTATTTGCGCCACCTATCGGTCTCAGCGATCTCGTGCAGTCAAACAATAAAATATATATTATTCAGTACACGTTTATTATTTTGCAGTACTATATCTAATTAATTATCAATATTTAAAAACTTAATAATCCAATGCAGTTGTACATATATGAAACAAAATTTTCTAAAAACTTGACAATATTCGCCTATAAAAATAAATGATTATGCCTTGTGCGGATTGTTGCAAGAAATCATTTTGGTGAAATCATCCGATTTGATCTTTTTTCAAGGTTTTTTTGCCTATAACAGTCATAGACCTCGTTAGCACGTACGGTTGTGGCAACTATATGAGAAGTGACGGACATAGTCTGAAACAGACTCTCTTTGAGTTGTGCCTACTGAGATCACAAATTTCTAATCTGATAACATTTCGCATACTGATGCAAATTTTTTTTGTTCCTCTAATTTTAATAGCAACCTATCTGTAAACGTCACAAAGGTAGCTGTTATAGGATCCCGTCATATAAATTCTCTATCTTTTTTATAAGTGTGTATGCTGAAATTATCAGATTCAAATTCTAATTGCAAAATAAATTATTATCATTGTCATTGTTGAATTGTCAGGAGTCGGACTCAGTCAGACTACGTCTGCCCTGATACTAGTTGCCTGGTCCAATACAATATAATAATACAATAGTCCTCTGAAGAAGATGAATAGGCAAAGCGTTCTAATGACGCTCTATTCAAACGAAGTACAGCTAACGAAGACACTGAATCTAGAAAAAAAAAGTGTCGCGGTACACTGGTTCTATATCCATGAACAGAATGCTTTTACTATTTATTTTTTTCCAAGGTATAAAATCAATCAATATAATTTTGTTTAAAAACTCAGAATGGAAGCTAATGAGATATCAGATATTTATTGTACAAACACGTTAAAGAATGCGTGATACTGTTGGTCTCGAAGTGAATTGAGTGAGATATAGTAATCTTCGCTAGTGCCCACTATATGTACCCATTACACTTAGATACCTTTAACAGTGCAAGTCTAACCGGATAGCGTCCATTACACGCATTATTGTGAGACGATTGCCGACTGACACCATAACGTCAGTCCGATCGCTAATCTTGCCTTGAAAAGTTTTGTGCTATCTACATATACATATCTTACATACTGTTTTTTTTTAATATACCAAAGGGGGGACAGACGAACAGACGAGACACCTGATGGTAAGTGACAACCGCCGACCATGGACACCTGCAACTCAAGAGTCGTAAGTACACTGCCCGCCTTTGAGGTTGATAGGAAAGAAGCGAGTGAAGTGAAGTGAAGTGAAGAATTAAAAAAATATTTTTTATCCGTAAAAAAATAACGAAGATATTATAATAGTATATACTTGTTTAATGTCTCTGCTATTTTTGTTTTTACTTTTTCGTATGTACAGAAGCAGTCGAATTGAATACCTCACCTCACCTTTTTGAAGTTGGTTAAAAACTATTGACAAACTGTATTTTGCACCTGTCATCACCTCGGTAATATATGTACATATGTAGACGCTGTTTGTATTATCATTCTCTATCAACGTTATCAGTATGATTATACCCAATACATGTATTTTTATCTTTGCTACATTAATCTATATCTAAATAGAGTTTTTAGCTTAAAGATTATTCTTATTTTGGATTATTTTAATTTATTAGGACGTTGTAATAACTTGGCTCTATCTTTAATTACCACGGTGATAGCGCCCCGTTGCCGCACCGTAACCATGAGAAGGCAGTTATTCCAGACCTATTGCAGATTGCGTGCCGATCTCGTGGCGACTATGGGTAGCTTGATACCACGGTTCTATCCATGGTCAAAAAGCGAGAGTGCGTGGGATGCCACCGCTTTACTTTGCGACTTAGGGGATGTTGTGAGATCTCTCCCGTCCCACAGAAGACGCGGACCGGGAACGGGGGAGCTGTCCATTATCTTAAAAAAAACCTATTGCCAGAAGAGGTAGCAATCTTCCAACACGATTTTCTAAGAGGTTATCTTATTCCCAATCCAATAGATTTTGCATTCCGTTGCTATTCATGCTTATAGGCTATCTAACTTTAAGTCATGACTACACAGTGTTAATTGTCTTCTTAAGAATAAAGACACAGCAAAGATATATTCTACGAGATTCCTTACTCTATCTCTCATCCTCCGTATGTAATCTCATCTGAGTGACCATAAAGACACGCGCATAAAGTGAGCTTCCCAAATCGTCTGTTAAATATTAAACAAGTTATTTGTGACCCCATATAAAGGTGAGAAAGAGTTGAAGCTTCCTTCCCAAAATCTAAACATAAAGAGATTTAACCAACACCATACCTGATCTGTTTAGCTGGATTATCATAGTAGGTATGGATTTAATTAATGTTCGAAATGTGTTATGCACGTCTTGTATGTCAACCAATCAATATATTTAATTAATTGATTATACGTAACGTAGTTGAGAACGCGTTGTTATGGCGACATCTCCAATTTATTTTAATTGGAGATGTCGCCATTATATTAGAGACAAGGTTTTGTACACACGGCTTTAATTTCATTTGAAATTCATAATTAAATTCCCAATGTATAGTTAAAGGGATAGTTAACGATGTATTAAACATATGATTCTTTCGATTGTCAAAAATGAGTTCAATTTATTTATACATAATATTAGTAAATATTGAACTGGAAGATTAAAACATAAAGGCATCTAAAGCATAAGACCCTCAGATTTAGAAGATTTTTTTTTTATTTGAAAGCTGGTTCTTCCCGTGTGATCCCATTTTAATTTGGTCCAGTTCTAACAATTACATCCATGAGATAACCATATAAGTTTAAGCAAATTAAATTTGCATTAAGCATGTGCGCGACAAATGGACGAATAACTGAATATCACGCTAACCGATTTAGATGATTCTCCTTTAGTGGAAAGGGTAGGTAGATGAGAGTTTGGTCCAGTTGTGACACTGGCATCCATGAGAAAACCATATCTTAAATTTTATGATAGACGCATTGAAGTCGGTTGTCTACTTTTTTAAAGTCCGATTATTGTTCAATTAACACTATCTCAAAGTGTGTTTATTGAAAATAGTTATGAGCAGTATCCAATGACTCTTTGCATTTTATCTTTAATTAGTATCTGATATACATTTCAATATTTAAGATTATTCAAAAACATTTATCGACTCAAATAGGCTTACTTGGACTGATAAAGTTTATGTATAAATTTATTAAGTTTTTAAATGTTTTAAAACCTTGTTTTATTTAGTTCAATTTCTTTAAAAGTTAGTTTAATTTGTTTTTGTGTGAGCACAAAGTTCCAAGAAACTCAGGTAGGAGCATGAAGGCATCTTTCCCAATTAACTACGGAATATTGATATTCGTCAGTTCATTGAACGCCGAACCTTTAACTTTTTATGTAAAATGTCTGGTCTCGCCGCCTCGTGTGGTTTTATAATGTAAAGCTGCTTTAATTTTTTTCACGCGCCACTATTGTTAGTCATGTTGTCGTGTAGTTTAGTAGCAAGATTAAATAACGTGATTTATAACTAACCCGCTTATAGCCACTCATATATGTATATCCACATAGAATATTTATTTGTTTAGTAGTTTAAAAACCCAATTATTTTTAAACTTAGACGTCGGCTTAAGTGATTCTGTAAGGACCGAGTTTTTCTACCGTAAAAGCATCTAATACCTTTAATTTTTATTGCGCCTAATGACCTGTCTATCAAACATGGTTGACCGTATCAGGAACGTTAATTACGCTCTGTGAGATGCGATATCGTAAGGGAGAAACTACGTGAATAAAGTTTGGATAAAAATTGTTAGTAAAAATCTATTTGCTTTTTAGAATTCTATATACTTCGTTGTTGCCGTAAAGGAACTCTTATCTTACATTAGAATTAGCTAGCCTAGCTATTACAATTCAAAGTTAAAACAGTTCTCTATAATCTACCAGAATTTGGACAAGCTTCGATAGTGTTATTGTACTCATTTTTTAGATCTATCATGGACTTACAAAACTTTTTTATTTATGAAAGGTATCTAAACCCCTTACATTACAAACTCACTTTAACATTTTTGTTTTTAATATACGGCATGACATAGAAGCCATATTTTCATTTGCTGCTTCATCATTTCATGCTTTTTGAAGTAGTCTCCGTTCCTTTCTTTCCTTTCTGTCATATGGAAGGGACCAGGGAACCATTGACTGAAACAGCGACTCACTATTCTTTAGGGATCTCTTCCACCTATTCTCTACTCAACTCTATACATTTACATTCGTGCTTAAGCACGTGGGGATGAGCCGGGCCGGCTCGACTGGTGCGATACCAGGGCCGGCTCGAAACTCGGTCTGGGCGGTGCTCTCTATCATTTTCCAAGACAACTGGTAAACAGTGACTGACTAATCTAGACTAACAGTCTTTGTATCTTCTACAATATTTGTTGCGAAATAACTTGTCAGTCCAAAGAATTAAGAAATCATCTTTTTCTCTTGACTTCTGCCCTCGTTACAATATATCCATGTGATGTGTGAACATGTCATGTTAAGAATTCGAGTCATCGTCGTCATACTGTTCAACCATTGAACGGAACCCATCCAAACGACGGCATTTTTGATCTTCCCACAAATTTTGAGATATCCACTCTTCATTTATTTCATCTAAGACTTTTTGTACTCGACTCTACCAATGCCTAAAACTGTCCGAATCTCTTGATATGTCACCCTTCTATCAGCTTATATCATTAGACGAACAACACTCACGTTGTCTTCAGTAGCCGTAGGACTTCTCGAGAATCATCAGTGAGTTTGCTCGACCAACGACGAAATTTCAATCAAACTATATCGTAACATTGTTGTTGAGTAAGACCGCAACGAAAGTCGTAATAAATCATTTAACGAAAATTTTCTCTAGTCAAATCCATTCCAATGCACGACATACACTTTTTAAATTGCTGCTAATTTTATGAAAATAAATAGCATATGAAGTCACTACACATCTACAGATTCAAAAAGAGTTGAAAATCGAAATTTAAATAAAGTTTTCATCAACTGCTTTTCTGTATAACCACCCACGTATAAATTATAATAATTTTAACTTATGATGACACGAAAACTTAGATAGAACCTTCATACATAGCAAAATTAAAGGAAAATGACATATTTTTTTTTAATATAATTGAATATAAATATTAATGTACAAAAGAGTCCTTATTAGAAATAAACTCGAAAAATATTGTGTAAGAATAAAATCATTCCACCCTAAGTGATCTTAGGATCAAAGTAACTCAGATGGTAATTTAATCTACTTATTTATTTACATTACAAAATTCCTTTTAAATATTCAGTACCTACCTTAGAAATCACTTTTATAAAATAACTTGATTACCACGAATTAGGTAATTAATCTACAATTATTTACTGCTCGTTTCGACGTTTCGAAAACCTTAAGGTCTCTATTAGTCTAAGTAAGTATAAACTACTAAAGCTGTTTTAATTTGCTCTGCGTTTTTATATAATAAAATAAATGGCGTCATGAAATTGACTGCTAACGTCTGTTTTTAAAAAAGAATAATAAAAATCTAAAACTGTTTACTGGTAAATGCATCCTATTCAGTGCAATGAATTCTATTGCTAAAACAATTGTGTTTTAAGAAAATCTACAACGTTGACGGTACATTTAGGAAAACTAGAATTGATTTTGCCGTGGAATAAAATTGGATAAGACTTTTTTATAAGTTTGACATCAATTAATATGGAATATAACAAAAAAAATATGGAGTAAATATAGAGTAATATGCATTTGAGATAATAGGACCCGAAGTTTTTTAGTTAATTCGGAAACAGATCGCTTCAGTATTCATCGACTACTGGATAACCTTTTACAGACCTGTCCACATACAGTAGCCACTCAGAAAACCTTGTAAGATGCTGTGGGTACCGCTGTAAGTTAAAAAGATGCTGTGGGTACCGCTGTAAGTTAAGTGGTTTCGCTGTAAGTTAAGTCCATCCATCCATCGTGTTTTTGTTTAAAAACTTCGAGTACAAAATCAAAGGAAACAAGTACATGCCCACTGAAGAGATGAGAGAGATTCATCGAGAAACGTCTAACTAAACTGTGTAGGAGTAGGTACTTAACAGGAATTACCTCATAATTACCATCGTGTCGCTGGTTCGTTGTTATTTCGAGAATAGTCTGTTTTAAGCGGAATATCAATATGTTCTGTGGATAAGTGCCCTCGAAACGTTGTTGGAATAAATAAAATCGTCGGTTACTAATTAAAACATTCAACCGGAAAATTAATTATTCGTGATGAAATGATGCGCTCACTGTTCAATAGTTCACTTCATTCATATGTATTTAACAAATACTGTGGAACAAGTTAATAGTAATGTAGGATTTTCGGAAATGCTTTTTTTTTTGTTATGCAATTATTTGAAAAATCATTACTAAGAAAGCCTAAAAAGAAGTTACACCATCGGTATTACTCGTACGTAACGTACGTTGCAACGAATTGGTATGTAATGTATCAACAGAGTTCAGGAATCTTGGGACCTATCCATTTTCCGAGGCGCATATTACACTACGGAAATACGAAGTAAATATTTCAAGACTCAAAGAACAGACATCATATATGTATGTATGTCTGTTCTTTAAGTCTACGACTCACTTCACGATTCGGGAATTGAAACCAATATTTCATAATGGCTGTAAATCAGTGTGAAAGGTCCTGGCAGACGTTCTAGAGGAAGAATGCGACTGTAGTACAACAACTGACACGAAAAATATTTTTTTCGCATTGACGCAACAAGCAAACAACAACATGTTTTGAAACAGGCAAGTGTAAATGAATATACAAAAAAAAACATACATGTTAAATATAGTACCTACTCATCTCTATTTTAAAGCGATAAAGAATACGTAACCAAGAACACTGACTAAAAAACAAACACAGCCTTATAAGTAGCTGAATTGACGTTGTTAAAGTACATTTAAAAAAATAAGTCAGTCGTGTTTTTTTATTTGTAGGTGCTTATTATTAGATTTTATACACAAGTTTGTGATCAAAGTTTCTAATTGCTAACTAGAAGTGCAAAGTATCATCTCTTATAAATGTAAGTGTCAAAGTCAAACCATCTTATATTCGGAGAAAATCCTTTTTTAATTATGATAAAAATTTGCCACGTAGATATTCACGAATAGTACAAGAGGACAGAGACATTGATTTCGGATGGTGATTCCAAGTCGCCAAATCTTATGTGAAGTCGATAGTCTAGAGAAACATAGTATTGGAACTTGAAAACGAGCTTCAGCTGTCAGAATCATGGTGGAAGGTTCATCCTGTAAAAAAAAATGAGTTATGATAACTCTCCCCTCCACGACGATTATTTACTAGATATTACAAACCTTTAAATAGCCTGACGTATATACATTTTTTAGATAGTGATTTTCACTATCTAAAAAATGTATATATGGTCAATTTATCAAGGTTTTATGATAAAACAATCAATATGTATTACATACTTTATGACTATATCAGCATGTTAATACGTCCTTCGCAAATCTCATTTTTTTTTTATGCGATAGGTGACAAACGAGCAGACGGGTGATGGTTAGTGACTACGCCGCCCATTGACGCCCGCAAATTAAGGTCGTATAGGTGAAAATACGGCAGGTGACAATTTGACAATAAAAAGAGCATCGTTTAACCTTCCTCAATTATTACTTACTAAGTACTTACTAGGACCTTATTTATACTTAATTACTTACTAGAAAAGTGTAATATGCTATAATCCACCGGCAGTAAGTAGGTACAAACCTATTGTTAATATTAGTATTTGTGTGTGGTACTAAAATTAATTCTTTAAAAATGATTGCAAATTAGGTATATAAGGTATTTTTTTATTTATATTTGACCCATCTCCATAACACAATTGGTGTTCTCTATTAAGTGCACTAAATATGTATAGGGGGAAAAACAAGTACACGGGTCACCTTATGGTTAGTGACTTCCACCGCCCATGAAAACTTGCAGCTCAAGAATCACACGAGTGCTGTCCGTCTTTTAGGGTAGGGGAAAAGGAGGAGGGGAAGTGGGGAGGCTAATGGGGAGGGGAAATAGAGGGAAGAGGGAAAGGAAAGAGGGTTAAGCCGCCGGTAACCTCACTCACTCGATCAGGTGCTGGGAGGCCGTGGTAAAATAAAACAAAGAAAACTTCCGTCGAGCCGGCCCATACGTGCTCCAAGCTTGGCGCTCCAACGCGAGTACATTATACCTTTTTTGGTAGAAAAGAGAAAGAAATTGATTGAAATTTGGCGTGCAATACAAGTGTAGCAGCAGTAAAAATATTTCTTAATTAGTCTCAAACATTATTTCAGTATGTAGAAGCGTGTTCTATGTATCGCCTTGAGGTAGAAAACCCTAATAAGCTTATAAATACCCGTTTATTTATATTATTCTACTTCTGAACCAAAAAACTATCTACTATTCAACTATCTACTATCCGCACTTACAGTTTTTCTATCAACTTCCAGCAACTGCTACTACCTTTCCTGCTGACTGCAGCAGCACTCACATCAGGCAGCATTGTCAAACCTTCGGAGAACTTTGAACTACTGATCCTCCACAACAATGACATGCATGCGAGATTCGAGCAGACATCACAACTCAGCGGCGCTTGCACCACAGCCGACAGAGAGGCTGGCAAATGCTATGGGGGATTTCCAAGAGTTGCTCATGTGTAAGTTCCTCTATTTTAAAATAGAACTTGTTTTTTTTAACTCCTTAAAACCACATACCGCAATCAAGAATACTGCAAAAAGCATAACGTAAGGAAGACGATTTTTTATGGTACTAATAAAAATATAGAAAACACTTGGTTTTAACTTTAGCTTTTTTTATATCTACAGTTTTTATATTTCATGTAATTATCAGTCAGTCAAGTGTACATGCCCTTACACACCGCAAACAAAATAGTTGACGTAGAACTAAGCACTCAAAACATATAATAATGTCCTTAAACTATATTGATACGCTCTGTTAATTCTATAGAATTCAAAGTTATATATATAAAAAGTTATTTACACTAGCGGCCTGACGGCAGAGGCCACTAAGACAAAACAGTGACATTCCTCCAAGAGTATGCGAACCACGTACGACGAGCGAAGCTTAAAAGCAGTTTAATGTACTTACAGTATTTAGGACAAAATATAACGCTTTATTTTCAATGATTTCAGGGTGAAAGAAGCGAGAAGGGCAGCCCAAACCGGAGAAGGTCCCCCTGTTCTCTACTTAAACGCCGGAGATACGTACACAGGCACGGCCTGGTTCACCATCTACAAATGGAAAATAGCCGCTGAATTCATCAACGCTCTGCAACCTGACGCTGTTGTGAGTTAACAAAAAAAACCCTATTTTTAAAACTATTTTGTTGCGTCACGCGTTTTTTGTCCGTCAGTCCGTTTTGTGTTTTGTGTTGTATTTTTCATCGGTCACTTCAAAATTTCATTACTTGTGCGGTTAAATCAACAAATTGGAAAAAAATAGCTGCTCAAGAATAAGGCATTATCCTAAATCGACATTGAAGTATATCAGATTAAAGAAATGAAACGGTATGCCACATTATTTTGATGATCGGCGATCTCGACAGGTGGTTCAAAAGTATTTCTAGTCTTTTGTTATAAAGAATAAAAAAAAACATTTAGAAAACGGTATGAATGTATCCCAGTAGATATAAAGTAGTAAACTACAATGATACAAAGTAAACTATATAGTAAATTGTGTTTAAACTGTAGTAGTAGTCCTTTTAAGAACTGTCTCAATTTTTCTCTGTCTTCTAGATATAGTCTAACAATAGTTCGGTAAATGTTCCCCGAAAAATCAATTCAAATCATTTCAATCATTTAAATATCATTTCAATCCCCCTCTCCTTTTTCCCCTTCTTCACCGCCCCCAATAGGAATAGCCATTATTTACTAGGTATAAATTGTGTGAACATTCAGTCTCTACACTTAAGCAATCCTAATGATATTGGTTCATTCCCGGTGGTGTCTAAAAAAGGGTCGGACTGTTTTTGCCCGTTTGACGGCAGACGATACACTCGTGAGCGATTGTATTTATGTATCTAAAAGAACCGAAATAAGTTGTTTTTTTTTTTTATTTGTAATGAAGTAAGGACATTACAAAGGTTTATTTAAAATGTTAATACAGCATATAACATATTATTTTAGGATAATTGAGGTCACCTTGAATTGTATCTTTAATTTCATTCTAACATTTTTTTATCTCTAGCGTAGCAATGTAGTTTAAATATTTTATTGTTTGATTAGTTAATTATGTAAGAGCGATAAACATTCGGTACTCATGTTTGTAATACTCTCATACTCTCTAAATCTGACCATAAATCATAATCCAGTGGATTAAGATCAGGACTAGATAATGGCCAATCTTCAGCTCTGTTGAAGACAGAAACGTTCGTTTCTAACCACGCTTGCTTTTAAGCTTTATGAGCTGGAGCTGAGACTTGCTGAAAGACCATTCTTGGTTATGAAACATGGTGTTGTTAAGTGACTTAACTGACGTTGTACCATGTTAACAAATTGGGAAGCTTCTACACCGCTTTGTGCGTAAACTAGGTCATTTTGATTGTTTTAATATAATGAAAATTAGCTTGTAATTAAATGAGATTTTTCTGTGACATCTGTTTTTGTGAACAGGATTTCTTCGAATTCTTTCCTTGACTGCTCTAATCATCTTTTTTGTAAGAATAATCCGTGGACGGCATGACCTTTTTCTGACACAAACAGAGGAGGTTTCATAGTACCTATCAAGGCCCCGGTACACGAACATTCGACTGGCGGACGGCGAATTTCAAAAGTTGCATTTGGCTCAATACCCACTTTGTGTAATGCTATCAGAGCAATACTCGGTTCTCATTATAACCCCATTCCATTTTAATATCAGAAAAATATTTAACACCGCTTGGCGCGAAAATTTAAAAAAAATCAACGAATATTCATATAAGAATGACAGATTCTTGTAAGACGGGAGAATAACATAGGAGAAATAAGTAACGGAATTAAGAAATGGTTTAAAAACATAGAATTTTTTAATAACTTTAAAGGGTGTAAGGCTACTGGGTGACTCAAGCGGCTACTTAATTGCAATAAAAGGGAGGATAGATAAGAAAATGATTAATGTATGTCACACTTGTTTACCTTTGCAGAGATGTTAGTAGACACACCAAGAACAATAAAAGTAAATGTAAAAGGTCGTTTCTACGAAACTGTCTTTAAACGCTGTTCCGGCATTAAGAAAGTGATATTACCAAGGTATCTGTTGTTACAGTCAAAATTAGTACAATGGAGATCAAACACGACGACGACGACACGACATTAATCATCTAATTGATTAATGTCATGTGATTTAAAAAAAAAGTCCTTTAAAAAGTAATCTTCAAAAAAATCTTTTAAGAAAACAAGTTATATTTATTTATTTTATCTGTCCCTGTATCGTTTGTTAGATTTTCTAGAGCAATGTCTACTCCATCTGCAAGGGCCACCCTAGTGACGACTAAATTTTACGTTACCTTTAAACTAACAACCAGGACAAGGGCCGACCCGGGGGGGTCGTGTTGGTCATGGCCCCTCCTCACCACTACCCTACAGTCATGATGTGCCCAGATGATGCAATAGGCTGGCCTGGCTGGCATTATTACGTGAGTGGGACTAAATAACTGTTGACAAAAAAAGGGTGTAAAATGGGTGAAACGCCTCTGGCTACCCCTTTTGGGGATATAAGCGTGAGTCTATGTATTTATGTATGAACAACATAAAAAGAACTGGTAATTGTTGGGAGTTGTTAATGTAAAGTAAAAAAAAAATGAAAATAATATACCATGTACCATCTAACATCAGCTCGTTACGATCAGACACAAATATCTTAATAACTTTAGAAAGTTAAGGACAACATATTGTTTGTGCCTTTAAAATTTGAGGGTTTCTCCCTATTTACCTGGGATCAAAAGATCAAATCTTGTTTTGGTTACAATTGGAACACCTCAAGAATATTTGAGAGTCTAAAATACTTAGAAATCTCGATGAATAAAAAAAAATATTTTTGAAAAATATACATATAGTATAATTAGTCGAACACAAACCCTGCTTCGTTCTCTACGTCTATTTAAAAAGAACTAAATAACCATGCTTGAAGAAAGCAAGTATAGTAAAAGGCGCGTCTTTACGATGTAACTTTTCTTCATGAACTAGCACAGTGCCATTAGTCTATTATCCACCAAATTACCATCATAGCCAAGAACAACGTAACGATATTTATATGACATGCAACTTTTTGAGGAAATAATTAATGTAACAGCATGAAACCTGTCGGAAGGAAAAGAAAATACAGTAAAACATCAAGAAAAGAAGAAAGGTCCATAAAAAGAAACACGTAAAAGCTCGTTTTTCATCTTTTGTTGAAAAGTTAGATGTTATTTGAAAAAAAGTGTCTTATTACTCATTTACATACCTTTTTACTATCTACAACTTGCCCACCTAACTTTCTTTCGATAGGAGATAGATAGACTAAGACCTCCTCGAAGTCATGAAAGCTGGCAGACCCTGCTACTGGAACTCTCGACAATTTACAAATTTTAAAATTGTAATGTGAATTTAGCGATGTTCCCTTTATGGTAAGTTTTTCAAATTCCATTTACGATTATTCTAAACCAAACTATGAGTGACTAACACTAAACAACCAACTAAACTAAACCCTTAACTTGAATACTTTTTGTAACAAAGTTCAATAATTTAAATTATGTCATTCTTACTTCTCTTCTGAATTCAGCTTAAATCGGTAATTTGGGCTTAAAGGTTATATGTATTTCTGGGCTTGGGTAATTTACATTGGTTTTGGTTAACATTGTTTAAATAGATATTGGCTTAATGTGGTGTTGGAAAATATAATAATATTTAACTTTGGTTTCGTGAAACAAGTGAGAACAGATTAACATTATTCTGATGATTCTTAATTAGTACTTACTTTATTACTCTTACTTTATTAGTACAGGTTAGACTAACAAGTCTACAAGTCAATATTAAGTGACTATGTTCTTTTACAACAAGATAGCATTAGTTACTATTTAACAAAAAAAATATTCTAAATAAATATTTTTTCTATGCGAAGAAGCCGTTCGTAAGAACATGTTCAGGAACTCTATAAATATTGTTTCAAGATACTAACCATCCATAAATTATAACCCAGCATTCTTATGTTTTAATTTAAGAAAACTCAAGTATAAAACTAACATTATTTTTTGAAATATGTTTTGAAAAAAAAATACTTTTAACTTTTGTAAATTTTCTTTTTCAGTCTCTAAGTAGCAACGAAGTTGACGAGAAAGACAAGACGGTTGCATCATTTCTGGAGAACATCAACGCTCCGATTGTTGCTACCAATGTCATTTTTAAATCTGCCAAAAACACTACAAATATTCAAAAATCAATCATTTTCAAGATTAACGATATCATGGTTGGAGTTGTAGGGTACTTGACACCCGAGACCGAAATGTTAGACAGCGGAGGTAATGTAGAATACATTGATGAAATACTAGCACTTACAGAAGAAGCAGAGAAACTCCAAGCTCTAAAAGTCAACATCATAATTGCTTTAGGACATTCTACTCTCGCTAAAGACAAAGAAATAGCTGAAGCAGTTCCAGGTCTTGATATGGTAATTACTGGTCACAAAAATACATTCTATTGGAATGGTAACACAGTTCCTACTACTCAAGAAACTTTACTGGTAACACAGGAATCTGGAAAAACTGTACCGATCATATTTTCAACTGCATACGATAAAAAATTAGGCAGTGTTAAAGTAACATTTAATTCTAACGGAGAAATTGTCCAATGTGATAACAAACCCATTTATCTCGATTCATCTGTACCACAAGACAAGCCGTCCATGGAAGTCATAAAAAAATATGATTTTGCACTGTCTTCTACATCTCAAGAGGTGATCGGAAATACCTCCGTTGTACTTGACGCAACATCATGCTCCCTCGAAGAATGCAATTTTGGTAATTTCGTTACTGATGCAATTGTTTACTATTATGCTATTAATTTTAAAGATGAGCAGTGGACAGACTCGCCTATCGCCATCATCCATAGTGGTGCTATTGGCAACTCTATTGCACCCGCCCATCGTCCGGCTGCCATTTCAACAGGTGATATACTGTCTGCTCTGCCTATAGAAGGCAACTTGGTAACTGTCTCTATGAAAGGTAATGTCCTCAAGGAGGTTTTAGAACACTCCGTTTACAATTATAACAAAAAAACGCCGACCGGGCAGTTTTTACAGTTTTCGGGTATCCGCGTTGTTTACAATTTGAACAATACACCTGGATCAAGGTTGGTCAGCGCATTAGTTCGGTGCTGGGATTGTTTTGTACCACAATTTTATACTATTGATGATATTAGGGACTACAAAGTACTTATGCCAGCAGCGTTAGCCGACGGACAATACGGATACAATATGCTTGTTGGACTCCCTAGGAACAACCTGCGGTACGATGAAATAACTTGTACATCTGAATATATCAAGATGAGAAGTCCTGTGTACCCGGAAGTTGCAGGCCGGATAAACTTTTCTAGTTCTGCTACAACTGTAGTCTCATCGTTACTTCTTGTCGCGTTTATAGCAATAACTATGAACTTTTACAGCTAATTTGTGCTATTCTAATTGCCAAATAATGTATAATAATATAACGTATTTGGTGTAAAATATAAATGTAAATTAATATATAATACAATGAATTTCAATTGCTTTATGTTTACTTCACTCTGTTTTATTGAATTAATACATAAATATGTATCTCACAATTTTGAAATTAAATAACATGATATTAATACTACTACTACAAGTGTACTACTACTGTTCAGGTTTTATTCATTAGAAAAATTACACATTAATAAAAGTATTATTTTCAAAAGATTTTGACATCAGTCATATTTTCCATTTTTTCGTAACTTGCCTTGGCATTTTACAAACAAGGTTAATATTTCAACTAGGTAATACCTTTTAATTTAGCTAGTAATATACGGTAGAAAGCTTTTCAATTACTTTGCAATTTTAATCTTTTTGCTACACATTTCTACTGTGCTATGTTTTGACATTCAATATAAAATTATATTAATTGTGTCGATGATCAACAAAATTGGTGAGAATTTTAAAAGTTTGTAAGTATTACTCTAGTTAAAAGCATGACGATGATCATATTTATTATTGTTATTAGCATGGGATTGTTTGCAATTAATTAAAGTGTTATTAAAACAACTATTAATAAATACATATATATCTATATATCATTTATAAAGTACACAGAGTATTATTATTAATATATTATGGATAAGGATATTTTAGCTCTAAATCCGAACGCAAATATTAAAGTAAGGCCTTGTCGCCGAACTTTTCCTTTATATTACCCATAGAGTCACTGATATATAAAAAGCCAAGATACACACTAAGCTACTTAAAAACGTCCCCAACAAATAAACGCGCAATCTAAGAATTGTGTGGCCATCTTATTTAGTCTTTCGTCACTCGCGAGGCCGTAAGAAGAGCGCGTTTGCAAAATGCAAAAACGTAAATACGTCAAGAACATTGAAAAGGGATGAAATATCATACTTTTGGTAAGTACTAAAGTAAAGCGTTCGATGTTAGCTATCGAAATCTATGAATATACTGAGAAATAATTGTTTTCCATTAGTTTGTGACAAAATTATTTATTGGTTGAATTACAATACTATAAGATTGCATTGCCACCTAATTGGAACAGGAATACTCTATAATGCAGTCCTTTTAAATTTGGTTGATTAGCACAAGCTCAGTTGACATCTGTTCTTTGTATTTTTGGATGAAGTCGATTTCAGTTTGTTAGAGTTTTGTTTTGTGTAGCAATCATTATTATATAAAAATGTATATTTCAGTAGTTTCCACGTGACCCAATACGATATGGAGAGTGGGTCGCAATAGTAAGCAGGCCCCACAATAAAAGCGTGGTTTGTTCAAAACATTTTTTACAGAATTCGAAATCATAGTTTTTATCTCTTTACATTATAGTTCAAAGAAAACTCACTATTAAAAAAACATAACCCACAAACAAATAATTCCCTGAGATTCTCATTTAGATTATGTTCAAAATCACAATTTTTTGCTAAGCGTTTTAACGCGGCCGCTAATTGTGCACTTGCACACGTTTTCGGCACTTCTGCAGGTTTCCGCGGCGAACATAGGCAATCATCAAATCGTATTTTGTATCACCTACACACGCGATTAACACTGCCATGTACAATACTTCTTTGGTACCATTCACTTTGAAATACTGTTCTAGTCGGTCAATATACGTTAGCAACGACCCTTTGTTCAACTGAAATGTTATTAGTTGCTGATAGAAGACATATTTAACTAATAAGTTACGTAAACAAAAGTACGATTCCGCCACTGTAATGTATTTAGGTGATTATTTAATAAAACGCGCCCGATGATACATTATGTAATTATTTGATAAGTATTTGATTTTACTTGAAAAAACCAATGTTGTTATCTATTACGAGTTTTATTTATTTAATATTTTTTTCTTAATAGAATTACGAAATAACGAGTATTAACATTATACAACAGAACTATTTTCATACGTTACAGTAATTTTAATAGCTTTTTTTTGTACCAAAATAATATAAACGATTCGACTCTTTGGAGTCTCTATTCAGTTGATACTGTTAGGGTCATAAAATTTTATTACTTTTCGTAGGTTACATTTAGAAAACGACTCTATGCGAAGGATTTAAGTGTGAAAATATTTTAAATTATTTAGGACTATGCTGCTTAATTTGATCTATCCGTGCGAAACTTTTAGGTGAGACATTTGTAAGGAACTGTGCATCTAGGGTTTTTTATTATATCAATGCATAGAGTATATTACGAATAACGTATTCTTCTATCTTGTTCATACCTAACGAACTACAAATTTATGTACGATGTACCTACTATATAAGACTGCTAATAAAAAGGCCGGCAACGCACTTGTGATTCTTGAGTTGCGGGTGTCCGTGGGCGGCGGTAGTCACTTACCATCAGGTGACCCGTCTGCTCGTTTGCCCCTATCGCATAAAAAAAAATGAAAAAAATATGATTATAATAACCAATATTTTACTGTTAATATTATTATTTTATCTTTCTGTTATAAATATAATCTTGACTTAATATAGTATTATGCAACACACTAACAGGTTATCGAGAACAAGGGCATATTCCGTTTGGTGTAATCATTTGTTAGTCTATGAACATATTTTTGTCTCCGTCCTTTCAAATCACGAGTTTGATAACAGTGTTCTAGTACTAAAACCTTTTATAAAACACCTAAAGTGCCTAGTTCTAGCAGCTAATCTAAATTCATCTAAAGTTCCAGAGCTAATAGTTAACCTAGTAAACTCAGTTGTATTTGACGTAAATGGTACCAAAAATGGTATCATTGGCTACCTCATCCCTGAAAATAAAACAACAGCTTTAGGAAATAACGTTGAATACTTAAATGAAATACCTAACAGCAATAAAAAATTAAGGTTAAAAGCTTAAATATCAAGGTGTTAAAACACTCATAGCTCTTGGACACTCTGACTTTCCAAAAGATTCAGATATAGCAAATAATGTTGAAGATATCGATTTGTTATAGGAGCACATTCGCATACATTTTTATGGAATGGTACCAGTCCTGACGTTGACAGATCTGTAAGCCCTTATCCAATACTGGTTTAACAAAGGAAATGCCGATTATTGCTTACAATACAAGCATACGTATATACAAAATATTTGGGAAAACTACATATAGTATTCGGTTTTGATCATGAGGTCTTACAAGCTGAAGGTAATCCTGTAATTTTAGACAGCTCATTTCCACAAGACCCTCACTTATTGATAGCTGTAAATTACTACGACAAAAAAATACAAAAAACATAATATCTAAACGCGTCATCGGTTCTACTTGCAGTGAATTTATATTTACCATCTATTTATCTATCATCATCATCTATCTATCATTTAAAAGAATCTAATATGGGTAACTTAATAGAAACTTTTAGTAAGTGGAGGCGACGGTTACTTTGTTTTTGGTGACACCCCTTCAACTCTTCTCCTTTACTGAAGAAAGTACACTTGGAGATTTTACTGCTAATCAAAACAGTCCAAAACTCATTTACTACAAAATGCTAGTAAATACTTTTTTCAATTTATACTTAATATAGTGTCTGAGTTTAAGAACATGTCGGTGTCAATGTTATTGAAAGCATTAAAACCCTTTGTTAGAACGTGATTGTGTGTATGTGAATCAATTACTATTAAGGTATAAATTATATACTTGTATATTGTAAAAGCTGCTAGTAACATAGCTCAGACATTACTAATCCTCTTATTAACCCCTCTACCTAAGTTAAATACTTAGTTAAAAGTGTATCGTGTAGTCGTATTATGCAAAGTGGCATTCGAAACTGTTCCCACGAGACTGCTAAAACTTAGTCATTAATGGGTGATGAGGTTTGAAAATATACATATTTTACTTCCTACATGGAGACAAAGTTTAGCCATCGATAGCCAGACATGTTGATATTATACTAGTAGCTTTAACCCAAAGCATTTTTTTTGTAACAAATTGGATACGAAAAAAAATAATTATTGAAATTGGTCATGCAGTTATTGAGTTTTAGGATATCTAACGAATAGCATTTCATTTTTATATATAAGAAGAATAAGATTATATTTATCTTAATTTAATAAAAAAAACTAAGCAAACAATCATTCTCTTTCATACCCACCAATGGACGTGAGAAAAGATTTTGCCAAAATTCCACCAAAATTAAAGTTATATGAAGGCGTGCATAACAGTAATGATAGAAATATCGTTCGCTGTGATAGTCTTCGCGCATCTCTAAGGACAGATAAACATTTTATCTGTAGCACAGATCTTCTTCGAGTCGTTCTAGTATTTTAAATTATATATTTATATATCTAGTATTTAAACATTCTACGTTGTACAATACGATTTGCTCAGTCACATTACTTAGCGTTTAAAACAAGCGGGTAGTTACACTTTTGATTCTGGTATGTGCAAGAAAGAAGCTAAATTATTATGAAATAGCTTCTTTTAATTTCATATAGAATACTACTATATTGTTTATTCTCCTATTATACACCCACAAAATCCTTACCTCTTAAGTTTTGTGAACACATTCATATATGTACATACATACATAAGTTTACTAACAATTATGTTTCGATATTGCTTAACTAACATCTTATCATTTGCTAATTTGCATGAATGCATGATTTTATCAATGCAATGTAATCACTGTTAATTTTTTTTTTTTTTTTTTTGTTGCAGTCTTTGGGTAACCACGAATTTGATAACGGGGTATCTGGACTGTCACCTTTTATAGAAACTCTTATATGCCCTGTCTTAGCTGCGAATCTTAACCTGGCAAGTGTGCCAGAGTTATTGGTGGAACGTAATTTGATGGACTCTGTAGTGTTCGATATAAACGGTACACGCATCGGTGTCATTGGATACCTCACTCCAGATACTCGTTTTCTGGCTATAAAAAATGAAGTTAAATACATTGAAGAGGTGACAGCAGTAAAAAAAGAAGCAGTTAAACTTAAAAAACAAGGCGTTAATATTCTGATAGCTCTTGGACATTCTGGTTTTACTAAAGATTTGGAAATAGCAGAAGAGGTGGATGACATAGATCTTGTTATAGGTGGACATACAAATACATTTTTGTGGAATGGTACCAGTCCTGGCGTAGAGAAACCTGAAGGACCTTATCCGACTTTAGTCAAACAACCGTCGGGTAGATTAGTTCCTGCTGTACAGGCTTATGCTTATACCAAATATCTTGGAAAATTACATATTATCTTTGATTCAGAAGGTGAAATCATAAGTACTGATGGAAATCCTATTCTTCTAGATAATTCTGTTCCCCAAGATCCTGAATTACTAGAAATGGTGAATCGCTACAGGGCAGATATAGTAAATATTACAGAAAGCATAGTCGGGATCACGCGAGTAGTATTAGATGGAACGTCGTGCCGCTTGAGAGAATGTAACATGGGAAATTTGATAACTGATGCGATGATAGAAAGATATGCTAAAGATTATACAGGAAAGGGTTGGACCGACGCTCCTATAGCCATTATACAAGGCGGTGGTATAAGGGCTTCAGTAGCTCGGATAACTTTGCCAGCCAATATTACAAAGGGTGATCTTTTGCGAGTTATGCCTTTTGATGGAAACCTTGTTAAGCTAAGAATTAACGGCAGTACTATATTGAAAATGTTAGAACATTCTGTAGCTAAATACAATCCCAGCCGCCCCCCTGGTCCATTTCTTCAAATGTCAGGAATGATAGTCGAATATGATTTTCGGGGACCGCCTGGCTTTAGACTTCAAAAACTTTACATGCGTTGTGGTGAATGTTTAAATCCTCAATTTTTTCCTTTAAATGTGACAGAAGAGTACAACATTTTAATGCCTGCATTTTTGTCGATAGGAGGTGATGGTTATACAATGTTTGAAGGTTTACCGACAACAGAATTACCTTATGATAACCTAGAATCTACAACAGAGTATATAAGTAGCCGAAAATCCATATACCCATCGGTTGAAGCAAGAATTGTTATGGTCCATCTTGAACAATTGCAAATTAACTCAGGATCAAATTCGAAGTTATCACTTATTGTATTGATATTACTTACTTTCTCATTGCTTTTATAAAGTATAAATATTTTATCTTATGAAGTACTACAAGTATTTACATATAAGTAATTTAAAAAATATATATATAATATCGTCTTAAATTCATTATTAAATACACTAAACTTTCTGGGCCAACATGATTTTAACCCATACATAGAATCTGTAAATCAGTGCTCATCAAATGTATAATAAATTTACCAGCTGGGCCCACTCGCGAGACTGGTTCTTTCTAGCCTTATTATCCAGTATCTATTGGAGTTGGCTTCTAGTCTAACCAATTATTGCCTGAATATCAGTTTTTTCATTGAGCGACTGGCATCTGACCTTCGCAACCCTTGAGAGCTAGCTGAGTTCGATTGTTGGACTAGTTGCCAATATATTTGAGACCACTGATTCACTAATATCGACTGTCATAGGAATTCATGACTACCGGGACCGACGGCTTAACGTACTCTCCGAGGCATGGGGGTGTAACACCGCCAACTTCCAAACTCGGGACTGTTACTGAGAATTTCCTATTAGAAAAACAAAATAGCACTTTTTGTTTGCGTGCCCGAGAGTACTTGTTTTTTTTGTTATAAGTCTAATAACGTCAGATTTTCCTTTGTTTAAAAATATTTTATAATATTTTTTTTTCACAAAAAAAGTATTAAATAAAATGCCAAAATTATCTGTCAAGACAGCGACAGAACGAACGTGACAAATAAGTCTACGACCCCAGATGTAAGAGTCAAATAGAAAAAACTGTAAGCTTTTTGACCTACCCTTTCAAGTTTAAAATTAGGTATGTTGTTGTACCTATATTGTTAAGTATGTCATAATAGATTATGACGTCACTCGCGTTTAGTATCCGTACCTTAAAAAATCAAGCATGATCCGTATTGCCGTCATGTACTGTGAATTAAATATTAGACCAAAATCTTTCGTGAATTGTATTCATATTTATTAAAGACTGGCTGTACCCCACAGTTTCAGTATATGCTCACTGCTCCGCTTGTTTCAGTATGACATGACATAGCCATCCTCAATAAACGGGATATCTAATGCAAAAAAGAAAAATTAAGCGGATTAGTAATTTTTATAATATCACAATTGAAACTATCATGCATTAATGGAAAACTTCAACTGGAGATACCTTCCATTTTTTCTGAGCTAAAGCAATTTCTAATATAAATAAAAGTTTATGTAGTAATTTTGCTATTTTTAATAAACTTTTTATAATGTATTGTATATATACCTATATGAACAACATTATTTACAAAACTAAATATATTTTATAAAATAGCATATTCCTTTCACATTTAAGGTCACCATTATAAACATTTTAACATATAAAAAATTGTATTAATAGCGCTTTTGTTTTTAAACAGTACCTAACTACCTCAATTTGTGAAGTTAATTGATATTTTAAATTGACAAAATGCAACAATTTTGTATTGTAGTTTTAAACAACTACAGAACCAACATAAAATATTATCAAGTACACATCACCAAAAACGTTATAAACCACTCGTTCAACCCAGGGTACCAAACATCGTTAATAGACAGCACATAAAATCTCTCACCTACATATTATACATACATAGGCGTACATGTGTGTAATAATGCATGCGCCAAATCAATAAAACTGCAATTGAGGACCGCGCCGCACAAAATTTGTACGAACAAACTAATCACGTTGATTGAATGATGTACGCGGCACCATTCAACATCAAAACTTTAAAAACCTAGCTACAATATTTCGGTACAGGCAGACAGTACAAACCCATGTATGTGCTAAACATTCAATTTAAACTTTTTAGTTTTGTGACTAGCAAAGATCTACAGCCAAATTTTATTGTAATCTTCAAATTTGTGTGTGCTCTCCAGTGAATTCAATTTTAAATCTTTCTATTTTGGTATATTTAATCATCAAATCAATGCAATTTTAACAACAAATATACATGCACGAACTTTAGTGCAGGTATATATATTTGTTAACTAAATGCCGGTAATTATTTAAAATGAGTAAATAAATAAATTTAAGTTACATCTTTAACAATGTAATAACTGGTACCTGTATTATATATAAATTATAACATATTCAAACAAAGAGTAACAAAAATTATTGAAATGTTATTTACCTAACATTCTCAAATGCTGAATTTACAATCACAATACACAAATAACAATTTTTTAATGACTTACTTAGATCGTTTGTTACAGTCCCTTGGAAATCACGAGTTCGACAATGGAGTCCACGGCCTTACTCCCTTCATTCAAAATTTAACATGTCCAGTTCTGTCTGCCAATCTTATATTGACGAAAGTGCCAGAGCTAGAAAGAGAAACTAATCTTAAGAAATCAGTTGTACTTGAAGTTGCTGGACGCCGAATAGGTATTGTGGGCTACTTAACGCCAGATACCAAGCAACTAGCAGTACCAAATGATGTCGAGTATAGTGATGAGATCCAGGCAATAAGAGAAGAAGTAAAAAAATTACAAAATGAAGGAGTAAATATTATCATAGCTTTAGGACACTCTGGATACCCAAAGGACTTGGAAATAGCCAAGGAAGTAGAAGGTGTCGATTTAGTTATAGGTGGTCACACAAATACTTTCCTATGGAATGGAACCAGCCCAGATTCTGAACAACCCCTAGGCCCTTATCCTACTTATGTGGTACAAGCATCCGGTAGAAATGTTGCTGTTGTTCAAGCATATGCTTACACCAAATACCTAGGGAAACTTCATCTCACATTTGATGTTAATGGTGACTTAATCAGTGCTGACAAAACTCCTATTTTGCTGAACAATAAAATTCCACAGGACCCAGACGTCTTGGAAATGGTCAACAAATATCGATTCAGTTTATATAACATAACCGAAGAAGTAGTTGGAAATACTTCTGTTCTTCTAGATGGTTTAAGCTGTTCGCGCAAAGAATGTAATCTTGGCAACTTAATTACGGATGCTATGGTATTTCGTTACGCTGTAGACTATAATGGTGAGCATTGGACAGATGCACCAATTGCCATAATTCAAGCGGGCGGTATAAGAGCATCTGTTTCACACGTGACAATGCCTGCAAATATAACCAGGGGTGAATTACTCACAGTAATGCCCTTCGAAGGACCTTTAGTGACGGTAACAGTAAATGGCAGCACTGTCCTCAAAATGATTCAGCACTCTGTAAATAACTATAATGATTTAGAGCCATCAGGACCTTTTCTACAGTACTCGGGGATTAAAGTTGTATACGATGTTAATAAACCTGTAGGATCTAGATTGATAACAGCTGAAGCCAGATGCTGGGCATGTGATGTTCCAAGATACTCAAAAATTGTTGATAAAGATGTTTTCAAAGTTATTATGCCTAGTTTTGTGGCTATAGGTGGTGATAAATATAAGATGTTTGTAGGTTTGCCGACGAAAATTTTAGATTATAATGAATTAATGTCTACCGAGTATTATATTTCTAGACATAGTCCCATTTATCCTCAAGTTGAGGGCAGAATTACGTTGTTATCAGAAAATCTTCAACCCAAAGTTAACACTGCTTCCTCTAGCGTAAGGTTATCATCAATACCATTTTTAATAGCATTTTTAATTTTGCAATTTTTAATTAATATTGTTATGTAGTTTGTACTTAAATAGGCATAGCTATATGATACACAAACGTTGACTGAATTTTGTGTAGGTGATTTAAACACATTAGAGTAACTTCATCCCAAATTTTGTAAAATAAATTTATTCCTTTTTTTTTTTGTTTTATTTAACATTACTTTATCCCTACTAGTAACATGACTGGTGAAAACGTGTGCAACTTTCAAACGTTTCAATGCATATTTTAAATTTACCAGCTTAGAAATAATGTTTATTCCTTAATATGTTAAATGGTAATTTTGTTAAAAGAAATATTTTAATTAAATTATTATACAAGTAAGGACCACTCTGTAAGTTACAGTTACTACAACTCTATACGAATTAGCTCACGGGAAAGGGTATGCCATAAAATGTATTTGATTCTGAATTAATTATTTTTTTAACAATTAAAACGCATCACATCTTTTTCTTTTCTTTCAGGCTCTCGGAAATCATGAATTCGACGAAGCTGTGGAAGGAGTTGTACCTTTTATTAGAAACCTCAGTTCACCAGTTTTAGCAGCCAACCTCATTTTGGACAAAGTCCCTGAACTGCAAAACGAAAAAAACTTATACAAATCAATAATAATACTTAAAAACAATATTAAAATTGGTATTATTGGATACCTGACACCAGAGACTAAATATCTGGCCCCTAAAAATAATGTTGAATATGAAGATGAAGTTACAGCTATAAGAAAGGAAGTACAAAATTTGAAAAAGCAAAACGTAAACATTTTAATAGCTCTCGGTCATTCTGGAATTGTCAAAGATTTGATTATTGCCAAAGAGGTTAAAGATCTTGATATAGTCATAGGAGGGCATTCAAATACATTCCTTACAAATAGCAACACTACTTCGGAAAAACCGGAAACACCTGAGGGACCTTATCCCATAGAAGTTAAGCAAGCAAGTGGCAGAACAGTGAGAATAGTTCAAGCTTATGCTTACACTAAGTACATGGGTAAACTATATTTAGTTTTCGATGCACTCGGAGAAATAATAACATGTGATGGACTTCCTATACTTCTTGATCAAGAGATACCAAGAGACCCAGAATTACTTCAAGTTATAAGCAATTACAAAAAAGACGTGGATAGAATAAATAACGAAGTAGTGGGACAGTCATTTGTTTTTTTAAATGGACTTTGCCGTCTAAGGGAATGTAATATAGGCGACTTCATCACAGATACTATGCTGAACTTTACCAGAGAAAAATATCACCAACAATACCCCGATGTAAATATAGCGTTGGTTCAAGGTGGACGGATACGTACCTCAATAACACATACTGGATCCCCTTTTACTTTAACTAGAGGTGACTGGATTACAGTACTACCATTTTCAAGTACACTGTCTATCGTAACAATGAATGGTACTATATTAAAACAGAGCTTAGAACATTCAGTATCAACTTGGAGAACTGTCGACAGCACGGGTCAATTTCAACAATTTTCCGGTATGGAAGTAGTATACGACTTGGCGAGACCAGTTGGTTCGAGGGTTGTCAAAGCTAAAGCTTTTTGTTCCAATTGTAGCAAAAACATAAAACTGGATATAAAAGACAATTACGAATACAAAGTCATGATGCCTTCATTTATAGCAGAAGGTGGCGATGGTTATACGATATTTGAAAACCTTTCTCAAGAAATACTTACTTTTAATGAATTAGACAGTTTGCTTTATTATCTCAATAAATATAGTCCTATAGAACCGCATCTAGACGGTCGAATCAAAATACTGAACGAAGATAAAGTTTTGAAAAGTGCTAATACTTCCATTAATAACATAAGTTTTAAACCATCAAATGGTGTTGTTCTAAAGAATAATCTACAATTTTACCATGTACTTCTATATTTGGTTTTCTTAAATGTCCATTTAAATTGGTAAGAATACAGAAATTTAAATATTGTCAACACTTAAATTTTATCAAGAATATTCTAAAGAAGCATTTACTTTGTAAAGTAAATGCTTCTTTAGAATATTTTTCTTTAGAACGTTCTTTCTAGTTTCTTGGAGTATGTTAAATTGCGTAAAAGTAGCGTTGAGTTGGTTGGCAGTGTGTTGGCGAGGGTAGCATGCCTTTTCTTTTTTGTTTTCTTTTTTTTTTTTACTTACGGCACCATCGGGACGTCACCCCACCTAGTTGGGACGATGTATCGGACCGACTAAAACCATCGGAGCGAGACACACAAGAAGAGAATACTCGAGGGATTGAGGATGCGATTCCTCGAAACAAGGGCTCGAAAGTCTTTGTTAAGTCTCACTGTATGATCTAGGAGAAACGCTGGAGTATAGACGAATCTTTAAGACGAGTGGGAGTGCGGATGAACATTGGTAACACCAAAATCATGCATCAGGTATCCCAAATCTCAGTCTTGTTTCCCAAACAGCCATGGTCGTAAATGGCGATACTCTCAAAGTTGTGCAAGAATTCGTCTATCTTGGTCAAACTATGCAACAGGGCTGGCACAAGTTCGATCGAGAATCGGATAGAAGAATTCGTCTGGGCTGGGCGGCAATGGCGAAGCTACGTCATATCTTCAAATGGTCGATCACACAATCCCTAAAAACGTAGGCATTCAACCAGTGCGTCTCACCCGTAATAACATACGGAGCCGAAACGTGGACACACGCCCTTGGAATAATCCACAAGTAAGTCGCTCCTCGTGCGATGGAGCGCACAATTCTCGGCGTTTTCCTAGTCGATAGAATTCAAAATGAAGTCATTCGGCAGAGAACTAGAGTAACCGTCATCACTCAGAGAACGTTGTGGCTGGTAACGGATGGATATAGAATACCGCGATAGTTGGCCTCCTAAAGACCGCGATAGTTGGCGCTCTTTAGGAGGTCTCCATCCAGCAGTGGACGGCAATAGGCTGATGTCAGTTATTAGTTGTAGATGGGAAATTTATGCTCAACTTGCATTTATCACAGTGTTAACCAAACGTATCTAATTTAATCTCAAGGATTTTAGAGATTTTCTTTTAAGTCTACCACTGCTCTGTAAAATATAATTTATTTAAGTATTAATATTTGTAATTTGGACTTAAGAATGTTAAGAAACAATGTCATTAGACTCATATTAGTATATTATCTAGTAAGTAGTCTATAAGTGAAAATGGAGAATCAGATATAAATAGTAGCGAGATATCAATAGTAGAAGATTAACTGTAATTAGGATTACTGATTACTATCAATTACAGTATGTATGTATGTACATATGTCATAAAATATCTGAGTAGTGTAACAAACACCTGAGTGGCAAATAAAAACATACTGAGCGAACTTATCGCATCCTAAATTAGTTATTTTAGGAAAATACGAGTAAGACCTTAACTACTATTAACCTGAGCGTGGCTGACCGTAATAGAGTCCTTCAGCCACTGTATGGCCCGAGACCATCCGCGATAGGAAGCGTTCGTGTGAGAATTACTTCAGATACCAGATAATACCCACAACTACCGGCGGTAGTCACTTACCATCAGGTGACCCGTCTGCTCGTTTGCGTTTGCGTTTATCGCAAAAAAAAAAAAAAAAAAAAATTCGGATCAGAAGTTTGGATGTAGAGGTAGCGTCAATAGTAGTCAAACCCCATCATATTTATGGGCCAATATGGTATGGGGCTTTGCACACGATAAAAACACAAAGAGTTTCGTAAAGTAGGTAGGTACGTAGATTCTCTCAGTATGAATATTAAGTAAGAATAATGGTCCATGCCGTAAACTATACGTTGTAACTTACACCTATATAGTTTTTGAATAAGTTCAGGTAGAATTTGAGATTAGTACAACTGTAAACCTATAGAAAATACTTATATATCACAAGATTATGAAATATTTTAATTCAAACCGTTGGGGCTTCATTTATTATTTGTAAAATTATCAATCAAATGAGTAAATTTCTTATAACAGCAATTTTTTAATGTACTAAAGCAATTATAACTAAGCATAAATATTAATTATAATTGCAACCGAGGCTAGTTTTTGCTGCTAAGAGTAAGCAATCGGTACTTAAGAGCCTCTATAACCAGTACCGATTGAAAAGTCCGTCAATAATTATAATAGTCCTTCATAATAATTGCTGTGATGGTAATCACTTTGATTTACTAATAAGCAACAGGCTCCTTTCTGGAATACTGTAGTAGCCTGTAGGATTTTATATATAGAGTTTTTAAAAGTCGTAGACAGATTTTAGACATGTTTCATGTAATTCCACAATTATTGTTAAACTTGTTATCATAGTTTTAATAAAATCTTGAGAGCGCATAGCGTGATTTATACTATCTCTAGTAGTTCCTAATCTTGAATAAGACCAGTTTTGTAAAGATTTTTAAAATGTACTTACAATGTGTATTGTTTTAATAGCTTTTAATAATGTAGTTTAATCAAATAGTATATAATGCATATGCATATGTTAACAGTATTTTGTGTTAATGATTTTTTAATTATAAACTACTGTATAAACATATTTTCAGAATATATATATTAAACAGTTTCTATGTTTTATTTCATATTCATTCATTGTTTATAATTGGTTTCAAAGTAGGTACCTACACGTAGCTTGGAGAACAGCATTTACCGTCACCGAACGACTAATACAAGTAAATAAATCTTTGTAAGTGAAAGCAGTGTTAAATTATGTTTACATATATTACTATAGGAATCTCTCTCTGTAGAGGATATACTGCAGGATATATTGCATAACTCGTCTAAACACTCATAACGTACAAATTTCTTATTTCTTTTCCAGTGTCTTGGCAACCATGAGTTCGACGATGGTGTGGACGGAGTAATACCTTTTATTAGAAACCTCAGTTCACCAGTTTTAGCAGCCAACCTCATTTTGGACAAAGTCCCTGAACTGCAAAACGAAAAAAACTTATACAAATCCGTAATAATATTAAAAGATAACATTAAAGTTGGTATTATTGGATACCTGACACCAGAGACTAAATATCTGGCCCCTAAAAATAATGTTGAATATGAGGATGAAATTTCAGCTATAAGAAGAGAAGTTAAAAACCTGAAAAATCAAGATGTGAACATTTTAATAGCTCTCGGTCATTCTGGAATTGTTAAAGATTTGATTATTGCCAAAGAAGTTGAGGATCTTGATATAGTCATAGGAGGGCATTCGAATACATTCCTTACAAATAGCAACACTTATTTGGAAAAACCGGAAACACCTGAGGGACCGTATCCTATAGAAGTTAAGCAAGCAAGTGGCAGAACAGTGAGAGTAGTTCAAGCTTATGCTTACACTAAATACATGGGTAAAATACGTTTAATTTTGGACTCGCGTGGTGAAATAATAACATGTAATGGGCAACCCATACTTCTCGATCAACAAGTACCTAGAGATCCAGAATTACTGCAAATTATAAATCAATACAGGCGAGATGTTGACCGAATAAATAACCAAGTTGTGGGCCAGTCTTTAGTGTTCTTAAATGGGCTATGCCGTCTAAGAGAATGTAATATTGGTAATTTTATCACGGATGCCATGTTAATCTTCACTAAAGAAAAATACCGTCAACAGTACTCCGATGTGAATATAGCGCTAGTAACAGGAGGAATTATACGTAACTCGATAACACATACTGGATCCCCTTTTACTTTAACTAGAGGTGACTGGATTACCGTGCTACCATTTTTAAATACACTGTGTATAGTCACAATGAATGGCACTACATTAAAACACAGCTTAGAACATTCAGTATCAACTTGGAGAACTGTCGACAGCACGGGACAATTTCAACAATTTTCAGGTATGGAAGTAGTCTACGACTTGGCGAGACCAGTTGGTTCGAGGGTTGTCAAAGCCAAAGCTGTCTGCTTTAATTGTAGTATAGAGTCTAAAATGGATATAAAACATGATTATGAGTATAAGGTAATGATGCCTTCATTTATAGCAGACGGTGGTGATGGTTATACTATGTTTGAAAATCTTTCTCAAGAAATACTAGCTCATAGTGAACTAGACAGTGTGCTTTACTATTTGAATAAGTATAGTCCTATTGAACCGCAACTAGACGGTCGAATTAAAATACTGAACGAAGACAAACTTGAAAATGGTAAGGATATTTCTATAAATAACAGAATGCATAATGCATCTAGTGGTGCTTTTCTAAGAAATCCAAGAATTTACTGTACTGCAATATTTTTTTATTTTTCTCTGATGCTTTTTTAATTAAGTTTTAAAAAATATTTATGAACATAGGTTAAGATGTCGTAACAAAATGTTATTCTACAATATATCATTATTGTTAGGGCTAAATTTAAGAGGTATAGTTATGCCAACAGCACATTAAACAATTATGGCTTAGAATAATTAAATCCTATTCTCCACACGAAAAAAAAAAGGTATGCTATGCTTTAAATCAGAGCATTAAACCATAGCGAGGTCGCCTCCAACAGGCGGCCAAGTCTGTCGGGGTTCACAGGGATTTCCTTTCTAGGGTGCACCTGAGGCGCAGGCCAGAAGACTCCATGCCGTGCATTTTTGTCAGTTCGAGTCCGACATAACATCTCACCGTAAGGCCCCGGTGAAATGATGACCCGTGGAGGTTTCCACACAAAAAAAAGATATATTGAGTTGCTAAAATAAAACCAGAATTAGGTACTCGTGTTCCGTGTGGTTTTAGTCGGTACGAGTCAGACATACCACCCTATGATGACCCGTGGGGGTTTCCACACGTTAAAAAAAATGTATTTTGAGTTGCTAAAATAAAACCATAATTAGGTACTCGTCTAATGTTTCGAAATTTACATGAAATTTATTTATTGATTTATTATTCATAGATTAGGAGACAGGTAGGACATTTTTCTCTGATAACCGTCCCAAAAACTAGATCTGATTTGACACGTCTAACTTGACAGCTTGAGCTTAAGTTGAACAATGTATTGATGAGCCTTTTAAAACCCGGGTCTTAGATTCGTATATTAACGAGTGGATTAAACAGAAACCGCTCTATGACAGATGGTTTCCGATCTTCGGAGAGTACCTGCACTCGGTTGCCAAGAGAAAACGGAATTCCTCCGCTGTTTGTCAGATCAAGAACTTTTGCGAGGTTGTCTAAAAGAGCCAGAAGAGAGAACCTGGGAAGGGAACATCTAAATGTATCCTGATTTCTGAGGGCCTGCCACCTCGTGGGCTAGCGCTGGGCGAAGCGTTGAGGAGTTACGATCCTCGAGATACAAAACCACGAGTTTGGGCGCAGTATAGGCCGCACACCGTGCGGTTTTTGGTCGATTTACTCAAAAAGTTTTACTCCGACGTACGACCTCACCGATAAGTCCGGTATGGTATCTCTCATAAGGACTTTCACAAGTTAAAAGGAGGATCCATTTCGGCACTGAAGCATTCCTTAATCATTGCTACTTTTAGGTTAGGTACATTTTTATCTTTAGAGTTCAGTAAGAATTTGTGCAATAATAAATTTTGGCAAGCGTAAATAACCGACTTGAATGTTAGCATGATAAATTGTAATAAGTTGTATATGTATATTGTCCCTTAATTGTCAACGGTAGAGGGGGATATATCTTTTAAAGTAAAATGGAACTAACCTTTAGTAAATAGTACTGAAAGTTAGTTCCATTATTCTTATTTTGTTATTAGTTCACAAACATTGAAGATATGCCTAAATCACGGGCACAACTTAGTATAAACGGGCTAGTTAAATAACCAGAATCTAAATAGAAGTTAATATTTAAAAAGTAATTTATTTGTGTAGGTATACTTAGTGCTATCATACAATGCATTTATTCACTACGATCTATTTACGATTTACAATTCAAGCTCAAAATAGTTGGTGACCATGAATATGATTATCTACTTATTATTTAATTAGTGTGGGACTTTTTTATATATTAAAGTTCTATAACCCATGGTATGGTAAGTTTATTATTAAATTTTCATAAATGTATAAGCATATGTTTTACAAAACAGAACGTGAAATAGACAAAGCTACTTACATGCTATTGTTTTTATACACCAGTGCTTTTACTATATAAATAGATAATACAAGAGTTAAAAATACATTCCTGATATGGGTACATATACTAATAAATTTTAATGATTAAAAACAATTTTTTGATTACTTTTCTAAGTAAGTATGTACCCGATCGTTAATCTCCAAACCCTACATAAAACTGAAAGTATAAATCTACGTGATTATTTTGTAAAATAAGTGATATATGTACGTCGCGTAGCTAATTAAAGAGGATTTATAATCAAAACTAAATATTATCACTACATTTTTTAGGTAATTGGGCCAAATTTTCATATATGCACACCACAGGATCATAGAACACGCAATCACAAAATAATGCTCTCAAATCAGCACCCCAGATGTGTTCTGACGTCACTAGAAATAACTGGTAGGCTTGACTGAAAATTCCAACATTAAATTTTAGTGGCATAGTGTTATCTATGCCTGACATAAGGCATTGCATTTTTTTTAACAGAAACCACAAATGATGTAGCACTGTTACTCTACTTCAAAATTGTTGGACGTGGGAGAACTCCTAACAATGTAGCGCCAACGCGAGTTTGTCATCATAATACTTATTTCGTAAACTTAAAATGGATGAGGAATGGACTTTTATCCATCAGACAGTATTTATAATCATTTAGTGTCCGGATGAGAGCAATGGGCATGCTACCTAAATATGAAGTAAGATTATGTGATAAAAAGTGCGCGTGTGAGACGCCGCCGCCGCTCTTTAAGCGTTAGTGTGCGTGTGTGCGTGTGTGTGTGTGCGCGTGTGTAGATAGGTATGTGTAAAAATAAAATAGCATTGTTCCATACATATTTTATTTCATAATCGTATTGATTGATTACTACACGTGACTGATTTAGATATTGTTTACTCATAAATAAATCGTTAACACAAATTCAACCATAACAAACTTGCGTTTTATTTTATCATCAGATCTAACTATTAGGACCTAGTCCGAAGGCATGTAAATAACAAAATTGTATTAGGTAGGTAGATAAACAATCAGCTTAGGTAAATAATAGATAAAGATACAAGGGATCATTACTACACACAACAATATATAGCGTAGGTATATAATTTTCAAGGTAAATACTTAATTAACATCAACATATTTATTTAAAAGTAATAATTATTAGCAAATACTAGACCTGAGATTCAATCAAAGTCTAAATATGTAAGGCTAACTACATGAAAGTAACGGTTTCTCAGAAAAGTGGCAAGTAAATAGGCAACAATATATGCTTAAAGCTTAGGGTTTTGCAAAATAAAAGTTATTTACAAAATACGATATTATAATTAAAATCACTTACTGAGTCGTAAAAACATAAACATAGTATATAAAATTCAAATACACATCTAATATAAAAAAGTTTATAAATTAAAATGGCACAAAAAGCATAATGAGTATATGTGCTTTGCAAGTTTTAAGAGTGAACTTATGTTGGCACAGACTTTTTTTGGCATGTGTTACTCACACTAACATCTCTAGGACTAAAAGACAAAAATATGTCAAATAAACAATACAAAATAATAAACATCTAGACTTACAGACACTTAGAAAATTGGAATCAACTAAATTGATGAATCCAAATAACAAATTTCTATAATCGCCGTTGCTTTAATAAACATTCTCTTTTATGTAAAACTGAATCGCTATCTAGGCTGAGTCCATCAAGGCACTTTAATTTCCGGTCCAGAAACATAGCTAGTAGAATGCGGAGTTTCTCCTCTTGACGCACAGGGAGGGAACGCCTTCCAATCTAAAGTTTTACTGTAATCATATGGTATCACTCCACAGAATATAGCAAGACACTGCTTTAAAGCCTCCTGACATTCAGCTAATTCCTTGCAAGGCGCGAAAGGATCTAAAACTTCGATGAGCTCGCACAATGGTTGGTAGAATTTTAGAGCTGTTTCCTTGTCTGCCTTCATAAGATTTTCGATAACTTTAGGAGCCAAGCACTCCTCCTTCCTCCGTATAATAGATGATGGAAGCCTATCGGCTTCTTTTAAATGTGCATGCATTGGCCAATCGTCAATGCAAGCCTCACAAGCACACACAAATTTATATTGGAACTTTAGGTCTTTTTGGCGTGTTTCACGGCTTTGCACAGCATGATGGTATCTGTAAAAACAAACAAGCATTTAGACCATCACCATCACATTTACTAACGAACAAGATTGACTAGAGATCTGATTTGTTTTGCTTTTATATAATAAACATAAATAAAGTATACAGTGGAGAAACGTCCTAAGGTTTTGGCCACTCTGGTTTTTACAGTAACAACAATCTCCAAAGAGTCACACATACACACAAAGTTTTTTTGTTATTAGCATATTTAATAAATACGTAACTCGAGAAAAAAAATCTATTTTTTTTGTCTTATTTTCAAAAATGACAGACCACATTTCCCCGAAATTAGTAATTACTGTTTGCGGAGGCCCAATACCCCTTTCCCTCTCCTCATCCCCCTCTTCTCTTTCCCATCTATTCATGCCTCATTTAGTAATTCCATTTCCTCATCCCCACTCTCCTAATTCCCTCCTCTCATCCCCATCAAAGGCAGCAGGGCACACTTACAACTTTCGAGTTTCAGGTCTCCATGGACGGAGGTTGTCACTTCCTATCAGGTGAAACGTCTGTTCGCCTGTCCCCCTTTATTATAAAAAAAAAACATATATACCATAGATGTATATAGGTACCAATATATTTATAACCCCTGCTATTTGAATGGCATACATGAGTAGTTACACATTTACTTATTCAGTTTTATTCCTCGCATTTCAGCGGCTACATAATCACCATTCTCAGACAAATATCGCGTAACCATAAAAATGACGACTTTTGATAGGTTATCCGAGTGTTCTTTTACAAGGCCCTCTCCATCACCGTGTTAATTTAATTACAATAATATTTAAAGTTAAATTATAAAATTTTATGAACAAATTTAATACACCCTGCATCACCCGCAATCGGAAATGATACTCGCAACGTGACGTCATCGCAGTACTGCGCGAAGAAACGCGAATTTAAAAAAAGCGGTGAAACTTTGCCACGCTGTAAATTTGTTAATCCTAACTCGATTTCAATTTATTTGCATTAGTACGCTCATTAAACGCAAAAAAAAATTACACTATACAGCAGCAGCACAGTAAGCATTACCTGATGACACACTTCAAAGGGAACTACCACAAAATAATTAAAATATAAAAAATAACAAAATATAAATTAAATAACTTACCCATAGTTATCTAAAATTTGCATCCCTTTTTTAATAGGTCTAATAGCTATTAAAGTCATCTGTGATGTACCCAGCTTACTGTATCTTACAACATTTGGGGAGCAGGAATGATTCAATAAACTCAGAAATGCATATGCACCACTAGCATATTGATACTCTTCAACATATTTGCCCTCAACATTTGCTATGGTAGCACTAATACTATGCATGTTTGTTGGACTTGTCATAATATGGAGTAATAGTGTTCCACTAACATACCTCTTAGCTTTAATGGCAATCTCTTCATCATCACACTTATGAAAATTTAGCACAGACAAGAAGTGTGCGAAAGCTGCGGCAGATAAACTCTTTCTGAAAATATCAGAGAGTGACCTTTTCTCTACATTTGAGGCTAACGTATGTATAGAAGTGTAATACTTTGAATCATATACCCATTTATCACCAACTTTAACACAGCCCCATAACTCAGTATTGACTCTTGATTCAGCTTCTGCTACAGTTTTAAACATGGTATTCCAATTCTCTTCATCAGTTCTTGATGTTAACAAAGTCCTCAAAGCTAACCATTCCAATTTTGAATACTCCATTTCTAATATTGATGGCAATAAACAACATTCTACTATGTGATATTTTTTGTAAGCAGACTCCCGGCATTCCTCTGAGCAATACAGAGTGTAAGTGCAACCCATACATGGATAGAGATTCATATTTCTAGATAGGCAATGAGCACAACAGAATAAGAACTGGGGTGGTAGCAATACTGTCAAATATGCATATTCTTCAACCAGCACTTCACCAACTGCAATATCCTCATTAGCAATCACATGCCTGCCCATTTCCTCAGTATAAACCACTTTCAGCTTAGAACTTGCACTTACATATTTCTTATCTTTTGGGTATTTCAGTTTAAGTATATCTGCAATTTTAATATCTTTTACATCAACTTTTTTAGTAGCAGGCAATTCTGCATCTAATTTAGATAAGCATTGTTTCTTTCTTTCCAAAAGCTTATCTCTTATCTTTTCTGGAAATTGTTTACTGAATACATATTTTATATCTTCTAAACATTCCTTATACTTTTGCATGCCAAAAAATACTGCTGACCTATTAGATACAGCATAAATAAAGTTTTCTGATGTGGTAACAGCATACAGCAAAGAAAGATTGTATGCTTGCCATGCTTCATAAAATTTTTTGTGTTTGAAATATGTGTTGCCTTGACAACGATAGTACACTGAAACTTGGTCGTCCTTTATATTAATACGGACTTTAGGAAGCAATTTAAGTTCTTTTAAGATACTGTAAGCATATAGAACTCTCTCATGATTTGTTGCTAACGACAATAGATGTGAAGAAACCTTTTTAATTTTCCCTTGAGTGGTTAATTTCTCAATTACTTGGTGGTAACAATCATCAATAGTTTTTTCATATTCCTTACATGATTCACAAGGGACAGACGCCATAGCTATTGATTACTCCAATTTCATTAGTAAAATCGGTATTTATCAATAATGTCACACTTCGCAACACCTTTTATAGCCATCAATTTAGGCTGTGAGATGGTTTTCGTGATCGACCAAAGGCTACGAGCTCAAAATATATCAGTGGACAAATCTGAAAGAGGTTAGTGAAATATACTTAACAGACATTATTTTTTTCTAACAAAATATTTTTTGTTATAATATGTATTATTTTTATAGCATACTTTTTTAAGCAGTTATTTATTTTTATTACAGTACTCACCGATATAATGACAGTATTACTCCATCCCAAACTATTGGATGAACTATTTTTGCCGCAGCCGGTAGCCACACATGGGGTCATAAAACAATTACTTCACGACATATCGGCGACTTCAATAATGAAACTGGATGAATACTCCATGAGTAAATTGTGGGATCTTATGACAATGATCTTTAAATGGCAATTATCTGCAGCAACGAATCAAAATATTTTTGATATCAGTCGCAGACATTTGAGAAGTGTTGCCATGCTAATGCCGCATTTTTTCCCTAAAAATATAATTGAGGACGCAATGAAAAGATTCGAGAACCTAAAAAATAAATTAACAGACGACGAGTATAAGTGCCTATGTAACACCCTAATTCTATGGTTTTCAGAATACCATACAAAAATATCTGTTCTGATGAGACTCGGTTTTCAAAAGAAAGACGGAACTTTTAGTTCACCGTTTACAATAAATACAAATGTTTTAAATAACCTAGGAGAAAATATCTACAAATATGATAACAAAAAGAATCCAATTGAGGAATATGAAAGTAGATGTGCTGACTCCAATGAAATAAACTGTCTTTTGGCATCAATAGAAAAGATTCATTCGAAAAACAGAATTGAACTGAAGTTACCTATTGAACTGTGCGATAAAAAATCGAAGAAAAAAGTTCTAGAGATAGCAAGGGATTTCCAGTACGAAACTATCGACACTAGTGTTAAAATAAAAAATGCTGATCTTACTTTTATTGCCGACACACCAAGATCTCCTCAAGAAGATCTTCTAGAAATGCTGGGAGAAGAAACTGATTAAGTTTTGAATTATATACCTTCCAACATAGACTTCATCATCATAGATTAGAATTATATACTTTGTAACATATGTGGGTAACTATTATTTGATAACCAATTATTAAGGGAAATATTTCTTTTTCTGAAATTACATTGAACACATTTCAATATTAAACTTTGGTAATTGAACAATATTTAATTTTTTTATAAACCTACATATCAACACTTCACTACACTGTTAAATAATTGGTAATAGAGTAATAATTAAAATTAAATACTTGAAGTCTTGGTTTACATTATCATCTATTAAAACCACACATAACAGGTACATTTTCCAAAAGCAGCAATTTTAATAAAACTTACTTGGTGATTTTCTAAAACTTCTTGAGTGGAAATGACTGCTATAAAATAACCTCTTCCCTTCACCAACCTGATTTACTTCTGCAGACAAAGTTTAATTTATTTGAAATTCAATAACTACAGTAAGTTTACATAGACTAAAAGGGTGAATCTTGAAAATTAAAAACGAAAATGAAGAAAATATTTTATTTCATACATCACTATTTCTGAACTACAACTGCTAGGTAAAATAATGACTTAGTTCATGTTAAAACACGACGTTCGAGCAATGGCTACATAAGATTAACAAGTTGAAGTTAGGAGAAATTATTGGCTGATATTCACCAAGTCTTCATTAAAATAGGGAAATATGAGAAATCTTTCAGTAACGTACAATTTAGCCTGAAGTTCTAGCATCAGGAAAACCCAACTTCAAAGTGGTCAACTTAATATTGCACGTTTTTTATTTACAATACATTTTTGAGTTATATATATCAAAATGAAAATACAACCTTAAAAAAAAACAATTACCTAGTTTCTTTGAATTTTATTTACGTTTTTATTCCTTACAATACAACGGAGTTGAATTTGAATAGCAAGTTACGCAGAAATAAAGAAATAGAGTGCAACCTATCTAATTTAATTTTTTTTTTATCTATCCAACATATTATTGTTTTCATTCAATTGGTCCTATGTCGAAGCTACCTGGAATACTATGGAAAATGTATTTAAGTCTCAAGACTGGAGTTATATTACGGCCACACAGAAAACCGGTTGTCAAACAATGCTTGCGTTGTTTACCGAATGAGGGTACTGGAGGCCAAAAAACCTAAGGGGCTCTCCTCTTTCCTCCTCATGCATCTCAAAGACGGAAAACGCAACAAATCTTGAGGCGAAGGTATCCATTGTCAATTACCATCAGGGACCCGTCTGCTTGTTGGCCAATGCCCCATGTCATGAAAAAAATAATAATAATAAAACCTCATCAATTTTATAGTTTATTTTTGAGCCCAGTGCATGTTCCATAGTATCTTGATTCTTTTAATTATTTGATACAATGTCAAAATTGACAAACACAAGTTTATTGAACGATGTCTACAGTTTTGGCAAAGTGCCATCATAATGACGTCAAGTCTAATTCAAAATCACAGTCAGCTTTGGGTACATTTCTGTACATCACTGTTTACAGTATATAAAATAAATGTACAAAACACGATTTTCTTAAATATTAATATGTAATCGTTATATTTAAATAACCCCACAAAGCCATATCCAATAACAACAAAATAAGCACAACTTAGAAATTAACAATAAGCAAAGCAAATCGCCGGTACCGATGTTATTTACAACAAATAATTTTAAAATACCCACAAACATTTCTTGTAAAATTAAGACAAGCCAAATCATGCGACATGTATGTTATTAAGTATAAAAAAAAAAACACTTTTAGCTGGGAGTGTTATTCTTTCAGCCGGTTCACATTCAGATCTTTTATATAATATAATAAATATGTGTAGTATTCTTTATTGTAATATTAAAGGTACAATCGGCGGTCTTATCGTAAATTATATTCTTTTTATTTATTATATAATTTACCAGATTTAGCCTCCGAGTAACTACGCCAAATGTTACTAAGCATAAATGTAAATTGTGAACAAATGACGTATATGAACGACACATCAAACTAGTTTTTTAGTTACTTTAGGGAAAGACAACCCTGGTAGTTACGTCGTTCTATTCCCAGGCGGTTTAAAAAAATTAGCGCACGAAAATTTCACAACCAAAAAACTCACTTTAGTTTGTCAGAACCAGTTTAAGCAAGCCTATCGCCCCCCGGCCACCGTGTATATATCATCATCATCATCATTCAGCCTATCAAATGACAACCAGAAGAAGGTATCTTAGATAGACTGGATGCGAAAGGCATTAGACCGATAGCTATGGCGCTAGTTGGAAGAGCCCTATTTCCAGCTGTAGACTGCGTTAAGCTAAACAAATGATAAATGATGTATGAATTTAATGTACACACCATAGGTTTAAAGATTCAGAACAACAAATCTCACCATCAGGGCAAGTATGACTTTAACAATAATATAAATAACTTCTACTCATTCTGTTCATTGGCGATCTGGTACAAGTTCTTAAATAATGTTCATACAGAAAAATTGTGTTCGAAGACATTTGACATTAATATTTTTACTAATAGGGCATTAGTCAATACTGTTGTGTGTTGTATAAATTAATAATAATAAAATCAATTACATTTCTTAGTTGTATTGATTTTACTAGCCTCATACACTTTTTGGGTAAATTAGCGTCTCATTTTGACTGCTGATGAGCAAATTAACATTAAAATACTTCAGTTTTTTATATTGTAATAGCCTGCCCGTTCACCGTTTACTCCATATGACATAATGGTGCAGATATTGATATAATACTGATTATTAAATGTTGGAAAACCCTAAATACAACAGAATATTATTATTATCAGTCCCTGTCTGAACAAGAGTCTAAAAGGAGTTAGATTTACTATAGCTCCATATACATATACATGAAAGGTGGAAAAAATATATATGTATTCTAAAAACTAGATTATATAAATGAAGCCATGAAATCGAATATGTTAACTGTACAAATATTCATTACTCCAGTCAAATTATGGGTCAACCTCAGAATGAGAGATAAGCTGGAAAGTCTTATACACCTTCAGTTTGGTGTTCAAATCTCAAAAGTCCAATAAAATCTTGTCTGCGTCATAAGTAATTCTAGGTCAAAAGTCACAAAAATTAGTTTTTCGGTTTCACGGTTATACTTGCATTGCATTGTACTTAGCCGAGCATTACGCACTCTCCACTCGCTATCTTAATAAAACCGGCCAAGTAAGAGTTGGACTCGCACACGACAGGTTCCGTACCATTATCCGAACCATAAAAACGGTTCAGTACATGAAAAAATGTTTAAAATAAAATTTGTCGCTAATTTTATGCTCCACTGTTTTCATGATAGATGTTAACATCATTGGAGCAACAGAAACCGTGATATTCGAGATAAATTGATTCTTGTGACTTTTGACCTAGAATAACTTACGTTGCAAACACGAGATTTTATGAGACAACTTTTAAAACGCCAAAATTATGGTGCTTACGAGTTTCCGGCTTTTATTGTTTCTCATTCCGAGGTTGACCCCTATTATATGTGCTGGACTACATATGTTTTGACGTTATAGTACTTTATTGGAATTAAACATGGATGTATTTTATAATATACAGCGTGTCTTATAAATAGAACACTCATTTTAATGTAGTATAAAGGTAAATAAGTGGGAATGTCTCTGATGTTTTAATATTATTCCTAGTATATTGGCATAAGTTTAGTTATTCAATATTCAATAATTCTTAATTTAAATTTAAGACATCAAAGTACAATCTCGTTTTTTGACAATGTTATAAAGAAGTGATAAATCAGATCAGCAGATAGTCACGCATTTTAGGTTTGATTTCTACATTCACTCAGTACAAATCTTTGATGCAGGAATATGATTATTCAGACTGTTTTCAAACAGAATAATACATTAATGTGTTTTAAAAATTAAAACAAATGTTCTAGTCAAGTCTAGATGCTAAATACTTGTAGATGTTTTTTATATTGAGGTATTGATGAATACATACCATTCATACAAACAGACTCATTGGTCCTCTTCAAGGCAAAACGCTTCTAGATTTCAAAAATCAATAACTTTATCCTTATTTTGTATAAATGTCTGTTAACACAAACACTGTTTGTCACTATTTAACAAATTCACTGACACGGTGAAACACAATTGTTGAATACTATAGAAAGAGGGAGTTTCTAGTATTGTTGGGTGAAAAGGTCTGGTCGGGCAACATGCTGGTGTCGCCGTAGACGGGCGCGGCGGGCCCGCTGGACGCGTAGGGGCTGCGCGACCACGTGCGCGCCCGGCTCGCTGTAGGCGAGGCCAGGGGCGGGACCACTGTTTGCACCGGCTCTGTCGGCATGCGGATTGCTGCCTTGCGATTCTGTCGCGATTGAACTAAAAGAAAAGGAAATATACAATTATACATAACTTTGTAACGAAAGAATGAGTAATTTAGACACTATTTAAAACTGAGTGATATTCATATTTATTAAGGACATACAGTTTTCGGAGTTTTTTTTCAAGTGAAAACTTCTTAAGGCGTGTTAAGAACTTTTCGGGTGAACAAAAGTCATGGAACTCGCGTCATCATCACTGAACGCTTTCCATAAGCTATATGTATAATCTAATAACTCGACGATAAAATTCACAAGTTACTTAGTTTTCGCTACCATCGGCAGTCTACAAACACTGCCCTTTTTTTTTAACCGCACCGAAATCCGTCGAGATTTAATTCGAGATTCAACCATGTATTCCTAGTTTTATGTACCTATATGTTATTAGTAAATACTAACTGTACAAGTATGCGGCGAGTACAGTGGCTGCAGTGACGACGGTTGAGAGGTAGGGGCGCAGGAGGGCCAGAAGAGCTCCCAGTAGAGTACCGCACGCCGTTTCACACTCTCGCTCCACATCCACGCGCATCTCCTGTGAGGTGAGCTTCGAGTGCACCATCACAAACCCGTGGCCACAAGTCTCGGCCTCGTTCCTCACTATCACTCTCATTTCACCTGACAATAACAAAATATTGTTACCTTTTCAATTATTGATTTAATTTAGCAAGACAGACAGACGATTATGGTTTTAATAGATAAAGTAGTGTTAATATTGTATGGGTACGAAAGGTAGTTGACGGGGTGCAATGGGCATGACGTTCATGATGATGAAATCATGTGCGTTAATAATCTTATTTCTCTGCTAGAGATCTCTGGTGACTAAAATCACAGTAAAAAAAAAACACCACAGAAATTTTCATGTCCAAGCATTCTACAATAAGATAAAAATTAACACTTAAAATAATTTAAGTATCTTGTCTTTTACAGTGCCTATAAAATTCTATATTAGGAAAAATGTATTTTAAATATAACAATGCAACTCTTACCACCATCAACGGTAGTGTCCAACGTTAGTCCTGGCGAAGGAGCCAATCGGATGGTTTTCAGTGCATGTGGGTGACCGCTAACTATGAAGACAGCTGGCGGGCTGAGAAGAGATACTTTAGTGTTTGACAATCGTATTTGTGGCAATAGCAGCACTTTAGTGCAAGCTCGATACACTGTCCATTCGGCACATAGTTCCACCTCAGATGCCTCTATTATTGTAGTAGCTGGTATTATTTTGCAACCCATTTGACCTGAAAAGAGAAAAAATATTAAAAGAAATGTTGTGACCTGATAATAATAATTCGGTAAAATTATATATGCGAAAGTAAATTTTGGTTTGTTGGTTACGCTTTCATGTCCTAACTGCTTTATCGTGTTAAACAAATATGGTTTTTTGCGCTATAGAAAGGGACAGATACTTTTTATCCTTTAATACAGAAAAAGTAATTTCCCGAAGTATTAAGAAAATAACTTTTACGGGGTTCGACCCCAAAAACGAAAGACAGGCTTTGATTAAAAAAAAAACAATTAAAAAAACTGTTTACGTTTTATTATTTACGCTCCATTACGTTTGTACAATTAATTAAAACTATAATTTCATAAAAAATACTACTAAAAAGAAAAAAAAAAGGGTGAAAGGATGAGCGCGAGCCGAATAAAACGTTTTAAGATGTTTATAATAAAACGCTTCCGAAACCGAATACAGGGGACACCTGTATTCGGTTTCGGAAGCGATTCCCTAACACCGTGTATTTGCATACATCATTCTAACCATAGACGATGATTTAACAGTTTTTTTAGAATTTATTGCAGTAAAAAAAATCTCACCTTTCACAATATCCAGTACAGACTCAGCAATATGCGGAGTCTTAGTTCTACAGGAATAAGGCAGGTCAATAACAGCACCCTCTAGCGCGTATCGCTGTTCGTCGGAGCAAATGAAGGGGCCGGAAGTTAGCCCGCCCGCTGAGAATGATAGCGGGACTAGCGCAGATGGCCATTCACCGGGCAAGAATTCCATCTGTGGAGATTTGGAAAGATAACAAATAAATATTTGAATATGAACGGTGAAATAACAACTGACAAATTCCAAGATATGGGTCTAATAAAAGGAAATGTGTAGAGAGAAAAAAGAGTAAAAGACTGGTGGAGCATGCTTAGGCACGAATGGGCCGGCTCGAATGGTGCAATACCACGGCCTTACAGAAAACCGGTTGTGAGAAAACCGAAATGAGTGAGGATTCCGGAAGCTCAACTCCCCCTTTCCTCTTTTCTATCCCCTCATCCCCTCTCTGCTCTTTCCCATATCCTTATCTCAACTCTCTTCTTTTGCCCTCCCCGCATCCCCCTAACCCTCATTACCCTAAAAGGCGGGCAGCGCACTTACGACTCTTCATTTGCTTTTCATTTGAGTTGCAGGTGTTCATGGACGGCGGTTGTCACTTACCATTAGGTGACCCGTCTGTTCGTCTGTCAACCTATAGAATACAAAAAAAATATAAAACCTTCTTCTTTATCTTTCTCTATTTTTTATAAAAAGCAATTTAAAAATGTTAAATTATTGTTTTCTCATACAGGTACAATTTGATTTAATTCTGGAAAAGTAAGCACCGCGATAAAAATGTCCAGACAGATATCAAGCTTCAAGGTTTTTGTGACATGTATAAAATGAAATAAGGATAGGTACATTAATGTAACTACAGGTATTTGTACAGTTACGTGAATATTTATTGTAAATTGCCTTTCTTCAACACTAACCAGTGGATAAGCATCTCGTGAGAAGTCCCAGCGCGCGTGGACATTGGCGCGTTGCCTAGCAACGGCGAGTCAAGTTTTCGGTTAAGAAATCTCGTGTTCAACGAAAAGACGTGTTAAATACACGTCTATTGGTTGAACACTACAACTACTATTTATCTTTCACTCACTACAATCACCCCAATCTCCACTAGATTTTTGGTGTTCTTTTTCTCGAGCCCCCTTCCTACCCCTTTCGAGCCTCACTTAATTAATGGTCAAAAAAGTCAAAAGCCAAAACATTTATTTCAAATAGGACCAAAAGGCACTTTCGAACGTAAATGTAGGCTTACATTTAAATAGAATTGATTCTAGTCGCCCATTCCAAAATGTAGTTTCGTATGGAGAAGAATGGGCAAGAAACAACACCGTTACTCTTTTAAAATGTTTTGTTTACATACAATCGTTATATATAATAAAAAGTATGTGTGAAAACAATGCACCCAGAACAATATCACTATATCGAAACAAGTAAAAAGAATTAAATCGAAGCAACGACAGATAAAATATTTTTATGATAGATACATGGTGCTCACACATTAACAAACATAGTAAAAGTAGTATACGATTTACATAGATATAGAGAATATTGTTGCGCCATCGAGAAAAATAGTCATAGGAAGTGAATACGACCGGTCTCAGGGGAATAGGGCGGTTGATAGTACTGCACAACAACAGCAGGGAAACGAGTAAACGCCAGGACTGCGGGGCGGGTGCTGGCTGGTGTTCAAAGAGCCCCAAAGATAGTTCATGTAGATCGATTGCCGCGATACTATGGGACTGATTATGCTCGGGACGAGCATGTCTTAGGAGGGGGCAGTGTTGCGCCATCGAGAAAAATAGTCTGGAACAATCTACAAGACGCGAGAACGAAGGACAACGCCATCTAGTGTCGGATAGCATGCAACTGTGGACATTATGACGCTAGATGGCGCTACAAGTAGCTCTAGAATAATCTATTTAGTCTAGAGCCATCGATCGAATATTATCGTACATTCTAGTTATCTCTGCTTATGTCTTAGCCGCTTACGGCATCGGTTTCAGTCGTCTCAGAGCTGTTTCACAGTACGTCTCGTTGATGACCAATTCTTTCTAAAATTTTGTCTGCACCGTCCATTCGTTCAGCTTTTTGCTGCTTAATTTGTGGTTTATAATTGGACAACATTACACAATACTCTAAGTAATATTCTTCATTTGTTCTAATATAATAATAATAAAGTAATTATTAACCCTAGATTTGCATCATGTCAAACACAAAAGAAACAAGGAAAGGATTAAAAAGAAAGTTTATATCGCTTGAAGATAAAATCCAAATCTTAAATCGTTTAGAAGGCGGGAAAAAATATCGTCTGTTGCGAAATCAACAAATTTGAATGAATCTACAATTCGAACCTTAAAGAAAAATGCAGATAATATAAGGAAAACTGTTGCAGATGGCTGTCCGTTAGGTGCGAAACGTGTTACTCGCACACGAAATTCTAATATGGTTAAAATGGAACGGGCGTTAATGATCTGGTTGGAAGACTGTATAGCCAAAAAGATTCCTATCAGTGGAAATCACACATTGCACAATATTAAGTTTCAAGGAGAACAGGCCTCAGCAGATGTTGAGGCTGCCGAAAATTATAAGCTGGAACTAGCTAGAATTATCAATGAAGGAGGTTATTCGCCTGATCAGATTTTTAACGCCGATGAGACGGCATTATATTGGAAAAAACTACCATCTAGGACCTTCATTTCGAAAAATCAAAGGCGTGCTCAGGGGTTTAAACCTTCAAAAGAACGTATCACCCTTCATGTGTGCAGCAATCTATCAGGGAGCCTGATGATAAAACCAATGATAATAAATCGTTCTTCAACTCCCCGTGTAATGAAAAACATTAATAAGAGCCAATTGCCTGTATTCTGGCGATTTAATAAGAAAGCTTGGATGACTCAAGATTTATTTAAGGATTGGTTTTATAATTGTTTTATCCCGGCAGTGGAAACCTATACGATGGAAAAAAAATTGTATTTCAAAGTTTTATTGGTTATTGATAACGCTGGTTGCCACAACATAGAACTGGACCACCCAAATGTGAAAATTGTCTTCCTTCCTCCTAACTGCACGTCATTAATACAACCTTTGGACCAAGGAGTCATTCAAACTTTAAAAATGTACTATGCACGCCAACTTTTCCAAACCATTTTCGACAGATTAGAAAATAGTGAAAATAAAACTCTTACTCAAGTGTGGATGGAATTTTCTATTTTAGATTGTATTAGAACCGTGTCATCGGCTTGCGCGGAAATTAAACCATCAACGCTTAATGCGTGTTGGAAACCTCTTTTACCTCAAATGGTTCAAGCAATACAAGATGATTCACTCCCAGTTACAGAAATAGTAAACATTGCTTCTCGTTTAAACGATGAAGAATTTGCAGTAAACCGTCAGGATGTAAGAGAACTAGTACTCGGGGAAGAAACTTTAGATGAGGAAGAACTGATGGAATTAATTGATGCACACACCTCAAATGCATTGGTAAACGAAAATAAGGAAAACGAATGGGTGCCAAACCTCGATTTACAAGATGTGAAAAAAGGGCTAAATTTGGCTAAAGAATTAGAACTTCATTTCATTGAAACTGATCATTCAACGGTGCGCAGCGCAAAGTTTAAAAGAGAGTTAAGAAATTGCTTAGCTCCCTATAGAGAGATTTTAGTGGAGTTAGAAAAAAAAGCTACAATCGAAAACCAATGTGAAGATCAACCAAGTGAGGAAGACATTTTGCCCATTAAAAGAAGGCGAGTTAGGCGACTCATATCTGACAGTGAGGATGAGTGTTGAAAGATTACATAATTTTACAAAAGTCTTTCTTTTGTTTTTGTTGGAAAACAGTTTTTTAGTTTAGTTTTTGTTTCATTTTTTTCATCATTTCCTTATATGAACTCTTCAATTCAATAAAAATAATTTATAATTTATCTTGTCTTTTGTATTTATTGGTCTCCATATAACGCGGTACGAATGATGTGATTTGTACTTATTCTGAGTCTCTTGTAGCGCGGTTTCCATACAACGCGGTAGACGGTTTCATTAGAACGCGCTACGAATTAGCCTGGTTTGTACGGTTAAATCCGAGTTTCTTATAGCGCGGTTTCCATATAACGCGGTACGCACTCACCGCGTTATAGGAGGGTTGACTGTATATCATACGGATTTTTTTTATAACATTTAACACATTACCTCATAAAAGATGTATGTACTTTAGCTAATCTGAAAAAATGGTTGATCTAATTTTTTATTGGGGAAATAAAACGGTGTTCCTTCCTCGCACCTGCTGCGGATGGCCGCGGGAACACGACATTATTCATTCTTCAATGATCTAATTTGTCTTTCTTTCTAGTATTAAAATGATGTCTATCACTTATTTTATTAAAAAGATGTAGATTTTTTCTTACATACATAATATTTTCATAAATGAATTGGCAAGGTACCGTCATAATATTGTGACGCCATGCCTACGTCACCGCACAGACAAACAATGCATAGAAGTTTTTCAAATGAAGATTGACAAGTCACGGTAGCTGAGCGGCAGTAGCTACGGCTGCGAGTCGAATGCCGTGAGTTCAAGCCCCGGCGGACTCTATGGGTTTTTGTTTGTGATTTCGGTGTTTTATAGAAAATTCTAGTAAATGGAGATGATTCTTTACAAAATTCGAATATAATGGAAAGTACTAGATCAAGCAAAATGAATAAATAAATTAAGTTGTAGAAGACAATCGAAAAGAATAACGAAATGACGGTCGAAATTCAACAAATTACGATCGAAATTAGGGGTATATAAAGAGCTCCAGACGCGCCTACAGGGCAGTTCAGTGGAAAGTGCTCCCAAGTGAGGAATAAGTAGAAGAAGTGAAAAAGTAGTGAAGTGAATAGTGAGTAGTGCAGTGCTACCGTTGGACTGAGTTAAGTGTAGTCCGCGGGAACAGTGTGGAACAGTGCTACGCGGTTCGTGCAGTACAACTCGTTCTGTGCTGTGAGTGTTACGTGTTCGGAATATTGTGAAACGCAAATAAATCGTTACTCTCGGCAGTGACATTAGTTTCCTTCCAATCCCTGTACCCACTTCCGTAACAATATTAATCCTTTTAAATAGTTCAATGAGGGATTCGCGGCGACGTAGATTATAAATGGCTCTGGCAACTCTCATTTGCAAGATAAAGATGGATTCGATGTCAGCAGCCCGGCTCCACAGTAAAACGCCATAAAACAAATTGCTGTGGAAGTAGTTAAAATAAACCAAACGCGCGGTTTCTACACCTGTTAACTGTCTGATCTTTTTAACAGCATAAGCGGCCAAGCTTAGCCGCCCCGCAAGAGATGTTATATGAGGTCCCCATTGTAATCTCTCGTCTAGCGTAATGCCTAGGAACACCGTTTCATTAAAAAAATCCAGTTTTTTTCCATTGATGTTACATTCACTATTTCAAACATTAGGTAATTGAAATCTAATGCATTTGCTTTTTGTGCCATTTAGTAACAAATTATTAACCGTAAACCAATCTTGGACCTGAAGAATAGTTATTCACGTCGTCAAGATTTTGTGACTGTCGGTATATTTTAAATATCAATGATGTGTCTGCAAATAACACCATCTTCGGTTTATTTAGAAGTAAATAGGGTAAATCAAGAGCTGCATTTCTACAGAGGGTGTCTCATAAATAATGTCAGTTTTTAATATTCACTTTGATTAATAATTAATCATACAAAAAGAAAACCTTAGTATTCAAAGTATAGCCCATCGTATTCTACAGTCCTAACCCAACGTTCAGCCAGCTCTTTGAGTCCTTGGTAAAACCATTCCTTGGGCTTAGATGCAAAGAATTGCCGCACTGCATTTTCAACATCTTCTCTTGACTCGATTTTTTTTCCACGCAGGAACTTCGCCATGGATCTAAATAAATAGTATTCAGATGGTGCAAGGTCTGGACTAAATGCTGGATGTGGTAGGTGTTCAATTCCATCAAGTTCTTTAATCTTATCCCGTGTAACTTTCGCCGTATGCGGTCTAGCATTATCCTGTTGTAAGAGCACTCGTTTTCGATTGACTAAGCCTGGATATTTTTGTGATAAAACCTCATACATTCGGGTCAGCTGTCCACAATATAACTCAGCATTAATAGTTCGACCATCCGGAACTATCTCAAAGTACACTAAACCTTCATAATTCCACCAGACACATAACAAGACTTTCGACTCGAAACGATCTCTTTTCACGACAGGTTCAGGTAATTGTCTTATGTCTAACCACTGTTTTGACATGTCTGGATTGTTTAGATAATTCCATTTTTCGTCACAAGTAACAATGCGTTTAATAAAACGATCACCTTTCGGCAGAGCAAGGAGCTGTTTACACACCTCTACTCGACGTTTCGCCTGAATCTCGTCTAATTCATGGGGCACTAAACGACAACTTTTATAAGTCTTACTTAATGATTTTAAGTGGCGATGTATAGTGTCTTTAGAAGGTCCCAACGAGTCCGATAATCGACGAGTGCTGGTACTGGGTTGGTTTTCTACTGCTTCCTTTGTAGCCTCAACATCCCACACAGGTGGACGACCAGAACGCGATCGATCTTCAAGTGTCAAATCTCCACTGTTAAAACGATTAAACCAACGCTGTGCCGTTCGCTCATTAACCATGTCTTCCCCTTCAATTTCACATATTTTCCTTGCTGCCGCGGCTGCTTTGAACTTTTGTTTCCAATAATGTCTTAACAGTACACGAATTTCATATTTATCACACTCCATACTTTTTAGTATCAAAACGACCTACGACGTCAATAAACAAAGACAGTACGATTAAATTAAAGTGAATCAATTGCACTCTCCACAGGACTAGAGAATATCTTAACAAGTTGCGACATGTATAAAATGGGGCGTAGTAAATTTTTAGTTACGAAACCCGACATTACTTATGAGACACCCTCTGTAATTCCATAGTGCTCCAGTTTCAGCAGAAGTGTCTCATAGTTTACGCAATCGAACGCTTTGGAGAGGTCTCAAAAGATTCCAATGCTTCTTCCCAGGCGTTAGAAATGTTCTTTATTAGTGTGACACCAGCGTCAGTGGTACAACACCTGTGGTACAACTACTTTACTGTGTTTCATGAGATCGGGGAATACTCTTTGGTCTACACTGGTGTTAAATATGAAAGATAAATAGAGCGCAATGGTTTTGTAATTGCACTACAGACTTTTACAGACATTCCTCAAAGATATTCTGTTGATTTAATTTATATATAATAAAAGATCTTTTAAAGCCTTTAAGCCTGGGGGTTGGTATGCTCAAACCTAAACTCCAAAGAGCATGCCTTTACATTATTTCTGAAGCAGAACGCGCGGGTGAGGAATTTAAAGTTTCAGTAGTTTTTACAGGAACATTAGCGAAAAAGTTTTCAAATTCCTGAGGTACTTCTACATCTGAGTTGATGGTACCATTTGCAGTCTCTAAACTAAATTCAGTATTACGCTGTTTTTTTTGGATGGATAATGGACGACCTCTACACGCGAAGCCAAGAGCTTATAAAATAATGGTTACAAAAATATTACTTAGGATAAATTAAAATGTTACAACTAACAAGACTGCGCTTTATAAGCTCCCTTCATAGACGGCATGTACATGAACACATATGTCTTATAATAAAAGTGAAAGTATATCAAAGCACCTTATCTACCGGCAACTGGTACAAAGTGTAGACAGTGTGTTGTCGGTCCAGCCGCAGCACGTGCGTGCCGGGCGCGTCTCTGACAAGCAGCGCAAGCGACACGCCGCTGCCGCTGTGTATCGTCACGCCGGCCGGAGACCTCCACCCCACGCCTTCGAGGCACACGCCCCAACCACCTGTTACTGAATTACAATAAGAATACAAAAATCTTTAAAAAAAGGCAAAAAAATCAATTTTTTTGTATTTTATATATTTGTTTTACTTTAATGTAATTATTTATATTTAAAGTGACTATATAAATAAGTATTCTGTGAATATTTCAAGCGTCTACCTATTGTCGTTATCAATATCGAGTAAAAAAATCACGTTTGTTGTATGGGAGCCCTGTTAAATGTTTATTTTATTCTGTTTTTAATATTTGTTGTTATAGCGGCAACAGAAATACATCATCTTTGAAAACTTCAACTGGCACACTCACAGTTCGTGAGATACAGCCTGGTGACAGACGGACAGAAGAGTTTTAATAATAGGGTCCCGTTTTACCCTTTAGGTACGGAAAACGACATCACTGTAAGGTAGCTGCCGACTGTTACAATTTTTAACTAAGATGCGAAAGTGAGTTTTTTTGTTAGTGTATGTATGTACTCAACTTATCATCGTAAGATTCTTGCAAGTACGTTATCAGAAAAAAAAAGGGAAATTAAATAGAAAATTATATGTTACTAGCGACCCGCCCCGGCTTCGCACGGGTGCAATGCTGATACTAAATACACTACAGAAAAACTGTGAACGTTGTATATAAAAACATAGCGGCCCGCTCCGGCTTCGCACGGGTATAAAATATATAGTCTATGTGATTAAAATCGATTCAGTAGTTTTGATTTATTCATTACTGCCCATGGCCCGCACGCGTTAAATTTGGAGTAAAACAATCCCCCTTTCCCTATACCATGAAGATTTCCTGCTATCTTTGGAATATCTAAATTCATACATTTTTACCTATTTACTTTTTACATTTTTAACTATTTATTTTATTTTTACAACATATTACAGAATGTCTTTATAAACAAAGTTCACAGCTTTCTTGTCATTAGACAATACAAACATGTTTTCTCTGGAGGTCACTCTTGAAAGAGCGACATACAGTTGTCCATGTGAAAAACAGTCAACGCTCAAATCTAAGCCTGCAACGTTGAAGGTTTGACCCTGCGATTTATTAATGGTCATTGCAAAAGATGTCTTTACCGGAAACTGTAAACGTTTAAATTGAAAGGGTAAATCCGATGGTATCATAGGGATTCGGGGAATCAATACATCTTCTCCGGTACCACATCCTGCGAGTATTGTGCACTCTATTATGAAAGTTTTCAATGATTTTACCAGCAAACGCGTGCCATTGCAAAGTTTAGGTTGATTCAGGTGTTTTTCCTGTACCTCCTGGGGCATCAAGGAAAAACAATTTCCCTTCATTGTTATCAATTGTTGATAGTAATGCAGTGAATACTTTTTCTGATCGATGTTTAATCGTGGCTCATCTTGAGCTATATTTTGTAAAAGTCTCGTTTGATCGTATGATGTTTCTCTTGTGTATTCGGCACTGTTAGTTAAATCTGAGTTAGTAGTATTAGCTGGCATCGGCAGCCCAAAATCCTTGATCGATTTACCCGAAAGTAATTGCACTACTTTGTTCAATTCCAATAATGCTTCGTCAAATATGTTTTGATCATATTGTACATCATCTGAGTTTAACTCTCGCCGTCGCCGAATCAGAATATCACTGGCCATATTTTCTTGAAATTTATTCCATAGATTAACAGAATCAGTTACTTGACAAAACACTACTATGACGGCAAATAAACGTTGGTAAAGCGTTGGTTTTACTCCGGGGAAACCATCAACCGCAGTACCTTGTTTTAAAGTTTTAGAACTCTGGTTCCATGTATAGTACCTGGAACTCTGTCATATGTCAGTGTTTTCGCGAAATCATCTTGAGCAAATAACTTGAAGAATGCTGTCAATTTTGTATCCCACGGGTTATTAACAACTTCTTGTATATTTTTCTCTGTGAAATATACTCGTTGTCCATTTTCTAAATGAACTGCAAGGTGGACAATTGTGGGAGCCCGGTCGTGCACTTCGAATGATAAAATCCTCCATACAGCTTCAGAGCTGCAGATGTAACGTCCAGACTGATATTTTTCCACTTCATTTGGTGATTGTATGCTGAAAGTGGCTTGATCACTGCCTTTATTAATGTACTTAGTAACATATTGAATTGACTTTATTGAATTACACAACTCTACGTTGATGTGGGCATCGAAAATTTTCAAAAGGAGCGGATTATAGGGAACGATCCATCGGTTATCAATATCATGGTTTCGGACGGCAGCATTTTGCCCACCCTGTTCTGGCGATCGTCGACGATATTTGGGATATCCGTCATCGCTAGTACTTGTTTGAGTTTGGAATTGAAATTAATATTTTCTTTGATTTCCGGCCAATTTGGGTTACATGTTGCAGTTATAAATAAATCAGGTTTGCCTAATTTCTTACGTTAGTCATGGCGTCTTGCGATTTTTCGTGTAAATATCGAGGTCCACCTGTGAATGATGAAGGTAGTATAACCAACTGCCCAATGCCGTTGCGGTGTTCATTCGCCTGTAAAGCATCCTGAAGATGAACGTAATTTTCAGCTCTCAATTTAGTTTGATTATTACGGATGTAGGCCAATCTCTCAGATTCAATTTTCGCATATTGATCTACCAAGTATTGGTTTGTTAACATTCCATATCTAAGCAAAGTATTGAAATTGTTACGTCTTGTCATTATACGGTAGCAATAGTAGTTCATACATGACACTGTTTTACGCAGAGGTGTACCACCGATTGGGTCAACTTGAGAAATATTAATGGGCATAACCATTTTCTCCACGACATAGCATCAAAGGATATTGTAAGCTGTCATAAGATCTGTGTAACTCTGAAATTTTTTGCAAATTATCATCACGACTATGCAATACAATATCTCTTTTGTCAAATTGCTGTCCAGCTATCACCACTGCTACTTCACTCGTGGAAGGCGCATTGTATCGTCCTCTGTGTTCTCCAACAGGAACATTATTTGCATGGATTACGACATTAAAGTCAGGAGTATCTGCTGGAACACTCTCAATCGCAGTTTTGAAAGACTGTATGTAGCAATTATGAGAATGTAACATATCTTGGAGAGATCTAATCAAATCTCTATCAATTGGCTGTGCAACACTTGTACACCGCGTAGATGCTTGTGTATCTGGATCTGCAATAAAATATATTTGCAGAAATTTGTGATCATCGGGTCGAAGTGGTAGCAAGCTCCCAGCTAAGTGGTACACTTGCCCTTGAATTTTAAATGTAGGCATGAACCCACGCTCAACGACTTGCTTACTCTTAAAAGAGGTCATTTGAAATGCGTTATTATAACGGCGTATATTGCGCATGAATTGCTTGGAAAGTGGTTCAGGTGGAGGGAGAACTTCTTCTAATTTGACTTTTCCTTGTAAGCAACACATGCCTTTCGATTCGTCCTTGAATTTCAATGCCAAGCAATGTTCACACACTACTGACATAGTACCTATTGATACTATACGATCGTCCTTGTAAGAAATCGAAGGATCGTAATTCATGGCAGAATTTTCTTTATTCACCCATGAATTAGTAACTCGTGCTGATGATTCTCTGGCTCTCTGTATTCGATGTCTTTCCCTATCTCGGCTGCGGTGAACCTCACGCTCTTCTGAAGATTCTCTCTCTCTCTCTCTCTCAGCTCTATATCTATCCCGAAGCTGACTGAGGCGAGCCTCACGCTCTACTGACGATTCTCTGTCCCTCTGAACCGTATGCCTATCTCGATCCCGGCTGCGGCGAATCTCACGCTCTACTGAAGATTCTCTCTCTCTCTCTCAGCTCTATATCTATCCCGAGCCTGACTGAGGCGAGCCTCACGTTCCGTTGACGATTCTTCATCTCTTGCTGAACGTACTCTTCTGGCATTCACTGTACTACGACCTATGTTCGAACGACGACGTCTTCCAGACATGACTTTATAATTTCTGTACAAAATTTACTCAATTGTATATGTATGATTACCTATGCACAAATTGCCATATTATTAGTATGTGCCGCAGTTAAAAATATCTAAATTCTTACCATTTAGAAACAAAAGATAATCAACAATCATAAAAAACAAAAGATACCTATTCTATTCAGTTCTTTTTTTTTTTACTGAAATACCTCAACTTAAACAACGATTTTAATTAATTAAAAGTACTTAAAAAATAATTTGCTATTCGTGCGACTAAAAACAAAAGATAATCAACAATCATTCTGAACTTACATATCTCACCTTAAATCACGTGTTTTGAAAATAATTTCCCTAATATTAAATTGATCTAACTGTAAATTTTAATTAAGATCTTAATAGAAAATTGCAATCCATAAATTATGGTTTTATTTAATCTAATCTTATCTCACCTTATGTAGGTACTTATAATTACTATAAGTGCGATTTAAAAATTAACCTTAGAATAGAATATAATTTATATTTTAAAACTACTATCATACAATTATTTATCGTAACTTACTTATAATTACTGATACGTTGTCGCGCTGAAAAGCACGTTTTTATAATAAACGCGTCCGATCGCTGCTAAATTCAAAGTGCTATAGGGAAAACCGCGGCCTCAGACGCGCTATTTATAGGCACGCTCTTGCCGCACCGGGCGGCCGGCCGGTACCGCCGCAAACGCTACGTCCCGCAATTTTTAAATCTGTAATATCTTCGAAAATATTCACTTAAATCATACGGTGTAAAGGGCCATATAGATCTATATTAAATGAACAATGTATTCAAGGTATTTAATTGGTTAAGGATTAATGCTGTATTGGTTAAAATCGCTTCGAAAATTAGCCATTATTTGTCGTAAAAAGTAAATGACAAAAAAAGTTATTGTGGGTTATCCATAAGAGATAGACATTCATCACGGACTTTTCTGTAGACCTTTTCAATGTGTACAATACTTAGTACATTATTTTGATAAAACTCGTAGGGTTCAGCCTGCGTTTGCAATGTAAGCGGAAAAATGTAATTATTTACGACATCACATTAGAAACCTCAAAAATAACAGTACTTCTCCACTATTTAATGGATGTTATTATACATATAAACCTTCCTCTTGAATCACTCTATCTATTAAAAAAAACCGCATCAAAATCCATTGCGTAGTTTCAAAGATTTAGGCATACAAAGGGACATAGGGACAGAGATAGCGACTTTGTTTTATACTATGAAGTGATACTCCTATGAAAAATCAATGTTATACAAGACTGAAAAAATCGTTTATTCATTATTTTCAAATTCGTTATATTTATTTACCTACAACCTAACATTTTAAAATAAAGAATTTGCTAGTAACGTGTTATGACATCACAAACCTATATTTGCATTGAATTAAAAAAAAAAACGAATTGAATTCAGTCTACTACTGTATTCACTAGTTTATGCACTGTAGAGAATTATCTATTATGAATTAACTCAATGAAAAAAACTATTAAATCTGAAAGTAAATTTTAGAAATATTATACGATATAGAGCACATAAGAATTATTATTGTATATTCTAACTACCAACCCTGTTTATCTCCATATCGCCTAAAAAGGTTATGTGCAAGTTTAAAAAATGAATAAATAAAATAATTACCAGTAACTCTATCCGCTCGCGAATCAGAGCCAGTCACCCATACTTCATCCTTCACGGTGACTCCGCTTACTGATCCTTGGAAAGTCATAAACGCGCCAGCGGCATCTAAACCAGTTATTAGCAGGTCTGTTCCTAGGGCACTGTAAAGAAAATTATTACTATGGAAATAATTTATTCGTGGTGGAAAGAAAGTAAACACATACTTCTGTTCTGTTCTGTTTCTAAAAAGTTTTAAGTAAATTTTTTTTTGTATGAAAAAATTATTTAAAAACGCTTGAACAAATCCAGTACAAATTAGAAAAAGAACTATGGCAGAGTTCGGTGGCCATCGGTCTTTATCTTTTTTTTTTATCTTAAAACTTTCTACAGCTCATGACTATAGACTGCAGTCTTTTGCAATAAACTGGATCAGAATGCTTGTAACAGGTGGGATGAAAGTTCGTAGGCTAGCATAAACAAAAAAAATGATAGAATTTGATTTTATTATTGAATATAAGTTCCCTTCGAGGGCGATACAAAGATTATAGCGGTCATATAATTTTTTGATACCATTTTTATAATAAGATTTGTCTTTAGCCTAAAAATAGGCTTCAGTTCGGCAATTACCTCTTCATCAGAGCAAAATTTCCGTCTAGCGAGCATCCTCTTGAGGTCTGAGGACAGAAAAAAATCGCTGGGGGCCAAATCTGGAGAATACGGTAGATGCGAAAGCAATTCGAAGCCCAATTCTTGCAATTTCGCCATCGATTTGATTGATTTGTGACACGGTGCATTGTCTTGATGATACAGCACTTTCTTCTTCTTCAAATGAGCCCGCTTTTTCGCGATTTCGTCTTTTAAATAACGCTACGTAATAGTCACCGTTTATGGTTTTTCCCTTTTTAAGATAGTCAATGAATATTATACCACGAGTAGCCCAGAATACTGATGTCAGAACCTTGCCAGCCGACTTTTGCGTCTATCCACGCTTTGGAGTCGGTTCATCACATGCAGTCAACTCGGCTTACTGTCGATTGGACTCTTAGAATCATGCATTCGTTTGTTGTTTTCGGTCGATTTTGAGCTCGCGCGGCACCCACTTTGAACAGAGCTTTCACATATCCAAATATTCATGCACGATATGACCAACACGATCCTTTGATATCTTTAGGGTCTCAGCTATTTCAATCAACTTCACTTTACGGTTATCAAAAATTATTTTGTGGACTTTTTTGATGTTTTCGTCGGTAACAGCCTCTTTGGGGCGTCCACTGCGTGCATCATGCTCGCAAACCACTTCTCTACAGTTCATTTTCCTGGTGCAGAGTCCGAATAATGTTTATCAAGCCAAGTCTTGGTTTCAACAATGTTTTTTTTCGCCAAAAAGCAATGCTTTATTAACACACGATATTCCTTTTCATCAAAATTTTCAAAGTAACAAAAGTTCTTTCACTAAAAATGCTATAACTCAGATACTTAGTGCAACAGCTGTCAAATTATACAAGCGTCTTTTGAAGGTTAGGGCTAACTAAAAATCATATGGATGTGATACTAGTAGCGCTATATATGTATATGTCAGCCTACAAACTTTTCAGCCCACCTGACCTGTTAAGTTTATAACAAATATACAATTCTACACTTCTCTTAAAAGCAAATGTTTACTTATATTAACATTGTTACTACTTACTAGACAGTTAACCACAATATTGACAATGTTATGAAACGCTACTGCCTGCAGCCTTCAGTTGAACTCTACTAGTACTATATATATATAATATTAGTATATAATACTAGTACTATATGAATATAATATTGCCAGTACCAAACCAATGTTAACATATTTATTTTATCTAATGTTATCAAATTACAAATACGTATTCACTATACTGGTATATATTTACAAGCAGAAAAGACTACCCAACTACCCAATAATGTCTATAGTTGACAGGGGTTGACATAAGGGGTGGGCAAAGGCACACTAAACACTGACATTTTGCCAATTAGGATTTCTTACCGCCAACGTAGCAGTGGGCAAGCTTATTGCCGTCAACTGGGACTGAATGACTTTTTTTTTAATGTAAGCCTACCATAGTGTCTCCACTTTGGTTGATGGAAAGCAATAAGTGGAGTCCAAGAGTAGTGGTCATACATACATACTGTCTGATAGATAACAGTCCAATCCTTCAGTCGCCTTCTACGACTCCACCGGGAAGAGATGGGGTGGCCCTATGCTACACCACACGGCAGGCCTTAGCTAGGCAACCATAATTAAAATTGTATTTGATTATTATACTAGTTTTGTAGGTTAAAATGATCAATAATTAACTTTTGGTTGTATAAAAAGTATAAATACGGTAGGAGAATTATTCAACAGATCATTATAAGGGGGGACAGTTGATAGCGTTTGCTACCATGCATACATAACGCTATAAAAAATGTTGAGTTCTCTCTCTCTTCGCGTGGGTGTCGTAAAAGGCTTCTAAGAGATCAGGTTGTTATCTATCAGACAGTATTTATTCAGTTATACAGTGCCTGGATGACGGCAGTAGGCTTGATCCCTATTACGTAAGAAGGACTAAACTATTGATGGGAAACAATGGGGGATACGTGCGTTAGTGTATGTATGCATGTATATGAAATGTAGTACCTGTCGCTAGCTCTCCTGGGCAGTGCAGCAAGTGGCGCGAGTAGAGTGACGTTGGCATGCGGGGCCAGTAGCGCTCGCCCCACACTGTCCCTCATCACTAGTCTAACGGCACTCTCGTACGACTCGCCTGCTGGCTCTGCTGTACAGTAAGATGGCACTGCTACTTCTACGTGGATTGCCTGTCGAGAGATCAATTAAAGTAATATACAGTCAAATGCTAATTATAAAGAATTAATAATATTTTTATATGTATATTAGACAAATTAAATAAAATCAGTAACATACATAACATAATAAACAGACCAGACCTCAAAGTTTGAAACAACATAGCAAAACTCTATAGTTGCGAACTTTCAAATTATAATGTACTTCTTTAGTCCGTGTTTAAAAGAAATTTTGCTTCACGAAAGCTTACAAGTTATTAATTAATAGCTGTTCTCCGTTCATGTATCGTGCTCCAAAACCAAGGGTCGCAGCGCGATATTTTATAGCCTTTATTATTCCTGAACAAATAAAGTACAAAAAGAATCAAAATCCGACTGATAGTTACAGGATTCATTCCTGTGTCGCAGGGGATTTTAAAAACATCCAAACAACGAATACAAAGAACACCAAGACTCAGAACATCATTTTGAGCATTACACAAAGTTGTCGAACCCTCAACCCCCTTTGAGGTGACCACTCAAACCGCTACGCCGTTCGTGCAGTCAAAGTATTGTCTAGTTCAAATTCAAAGAACAACCATTAGGTGGTGGTTCACCAGTTATTTGTGTGAGGATATATCGGTTAATATAAAATTATGTGTAATTTACAAAGGAATACTCACAGTTTCTCTATAAATGTTATTCCTCTCATCTTTATGTTGAGCCACAACTACCCCATGACCTGGTCTTATCGCATTCAATTCTCCAGCAGAACTCAAAGTGAATGCTCCGTCTTCATAAGCTTTCCAGGAGCCTCTGGGCAGAGACTTGAGTTTTATGACTGAGCTTACAGCAACAGCGAGCCGAGCGCTCGACGCAAGTTCTTTGGAGAGACCTTCTACAGAAGTGCGTATATCCGATATGCCGAGGATTTCTATTGTACTGTCCCAAGAACGGGTTTCGGCTACCTGGGAAACAAATAAAAATAGGTAATTCCATTGGCAGTTAAAACAAATACACATACAGAAAACAAATACTGATAAAAACACAATACGCGTATATAAAATGGGATAAGATGGAGTAAGAGTTACTTTGCCACAGAATCTTATATCAATGTATTTATTAGGTTATGTTGTATCTGTTAAGATTTTAAGAGTCTAGTATAGGTAGTAAATACAAAGAGACGGCCTAAGCAACGTCATCACATTGGGCGTGGCTTTAGATAGTGTATACATACAGTAATCACTCCTATAAAACGGTAGATTGGTTCCGCGTTAAAGGAAAACGTGTTGTAGGAGTATACCGTATAACGCGTTTTTACGACCCCGTATAACACGTTATGTATAATATAAATTTTATACGTTTAACTTTTCTCGCTAAAGGGGATTTAAATCGAATATTAAGAAAAACTATATTATGAACGAAATATGTACGTTTTATTAAAATCAAACTAAACTAAGAACATTTTATATAAAAAACATATGCATATGAACTAAAAAAACAATGAATTTCAAATAAATTAACAGTTTTATTACGTGTTTATACACGTGCTCACACGTGCGAAACTAATTATGAACTGTGACACAAATAATTATAAATTTCACAGTACAGAAAAATAATCTGGGAAATCCCCGCGTTATATGGGGGAATGCCCGTGTTATACGAGGGATGGAAATCGCGTAATATGAAAATGCGTTATAAGAGTACCGTGTTATACAGGTTTTACTGTATATAGATAGTCAGCGTTCGTCCTATATAGAAAATCACAAAGTATTGCGAAGAAATGAAGAACGATGAAGTGTTGTGTTTTATCATGTAAAAACTATTGATAGATAGACAGATAGTTCTGATGCTGTAGATGGTATTAAATTTTCAATTTTGTGAGTGATTTTATACTTAATTTATTAAAATAGTCAAAAAAGTCTCTAAGCGACGTCGTCGTCGTCTCTCTGGTCTAACCGGTTTTGTAATGGTAACTAAAAATATAAAGGTACGTGGAGCTCGGTATTCGTAAAATAATCAAATGATATTTGTTCTGCGTTCAGTCCTTAAGCATTTTTAATAGCTCAAATATATTGTTATACCTTTTATAATCATCTTGTGAACAGTCCGCCATATATCGTGAACTAGAAGAACAAACGACAGAGTCGTAATTAGAATCTAATTATTTTACCAAGTACCCAGTATCTTGAATTGAATTGATACTTTAAAATCAAGGAATTTGTACTTATTACAAAATGTTTAAATTATATTTAAGTGATATTCTACTATTAAAAAACACTTCAATACAATTTAAATTTGTTTAGCACCTTCGTAAAAGTGCAAAACCTTAAAGAAATAGTAATTTTAGCCTTACTAAAATAAGGTTTTCTTGAAACTAAATATTCTACGGACAATATTCAAACTATTTTTACAATTGAAAGTTACTTAAAGCTCATCTAGACTTTATTTTTATTTAGAAGACAGCTCCATATAGATTTTGTTTTAATGCAGTTTGTATTTTACTAGTTTTGATTAGTTTGTTAGAATAAGTTAATATCATATTATATTACGGCTTATAAGAAAAATAAAATAGCGCAGAATATCATCACCAAGTCTACCACTACAATACCGCACTACAAGTAATTTAAATGAATTTTTGGTGACCGATATGAACTTTATGATTCCCAGAGAAGGAAGAAGTTTAGCCTTTTTCTCGGGGAATCATTAAATGGCATGATCGATCCTATGCCTGATGACTTCATTATTAATTCCGTCAAATAGTTGCATATATTTATGGGTATGTAGTTGTTTATTTAGATCCAATGACATTCAAAGATCAAATGTGAGAGCTGCCTTCATGAATTACATGCTGATAATTACGATAATGACTTTTACTTGATAAAAATTAAAAATAAAGGTGTTCTTACTTTCCCATCTAAAGATGTCATAAATATATGCATATGAACCGAACGAAGCATCCATTGTATTAAATCGCTATCTTTAAATACTCCTTATTTCAGTAAACATGAAACTGTATCGAATACATTACAAACAATCGGTCAACCATATTTGACTAATCACCGACTGATAATTATATTATACTTCTCATTAAATCTATAGCTGAAAAATATTTGCGGGTAATTGAATTTCGAATGTATATATATATATATATATGTCGCGAGAGCGTGCGCATCGAAACAATTCGAATAAATTTACGATTGTTATAATTGATGACATGTTAATCACGGTGAAAAGAGAATAGGTGCGAGTGTCAGTGACAAGATAAATTTGCGAGTGTCAGTGACAAGATAAATTTGCGAAGGAAATCGTGATTATTCACCGTGAACGATTTTTTTTTCTTAGATTCGGATGCCTAATTTGAAATAAAATATTTGGATTTTATTTGATTTGTAATCAAAATTGTAAATAAATTATTTGTTCTCCCTCAGAAATATTAAGTGATACAAAAAATATATATGTATATAAAAAACATAGATATTACTCTAAATCATAATACCTCTTTTTTCCGTGGGGGCGGGGGGGAGGGGGGGGTAAAAATAAGACAAAAGATATTTTAATCGTCATTCGTAATTTATCACACTAGTTATGCCCAGCACCTTTGTGTTAGTCCAGGTCATAATATCTGTATATTTTTTTTTTATCCAAATCCGTCCAAGCGTTTCAGCGTAAAAAAAAATAAAACATACACAATACATACATAACGAGAGATAAGGTCAAGGAGAAAGAAACAACACACAAACATTCGCTTTAGGGATTGCTATTAGATTGAGTAAGAGTAGCAGTTTTTCATAATTATATCGGTATTTCAATAAAAAATGTATGTAGTAAGATGGTTCACAAAATTTCCAATTTTGGGTGTATTTTACTACTATTCTTTGTAATTTATGCATCTAGTTTCAGTGTTTTCACTGGTTTTATATAGTAGATAAGTTGCTTTATTTTTTTTAATACCAAAATTGCAGTCAAATAAACACATTAGGTCGTAGTAAACGAATGATCTTTAAACAAAGAAATAATTTGTACAAAGTATTTTTTCTTCTAAGAATATTTCAAAAAAAAAAAATGTATGGCAGCCATATTGCAGATGTACTTAAAAATATCCAAGTTTCTTCAGCTATCCAACAAGGTATAACAGTCTAGAGTCTAGAGTATTGTCAGAATTCACAGAAAAAAAGTCATATGAAAGTATAGCAGGTAGTAACAAAATAACGTTACTGGTGATTCGTTACCTGTTCTTCAAAGGAATGCGATGTGTGCGAGCGAGATATCGTTCGGGTATTATTTATTACCCGGGTATTATCGGGTATTATTAGGTATTCAGTTTAGGGTATTATTTTTCTCGCTCGCACCTACTATAAGAAATAATCAAGAAAACAAATTCTGATATTCCGGTAATGAGTAAAATAAATAACAATAAATTAATTTACCTGTCCCATATTCCGTACTCGTACATCAATAGTAATTACTCCAGGTTTCAAAGGCACCACTCGCACCGATAAACCATCAGCGACAGATCTTTCCAGCATATCTGCACATATACAATAGAATATATAAGAGAATTTAGAAACATTTTCTTTCTTTGTTAGCGACTACAGGTTTTACTCTCTAGCTATTAACTCCTAGAATTCTTAAACATTTAATGATTCAGTTTTCGAGGTTCTGAAAGAAGTAAATCACTATCAGATTGGGCTCCTATGACATGCACATACATAGGTCAGAAATAATATCCTTTCTCGTACAAAATTGTATTGCCATCAGTGAAATATTCCATTGGCTATTAGTATTACATTTAAAAAAAACGGTTGAATATATTCTTGAGTTTTGTGAGTAAAATTGTGTTTCTCTGTCTGAATCTGCAATCTTAAATCCATCATGTCATATGGGCGCCGTACGCTCGTTTTGACACTTGAATTTATTGGTAGTATAAAGTACAAGAAACTAAGTTGTTGGATGAATAAAATTATATTGTAATTTTCTATTTTTCATCGACCATCAACGAAAACATAGCTGCCCAACTAATTCTAAACGAAACCGTCAGATCACTCGCCATTTGCACATAAGCTCTTACATTCTCCCTTTCTCTACGCGACAACACATGCTGACCTGAGGAGTCACCGTATTTCCCTCCCACTTTGACACCGGGTCTTTTAAGCGGGGCGTGAAAAATCATCTCATCAGACCGCCATAGTGTAGGTCACCATGCTGCATTGACTACACTTGCAATGAGGATGGTGACCACCACTCTTAGAATCGACTTACTTTCCATCAGGCAGAGTGGACTCATTATGGTAGGCTTATATGTATATATAAAAAACAATATGTTCCACAGCGGGCGGGGAAGGAGAAATCCGCAACGTAGGTTTGCAATTCACTGGTTACAAAAATAAATTTTCACAATGCTATATATGTAATACGACTAAGGTACTCACCATCACTGTGTGTGGCGTAGAGTCGGGCGGCTGCGGGGTCCCGAAGTGTCCACGACACGCGAGGGGCCGGCTGCAGTGCCCCAAGCGCTGCGGGGCCCAGCGCACCCGCTTCCACCCACACAGGGCTCGGGGACCCTACTAGCAAGGTCTGGGTAGCTGACACCACGCGGATCCCTGATATTGGTATTACCTGAAACATATTTATTACAATCTTCTGTATACAACATTAAAGTGCTTAGTCCTTACTTTATTATAAAGTCACATTTATAATTTATTATAAATGCGAATTTAAATTTGTTTGTTTTTCAAGACATTTTTTGACATTCATGCCATGACGCTACGCCATCGGTTTAAGTGGTCACCTTGCCACCATGCTGCCGGGCCTAGTGGCGGTAACCTGTTGTGGGTTCGATCCCCGCACGGGACAACGCTTTGTGAAATCCTTAAATTGTTATTCTGAGTTTGGGTGTTCTTTGTGTCCATTGTTTGAATGTTTGGAAAGTCCCCCGCAACACAGGAATTATTCCTAGTGCGGGAGTCATCTTTTCATAAAAGAAAAACATATATTTGTTCAACCTTATGCTCACACATTGTCAGGGATACAAAAGAGGATATAGGGTATGTTACATTCAGAAGAAAGTAGTGTTCTGGAGGGTTACCGAATAGCCTTTCATGCAAGAGAACTTATTGCACATTTTAGAAATTCTTGTGTATTACCTCTACTTCAGATTCAGCACTAGCCATTTCCACATTCGCAACGTCTGTAGCCACCAGCCTGATCCGCGATAATCCCATCGATAATCCATGAACAGAACCCGAAGACGATACCTGTAGATAGTATATGTATGAAAACTTGCAAGTAACAAATGATCTACAGTAAAATTAGTATGTCACTATTTTAAGTTCTTATCATAAGTACTCATTATTGTAACTAAAATGGGTTTGAGTTTTAGATTTCTTAAGTGATTATAACTTGATTTAAAATTGAATTACTGTCTGAAAAATCATCATCTCCTTTAAATATAAAGCTACAAAAAAAATTTGCGCAACAAAACACAACTCTGTAAATTAAAAAATACAAAAGGTTTGCCATATTTTTTTTTAAATCGTACCTAGTGTTTTCGGGATGATGTAAGGTTCGAAAGGTCAGAAATTTGGAAGTTTTTTTGGAATAAAGAAACTCAAACAAATACTGTTATATTAATAAACCTTAAGCATTACTTTTCTTTCCTGAGCAGTCGTGCAAAAATAACTTGAATAATTTACATGTAGTGTTTAAAGTGTTAGATCCCGTTTTTAACTTTGTGGAAATTCTTATAGATGGGGTTGATTCCCACATACACATCAACTGGTTATGTCAACATGGTGTATGTAAGCGCGCACCGCGGCACTGGTCAAAACCACACATACTGTGCCAGGAATGAGATGCCCTTTAGTATTGGGAGGGTATATATACGCTCAACAGTCGACGTAATGTGAGACCCACCTCGACATGCGCCAGTCCAGTGACGGCCGTGTAGTGCAAGGTGGCGAGGTGGGGCGGGGGCCCGCCGCGGTGGCGGAGCTGCAGCCGCGCGCTGGGCGGCACGCGCGCTCTGTGAGGCACTATCTCTAGTGCGGGGAACACTAACACCTGGAAACAGTACAGTTATCAAATAGAATAAACACTTAAAACATTTTTAGTGAATACACAAAATGCCAGGCATCCTTATATAACGATCCAATAAACTAACGGGTCTTTACATTATTTGGCCCTTGCACATTTTGTCTTTATGTACACTTTGATCTTGGAGTATGTCTTGGTGTTTAGGTTAATTGTAATTGGTGTAAATTAAATCGTAAATCTGTATAGCTATTAACAACTAATTGATTTGTAAGTGTCTAACAGGATTTACTTTAAATAAATACATCAATCAAACAATATAAAGATATATGAATTAAACATATATTCATATAGTTCATTTTAAACACCTATATTTTGTCTCATTGACTTAAAACTAGAAAGAACTTCTAACAGAAGTTAAGAAGTCAAGCCAGCTATTAAAATAAAATTACTTTAAAATAAAGTTGATACCAGGCATTATTAATTTTTAATTTCTAAAATAGTTACACAATTAAAACATAAGAATATTCTAACACTCACCTCAACTTCAGGACTCCAAACCCCTCCAAAACTAGCCCTAACATTTCCAATTCCTTCCTGTACTCCACACAAAACGCCGTCTTTAATAGTTACATAGCCAGACGTCCTGAAATCCGGGGCCCTGCCTGTAGATAAATACCGATGTGACACGCCCTGTACCAGCGCTGTTATAGGTACGCAGGCGCCGACGCCAACAGCACGAGAAGTTGACACTTCTACACTTAAAACTTCTTCTATGTGTACCTATAAAGGGATATTAATTACATTCTCAAAATAGAAAAACCTCAATTTTTACAAACTTGCCTTATAGATGCCTAGATACGGAGTGCAAAATACACAGAGGCGGATTGTTTTATTTAAAAAATAAACATTGTTGTATACGTCTTCTGTGGCAGAAAGAAGAAGCGGCAAAAGCTCTATGCCTATAGATAAGCTCATCACTCTATATCATAAATTACAAATAATTATCGAGTAGGTATTGCAACATATACTTCCCGTCCCTTCGTATCCCCATTTCAAGAATGGCCTATGATATGTTTACTCTGTATATTTGATGTATAGTCTACAAGTAATTAATTTTTACTCTATATCTTACGATGACTTTATATCTTTGTGATGTAAGGGTGCATTAACCATAAGTATTAACTAACCTCAACAGTTTGCCTTTCGCCTTGAACACATAGATCAGTGATAGGTAGGTCATAGGAGCCCGGTCCTGGGACTGAAGCGACAAGTACACCGTCTTCCACCACTGCTGTTACTCCTTTGGGTGACTCCACGGAATAACGACCGCTGCCGCCCGATATTCTTGCAATATTTGTCACTGTCTCTCCTTCCCAAGCTATGTTTACCTATAATAACGTACATGTATAAGTAATGAGTTGCTATTTATGCAATAAATCACTTTATATAGTATAGACTTGCCTTTAGTGGATCACATTTCAATGGAGCAACAACTTTTGCTGGAATAGAGGCTGTAGCATCAGGAATACTGGCTTTCAAAGCTCCACTCCACCCTATTGCTAGTTCATCAACTGTCACTACCTGAAAGATACGGTAAATTATATGATTCAATAACGATATAAGATACCAAACCAGATCAAAAAACTCAAATATTAATCTTTTTAAGAAGAATTTGCACATGTTTCTAGCAAAAAACTTTATTTAAAAATTTATAAATTTATTGAAGGCATATGACATGTAATTATTATTCATCAAAATTATATTTAAAGATTTGACATTATTAACTTATTTCATAACATAAATCTTATTAATTATATTACTTCATATATTCCAATTCAATCTATTTACTCATTTTTAATTACATAATGTAGGTACACATTATGTAATTAAAAATGAGTATACCTATTATAACATTTCTAATTATGTTTACTATAATTTATGCATGATAAGATAATAATATACCAGATCTGGTTGAAAATAATTCTAACAGTGATATTATGGTGGTATATTTCCATCTGTTTCTATCATTAGCAAGATTGTTTACCATTGTAACAGTAATAACATATAGTATAATTATGTGGAATGCTTATATTTCATCCATTTGTCTATCGTTATCTGATATTTTTATAAACTTAAATAATTGAATATAATTATAACGACGATAATAATTTTCATAGTATTTTAATAATTTGATGTGTAAATTCTTAATGTGTAAAATATTATGTTACTATTTTCGCATAGCAGTCAGGGTAGAATAAAAAGCAACTAAGACCTAACTGTAAACAACAATGTACAACTTTACTATTACTATTCTATCCCATTTTGTGGAAAAATCTGTATGTTATATGAGTGAGTAGGGTTAACAGTAAATTGTTTGTTTTTTTTTTTAATAGTATTTTTCAAAGTGAAGTTGCATGCCAATTGGCAATATGGCAGTTTGACAGTTATCTTCTTATTTGAAATGTATAATATTATTATATAGAGATGTGTTTCGTCGAATTGTTTCTAACCTTAAGTAATATTAATTAAGAACAATATTGCCACGGCAGTACTACTGACCTGATAAAACTTATAGGGAACTGGTACAGGCAAATACTCTGGATGATGTTCCACAAATAGTCTATCAGTAGCTTTGTACCGTAAGCCTGGGTGATTAGGTTCTATATCCCATGACATCTTCGGACCGTTTTCGTCAAGCAATTCACGTCCAGTCGCGTCCATTAGAGTTACTTTCACTGTCACTTCTTGACCTGGACGGAGCCAAACTCTGTAATAGATTAGATAGTAAGATTATTATCATTGTGAGGTTATATATTATCTTTTACAACTTTGTTATAATATAATAAATACGAAAGTTTGGTTCGATGTTTGTCACGATTTTTCTGTGAGGCCGAGGTATCGCACCGGTCGAGCCGAGCCATTCGTGCCTATTCTGGAATAACACAAGCTACTTTTTGTAGCTAGCTGTACATACATTCTTTCAACAGGGCAGGAAGAACATACAACTTGCGACTCTTCCACATTCATCAGACCTCTTATAAATGCTAGCCAGTTACAGGTGCTCCAAAAATTGACCGTATTCAAAATACTACATGTCTTTCTAAGCCTTACTGCAGAGAATTACACACTAACGAGAGCCTTATAAGTCTATGGCACATCTATTATTCTGATAAAATATAGCAATGATTACATACTTTGATCCACCAGAACAGTTGCCGGGTGTTTCGGAAGGCTCAAGCCTGATCCGCGACACGTGCGGAGCGCAAGAGGCTTCTAAAGCAACTAACTCGCGCTCTTCATCCGTCTCTGACATTATTTCCTGACGAGACTCGCCTTTCTGTAATAAATATTGATATTTTAATATTCTTATATGAATAGTCATATATGACAGTACAGAGACAAGATAAAGTCGTGAAAGCTTTAGTTTCGTAACCGTACCATATTTCCAAACGTGTTGTTCACAATTCAGCAAAATTGAGTACAGATATCTACTATTAAACATAGTCTCCGTGATAAAACAGAAACTGCCATATTTTTTAATAGGGTAAAACAGATATTGCCTCCCTTGACTCAACTCTGCTTCCTGGAAGCAATTCCAACATACGACGGCCTTTAGACCCGAATAAAGCCAACGAGTCATCAATCGGCCGCGAAAGCCTCAACCAATTTGTCAGATTGCCTCCCTTTGTCTCATTATATACCAAAAATGACTATTTAAGTTTTAAATAGTCATTTTTGGTTTCATTATACTGCACTCTATTATAGTTCTTGAGAGATTATCTTGAAAAACATAAAGTAATATTCGATTATAATAATAAGTAACAACATACCCTCTGACACTTCAATGTAAAGAGTTGTACATCAGGATACCGGTGCGGCGGGGGACCGTCTCGGTGCTTTAGCTCTGATACTCTTGTCTCGCTCGTCACCGGAACCAGAGATTCACCTTCTGCTATCACCTGAATAAAATGTAAGTGATTGAGAGAGATGTTTGTAACACAAATATTTACTTAAAAACAGTAGACATAACATAACTGTTTTCCAATTCTTTTGTGCAATATTTTAAATCATAAAAAATTGCAATTTAAAAATAATATTTGTAATTACCATGGTATCCCATGATATAAACCTGTTTTGTTTACAATGGGAAAACCGCAGCAGCATTTTTCGAATAAAAAAGGAAACATATAGTCAAATATACAGAGGGTGTCTCATAAATAATGTCGGTTTTTAATATTCACTTTGATTAATAATTAATCATACAAAAAGAAAACCTTAGTATTCAAAGTATAGCCCATCGTATTCTACATTCCTAACCCAACGTTCAGCCAGCTCTTTGAGTCCTTGGTAAAACCATTCCTTGGGCTTAGATGCAAAGAATTGCTGCACTGCATTTTCAACATCTTCTCTTGACTCGATTTTTTTTCCACGCAGGAACTTCGCCATGGATCTGAATAAATAGTAATCAGATGGTGCAAGGTCTGGACTAAATGCTGGATGTGGTAGGAGTTCAATTCCATCAAGTTCTTTAATCTTATCCCGTGTAACTTTCGCCGTATGCGGTCTAGCATTATCCTGTTGTAAGAGCACTCGTTTTCGCTTGACTAAGCCTGGATATTTTTGTGATAAAACCTCATACATTCGGGTCAGCTGTCCACAATATAACTCAGCATTAATAGTTCGACCATCCGGAACTATCTCACAGTACACTTAACCTTCATAATTCCACCAGACACATAACAAGACTTTCGACTCGAAACGACCTCTTTTCACGACAGGTTCAGGTAATTGTCTTATGTCTAACCACTGTTTTGACATGTCTGGGTTGTTTAGATAAATCCATTTTTCGTCGCAAGTAACAATGCGTTTAATAAAACGATCACCTTTCGGCAGAGCAAGGAGCTGTTTACACACCTCTACTCGACGTTTGGCCTGAATCTCGTCTAATTCATGGGGCACTATACGACAACTTTTATAAGTCTTATCTAATGATTTTAAGTGGCGATGTATAGTGTCTTTTGAAGGTCCCAACGAGTCCGATAATCGACGAGTGCTGGTACTGGGTTGGTTTTCTACTGCTTCCTTTGTAGCCTCAACATCCCACACAGGTGGACGACCAGAACGCGATCGATCTTCAAGTGTCAAATCTCCACTGTTAAAACGATTAAACCAACGCTGTGCCGTTCGCTCATTAACCATGTCTTCCCCTTCAATTTCACATATTTTCCTTGCTGCCGCGGCTGCTTTGAACTTTTGTTTCCAATAATGTCTTAACAGTACACGAATTTCATATTTATCACACTCCATACTTTTTAGTATCAAAACGACCTACGACGTCAATAAACAAAGACAGTACGATTAAATTAAAGTGAATCAATTGCACTCTCCACAGGACTAGAGAATATCTTAACAAGTTGCGACATGTATAAAATGAGGCGTAGTAAATTTTTAGTTATGAAACCCGACATTACTTATGAGACACCCTCTGTAGAACTTACTCCTTTTTTTAAGTCAGTTAAAACATCAGTGGGTCAGTACTGAGAAAGTGAATGGAAGAAAATGGATATTACTTATTACTAGAGATTTCTTGATGGTCATTATTCAACCATAATTATATATATATATCATATAATATATACGATATTTTGTTTTATTTCATAGACCTGTATATACAGGTCTATGAAATAAAACTATTTTTTTTATGCAGGGGGCAAACGAACAGACAGTTCACCTGATGGTAAGTGACTACCGCCGCCCATGGACACCTGCAACTCAAGAGTCACAAGTGCGTTGCCGCTACGTGGCTATTATTATATATTAAGTTACGTGGTGAATACTTTGAAAAACAATAAAAAGTACTATAAGGTTCTAGTTGTGTTTTTTTCTTCAAACGACAAAACTTAAAAGGCATGCCTCGTATAGACTTTTCATTTATATCTAAATTATTTTATTACTCTAACCGTTTCTCTTGTAAAGGAGGGAAAAACCTCGGCCTCACAGACAACCGGGTGGTTAAGCAATGCTTGCAGTGTTTTATCGAGTGAGTGGGGTTACCGAAAACCCAACTCCCCTCTTTAGCCCCTCCCAAAGGCAATTACTATCAGGGACCCATCCGTCTGCTCGTTTGCCGCCCTATACTATAAAAAGGCCAAATAAAACTTACATGCGTCCAAGAACAGACCTTACGTTTGCAGGTAAAAGGCTTGTGATCTCTTTAGACAGTGATCATTAAAAGATAGATCAAATATGCAAATATTTCATATCATTATAATTATATACGTAATGTACTTAATAATAGTGTAATAATAATAATTCTTTTTTTTTAAGACAACTCCCACATTAAGATTAATTCCTGTGTCGCGGGGGACTTTACAAACATTCAAACAACGGACACAAAAATACCCAGACTCAGAACAACAATTTGAGGATTACACAAACCGTTGTCGCGGATCGAACCCATAACATTCGGCGCGACAGCATACCTGCGAGGTGACCACTTAAATCGCTTGCAGTCAACTGCATTGCACTGCACTACCGCGACGGCAACATATTTCGGGGCAACAACCGAGACAAATAGTTTATATAAGTACGAATTTTTTCGCGACCGGGTATTAGCACATACCGGTAGTGTAGCGAAGGGCAGGAGCGCCACGTGCAGCGGCCACAGGATGTGCGGCGCGGCGCGAACCGCCACACGCGTCGTGTCGCCCGCGCGTCCGCGAGACACGCGAAGCGTCGACACGCCGCGAGCGCTCCACACACACTCCAGCACACAGCATGCACCGTCTACGAACATCATACATTTTTTTTATATATTATAGGGGAACAGACGAACAGACGGGTCACCTGATGGTAAGTGACAACCGCCGTTCATGGACACCGTTCATGCAACTCGAGTCGTAAGTGCGCTGCCCACCTTTAAGGATGAGGGATGAGGGTATGCGGGGAGGGGAAAGAGATGGGAAAAGGGGCGGGGGGTCAAGGGAGAGGAAAAAGGAGAGGGGGAGTTGGGCCTTCGGAAACCTCACTAATTTCGGGGAAATGCAACGCAAGCGTTGCTTCACAACCGGTTTTCTGTGAGGCCGTGGTATCGCACCGGTCGAGTTGGCCCATTCGTGCCTAAGCGTGGCTATACCATATAATATTCATCAATCATACCGATCTTAATTACATATTCCAGTGTCGTATGTTAATACAGCAGCAAGGCTTCTGACCGTGATGAATGGAAGAGAACTTTATCGGAAGGATGTATCACTCATAACAGTGCCTGGTTTATAACCTAACAAAAAGAGGCATGGGCAAACATACTTGCCAAAAGTGCGGAAGAACGCGCGCAGAAAAATTGCGCATCGGGCTTTTCAGCCGGACACGGCGTTGCCTCTCAACTATAGACGGTGATTAAAAACATCTGCTAAGATGTCAGAGACCTTTATGTATGATGATGTGAATAAGTATCTGAGCCTAGAGAATACTAGCTACACCACCCACAAACTTGAAGCATCACTACTGTAATAATAAAATTGCTTTTCAAGAGCTTTGAACCCCCGCTTTTTACAGTTGGATGATACAAGATTCATAATTAAAAAGTCTAACATGATAGAAGCTGTTTGATTCATATTATCCCATTTTTATATATTGGGAAACCCCACAGGTCGACGACTCAAGCAGGTTACGTCACAACAATCATTAAACTATATGCAAATAACCTAAAAATATATAAAGACACACATTCATCATACAAATATTTGTTATTATTGTAAGAATCCTAGCACTGTTTAGCAGTTCCAAGCCCCTTTTTCTGAATCAAGGTAATTTCATTCCTAGTTCACAATGCATTTTTTTGTTTTTTAAGCGATAGGGGGCAAACGAGCATACGGGTCACCTGATGGTAAGTGACTACCATCAGGTGATGGCCGCCCATGGACACCCGCAACTCAAGGGTCACAAGTGCGTTGCCGGCCTTTTAGGTAGGAGTACGCTCTTTTTTTGAGGGTTTGAAGGTCTTATCGGTTCGGAAATACGGCAGGCGACAATTTGTTCCATAAGCTGGTTGTGCGAGGCAAAAAGCTTCTGGAGAAACGCACAGTGGTGGAGTGCCAATCGTCCAGGTGATGGGGATGGATATTTTGTCGCGTAGGACGATGGCGGAAACCTGCAGCTGGTATAAGTCCGAACAATTCCTCGATGGATATTTTAAATCTTTTGGTGATTATGCATAGACTACTACTTTATCCTATAAACATACACAGTTAATTAAACATAGCTCGCCAGGCTACGGAAGACTGCTAGTCAGTAGAGTTAATAGTATTATAAGGATAAACTGTGGAAGTACAAAACTGAGTATAACTCACCTACTGGTTCTATCCATTTAGCAGCTGTTACGTTATGCGGTTCCGGACCTTCCAGAAGCGACACTGCGAACGACTCGCAGTTACATCTGCAAAATGACCACACATAATTATGTACCAATACTTTTATATAAAAGTTTTTATGTTCATTAACTCAAACTGCATATTAAGACAAGGTAGGAAAGACGTCTTACTAAAGCTGTTCCCGGATTCCACCTATCTTAAGCGCAGTATGGCACACCGTGTGGTTTTAGTCGGTCCAATTCCAACACACCGTTCCACCCAAAACCCCGGTGGGATGATGGCCAGAGGGGGGTTCCACACGTTAAAAAAAAGGAAAACCTAGCCACTATATGCGATTGCACCGTAAACAATTCGGCATTTTTTTTACTATTGTATTTTAAAGAAGAAGGTTATCACAAAGCTCATTTAACTAAGTGAAATAAGTAAAATTTATAATTTATAAATACTTACATATGAAAATTATACAGTTCGCCGGTATCTGTGTGTGTGGCAGTGAGCGCTATGTGCAAGTAATGCAGCTTACCGACGCGAGCGTATCCTGAACTTGACACTTGAACCATTTCCGCAGGCACTGACCATACTCTGTAAGAAATAATTTTAGTCAACAACATTACATGACATTATAGCTAAGTAAAAATTGGCAGGGTCAACCCATATGTTTTCTAAAATAGCACTGCAATAACGCAAAGGTAACACAAGACAATCATATTATGTTAATGTGCACCTTAATGTCCCTTGATAATGGCCGCCTCAATGCAGAACTGACTACTTTACTGACATTGAATTCCTCAAACTACATATGGAGTCAAAACAAAATACTTTTAATCAAACACCAAATAATAGTGTCGCCGTGCAATTGTGGTGTATTCAGTACTTTATTGGCATGCATTTACAAGTAGAAACCATCCAATAATTTCTACAATTGATACTTAACATTGTAGTTCATTATTATACTAATTTTGTAGGTTAACATGTATCAATCAATAATTAACTCTTGGGCTTGACAAAATATAATACAGTAGGATTATTACAATAATATGGATTTTTTTTTAGTAAGAGTATACCCTCTTGTTAAAATACTGTTGGATGCAAGTGTGTAATAGATTGGTTCCTGGAGGCTTATTAATTTATTTGGGTAGTTTATGGCTTAAACAGTAGGGTAATCCCGAGCCCCTTGCAATAGACCCATTCATGACAGAACGCCATGTGGTTTTAGTCAGTTTGATTCCGACATACCACCTCACACGAAAAAGGTTTCCACACGAAAAAGAAACATTTTAGTGCTTTTCCCATGCAATGATTTCCATCCATACTCTCTACTGAACATGAGAAAATCATAGGCTTCCCTTTTCCATCCTTGATTGATACTAAGAATGCACTAGTTATTATGTAAATAACAAAAGCTCTAGTGATTATAGACAAAATATTACCTTCCTATAGCTTTGATATAAGGGTACTTCTTTAACTGGACTCTCACATGAACTTCGCCGATACCCCGTATTGTAACGACACCATCAGGAGACAGCGAAAGTGGACCTTGTGTCGTTTCGCTCTCTAGTTCTGACCAAACCACTGCTTCATTACCGCCGCCTTTATGTTGTAGTTGTATTTCTCTGTAACAATGTTATTGCTGTTTTTAAGAGTAAGAAATAAACGCGAAGACTGCACGGATGGCGTTGCGGTTTAAGTGGTCACCTCGCCACTATACTGCCGCGCCGAGTGTTGTGGGTTCGATCCCCGCACGGGACAACAGTTTGTGTAATCCTCAAATTGTTATTCTGAGTCTGGGTGTTCTTTGTGTCCGTTGTTTGAATGTTTGTAAAGTCCCCCGCGACACAGGAATTAATCCTAGTGCGGGAGTTGTCTTTTTAAAATCAAATCAAAACCTATTTTTTCACACTTGATACTGGACGAATTTTGATGTTTGCCGCATATTTCGGTATCCTCCTACTTATACTTTTTCAAAGTCACCACGACTCATATAATATCTACCATGTCGAAAACCATCTGGCCATCAACACTCTAAGGTGTGGCAAAAAACATCACATTTAAAAATGAGTTCCGCATACTTACTGCAGAGTGTCTGTCCATGCGACATACAGTTGGGGCGGTACCATTTCCAACGGATCCACTGCAACGGCTAAAACTTGCCCTTCCACCTACAAAAAACAGACAGAACAATTTTTTATATGTTAAGAGAATGGCTGATGGTGTGACCGGAATTCTAAAAATTTGACTTTTGATGAGATTGTAACAAAGTAATTATTATTTGTCTCACCTTACGAGAAATCGTTTTCCCAGCAATAGAATGCAGTCTCGCCGTCACAGTGAAAGGTCCTGCCTTCTGCGCTACGGCATCAGTCAATGTCCCATTTTCAGTTGATCTCAACAAATCGATATCAGCATCACCTTCTACTGACAATCTTATCAAAACTTCGTCTCCAGCAAATAACGCATGGCCATCTCTATCCAGCAAAATACTATGTATAATAAAAGGTTCTCCGCTTATTAGTAAATTCGATGGTCTTATTGTTACTCTAATGCTGTATGGCTCAGCTACAGTGAGCATGGCAGAGGCTACTTCAGTTGATCCAGATAATAGGTATACATTCGTGTATCCTACTTTTGTACCTCGTACTAAGCTTAAGGAGTCTTCTAAGAAAGCAGTGCTAGAGTCAGGAACTTTCAAGTTGTAGTAATCATCTGATATATTTTCAATTGTGAGGCGGCCTGAGCGTGCTCGAACGACCCTAAAATATATGCAGGGATATAAAACCATTATAAATAAATAATATTGCATTTTTTATTAGACAACACATATCAATATATACATTTTTATTTCTATATGTAAAAAATTTACATTATAAGACAGAGCTATATAAAAACTGTGAGTGATTATTTGAGAATGCTATATTCAAAATGTGTTTTTTGTTTTACGTACCTATAGCGCAGTGTATCTCCCGGTGCTATAATAGCAGTAGCTGGCGTAAGTACGACACTGGCCACCACATGCAGGTCAAAACTGGTACATATATCTTCTAGGCAGACATTGACCTGAGTCTCACCTAGAGCTTGACCATACAATAATACCGAGTAGGAATGAAGACCGCGAGCCTCTAGGTCTGTGACACCGTGGGGTGCTTCGTAGTCCGTGTCGCACCATCTTACTAGCCTGAAAAATAAAATTAACGTCTATATGTACAATAATACACATTGTAAGTTAAGTAGGTTTAAAGAATGTACTTCTTTTATATTATAGCGGGGCAGACGAGCAGAGGGGTCACCTTATTGTAAGTGCTCATCACTGCTCATGCACACTCAGCCCCTCACAACTCGGGAGGGGCCAGACGGGAGGGGAAACAGAGGAAGGAAGAGGGGAGGGGGTTTGGCTTCTGTTAACCTCACTTACTTGCTGAAACACAATGTCTAAGAAATGCTTTCCCCTCTTACATAAAAAAAGTACTGTTTCTTTACACACAAACACACACAGAAAATAGATTTCATTTTGAAAAACATTACTTTTTCAATTAATTAATATTTACTTTTAATTAATGGGCTCACAAGAAACAGGTGGGTTTTATACCTGCGATTCATAACAAGTCTGCTACTGCAGCCAGGCCTCCCGACCTTCATTTTGACTAAATAGAATACAACTGAATACTTTGTCTCTGTTGCAGACAGAAAAAGACAAAGATACTTCAAAGTTGCTAAAGATACTTCCCGTTATTTTATCATTTTGCCGTTGTATAGTACAGGGACCTCTACTTCCAGTTACAGAGAAAACAAACTTTAAAAAAAAAATGGATACCCCTTTGAAAACTTGCAGTGATGCAAGTTTTGCCAGATGCTAAAATAAGGTACAGTTTAAAATTATTTCTTTTTTGCTATAATAACAAGTATATATAAAAACAACTTACTTGACAAGTGGTATTCCATCATTGTCTCCAAGATTTTGTATGCTCCATGTAAAGCTTATTCCTTCCAAAGTGGAAAACTTGTTGCCTAGCAAATGTAAGGTAAAAGTACAATATTGTATAAATAGAAATAGAAGTAAACTACAAAAATACTGCTGCAGTTTTATGAGGACTAACCTACTTCATGCTGGGCTGGACATGAATTTCTAGCAGCTTTCCTATTAGATTATTATTTAGCTCAATAGTAAAATTTTGCATTGACTATGGACACATTAAATATATCTCAATAGAAAATGATTTGAAAATTGATTAGTAGATTCATAAAGACAAAGACACAACAATGAATTATAGAACTATCAGGTTCTAAAATTGAACCATGTGGGTTAAATGACTTATAGTTTATACATGAAACTAATAAGATAGAAACCTACCTTGATCATCATAGGCAACCACCTCAAAAGCCTCTGGTGCCTCCTCTAAGTACAGCTTCCATGTTGTACTCACTACTTTAAGATAACTTATTTTGTCTATATCTACATCTCCACGAAGAATCTGAAAATAAGTTTATATATACTGATATAAAAAACCTTAAGAATATGTAAATTTCAGATTTGTAAACCAGTTGCATTTTAAACAATTTTTTAAATATTTGAGGTAAGGTGAGGTGATTACTGGTAGGAATGGCTAAATTATAAATTAGTATAGAAACAGTACTTATCTATTTACAATGTACATGGCTACTGAACATTAGAAATTGCAAGATAAGTGATTAATAAAGTATGTAAATGTACTTCAAGTAAACAGCAAATATTACTTATTACACTTTGTTGTTAATTACAAAGATTAAGCACAGTGCTAATCAATTTCTGATGGATACCTTCTTCTATTTTAAAAATAATAGCTGAATAAAAACTCTAATACATATTTCAAACTTTTACGAAAATAAGCAATAGGTTTCTGTTTACAAACATCTTTTTAAGTTAGACATGTTATGTTTCCCGCCATTATATCATAGTTTACTTACCTCGCCACTACTGGCTTCTTCGGCTAGTATTATCACAGAGCCTGGCGGTGTACAAGTTTTAGAGACTGAGACATGCGCCCCACGAGAACAGTGGCCCCATGACTCGTCGTACAAGGGCTCTAAATCTATGATGTCATCGCGAGATAAACTCCTGTAAAAACCGATAAAGTACAATAAAACTATTCACTATTATTAAATCAGTTAATATAATAAATAATACTTACCAAGTATAACAACCACCTTCTATGATTTCAAAGGTAAAATTTATATTTAAGTTCTCGAACCAAGGCAACAAAACCCTCGGAGTGTTAATTTTGCCACAGTCACATATGTGTGCAAATAAGCACAATAATATCAAAATTACCGTCGTTTTGGCAGTTTCCATGTTATTAACTGTGTAATTGCATTAATAAAAACAATGATAATAACTTTATTTTGAAAACCTAACCTAAATCGGCATATCGCGCATTTCAAGCTTTTGACAGTTATTTTCTAATCTATGGTGGTAGTAGTGCCTACATTATTGTAGACACCGTAAATGTATGTACACTCTAGACAGGTTCTAAATTGGTATTGCTACTTTTAATTTACATATTTACTACTTATAAACAAAAAATTAAAAAAATATAATGTCAAATATTCTCAAAGAAAAATATGAGACAATTAAAAATTACTATCCAATAAATAAGAAGTCCCAAATAGGTTGAAAGAACGTAACTTATGCCCTGGACCTACTTTAGAAAAAAAACTATAATGAAATGTCAAAATGTTAAAAATGGCTGCAGTAGTGTATTTGTCATGTATTGTGTCGTATTTAACTTAGAATTTATAAATAAAACGGAAAATGATGACTGTCAATAATTAACGTGAAACAAAGATTACGCTATCCATCAATGTACATTTATTTTCAAAGCGTTTAAATGTCAGTAATCATCATGTCTACAGACAAGGCTACTGAAATAAAAGGCAACGAGATCGATAAAAGCAAACGTCGTCATAAAACTGACGACACTATTATTGCAACAGCGGTAACATCCGCTATTGAAGATACAGTGCAACTTGCGAAGATGGAAAACGTAGACGAAAGCGCGAACAAGCCCACAGAGTTGTGTCTTCAAGGCAACACTCACCTGATTTCTAGTACAACGAGTAGTTTGGCCGATACGCCCGGTGATTCTGGTGTTTTGTGTTTAGATAGTGAAGCCTCGGAAGCTACGAGCCAAGCACTTATGTCGCATAGTCTCATAGGAGCTGAGGAGTTAGCTTGTGATAGTGTATATGATGCGCCTCCGTCTGGTTCTCAGGATATGATAAAAAGTACTACCAGTAGCATAATGACTCGCAGCGATATCGATAATCAAAACATTGGTGCCCCTGAAGACATAGTCCCCGAATTGTTAATTGAAGCACACAAAAAACCCATTGCCTATGAAAACTTGCCAGATTTAGTTTTGAAAGCATTAGAAAGTGAAAAAGATGTGGAGGAGAAAAGAAAGCCTGCATTGAGAAGTGAACCGAAAAAGTCGTTATCTGAAGACATTGTGTACAGGCGGAGATGTAGAAAAAAGTCACAAAGTGGTCCAAGTTCTCAGAAAAAAAGGGTTTCATTTCACGAAGATATACTGAACAACACTAAAACAGATAACATTCATATTGAAAGAGGTTTTGTATCTTATGGGCCTGACAGTCCATATTGTGATAGGTTTAAACAGAAAAATAATACAACTGACAGATTTTCTTGGTGTGCATCAGGTGATCGGACCCCAAAGTATGCAGCAGATGTAGTCCAACAAACTATGTCTGACATTCTTACTTATGGTAATTCTAAACATGATAGGACTGGGATATTTGAATATTGTCAAGATTATAAAAGACAGAACCAAGACAATAACAATGATAAAGATAACAATAATGAACCTAGACCTAATGGGAAACTGTATGGATGTGATTCTAACAGCTCAGATTCTAATTTCAGTTGTGACTCAGAAACTTCTTCTAGTGACTCATCATCATCACATTCCAATAAAACTGAAACATTACTGCAAAGGAAATGTGAGAAGGCTCAGAAATCTTCCTCCTGTGATGCATTTGAAAATAATGGACATGTAGCATTTATGAGAAAAACATACTTCTCTGAGGCTGACATTGATCAGTCAACAGATAGAATCCAAAAACCTTTAGAAGTTGTAACTCAAAACACAAATGCTGTCAAATCTGTGTTAAAAAAGAAACGTTACATCACTACCAATATTGTTGAGGAAAGAAAACATCATAGCAAAGTACTAAGTCTTCTTGATGCCAACAACATTCTAGACTCTTTAAAAAACTTTTATAAAAATTTTCACTTCAATTTTACTGCAGAAAAGGGTTTGCCGGAAAATAGTTTGGAGTTGAACAATGTTGTTGAAGCATTACCATGTGATGTGAATCAGAACAAAAAACTGTCAAAAAGCTTAGACTCAGGCTTTCAAGCCGAGGACGAAGATGATTTTGTAGAAATCAATCTTAATGGTCACCCATTGGAGGTTGAGAAGCCTAAGGAAATGGCTCAGTCATCTAAAAGCAATGTCACCGGTGACAGAACACCAAATGAAGGATCTCCACGACATAAACTAACTCTAAACATGAAAGCACAGCTTGACAAGAAACCAAACAAAGCTGAACTACCACCTCTAACAAAGTATGTTGTAAACTGTGAAAGTACTGTGTATGAGCATAAAGGAGTATCCTATAGTTATGTCCATGATACTTTTCAAACTGCTTTTGATGCACCCAGAGAGACATTTGTACCCATTCCTGAGAGTACCCCAGTGCAAGAGCTAGTTACAAGCTCAAGTAAAGTAGAGCTCAGTAAAGCTACTGATACTGAATCATCAAGTATAACTTCAACCCCAAAGAGACAGTTCAACAAAAATGTCCAAGAGGAGACTGAACAGAAAAATGGCATATCTAAACATTTGTCTTCACCTAAAAAGCAAAATGTTAATAGGTACAGTCGTAAATTGACTTCAAGCGTGCAAAAATTAAATGAAGTACCGGCACAAGCAAACAGCGACAATTGCTCAAACACGGATAACTCGACCCTGAAAGGGGCCGAAGATTTCAATGACGAATTTTTCGACAGTCCGGCAAACCAGAAACTGCAATCAAATAAATCGGTGCTATTGAATAGATATCTAAAAAACGTATGTCAGAGAAAAGACCTTGAACTCAAAATAAAGAACAACAAGTTCTTTCAATTTAAACTTAGAATGGAGAAACATTTTCCCAGCATTATATTTCCTTTGAAAGAGGTGTCGGATACATTCCATGTGTCGGCGGACCGAATGTCACGGCTCATTGACAAAGAAGTGATAGAGAATAAAAGGCTGTCGGTACGAATGCTCACGGCCGACGAGCCCTCATACTTTGACAGTTTTGAAGATAATGTTGCTATTGAATGTAATGAAAAACTAAGGCTGCAAATATTTTCATATCCAAATGAAACATTGAATAGGGTAATTATCTTTGATAACTAGCACACTGTAGTTTATTTCACCGTAATATGACCCTGATTACTGATTGCATGGTTGCAAAGTAGTACTTTAGAAAAAAAATAATGAATGAGCTCTTACGCTGCTTATAGCCAAAGTTGTGAACAGATTTAAAATGTTTTTGTATAAAACGTTTATTCCCGTAAAGGACCAGTTTCTCTTCAAATATAAACATGTGTTTATATATTTTTATATAAATAATCAATAATTTTTTACTTCAACATTTACACCTACTCTCAGTAGCTAAAATTGAAATTTCAAATAACATTTTATACATACATATTCTCACGCCTTATTCCCGTCCAGGGTAGGCAGAGACAGTACAACGCCATACGACCCTGATACAACATTCGCCTCTTCGTCATTCATCAGTCCTTTCAGACACGCTCGTTGGTTACGGGCACTCTTAATTTGATCCTTCTTCAGCATACTTCAGACGCGGTCAGAATACGTCTATCTGGGTCTACACAGTTTTCTAAACAGTTGCTTGTCACTCATCCTTTCGACATGCCCAAACCAACACAGCATTCCTCTCTATCGTTGGTGTTGCACAAGGCGACTGAGAGATTGGACTGTGGATTATATTATATTGAGTGCCCCGTTGACGGCAATAGGCTTGCTCTCATATTACTTAAGTGAGTGTGTGTGTTGTGTGTTAAAATAAAATATCATGGAAATATAAAGCTTTCGAGGATCAATGTTATCATATTCTTATGTGTGTGTTCCCTCAGATGATGAAGGTCAAGTCTCCATACAATATGGAGGATGGTTTATGGACACCTTTATTGGTGTTTATCACTGATTACGCATTGTATGTGGCAAGTGTGAAGCTGGGTGGAACAGAGTATGACATTTTGTGTAGATTGCCTCATAATGAACTTGATGCCATAGTGGTAAGCAATATTATATTTACTATATTTTTGTTTTGTTTTTATTGTAATAAAAGACAATTCCCTAACTTGGATTAATTCCTTAACAAACATTTAAATAAAGGGCAAAAAGAACATCATGCTTGGAACAACAATTAGAGGATTGCAAAAAGTGTTGTCCCGTGTGGGGATCTTCCCACGACACTCGACGCGGCAGCGGCAGTGTCAGTGTAGTCAATTTTTATAGACTTTTTTGGCTTTTAATGGTATCCATATCTAAATCTACACTCCAAATCATCCAGCTCAGCTAAAGTTTTAACCTAGTCGATATTTAATTTTATATCTGTTAATACTTCGTCACTGTTCATCTCATGTGCACAGCGCCTGCGCAATAGAAGCAGTATTTTAAACCTTGCTATTATGTATAAGAACTCAAAACGTCTATAAACTCAATGTGAATGAGTGCGGATGGTCTTAAGAGTAACATATCAGCCGCACCGACAAGTCCCAACCCAGGCACTCTCTCTTAACTGCCTTAGTCTGATTCGTTCGTGCAATTTACTAATATACGTAGATTTTTATAGTGAAGGGATTTAGCGCATAGAATATTTTTTTGTGTACTGATTTTACTTCCCATTTACCTCGTTAAGAATTAAACAGACAGAAAATGCGTATTCTTGTCCAAGTTAATTTATTATTTCGTCGGCTTCTCTTAAATATTGTGCATGTAATCAAACTAAATATAAATCACCTTTAATTATGCAGTGAGTAATTTCACCTATAACATTACAGGGCAATGGAATTTTATCGATATTTGAAATGTTATTGTGAAGAGAAGTTAGTAATATTCCAGGCGATAACTAACTCATCGTTGATAATATATGACTTATATCAACCGTATTGTATTAAAATATCAATGTCCCTCATTATCAGGCCTTCTAAATATTTTAATTGTTATGTGTCTGGTGTTTTCAAATAACTGCACTTATTTATGTTACGTTAGTTAGTCATATTATGCAATGCAAATGCTTTTAAGACTAGTAGGAATATTGCTATATGAATGTTTTTTTTTTAATAAAAGACAACTTCCGCATTAGGATTAATTCCTGTGTCGCGGTGCCTTTATGAACATTCAAACAATGGACACAAAGAACACCCAAACTCAAAAGAACAATATGAGTATTACACAAAGTGGTGTCCCGTGCGGGAATCAAACCCACAGCACTCGGCGTGGCAACGTGGTGGCGAGGTGACCACTTAAACCACTGCGCCATCCGTGCAGTCAAATGACACAATGTATTTATAGATTATACATAATATTTAATACTAATTTGAAACTGTATTTATTACGGTTGTTATTCTAAATAAATAAACAACAAAACGTCGTAAAACTCTGAAACTAAAAATAATATATTATGTAATAATGTATAAAAATCAAAAACGTCCTTAAATCTAATAATAGTGTCGTAATAGCCTCAAACTTTGATAATAATTAAAAAAAAAGTAAAGTAATTAATAAAATATATTAAGTTTAAGCATGAAAATGTAAGCTTATAGTGCCTACTGATAGCCATTATGCACATTGGCTAAATGATGTTAACATTGCAGAAACGTGACATGTAAATCTACTTACGTACGTAAACTCTGCTGTTTTGTAAGATAGTGGATTCGATAATCCAATTGCAACATATATACTTATAAGTACGACATTTCTGAGAATTAATGGATTAATGAAATTTATATAACAAAAGAAATTGATTAGATGGGAGTGCACTGTTTTCCTAAATATACAAATGCATTTCCACAGGTTGGTCCCGAAGCGCAATACATTCAAGTGTTAGATATCGCTGGTAATATCGCCTGTTCTATAGTAACTGGTGAATCGACACTTGGAGCCCGACTGGCTTCGTCACTTGAGTGGAGTGCGCGGACTTCGCCCTTACGCATACAGCGACCACCTGCAATGATACCGCTTGGGTGCCGTGAGGTGGCAGCAGCCGTCGCTAGGCATAGGCATGAGAGCAGAGTAAGTTGTATTTTTTATATATATATGTAAGCCTGCCATAATGTGCCTGATGGAAAGCAATAAGTGGTGTACAAGAGTAGTTGTCACCATCCATTTATTTCTTGCCATTAGGCAAAGTGGAGTCACTATGGTAGGCTAACTGGTTCGTAACATTTAGCGTAGTATTTAGCTTTTGCAAATATTAGTGAAGCTAAATTGATTCTGTTAGTGGATTCATATGTATCGTTTAGGGTGATATTGTGACTGATATTTCTTGTATTGACTCCTGATCATAAGTTTCAATGTATTGTGACCGCTTATCAACAAGTGGATAAACAGTCGAAAAGTCAACTTCAAGACATTCAATAAACTTACGCTTTATAATTATCACTACTGCTTTGTCAATTGACATACCTAAAACTCATATGACACGTCAAGACTGAATTTGATTTGTGGTAGCGAACAAAAAATATACACAGACAAAGCTTGAATTTTTTTCTTAGAATTGTTTATTTTTATCTGCAATACTGTACGATAAACTTCCGCATCTGTTTATTAACTATACAGCGTCTTGATCTCGATATACCTCGCTGACGTTTGAAAGAAAAAAATCTACTTTTAAGTCTCTAAACAACCATGGATTTTTTTTTGCACTTATAACTATCGTAAAACTGTTATGAGAAAACGGGTTCATAAAACTTTTGTAATAGAAAATAATCTATTAATACTGTTAGTTGTTTGTTAGTTTTCATACACTTGTTTACACATCTATCATGTAGAGTCATTGTGCGACGCAATATGTAATACCATATAAAACCTCTTGGCATTCTGCGTTTTTCTTACTGAATGATCTTGACCGCAGTGCAATAGCTGTACAGTCGAGGCCAAACATACAATCAACCTGTTGCTTATAGTAAAATTTGAAAGAAAGTCTACATGCAACTATAGTTTGATTTCATAAGGCGAGCATATATATTTATATTTAGTTTTTTTTTTCAAAATAAAAGTCCACAAAATCCAATCCCTAGAAAATCAAACAGACAGATAAATATAAAGAAAGAGAGGCAAAAATATTGTACACTTTTATATATTTGTGTAGATTACGCAACAATTATTAATATGTAATATAAATCCACAGTGGTAGACTCCAAGCTTTGTATGACATTGGTTACGTGTGAATAAACTTATTAATATTTTATCTATACAAATATATTAAAGATAAAGAGTATATGTTTGTTTAAACTAGCAAATCTCTGGTACTTCACAGCAGGGTTGGCATGAATAAATCATTTGTATTTAAATCATTATTTAAATCACAATTTAAATCAAATGATTTATTTAATAAAAATCATTGATTTAATCAAAAATGTTTAATTACACTTTCTTTCACAGAAATCGACATAAAGAAAAACAGATTTAGAAATTATAATTAAGTTACAAACAAGGGTCGTTTAAATCTGAGAAACAAAATATCATGATTATAATATTTGCATAAAAAAAATAGTTTTCCAGCCTTTTCAATTCCCAGTCGGTTTCTTAATTTGCTTTGAACAATTCCAAAGGAGGAAAACACTCTTAACATTGTTGACTGATCCTCTTCACAAAATATATTTTTCTGTGACATCCACCACTCTAGTGGTCTCAATTTTTTTTTCTATTTCTTTTGCGAAAAACACTCTAAACTTAAGCTTTACTATCAATGGTAGCAAAACTGAACCATCATAGTGATTTCGTGTTTCCTCCAAGGCACTTTCTTCCTCTTCATCTGTCAGTGTGAATTCTGTTTGGGTTGGGTCTAATAAAAATGCCAAAAAGTAACTGGGGGAAATATGCTTGCTTATATCTCTTTTGAAACTTCGACATTAGGCCAATATTTAAATCATTTACTTTAAATTTAGCTCCAAGCCGTTACAGCAGTAGAAAAATTTGCCTTATTTCTTTGTAAAGTATCCAATGCAACAGATATTGGCCTCAAAATTATTAGATAATCTTCCACTGACCTCTTTACGACGATATTTTCAACTTTTGCTGTAATAACAGTATCTATGACGTCCCTGTTCTCTTCACATATTTTTAGTAGGTTTTGCCACTCAGACACAAAGACCTCGAAACAATCAGTTACAGTATTCTAACGAACATGTTGTGGCAGCCCTAATCTTTTCCCTCCTTCCGCTTTGTACAAGCTGTTAGCTGCGTGATTTCGGAAGTATTTTATAATTTGCACAACATGCTCCTTTATACTCCTCATTTCTAAATCTTTGGAAAGTAAATTTAACGAGTGTGCAGAACAGCCGTATGTGATTATTTTATCACTATTTTTTATTTCTAGTCTTTCTTTCCGACTAATCTTTCTATCAAACCCTCAGCAAGTTCGGCTAGGTATTCACCAGTGTACGGCTTTTCTGTTGTATCTATTGAATCAAAAAGAATTACTTCAGATTGCTCCGTCGTAATAGTGGAGCAAATAATCGGTTCATTGTGAACGTTAGACCACCGATCTATAGACATATTCACAATACTACCAGATATATTAGAGAAACACCCTTCTTTTTCTTCAAGGTATATTTGATCCAATAATTTGCCTGATATATCTTTCCGAGATGGTGGGTTCCGATATACCCTGGTCATAATAATGAAATGGCTTTTTTACTTCTCGATGATTCAATACTTCTGAAGCTACAATTTGTAGCAAACATGGCCTTTGCTATTTGTCGGTCTATTGTTTCTTTTGTAGATTTTGGCGTTTTTACTATAAAGAAGTTTAAGTTTTCAGATAGTTTCTTTTTTTAAGAGACGCATCTGCGCAATCGTCGCATTTTGCCGAAGAACTTACAGATGATCTAGGTTCGGAAAGTGAAGCTAATTCTGAAAAATAAATAAATATATTCTACTTATGATGTTGTTATTAGTATCATTAAAACAATTATGTCTACTGTCTTCAGTGTCTACAGACATCGTGCAGTTAAAATTTATTTATTTATTTATTTAAAAACTTTATGCACTTTTCGTGCACAGGCGGACTTAATGCCTAAGGCATTCTCTGCCAGTCAACCTTGGGGTGTTGCAGAGATAAAAGTGGTAGGTGCAAAAACGCATAACTAATTGAGGGAAATGGAGAGATATATATATATATAAACATACATATACATATTCTAAAGGTAATATTATAGATAAGTGTACATGTGATTGGATTGTATTATTCAAATATAATATTCCAGTAAAATCACACACAGCTATATAAATACATATAAATAAACACACACACACACATACAAATACAATAAAAGTTTAAACAATCATTCAAGAATCATATGCTAACGCTGCGACAATTCTGCCAATTCGTTTTGAAGGAGATCGCGTACCCTTCTTTTAAATATAAAGCGATTAGTGGACATCCTGATTTCGAGCGGGAGAGCATTCCAGAGAAGAACTGACTGTACGTAGAACGAGGAGTTCACAAAGTCTGAGTGATGAGGGGGACACAAGAGAAGTTTATTGTTTATGGAACGAAGGTTTCTATCGTGATTAGAGCACAAGAAACGAAGGTAGGGAGTTAAATAGGAAGGGGGAGATGGGGAGTTAAGAAACGAGAAAAGATAAGTTAGTGCTCGCAGATTACGACGCTGGCGAATAGGAAGCCATTTTATTTCGGAACGTAAAGAAAAGATTGAAAATAAATCGAATGCAGTTATTGAGAAGCCGGTCTAGTTTGTTTAGAAGATCTGCATTCAGGTCGAAATAACACACATCACCATAGTCGATCATAGGAATGATTAAGGATTGCATGAGGATAGTTTTAGTTTTAAGGGGAAGAAAGTTTTTTAGCGGATATAAGGAACGGAGAGTTCCAGTCACTTTCTGGCTAACATGAGTTACCTGGGCACGCCAATCTAGGGTTGAGTCGATATGTAGACCAAGGTCTTTAACCACTGGGCTTAAGGGTATCACTGAGTCATTGTAAACTACAGGTACGATTGAAGTAGTGTCTAACCTACACATGATCCTTTTGCTGCCTACGATTATCGCTTGACACTTGGCAGGGTTAACGGATAAACCAAACCTCATCGACCAGCATTTTATGTGCTCCAAGTCTTTGTTTATTTTATTGATCGCTTGCGATATGTCTTCAACGCTGGTCTGTGTATACAGCTGCAAGTCATCGGCATACAGGTGATACGCACATTGAAGATCTTGAGTTATGAGATTTATATACATTGAGAACAATAGTGGAGAAAGAATACCGCCTTGAGGGACGCCGGTGCAGAGATGACACCAATTCGAAAACGAATTATCCACACGTACACACTGTTGACGTCCCTGAAGATAAGTGGAGAACCAATCCAATGCTTCTGAAGAGATCATAAGATATGATAGGATGGATAGCAGGACGTCGTGACTGACGGTATTGAAAGCATTGGAAAAGTCAATCAAGACTAGAATAGTAACTTTGGTGCTTTCCATCCCCTCCCTAATATCGCCAGTCACTTTTAGGAGCGCAGTAACGGTGCTGTGGCCGGGTCTGAAGCCAGATTGTAGAGGACTTAGGAGATTATGTTGGAAGACAAAATGAGAGAGCTGTTTATGTACACAAGCTTCGAGAACTTTAGAGAGAAAGGGAAGAATAGAGATTGGACGGAAATGTTCAGGAAGAGTAGGATTACTTTTTTTTGGTAAAGGTATGATATAAGCTTTACGCCAGAGAGAAGGAAAGGTTCCTGAGTCAAAAGAAAAGTTAATAATATGAGCTATTACTGGAAGAATATGATCGAGAATGTTAACAATCATTCTACGACTAACTCCATCACAGCCCACAGCATTCGAACGAATGGAAAGGATAATCTTTTTGATGTCCCCAGAAGATATCGGAGAAAATTTGAAGCTGTCCAAATTGGGTCTGGTCAGAGTAGCAATATGGTCCAGGGTCCGACATTTGGTTTGACGATCCAGCTCAATCGAAGAGGAGAAATGACGGTTGATATCGTTCAAACCAATTGTCTTCTGAAACTCAGTGTGTTGCTGTCTGCCAATACCCAATGTGCCAAGGAACTTCCAGATACTGGAAGGTGATGAAGCTTCTATATTTTGCAGAATATGTCGGCGTTTGGCGTTACGTATAACCATGTTACACCGATTTCTTGCCGCTTTAAAAGTGTTCCACTTGGCCTCACAGCGATCAGTTTTGAATTTAAGGAAAGTCCGATCTCTCCTTCTCATCGCCGCCCTTACCTCCTCCGTCATCCACGGTGCTGGCTGACGCTTCAATTTTACCTTTCGAATAGGAGCATGGAGATCATATAAATTATTTATACTGTTATTAAAAACGTTGACCTTATCATCCATATTAGTAGCTGCTGCCACATTCATCCAGTCTAGTTTGGAAGCATCTGCACAAAGTTTTTCTAAATCCATACGCCCATAGCACCGCATGTATAAGAATTTGTGAGGAGATTTGGGAATTTTTAGGACATAAGATAGAAAAATAAGGTCATGACGGGAAAAACCAGGAGCAGGATGTTGACCATGGGAAGACACAAGATTGGGAGCAGAGATGAGCATTAAATCAAGCCACGTGCTCTGGCTGTCAACATTATGATGAGTGGCTTGAAGGGGTAGGACATGGAGGCAGGCTGAGTGGACGATGTTAAAAAGATTGCGAGTTCGGGGAGAGTTTAGGGCTAAGAGATCTGTGTTGAAATCGCCCATAATGATGTGGTGTGAGTATTCCGACCCTAAAGATTCCAGTACTGTTTCCAGACTGGAGAAGTAATTAGCGACAGGAGGGCAGTAGACTACGCCCAGAACGATATTGATACCCCTGACACAAACCTCAAGGAAAAGGAATTCTGCAGTGGTAAAGGAATTGGAGGAAAAATTCTAATCATTCTGATCATACTGTTGCCCACTGAGTACGAGCACCAAACCCATATAGAAAACCAGTTAGTATTTTATGTTTGCTTTTTAAATATTAACTTTAATAACTTACCTACAACATCGACACTAGATTCGGGAGTATTATTTCATCCTCGCAACCAGGCATTGAATTTCTTTTTTACATTTGTTGCATATCCAGTTTATTTGTTGCTTGTTAGAACAAAAGTAAGACCGTAATTGCAACGAAATGTACAAAACACTACACGGCGATTTCCCTTTTGCTTGGCATTCACATGTCAGACAAAAGGGAAATCCCAGCGGTGTGTCCCCCTTGAGGGCGCGTTCCGTTTTGCGCAAAAATATAGTTAAAATAAATATTTTTTTTTAAATCATGGTTTTTCCAACCCTGTTTCACAGATTTCAAAAAAAATATTTTATATTGTAGAGTATTTATTGATCAATAATATAGGCTATTAAACAGACATATACACGTTACGACATTTAGGAGTAGATCATGTAAACATTAACGCAGGTAAAACAGCAGAGTCCTGCTAGTTATTATTAATATTCCTGTTTGGTTTCAGACACCACAAATACTGTTCTATGGTCAAGTCTGTTCTGGTGACTCGGGTGATAGGTTAATAGAAGCTCCTGGGGCTTTTGCTGCGCCTCTAGAGGGCTACCTCATGTGTAGAACTGACAGGAGCCGAAGATTTGAGCCCAGCTACTTCCTTCTCAGGTAAAAAAAAAAGAAGTGGTACCAAACATCATAACGCGTGATCAGCTCGATGGTTAATGATTTAATTAGTACATTAAGTAATACTGTAGAAAAAGTTACTTTTTGTGATGCGCCTTGACCACATGACTTGCTTACTTCACACCGCCAGTATAATCTGCTGAGACTACCATAGTTACTTAAAATTGACACACAACTCTCAAAAACTGTTGCTAAAACAAATCAGTGATAGTTTTTAACGCAATAGTGAGAACAAGCCTCGAAATACATATACCAGATTATCAGTATAATGAAAAAGGATCAAATAAAATGTATTTGGATCAGGCCAAGAATGTAATTATAGGTATTTAATACCAAGAAAGTATGATATCGTCGTATTTAATCTTAACCTTAAATAAGTAAAAAAGAATCTGTGAAATTGACAGTAAAAATATAATAACTTGTTTGGAAATGTGTACCCACACCAGGAAAAGCATTTTCCAAAGAGAAAGTGTCAATTTTTTATTTCAAGTGAAACCATCCATTTGCCTGTTATTTATGACACTCCTAGAATTGTATCATACCTTTTTGAAACACTTGGTATATTCATACAAACCTATCCAATTACATTACTAAATATTATAATTATTTTCAGGGCTGGTGTCCTACACTGGGGACCACACTCCCCAGACGGCACCTCACCACTACCAAACAACATTCCTCTCCGTTCAGTGCTGGGTGTAAGAAGACATCTAGACTCGTCTAGAAGGCCACATTGTTTTGAAATAGCCCTGGGTGATAACAGCAGGCTACTGTTAGCAGCACCTGACGACGCTACAGCATCTTCTTGGCTGCAGTCATTATTATTGCATGCTGCTCAGGTGAGTTTAGAAATCCATGTTCAGAATCCACCATAAAAAATACATGCACAAAAATTAAATTTTTATATTTTCACACATCCATTAACACAAAACTGTCGTAATTTTTACAGTTCAAACGTTTTTTATAAATCACCTAACAGGATTTTAAAACTTTTATAACTGCTATAGTCTCTTTGAAATGAAATGAAATTATTTTACAATAATACTTAAAATATAGCTAAATATTCAAATCAAAAACATTAACGAATTTTGTAAAACTTTCAACAATTTATTTTATCCAAATAATATTTATTTACTGTTATCAAACATTATTCTTGTACATACAGGCAGCAGATGGTCTGGGCTACTTTTATTTTCCATTGAATTTTTCATTAAAACCTGAGTCTTGAACGTTTAAAGAACATACTTTTTTTAAGTATTATTTGTTACATAGCTTTGGCGGAGGCGTCTCAATCGCCCACATTTTTCTAATCATAAGTAATGCATTGTTACGCTTCATAATATCACTAACGAAAATATTGGTATGTTATACAGGCTTTAGAAGAAAAGGACGGTGCCAAGAAGTGTGACGTGCGCAAGGGTCCGCCTGCGGCGTGCACGCTGCTGGTGACGCCGCTCGAGGTGATCAGCGTTCGCGACACACTCGACCTCGCCTTCGTTACCGGTGCCGCGGCCTATCTTAAGGACAGAGGCTCTGATGCTTTGCTCAAAGGTAACTTTACGTCAATTGCTTTTAATAGTTAAGTTTTTTTTTTGGAACGAAGTAGTGTTTCTATTATGAACTGCAAAGAAGTTCTTTATATAATGGGGGAGGGGGGCGGGGGCAAACAAGCAGACTGGTGTCCTGATTCTAAGCGACTACAGTACCTGACACACCTAGACACCTAGATTCGCAAGATTTTGAAAGTATGAATTTATTTTATCTATCCTTCTGGATATCACTTTAATCTGGATGACAGGTACCCTATCTTCTTTTTCATATACCTGTTTACTTTCATGCAAAATATCATGATTATATTGGTTCAGTAGTTAGGATAAAAAAATATTACTCTATTACTCTGATTAGTAAACTAGATTAGAATAAAATATAATAGAAACGCCGCACCTAACCGAAATTAATGAAAACGTCCATGACAACCGAAACGGTTATGGTTTCAGATATCCCATAGTTTCACTTCAGATTTAGTCAATAAAATATATCTGTTTTTAATATAATATTTCAACTTATCCATAACATACATGAAAATTTGTTATTTTAAAGAAAAACTAAAAAAAAACAAACTTATTTTTTTTACAAATATGTAGTAATAAACATGTACTTATATTATAATAAATAATATTCCGAGTACAAAAACATATAATTTCAATTAACGTTCATGTATTCTGTAATTTCATAAAATTTAATTACTAAGAGTTAAAGCATTGTTCTGGTCGTTTTTTTTTATTAGTGTAAAATCATATTTTTTCAAAATATACATTAGAATCATTAAATAATTACATCATTACATTTGAGTCATATTAGAATTAGACAATAAGGATTTCAATTGCGTGTGATCAAATCGTATGTGTAAACAGGTGCTTATAAATACAATTAGTAAGCTTATTAATACATTTAGTAATACATATTTAATATATTTTTTTTTTATTAAAAATAAATGTTTATTTCAGAATATTTAGAAGAAATGAGGACAGATGTCGAGATATTGGCTTGCGGTTCTATCAAGAATTTAACAGCGTTCAAGATTCCGGACACTGATGAGAATTGGTGTTGTTTGGTAAGTTTCATTACACAAATTTAGCTCATACTGTGGTTTTACATATTTTTTACTTTTTTATTGTTAAGGGTGAGAAAGAAAGATATTGGGTGCTTTAATTAATTATGTTTGTGTTATCGTACGTGTGTTATCGTTTGTGTTACGTAATTTGGAGTAAATTATGATTTGCAAAAAGTGGGGGCTTGTGACGCCTCTACCTACCTCTTGGGGAATATAAGCGTGAATTTATGTATGTATTGTATGGTAATTATGCAGGAGTGGAGTGTATGTGAGGCTCGCGAGCGCGGCGCGGGGCTGGCTCTGGTGCTGACGAGCAGCGTCGAGCTGGAGAGGTTCATCGCCGCCGTGGAGCAGGCCTTCTGCGCCCTTACGGTCAGTCCTACACGCCGATACATTGTTATATCATAATGTAGTAGTTTCAGTGGTAGAGCCATGCTTAGGCACGAATGGGCGGCTCGACCGGTGCGATACCACGGCCTCACAGAAACCAGTTGTGAAGTAACGCTTGCGTTGCATTTCCCCGAATTGAGTGAGGTTTCCGGAGGCCCAATTCCTCCTTTTTTCCATCTCCTCATCCCTCCTCTCTTCTTTCCGCTCCCTGCATCCCCCATCCCTCATCACCCTCAAAGGCGGGCAGCGCACTTGCGACTCTTGAGTTGCAAGTGTCCATGGATGGCGGTGTCACTTACCATCAGGTGACCCGTCTGTTCGTCTGTCCCCCTATAGTATAAAAAAAAAAAAAATATATATATTGTATGTATAATTTTGAAAATAAAATCTTGAAAGTTAAAGTGGCTGTAGGTATTCTCTATTTAGAAAAGTAAGACCGCCACCGTTTTGTAGAAAACCCCATATTCCCCCTAAGAAACTCGCTAGAGCTTACAGTGAAGTTGGATGTCGATAGGATTGATTTCGTTTCAGTGAAGACATTCTAGGTGCCGAAAAACGCATATCGCAGGACATACCCGACCAAGTTGGCGCTGACCGTCTGATGTGGGTGGCGGCTACCTCACAAAGAGTCTCCCTTGGCTATACCTCGGGTGACTCTTCGTCAGAGATCAATCGTAGTGTATAAATTATATGGATATAAACCGATACACTAACTAGTTTATACAATTAGATATTGTCTATCTAGTTTATACACTATCTAGTTGTATAAACTAGATGGATGTAAACCAATGCTATCTAGTTTATACAACCACAGACTATAAGCTAGGAGAAAGCATTGAACCTCACTACTATGGCAGCCTTGTTCTAGAAACGTAGTCGTCCAGGAAATCGAATTAACAAGGATAAATAACAAACACTTGATCACAAAATATCAGTTTTTAATTTAAAAAGAATATAGTACAGATTATGTAACTAGTGGTTAAATAGAAACGAGAGTTAGGCCGGTGGTAGTTGAGACACTTAACTTCTGTGCTGCAGCCAAGAGAAAGAGAGCGACGCGATGTCCCCCGTCCCTTATATATGGACGTTTGGCGCAAAGTGAAAAGAGGAGGTGTGGTGGAGTTAGCTGTTTATTTACATTTCTTATTGATCCTTTTGGTCTTGTTATTTCGTTCTTGAATAAATCTAAACCATTAGAATAAACGCTTTCGTGAGTTACATTAATATTTATTTAAATATTCGGTTTTACTTCCGTCAGTTTCGTGGCTGGACGACTTACTCCTTGAAAAAGGTCTACCGTTGGGACCGAAACTAGTCGGGCATCCCCGAAATATACACTAAACTAAAACTCGTGAAATATTATAGAGAAGCAGAATTGGTTTATTTGTTTGAACGCGCTAATCTCAGTCACTACTAATCCGATTTGAAACATTCTTTTTGCCAAAGATATCCGTTATTGAAGAATGCTATAGAAAGATATATATATATATAGATAGATATACATATACATAGATATATCTCTTCATGCTACTGCACAAGGGACCGGAATAATCGTCAATGTCAGCAATTCGGGTAGACTTCCTTCAATACATTATAGTAAAACTCATTGTGTATAAGGTAGGTGTATTTAATAGGCATAATGTATATTAAAATTGAACGTGGGGGTGTAACAGCAAGGCACAGCTAGTATTTTGATATAGTTTTTTTTTGTCATTGATCTAACTCCGTGTTCAAATTAATATAGACGTTGGTACCTATATATTTACTAGATATACCACTTATACAATTTTAGTAATAACTGGCCAAACGGCTGCATGGGGATACTTTCACGTTGACACTGAATAAAATAAATAGTGGAAACGATTTTAATTCTATATTTACTAAAATAAGTTTTATGAAATAATTAGTAAATAGATAAATAAGAAATGTGAAGCTGGAGGGCCATGACTTTTCGGCACCAGCCAGTTCGAGCTATAACCTATAGGTGAGCTACCCTGACTTGCTTGAGCTATTGATTATAATCCCCAATCTAGCTGTATAAGTAATTTCCCTTTCTCATCTAAACCCCAAAAGTGCCCGAATGACGGCGATAGGCTTGCCCATGCTACGTAAATGGGACTACATTATAATCCCCTTCGGAGATATAGACTTGAAGGTATATCTGTATGTTTGTAAATGACAAAGACGATAGAGAAATGATTGCCCCTCGGTAGGGCTTAGCTAGGCCTTTTAGTTTTATATCATGCGATTTAGAATAATCTAACTTTTTATCTCTGCATTATAAGGCAAATATCACAACTCGAACCGATTATACAATACGAACATCATTTCATGATATAATACTTAAATAACTAATTACGTTTTGCTGTAACACATTTGTTGCGTAACAAAATTCATTCATAACTAAACACAATCTTCCTTCACAAATTACTAGAAAACTACTTATGTTGTAATATGTTTGTTATATTATAATTAATACTGGATTAATAATAGAGTTTGTGTTTGAATAATTAAGAACGGAAGTAAAGAGTAGCAAAAGCATTCTCAAATTACAATAATCTAAAGGTTAAAATTCAAACAATTAATAGACGGTATTGTATTCTTTTGTAAAACAATATGAAGTTAGCCGCGATTTCAGCTGCGTCCATCTTCGAATCTCTATCGTTCACAATCTTTATTCCAATTAAAGGGTCATCCATTGTATATTTTAATTGCATTTATTTAGTTAATATGTTATTACTTAATTCACTGGATCACATGAAATTTCCCGCAACCAATATAAGGCTAGTGGTTTCCAAAACTTAGTAAATTTACTCTGAAACACGATTGAAATATATTCTTTATTGTACACAATAACTAACTAAGTGGTCTTCCAGCAAACCGTTGAAGTGAATAGAAGAAAATACTTAAAGGCAAAGTCATGTGTAGCTTAGTGATAATAATTAGAAATAAAGAGCTGACTTATTAAATATGCGTATAAATACCTGTCTGACAAGTATTCGTACTTAAAAAAAAAGTATATATTTTTTTGTATAGATTGTACTGAAATAATATCGATTTGTGTAAACTTAACCAATAAAATATCTTACTTTATTTGTTATAAAATATTTCAGAAATAGAACTAAACAACAAATAACTTATGATAATATTTTTTATGTTTCTACAGAGCGAGCCTTTTCCCCTGAGTGTGGTGGAGGCGACGAAATCAGCGTGCAGTTCGGCACATGCCAAGTACGAAGCCGCCTGGTCACATATGTTGCCTCAGCAGTAGGATGACATTGTGGAGCAGCGGTAAGATTACATTGACATATTACTAGGCGTGTCGAACAATACTATATGAAACCAGTGAACATATTGAAAGACTAAATATTGAACTGATAGAAATGTTGTATATTATATTTAGCGATGTAATCTCACCGCTGATTTAAGGATAATAGGACATGTGAATTGTGCTTTCTCGCCTTCTCAATACCTAGTGAGTAGTCTAGTGAGCTAATAGGTAAAGTGCATAATTGTGTATCACAGTTACTTTGTATGTTCAATACTCAGTTTTTAGTTTAATTAAGTGTATATTTCCTCTGTTTCCGAATGGAGTATTCAAGCACAATTTACTTTCAATTGTAAAATAAATACATATACATATATGTAATTGCTTCCATATTAATTATTCTTGTATATAATATCTGTTGAGTCTTGAAGCAAGTGGTGTTAATAATGATTATATTGTTCACCAGGATTAATATTTTGAAATTAATAATGGAAATTATATTTGCTAATGATATTAAATCTAAACTGGAAGGTTAAGAGCTATGCGTTTATACGTTGATTTTGCCTTGTTTCGAATTAGCCAGTCATTTTTAGATTATATTGTTATTTTTCTGTACACTGTTTTTTATTAGCAAGCAAGGTAAACAAGCGTTTGGTCGGCATATACATTCAGTATCCTTACCATCAATGGGCCGTAAAGTTCTTTCGTTGCACATTTTAATAGAAAAGGACAATCTCTAGAGGAGAATCAAGAGATTATGAGGCCATTTTTTTTCTTTTCGCACCCTTGTCTTGTTTATAATTAACAATATCTATTAATTTCCAAATCTTGAAGATTTAGAAATTAATAGATATTGTTAATTATAAAGTGGTTAATCGATTTATAATAATAATCTAAACATATTAACATGTTTATAGTATATAAGTAAGTCACGATACTCCACTACGATATTATTTTTGTGGATATGTGAATGCTTTCCGATATGATTAGAAGTATGTATAGAAATCTGATTTGTCCGTTACATTACTATTCAACTGGAAAACAAAATATGTACTGAGAATAAACGGGTTTTAATGGTTCGTTGAAGCATTTATATAAACATATAATGTATTAAATGGTATATTTTAAAAATGTATATGAAATACATATTTAGTCCTAAATGAATTTATTGATACTTATATTTCTTATTTATTTATTCTGATCACATTTTCCAAAACTTATAAATTATATTTTATATATTTTCTAATTCGTTAATGAGGCACACTAAAGTTATATTTAGTGTTCCTTCTAAATAATTTCTCTTATTAAGTATTGTAAAGAGGAATAGAAGCGGTGATGCAGGCTTGGCAGTGTGTTGTGAAAACGCATTATTCTGAAACTTGTCCGCGATAATATATCCTGAAAGTAGATTATCGACTTTACGAATAATCATTAAGAAGGATATCGATCAACAAGTTTACAGAATGACAATGCTTCGTATAAACGCTTGTAGATTTTGTATGTAAAAAAAGTGAACGATATTTTTTTTACAACAAACCTTTTTTAGCTTTACTTTTTTAAAGCTAATTTAAATGGTTTTGTTTTGAAATTGTTACATTTTTAATTTGAATGCGCCCAGGTTTTGGTTAACAGTTTTGTAAGCTTTAATATTTCTATACAAGAAGGTCTCAAATGTAATTTATTTATGTTAGAACAATAAAAAATGCGCTGTTTGTTACCAAATATATCAATCATATATCATTTCATATGTGTATTAGGCCGCTGTATGGCCGTGTGATATTAATGTATATTTAGTGTAGGTATTAGCGCATCGTGGACTGTGTGGCGCGTAAATTATATCTATATACTTGGTACTTTGTACTCATTTCTGACTTTTTTATAATATAGGGGAACAGACAAGCAGACGGGTCACTTTACTCCTATTTTTTTTTGTTTCTTTGTTACCAACGAATCAAAACTGAGAAGTTGTTCCCGTTTAACAATCAAATATCTTTTAGTTGCACTAATCACGTATATAGATGTATGTACATTGAGGCTGCACAATTAAATTTTTCGCAAAGTCAGTGCAGTGTCAAGGTTACGCGTCCGAATTAATAAAAAATAGTTATAAATTAAATACTTATGTAACCTACTACATTTTTATCTTAATATATTTAATATGACAATTGTAATTGCACTTAATTTTCTTTATTTTAACCAGGATTTTAATCGATTTTTATTTATATATTATTTATTAATGTATTTATTATAATGTTTAAACTATTTTCTGATAATTCCTCATGTATGTGATTGCGCTTATACACAAGTTTATTTTCACGTAAACATATAAATGTTAAATATAATGTTGTGACAATATCCCGTCTACGGCTCCGTAACTGTGATTTGTGTTGTTTATGATTAAGTTTTGTTGTTTACGCATAATAACTAGTTAATGTTTTCTAGCAATTATTGTAATAAATTGTTCAATATGAAAGTTAAACAATATAAATTACGTTAATACGATAACAGAGTAAAAAAACATAGTATATCCTCCGTACTCGATGATGTTCGATTTAGTCAAAAAGGGCATTCATAAGTTACGTCACTTACACAACTGGGCACAATTTCACATCTAAAAATGATTCAAAAAAATGATTCAAGAATCCCTTTTTTATATAATCTTTTTCGTCCATTATGAAACAAGGAATCCCTAATTAGTTTTGACATCCGGCTTAAGGAAACTTGTGCCTCCCATCCATTATTACTCAATATCAGACTTCGCTGTCCGGCCCTAATGTATTGACGTAATTAATGGATGGACCCAAAAGTTAATTTCACACAACATTACGACTTAACGCAGCAGCTTTCAATCAGTTTTTGTATAAGTTAAAATTATCGACTGATTCGGTATACTTAATAGACTTATATTGGCTATGATAAAATTAATCGTTATTTCGTTAAATTATTTTATATGCACATTATTCATAAATACTTAATTATTTTTTACTGTTGAAAGTTTGTGACATGATTCGTTGAATATTCTTTCACTTATTGGTATTTTGTACTCATTCATATCATAATGTTTAATGCTTAGTTTCCAAATCATAATGACATTAGACTTTTTTTAAATATCAACAACATGATCATTGGTAAAGGTATGGTTCAAATTAAATTATACATTTACCAACATAAAAAAATATCACATTATAAAAACCACCGTCGTAAAGGCTTGTGCCAGTTTAATTCTTTTTTTGATTTACTTAATAATTTTTCAATAATTCTACAGTCTTCTGCCTTTTATGTGTTATAATGACGTCACTGTCTGCATGTGCTCTTGCTGATAAACGCATAAAAGATCAGTCCAGAATGGTCTTTCATAACATTGTTTAATGTTTCTAAATGTCAAAACAGCTAATGAGCCACCGCTAATGAGCCAATAATGACTAAGCAATTAATTACTTATACTAAACAAGAATTATATTTAAGAACGAGGCTGTAGAATTTATGTTATTAAAGCAATGCAAATTAAGAGAAAGAAAAAAGAAAAAAAAACAGCTGTATTAAACATGTTTGCTGAGAGTTTGGTCTAACAGTACCTATATTGTCATAATATATTTTGAATTTTAATTCCTGTAAGTCATTCAATCACGTAGACCAACTTGTTAACTATAGAAAGCCTTGATCATTGTTTTGTTAGATTGTTATTACTTTATTAAAAAAAATACAGTCAGTGAGACAAAAAATTGACCAGACCTCACAAATCAAGTGTATTGTATGTAGGAAGTAAAAGAACAATAATTTATGGGACTAAATTATTATTATTACGTTATAATTGTATAACGTAAGTGGGAAAATTGTAAAAATTGACGGCAGACGCCAAAACTATTGCCATCACCGGGCATTGTAAGACTGTATACGAGCATATTACTGTCTGATAGATAACAGGCGGAAGCACTGTTTGGGGAAACTGTAAAAAAATGTTAAATTAATTTCTATCCACCATTTAAATATCGACTTGAACAGTATCATCACCACCACCAAAAAGTTTAATAACGATTTCTTAACCAATATTACATTACAATATATATCTACGAATCATGTCATCTAATACATGTGTACAGTCCCTCCTCTTCCGCGGTAGCTACAAGTAAGTATTAATAAGAACAATAATTATATTAACGCTGTATTATGTAGATGCTATTTTGAACTATCAACTAATGTAATATAACCTACCATTTTATTGTAATAGGTGAGTGTCTCTTCAAAGGGACAATAATTAAATTGCTAATCTTGCCCCTTTTTTACATTTTGTTGTTTTTATTAAGACGCAACATTATTAAGATAATGAAGTGTTATGTAAATTTATTAAACAAGTTTGGTTAAGGCCTTGAATTTAGAGAATTTACTTGAAATTTATCTTATGTCGACAAAACAAAGCTGTCGTCTTTAGATTGAAGTATTATTACAGTTCAAAGAAAGTAAAACAAGTTCATCTCATTGTTTTTCGTTGCAATAAATGTACAGAAAGTTTATAGAATCCGAAAACACATTGTCACGGCTTTTTTTTTTCTTTTTTAACGTGGGAAGTCGGACTTGACCCGACTAAAACCACACTATGTTCTGCCACAATTGGGTATATTGCAGATTACCCGGCTATACCCTAAGAAGGAAGCTTCCGAGCACCTTTGTAGGGTTCCTTTGGGTATCCCGCCTGATGGTCGGACGACCAAACATAGGAAAGTGAGGGGCCTTGCCCCCTCCTTGCGCAGAACACGTAGCGCTTCCGTCTCAAGCCTGCCTCTGTTAGGATAGCGGGCAATCGGATCCGCTACCCCGAGGCCCAGCGCTCATGGAGGTCGGAGGTCATTGTGCGCCCTCCGCCTGGTGCGTCATCTGGGGGACGAGAGAGTGCTATTCCTCTTCCATTCCCGTTCCGCCGCCTCTTTGATTAGCATCAACTCTTCGCAGAAGGAGACGGCGGATACCCACGCCCTCTCACTTTATACCATGGACTGATCATGGTGTCTAGCAGAGGCTCCCCACGCCAGTGTTTAGTAGCTATAGAAACTTATTTTTTTTTTGTATGCTCTTTTCTATAATAGTTACTAGTACTGGCCTTTTCATTTAACTTGCACGATTTTAGTATATCTGCATAACACCAATATAAGCTAATATAGAATCACGTTGATATCAAAAATGTTCCTTTAAAAAGTCACTCACATCAGAACAATTGTAGTATAACTTCCTTGTAATGTCCCTGATCATGATTCAATAAAAATAGGCATTTCAAATTTAATCGCTTGACATTATTGTTCATATAAACAACATAATAAATATTTGCGAAAGTAATTGTCGTTTTCTTTAACCTGGCGTAATAATAGACATATACAAATTAAAGAAACAAGAACAGGTGTCCTGGACAAGGTTCGATCCAAAGGGCTCCTCTCTACCCAAATCAAATTTTGGTAATGGGTTTTTTTTTATGGTTTATTGAGCAAACGAGCAGACGGGTCACCTGATGGTAAGTAACTACCGCTGCCCATGGACACCCGCAACCCAAGAGCCACAAGTGCGAAACATCAGCCTGTTCAAAGGTATGCCTGAACTGTCTCGTTTATACTCGTTAGTGAAATGAAATGCGAAGTAATAAAAGTAGATAAATAATTAACCATTATTGTTGTACACGTAGGTATTTAGAAAAGTAGATAATAATAAGTGAGTACAAATAAGACTATCACAATCTGCCATCTCTTCCAGACAACCTGATGGACTGTACTGTAAAGTATTAGGTACTAGTAGTGCACAAAGAGTGCAGAGTACAAAGAGTAAATAAAAAAGAAGTAAACAAAATTAGAATTGAAAAGTTATATATATATATATATAGACAAATACACACATTACTCTAACTCCCGAATCGATGACCGTTGCGCGCACACGCCCACCATTGCGTCCTGCGACTCCGCAATGCGGGATATTCGCATCCGGCAGAGGGATGTCCATGCGGAGCTTCGGTCACTCGATGTCCGGAAAGCCAGTGGACCCGATGGTATTCCGGCGGTGGTTCTTAAGAACTGTGCACCTGAGTTGTCTCCCGTACTAACGCGCTTGTATCGCCTGTCCTATTCCTCAGGAATTGTTCCGGAGGCCTGGAGAGAAGCGAATGTTCAACCCATTCCCAAAAAAGGCGACCGCTCCGATCCAGCCAATTACCGACCTATAGCCGTCACTTCCATACTCTGTAAGGTGTTCGAGCGGATCATCAACACCCAACTAATCCGCCACCTAGAGGATCACTCCTTGTTAAATGATCGGCAATATGGTTTTCGGCCGAACCGATCCACGGGTGATCTTCTAGCGTACGTCACACACCTTTGGGGTGAGGAAATGGATAGGCATGGGGAGTCCTTGGCCATCAGCCTCGACATTGCCAAGGCCTTCGATAGGGTGTGGCACCGCTCGCTTCTCTCCAAACTTCCTGCATTTGGTCTGCCACCTAAACTCTGCAACTGGGTTGCTGCCTTCCTCGAAAAGCGCCGCATTAGGGTTCTCTGCGACGGCGCGGCCTCAGACTTCCACTAGGTAAGCGCTGGTGTACCTCAGGGCTCCGTCCTATCGCCTACGCTGTTTCTTCTGCATATCAATGACATGTTAACCCTTGGCAATATACATTGTTATGCAGACGACAGTACAGTGCACGGGCGATATTTCGGGCATCCTACTGCCAAGCTGGCAGACGTTGAGGAAAAACGACGGGAGCTTGTCGCTGAGCTCGACCGGGTCTTGAGCCGCATTTCCCAATGGGGCTGTGAGAATCTGGTCGAGTTCAGCGCCAAGAAAACACAAGCGTGTGTGTTCTCTAACAAAAAGTCTCCATTCCTTCCCCTTCCTACTCTTCAGAGCACTCAACTGCCACTGCAGGATAGGCTTAGTATTCTGGGTATGGATATTTGCCGGGATCTCAATCCGCGCGATTACATCGAGAGTGTCACTAAGGCGGCCTCGCGTAAGCTCGGCGTTTTGAACAAGGTGAGACGGTTCTTCTCGCCCGAGCAACTGTGTCTTTTGTACAAGACCCAGGTTCGCTCCTGCGTGGAGTACTGCTCTCATCTCTGGGACGGCTATGCGCAGTATTTGCTTGAAGCTCTCGATCGGTTGCAGCGGCGCGCAGTCCGCATTATCGACTGTCCTGAGATCACCCAGTCTCTTGAGCCTCTGCAGTTGCGAAGAGATGTCGCCTCTATGGCAGTCCTCTATCGCCTACATCACGGGGAGTGTTCTGATGAGCTCTTCCAATTGGTCCCACCTTCTCCCTTCCTCTACAGGACTACACGTGTTGGCCTGAGGAGTCACCGTTTGTGCGTCGAAAATATACGTACCCGAACTAAACGGTTTGGCTCTTCTTTCTTGTGCCGATCGGTAAAAGCCTGGAATTCTCTACCAGCGCACGTGTTTCCTTCCCACTATGATCCCGGGTCTTTTAAGCGGGGCGTGAAAAAGCATCTCACCAGGCCGCCATAGTGTGGGTCACCATGCTGCATTGACTAGACATGCAATGAGGATGGTGACCACCACTCTTTGACTCCACCTATTGCTTTTCATCAGGCAAAGTGGAGTCACTATGGTAGGCTAATATAAAAAAAAAAAAAAAAATTACAATAAACAGTTATTACGGAGATAGGTAGTCATCCTTGACGAGCTTCTGAAAGACAGCTGGTATTGAACAACTCACAGACAGATGGAGAGAAACCAGTTATGTGTTATTATCAAACCCGTCACTGCACACGGTCATAATATATTTGAGTTTAATCTCTTCGTCTGATAAATATACGTAAAGGCGATAAAGATAGTTTCTTTATGTAATAGACAGTGGTGAAAGTAATGCTAATAAAGCTATTCGGAATGTCATAAACTTGCGTGTACCTCTAATCCAGAACTGAATGAGGAGGCGTCATTCGCAAGCGCGAGTTTACAGCAATTCATGATTAAACACTCCTAACTAATTGGAATGATGCCCTTCGAGAGTTTTGTCAGAATTAAGCCCATGGCAAAAATAAAGAAGAAACGGGTCCAAATACTACAAAATAAAATGGTAAAAATTCTATATCATTCCGACTACTTAACACAATCAAAAACTATATACAACCAGACTAAACACATAACACATGCATACTTATAAATAAAATAATTCACAAACTCATTCTCTCACACATTATATTCACTACAAAGGCGAAAACAGATAGATATTCATCTCGTGCGCAAACCACCTAGTATTACCAAAGTATAAGAACGAACTACGGTGAAAATGCCTTATGTGGGAGCACATTTTTTTTATTCAATTAATACTTTATGCACGAAATGTACATCGGCGGACTTAATGCCAAAGGCATTTTCTGAAAGTCTACCTTAGGGTGGTGTGAAATGAGTGACGTAGGTGCACTAAAAAGCATGAAAATAGGTATGCTAAGAAAAAAAAAAGAAATAGTACAAAAGAAAAATAGTAGTATAAAGATAATATATATGGAAATTAGATACAAACATACATAAATATATATATAAAGATATACATAGTCATATAGTTCTAGCGTTCTGATGACTCTACCAGCTTACGAACGAGAAGAGTCAGCCACACATCAATCATTTTTACAACATTTAAAATAAATGCAGCGAACTCGCAGCGTACGTGACGTCTCGTTCATTTGTTTTATAAGACTACCTACATCGGGTTATTATGTATTTTTTTATTTTTATTAAAATGGCTCCATCGATGTTATTATGTCTTACTATTATTTCTTGTTTTCATGTAAGACATTCGCCTTATTGAAAAATAAAGATCTTTTGACCGAAAGCCCATAGTTTCTTATAAATTACCCGATTTAGGAAGAACCTAACTAGTAGGCAAATAATATGTATATATGTAGCCGAAGCGTCTCATAGTATGAGTTTATTTATACAGGATGTAACAATGTGTTCTGTAGAATTGAGATAGAATAGAATATATACATATATATAATAAGGAAATAGCAACATTTTACATTAAAAAGAAATCAATAAATAGGTAAGTGATTCGGATGACACTCGGAAGTCGCTCTTTCTCAAACCAAAATCACAAAACTTGATAGAAAAGATTGGTTGATTTGATAAAAGAGAAACCACCTCTAGGAAAATTGTGTTTATTTACAATAAAATCCCTTCCGTTAAATACATTCTTGTTTATTAGATTGTCGTTTAATTACATTATTTGTTTGCTGCGTAGGTGATGCAAATCTTCTAAGTTCATGTTATACTTTAATGTTGTACTCAGGTAGTCATGTGTGCTGTACACTACAGTATCAAAACAAAAACACCTGTAAAACACGTCCTAAGTAGGTACCTAATACCTACCTACGTCAACACTACAATGTTAGTATTTATGGTTAATGTCTTATGTTGTATAAAATGCATTTATTCATTACCGCTTTGATGTTCACCAAAATAAAGGTAGCATGGAATGGGCATTCACAAAAATATATAGATAGATAGGAAGAACAATACACTTGCGAAGCTGCTGGTAAAAGCTAGTAATCTTTCAAGCGAAGCTTCTATCATATGCCACACTTGTATACAATACAAGGTCTGCAATACGAAATGGTCTACTCAGAACACTAACGGGGTCACAAGATCTATAAACAGCTGTATCACCGGCAATCAAGAAAATATGTTTTATTTTTTATACGTTTTATGTAATATAAACGTAGACTGTGTAGACGTAGAGAGTACCTACAACACTATCTAAACTGATGTACAACATTACGTATCTATACAGATATTTCGGATCCTATATAGGTATGTATTTATGTACATATATAGCTATTGTAAGACTGTAGGTCGGGATTAAGAGAAACCAGTTTGATATTAAGTTATCAATACAGTGAACAAAGATTTATGAATAAAAAAATCTATGTTTCATAAAATTTCTCAAAAATTACTTGAAATCGTCTTATTTAAAGTCTAATTATCTTATAGTGGTATTCGCGATTACATATTATTTACTATCACATCATTTGGTAAGGTATCCTATCAAAGTAGCATGATGAGATTATTATTATCGGCTACATATAAACCGGCTATATTTGCATAGCATTCTTGTACTTGTAGTAAACATCGTGTCACTTCACCATTCCAGTCCTAGCAAGTTTTCTTACGAGTTTAGTTTGATCTCACCGTTGATTGAAGACTATCGCGTTTGTGATTAAAATATGGAGGATCTTAAGGTAAGGAGTTATTACACTTTATTAGTTAGTTAACAATTAAATGATATAATCGCTCAATAGGTATAATAAAATTGCCAAAATTGGGTACAGAGTTGCTGATTGGTTACAAAAATACCTTATACCTACTTGTTCTTTGTGTCCGTTGGTTGAATGTTTGTAAAGCCCCCCGCAATACAGGTAATTATTCCTAGTGCGGGAGATGTCTTTATAAATAACAATAACAAGTTATACACACTAAGTTTATATAAGCAAAGTAAATAATATTATAATTATATAGCATTAATATAAGCAGATGTTTTAAATTTTTGATTTTTGATGATTAGTTAATAAATTATATGCAATGACAATAATGACATTGTTTTATCATATCATACTTATGTCGTATCTGCAAGGTTACCGTGGATCCTTATACAGAAATGATAATAATTGATAAAACCGCTCTGAGGAGCTCTGTATGACTGATAAATGAACTCTAAATTTATTGTACTTATGTATTAGGTAAATCGGCTAGCCGCAGCGTCAGCCTTTTTAAAATTGCTTTATGTGCGGTTCACCATCTTGCCCTTTTAGAAGGGACTACAGAGCAAAGGAAGAAAAGCTACTTTTTTATATTATGGGGGGAAAGACGAATAGACTCTGAGATCAGGGTCAAATAATGGTAAGTGACAACCGCCGTCCATTGGACACCTGAAACTCAAGTCATAAGTGTGCATCCCTTCTTTGAGGGTGAAGGATAGGTGGATGCGGGGATGGAGAAGAGAGGGAATAACTACATAGATACGTATTAAAATAATTATGATTAATAACTGATCAGTCACAAAATAAAATGACGAATAGGTAAGGGGGAGGTGCCCACACTTTTCACTGGGCTGTTAGTGGTTTTTACTTCACTCTACTTTGGATGAGACGTATTAGACACATTGACCATTTCCACCTTACGCTCCACTAGATCCCGAAGGGGTTGTCAATTGAGGCTGAGTTACGCTCAGGCCTTCTACTCGAGCTTCGAGCGATCTGCTTCGAGCTTTGGTGATGATGTAAAGTACACTGTACTGATAAATGTCGTGAACACTCAGATCCCATGTTGATAACATGACTGCTTTATCATGGTTTCAACATGGGACCAACAATCTTAGTTTGAGTTCGAGTTTTTCAGGAATCAACATGTTGATAAGCATAGTTAATGTAGATATCTCTGGGACTTAAATTTTATACACAATGTTGATCTTGCTGAGATAATTATTGATAAAGTGAACGAATTTATAGATGCGTATTCCCTGGCACGTCAACACGCATCACTAAGACCTACTCCGACCCCCCCCCCCCCTTCTATATGTTGCTCGAATATTGCTTTACGGTTCTGATATCTATGAGTTAAAACATTCCAAGCTGTTGTTTAATCGTCAGCAGTGATGTTTAAGTGGGTAATGAGAGAATACGGCTCTCCCTTTACCTTATTTTTTAAATGCTGGAACTTTTGTGTCTTTGCCTTGCTTTGCTTTTGCCTTAGCCTCGTTGTTTACTAATTTCAATCCCGGTCGCTCGACCCAGGGTGCTAAAGATCTCGGATTTGTAATGTCTAAGGTGGTAATGATATTGATAGTTACTGCAATTCTAAACTAAACAGTACTGAATCTCGATAATTGAGTGTCACAATTGAGTGTCACTACGGAGTGCTCGAAGGACCAAAACTATGTAATGTTACCATGGTTCCTTACACAGATATATGACAAAAATTATAATAATTGGAAGGAATGCTAAGCTAGGAGTATCGAAATAAAACCACTGTATGACTGATAAATGAAAACTAAATTTCTTGAAATAACGATGTACATATTAGGTAAAGTGAAACGCACATTTAGCAAAATTGCTAAATGTGCGTTTTACCGTACAGTGACTAGGTATCTACATAATTAAATGTTAATGTAGCAGTATTAAAAAAGGAACATTTCCCAGCGAAGCCGGAAAATGACTGGTTTGAACCAAACATAATACTTTTTTTTTTTGGATGTGTAGATACATAGAAATATTAGTAATATTATATTAGTATAGGTTAATACATATGTATTATCTATCTAAGTATACCAATGGAGCTGTAATGAGTATCGACTTGATGTTTTTTATTTTTTTGTTAAAACGCGCTTATCTCAGGAGCTGCTGCTTCGATTTAAAAATTCTTTTTACCGTTCGGTAGGCCGTTTATTAAGGAACTTTATATGCTATAAGAGATTAATGTAACTTAAATAAGCATGGCAGTGAGCATAAACGCAGGTGCAACTGCGGGAAAAGGCTAGTCAAAGAAAAAATCAAAGTAGAAGAGTGCTGGTTTCCTCGATTGTTACGATAAATACTATTTTTATGTAACACAGTACCTCTGTGGTTTCGGCTCTGAATTTACTTCGGAAGATCCGAGACGTCCTGGATCGCTACCTGAGGGACAGAACAACCCACAACGGTGTCCATATGGACTGTATGCTGAACAGCTCTCTGGTACCGCGTTCACTGCTCCAAGACACGAGAACAAAAGGTCTTGGTTGTACAGGTAAAGCAAAAATATATTTTAGTATTTTTGTTTTATACTTAATTAGGTAAGTTAAAGGGCTCAGACTTCGCGGCACCAGCCAGTTCGAGTTATAAGTATGAGAACCCAACTTGCTTGAGCTATTGCTTATACTCCCTAAGCCATCTGTATAAGCAATATCCTTTCCTTCCCTTTTCATCCTCCCTTTCCTGTCAATATAGTCCAAACTCTTATATGTAATTCCCAAAAGTGCCCGGATGACAGCAATAGATTTGCCCCTAAACCGTAAATGGGACTAAATTGTAATTGACAAAATGTGGGCGTTAATTACCCCTTCGGGGGTTCAGGCGTGAATATAGGTCTGTTAGTAATTTTTATCCGGAACTCTTCATCAAAATTGCTGAAAATGTGTAAGCATTGCTATAATTTCTAAATCTATGGGTGTAAGTAAATTATACTTATTTAATTCAAACAAGAATTGACTTACACGAACAAGTTCCAGCTTATGTTTCTTGCATTGCCTAAGCATATAAAAAGTATAGTATCTGTTTATATTAAAGGATTCGACCGTCCGTTATCCACAAACCATTTCAAAGGTTGGATGTGGCCAAGTATCTAACACATAATTGGGATGAACAGGAGCCAGATCCAAACCAGGTAACATAATTATAAGATTTATATATTTTTGAGTACTTTTTGGATTTTAATTTTGGAATATTTTCTAGTAATGCTCAGAACCTACTTCTTCCTTTTTATCCCATTTCAAAAGAGTTTTCAATTCAACGGTTTCTTTGTGTGCCGAACAGAACAGAACAGCCGTTGAGGGTGTGAACCAAAATAATAATTGAATTGACTGCAGCTTTGTCCAGTTTTAATTTAAAATAATAATATAAAAATTCATAGATACAAAAAACAGATTATTATATTCATTATACACGCATTGTAGTAGGTAGTATCTACATTTTAAAAATCAGTAACTACTAGAGGAAGGTAGGGGCAATTGAAATTTATAGTTTAATTCCATTGGGCTCTGACGACTCTTATCACTTATAGACAAAATTTAATTTGTTTTTAACAAGTTTTTATTATAAAATAAATTGACATGCATTTACATACTCATATTTAACTTTCAAGGTTTGATTTTATGCAGATAAAACTTGTAAAAAGAACACACTGCGACAATTAGAAGTAACGTTTACCTAGTCTACGACTAGAGATGTCCTGACCCTCCTCGTTAAGATCCACAAAAGCTCAGACCTTCCTTTTTTGTATTCTAGTCTCGCTGGTTACCATTCGACATTCCAACTGGACGTCCTGTAGACTTTGTAGCTGGACTGCACACTGTCTGCGGTGCTGGAGATGCCCGCTCACGACACGGTCTAGCTATCCATATATTCTTATGCAATGCGTCCATGGACAAAAGCGCGTTTTACAGTAGCGATGGAGACTTTCTAATTGGTAATTGTGATTACTGAATATTAGTTATTGTGGCTAGGCACATCAATTATTATTTTATCAAGCTTCATTTATAAGAACCTAAACCTCATAATAAGAATAAAGAAGTAGTTACTGACAAAGTTGTTTATAAAAAAACACGTCGCCTTTAATAACAGCGGTATATGCGAGGTGGAAATGGCGTAACCAGTTGGAGAAGAGCAAACCCCCTGTATTGCAAGTTTATAAATATGCAAGATACAGCAATAAACCTATAATAATAAAAACCCATAATATAAAAAGCATAGCGTAATTAAAAATACCGCGGACATAAATGTCCCTTAACCGATTAGAAAAGAGCTGATGAGCGATGGAAGTCGAAAGGCTGAACAGATGTTTTTGAATTAAGCTAAGAAAACACCCGATAAAATCACTTTTCAAACTAATAAACTAAATGAAAATCTTTATGTTTAGAAGTTAAATTTAGAAGCTAAAGACATCACACAAACCACAAACTTATATATACCCCTACTCTGGTTTTTGAGTTGGGTGTTAAAAAATGTATTTTATTTTGTCATAACCAGTTCCCCAACAAGGTGTTCTCACTATAACGACGGAGTTTGGAGTTATGAAAGTGGCTCCCAATGAGATTGCAGTCATCCAGTTGGGAATGAGGTTTGCAGTAGCCGTCGATGGACCTACAAGGTAAATAAATAGCTTTGTTTTTGTAGTTTAGCAGTATGAACTATTAGTAATTAAAACATAATTGGGGAACATTCAGTTTCTGTGCACTTGGTTGTACCCAAGGTATATATTTTTTTTGCAGTTCAGTTGTTTTTTGTTTAAAATGTGAGTATGAAGATACGTAGGTATGGTAGAGGTGTGCAAGATTGCACGATGTCTAAGAGTGCACAAAGTGATTATCCAATCAGAAAACAATCCCTTATAATTTACAATTTCACTATATATTTATTTAATGATTTATGATAGCAGCTTTATAACAAGTGATCTATTTCTTCGCAACAAAACTATAAAGAACACATTATACCAACCTAAGAGCTTGCATACTTTTAATCTTAGACAATAATTCATCTCATTGCACTCTTTTTTTTTAACTGGGAAATCCATCAGTGACTGACCTCCGTCTGGGGGGTATGCCGGACTCCAACCGGCTAAAACCACCAGTAAGCTCCATCTCGCACCTTCTACCAGGAATACAGGAGACAGATACGTTCGCGTCCCAAGCAGTGCTGGACCGCATGTGCAGGAGGTCCCCGTCTCTGAGGGGGTTAAATATTGTCCCCCCTCGATTCATCCATCCTCCACAGTGAGGCGCGCGTGGAACATGTGGCGCTGCCTCCTCGGACCCATTTATAAACGACGGATTTCCCCAAATCCGTTGCCCACGGGTCATTTAGGGGGGCCGAAAGAGGGCATTATCAGCCCTTCTGCGACGCCCGGTGCGCCTGCTGCGGATTGGGAGGGTAGTGGATATTTCCCTTTCCCTTTCCACAGCCTCCTTCTGTGTCATCACTGTTTCACAGAAGGATATCACTGCGTCCCTACAACTCACTGCCAACCATGTTTCGTAAAAAAGTTGGCAGCGAGGGATCTCCGATTTCTGCGACGAGGCACGTCGCGGTTCTTCCCGCACAGTACACTCCGCCGCCACGTGCCGCGCCGTTTCCTCATGGCAACCGATGCAGTGATGACACCGGGCGTCCGGCTCCCTACCTATGCGGTGCAGGTATTTTTCGAAGCACCCGCGGCCGGAAAACACCTGCGTCGCCCGGAATGTTAGGGAGCCATGTCTCCTTTCGAGCCATTCTGGCAGCACTAGCCGGACGGCCTCGATTGTATCTCATTGCCACACAAAAAACACTTAGTATTCTTCTGTCGTTGCCACCACATAGAAGCCATAAAATATTTACTCATTTATGCTTTATACCACTAAAAAAGGATTTCGCTACCGAAACATTACCACCTTTTAAGTTGCTGAGATTTTCACCACGGCTTATTGTAAAACTGCTACATCAGACAAATGAGCCCGTCAACATTTTCAGCAGCTAACAGTGTAACTTAGAGTTCTTTAGAATCACAAGTTGAGACGAATGTGGAAAACCGTGTTCCAGAAAGGGCGCCCATAGTAGCTCAGCAGGTTGGCAATGATAATGGAAGACAATTGCTGTCCATAGAAGAAGATTTTAGAGGAAGCAAGAAGACTTTGTGAAGAGCAGAAACTCTCTGCTATTAACAAACCTTTTGATTTGAAAATCATTGTTAGAATTGTCACCGTATCCCAAGTCATCTGTCACGGACCTTATAGTAAAAGAAGCAAGAAGTCTGAAATTTTGAGCAGCTCCCCACACAGACGAATAATAGAAGAAGCTTAAATACATAACTACTATAAAACACAGAAAGCCAGCAAATGCACCAAAAAATAAAGTTTGTAAATGTCCAAGTTGCACAGACCCAAACAACATGACATAATTGACTGTTTTATTTGCAATACATTGGTGGCACGAAAAATGCCCAGCATACAGAGGTAACTTCAAATTTGATATTTTTGAGTGATGCGCAATCTTGACCTACCTGTGCAAACTTGCACACCTTATACCTTGTGCAGGAGTACGCATTTAGGATATGGCAATTTTTTTTTACGGATAGACTAAGTAACTGATTAATGACTGATATTTATTAGAAACGGCTTGGTTTTTTTTTAGTACAATGCCAAAGTACGCATTCTCCACATCCCTACCCTACCACAACCAAGATTATGTTTACTTTATGGTTACAGTATTAAACTGCGAGTTTTTCGAAGTTTTTGCTGCCGTGTATAGGAAATGTAATTTTAGCAATGGTATTTTTTTTAGGTATGTGCCTCTTATGAATTTGAAATTTTTCAACCGTAAATCTAAACTCATATAATAATCTATATTACTATCATAACGCTGAAGAGTTTTTGTTTGTTTGTTTAAACAGGCCAATCTCTGGAAATACCAGTCGGATTCAAATATTATTTTTGGGTTGGATAGACAATTTATTGAGAATAAATATAATAATCTATAAAACTTCACGATATGACCTCTACGGCGCGGAACAGTGACTATAAACTGCGGGGAATGGCTAGTAGTTTATAATCCTGGTTACACAAACATTGCGGTAAACCCGCAATCTCACAAGTTGCTAAGTTTGAAATAACTTAAGGACTTATTTCTTTTAGAGGATATATTCTTGAAGTGTTCGACGGACACTTCAAGCTTCCAGACCTTGGACCAATTGGAGCAAATGGACTTGCCAATCCTAGAGATTTTCTAACACCGGTTGCACGATACTTCGATGAGGAAATTCCAGGTAAGCATTAGAAATGGAAATGTCAAATGTAAAACTTTTAAACGACTTCTCGAAAATTATTGTTACAGTGTACACTACACTGTATGTATCATGTTTCTTTGTCATGTCCTAGAGCTTAAACAACATAATGAAGTTTCACATAAGAAGTGTCATTTGAATCATCTTAATAGTGGGAATGACAATGGATATAGAATTTCTTCTTAGTTATTATATATTTGATATGTCCAGCTATAAAAAAAAACCCAGGAATAAAACTATATAAGTAAACCTTTTTTTATACACAACCGTAAAATTGTTTTTAAATATTACTTAAGGACTAGTTTTTAAATATTCATCATTCATCATTAAATGATTAGATATTTCTATTTAACATAGCTTTACAGCAATCCTTCTTTACATACGTCCGTATATTTTTTACAGGATTCAAAATAGTGAACAAGTACCAAGGAGCTTTGTTTGTGGCAGAGCAGAACCACTCTCCATTTGACGTGGTAGCTTGGCACGGCAATTACGTACCTTACAAGTACGACTTAAGCAAGTTCATGGTCATCAATGCTGTTTTGTATGATCACTGTGTAAGTTAAAATATCCGTAATACGTACCTTTACTTATCTATTCTAATTTCTTTTTTTGTTTGAAATCCTTAAAATCTCGAAGTCGTTTTTTTTTTCATTGTATTAGATAAAGTATGTGTAGTATATATATTATATACCCTATAAAACATCATGTTATGACCGCGTAGCAGTGAAAACAACTGCAAGAAACGGCTAATTATTTATAAAAAATATTCTGGCATTAAAATTAATACCTACCAGTTCAATGTACAAATAGGCAGCTACAGTCATATTAAAATTAAAATGTGTAATTGTGTGGGTTTTGATAAAAAGACTAACTAGACACAGTTATACCTGACCAGACACACCTATATTTGAAACCATGCAGTACTAAACGCACATGTTAATTTTCCAGGACCCATCGATCTTCACTGTATTAACTTGTCCATCGACGAAACCGGGCGTTGCCATCGCTGACTTCGTCATCTTTCCACCGCGATGGTCCGTCCAGGAACACACCTTTAGACCGCCTTACTATCACCGTAAGTTCGTATTACCTACTTAACTACATAATACATCGGTACCTCCTTTTAAGAGCAGACTACATACAGTTAGATAAAAAAATTAAGTAAGTAAATACAATTACTTATTGCATCAACGATTTTGTATGTTAAAGAAGTTTATACATAGTCAAGATAAATAAAAATATTAATCGCTGAGGACAGGATTCGAACCTGCGCGGGTATAACCCATTGGATTTCAAGTCCAACTCCTTAACCACTCGGACACCTCAGCTATAACTACGTTTCTGAATTTGGTGACATTATTTGAATTAGAAGAGCTTCTACTGGATTATCATTCACCTGGGTTAATTTCCAGGGTTCTCATACCTAAAAACGCGATTTTTTACTGTTTTTTAAATTTACTGGTAACGTTAAGGCTCCGTTTTTCTATATTTTTTTTTTATTGTTACCACTGAAGTGAGTTTTCATAATTTTTTTGTCAAAGACACTTAAAAAAAGAAGAACTGAGCTATTTTGTATTTACCATGTATATTTGTGTACTTGTAGAAGAAAAAAGAATATGTAGAAAATAAAATACAAACACATTATTCACAATAAATACAAACAAAGCAAAGATGAAATAATTTCGTTGAGAACCTGCACGGGTAGAACTCATTCGATTTGGAGTCCAACTACTTTAGCACTCGGACATCTCATTTATACCCACTTATAATTTAACATTTATGTGTCGTAGGATAACATATTGTGTTTACTTACCGCTGCCGTTTACCTTTTTTTTAGTTTGATAAATATATACCTACTACCTTTCTCGTAACTAAAAAACTAGTCACTAAACGTCTACTGGTCGTAACTTACTTCAATGTTGTCATTGAGCAATAGAAGAGATTGGGGCGCGGCTGCGTGACCTCACAATAAGTTACACCTGCCTGCTGTTTAAACAAAAGCCTATTTACGGTCACAGTCTGACTACAACAATCAAATTAAATTAACACTATGCGATTGAGGTGTCCGAGTGGTTAAGGAGTTGACTTGAAATCGAATCCTGTCCTCAGCGAAAGATTAAACACTTTTACCTACCCTTCATTGTGTATATCTTTTTGAAAAAAAACCTAACTAATAACCCTTTCACACATGAACTCCGCATCCGGTCATAGTGAAATTTTGTATACACGTCCAAAAACATCGCCGTTATTAGTATTGAAACAAAAAACATCTTCAGGTTTCGAAACTGAAAGTTAAAGCATTAATATATACACAAACAAAAATGAATTCTTAACACAAATTCAGAAACTTGTCTATAATATAGATAGTATACACAATTTCACCAACAAGTAAGCTTATAGATAAAATTTACTACTAGATCAAATCTATGTTAAATATATATTTTTTAATTTATTTCTATAAAATATATACGTCACGTCATTACCATTTTATCTTTAAATTTAAGATTATAATCCACAGCTGAGGTGTCCGAGTGGTTAAGGAGTTGGACTTGAAATCCAATGGGTTATACCCGCGCAGGTTCGAATCCTGTCCTCAGCGATGCTTCTTTTTAATCATTTAAGAAACTATTTACATATAATTAATTTATAAAAAAGTTAAATTTGTTATACACATTTTATTTTTTATTATCTGTTCTTATATTATTATTTTTCTACAATGTCCCCCTATATTATAAGTTTTAAATATAACATTGTTTCTATTTTATATCTCAGGAAATTGTATGAGCGAGTTTATGGGTTTAATATTGGGCGCATACGAGGCAAAAGAAGGTGGTTTCCTACCTGGGGGGGCATCCCTGCACTCTATAATGACCCCGCACGGACCTGATGAAAAGTGCTTCCAGAGTGCTTCTTATGGTGAGCTGGTGCCCCAGAAGATAGCTGTTAATACTCAGGTACCTTCTATTTGATGCACTTTTAGGGACGTATCAATTAGATGTTGGCTGGTAGAAATATTTATATGTTTTTATTATCTTTAATATAATTATTTGAATTTCTCCCTGTGTCTATGGCGATAAACTACCGTTAATAAGAATTTAGATGTAATGATATGCCCAATGATGGTGTTTGTTACAGGCTTTTATGTTCGAGTCCTCTTTAAGTTTAGCCATAACAAAATGGGGTGCAGAGACGTGTCAGAAACTTGATGCAAAGTACTACGAATGCTGGCAAAACTTACCTAAGGATTTTTCTGAAAATATCAACGTTTAAATTGTCATATCGTGATATTGTTATACAGACGAGTTCATTTCTTACCTACCTTGTATTATATATAATTCTATTAACTAATGGTTTATCAAAAAAATAAATGACTTGGTGCAATATACATTATTATTATTTAAAAAAATTATAAAGTAATAATTATTATAAAAGCTATTTCGATTGCGTACCCATCACTCCGAGTAGATTTAAGATAAAAAAGAAAGTGAAATACGCAGCGTTAAGTTGTTTTTTATCATCTACTAATATATTTAATTATATATCTCGAAGGATAAAAAGATACATAGAATTAAAATTATTATCGTAGTCATTACGGGCTTGAAATTGTCTGAACTACTTCGGCGCATGGAACTACGAGCATACTCCTGTAGCAGTCCACATTCAACATTCTTCTTCAAAGTTGAGTAACTCGATAAACGTATCATGTAACATGTCATGCCAGGAGTTACCTTTATTGATGGACCTTTACTTGTCAAGGCATCCGTCACAGTCACGTTCGTTACTGTCACTGTTGTTACTGAAGAGTTATCAACGCTTCTTGTAGTATTTGTGACTGTTCTAGATACCGTTTTTGATGATACATCTTGGTCACCAGGCGAAACGTTAGCTTCAAAAATAAAGCTTGACATCAATTTACAGTCGATTCGTGTTTCTTCGTACTCGCCAGATTGTTTACTTATGCCTAGCTTGCATATTTCACCTGGACTTCCACTGTACTCCCTGTGGGAATCGTAATTATGATTATCGTGCCTGTTCGCTGACATGCGGCCTAGGTTATACAGAGCTAGACCGGTCAACAAGTTGTCGAATCTACTTCCAGAGTCTCTGTATTCGTAAACGTAGACTGGTGGGGATCCTTGATACACTGGGTGGTATGTAGAACCGTAGGAGATTTGCTTCGGAGGACTGTAGTGGTAGTGATGATGAACTTCAGTTTTTGGGCTGTAGTTATTTTGTGATGAATAATGTTGGTGATTATAATTGCGACTGTTATACCCGTTAGAATTTCCGGAGAGGCCAGTCGAAGGAGGATAATACGATCCGCCTCCGGAGCCGGTCCCCGAGTGACCTCCGGAGTGCGGATAGGAGTGCGAGGGGCGGTGGCTCGCGCTACCGATGCGGCTGGCGAGCGAAGGCGAGGCGAGCAGCAGGACTACGCAGTACAGACGCATGTTGGCAGCGCGAAGGGTGCGGCGGGACTGCGTGCTGCGGCTCGCCGCTAAGCAATCCCATTAGACGTGATGCGTCATAGGGAGTGGTGTTTACACGACACGTAAGGTCAGCCTGCCGATCGGTCGGGACACTCGTAAATAGTGATAACACAATTCACCGAAAGCTATTTGTGTACACGTGACACCCGAGCCGGACTGACACTTTTATTTAGGAAAAGTTATGTATAAAAACGAACACGATTATTACGATACTTTTAATCATAATAGGTAATTAGCAGAGCTTAAAATTAATCCATTACGGCATTAACATTATAGAATACCCTCGGTCAGTCGCGTCACCTGTGTAAGAGCATCTTTCACTTTGAGCTATTATTATTGGAACATGCACAAAGGGACGCTACAGTTCGATAGTTCAGCTTATCATAACTGACAGCTTCTACATTACTGTTAAGAACTGGTAATCTCGTATTAATTACTTACAGTAATACATTCTTGAAATAAGGAAATATTTAAGTGTGAAAGAGGCTCTTAATATAGTTTCATGATAGTTACAACAGAAACACATCCTTGTGACTTGTCGGATAAGAAATAATAAGTTAAAATGAATCCACTACCCACAGTGAGCAAACCTGCAGAATTAATTAAATAAAATTTTTAAAAGATTTCAGTAACAAGCTTCAAAGATTTTCAAGTTTTGTGGTTTGTACGCACGTTTAAAAAAAAAAAAAATAAAGCATCTTGTATTTATATAAAACCATCAAATTCATTAAAATGAGTGTTTTCTGTGAGATTCCTGTGCATACAAATCATTTTTGGACCCTTATCCTGAGTAGTCCATGAAAAGGAATTTTATTTATAACTATTTATACAGCTTCCTTAGCTTGCATTTATAGTATAAAACGCTTACATATGTCTGTTACTAATCAGTGCAAGATCATGAGATCTTATCCCAATGTCACCAAATGACTGAAGCAATATAACAAGCGTAGACAATAATACAAAAATAAATCAGCTATGTAGCTCACAAGCTACCATAATACCGTATCCTTAGCGTATTCGTTAAAAATCGCTCAATTTCGTGAGCATCTAAGAACTACATTAGATTAAATGTGTATTAGCTAGTGAGGGCTAGTGGTTGAAAAACTAATTACAGAGCCTGACGTTATATTCGTTTTCCACTGATAAAATTCATAATTATAACTTTCAAACCACATTTTCTATCAACTTGAGATCTATATATCAACAGAAAATATTGACAGGGGTTGTAAACAGCAATCAACCTTCACTTACCAATCTAAAAGTTCCTATCCATGGACTAAACCTAGCATATGAATAACTAAACCGTATTTAATGAAAAAACATTGACACAAAAATAACTTCCGCATTATGCAAAAATATTGAATTTCTTATCAATCAATCACGCCTGCAATAGTGTAGCAGTACCTTTTTCTCTTATATTATTATATCATACCAAGTATGTACTTATTGACCGTACCATGAACTTTATACATCTAATCTATACCATATAAGGTCCGAATCACGTCTATTTAGAGCTCTTCCAGTTTCTTTAAGTCTAGAGCAGACAAAATATAGAGGCAGTTAGATAGCAAATAACATACACCATTATATAATCAATCACTTATACACGTATCGTAACTGAATCTAACCAACAACATCATTTTACTATTATAATTAAAAATTCAAACTATTTTTATTACAGTTAACTGGTACCGTCTTGTTGGTTTCGTAATCTATTAATAAGTATACTTCAAAGAGGCGACATTGTCAATCAGTTAATGCCATCACTCTGAACTTATAACTAGCAAGCGCCGATTAAACTTTAAGGGATTTAGCAAAATTACAGCATCAGTTCACTGTAAAGCGACTGAAAGACTGCTTAAGTTTACAGTTTCTATGACGCTTATTTAATGAATATCTGGCTGGCGTTACTGAAGTTGACTGTCATAAGGAAACAGGCTATCTAACTATTGCAATGTTTACACATGTATTTATCAAAAGACTTAGTTCAAAGTGCAATATATTATGACTTTAACATGGAAAGAGGCAGTACAGTGTTTATTTTAACGGTCTTAATATAAAAGACAAAATTTTACGTATCCAAAAGATGTAAAGATGCTACTGAGAGTAAGCTTACAATTGGTTTCGTCAATTTCCACCGCTATTTCCATTAATCTAATAGGAAAACTCATTTTATATTAAATAAACGTGAAACATGAAAGAGCTCACTTTTGAAAGTAGAATGTTGAAGAAAGTTAAAATGTAACGTCCAATCGCCGAGGAGCGAATCATTATGCACATCCACACGTAGTGTTCAGTTAGTGATATCTGCGTGTTGTGGCTCTAGCCGTGGTTCACGTTGACGCCCGACTCCAGTTCGGACGCGGGCGTCTCAGGCTCCTCGTCGTTGTAAATATTTTCAGCCATTTGCCATACCTGTCACAAAAAAATATTAAGGTAAAAAAAATTATAAGTGTGAGTATATTTAATGTTTCTAGCAACAATATGATATGACTGCATTTAAGTGGTCACAAGTCGGTACAAGTTACTTAGATATTCGATGCGGCGTGTTTTAGCTTGCACTTTAATTATTCGAAGTAACTCACTTACAGTAAACGCACGCAAGTTTTTAGTGAGATTAAATATGGAACGCGATAAATGTCATTTACTTCCATACTTTTTCGATTCAATAAAAACAGCAGCAGAAGCTCACATACTTTTTGTAGATACGTATCATGAATCTGCAGCAATCTGTTAAAACATGTGAATACTGGTTTCGACGATTTAGAAGTGATAATTTTGATTTAGAGGATAAAGAACGTAGTGGAAAACCAAAAAAGTTTGAAGATGGTGAATTGCAGGTTTATTGGACGAAAACCCTGCCCGCACACTATAAGTACAATTACGCACGCAACTACAAATACATAGAAAACAAAAGGTCAATTTACTGCATGACAATGCTCGCCCACCCATCGCAAAAGCTGTTAGAGTTACACTTTCAGACCTTCAGTGGGAAGTGTTACCGCATCCTGCATATTCACCTGATTGTGCACCTTCTGATTACCACCTATTTCGATCTATGCAGATCAGCACTTCAAATCTTACGAATGTATCAAAAAATGGATCAATGAATCTATCACTTCAAAAGATAATCAGTTTTTTTATGATGGAATCAATTTGTTGCATGAAAAATATCATATAAATTATGTTTTATATAATACAAGAGTATTTCATTTTTAATAAATCCCTCAAAACTAACCGGAAGACCTAATAAGATATATAGGTGGATAGATGTCAAATTAATATAAAATGACAAATACCTGCATAATATTGTCCTCAGAGACAGAACATATGACCCAAGGTTCATTGGGGTTCCATGAGAAATCAGATATCTTAGCGGTATGACCTCCATGTATGAACAATAGCTCTGGAGGTCCATCTTCTGCATCCTCAGTTGTCTGTTCCTCACCAATCTTTGAGAGGTCCCAAACGTGCAACCTTAAAAGTATATGTCAACATTAGCAAACTGATTTACATAGTTAAAATATTGAAAAATAGTAACTTTTTTGTTATTTTATTATGTAGCTGATGAAAAAAATAAAAGATAACTTTGCCCACAGCACGGCTCGCCGCATATATTGTTATTTATAATTGTGTTATTATTTAAAACGTAATCATTTAAAACCCAGTGATTTGTTCTATTAACACATTTCAATATACATACATATTAAGTTACTCTGCAAAATAATCATTTATATTGTGTAGTCTTGTTAATAGAAAAAAAAATCTTTTTACTATCTGTAACTAGTCTAGACGACTATTTAGATATGCTGTGACAAGTCCGTATGTGATTTGATGAGTCGGGACCACGGCCTCAACTCCACGGATCACAATGGCTCTTTTAAATTTGCTAGTGTGACTATGCAGCAGTTTGCCCAGGTGGTTGTTTAGTCCCTGTCTGTACTTGTCTCGGTTGGGCCTCTTCCATGATAGTCATTACATTGAGATAATCGTGTAACTCAGCGGTCCGAGTAAACCAGGTGGCATCGCTTATGACACTTGGGTATGCTATTTTGTGCTCTTAGGAGACACATGACGTTGGATTTGCATGTTCAAGACCACAGTAGGATCCCGTAAGCAAAGATCGGTTTAATAACTGAACAGTACTCTTAAGTTTGTAGTTCAATAATAAAGTTGATAGTTTGCCAAGCAGCCAAGGAAGGTTTTGGAAGCGGTTGTTGACTTCCTCGCGTTTGTGCTTCATGTGGTTTTTCCAAGTCATTCTCTGGTCCAAGTAGAAGCCCAAGTACTTGACACATGTGTCTTGCAGTAGTGGAGTTTTTCCTAGTTTGACTTTTGGGCATAGTTTAGGTTTTAGGGTAAGTGTTATGATTAGATTTGGGGGCACTTGCTTTAACTAGCCATTTGTTTACCCTATTGTTGGTTAGGTAAAGTTGAGTCTGTAGAAATGTGTAAATATGTTGTATAGTATGGAGCCAAATACTGAACCCTCTGGCACACCAGCATGGCACGTATGAATAGTAGTAGAACACGTTTAACTTGGAACATTCTGTCACTAAGACAAGAAGCCAAGAGAAGGTAGAACGTAACGTAAGTCTTCTTCATTTTGTACAACAGACCCTACCCTTATGGCATACACTATCAAAGGCACCTCAAGAAATGTTGCCGAGTAATATTCATTCTCTTCTAGGGACTGTCTCATTTTGAGCCATACTCTATTTAGTTTTGTAAGAAGAATTCGCTCTGATAGTTTTAACAAGAGGGGGTAAGACTAATAGGTCGATATGATGTTACCACATTCATCGGTTTTCCAGGCTTGTGTATCATCACAATTTGGGTTATTTTCAATAGAGTGGGAAAGTGTGAAGTTCTTAGAATGGCGTTAAAGATACTTGTTTTAGGGAGTTTCTTTACAATCACCGACGTCACAAGAACCTGGATGCTTTATTTGTTGCCAAGTTTGCTATATTCCTGTTTATGAACATTGGCTACAAAGGATCACTTAGTTCACAATTTAATCTATTTCAGAATCGTACCGTTTGTGGCTCGGTTTAAATACAATGGCAAGGTGGGTAGCAAAAGCTTCAGCCTTTTCTAGATCGGTACGATCCCAGGAGTTTCAAAATCTGATAGGGGGAAAACATTGTTGCGGTTGGTTCATGAATTAAGTAGCTTTCCAGAAAAAGTGGTATCCCATTGGGTTTGGTTTTTGTTTTAGGGATTTATAAGCAGCGTCAGTCATTGGCTTTTAATTTAGCAATAGCACGATTAATTGACTTTCGTCTTCTCTATTCCGTGAGGCATGCCAGACTGCAAATAGACACACTGGTTTTTTTTCCATCTTTTTATTCATTGCCTTATTCATTTAAGCACGGATATGTTGCTTTATAGTTACGATAGTGAATATCTTTAATTGGTCTTTAAGTATTATATATAAACGTGCGTTTCTGAAGATGGATGGATGTATGTTTCTCTTTTACGTCTATAGATGTTGATATGAAGGAAACCGTGACCAAGACAGTCGTAATATACTATAACAATTTACCTTCGGTCAGTGCCACTGCTAGCGAGGATGGTCTCGTTGTGCGGCGACCATTGCACCTGGAAGATCTCGTCTTTATGCGACTCGAACGAGTGCAACTTTAATTTTAGATTACGAAGATCCCATAGTGCCACCTGTAATAAACATAACTGTCAAGTTTATAAACACATATTTATATAAGTATAGCTAGAAAAAATAAACTGCATTTTTTTTTAAGCGATAGTGACCCGTCTGCTCGTTTGCCCCAAACGAGCAGAGGGAGCTGGAGCTGGCAGTTGGAGCCGGAGAGAACAAGGAGGTGATGGCTATGGGTCTGTAGTTGGACGGATCCGAGTGATCTTTTTTAGGGATTGGGTGCACTAGAGCTGTCTTCCATGAGTTCAGGACTACGCCAAGAGAGTAGGAAAGCCGATAAAGGCGCGTTAAAACCGGTGCCAACTCTGGAGCACACGTCTTCAGCACTATAGGAGAGATTCTATAGGGCCCACTCGACTTAAGAACGTCGAGGGAAAGAAGCGCTTTACGCACTGCCCTTTGTGTAAACCGGACTTCCGGCATGCGGCTCTCGCACTGTGGTATGGTCGGCGGTGCGTTTCCCCCGTCGTCCAGGACACAAAGAGTTTGCTCAGAAGATCGGCTTTTTCTTTAGCGTCGTGGGCCAATGAATTATCACCTATGTGCAGATGTGGAAGGGATGGCTTACAAAAGTTCCCCTGGACAGCTTTGGCAAGAGACCAGAATACACGAGTTCCGGAAGGGGACTCACTAGTCTCTCGCCAATTCTGCCGATGTGAGCCGACTTTGCCTCAGCAATTACTCTTTTGAGAGACCTGGAGCCAAAGTTAAATTGCTTCTTTAATGTGCATGGTGCTTTCGGCGGGACGCCGCTTTGCAGGTTCGACCAAACCAGGGCTGGGACTTGCCACCTGTGGGAATCAGGGAGAATGGAATGAAAAGTTCCATACCCTGAAGCACAACATCCGCCACAGACTCGGCAACGACATTGGGATCATCCGGCGACAAGCAAACCTGCCTCCATGGGTAGAATGCAAAGAATGTTCGCATTCCATCCCAGTCTGCTGACCTATATAGTGCCATACGCGGCGACTGCCTGTAACTCGCGGCCGCAGCGAGTGAACGAGTGGCACTATACTCCTAATCAGGCAATGGTCCTATATTCTTCTATTAACAAGTTTTGATTACTGAACTAGTATAATGTACATAATGTTATACTTTTTGTAAACTGTTAATATTGATTATTAATGGAACATAGAAACGTGTGTTTTACCTCGTTATGTTTTCTGTAATTAGTCATAATGGCTTACAAAACCCCTAATAATTAGGAATGTGGGAAAGTAAATAAACAATTACCGTTTTGTCAGCACTGCCTGTAGCCAATATGAACTCTGAGTAAGGGTTGAAGCTGAGGCAGTTCACCTCCGCCGTGTGAGCGTCAACTGTGTGAGACGGCTTCGACGTGTTGTTACATCTACAACAGTTATACTCCATGACTTATCACCTTACCATATTTAAAAAGTTTTCAAATGATAACTGCTGAGAATGTAAGAAAATATATGTCTGAGTTTTGAGAGTGTTTATGTATTGTATGTATTAAATATTATGGTTTAATGATGTCAATAAGTAAGGTAGACCAATAGCATTAATAAATAAGTGTTTTCTACAGGCATACCTTAGGTTCATAGGAAGATGAATCTATTCAATTAATTTTATATTCATAAACATACCTGGTATCCCATATCATTAGCTTCTGATCATCGGCAACAGAACCGAAGAGTGACTCGTGAAGCAGGTGCCACGCCACGTCCTCGACGACGGCGGTGTGTCCGGTGAACACTGACTTAGCTTCTATAACTCGACCCTCCTTCGGGGTAGCATTTATATCCCACAGGCAGATTGTGTGGTCATCACTAACAACCAAAGTCACAAAAACTTATTTCAGAAACTTTAGTAGGTATGAGACTATTCAGATTCAAATAGTTTATTGTCATGTCAAAATATAAGTAAATTTAAAAAGAAAAAAGAAAAGTCAACTATTAGTCTTTAATTAGTGTTCTATTTTCTCTAAAAGCCTATGCAACACTATTAAAGAAATAATTTATTATTTTTAGGTAAATAAAGTTTTGTTTAAGTTTTAATCATATTAAGAAATGATTGTATCAATAATAACTAATTAAACATACCTGGCAGAAAGCAGATAACCATTGAGATTAGGGTTCCAAGACAGACCATAGCCTTCTTTTTGATGACCACGTAGTCTGCAAATAATATAAAAATTTCAATACTTTATCCAGTTTGCAATTGGCGTTTGTTTTTCTCGTGCTTCAAGAATGCAGATTAGGTTTGGAGACAACAGAGCAAGATAAAACGATCAGAAGCTATTGCATTTAAGTTGGAAGTAAAATCAAGTGATTTTACTCAAATTTTGTAAAGCTGCATGTTAGCCCTGTCAAAGGAATTTCAAAATTAATAGAATGCACTAGGCTAATTGATTGATTGAAAAACAGGTATGCCAGGTAAGGCTAGGACAGCACAGCACTAGCTTACCACTGCAAGATGCTATTGAATTTATAATCACAAATTCAATTAGCAATCAAACAAAACAAAACAATATAAAATTAAGAGCAGGGAGCAAGCCAATTCTATCTATCCAAAGCCAGTTAAAATAAACCAATACTCATTTATACATTACCTGAGGTCTGGGTGACATTCTCCAGAAGGTTCAGGCTTTGATGGATGTTTAGTGTAATCAAACACCAGCACATCAGAGGAAGGTGTCTTAGTAGCAATGACACATGGGTTCTGTGGCATGTACCGGGCTCTGTTCACCTCACCTTCATGATTAATCTTGATCTCAATGTCAATTTTACCTGACACTGAGCCAAAGCCACCAAATTCTGAGAAATATAAATTAGATATCTTACAGAGGTGAGACAAAATACTATTTAATGTTTTCATTTAAAATTTGTAAAGGAAATAAAAAAAGATAGGCATTACTAATTTAAAAAAATAACAGGTTCTTTAATATCACCCATGTGTTAGCAAAGAATAGAATCATTATCAATGAAGACTGTAATTTAAGACATTATTACATTTACATTTAATTTAGAATCACTTCTAATTTAAAAAAATGCTAAATAATGCCATGAAACGAAAATTTATTAAGTTAAAGCATCAGGGAGTTTTGTGGTTCGCATTTACACATAGGTTGATAGAATCAAGCCCAAGTAGTAGTAGTAGTAGTGTTGTTGAGTTGTTTTAACAAATGTCAAAGCTTCTTTAAATAATAGATTGCAGATAGGACAGGCATATGCTTATATTCAAATATACATAATACATATATATATTTTTCAGAAGAGTATGTACTATAAACACGGGTCACACATTACTATGAGTAGTATTCTTGTTAAGCCCTCTAGCTAAACTAAATAAAGCTTGTGTTAGAAGTGGGTTCACAACAGTAGTACACTAGGAAGGGTTTGAACCCGCAATCACTTCATCGCAAGTCCGACGTCTTAGCAAACACGCTACCGCTGCTTTCATATTGCAATCAATTATTAAATAAAGAACAGTAATAACATAAAAAAATGGAATAATAGTATCATCATAATCTTGGTGTCATAATTTTGGTATCACATGATCATAAATCTTGGTGTCATAATTTCGGTATCACATGATCATAATCTTGGTTTGGAACTTTTAGACATACACCATTACACTCTCCATCATAAAATTAAATTAAGCTGTATAAAGACTATTTATTACTAAATTGTAGTATTCAATAATAATAATTTTATTTTCCTTCTTTAGGTTCACTTCCTTAGTAACAATTTTCCTTGAGACTAGTGTTTGCATAGTAGATTAATGATTACATAACTTAGGGCAGCTAGAGAAATAGAAGAGCCAAACATGGACACACCAGACTAGTGAGACTAGCAATATAAACTATTCTAGTGTTAGCAGTGAGCTGCTCCACCGCTCACATATCATCTGCAGGTTGCTGTCATGTCGCTAGTGGATGGAGCCACACTGTTTATGTATTATTATAAAAGCTGTCTGTATAAGCTACTGCAAAAATACCAGATGCGCTACAGTGCCATGACAGTCCCATCTATACCTTAAAGGAGTTGTTATATAATTGAATTGAATAGTTGGCCCATGGACTACATGCATATGTAGAGGGATAATAAGCTTCAACAAGACTAGGCTGGCATAGGATCTTCATGCAGCAACAAGTGTGGCAGGTCTGTTCTGTCTGTCTCAAACATTATGTTTCTTCACATTTTATCTGAGCCCCTGGGCCTATGCGTAGGGCCTCTTCATGTTTTCCAACAACCCATCCAACTAAGCTCAACATCAGTATTTTCATATAAAAGTTGGAAAGACTAGAAGTCTGAGTCCCCTGCCTAATCCTACTATACAATCCATATGCATCTGACATTATGTATTCTAGGTAAAGCTTTTTCCATAGACAATCTTAAGAACTTTTTAATAATTGTTTAAGGATCTAAAAACCATACTTTCCCACAAACTGCAATTTATTTGATGCAATAAATAAACCAAGTCAGCTTAGTTCTACTCCTCTCCTCCTTTCTATTTATCCCATTATAAGTTGACAGTTAACATTAAATCACTCATGCACTCCAGTATTCTTAGCAAAACTTAGAAGAAGGGATAGTTCTATTTGTGAATGTTGCCTTAATCAAGGTAATGCGGAGCATGTATTTTTTAGTAGTCCTAGGATCAGGTTCCCTATTTATGTTCCTTCACATATTTACTGCCCTAGTTCTTAAATTAATTCATATTAGGCAAGTGTAAGGATATAAATAAAATTAACTTTAAATTTGAAGTAACATTTTCTTTTTTATATTTATAATCATATAGACTATTAATACTACTTGGAGTAGTTTATTATTCATTTTTAATTATTGTTATGCCTGTTTTTTTTTTCTTTGGCTCTTTTAAAGCTCTACAGCCCTACATAAAATCCTTTAAAGGCTGGTCTTTTGGATATATGACCTTGGCAAAATTGAGGCACTACCACAAAAGCCATTGCTCAACAGTTGAAGTCGAAGATTCATTTATATAGTTAGTAATAGCATGTTAAAAATTAGATAGCAAAAGTAAATTAGAATGTTGACATACATACAATAAAAGTAAAAATTATAACAAATGCATACCTCCTTTGTCATTATCATAGTGGCTGGCATCAAACTGTGCATCCTCATTTGGTAGCTGAACACTGGCAATTAATAGGTGATTCTGTTCATCTGATGTATGTGTGCCCAAGATTAATCTGAAAAGATAAAAAAAGAAAATTACCAAAGAGTTGACAGAACATGCTTTGTTAATATAGTTAGTGATACTTGTTAATTCAATATTTATAAAAGAGGAATACTAAAAGAAGCAATGCCATTGGTGTTGAAATTACTTTCAACAACATTGGCATTGCTTCTTTTAATCATTAATTATATTGTGATAGAAATCTCACAATTTTATTATTATTAAAGTATGTGATATGGTACTTCATATGGAATATGGAACTTATGGTAGATATTCTATGCAAAATATTGCACTAATAGTATATGAAGATTTAAATGCATTGACAGCTCTAAATTGAATAATAATCTTACAAATAGTTAGGAGCTATCCTTTATTTAAAAAATAATGAAACAATGTTATTTTTTTTAGAATACTCCAGACTTGCTTACATACATATATTAAATACATACAATGCATGCTTATCACAAAAAGCAGATAGTAGTACAGCTGTTTTAATAATTGTATGTAATGTAATAATAATATTTTTATATAAAAATGTAATTACTTACACAAGAAAGTTCAACTATAATACAAAGCCACAAAAAAACAAAGTAGAGTCATACAGAAATAATATTGAGACTTGTTGAGGAGTTTCCTGAAGGTTCTTTATCAGAATAAATAATAATTGCAAAGACCTTTCTGTGGATTTGTTATTAGTATTTTACTAACCTGTGCACAGAATAATCCTTCCCTTCAGGCCGAGTTACGTCTGGCAGCCACTGTGCTGTTAACGACGGCCACTCCAGAGCGTGTGTCATTACCAGATCATACAAAAATGGTGTATTTTTCTTCCATATTTTATATTCTTCATTAATCACTCTTTCTTCTACGGCATCATCGAAGGTTTCTGTAAATGACAGATGATGCAGGTTTTCTACAAGATCTTTTTGATAACCAAAAAAACCACTGACTGACAATCGTCAGTAGATAACAAATGCTCCATTAAGAATAAGATTGATCTCAAGTGCAATTACCTCCATCACCTTTGTCACCCATTATATTTTACAGAAATAAGTGATGTCTAATTAAAAACGATAAAATTTACAAGTAAACTCCGACCGGCCCCGTAAAGGCGCCAAACAAAAGTCCTTGGCGTTACTCTGTGTAACAGACAATACACAAACTTCCGGTTGCCAATTTTATTTTCCAATGTTTTTGTCAACAATACGGTTTTATTTTTATAAAGACGAGAATTATTGCAGTTTAAGATAAATAACATTATCCTTACAAATTATATCGAGAACCTTAAAGGTGAAAATGAAAGGTCAAAAGTGAAAATCTAAATACTGATTATTTTTACCAAAACTTGTCATTCTCGTTTATCTTAATGAAGACAGAATGTATTTTCTTTTTTTAATATAGGGGTGCAGACAAACAGCCAGGTCAACTGATGGTAAGTGACAACTGCAGACAATGGACTCCTGCCACTCAAGAGCCGTAAGTGAACTGCCAGCCTTTGAGGGTGATGAGGGATGGGGGAATGTGAGGAAGGGAAAGAGGAGAGGGAGGATAAAGGGAAGGGAAAAGAGGAAAGGGGGTGTTAGTGCTCCGGAAACCTCACTTATATGGTTTAAATGAAACATTGTTTTCCGTAATTTCGGACCGGTCAAGCCGACCTATTCTTGCCTAAGCTTGGCTCTACAACTCATAAGTGTTGTTGAAATTCACAGAGTTCCTATTTAAAAATGAAGTTAATACTTCTCTTCATCATCATCAGCCTATCGCAGTCCACTGCTCGACATAGGCCTCTCCCATTTCACGCCACTTCGATCTATTTTCGGCTTCTCGCATCTAGGAGCTGCGCAAATCGTCTCTCCACCTGGCTTGTGGGCATCCTATGCTACGTTTGCCTAGACGCGGTTTCTCTCAAGAACTCGTTTTCCCCAACGGTCGACGGTTTTGCGGCTAATATGGCCGATCCGGTGGGCTACGTCAATTACTCTGATTTTCTTCCGGATCACCTCATTCCTGATGCAATCCACCTGAGTGCGATAGCCCTTTACATAGCACGCTGAGCAACTTTGAGCTTATGGACCAACCGTACCGGAAGTGTCCACGTTTCAGCTCCGTATGTCATGACGAGTAGAACACACTCATTGAAGACTTTCATCTTAAGGCACTGTGGAATCGACGATGAGAACACTCGACGTAGCTTCCCAAACGCTGCCCAACCCAGTACAATTTTTCTGTTCAACTTCTCTTCCTCACTTATTCACTTCCTCGAAGTTGTTTCTATCTAAGAGGAATGTCTACCCGAGGTATACATATTTTTGGACAACTTCCAGAAAGGCCCGTGTACCACAACGTACCGTTCTCTACACCATACTCATTTTAAATTGATAGATCCAATAATTTGTCCAATTGATCGTGTAGGTGTCTCATTTCAGAATCTGCACTTCTTCGTAACTTTACCTAACGACTATTAGACCAAAATATTAAATAAATTTAGGTTAAATTAATACTAAATAAATTTTTCTACTATACAGATACTGTAGTGATTAGATACCTAATTCCTACTTATGATTCTTTTCTTCATATCAAGTTTTTTTATTCTGCAATAAAAAATACTAGACAGTATTTTTTTTATTTTTTTGTACCTCCAATTAACGGTTTGTAAGCATTTCTTCGGGGATAATGAGGGTAGTCAAATCTCTATAGTTTAATAATTATAATTATTATTCATATATTTCTCACTATAACCATTATACACACATAAAAGTGTCTGGGGATCAAGTACATGTTTAAATATAAAATTACCTAATTAATATTTACAAAATCTAGTCTTTCAGACTGGCTTCTTTCTTTAATTCCTATGATTAAATAAATAAAGTTATTTACAATGTATTTAGATAAAAATGTTGTTATTGTAAATCGCAGCTTTTTAAGATTCGAAAACTAGATGTCCATTCATTAGTGATCTGGCAATAATGTAGGAGTTGTCTGTCATTCGGTTAATGTCAATATGGCTGATGCTGCAGCTACCCGCCGTGAAGCTCGTAGGAGAAGAATATTAGAGAATTCTCATAATCGGCTTCAGCTTATATCAGGAAAAGCCGAAGATGATTGTCCTAGAGGTACTAGTATATGCAATTTGACTATTAACATGCTTTTGTACCGCCTTTTATATACATTTTTATTGTTTCTTTCAGAATCTCTGATCAGAAATGTAATTCCTGAACAAATTCGAGATATATCGGTTACACCAGAAAGTGTCTTCACATTAGGTAGATCTTCTCTAAATAATGGTGTGATTCTGCCTGAAACAGACACGTTTGACACCTTTTTAGTCAATCATGACAACGCAAATCACGACGTTGCGGCTGGTGATGGAGAAGTACCTGATGATTTGGCACGCTTTACATCACCTTCATTGTCACAGGAGCCAACACAAACCTCATGTCTTTGGGAGAAGGTTATTAACTACAGATATGATATTGTTTTGTTGTCAGGTATAATGCAAATATTATATAGTTTGACATTGTTCACATTTGAGGATACTTACTTTTTCTTACCAATATTGGTTTATGTTGTAACAAAGATAGTATGGTTTCCGGCGCAAAGTAACTCTAAATTTACTAATGCACTTATGCTACTTCAGAGTATATCTTCATATAGAGTTCAAAAAATATTATACATTGTTCAATGTCTAGGGGTGATTTCATGTGATATTTGCATTTTTCTGTTTTCAACTATTTGCATACAATCGTTATTCATTACCTTGAAAAGTTGTTTAATTACATAGTAAATACTTTTGATGCCTGTAGAGGGCTATACATTGACTGATCAATATGTTACAATAGCTGGCTAGAATAAATTGGGTATAATTCAAAATTCACCTTTGCGCAATAAATTGCGATATTGCAATAATATAGATTTAAAGTTGAATTTTGAAAATTTCCCACAATGTTCCATAGTTTTGATTGCTTGTGCCTTTATATATAGATGAAATGTGACATGTGTGCGTTTTAGTCACATATTGCCATTTATAGTTTTAAAATTAGAATCAATTTTGTAAATAGCAATTATGAAAAATTTTAGTTATGGTCATCTAATAATTTATTTTTGCTCAATATATTTCGATCATGTGTATAAAATGTAATTTCCATATATTTTAATACTACTTCCTTAGCATTTAAATTGTATTTATTACTATAAAACATAAGGGTATCAAATATTGCAATAAATATTTAGTAGAATGCCAAATTAGCTAACTATTTTCATGCTATATTAATAATAAAGTATTTTGATAAATAAACATGTCCTTGTAAACTAACCTGGCCTGTGTAATCAATTGTATGGCCTGAATTTATGCAATAATATATAGGTACTTACATAGCATTCTTACATGGCAGTCTGTGACTTGTTATCCTCTTTTGTTAGAATGTGTTTTTTATTTTGGTATTTATTTCTTTTCTTGTAAATTTTAACACTTTCTTATATTTTACTTGTTGCATTGGTGCAAATTATTATATATTAATGACATCTTATGATTTTTAACTTTGTTGAATAAAATAGCCATAGGTCAATTTACTAAATCTGGATTAGTATCATTCTAAGCTTAAGTCCTGTGGATACTTGAGTTTTGATCCATGCCACATAAGTTATCATCACAAACATTAAAGTAAATGTCCCACATGCCCAATGATATCAATTATGCTAATCCAGGTACTGAATATTTTTATATAATTTCTATGGTTGTGGAGGAGCCAGGTTTTATAGCAATATGAGTTAAGCTGATATCATAATAGCAAAGATTAGAAAATGTTGCAGCAGAATTCTTTTAAGGTGTTTCATTTATAGAGCTTTCTTCTTTTGAAATTATTATTAATGTGAACCTTTTCAGTTATGCTTGCTTTGATAGACAAATGTGATTATTATAATATAGGTATTTAACTACTTGCTGGTACCCTTATTATACGACTCTAATACCTACTATTGGTTATGAATAATGTATCAGCTTAATTTAAATTCTGAGCAAAAGTCAAACACCTATTAATAAAATGAAGAAAATTTATTATAATTATATTTTGTAACATCTTTGAAATAAAAAATGGTTATAATTGATATTTGTTGTTAATAACTTATGTGTTCTTCTAACTGTCATAAATATGCCTCAGTACTAGGAGAAAATAAACTGAAACAAAATTGTTTTGATTACTTCAAAGTGAAATCAAAATGAAATGTTCAAAGTTCATAAACTATGCCTAGACTGCAAGTAATAAATAGATTGGTTTAAAACCTATATGTACATATTAAATGTGTAAATCGGACTTAATTGTTTACCCGACGGGTGGACACCACCCGTGACCACGGTCGGAGTAACGAGAAAGGTCGGGTAAACAAATGTATTGTGACTTATAAAAAATAATTATATTATCGCGATTAAGTAAGGATTAACACATAATTAGATATTTCTCGTTAGAAATTGTTGACAAAAAGGGAAACAAAAGCGCGTTATTATGCAAATAAATTTGGTATATTTAATGCCAATTATAAATGCTAAGGCTTTTTGGATGATACAGGAAGAATTAAATTCTAAAAAAATGGCAATACTGGGTATTTTAAAATATCTGGCCTCACTTTGAATTACTTAAAAAAAAGAAGAAACATGATCGTTTATTATAGATGAACAAGAACTCCCTCCATCTACGCTCCCCTCTAACATCTTTTTTTTATACTATAGGGGGACAGACGAACAGACGGGTCACCTGATGGTAAGTGACACCGCCGTCCATGGACACTTGCAACTCAAGAGTCGCAAGTGCGCTGACCGCCTTTGAGGGTGATGAGGGATGGGGGATGCAGGGAGCGGAAAAAAGAGAGGAGGGATGAGGAGATGAGGGGAGAGAAAAGTGGGGAGGGGGAATTGGGCCTCCGGAAACCTCACTCAATTCGGGGAAATGCAACGCAAGCGTTACTTCACAACCGGTTTTCTGTGAGGCCATGGTATCGCACCGGTTGAGCCGGCCCATTCGTGCCTAAGCATGGCTCTACCACTGAGATCTTTAATTCTTTGGTTTTTTCGCGTATTCCGCTAATTAGTAATTTATTTTCGGAGCTGTGAGTTTCAGAATAAAGCATCGCTCAACTCCAATCTTAATATTACGTCTCTGAATAAATAGATAAATATCCTAGAGCGACTCCTCGGCGGGCCAAATACCGTAACTACGATATCTATTATATAGGTCAGCATAATCTCAAGCAGTCATATACCACAAAAATATGAATGTACCTAACAGACTAGATTTTTTTTGCACAGGAAATAGCACTTGAAAACAGTCATACAATTAAACGCGCGTTTATCTGCGTAATATCTCTCACTAAACCTTTATTTAATTTGCAAATAGGTTCTATCTTTGAAGAGCCATGCTCAGGCACGAATTGGCCGGCTCGACGGCGCGATACCACAGCCTCACCCAAAACCGGTTGTGAAGCAACGCTTGTGTTGTATTTCCCCGAAATTAGTAAGGTTTCGGAAGGCCCAACTCCCCCTCTCATTTCTCCCCTTCCTTTCTTTCAACTCCACATCCCCCTCCCCACACTTCACATCCCTAATCACTTTCAAAGGCAAACTACTATAATTTTAAAAAACTTACCTTATTTTAGAAGCAGCTATCAGCAGAAAAACAATAGAAAATATGTAGGCTACATACAAACATACAAACTTTACAATGATAAGGATAGAAATAAATAGTAACAAAAATAGTCATGAAACTATGTATATTCTATAATGAGTCTATAATATAACTAAAACAAAATAAAAAGAAACAACACATTCATGGTGATAGAAGTTACGCTAAACTTAACGCTTAAAAAAGTTTTTAAGACTAGTGAATATGTTCTTACTCTGTTGCTGTTCATCACTTTCTACAATTACTTTCTTATCTATATTCAGTTGTTTGTCCTTTTCTAGACTTAAATTTAATTTACCCGTGCTCTGATGATTTGATTCTAGCTGAAAGGTAATACTCTCTGGAACTTTACTTTCTACTTCATTAATTACCTCAGGACTACTTGATTTCTTAACAATACTTTGTACAGCTGTGTGCTTATGGCTAATAGTGGTATCCTCAGCTGGATCATCAGAGCACCCAAATTCCTATTCTTTCTTAGCAACAGCTTTTGGCTTTTTCTCCCGCATAAGTTTAGGACGGACAAGATCCTCACGTCCCATTGATACCATTTTAAGTTCCCATGCTTCTAACTCTTTCCTGCAAAGTACAGAGAAAAACTATTCAAGCATTTCCAGATATAAAAACTTAGTTAACCACTAAGTGACTAATTAATTGCGATTCAATCACTTCAAGGCGATTAAGCTTTCTCCACATAACAGCTTTTAAGTTTGAGGATGGGAAAAAAATTGCTTCAACTATAGGCATACTTTTATAACTTGTATGTGAGGCTATAAAGCTCTAACTTCACAAGGGCTTATTTATAGGTTTACTAGAGCATTACTGAGTTATTAGAAAGTTACTTACTTATATTTAATCATTAGTTCTTGTGCTTGTTTCTCAAACTTTGCCTTCTCAGTGTTAGACAATTTCATCCAGTCAGCTTTTGCTTCTTTTTGGTATGTTTTTAAATCTTTACCTTTAAAGCTCTCTTTTCTAGACTGAATATACAGAAAATAGGAAGACATTGGCCTTTTTGGACGGCCCATGTCTTTGTATTCCTAGAATATACACAAAACATTAGGATGTAACTATTATTTAAATGAAACCCAGTTTATTGCATATGACCTCTATAAACTTAGTAACTTTTAAACTTTTGCGTTCAATGATATATAGTAATAAAATTACACAACCAAGAATTAAACTGTAACACTTTTAACTTACTGCTTTCAATTTTCTTTTTTCTTTTGCTGCAGCCATTTCACTTTTCAGTCTTTTTATGTCCTCTTTCTGTTGATCTGTTAGAGATGATTCATACATAGCCTTTATTTTTTTATAGTCCTCAATGTCTTTTTCATACTCTTTAGCCATTTGATTTTTAGTCTGTAAAATGGTAGTAAAAATAAATTACTAACACCCAAGTTATTATTTTTAATTCATAATACTCCTCTATTGTTACTACTAATGTACTGTTTGAAACTTGAAGTTCAATAGACTTTCTCGTAAGTAAATGGTTTATATAAAAAACCATAGTTATAGTATTTTTACTTTACCTCAGTATCTAATTCCTGCCAATGTTTAGAGGTCCATGAGACAGCTTCTTTGGAGGATATGCCTGGATTTTTGGCAAGAAGAGCTGGCCTCATTTGAGTCATAAACTTGAAGTATGGAGTTAATGGCCGCTTTGGCTTCTCTAGCCCAAGCTTTACCTCCGCAGACTTTCTGGTATAGTTGCATACTTGTGCTTGATTGTACCAAGTGGTTCTGAAACATTTGAAAACTTAAATTCTTGAGTGCCTATTTCACCTTAAGCTTTCTGTTGAGAATGTAAATTAAATATGCAACAATATTATTTTTTGTTTTGTGTAAAATATGTAAATATTATTTTAAAAATAAGCATAAATTGGACAGTACAATAAACAAAAGCTATGGCATCATAACCTCAATATTACCTTCCCTGAAGAACAGTTTTATAACTACTTATAAAGAAACCGTTGAAACGATTGAGTTGAGCAAACGAGGACATTTCAAAAATAATAATTTAGTTTATTTCATACAATTATTCTTCAGTAATCGTTCTCGAAAAAGAAATAGACTAAAGTTGCAGCTTGGTTGCCGTTGTTGGTATTGATGACAACTTATAATTAAAAATGGATTTGAATTCTACTTCAGCATAAAAGATCGAAGTCAAAATATAGATATCCACGAGTGCAAAAGGAACAACAAATCGATCTCACGATCACAACAGTCAACAAACGATGGAACGTGACGCAAAGTAAAACGTCAAAATTAAAGGTGAGGCGTATATACTGTAACAGGTTTCAACACTAGGTTTTACATAAGACATTTCGCGTACGAGTACGTAATGGGAACACAAATACGTATTTAGAAGTACCGAGGAATCCGCGGACGACAATTCCACTAAATGCGTATGTATCGTATTGTCTATCGAGTACCTACTCACTAGACAATACGATACGTACGAGAAGCCAATCTCTAAAATACTCCACCATAGCAAGACGCGTTCACATACGCGTTCGTTTATGAATGCGTGACTGAGAAATTTCCCACGGCTCCTAACTTTGCAAAGCGTATATGGAAGTATGTGTGAGTGAAAGAGGTGAGTCTCGATTTTGAAAAACAATAGACTTTAAAAAAGATTATTAAAGTTTATTTTTAACGACCATGCAGTTGACTCAGGCATAAGACTGTTAAATTGATTTGAATTTTTAATTTACCAAAATGTTTAAATTAAACCTTAGTGTCGTCATTGATTGACAGTTCCGTGAATTGTTTGACCGCGTGATTGTTATTTTTTGTTTGTCTTAGTAGCTTTAAAGTTATTGTCGTCAGGGTTTTTACGCTTTCACAGTAAATAAAACTTTTGCATGAGTGGTTGTGGTGTAAATAAACTAAACTTGTACCCATAAATATTTTTGACCTTCGTATATCTTGGTTCATAGATAAACCTTATAATAGTTATTTATTGTTAAAAATGATAACTGAGGGTGTAAGCTTAGTTTATAGACCGTGTATATATTAGTGAATTAGTTATAAAAACTTATCTTTTTATTCGTTTTCATCATGGCAGCATCCCAAGAGAATCACGTGTTTTTAACACGCTTTTATTAGTTTCACCTGTATGTATGTATGTATGTAACAGACTCCTTTGAGCTCGATTTTACCCTACTTTAAACGATCAGATTTATTTTAAACTTTGCACACCTATCAGAGACCGATGACAATGCAATAATTCGATTAAAATATCCGATTATCCTAATTAGATTCGCCAGGATTAATTAATTTCTTTCCGCATCCTTTGCATGCGAGTAAGAGAGATAGAGCTAGTGCGCGAACTACGCATCCGTGCAGTTCCATACTTACTCTTTGATCGGGCAATCGGCTTATTACAACCTCGGAGAGACTTTCTTATGATAGTTGCGTAAGCGTGTTTTTTTTTAGTTTTTTAAACTATTATTTATTAATTGTCAGGACAGTTTGTATATACACGGTGATTTTATAGGCGTTTTGGAAACGAAATATTTTACTTTGGAATTATATATAGTACCAATAAAAATAAATCAATTGTGATGTTGACTAAAAAAAAGTTTCAGTTTTAATATTCATTTTTACTCGATCGACTTGGAAAGTAGTAATGCGCTGATCATTCGTTCATTATCTTATATGAATGAAACACGGCCATGCGCGTTTCGGCGGCCGCCGCGCGCCGCTGACGCTAACAGCAGCTGATAAAAGTATACCTATAGGCGCGAGCTAGCGAGTACTTACCTAGACAGACTCCAGTTTGTCCTTCATACTTTACACGGGCTTAGGACCGTCGGAAGTACCTATTTTATTTAGACTTCTTTTCGATTATTAACCACGATTGTTATTTTCACAACAAATCAATTTATCAACGGACTGTAGCTATAAATATTTCAGGCGTATTTAAAAAATCGGAGCTATCTACAGAATAATTAACTTACATACCTATTTACAGTTCATTTACACTTCTCTGTTGTGCTGTGCTGTGCACAAACGTCCACTTTTAATACAATTGTCTTTTAATTTTCTTAATGTGTCTCTATCACTTTTCACTTTATCAAAAACTTCCACTATCGCAATGCGTAAATCATCACGGCTTTCATATTCACGTGTATAAACAAGTCTTTTTATTTCCGACCATAAGAAAAAATCCAGGGCCGTTAAGTCCAGACTTCTAGGTGGCCAAGGCACAGGCCCTCCTCGACCTATCCACCGATCACTGAACTCATTTTCCAGGTATGCACGCACTATACTCGCGTAATGAGCAGGACAGCCGTCGCGTTGGTAGTACATACCTCTCGAGTAAGCTAACGGCACATCGTCAACTAACTCAGATACTGTCTGTACTGTCCTTAACATCTCTAAGTACGAGTTGCCGGTTGAGATGACCTTCAATAAAAATGGGCCCTATGAATTGGTCCTTAATAATACCGGCCCAAACATTTTGGCTAACATCGAATTCTCGTGCTGCCATCCTTGTGCTCCGCCGGGGATCGCGCTCGAAGTACTCAAGAACATCTTCTTCAAACTCCGGCGAATAATAATTTAAACGTCCTTGACCTTGCGCATGAGTAGACGCACGAAATTGTCCGTGGTCGAGAAGAGGTTGGGTTGCAGCCAAGATGGTAGGTGTGGAGGGAATTTGAGGGCTTTGAATTCCACGTAGCCGTAGTGCATTTAAATGCTCCGACTGGGAATACAAACGCCGAGCCTCTTCCAAGTTGTAGTTGGTAGTAGCGTACAGCAGTACCCTTTCCAAGTACTCCACGTTTGAAAATTCATACTGTCGACTCATTTTAGCGCTAATCAATGTAACGTGCCGACACGATGTTATGGTATTACTGACCAACTGAAAGCCAAGGACGCCTGATGACGCCTACGGGACATACGACTCAGTGCAATGGCGTCATTGGTTGGAAGACTCCGGCGCAACTCGGTAGCTTTGTTTTTATTGGCGAATATTGGCAATACAATATGTGATTCGATATTAAAACGCATAGTATTTCTACTTGTAGTGTGTACCTACGTGTGATTGAATACCGCTACTACTGGTTCTCACTTTTTGTCTGTAATCGATATGAATATCGACTTTGATGAAAAAAAAAAATATACATATTTTATTAAATTAACGTTATATATAGCTTCTGTAATTGATAAATAATTCAAAATTTTCGGTTCCAAAAAGCTTTCAAAATCACCGTGTATACACATTTTTGGAGAATAAATCGGGAAGGTAAAAAATATAAACATGTGAAAACGGAACCAGTCGCTATCAATACTAGTTTTAACATACATACATATACTGTTTGGAATATTCCGTTCTTAGACATCTCTCTGACGCGTACTTCTAAATACTCTTGGAGCTAGTCTTTGGAACGCGTATCTTAGCGTACAAGCAGCAAGTACGACTCACCTCTAGTCAAACTAATGTAGAGAAGTGGGTGCAATGTTGCCAACTCGGATTTTCAAATACATATATGTATGTAGACTAGTAGAAAAGTAAATGCAAACTAAATGAAACCGTTAAAAAAAAAATCCTCATTTTTAAATTATATTTATTTTTAACAAGAACTTGTATTATTGTTATCGTCGCAGTGACATTGCATGATGATAGTTTTTTCTTTACTACTTATGCCTCCTAAAGTTCATTGTTGATTTGGGGGCCGGAAGCTATCTGTAAGAAGCTGACAAACCTTGGGTGGATTCTCACAATCATAGATTATACAAAAATACTGGAATTTGCAATAACACAATCGTGTGAGGTCCTCATCCGGCATGAGCTAGAATATCTTTCGAAAGTTTGACTTGGAGCTGGAACCAGATAAAGCACAATTGTGAATCTAAGATTTGACATAGAGGGTTTATGGAATAGTTTATTATATCTTACTTATGTGCTTTTGCGGGTAAAAAATAGCCTATGCGATTTATTAGTTTCGTTTATATTCTCTCGTATGCATGGAACACTGTCAAATTTAGGGAAGCTCTGCTCAAATTTTCCTATACACTTTGGTAGGTTTGTCAATTTCTGTACAGGCGGCTGCGGCCTGTCGAGTGTTCGGGTTAATTATGCCAGTAATCATCTAATAAACCCGAACATCGTCGCAAATAACATGGCATTGTTAATTATGCTTATCATGTAAAAGTGCACCTCGTACCCTGGCCTTGAGCCCTGGGTTACTATCACAGTAATTTAGGAATTGGTAAAAACATAACCTTAAAAATAAAAAAATACTCAAAATTTACAATCATATTTATTTTAACCACTATAAGTATCTATATAATACTTATAGAAATTATATATATTTACTAAGTATTCACAATAATATTTTCAGTCATTACATTTATTTACATTATAACATTTTGGTAATAAGGAGGTGGGTCTTCTTGCTGCACCTGTTGTACAAAACCTACTATCGCAAAGACTTTATGATGAAAATTGATTGCATTAATAATAACTTGAGAAGCTTTGCAGGTAAGTATAATATTTACTTAGAATAATTTCTTATTTCCTTCTGAAAAGGTAAATATATATATAAGAGTTACAAAGTATAAATAGGTACCTACTTAAGCCTTTTCCTGTTAGTTGTTTTGTTCAAAAACAAAACAAAAACGGGTACGTAAATGCAATTACCTGGACTCCCTTTGAGTCGATTTGATTCAAAATAGGTTTATTTAAAGAATCTTTTTAGTATAGATAACAGTACAGTTTGATTAAGGTAGAACTTTAGTTGCATTCTGTGCTCGGTTCTGGACGGTTTGATTAGCCTCAGAGAAAGAAAATCAGATTTTTTAATTTTTTTAAGACGCATAAGAACAAACATTAGGTATGTAGATCTCTGTTTCTGTCTATTTTGAATAAAGACATCTCCCGCATTAGGAAGAATTACTGTATCGCGGGGACTTTACAAACATTCTAATACATAAAGCAACCATGTCAGTTGCTTTGTCCCAGAAGTATTCTCTTTCTTATTACAGGTACGATGACCTACATAAAACCTCTAAATACATTTTTCGGTACAAATTAGACTCGATATTCATTACTATTTATTATTACTTCATAGGATACTAATTATAGGGATACTTTATTTATATCTTATATTTACAAACTATAGAACATCCTTATTAACCAAATTATGTATTTACTTAACATATTTATTTACACAACGTTAAATTATATATTAGGTATGTACAAGCAAAACCCTGCTACTTATAACTTATATTAGTAACTAGTAAGGCAATTGACGGACATTTCTTCCTAACCTTCCTTCTTCAAAAAATATAGGAATCACAACGCTATCTACGTATATAAAATTATGAATACACCATGGTGGATGTTATATTTAAATTTCATGGACTTTATTTAGCATATTCTTTTACGACGGTTGAAGTTCTACATAATCAGGTCATTGTTGACTCCATACTTATACTTCTTTATAAATACATATATGCCTATTCACGGACCTTATATCTTTCTAAACTATTACAAAACTAATGGCACTTGAATATCAAATTTATTTACACAACAGACAAATTTTAAATAAATGCGTCAACAGAAGAAACTCTCCTTAATAAACTGTCTTTGAACAGAACTACAATCTACATAAATATAAAATACTAATGCTTGTCAAAGAATAGTTTCACCGGCTGAGTAGTGGTAGTGCCTTGGCTTTCTATATGAATGCTGTTGCGGAGGTCTGTATGTAGCATACTTGTGTGGATGTCGCGGTAAACTGTGCGGATGCGTGGCATAACAATGTAGAGTTAGCGGAGTTGGCGGAGGTCCTGAAGGACATTTGGCTATGGGTGGCTTTCTTGGCCCTGCGATCCTTCTCCACAAAGCCTTTAACCTCGGGGTAGCAATCCATACGGCTACCATTACACCAAGGATTTGCGTTGCGAATATGCGGAATAGAAATACCCAGAACGGTGGTAACGGGTGTGTTGAAGGTTCTGTTGAAGGTATTGGTGCAGCGAGCCACTCGTCCCTCCATGCATATTCGTAGACCCACGTAGCCAGTATGCACGTTGATGGCACAGCATATAAAGCAGCAAAAGCTCCCAATCTCAGCATACTTTGATCAGTGTGGGGCTGAGGTGGTGAGTTGAGGAGTACTGCTGGTGCTGGTACAGGTGTAGGTCGTCGTAGAACCGCTCGGAAACCAGATGAGAGGAACACGCAGCCTAGAAGCAAGCAAATTGCTTCAGGAACTATCACGAGGGCCAGTAATGACTTACTAGACTGGTTGCCCACAAAGCAGGTACCTAGAATAAAGAGAAAAAAGGTAAATAAAGGACCTCACACTGGTATGAATGTTAAGGTTAGCGGAAACCAAATTGTCTCTGACGAGTGCTCTATAAAGAAGTGAATAACATTCCAATTTTTACTAAAGCTGTTCTCAAAGCAAACACCTACACAAACATACGGCGAGAAAAAAGGGTTGCATTAATAAGGAGGTTAAAAAGGGCGATTTAAAATTGAAATACGAGCATACGAGGAGGAAAGGTGTCGTATTTAACGGCTCAAATAATGTTCAAGCATTTCTTTTCGATGCCATAATGGAAGTGGAATGGAAATAATAAAAATACAGCATTATACTCGTGGCCATGATTGAAACTGCAATATGCCTGAGAATTGGACCGCGTGGCACTTCGCTCGCACTTCGCATAATGGCGATAAAAATAAACTGTAATTTTTTTTTTTTATATGTGGGATAAATACATGTAGATATGGATCAAATACCTACATATAGTAATATCATACCTTCGATTGTCGCAATGACTGTTGATTTGGAATAAGTACCTATCAGACAGTACCATAAATATAATTCGTAATAAATAATTCGTAAGAGATTGCAGCAAAGTAAAAATAAAATGTAAAGTTACTGTAAATAAGGTACAACAGGTAAAAAGAAAATTCGAAATACACATGTATATTTTTATGAGTTAATAAAATAATGTGTTTAAGTAAGCTAGAGGTTCTCTGTTGCTGGATATTACACTATAATACTTTAAGTTTTGAATTAATAATAAATAGGTTTTTAAAATGAATAGTTTTCTTTCATTTCTACGACTAGTAAAGCTGTTATTGTAATTAATTAACTTTCCGTAAATAACAGAACATATATACTGGATGCATCAGCTTTTTGTAAGACGACAAAAAGCTGAAGCATCCAGTATGAAAAAATGTGTAATATTTTTTTAATTGCTATCTGTAAAACACGTATTCTTGCCTATTTATATATAAAATTATAACACGAAACAAATTGTTATTTTGCATGCTGTAATAAACTTTCAAATTTTTCTGATCTCGATTTTATAGCTTCTAAACCGCTGACAGAGACTGGAGGTTTATACCATGGATATTTTAACAATGAAACATTTATACAGCTGCGGTAAATATTTTACATGTCTCCATAGTTCAAGGTGATAAGTGATAATTGGCATATGGTATCATTCTTCAAAAAAATCATACAAGTAGTTTGTTCGTACGCAAATATAATATAATGTTTAGGTATTTACTATACTATAATATTATTTTCAAGATCATGATCGTTTCACTAACCGCTAATTTTTGCGTATACCTACCTACACAAGAATAATCATTGCCCAAATTAGGAATTGCGGATTTGCGGAGAATATTCAGGGAAGGTGAGCTAAAAAGGGAAGCTGTGCCTTGTCTATGCTTTAGCTACTTATTAAAAGATTACTTTTTATACGTTAGACGTGGTTAGATGTCCCCGGCTATCTACAGATTATGGCAAAGTGACTATTTTCAAACAGAGCAGAAGAAATTTCTTAGTTATCTTGCCGCTTTCAGAGCCCTTTGTCGGCGATTGTCTCCGCAAAAACCGCAAGAAGACACTTTATACAAAGTGCTTCAAAGTATAAGTTGCTCTTGCTCATACTTTTAGTTCAAGTTATCAATGCGGCATTTTTGAAACACTCGCTTTACATTGAATTAATCTTCCGTAGCTTAAGTGATAAGAGTTTTCTGATAATGATTGCTACTTACTGGCTTGATTATACAGACTAGTTAAGCTACTGTTCCCTTAATTTGCTTGTTACAGTCTTTCATGTAGCCGATGCGCTAATCTCTCTGTTGTTTTTTGACGTGTGGAAAGCCCTGAGGATCATCGTCTCACTGAGGCTTAAGGTAAAGTAATTATTTTTGGTTTTACCAAACGTGGAAAGTCAAACATAATCTAACGTTGATCGAAGATGGTACCATAAGTATAACACAAAGTGTGATATTTTATACATGCACTCCTCTTTCTTATTTCTTTCGCATTTACCGTCAATGTCAAATAAACTAAAACCGAGGTATCTCTAGATGAGTTTTCTCTGATTCTCTGTACAAGAATATCAACGATACTAATGTTTATTTATGTTAAATGTTTGGGTGATTTCAAAATGACTAAACTTTTTAGTTAAGAAAAAAAAAACAATCGTTTAACCTCTTACCCATGCAGTTTTGTATTTTTTTTTTGTACTGATGTAACTGAAAGTTAATTAAAGGAATTCAACAACTACGACCTACTCTGTTATAGCCAGAATAAACTCCCCATTTACTCTAATGGCAAATACCAAGTCACATTCCCATTCAGCAGAACGAGAACATTATAATAAGCCGGTACTTCCATACAGACCACTATACCAATACAGTATGAATACGTGCTCCCTCGCACTCATACCAGATTTAATCGCTTTGTAAAACACCGCCGATCAAACAAGAAAGGACTATTAAAACAGGAACGTTTCTTACATTTGTATGACGTTGTTTCGACACGGACGCGTATTAGGACTTATTGATTGATTCTGAAACAAAAGCCGTTGAATTCTTTTGAACAAATCTGAATGGATATGGGGACGGTGAGGTTCTTTGAGCATGCTCTGTAGGCTATGATAATCAAGCTGTAAAAAATTGTATATCGCTTCTTTGCATATTCTATATTTTGATTGTAGTGATAACTAGCTGCTCGATTGGATTCTCATAATTAGGTAGGTAATTCATTTAACCATGTGAGTTTCTGAATCTATACGTACTCACTTTCATTTTATGTTTGTAATTTACATACCAAGCGCATATTTCGCGGGAGTCATAATTAAAAACCTAAATTTAAGAGAAAAGCATAAAAAATATTTATTTTGAGAATATTATAACATATTTAAGATGTTTTAGGCAAGCGTTCCCTTGATTAGGTATTGCAAAAAAAAACATAATAGTACGTAGTACTAGCTCTTAACTTCTGCAACCTCCTAAGAAAACATTGAACTTAACGTGACCATTTAAAGATGAATGATGAACGGAACAATTTTCAATGATTGACGTCTATCCGATATGGGCTAGTAATGCTAATGCGAATTGCTATTGTATATTATTAATTTAATGATGGTCATTGAACGTAACAAGGTAAACTAATTCCTGTTCGTTAATTTTATAGCATTACGAACTTGTTTTATACATGAATTTTATAACATACTATGCAGTATACACTAGCATAGCCAATATAAAAAGAATCGATTCGGATGACAGATGGTTTTAGAGATAAGAACGTTTAAACCAACAAACAAAAATAATCTTAACCTTTCTTAAATACTTAACAGTCAAGATTAGACTCCTACTTAGTTATGAAGTATCTCGGTACAAATTCTCCTACTTACTACTTATTATTAATATCGACGTTGTTTTTTAAATCGTCTATTATACAATTGTAAAATCCACGATTTATTATAAAATGTAGTGTTCATAAATAATATTATTTTTCCACAAAGAGACGCAAAAAAACACCTTCCATGTTTAACTAACTCTGCACTCGCTAACTATCCAACCGGTCTAACCATAGTAGACCCAGTTCCTAGGATTCGAGATGTTATAAACACTCGATGGTACTCGTCTCATCTGTGTTACGGGAATCAAAGTTTAGCAATGTGTGTAGTTGTGGTCTGCAGTGTATAATTAATTTCTTATTTGTTTCAAAAGATAAAGTTTCAATTGACTCTAAATTTAAATATTTATTAAAAATCATGTGTTAATAGGCTAAATGTTTTTACTAAACGTCGAAACGGTAGCTTAGTCGTGATGTCACGGGTATGAAAAATTTTCTTGCAGGCGCTAAGAGGGGTCCGGATGTCTTAATAAAGCTGTTCCCGGATTCCTCCTATTTTGAGCGCAGTATGGCACACCGTGTGGTTTTAGTCGGTTCGATTCCGACACACCGTTCCACCGAAAACCCGGGTGGCCCGAGGGGGTTTCGGCAAAACAAAAAAAAAACAGAACGACAATTGTACACTATTTTTAGTAATCTTATTGGCCGACTTATTTAAATAATTTAATTTAAGCATAGTCATCAACCTTATTAAAGCAAAAGGAGTGAATATTATGAGTTAAAATTTATTTATCTATCTACTCGCACATAGATAGCTCGGACTCACATGGCATAAGCCAGTTCCAGTTACATGATATGAGATCCTGACCTTCTTTTCTTTTTCTCAGGTTTATTTCCTGAAGGTGGACCGCAACAAGCTGGTCCTCTATTACGTAAGGTGGACTAAACTATAGTCGGCGAAATGTAAATGTTGTTTAAATGTGGGAAATAAGCGTGAGGGTAATATGCGTATATAAAGAACCTTAGGGGATTGCTGACTATATTACATTCTCTATTATATATTACATTATATACATATCACATTCTTATTCATCACGTAAAACCAGTAAATGTAACGAAAACCGATACTCTTGCGTCAATTTAAAACCACAAATATTTAAATGCTATATGATACATACCAGTAAGTTCATCCGCGTCTACATCCCTCGTGACTAGTACAGCTGCCGCGAGTGCTGCTGGCACGCCCCACGCTGCGAGCTGAAGTAGTGACGAGTGGCGGTCGTTCCTCGTACTGCCTGCTGGCGTAGGCGGCCGAAGAACAGTGGCCCGCCATGCTCCGGCTACCACCACCCACCTTAAAGAACCAGATATATTTTAGTTTTAGTTACCCTGCTTTAATGCGTATGTAGGTGGTATCGCAGCACAAGTATGCCTGATGATTCCCTAGCAAATTGATATAGCGTTTCTTATTTAGAAATTCTATGTAGCAATATGGAGTTGGGAAATATGGTAGGCTTTTTAAATGTATATGGTGTGTAGTACTTAATAGGTAGCTTTACTTAATACGTTCATTCGGGGACATGTACAGTCGCCATATAAAAAAAAAAGCTGACTACCAAATAAATCATTCGCAGTATTCTCACTAATAAATTCAAATTCAATCATTTTCAGAATATGGGTGTATAAATACAGGTGGTAGGTTTAATAGTCTTGCAAAAACCACATTCAACAGAAGGCGGTATGCCAAATTATAACCTAATTTAAAATTAATTAAATTGTTACAAGTGTTATAATCTATGTATGTATGTATGTACGTCGGTACCGAAACTAGTCGGAAATACCCGAAATACACACGTGAGTAATACCGTATATATACATAAATAAGAGTTTAGAACTATCATTGTGTCGTTATATTTTATCGGAAGCAAACGTGTTGTAACTTCTTTGTACATTACTCTATAATGATTAAGGCTAAAATGAATACTGTTCTTTTTTGTCGAGTCTGGCCTGTTGGTCTAGTGTCCCCACACGGTGGTCCACACACCAAAAACTTTGCTTGATCCACAAATAGGTGTATCAAATCTGGGTGTTTAATGTGCCCGTCGTTCAAATGCTCAAAGCGATACAGGACTCATTCCAAATGCAGGGATCATCTTTAAAGAATGAGAACTACTTAATATGAATTTTTTAGGACAAGACTTATGAAAAGAAGTCTGTAAGTGTTTATGTTTTGGTAGAAAAACGTAATTTTTACTACCAAATCATATTCATATCTATGATATCATATTATTAACTATGATATAGTACTAAAAAATTACGTTACAGATTACGGAACGACGATTAGTATGTATTAGGTACTACCAAAGCCCTTAGTTAAGATTTAGCAAATTTGTTAAATCCAAAAGTATAAAGGCTAAGTGTACAGACTTTTTAACAATTGCAGCTTTGAAACATTCGTTATACACTTGACATAATGGCATATACTTAAATTGTATTTTTCATTCAATTTTACTGAAGGTGCGTGTTGCCGATTGAATATATTCTATTTTTTTTTTAAGAAATTAAATGATGAGATTATTCTAAACAAGCATTATACCTTTAATGAACAGTTTACAAACAACAAACATAGAACACATTTAGTTTATGTTGCAATAATGTCATACGATAAAATTTATAATGAATAGTACCTACTAAGTAACTGGCTAGTAATGTTAACTAAGCAAACAGTTTTCCTAGTTTCCTATGGCAATATCATAGAAAAAAAAAAGTAAATACATGGATGTAGAAAGAAGATAGCATCGATGTAATTAAGATAATTAAGCGGTCCGTCGGCAAGATCCTGGAACGATGAAATAACAAACAGCTGTTCTTGGCAGGTGTACTAAGTCCACAAGATAACGGCAGAAATAATTGTCAAATATAAAGATTATTCATTATTAGTTCATTGTTAGTTCAGATCGGTATGTGATTACTATTTTCTTATTTTTTTTGAAGAGCAAGTCATGATATATACAGATCAGGAATTACTTAATTATAACATAAGAATATATACACAAAACTAACAACCTTTTTCCATAAATGTTAAAGGGAGAACATTTTAACGTGATTCTGGGATCTACAACATTTTGCTTAAAAGAACTCAATAGTTTATTTCTATGGTAAAAAAATACCTTCAACGATGTGTTTCAGAGTTGCTATCACTAAAAAGATCTTTCACTTGATTTTTAATGGCGTTACAATGATCATTAGCTTAGGTTTTATTGGTAGTTTACGGGTAAGGTTTCTATCAGAATTTAGAAGCTTTAACAAAGGTCTAGTTCAATTCCTGTTATAGCCGAAGAGTGCAGTGGCGATTCTCGCCCTCTCGCTCATAGGCAAGCAGAGGAACACCGGAGTGGTAAGAGTCCGACAAACTCCATTGCCGTGGACAATGGACGAAGGACATGAGGTTATTCTACCCGTCACCAAAAAAAAGGCTAGACTCAATTAACGGTGTAATAGGAGTAAAAAGCAATGATGGCCGGCCAAAAACGATTACAGCACAGCCGCCGATTGGTGGCTCACTCAGCAAAGCGTGATATGGGCGCCACTAGTATTGATAATGATAATAATAGATATACTTTGTCCACTCAGGTGCATCTAACTAGTCCAGTTAGGTGGTATTTTTATCCAGGTGTCGAGATACGGATATTTGATCTGTCGCACAATAAATAATGTTACTTTATACCAGTGTTAGTCACGCTACACACTCTTCTAAACAATGGCTGCAATCAATATAAAAACGTAATCTAATGCCAAAGAGATTTGATAAGGAGCTTGCAAAATGAATACGATCTTCATAAGGTTAATAAAAAAAAAATATTATTAACTTGCACTTTCCGACTCAATGTACTCATCATATATCAACCCTATTTTAGACATTCCAGTCCTCATCGTTAGATCTATTTAGCTACGCAGTGTAAAAGTTCCGCCACCAGTCGCCAGTTGTTGAACTACACTTCAGTTAAATTATAACCTTTGTCAACCCTTACTTAGCTCGTTACAACATCTGACAGGTAAATCCATTTCACTATAACCGAGAAAGGTGTCGCCTTGATTTGAACCGCCACAAACGTAACTTGATCCTCTCCGTCCCTTACGATGTATAAAAGGATTTCTTACAAAGATGAAAATCAAAGAGGACTTGAAGGTATTGTAAAGGTGGTTCAGAACTCCGCAGTGGCGCATGGCGTGTCGCTGGCACTTGAACAAACAACAGTCCCTATTTGTACAGAACCGAAAGTGGCGATAGTCCAAACAGCGGTGTTTGTTCGCTTGCGTGTGTGTCGTGTGTTTGATCCGGCCTCCGCCGCCGGCACATGTGGGCTTACAATTTACTAATGTTTGTACGATTTGCATTGTGATAATTAGATTCATTTCTTTGAAGTACTTTTAAACGTAGGAGTTTTTGAAACAAGGGAACTATTGACTTAACTATTCTCATGACTGAGAAGTATTCATTGTAAAACATATTTAATGTCCAGTGTACTTCTGTGTTGTGTACAATTTACGGACACGAATAGGCACACAGTAAATGACTATCAATAGTATCAATGTTTTACCTACAGTACGACCACAAGTCACATTTGATTGCCATAAACATTGCATGTTTGTTTTGATCTTCTTTCGAGATCATCTCTTTTACATAATTGGAAGGATCAACACAGTATTTGACTACAAATACGGTAAACTTGATTGAAAAAATCTTAGAATAAAATTATAATTTTCAGTGGTAGAGCCATGCTTAGGCACGAATGGGCCGGCTCGACCGGTGCGATACCACGGCCTCACAGAAAACCGGTTGTGAAGTAACGCTTGCGTTGCATTTCCCCGAATTGAGTGAGGTTTCCGGAGGCCCACTTCCCCCTCCCCCCTTTTTTCTCCCCTCATCTCCTTTCTCCTCTTTCCCATCTTCTCATCCCTCCTCTCTTCTTTCCGCTCCTTGCATTCCAATGTTTAACTTAAAAGCAGTGACCCAAAAACAAACTAAATCTAAATTGTAATAAGTTTTGAGTAATCCAATTTGTAAATGCTATGACAGTCCATCAATATCGCTATAAAACAAAAACCTTTTAGCATATTAGTACAAAGTACTTGAAACGTGATTTATGAGTCAATAAAGCTTCGAATCTATAGTGAGTACACGAAAGAGACGTACATATGTATGTATGTAGGTTTGTTGCGCTGCGGACGCGACGCAGAAATGCAAGGAAATGCAAATGCTATTACATCGAGGCGCGAACAGACGGACGCTTTTAAGATTTTTTTTATTTATATTTCTTTTTAAATGGCGATGTATCGAGCCTCAAGCGGCCATTAAACGATAACGCTATCTCTCCAACGATTGGTTTCACGCCGTAAAGAAATATATTTATTGGGCAACGAGATGTGGTAAAATATTTATAATGTTATGATGTTCATGAATATGTACATATGATGATGAGGCAATGAGATGCACTATTTATTATGTGCACTATGCATAAACATCGTATATCGACACTGTTAACACATTACTTTATCGGTGTTAATAGTGTATATATATGTAACTGTAGATTTATGTAAGAATATATTTATTGTTCTCAGCGTTTGTATAGTAACACAGAGAAAATTGGTTAAGGTTTAATTCGAAATTAGCTGATTCGTACCGTTTATAAATTTGTAAAGCTATTTTAACTATTTGCAGGTCGTGTCAAAAATTCTATCGTGATTGTACAGGTTATAGTCAGATAGCATAGTAATTATATTTGAGAAATTACATAAATATGAACGTGAAGAGAGCTACAGATCTAAGTTAAATATTTTGATTGGTTAAATACTGTACGGGTCCTTGTGGTACTAATGCATGACTATATAGGTACATGAGTCACACGTGTACGAATGTACTCTCCGGCGAGACGGGATGAGAAGACAAATGTAGGTTTAGGTTCTTACTAATTTCTATATTAGAAAAAGTATTCTGAACTTTCCCTAGACAGCGATTTTATAAAACAAGTTCCGGGCAATTTTTATTAGTATATTTCATATTATACTTACACATGTAAATTGATAGGACAAACAAGCTTACGTTTTAAAGAAAAGAGTAGATTTCTGAGTAACCAAAGCTATATTCAAGTTGTCATTTCGTAATCTGACACATATTATATTCGGTAATAACTTTTCTAGGTTAACACTGGCCACTTTATGGGGCCACACATGTAGCCATGGGTTTGTATTCTTATTTCAAATGTCGTAAACGTCAAGATGACATACGTCGCATCAGGCTTGCGACCGCGCCGCCCGAGCACTTTAGGCCAGCATGATATTTCTAGTTACATATTATATATTTTAATATGATTGGCACATACGTTTTTAAGCTTCACATGAAATAAGAGCATAAATAATATGGCCAGTTTACCGTGATTAAATAACCTTTATAAAATAAATTTATGGTTGTTATATACTCTAGCAATAGTATTTTCTAGTAGATAGAAATACCTCACTCATGTTAGTAAGCTCTATTGAACATTTCAAACTAAAAACCCTTCTCAGTAATAAAGTCATAAAATAGTACTGTAATTAATTAGAACTTAAATTCTTTAAAGTTTTTTAAATTAGGAACTAATACTGGGTTTATTTTTTGTCTTTGTCTTTAACTAGGTTCTAAAAATAACTGAAAACTTTACTAAAGTAACTAAATAAAACAATTTCTAAATTCCGATCATATAAAGAAAAATATTAAGATAAAATATTACATATCCCAGATGTTTTTCTAATCGGATTGGTTTAGAACATTGATATTTCGACTGTGATCAAAAAACTTTTATCTTTATTACATCTAAAAGCTTTAAAATGTCTCATTAGTAGATTACTACATTTTTTTACGTTAATCGAAGTCGAAGTAGTTGTATAACTATTTGAGATACTTACCAGTACTTCTAGATCAATCGTAACAGAATCCGAAAAAGTCATTCATATGGTTTCGTTTATTCATTTCTGTTTGAGATAGGAACGAAAGCACGGAGCCAAGCCATAGGGATGCGGGGCCGCCAAGCTCGTTAACTCGCTCGTAACAATAAAACACAACACTGGTTACACCCACAGTACTATTTAGGTGAACGGACCCTTTTATTGCCTCAGACGGGACGTTATTCTGCTAGAATATCGTATTCTGTAATTTGAAATATCAAAACTGTTTCCCTATTTGTGCTTTAATGTGATCGCCCACTTTATAGCTCCGTTGTGTAATCGTTTAAATGATAAAGTGAAGAATGAGTAGGTTATTTATAATTATGTTGATTGGATTTTTGGGGTCTGTACTAAAAAGCAAAAACCGACAACATCCTCTACTACCCATTGCTATTTACTCTTACAAATATCTTCATGTATGATTAATTTCGGTAAAAGTACATATGTATATTCCTAGGATGAACGCCTAGCAAGGCAGTCGTAAAGTAATGTATATGTCTAAAATGTCTTATTTAGTGAAATAAGCGTTGGTTAAGTGGGTTTCAAGTGACGATGCTACGTTACAATAAGTTGCCGCATTGCGACATCAACAGAGATCTTATGAAGTCCTCATACTGTAGTCGTGGACCTCAAAGCATCCGCAGACCTGTGGTTGCAAAACCTTGCTCTACCGACGAGTAACTGTCCAGCTGAACATCTAGGAACCTTCCAATTTCACTAAAACCCTGTTGGTCATTACCATACATACATATAGGTCATTGACCCGTTCAGTAGAGTTGTCTGCATTAGGAGATCCAAGCAATGCGCTTGAAGAATGGATGGACACGGCTTGCCTCCGTATGGTATAAAACGGAATGGGAACCTCAGAGCTATGCATTATTAGGTGCAAGTTTTCCTGCAACTAGTTTCTGTTACAGTAGATATATTTAAAAATGAATAAAAGCGATTTAGGCTTTTGCATCAGTATGCATGTTTCCTTGAAAACACATGCATCAACAATAAAAAAAATACACAAGCTGGGTGCAGAATATTACCGTTCGATGATGCATGTTCTGAAGGGACTCGGTTTATTTCGGGAGCTCGTAAAATCGATTATCCGTCCGATACGAGCGCTCAACTCGACACTGACGCGATGGCGCGGCCGCATGGCATGGCTACGGCTGTTCAGAAACAGGATGCACTATTTCTGTTCAGTCTGACAGAGATATGTGTATGATATTAATTCAAATCAAATGTATTGTGAGTCTATTTATGAGTACAACCGGCTACGGTTTTACAAAAAATCACATTATTCTCGGTACCGCCCCTAGTGAGGTCCCTATCAAACGGGGAGCGTTATGACACTCAAGGGGGCGGTCGCAACGTATTTACCTAATTAGCAGTAAAAGAGGTAGTCGAAACTGTTCATCATAAGACGCCAAACAGATATCATAAAAAAATCCTTTGAGTAATTATACACTGCATAGAGGAATTTGTGATTACTGATTACTTAAAACTTCACGACTTCTAAATTTTCCATTCAACTCCGTGAATCAACTTTACCATGTTTGGTAAAGTTGTTACGACTTCGTTGTTACGACCGATTTATAAAAGAAGATAAAATTGTCAGTTACTCTTTGCAAAAAATTTAGAAACCGATAAAAAAAAATATGGCGCATTTAAGACAAGCAGCACCGAATGTTACTCGCTGCACATTGTGTTATTCATCATCTGCACTTGATAACGTCAGAGCTGCTTCTTTTGAAAAAACTTCTTCTATTAAACAAAATCTAGGAAGAGGTGAATACAGCCAAATAAAACAGGAAAATTTACTTACTAACTGCTAACACAGTACGCTCTTATTGTTATTTTTTTATTTTTAATTTTACAGAATAATTCCAGGGTATTTTAAATATCAATGTACCAAGCTGGATTTAGACTGTTTCGCAAATGCGAGCGGACGTGAAAGAACTCGTACAACTCATAACTGATTAAGAATTAAAAATAAAATTTAGAAATGAATACCAACAGAATTTCGTCTCGTATTTAAAGGTTATAACTGCAAAAAACCATTAAGTTTTTAATCCAGAACGCGGAAAGAAGATATTTCAAATGTTTCTTTGTTTGTTTATTGCAAAACTGAACCACAGTAAGTCCATATTAACATTAAAATAACTTAGCGATAAGCAAGTAATAACCTTTGAACTTATATAACCACCCAAAATGGCAAACAGCTCGCTACAGGTGGCTAAATATGGACGCGAGAGTTGAATGCACCACCTTAACCGTCTACTTTACCAAGATCTCGATCGTATGTACAACTGGGTGTGAGGCTTCGAGATTAATGACCTCGCGTAGGTCTAATTATACTGGTCATGTCATGAAGTGGAATGGATATTCGATCAGCAGTGTTAAGATCTCACATGATTGATGTTTTTGAAAGTAAAATAAATGAGTGAACACTTTGAGCATCGCGATGGAACTTCAAACAAGGCATAATTTTGGATTAATCTCATTGAAATTTAAACCTTATGACATGAAGTGTTGTAAATAATTTAACGTGATAAATTAATAAAGTCAAACGTAGCCAAATGAAATATTTATTACCTTGTCTTATATTGGTAAGAATATAAGGCTTGTTATTTAAGATAATTGGTACTGTTAATTGGGTGGATTTTTTACCACATTTATCCTAATGACTTTTAATCATAATGGTGTGATACAGAAACTAAATTATTAAGTTATACATACATATGATTAAAATCTAATATTCGACCACGTCCCCATTAAAGAACTACTACCTGTTGCTGCGCACAAAGACAACTTCATAAATATATGCTCAGTGCATTGCTTTAATGATTACTTAAAAGGAGGAATGCTGGAATAGGCTCCCACTTCAAAGACGTTATATCTATAGATAAAACAAAAGCACCATTTTTCCAAACCATTGAAAAAACATTGATCTAGAAAAACACCTTGGACTTTAAATAAGTAAATTATTCCCGTGTTTAATAACATACAGTACTGGGCAAGAAATAATGCACATCGACCTCTAGAAAGAGACAATCGGCGAAAGGGACAACGCTCTACAAAGCCGAAATTAGCCGAAGTCTTTTTCTAGAGGTCGATGTGCATTATTTTTTGCCCAGTACTGTACATACATATACTCACGACTATATCCCCGAAGAGGAAGGCAGAGGTGTCTTAAACGCACACTTTTTGTCAACCATAATTTAGACCCACTTACGTAATAGGGGGCAAGCCTATTGCGGTAACTGTATGTCTGAATATATACTGTCTGATATATAACTGTTCGATCCCTTAGTCTACGCGATGGGGTGGCCCTATTCTACTGCACCGAGATCCACACGGCTGTTTAATAAATAGACATTTAATACCTAAACGCAGAATTAAAAGATTACATTAATATTCAATTGGCTCAAAAAACAATTAGCAATAAACGAGTAACTATGCCACTGCTATTCATTTCCTTCTGTCGAAACGGACAGATCTTATAAATATTGATTGATCGGTTGCCAACAACATGGCGTCGAACCAGTCGTATATCTTGCAGTTCTTATTGCAGGCATACGACACAACAAGTCTTTTATGACTGTTGGATAATTAAGTTTGTTTTCCAGTGGCAAATTGCTAACTCGCCCAAGAACGGGAGTGTGGATATCGCTTCTCGTTAACATATAATGAAGGGGCTTGTTCTAGTAGGTACTTATGTTAAAATTCTATTTTTTTTTTGTTTTCAAAGAACGTATGAAACAATGATTCGGTTTAATTTCTTTGTTTTTACAAATATCTGGACGATATCGAATTGTAAATGTGCTTTTTATCTCAAATCTGGTTGAAATACAAAGTAATATAGATAAGGATAAAATAGAATTATAGGAGATAGAAGAAGAATTGGGTATCTGAGTTCCCGGCTACAACCGATGCGAGTTACAGGTATGCGACCCCAACGTCCTCGAGCTGTATGGATGGATTGGGATTTCTCCATCACACTTATCCATCCATCCAATTAGGCAATTTCCTTTCATTGCCTTCTCTCGTTCTTAACTTTTCCTTTCAATATGCTCTCAATTTTCCTATCTTTAATTCCTAAATTCGGGCTAAGACATGCCCCGTTTAAGTTTAGTAAACCTCTACATACCCTTGTTTGGATACAGGTGTGGGCTTATGTGATAAATATATAGAATAGCTACTCATGTACTATTTTAATAAACTTTCAGTTTTGTAATAATAATAAAGATTTACTGATTCATTAATAGGAATGTTTAAAGTAACGTGAAAGTGAACATTACACTGCTATTAAACATAGAACGCCGTAAAGTCTTACCTATTGTATTTTCTTCTTAACACAAACGGTGCCGTACATTTGTATGTTTCTTCCTCTCTGACAGGGTATTATTTACATAATGGTGCCTCGAGCTTTTAACGAAACGGGCTCAGCGCATACAAACGCAATCTATTTACATTTTCTTTGGTTTACGGAGCGAAGGTGATTGGCGACAACGCTGGAGGGAATAGTAAGTTAACAGAATAACGAGCATACCTTATTCTTGTTATTCTTTTGCGTTATTATTTAAGGATTTTTCAACTAGTTTTTTTTAAATAATACATTCAATTATGAACTAATCAGTAAAGATGTGAACCAATCTTCAATGTGAGAGTCGCTAACTTTTATTTATAAGACTCATTTAAAGGAAGCAAAAAAGTCCGAGTCAAGATACCCTTAAACAGAATATGAATTAAATAATAATTAAGTTTTCAAAAATAACTTTATCGTGGTAGGTCGTGAATAGTCGATTCATTAATAGGAATGTTTAAAGTAACGTGAAAGTGAACATTACACTGCTATTAAACATAGAACGCCGTAAAGTCTTACCTATTGTATTTTCTTCTTAACACAAACGGTGCCGTACATTTGTATGTTTCTTCCTCTCATTCCATCACCTGGACGATTGGCACTCCACCACTGTGCGCTTCTCCAGAAGCTTTTTGCCTCGCACAACCAGCTTATGGAACAAATTGTCGCCTGCCGTATTTCCGAACCGATACGACCTTCAAACCTTCAAGAAGAGAGCGTACCTCTACCTAAAAGGCCGGCAACGCACTTGTGACTCTTGAGTTGCGGGTGTCCATGGGCGGCGGTAGTCACTTACCATCAGGTGACCCGTCTGCTCGTTTGCCCACTATCGCATAAAAAAAAAAAAAAAAAATAGTCGTCGTAGTATACTGGATGGGCTTCCAACCCGTAACTACTTTAACGAAAGTCCGACGCCTCAGATTTTGTGCTACCGCCCGCCGCTAAAACTTTACAAGGAGGTTTATTATGTTATTTGCTTCTAGATCATTATTCTGGCTAGACTATTTCATTAGCCAGCCGTCACTTTATAATTATATTTGAGATTGATAGCACTGCGCTGTCTATAACTAGCAGCTTAGACTCGTTGACTTCAAATTATTAAGTATACAGTATAATTACATCAGTTTATAAACTCCAAGATTCTGATTTCGCTACTAATTCATTTCCATCCGAAAACAACTATTAGTTACATAGTTTTTGCTAGGTAGTGATGTGGTTTGTCTACATCATTTAGTAGAAAGCTGAATGTATTCTTCAACTATACACATTGACAGCTAGGCCACATAACTGTCAAATTAGTAAGTAAAATATTGGACCACTAAATGTTTTAACGGTATAATTTTCCAAAATAGAATACCATAAAAATGTAGATGATCCGAACATCTAAAACATTCAGAAGAAAATACTGTATTTCAAATGTCAACTAATTTAAAGATAGTGTTATTTTGATTTTAACATGTTATTTTCAGTTCAAACAAGTCGCTAAAAGTTGAGAGATTAAGTTGTTGACAGCAGGAAATCCGCTGTTAATCAAGTATTAAGGAAATCGTATTCATTACTAAATTACACAAAGTATATTGTGGAAACAGTTAGAAGATAATTGTTTACGCTATAATAAAAATCCTGCCTTTATCATCAAGCGCTATTAAATAAATTAAAAAGTCGGTTTTTATTAAATAGGTAGGTACCTACTTAAGTTTTTCTGTTTACAAATTGCAAGTACACTTTCAAGTTTACGCGACATTTAATATGACGATAAACTATTCGAAAGCAATACAAGTTACGTAGAATACTATAACTACCCACGTGTAATCGGCTTTAGTGTGCTGTAATAGTCCGAACGAGATGCGCATGTGCCGTTAAAACGCTCTTTGAAAACCTCCGTCAGTCCACAATAAAACTAGCGCAGTCATCTTTAGAATTGCCTGTCATTCAATTCGGTGCATTGAAGTTAAAATCTTATTGTTATAGATGAACTTATGAAGGAGTGTTAGTACCCAACGACATGCGTCTACTAAAAAGTTATAGTACGCGCCTACCGATCTAAGTTAGTTTTTAAGATATTTCAAGAATTATTAAAGATGTGTAACAAGCTGCTTTTTTTAATTTTTGTTTCTCGAGGTAGTTTAGTTTTGTAAGTAAGTACGTTGAAGGGTCTAGCACCTATATTTCATTTAAGTTTACGACATCTAAAGCGTAGGTGTACTACAATCTACTATTATGTCGACGGATATAAAGTTAGCTTTCAATTATTCTCAGAAACTTAAAATCCTTGTTTAAACCCTTTATTATTCAGAATTTAAAACTCGGAGTAGATAGCTAGACCAAAATAGTCTGCACACTTAGTATCCCATTATAGTTTATGTTTACGAGTGTTATCAAATATTTATAAATATTCTTTCGACGATTTCCCTATCATTTAAATATATCATGAAAATTATCATCAGCTACATAACATTAATATCAAATGGCACAAACCTAACAGATATTTTTTGGAAGTCGTTTTTCCAGCCTTTTTGTTAAGTCACATTTATTGAAATAAAATTAGAGTATAACAAACAACCTATAAGCAATAAAAGAAAAGGTAAAATAATGTTTGTCTTAGGAGTGGGCGACAGTAGTAGTATTGCGGTTTGATTGAACCCATTTACTCTTAGTAGCAAATTATGATATGAACTGCCTAGCAACTAAATAAGATTATAAAATTATATAAATAGCATCTTTGCACCTATTTCTCTGCAACTGTCGGTAAAATTTTAGTTGATACATCTAGCTTCTTTACGGTTGTTACAAATTTATTCTAAGCAACTATGAATCATGTCTTGAAACTGTCTTGCAACATTTAATATTAAACGCACGTTAGGCTTAAATGTCAACTCGAAATATTTTGAGTGTTTTTAATTTATCATTATAATCGCATGCCATGCAAAAACAACGAATTATGCGTAATCCATTTAGATTTTTATACAAAAATGTACAACAAGTCTCACGTGAGCTAATGTAAATATTTAACGATACTCCATATATCCAAAACTCTTCCAGCGTTTAAAAGTTATGATAAAATAAAGAAACTCACATACATACATGAACTCTAAACACATTCATACACTCCTTTTTTTATTATTTTTTTGTTTTTCTTTTTTTTAGGCAGTCATATAAAAAGGCGAAATGCTCTTAAAACGGAGATTAAACTGTAATGTCTCTAATTTGCTGTAGCTGTTCTCATTGAGCTTAAGCAAAACTTATAGATCATTATAATATGCGTCAGCCCTTCTACACAGTCTCACAGCCGTCCGTCGTACTTGCTGTTCAATCTGACTGAAATGTTTTTCGGCACGGTGAATAACTTGAGTGATCGATCTGTCGACACGATGTAATCTACTAAATTGTTATAATGGCTTCCGTCTCTAACAGTTTTAAAATTACGAAATTGAAGGTTTAGTAATTATCGTACCCAAATATTTTGTGTAGAGAATTGATTTCTTATTTCGTTATGTACGACTTTAATTGTATACTTGACATTCGCATAATCTGGGCGGCATAGCAGCATTAGTAAAGCTAGATAGGAGTCTAAGGCCATAATCACTAAGAGCGTGGATTATGGATCTCGATTAACTAACTTATAATTTCGTTTCCAAAGTTTAATAAAGATTTTTTTTTTTTTTTTTTTTTTTTTTTTTTATGCGGTATCGGGCAAACGAGCAGACGGGTCACCTGATGGTAAGTGACTACCGCCGCCCATGGACACCCGCAACTCAAGAGTCACAAGTGCGTTGCCGGCCTTTTAGGTAGAGGTACGCTCTCTTCTTGAAGGTTTGAAGGTCGTATCGGTTCGGAAATACGGCAGGCGACAATTTGTTCCATAAGCTGGTTGTGCGAGGCAAAAAGCTTCTCGAGAAGCGCATAGTGGTGGAGTGCCAATCGTCCAGGTGATGGGGATGGATATTTTGTCGCGTAGGACGATGGCGGAAACCAGCAGCCGGTATAAGTCCGAACAATTCCTCTGAACACTCCCCATGATACAAGCGATAGAGGATGCAGAGTGAAGATACATCTCTACGCAACGCCAAGGTGTCAAGTCGATCAGAAATATCTTGGCAGTCGATGATGCGAGTCGCTCTCCGTTGAATGCGGTCAAGAGGCAGAAGTTGGTACTGGGGTGCACCTGCATAGAGATGAGAACAGTATTCCATGTGCGGCCGAACCTGCGCCTTATAAAGTTGCAGGCGGTGGGCCGGAGTAAAATACTGTCTCGATCTGTTTAGCACACCAAGCTTCTTCGAGGCTAATATGGCCTTACTCTCTAAGTGACCGCGAAACTGGACTTCGCTTGATATATCGACGCCAAGGATTCCGATACTGGCTGATGCAGTTAGGGAAGTGCTCTCAAATTGAGGTGATACGACCAATGGCATCTTTTTAGCGGTGAACGCGCAAACCTGTGTCTTCGTGGGGTTAAATTGGACTAGGTTAAGTCGACCCCAATCTGAAACTTTTGATAAAGAAGTTTCGATTTCAGACACAAGTTTGGATCGGCTTTCGATGACGTTTACCCGAGAAATGTTAGCGCGGCCGGTGTAAAGGGCATCACTCGTGCTATCGTCTGCATAGCAATGGATGCTGCTAATCTGCAGCATGTCGTTGATATGCAGAAGAAACAGCCTGGGTGATAGCACACAGCCTTGTGGGACACCAGAATTAACAGACTTGGAGTCGGAGCATGCACCGTCAACAACGACCTTGATGCTTCTGTCTGTAAGAAAACTGGTGAGCCAATTGCACAGTTTCTCGGGAAGCCCATAGGAAGGAAGCTTCGCAAGGAGCGCTTTGTGCCAGACCCGATCGAAGGCCTTCGCCACGTCCAAACTAACGGCCAACGCTTCCCCCTTGGTCTCGATCGCCTGTGCCCACCGGTGAGTCAAGTATACGAGAAGATCACCAGCTGAACGACCCTGACGGAAGCCGTATTGTCGATCATTGAGGAGCTGGTGGTCTTCTAAGTACCGGAGGAGCTGGCAGTTAACAATGGATTCCATTATCTTTGAGAACAAGGAGGTGATGGCTATGGGTCTGTAGTTGGACGGATCCGAGCGATCTCCTTTTTTAGGGATTGGGTGCACTAGAGCTGTCTTCCATGAGTTCGGGACTACGCCAAGAGAGTAAGAAAGCCGATAAAGGCGCGTTAAAACCGGTGCTAACTCTGGAGCACACGTCTTCAGCACGATAGGAGAGATTCTATCGGGCCCACTCGACTTATGAACGTCGAGGGAAAGAAGCGCTTTACGCACTGCCCTTTGTGTAAACCGGACTTCCGGCATGCGGGTCTCGCACTGCGGTATGGTCGGCGGTGCGTTTCCCCCGTCGTCCAGGGTCGAGTTGGACGCAAAGAGTTTGCCCAGAAGATCGGCTTTTTCTTTAGCGTCGTGGGCCAACGAATTATCTCCTATGCGCAGAGGTGGAAGGGATGGCTTACAAAAGTTCCCCTGGACAGCTTTGGCAAGAGACCAGAATGCACGAGTTCCGGAGGGGAGACTAACTAGTCTCTCGCCAATTCTGCCGATGTGAGCCGACTTCGCCGAAGCAATTACTCTTTTGAGGGACCTGGAGGCAAAGTTAAATTGCTTCTTTAATGTGCTGGTCTTTTCATCCCGTGCTGTCGCTGCATTAGCCCATGCTTGGTAACATTCCTGCTTTCGGCGGGACGCCGCTTTGCAGGTTCGACCAAACCAAGGCTGGGACTTGCCACCTGTGGGAATCAGGGAGAATGGAATGAAAAGTTCCATACCCTGAAGCACAACATCCGCGACAGAGTCAGCAACGACATTGGGATCATCCGGCGAGAAGCAAACCTGCCTCCATGGGTAGGATGCAAAGAATGTTCGCATTCCATCCCAGTCTGCTGACCTATAGTGCCATACGCGGCGACTGCCTGTAACTCGCGGCCGCAGCGAGTGAACGAGTGGCACTATACTCCTAATCAGGCAATGGTCCGAAGAGCCAAGAGGGGCCTCAACGGATACTTTGTAGCCGTCAGGATGTGAGGTCAGCAGAAGATCCAACAGTGAAGGCACGTGGCTTTCTGCATCTGGGATTCGCGTAGGCGTTGCTACCAGCTGCGTCAAGCCATATGCCAAGGCGAAATCGTGAACAGATCTTCCCGCATGATCGGTTTTGCGCGAACCAAGCCATTCGGCGTGATGGGCGTTAAAGTCGCCAAGAATCACGATCTCTGCGGATGGGACCTGCTGGAGCACTGAGTCTGTAGCCATTTGGACGTGGTCGATGAGTCGGTCCGTTTCGGCATCACCGCTATGGGACCTGTAGAGGCATAGGTAGATGCGGGGATGGTCGTCGCAGTCTACACGTAGCCATAAGATGGAGAGGTCCCTACCTTCAAGATTGCCGAGGCGGCGAGAAGTGATATCATCTCTAACGTACACGCATACACCAGCCTTAGGAACAAAGGAGTGTTCCAGTCCGTACCCAGGGTAGCAGGGGTAGGATGTGTCCGCTGGAGATGATATCTGCGTCTCGGTTAAAAAGAGCAAGGCCGGCTTTGCTGTCTCAAGGTGGTGGTGGACAGTGTCGAGGTTCGAATGTAAGCCCCTGATGTTACAAAAATCCACGGTAAACGTGACAGGGGGTGCCATGGTGTGCCTTCTCTTACCCCGAGCAGATTTTGAGAGCGCAGTTGAGCCCCCCCCAGAGTACGAGGGGCAGCCTGGGCGTCCACGCTCAGGCATAATCCGTACTGAGGGTGGACGTCCAGGGGGGGATTCTCCAACGCTAGCGCTGGTACCCCCCTGGGGTATCCTTTTCGTTAACAGCGCTATCATTAGGGGGGTGGGGGGTTTTGGGCCTCCGGAGACCTCACTCATTTCGGGGAAATGCAACGCAAGCGTTACTTCACAACCGGTTTTCTGTGAGGCGGTGGTATCGCACCGGTCGAGCCGGCCCATTCGTGCTTAAGCAAGCATGGCTCTACCACTACAAATACCAAGATATTTGCATTTAGTTATTTTAAAAAGCTTTATTGTAAGCAATAACTTCTACTGTACTTAAATTACGTATAACGAGCAGCCCGAGTTCAAAGTATTAATATTCTGTACTAACATATACGACATTCTGCCAGAGAATACCAAAGACAGTTTCTGTCTGACCAAGAGGACAACTTCTTTATATTTTATCAAAATTTTACCAAAGAGTACAACAGGCTATTGTATACGACCGCTATGGAGAAAAGGTCTCTTGGAAAAAAAATAGCCACTCGCTTTCTTAGATATAACTACTCTTAGATTTATAAAATATTAAAAACACCGTCCATGAGTTTTATTACTTATCTCTTTCTTTTGTATGAGGGTTATATTATTTTCAAAGCGACTTAAATTTACAGTAGATTTCGTTTATGAATCTGTCTTAAGTTGTAAGTACTAAAGGTATTAAAATCGGTTATAATACATAAGTGAAATGGATACAAATATGAAGTCGGTATCGAGTAATATCGATCGAGGCCTCAACGAGGCAATCGGTCGAGCCGTTTTCCACAGAAATACCAAGTGTTTTTTTCTTTTATTAGTGCCCGGGACCGGCGCAGGAGCATTGCCTCCACTATAATAAACAAGCACAATGTTATAACCACGTTATTACACCTTTTAGGATACTATTTAAAAAAAAATGTTTAAATCCGATTGTGTTGTTAGTTCTTGAACTAGCTTTTATTGCACTGCAAACATGTACTTACATGTATGTCTATATGTGTGTTACTGTAATCAGTACAATACCTTGCAAGAAATTTTTAAAAAGATATGAGTTATTGAACTGTTCATGTGTTTGCTGACAGCTTTAATCGTGTAATCATAAAGTCGACGAGCTTAATGGTGGGTATGCGTACTTTTGCTATTAGTTGTCATTCGCCATAAATAACCTATTTTTGCGTAAATATAAAATAGCTTGCTTGGAATTTTTATTGCAGCAACCTAAATAAATATGTATATTACAAAGGCACATCTTATATAAGCTTGTGTGTGCTTTAATGTAACTCGAAACGAACTACACAGAATACGAGATATTTATAATATAGGTGGCAAAAGACCAGACAAGGCACCTGATGTACTTATTGTACTTCACACTTATACGTAACGTAATCTAGCACACAAAACTGTGTTTATATAGGAAAATATTCAACAATTAATAAATATACTTACATACCTATACTGAAACCAACAAGAAGTTACAAGAAAATTATTATACAACACCATCAGCTGACTTTACATACAAAATAAACTTGCAAAAGAATTTTAATTGTTTGCAAACCTCCTGAACTCAAAAGATAAATGCGTAAGGTGTTGTCTTCACTCGATTATCCTGAGTGCCGTGACGGGATGGTGTTAGTACACGAGCGAGAGAATAATGCTAGACAAGGACAGATGTATCTGCAGGTTACAGGTGTGAACGGGACACGCGCGGAACATGCCACGCAAGCCTCATTCGCAGGTTCTCAAACTATACATTGTATCTTAAAGTAGTAGAATATTTTAATGTAGACTTTAAGAAACGTAACTTTTATTGATTTTAAAAGCGACTTAGACAAGCTTCTTAAGATTCTAATTCTGTATGTTTTTGCTATTTGCAAAATACCAAAAATAAATTGTGGCGCAAAATATATGTTGTTAACATTTGCTATCAACGTATGACATCGCATATTTCAAAATATTGTACCTACATCCAATATTTTAAACCAAAACACATGACTAATTTAGAATACACCTCAAGATTTTTCTCATCGCATTCAGTATACAAGTAATAATTGCTTTTCATTTAAAAGTAAAAAAAAACTTTGACATTCATCGAAGGCTCGTGCGTTTCCATCGCTTCTCGTTAAGAGCTTTTAACGAGCCGACCTTGCTGTAACAATTAGAAAGAGATAGCAACACCCACACGTACCCAACCACGTGTACTAGACAAGGACGGAAGTCCGGACCGGCAACAATAAGCTTACTAACAAGATGGAGTAACTTACTGAAAAATGTCGTAACCCCCATAATTACACATTGAATTATGCAACCTATTTTTAGTAAGTTAAGGTGTGATTTTACCTAAACAAACAAAGTAGTTATTAGACGAGTGCCGCGGAGGCTTGTCTGACTAACAAGAATGACCCAGGCGCAGGGTTTTTGTCGTTATTCCGATATAAACCTTTTAGTCAACGAGGAGAGTTTAAATTAGATTGGAGTGGAGGTTCCGTATGGAGTTTTCTTATAAATGTCTTTTTTGAAATTTATTTAAATTGGTTTTTCGTTGCGCTGGGCTAATCGTAGCTATAAACAGTATGAAGTATGTTACAAACTTGTTTTTATATGATGCTATCGTTAGGTTGCTGGCTATCTATGATCGGGGGACATGTTATTACAGTCGTATCACTAATCATGTTTTTTACTTATGATTATGACCAAAGAAGAAAATACCTATTAAAATTTGATCATTAGTATACTCGTAACTATATACTGGGACCTGTTTAATGCTGTCTGTCGTTTTTTATTAAACGACACATTCATACATAGATGTGTTAAAACTTTACATTGTTTTTCTTTAGTAAGTGTAAAATCAGGCTTCGGAAAATAGAACTGTACCATAATTAGCATGATTTGAAAAGAATTTAAATAAAAACAGAGTTGTAAGGGTTAATAAACCGAAAAGAAGTTGCAATTCCCACCTTAATTACCAACCGACACCTGTCCAAGAAATGAGGTTCTCTTTGGCAGATCAAGATGTAGCCTGACCTATAAAATATTATTACATTGTCACCAAACAGATATAAGTATTAAATTCAAGATCAATTTCATAATTTAAATTTAACAAGTATTTGAAATAGTCCTGTTTAAAAAGAAAATAAGTCCACACAGTGCCATCGCAACTACAAGTTGCTTTGTCAAGTAAACAATAACAAATAAAACACTAAAGCTAACACTTCAATTAAATTAGTGACAGTGATAAATAATGACTCATTCATTACAAGACTCGGTTGAAATGTTATTGTCATACGTTATAGGTCACAGTGATCGTCATTCGACCAATAACTTTTTGAGAGCGAACCAAAAAATATACTTTACTTATTGCACTAAGAATAGCAAGAACGCATCACAAAGTTGATATTGCCTTACTGCCTTTAAACAATAGATAATTAACACACATAATGCAAGACTCAGCTGCTTTTAATAGTTACTAAAGCTATCCCTTTGCATAGATTTTCTTTGCACAATCTGTACCAAGGCAAGGTATGAGTAATTAAATATGTGTGAGACACTAAACGCTTTGCAAAAGTTAGCTTAACTTTCTTTAGATATTAAAAAACAGGGTTGGCAATAAACAGGGTTTGCTCAACCCTTAAAGACTCGCAACCACTTACGTGTCTTGTGTTGCAGGTGTCAATTGGAGCCGTTAACGAAAATAGCATTTCTCGTCTGGTAGGTTGTAGAAACAATTTCATTTAGGTTGATGTCACGTAAGTTCTTTTAGATTATTTCCTTTTAACTGTTTGGTATTGCAGCAAATATACTTGATGAGAACGAAGAATCAATAAAGGAATATAACAGCTTAGGTAAAGAGTTGCCCATATCGACCTCGGGTGAATAGTTTTAAATTAGATTATAAATATAACTGGGATTAAGTCTAGCTTTCTACATGCATATATATTTACAATAATCCCTCTTTGGATTTAGTAATTATTTTTTGTTTTAATACCTATTCCTCTTAACAGTCGAGCTGGTGATGCGGTATAAAGACAGCTTCTTAAAATGCTTTATCTCCTGTCAGTTTGTAAAGCACATGGGTAAAGGTTGGCCTGTAAGAGATCACTCTAAGCGATAAGACCGCCCATTGGCATATCACCTTGTATATTTAATTTTAAGCAATATGTCTTTGGTGTATAATAAAGATTATGCTTATTCTTCTTATTGATATGTTATGTATGTTATATATTATATATTATATTGTTATTTTAATAGATTATTTGGGTTTGCAGTTCATGTGAAACATGTGAAAGTTTATAGTGGTAGAGCCATGCTTAAGCACGAATGGGCCGGCTCGACCGGTGCGATACCACGGCCTCACAGAAAACCGGTTGTGAAGTAACGCTTGCGTTGCATTTCCCCGAAATGAGTGAGGTCTCCGGAGGCCCAAAATCCCCCACCCCCCCTAATGATAGCGCTGTTAACGAAAAGGATACCCCAGGGGGGTACCAGCGCTAGCGTTGGAGAATCCCCCCCTGGACGTCCACCCTCAGTACGGATTGTGCCTGAGCGTGGACGCCCAGGCTGCCCCTCGTACTCTGGGGGGGGCTCAACTGCACTCTCAAAATCTGCTCGGGGCAAGAGAAGGCATACCATGGCACCCCCTGTCACGTTTACCGTGGATTTTTGTAACATCAGGGGCTTACATTCGAACCTCGACACTGTCTACCACCACCTTGAGAGCAAAGCCGGCCTTGCTCTTTTTAACCGAGACGCAGATATCATCTCCAGCGGACACATCCTACCTCTGCTACCCTGGGTACGGACTGGAACACTCCTTTGTTCCTAAGGCTGGTGTATGCGTGTACGTTAGAGATGATATCACTTCTCACCGCCTCGGCAATCTTGAAGGTAGGGACCTCTCCATCTTATGGCTACGTGTAGACTGCGACGACCATCCCCGCATCTATCTATGCCTCTACAGGTCCCATAGCGGTGATGCCAAAACGGACCGACTCATCGACCACGTCCAAATGGCTACAGACTCAGTGCTCCATCAGGTCCCATCCGCAGAGATTGTGATTCTTGGCGACTTTAACGCCCATCCCGCCGAATGGCTTGGTTCGCGCAAAACCGATCATGCGGGAAGATCTGTTCACGATTTCGCCTTGGCATATGGCTTGACGCAGCTGGTAGCAACGCCTACGCAAATCCCAGATGCAGAAAGCCACGTGCCTTCACTGTTGGATCTTCTGCTGACCTCACATCCTGACGGCTACAAAGTATCCGTTGAGGCCCCTCTTGGCTCTTCGGACCATTGCCTGATTAGGAGTATGGTGCCACTCGTTCACTCGCTGCGGCCGCGAGTTACAGGCAGTCGCCGCGTATGGCACTATAGGTCAGCAGACTGGGATGGAATGAGAACATTCTTTGCATCCTACCCATGGAGGCAGGTTTACTTCTCGCCGGATGATCCCAATGTCGTTGCTGACTCTGTCGCGGATGTTGTGCTTCAGGGTATGGAACTTTTCATTCCATTCTCCCTGATTCCCACAGGTGGCAAGTCCCAGCCCTGGTTTGGTCGAACCTGCAAAGCGGCGTCCCGCTTCCGATCCGATCGGGTCTGGCACAAAGCGCTCCTTGCGAAGCTTCCTTCCTATGGGCTTCCCGAGAAACTGTGCAATTGGCTCACCAGTTTTTTTTACAGACAGAAGCATCAAGGTCGTTGTTGACGGTGCATGCTCCGACTCCAAGTCTGTTAATTCTGGTGTCCCACAAGGCTGTGTGCTATCACCCACGCTGTTTCTTCTGCATATCAACGACATGCTGCAGATTAGCAGCATCCATTGCTATGCGGACGATAGCACGAGTGATGCCCTTTACACCGGCCGCGCTAACATTTCTCGGGTAAACGTCATAGAAAGCCGATCCAAACTTGTGTCTGAAATCGAAACTTCTTTATCAAAAGTTTTAGATTGGGGTCGACTTAACCTAGTCCAGTTTAACCCCACGAAGACACAGGTTTGCGCGTTCACCGCTAAAAAGATGCCATTGGTCGTATCACCTCAATTTGAGAGCACTTCCCTAACTGCATCAGCCAGTATCGGAATCCTTGGCGTCGATATATCAAGCGAAGTCTAGTTTCGCGGTCACTTAGAGAGTAAGGCCATATTAGCCTCGAAGAAACTTGGTGTGCTAAACAGATCGAGACGGTATTTTACTCCGGCCCACCGCCTGCAACTTTATAAGGCGCAGGTTCGGCCGCACATGGAATACTGTTCTCATCTCTATGCAGGTGCACCCCAGTACCAACTTCTGCCTCTTGACCGCATTCAACGGAGAGCGACTCGCATCATCGACTGCCAAGATATTTCAGATCGACTTGACACCTTAGCGTTGCGTAGAGATGTAGCTTCACTCTGCATCCTCTATCGCTTGTATCATGGGGAGTGTTCAGAGGAATTGTTCGGACTTATACCGGCTGCTAGTTTTCGCCATCGTCCTACGCGACAAAATATCCATCCCCATCACCTGGACGATTGGCACTCCACCACTGTGCGCTTCTCCAGAAGCTTTTTGCCTCGCACAACCAGCTTATGGAACAAATTGTCACCTGCCGTATTTCCGAACCGATACGACCTTCAAACCTTCAAGAAGAGAGCGTACCTCTACCTAAAAGGCCGGCAACGCTCTTGTGACTCTTGAGTTGCGGGTGTCCATGGGCGGCGGTAGTCACTTACCATCAGGTGACCCGTCTGCTCGTTTGCCCCCTATCGCATAAAATTTAGTGTACTACTATCTAGTTATTTAACATCTTTTTATAAATAAATAATAAAGTAACGCCTGATGGTAACGATTTTCCGATGCCTATAAACACTCGTTAGATAGTATAGGTTATGTTATCTGTACTACATAAACCGCAGAAGAAGCAGACAGGCAGAAACAAAAACGTATTTACTGTGTTTTACCGCCATAACCTCACCTCATTGTCATCTCATTTTGAACTTCCGAAACATTTTAAAAAAGTCTTTTATAATTAACAACACAAAGTCAGTATTCCTGTGCTGCATCAAACATGGCCCTTGTTCCTTTTTACGTTGACCCCTAACTCAATGCTTTACTTCCAGTTTTAAAACCCCGCTACGTTTATTTTACAGTCGTAAAGAAATCCTTTTATCAGTTTATTTATCAAAGTGATTAACTCGTCGGCCATGTTGGATGCTCATGGGCACAAAACGAGCTGTCACTCAAAAATTTGAAATAGGAACAGAATGTAACGGTACACATGAATTGTTAAAAGGTTTGTTGATATTCAGGGTTAAGTATATGTCCGTACTATAATAAATAATATTGAAGTACAGAAAGGTCTTTTGAGTTTATCTTTTCAACTTCAATAAGTCACATTGTTAATGGGTAAAAATAATGAACGAGGGTTTTTGACAATTAGGGAGTTTGGGTAACAATTTACTCTGTAATTTATGTCAGTTTATATCTTTTTGGTTATAATAAATAAGAAAATGATAATGTGATCAATGATCATTTCTACCTTCATCTTTATAATCGGTTACTTGGTTTTAAGTGGAATATAAATTTGTTGTTTATATCACAATTAACTTTAAATAGTATATACCTTAACGTTAAACTCATTATAAATTATTATACTAAGATGTATTCTTTAAGTGTATAGGTTAGTTATAAGTCATTTTTTAAATAAAACATTACTTTTATTAAAATGCACTTCTAACAATCCTTTGATTAGACACACGATGTAATTAATCGATACGCTAAACTTTTATTTACATATTGTATAACAACATTTTCACAGTTCATTTTAAATTTTCTACTTTACTATTAAAAAGCCCCCGTGGGTTTGTTCGATGAGACGCCATAATCTCTTCCAATTAAAAGTATTAAAAAAATAAGTGTAATGTCTTCTAAATATTGTTGGTGATCTTGTCTGTGGCGCATCGCATCGTCGATCATGTCCAACTTTATTACAACACGCCTCGTTGGCACATACACGAAATAACACCGTAAAAAATATAGCCAATAAAATGTCGCTCTGTATTCGATCCGAATTGTATTTGTAAATACAGAGTTTTCATTTAATATTTTTTTACGATGAAGTACGTTATGTATGAGTGAGATATACATATATGTCATTTAAAATAATATTTAAATTATTTAACAAGACTGAAAAGGATGTATCTATAGGTTTTGATATATTTAATGTATGTGAGTTATTACAGTTAATGAATAAATATGCCTCTAGTAAACGGAGTAGACGGCCAACTTCATTGGAAGCGGTCACCTTAGCCTAATACTGTAAAATTTACTCTTGCCTTGTGTTATTTTTTAAGCCTATTTTGATCTCTTGGAAAAACCATGGTATGAATTTAATGAACAGGTTTGTGGTTCCATTTTATAACCAGATTAGACTATAGTATCAAAAAATAAAGGCTAATAATAGTATTCTGAACATTTATCTTTTTCTGATTTTATGTTAGACTTTATAAATATATTTTGTTGAATAGATTTATTAAGTGTACGTAAGTAGGTATGTAGTGTACATTTACACATAAAACATTACAAAAAGACAGTCGGCAATTATCTATTTTTATGTATTAAACATCAAAGGCCTCCCACTATAACCATTATCACAGTACATTGAATTTAACAATATACGCTATCTAGTTAAATGCGTCTACAAGCAACATTTTAGCGGCCCACACAATGCGTGGATAGTTACCTCTGCGAGAGTATTGGAGGGCCATGATTAGTGCTTTGATGATGCCGCCTTGGAGATGCAAAATAGAGTTCAAACTAGCCGCGTCTGTTGATTGTTATCGATGTGTTTTATCACTTCGAAAGTAGGAGGTGCTATTATAATGATTATCGAGTCAAGTCTTTGGAAGGTGTTTTAACATCATACGTGTTAAGTAGTACCTTATTTACGTATTGATGTATACCTTCTACAAAAGTTTGGTTAACTTGTTGTAAATGAGAGAAACATATTCAGGATAATGTTTGACAACAAGCACTACAAAGAAACGGCGGACTGCTTCAGTTAGGTCCAAAAACATCTATTCTCATAAAATTCACCGAATAGATCTTATATTATCAAGTTCAATTAAATTACGTCACCTCACCACAGTCAATGTTCTTCATACAAATACTTAGTCTAGCCATATATATACATATATGTATTATTATTATTGCGAGTTTTTATAAATTAATTCGTTCGTTTTATACGATTAGTTTTTTTTTTATAGAACGTTTAATTTGAGATTTTATTAAACGAATCGTAAATGTCAAATAGAATAAAGAGATACCGTGACGCGGTTCCACTGACACCCCCGACGTGCGTCGTCCATTCGAGCCCTTAGATTTGGCGTGGGATCTTACGACATATTAAAACCATCTCCACCTACGCGTTTCCTACGATAAAGTAGCTACAAACACAAAATATATTCCAACCTTACAGGCCTATCAACATCCATACAATAAAAATGGTAATGAACACAACATGACAGAGATCTAGAGAGACTAAGGGATCCACAGGGAAGAAAACAAGTTAAGAGATCACTAGGTAATTTTTTTGCTCAAATATAAGGAATTGTTGTCATCCAACTCGAGCTCATATATATAAGAAGATTAGTAAAATGAAAGCACAATGCAATCCAATGTTTGTCGGTATTATTTGAGACGATATACCAGAGCAAAATTTATTTTAGCCATAAAACACAACTTCCTCTTCCGACCTATTTGGGGAAATAGATGAGTTTAATGTATAAATAGCGCCTAGCAGCCCAGACGATACTGTTGGTTGTTAGAGAAATCTGAATTGCTCCTTCCATTTATTATATGTATTCAGGACTTTCTTCTATAACATTTAATAACCTACAACTTGATAGTGCCTGATTACGAGTACATTAAGGCTCTTTCAATTATATGCACTAGGTACTGTGCCAATCTTCAAAGGTAGTATAGATTTGGCAACCCTGAGTGTTTGCGCACCAAGGCGTTTAAAATGAATAAATCTGAGTGGTAAATGGCGAGGCTCCGCATCATCATTCGTCATGCGCGTTGAGTTTAACGCTCACACGATTTCAGTTTAACTCACCATTGTTGCGGTGGAACAGCTGAGCTAGCGAATTAAATAGTGTGCTCGAGGCCTAAGGCTCTAGATACAGGAAGAATATTACTGTAAAACATAGATACGCTTATAGCTATAAATATAGTTTATAAATCTTTATTGTGCATATATAACTTTTTACACACATCTTACACACGGCCGGCCGTCTGATCCCAAACTAAGCATAGCTTGTGCTATGGTAACCAGACAACTAATAAACATACTTATATATTTCTACATACATACTTACTATACATAAATTACACCCAGACACAGAACAAATGATCATGCTTATCACACAAATATTTGTCCTGGGTGGGAACCCACGACCTCTGGCTTAGCAGTCACGGTGTGTTGGCCTGTGTTGACCATCAGTGTTGACCTGGCCTGTTGGTGTACCAAAAGTCCAGTCATTTATACATTATTAATATTTATGAAAGTGATTTCGCATCGCTTTATTGCTTTAAGGGAGCATACAAGAATACGCTCCTAGTGTATATATTTAATCGATCGGTAGACAAAAGTTTACTATTTTATCATACATACAGTTCACGCCTTTCTCAAATCGGGGTAGGCAGAGACTACAGCCTGCCACTTGCTTCTATCTTTACATACATACATGACGAGCTTACTCTACTGTCATTAAACCTTTTAGACCTAAAAATATATACAATAATATATATAGGAACCGTATATTTACACAAACAGTGCAGATGACGACAAGAGGCTCTTCACTTATTACATATGTAAGTGGGACTATATTATGAGTGTCAAATAGTGAGCGTTTGTAGCGCCTCTGCTTACCCCGGGGATATCACTGCTGTGAGAGTATATGAGTATGTATATTTACCATTATTAGCTTTAAATATATTTAAAATTTAAATTAATTAATTTTTGTTTATATTTGTGTACGAAAGATTTGTCACCTTCAATTACGTAGGAAAGTCTCTAGCATGAGTTAACGTTATTAAGGAGCGCTGTCGAGTCTTCAGTCGTATTACTTTGGTTAACTAAAGTTTTTTGGACTGACGTTTATCAGAAAATTTACAGAGTAGTCATAATCATGCACGCATTTTAAACATAAACCGAAAAAAAAAATTCAATTACATCTATCTCTCACCTCATCACATAAAAATTAATTCAAACAAATATTATTTATATATAATTGCACAAGGTAGGTTTTTAAATATTCTCCACTAAAGAAAAACGGTTCATACAACTTATTATAACCAAAAACATATGCAGGCATAATCCTTTAAAAGCGTCGATATTTAAAAGTGTAAAATTAAGAAGCGAGACAAAGTCGATTTGGGCAACTAACTAAGACATGGCAAGGCATGCGCGGCTGGTCCTCGTTATAACAAAGTTTATAGCCTCTTTATAGCGGCTATTTTACATACAATCGAGCCTTTTTTTTTTGGTGCCATGGAAAAAAAAACAAGTTCGTATCGTTTGTGACAGTTGGGTGATGCTGCGTTATTATGTATTTGATTATGAGTCTTGTACTCGTATTTAAAATTTAAATGGTAATGCGATTTATCCATTAATCCGATAGCGACAACAAATTGCGTCATACAAGTTAAATTGTTAAAAAAATATAAAGCCCGTCTGCATTCTTTATTTCTTCTCTTCATTTACTGACGTATTCTTTAAATATCGTTAATTGCATAAAAAAAAATATACGCATTCCCACTATTAAGACGATTCAAGAATAATTCAAGCTCTTGGCAGTGACAATGAACGTACGTACTACGTACGAGTGTGTATGTATGTATAAATATATGATGTATGTATATACATCATATATTTATGTATATACACACATCATATATTTATACATACATACACACTCGAGAAACATAAAACGCCCTCTCTCATTTCATCAAAACGCATTTCTCTCTTTGGGATAAAGAGCGATAACAGTTCCTCCATTTTCCTCTAACTTATATGATGAGCTACACATAGTGTCAAAAAAGCAAAACAAGCAGGCTGGTTTCGTATAATTCTGACCAGCTCTTTTTGAAAATATTGTCAATTTGCTTATAGTCATTCATTTTGCTGCACAGGTGGCGCAATAGTTTAAGTGGTCACTTCGCGCAACGTTCGACCCCCCCACGAGACAACACTATGGAATCCTCAAATCGTTTTTCTGAGTCTGGAATAATGTTGTGGAATTTAAAATAGGAAGGACGCAATGCAAGCACGAATGGGCCGGCTCGACCGGTGCTATACAACGGCCTCACAGAAAACCGGTTGTGAAGTAACGCTTGCATTTCATTTCCCCGAAATGAGTGAAGTTTGAGTTGCAAGTGTCCATGGACGGCGGTTGTCACTTACCATCAGGTGACACGTCTGTTCCTCTGTCCCCCTATAATATAAAAAAATACATAAACTCACGCCATTCTCTCATTGGGGGTAGACAAAGACAACATACGTCACTTGCTTCTGTCCTTACAAACATCACGAGCTTCCTTTACTGTCATTAAAGCTTTCACAAAGGTCCATCAGTTTCGGGTACTTCTGACCTGTACTTTCTTCAGAACATCACCAATTTGATCGGTGCGTGCATAACTAATCTGAAAGATGTTCTGCGTCGTCGATCCATTCACGTTTGCCTTATATACTAGACTAACTGTTCCCCACAGTCTCACCTGTGTTTGCTCACTGCTCCGCTTTTAAGAGTAGATCCGATTCGATCAAAAGCAAAAATATTTTTTTAAATCGAATCCTTAGTTCCTGAGATTAACGCGTTCATACAAACAAACAAACTCTATAGCTTTATTATATTAGTATAGATTAGTCATTCGTGCTATTTATCACATACATATTCAGGAAGAAATTAAACTGTTGGTTGCATAAATTAATAATAAAATATCGCAATGGATTCACAGTAAGTAGACTCACGCAAATAAAAAAAATATTAACAATTTTACATTTATATAAAGTTTAAGAAATTTTGTGAAAGGAAGGTATTTATTTAAAAAAATCTATGAAAAAATACATAGAAATGTAGAAAATATGCTAAACTAGGTATGACAAAAATAAGAGTAGAAATGTTAAGAGTATTAGAAAGAGTTAGGATGCTAACTCTAAAGGCTATCTTGGCACCAAATAGTTGTTTTTAAAGTAATTAATTCTGCTTTCGTGTTTTAACTACAACTTTCAAAGATTTGGCAAATTTTAGATTCGTTCCACTGTATTAAAATTACACAGTTTAACTATCCGTTTACATTTTATACATAATTTGTTTTTAAAAATAAAACTGTTGTAATACTGTAAGTAGATAACGTAAGTTATAATAATAATAATATAAATCTTTTATATTTATCTCTTTCTATCTATTTGGATATTTTTATGTGTGAGAGTAACAGCTATAGGGATAGCTAGTGGGTGGATGCAGGTATCCCGTCGTGTAGGCATGTGCATCTGCTTAGCGGGAACAGAGAGTGAAAATAAAATCGTGGAGTGGTCTTTCAGTTTACTTTATTTCCTAAAGTATATAGTTTTTGATATGTGTATATAATGAATTTAGAAAACAAAATTGTATAGGAAGAAGCTGTTGGAATAATTAGAAACAAGTAATATTGTTAATATGTATAAAACCCGACTGCAATTTTAACTTCCTCTTCTTTTGATGACGTCATACCTTATGGCACACAAACGGGCGACTTTTAAGTATTATTAGTATTAGCACTATTAAGACAAATGAAATGACATCACACTGTTCGAAATCCATCAACATCACACCAAAAAAAACATAACCCTCTTTGCGCAGTCCGGTAAACAGGAACGGCATTTGTAAAATATCAAAGATTTACTTTCTGTCCATCCAAATAATTAGCCATACAAATATTCTTTGAATAAACTCGTTTCTCGTGTACCATAAACGTAAAGTGAAAAAGTGTTATTTTCATATAATTGCTATAAAACGCCGATATCATTTATTCGTGTGAATTTTACACACGGGAATTACACTCGCTTATTTATGTATTTTTGTTCAACTATTAAGAACTTTGAACTACGAAAACCTGAATAGTCAAACGCAATCAATTCTTGCTATCGATAGATATGAACGTAATCAAAATAACACAGGAACGGTCCCTACATACGGCAAGCACACGCAACGTAAATGCTTTTTTTAATATAACCATGTCCAAATATTCCCCTGTCCAATCCCAAACAGTCGGTCGGCTTTTGGAACGCTCGTTTAAATTACTGCCGACGGGATTTCTCCTTACGATCAATAAATCAATAAATATATACGGCTAAGCCTGTCCGTCTGTCCGACATTAATGGAAATGGGTGTTTGTTTAGGTTTCACGATCCTTGCTTTCACAGTTTGTTATTAAACGGAAGCTAAAGTTGTATCGCTCGACTTCCTGCCATTTGCTATTTCAGATATTATGATTTACTAGTTACGACAATTTTTATTTCTTCCTGAATGTTATAATTTGGTTATTTAGAAGGAAAACGGAATTATCGATTTCTTTGTAATGTCTATGTAACAGCGTCTGTGATAGCAATATTAACTCAAAAAAACCGGTGACCACAACTAAAAGGTTGGGTGACTCCTGTGATCTCCCGTTTTTAAACCGTCTTCAAAAAGGAGGAGGTTCTCGATTCGACTGTAGTACTCAAGGTTCGTTATCTTTTAATTTGAAGAAAATATTGCACCTTTAAGGTAGTAAAATAGCTTATTACAATTTATGATGATAGTGATGTCGATTATATACTTTTCAAGATAATTATATAAATCGATATCATATAGACAAGATTCAAAATCTACAATTGCCGTCGTAGATCTTAAACAAACATGGTAATAACTTAACTGAACTTAACTTCAGTAAAAGTACTTATTAGAAACGTTTCGAATTTTAAAGAACAAAATGATCGGCTTGAAGTTAGCAGACATTGACGTTGCTATGGACGATCTTGAGCTTGAAGAAGCAGAGTAAAGACAGACATTTACTAGTGAATATGGGAATGAATCGAAGGGGGACGGCAGCGATATCTGAAGGATAATAAAATTGGTGAAGATCCCAACTAATATGTAATGTCAATGTACATAAGTATCCAACACATATGTAGATAGCACCATCACCATGATAATAAAGTCGTCGCCATTTTATGTCCTATTGCCTTGTATGCCAGTCGGCCCTTTGATCAAGGAAACAAGGAAGCTCTCATTATAACCTTACATTCATGTAAGTTATGCAGTTCAAGGCGTGTTTCGTGTTAATAATGATTAATTATAATTATTATTATGTATTTTAGTAGTTTACTAAACGTATATACGGTATTTTCAATTCTTACAATAGCTATCAACTTATTTATTTTGGAGTAGAGAGATGGATAGGTACAAATAATAAAGAAGATATATGTATATTGTCGAGTAGTAGAGTAGTCCTGGGTACTAACATTAAACTTAATAATCGATCCTATAGATTTTTTAAAATTTTCACTAATATTTTACAGAAATTTTAGTAGTCGTTGCGTTACGATAACAGACTGGTTTCAGGAATTTGTAATTTATGTCGGATCTCACGAATACAAAACGTTGACATCCTTTTCTTGCAACACCATTCATTACTCAACTTCTACCAAAGATATAACTGCATTTGCAAATAAAAGTTGTTTTATGTTAACTTCTTCGAGTAACTGTCCACTAAACAACTACTGTTCAAAAACAGCCGGCAACAATAAATTACTTATTTTTTTCCCCGTCGTCGGTGCACGAAACGGTTGGAAAAAAGTCTACCTGCTCTCCCGAACCCACACAATAGCTCTGCGCCCATTTATTTTGGCAAGCGTCGTAACATTCTACGTTTTCGTTTACGAAAAAAAACGAACAACTTATGCACAAAGAGGTTTTTCGGAGAACAATGTCTTAATGTACAGAAATTCAAATGAGCTAACAAGACATCAAAGGCTGAAAAATAAAAGTATAACATTTTTTTATTAATTAATGTAACCAAACGGCATTTGAAAACTAATTAGATACTACTAAACCTACATACGTTTCTAGTTTCCAACCAGGTCTTTTATTCAAAATAATCAATAAACAACATAAAAAAAACTATTATAATGTCACAGATGTTTAGAGTGATAGAACTCCCTCCCGCAATAGACACTAATATCTTTTGAATGTTCCACAGCATTGGTGGGTTTTTAAAAGTAATTATCATTTACATAGTAAAAAGAACGGGTACAAGTTTTTGGGTGTTGTTTTCATAACGTAGAATGAAACGTAAAAGCTTTTACGGTATAAGACAAGTGCGGACGGTCTTGTTTGGGAGAGCAGGCGCTAAACGACGATAACGCATGGTATATGCGTCAGGGAATCCTGTGACCAAGTTTTGGAAATATCTTGAGACTATTTTATATACTAGAAGCATAGCTTTCACCGCCTAGCGACTTCACAACATCATAAAAACAATTTCTAATCCAGAGATAAAAGCTTAGCGTGGTCTTTTTGGCGAACATTGTATGCTTTGGGAAAAACTTATTTTACACTTTGAACATATGCGATTGATAATTTCTATATTCTAAGTAAAAATATATATTCTAAAGTAGGATTGAGGATATTCCAATAGAAAAAAGTCGTAAAACACACAAGGAAATATGACATTGTATCAAATGCACCTAAATAATTTTCATCACGTTAACTAAGATTTACATTTCAAACTGTGGTTATAGCGTAGTCACGTTTCTGCTGAGCAAGCTGTGTTTGTTGTTCGCGTTAAGAGCTATGCTGAGTGAGCTCCAGGGTTCCGAGATACAACCAAGAATTTAACATCATACAAATATAAATATTATACGAACTTAATATAACATACCAGCTTACAATGATGTATTATTATTCAGAGTATTTATCCAAACAAGTAACTGCCGATATTGTTAGTAGCTATTGATAATAAGCTTATTACCATAACCGACTATATGAATTATCAGCAATTTTAAAATTCCTCATGAGTACCCAGTTTCCTCGAGGCGGGTAGACAGATAATCGGCCTTAATTACACGGCAATCCATCATCAAAAACCAACAATCGAGGTAGGTTACAGAAACGATGGGCCACCCACTACAATCTGACAGCTTGACCTTTGCTGTGCTGTATATCTTTCCTAAAAAAATGATGCTTTATAATTTAATTAAAAATATTAAAAAAAATTAAGTTGATGGTTTAAGGTTTTATTAAGGTATAAGATTAAGGTTTTGCCAGTCATATAAAGAAAAATGATATATATATATATATAAGATGTAATCTATAAGCATTTGTTTAATTTTGACCTTCGATTACTTGTTCTCTTAGTTTCTCGGCGACCGTGATTTCTATTATTCGGTTCTCTGGGAACCCAAAAACCTTCTTCGTCTTACTATTTTTTTCTGACATTGGACTACTAATTTAACAAAGAAACACCAATCACTAGTTTAACAAAGGCTCTTAAAACTGCTGATTAAATATGAGTATAAATAAAATCATCAGTAAGAATTCTACTGGTCTTGGAAAGCAACAAGGACTCATGAAATTACGATGTGACCGGTAATAATAATTTGCAATATATACACAGCACATTTGTGCCTCGTGAAGCCTGACTTTTGAGTTCCAGCGATAGGTCTGAAAATAGCTATTAAATAAATGATCGCTCAAGAACTTCCTAAAACAATATAATAACAGCAGAATATTGAAATAATGAGAACAGAATTCAATAACTTTACAACCATCTCATCGTACCTTGGTTAGGACCCGATTTCTAGGATATTATTATATCTATTACCACTTTCAAAACGAGGCACAATGTCTGCTCAATTAATGTAACCGTCACAGTTTTCATGAATTCTGAAATAGCTAATTTATATATAGATTCTCCAGAAACACACGCTTTCGTATAATGTAATGTAAAAATAGAAAGTGACAGTCATTCAAGACTGTGTACTTTAAATGACTAGGAACAATGGTTTCGATATAATCGTGGTATCGTTGCTCGCTGAACTCGGGTGGACCTGTTTCTAGGATATCTAAACAGTGAATCGCCCCTAACAAGCGTGCTTGGTGCACTCGCTACGATAACAGAATATTCTTGTTAAATAAATAACGCTTAGGACATGCAAACAGCTTCTTTAAAACAAAGAACGTGAAAGATAAATTCAACGGGAGTTCGGTCCTTGTCTAATCTAATTAGAAGGAGGAGTACAGTTTAACCGCAGAAAATTTCCGGAATCTGGAATTGCAAATTTTAAAGTTCTATTCTAAAACCCGTTTTTTAAATCTACTTCATATTTTCAAACAGTCCACCACAGGATGTAACATTTACAGAGGTAATAAAATATATAATAAGAGTAATCAAAACGACCATTCTAAAGAAAATATTCTATTGCATTCTTTTCTATTTTTTTCGCCGCCGACATAACTCTTCTCACAATTCCACTTATACTATTTGTATCCAACAAAGCATGTTCCAATAATGAGGATAGCTCGATACGATCTCGGTTTGGTTGCGCCCGCCGATCACCGCGCCAGATATGCAGAATCTTCGCTGCTCGGCTCTTTTGTGATCTCGGCAGGGTAAACACCGCTTTGGGCTTCAACGAACCATTTCACCGCACCCATATTGGTTTTCTAGTAAACGATTCTCTAGACTAAGACATACTGGAAATTCCCAGAACAAGTCTACAGCAACAAATCATTTTACATTATAGTTCGGCAATATCAAAAAAAAATTATAGCCCCTCTGTAAAAGACAAGTGACTTCACAGTAAAGCTTTTTATAACCTTTATTTTTAAATGTTTTTATTACTAAAGTGGATCTAGTTAAGATTTCATTATCACCACTACTCGTATTAATTCTTGCTTCATGTGCAAATTACAGAAAATTGTTAGTTTTAAGTCAAAAACAAAGAGCTATCGTATCCATCTCGTCATTCTGTAACATCGTTGGTAGGTTGTTAAAAATGAAAATTATTCTGCCAACGCAAACTACAGTGATTACATATCAGGCCGGTCGAAGCCCGAGGGAAGCGCGTCTCTCTCGCTTATTGCCAGATGATTGAAGACCCCGCCGCCTACGACGCAATCCTTTCTGGAGCGGGAATGAGACAGGGCTTACTTCTGTGTCAAGAAAGAACAGGACGACAACAGCTCAGCATCTGATTAGCATCCCAATTACGAAACGGGCGAAGTAGTAGGATCGAATTTTCGTTCGTAGTGTTGTGTAGTGTGGGTATTTCTCTGGTTTATTTATCGATTCCTAGGAGCAAACTTGAATATTTATTGCTTCTACAGTACATTGAAAACACAAAAGGGTCCAATGCAAATAAAAATTAATGACTAGCAGTTCTCTCATGAACCTGGAGTGTAACCTTATGTGAATCTTGTCTAAAAATTATAACATTTGGTTTATTAATCGATAATGAATATAACGAGTGGCAACCCTATTAACAAGAATGGCGGCCAAGAACGGGCGTGGCGCGTTCGTGTTGAGATTGCATCGCTGATCCAGGGAAATTTTAAATAAACAAGAAATCAGGACCGACCTCATAATTATAGGTGAACCTTCGTATTGATTAGAGCAACTAGAGGAAGTAACGACACGAAATTTCTTAAGAGTAAGGCTGGTGTAATTGCTGAAAATCGCGCGTGGTAATGTGCATCGAGTGCTTTGGCTTTCTATTCCGCGGCGAACATTACCTATTAAGGGGTTATGGACTCTGTGGTATAAATTAGGCAATGCAATTTGCTACAATACAATGGTTGGAAAGCTGCGCAGACCTGCCACGTATACTATGTAATATCAAATTAATGTATAGCTTTTGAAATAACAAATTACACGTTAGAAGCGTTTCATTTGTTATATCCGTATATAAACAATTAAAATGATTGCTGGTATTTTAACAAAATCTGCTAACACAACTTTTTACTGGAAGCCATGTGTACGTTACTATGCGCTGATTATTTTTCGAGTTTAATGTGAGAAAATCACTGTAGTATACAAGTAATTACAATATAATGAGACGTGTTATGATTTAGGTAATATCTTTTAAGATTTAAGAGGAATAAAAACATTGAGATGATGCATTAACACATTAAAATTATGTAGGATATATATACATAAGTATGTAAACTAACATATTTCATAAGTATATATATATACATATTACATATTATGAAATATGTAAGTTTACAAGAAATTGTTACGTGTACACAAGAAACAGGGATGTAGTTCAGTTCCGTTATAATTTGCGATTATTTTATTCTACCAATCAGGTCAATTGAAAAAATTTACACATTCTAAGCTTTTGTATAATATGTTTGTGGTCGCGACATGTTCTTAAGCTTGTGCACTGGTCTCTCAAGCTCCAGCGAATGAATATAAAACCAATTTGATGTTTCTCATTACGCTACAACCACAATATGCGTTGACTAACTAGTTCCTGTTATTATGTTAATAGGGCTTAGTTTAGAGGCTGCTAGCCTCGATGCCTTTTTCTCCTCGCACGTACGTCTGTAAACAATTACACCGGCGTCTTTCATGTGTCAATTAAATACGATAAAAACAAATAGTTTGATGCTAAAACCAATATAGTGTCTGGTTACGTTCATTGTTACAACCTAAGCGCATTATAAATATAATACCTGAGCTAAGTAAGGTAAGTAGACGTCTCTTATTAAGGATTTCTACTATAAATCGACGAATATTAAATAACAATGTGGTGGACGCAGAATAATGCTCATGACATGGATTTAGAGGTAGATAGGCGCCGCCACATCTGATAAGCATACTCTTTGTTGATGGAATTTAGTTTGTTTCGATCCAAAAACGCTAATATGCAAAACACTCTGTAGGGAATCAATCATAAAAAAATATACAAATTATGCTAAATCGTACAATATCAGTTTACATTGGGTAGGCCGTTACTAATATAGTTCATTGGACTTTTCTTGAAAGATATTTTTAGTGGACAGAAATACATATATCATTATTTAGATATCGTTCTAACCCAATATACAATAATTAACGTAAACAACTGACTACAATATTAATATGAAGCTATAATGTTTATACGTAGCCTTCGTATATTAGGAGAACCATTGCAGTGTCGCATTTATACAATTTTAAATTGTGCAATGAAAATCAACAATACGTAGTCCTTTGATTGGCTGTCTGTAAGGGAATTAATTATATAAACGCTGCAGCTAGAACGCGCTAATGCTATTGCAGAGTGCCCATATGATATAGCCGACACCCGTTCCCCGCAGACTTACTTGCGTTTATAGTCACTGCTCTGCTCCTGAGGGTCCCAACTTGATGTTTTATTGCCTATACCAGTGAATACTATATCTAATACAAAACATATTCATTAATTAATAGATACTCTATTCAATACAAAAGGAATGGTGGAAATATGCTGATAGTGCCTAGTTTAGATTAGTGTTTAAACAAACAAGCAAATCTCTTCAGCTCTATTATATCAAATAGATATATTGTAGATTTGTTCGAAGCTTAAGATCTTTTATATAACACTATGCTGGTCCCGACATATAACTGTACTTTTAATTTGTATTTATGATGATCACTTCACCTACAGAGAGTCAAACCAATATAAAGATTAGTTCCCATATAACTTATCTACTTATAAAACATGCAAATATACATTTAAGTAATTCATAATGAGCTGTTTATATTAATTAATGATGCTATTATACACCATTCAATAGCTATGTTGCATTCTCATAATCATATACTTTTAATTTATGTTTGAGATTCGCCAATTCACGTACCTGTAAGTAGGTGAGCTAAAGTTATCCGATGTAAGAAGTAATTTAGAATTACTAACACATATGTATAATTATTAATGGCCGTTTTATATTAAATCTATTTAGCTGTGCCGTAACTTAATATATGAATACCTACATACGTATATATTAACCTTTTATTTTTAGAACTTAAACAGAGCCTTTGTATTAACAACTACGGTGTCATTCTCTTGTATGTAACACACTTCAGAACACGTCATGTTAATTTAATAATAACAGTAAATGTTTTATACGTTAAAAGAAGGCGCAGTTTTTAGCTTCATAGTATCAATATTTGTAACCAAAATATGTCCAGGATTTACGTTAAAGCGTTTCAAAGAACACCGCCGTCGTATAAATCAACGGGAAATTATCATAACGAGTCAGTTTCGTAACGAAATTCTGGCTTTCTAAGAAATTAATAATGTCTGCTATAAACTGTGATTTACAACTTTACGGCTTGTATATGTCCTCTTTAAATTAGGCGTAGCTTATACAGAAATGCGATGACATCGATTTATTAATATAAAGAATTTCGTACAATGTTACCCGAGTTGTCTATTGCCTTTTTTTTTTTTTTTTAACGTGTGGAAACCCCCTCGGGCCGTCATCCCACCGGGGTTTTCAGTGGAACGGTGTGTCGGAATCGGACCGACTAAAACCACACGGTGTGCCATGCTGCGCTTAAAATAGGAGGAATCCGGGAACAGCTTTAGTAAGACATCCGGACCCCTCCTAGCGCTTTTGCCCGCAAAAGCGCGGGCACCACCTTCTGGTAACTCTCAATTAGGCAACGTCCAGGCACACCAGGACGTCGCCTCCTCGCGGCTGGCCTTTATAGCGGGTGGAGGGGAAAACCCGTCCCGACCACCCACAGCCACACTCAGGGCGGCATGAGGCGCAAGTAAGCGCGCCTCCGCCGCCCGGTACGCCGGCGGCGAATTAGGTCCGAGTGGAGATCGTCCTCCCGGGCCCGTTCCGCCGCCTCCTTCTGTGAGATGACCTCCTCGCAGAAGGTTGCGACCGCGGTAAAATTCCTGTCGCTACCGGCCATGGAGCGTATGACGGCCGGTAGCGAGAGATCTTCTCCGATGACTGCAGTGAGGACCCGACGCTGCGACGCCCAAGCCGGGCAATCCGCAAGCGTATGCTGGGCCGAGTCCTCACTGCAGTCGCAGTGGTGGCAGACGGGACTCAATTCCCTCCTAGCGAGCGAATGCAGGTACTTTCCGAAGCAGCCGTGCCCGGAAAGAACCTGCGTCAGTCGAAAGGAAAGGGTCCCGTGCTGCCGCCCTGCCCACTCGACGATGACCGGCTGGAGCGCCTCCACGATGGCTAAGCCAGCACGCGGAGCCTCCAGCCGGGACGACCAACGAGCCATAGTGGCTCGGCGAGCGGCCTCACGCCACTCGCGTACGTCTTCGGGCGGGGGCCGATTGCAGCTACTCGCCCTGAAATCAGTCGTTCGCCGAAATACTTCGGCGAGCACTTCCGCCTCCAAGTCCCACGGGGGAGTTCCGGCCAACGCGCACGCCGCTTCCGTCGATACGGTGCGGTAACCGCGTATGGCTCTAACCGCCATGACCCTTTGAGGGCGCCAGAGGCGTGCCCTATTCTGGGCGGTCAGAGCCTCCGCCCACACCGGTGCACCGTATAGTGCCATTGACCGGACAATCCCCGTGTACAGTCGTCTTGTAGCAACGCTGGGTCCACCCCAGTTGGGCAAAAGTCGCCCAAGGGCGGACGCAGCGCCGACCAACCTTGGAGCCAGCTGCAGGAAGTGCTCGTCGAATCGCCATCTTCCGTCGAGGATCAGGCCCAGATATCGTATGTGGGCCTGAACCGGTACGAGGATCGAGTTGACCATTATGGAGGCGCCAGGGGGCGGACCTCGACGGGGCCCATGGAATAAAAGGGCCTCCGTCTTATCTAAGGCCACCCGCAACCCTAGCGCCTCGATGCGCCCGACCACCAGTGAGGCTCCTCTGGTGGCCAGGCGTGCCGCCTCTTCAAAGTTCGCCCCCTGGGCTGTGACCAGTGTGTCATCGGCGTAACAGATTACGCCCAGCCCAGGGGGGAAGTCGCCTCGAAGGGCCCAGTCGTAGCCCATGTTCCACAGGAGTGGTCCAAGGACAGACCCCTGCGGAACACCGCACGACATGGGCCGACGACTCAAATTTCCCTCTCGATCCTCGTACACGACGGTACGCTCCTCCAAATAGTCTGCCATCAGCCACTTCAGGTACTGTGGCACCCCGTGATAGCGGAGCGCTTCCCTGATGCAGCTGAATGGCAGACTATTAAAAGCGTTGGCAATGTCCAAAGACACTGCCAACAACACGCCGCCACAGCTCACTACCTGTTCGGTCAGGGCCCTCAGGCGCATTACAGCACCGATCGTCGAACGCCCCGCTCGGAAACCGAATTGGGCGTCCGACAAATCGGGGCCGACCTCGCTCAGGTGCCGGACGATGCGGGCAGAGAGGATCCTCTCAAACAATTTACCCGCCTCGTCCAACAGCACGATGGGCCTATAGGCCGCGACCGAATCCGTAGGCCGTCCCGGCTTTCTTAAAAGAACCAGCTTCCCGCTCTTCCAGCAGTCAGGGAAGCGTCCAGACGCCAAGCATGCATTGTACACCTCCCTGAGGCGGTCCGACATGTGGTTGAGGGCTAGGGCCAATATTCGGGCAGGGATCCCGTCCAGTCCAGGGGCGGTGTTCTTAGAACGGATTCGAAGGACAGCCGCCCCCATCTCTGCCTCATTGATAGGTGGAACCTCCGCCTCCTCGAAGTCCCCGTCGTCTCCGGCCAAGGGGGCCATCGACGGGGATGAGTGCTCCACCCGTTGCGGGAAAAGGCCCTCAACCACTTCCTGCAGGAAGCTGGGCTGGAGAGTCTCAGTAAGGGGGGGGCCCAGCGTGCGGAGCTTTTGTTGCGCCGCACGATAAGGGCGACCCCAGGGGTCACGATCGAGACCCTCCAGCATCTCTTTTCTCTTCTCCTCTTTGGCGCGGCAAATGGCCAGCTTCAGAGTTTTCCGTGCCTCTCGGTATTCCTCATGAAGCCGGTCCTCTTCCCCTTCATCGCGGTGACGCCGACGGCTGCGGGCGTAGGACCTCCGGGCACGAATGCAGGCCACACGGAGATCCACCAACTCCTGGGACCACCAGTAGACCTCCTTCCTTGGAGGCCGACTTCCTCGAATCCTGGGCATGGCCGCATCGCAGATATGCGTTACCGCATCGCAAAAGCGGCCTGCCCCCATGTCTACCTCCTCGGTCGGAGGCTGTGGAGACAGCCAAGAGTAAATTATGGCTGCCTCCTCCAGTAGATCCCGGTCTAGCTTAGAAATAGCCCACCGCGGAAAGCGGGAAGGATACCGCGCCAAGTGACCCCTTCTGGGGTCCTGGGTCCGGGAGAGCTCAAATCGGATATAAAGGTGATCCGAGAGCGTCTCAACCTCTTCCATGACACACCAGTTCCTTACTCGTGCGGCGAGAGCAGGGGTAGCGAACGAAAGGTCCACTATCGACCCCCCCTGCTGTCGCACGCACGTGTTTGTGGTGCCTCTGTTTAGGACACAGAGGCCCACCGATGTTGCCCACTCCTCAACAGCGTCGCCCCGTGCGTCCGTCCTGGGGGAACCCCACGCAACGGACTTGGCGTTGAAGTCCCCCAGCACTAGAACGTGCCCAGACGCTAGTCACCGTATCGAGGTTTCCAGGTTATTGAGGAAGACCTCGAAATCGCTCAGACTCCGGTTGGGAGAGAAGTAGACACCATAAATGGTGATCCCCCCCCATTCAGCGGCAACATATCCAAAACCCTTGTCTCTAAGCGACAAGGGCGGGGAATGAGCCGCCGTGGAGCCGATGACTGCCACGGAACCGTCCCGGTCACCCAACCAGTTTAGACGGGGAGGAACGTAATAGGGCTCCGCAGCTACGGCCACATCGATCGACCACTCTGCCATGGTTTGCAGTAAAAGGTCCTGCGCACCGGCACAGTGGTTTAGGTTCGTCTGGACAAGGAGGCTGGAGACTTGGTCCATTATTGAACTGTCTCTACAGCCTCCTCCATGGGCGATGGTAGCGACGCACGATTAACACCAGAGGCAGCCTGGGTCGATTGGCTAGCTCCGGATGTTTGCTGAGAAGCGCGGGGTGACTTGCAGCCCCCCTGCCCCATCTGATGATTGGCGGGGAGATTACCCGCCGCACACACAGGGCAGTGAGGGGCGGCGGAACAATCCGCCGCTTTGTGACCCGGTCGACCGCAGCGAAAGCAGAGACCGCTGCAGTCAAAACCACTTGCACACTTGACGCGGGTGTGACCCGATGCCAGGCATTTAAAACACCTTATCGGTCTCGCCGCCAGAACTGTGACTCTGGCGTTCACGAAACCGACAAGGATCTTGCCGGCGTCGCCCAAAATCTTGGCCGACGCCATGGGACAACTGATCCAAACCGCGCCAAGGCCTCCTGGACCGGGGCGAATGGTGCCGACTCTGACATTTTCCGCATTGCATCCTGTTTTCTCCTGAATGGCAACGCGGACATCCTCCACCGTCACAGAGTCGTCTAGGCCTGAAAGGCGCAGCTCAGCGCACTTAGCAGGCCTGGCGATCCTGACACCATCCGTTTCATGGAAAATACTCCGCAACTTCTCAGCAACAATGTCGGCCGCCTTCACGCCTTCAGCCCCGGGGAACTCGAGAACTCGAGCCCCCGTTTGGGCGAGGCGCAGCCTCACACCTGAAGCCCCGAACTCACCACCTAGGCTATCCCGGGCCTTTTTGAAGATGGCCGCGTAGGATAGCCCAACGTTTCCCGCTTCCGGTGACACTGTGACGACTACAGCCGCCGTTTTGGGCGCCTGCAGTTTCCGAGGCTTTTTGTTTGACGAAACGGCCACCGACTGCGATTTTGGTGCAGAGGCTGCTTTCTTGGCAGCCTTCTTATCGCGCTTTTGAGACTTCTTAGCACCACCGACTACTTGCCACCCATCATTAGAGGGGGCAGACCTAGAGGAGCCAGGCATAGCTTCAGCACCAGATGGAACAGACGGAGTGGGGAGCGGAGGGAATTCAGTCGCCACTTTTGTCGCTGCTTTCACCGGTCGTCCACGTTTCGGTGTGGGTGAGACCACCGGAGCGGAAGTCACTGCAGCATACGACACAGTCGCTCGGGCACTTGAGATAGGAAGCGCTGTCAATAACTGCGTCTTGCGTCTAGTCTTATCGGCGGCGAGAGGCGGCCGAACAATGGGGGCTGCAGGCAGCCTTGCCTCCAGACCTGCGAGGCGCCCATCCATCATCCTCCACACTGCGTCAATAATTTTACGCAGGTGGGAATCCGGAACTTCGGACGGAGCGGGAGAGGGAGCAGCCTGCCGCTCAACCTGGCTCGGTCGCTCAGGGCAATCCGCCCGAAATTGGGCGAACTGAGCGCTGAGTTCTGTCATCTGCTCTGAGAGGTGGTCGTTTGCCGCTTGGAGACGCGCTACGTCCCCAATGAGAGATTGGACCACCCCAGAGATAGCGGAGGAGGAGTCCTTCAGGGCTCGAACAAAGGTGCCCTTCAGATTAGTGGACTTGGTGGCCACTTTATTTATAATTGCCACCGCCACATTCGTCCTTTCTCTCAACGCCACCGGTGTCAGAGAGACGGAACCCCCTTCAACCGGTGAACGGATTTTGATTAGGAGATCCGCGATCTCCTCCTCCGCGATGATTTCGCCTTCCGCTCGAGCCCGTGCGTACTCTCCCGCCCTGGAAAAGGCGGAACTTGCCAAAGGCGCAACAGGTGTAAGTGACCTCGGTCTTCCCCTTTGGCTGCTTGTCAATTTAGGAGGAAGCATGGATGGTTCAGGACCGTCATCCCTCGAGCGACTGCGCTTCCGATTTCCAAGATCTTGGAACTCAATTACTTCCTCGTCGTTCGACAAGGTGTCGTCTGTCTTCTTTTTGCTTTTCTCTTTCTTCTTCAAATTCTCCTTCTTTCTTTCTTCATTTATTTCTTTAATGTTTTTCAAAGTTGATGAATCCATAATTATTCCCACGAGTGGGGGAGAACTAAAGGTCCACCCGGGCAGAGATCCCCCAATACCCGGGTAAGCGTAGATTTATGCCCAACCGAGGGGTCCGCAGGTGCCTCGGCTGGGAGTGCGCTTGCGACTGAACCACCCATCAGCCATGCATCCCATGGTCACGCACCAGAACACAGGATTCGGGGTAATTTTTTATAGAGGTATTCTTCCTCGCAGTCCGGGCGGTTAAGCCAAGACTCTCGCCCCCGATCAGAGCCGTGAGACTTAACCACGACACTCCTTTCGGGATTACGATATGCCAGCGGTGACATCGAGATGAATATCTAAATGCCTGCTCGGTGGCAGTGCGAGTGCACGCCGAGCCCGTCCTCTTTCTCCACTGTTGACAGTGGAGAAACTGCTACCCATAAAGGGGTCCCACTTGTGGCCGATGTAAAAGCCACCTCTTCTCGCCAGAAGATTAGCCGTTGGCGACGACGCCCTCCTGAAAAGTAAAGGAGGAGAAGGCTGCGTCGTCGCCAACGTTGCCCAGGGTGCACCACGTGGAGGTTTTCTAGCCGGCACCCCGAGTTGTCTATTGCCTAGTCTAGTCTTTAAACTAGTACGTTCAACCAATTGTCAGGTTTAACTATTTGAAATATAGTGCACAATTTTAAGTTAGTTTTAGGTTAAAGGAAATCGGCAACAATGTATTCAAGAAAAAGTAAATATTTATAAGAATTGATCAGGTTGATATTTGACATTTAGTTTAATTTTACATCATGAACAGAGAACAAAGGTTAGGTTAGGTTAGTACTTCAAACTGGGAGGGGTCCGGATGTCTTAATATCAGCAGTTCCCGGATCCCTTCCGTCTCAGGCGCAGAGTGGCACACCGTGTGGTTTTAGTCGGTTCGATTCCGACACACCGCCCCGCCGCAAACCCCGGCGGGGTGACGGTCCGAGGGGATTTCCACACGTTAAAAAAAAAAAAAAAAAAAAAAAAAAAAAAAAAAAAAGTTAGTACTTCAAGCTTTTGGGACACTGGTACTTCGGCAAACCTGTGTCGGATCGGCCGGGAGCCGTCACGGTATTCAGATGCGATGGCTGCCCCGAAGACACGGCGCTCCACACACTGGCGGAATGTTCAGCTTGGGCCAGCCACCGTCGTGATCTCGTGGGGCGACACAGTTTGTTCTGCGGGTAGTCTCTCGATCTCGAAAGTGGTCTTGTCCATGGTAAGGAGCAAAAGTGCATGGAATTACGTCGCTTCCTTCTGTGAGGAGGTGATGTCTTCGAACGAACTTTAGGGGAATTTGTCGTTCGAAAAGATGTAGGTTCGAGAGACAGCGAGCAATGTTCCGTGCGCGCTTTTTAGAAGACTGTGACCGAAGGGCGACGGTTGCATCGTGTGACGGGACTTGTCGTGGGTGAGGCGGGTCAATGTCTTTCGGAGGTAGCAGAAGAATGCAATTGCCTTTGTGACTCTCTATGAGGAACACTGGGGTAGTTTTTAGTCGGTAAGAGTCCGACAAACCCTATTGCCCAACCTCATGGGTGAAGGACATCCAAGAGGATGTTCCACCCCGTCAACAAAAAAAGAGACGAAACTTTAAGCTCCTATCAAATACCAACCACTACCAGATACATATAATTATAAAAACCAAACCCGATTTCTGTGGTATAAACCTTGACTTCCTCAAATTCTAACCCTGCAAGAATATAACCTATAACAAATAACTATTCAGTAAACTACATATAATACTTAATAAGACAGTGTTTAATTTTACACTTTGTAGAAAAATCTAACATGTGTTAGGCATAGGTATCTTCATCTACCTTCATAAACCGACATTATTTCAAGTGTATGTTCAGATTGCTGGCGGTTAAAAAGACATGTCATTTAATTGAAGTACCTAGTTTTATTATAAATCTTATATTAAGCAGGTACCTAACTACCTACCTACTACTGCTTTATTTTCATTATTTTTACATCAATAAAAAATTTAATTTTAATCTAACAAACACTTATAGATAAACACCACATGCCCAAGTCTATTTAACTACCTTACAAAAATATAAATAAGTATTTAACAAAACAAAAGAAAATGGCAAATAAGTTATTCTGAAACAGACATACTCAAACTTAAATATAACTTATAATAGCTTATAATGGCTGGCAGGCGCTGGATGCGAGAAACCGAAAATAGATCGAAGTGGCGTGCAATGGGAGAGGCCTATGTCCATGGATATGAAACCTAATAATTTCGAAGATTTTTTAATAACCCTATCAATATTCCACATATTAAATGTAGGTTTATAGAGTTACACGCAACATTACACCGATATCACTAATATTATTACTACTCTTGCTAATTTGTGTGTGTGCATAAAGTATACAGACTGCAAAACATTGTTTCCACGTTATCTTTTTATGCTAACATTTATTAACATTTAAATGCATACCATTCAATGCGAACCAATCAACTAGCTTATTTAAGTCGCCTTGCAAATAAATGGCGTCATCGTATGTCTCCATTATTTCAACAAACTTCAGATTGTCCGCATACATAACATTTTAAAATGCAAGAAACAGTGAGGAATGTTCATAATGAAATAATTAAACAAGACTGTAGGACCAGTCTTCTCTCTCTTCTCCAGTGAGACCCTTGGGGTACATCGGATGAAATGCTATGTGACAATGAGTGATAACGGTGTCTCTCGCTAAAATACGACCTCAACATATCCAGTAATGCCATACACACGAAGTTGTTAATTAATTTAGTGTGGGAGATTTCCTCAATTGCCTTGCTAAAATGTATAAATGGCATCAGCCCTGCTCGCTAATTACTTAATATAAGGAAGTAAGTTTAAGATCATGATTGTATTAACCGATAGATGATTTTGTATATAAGTTGGTACTAATGATTCAAAAACTTCCACAAACAGGCAATATTGAGAGATTGGTTCAGTGCGTCTATACTATATTTTAATCTGGCGGTTTAAAAATTGGTACACCACTTTACTGCTTTTCCAAATAGAAAGAACTTTTCCCGAAGTCAATGATTTATTATTATTATTATTCTCTTTATTCAAATAATTAAACATATAAATTACATTTTTAAATATAAAATACAAACAAAATTTTTTTTTTTTTTATACTATAGGGGGACAGACGAACAGACGGGTCACCTGATGGTAAGTGACACCGCCGTCTATGGACCCTTGCAACTCAAGAGTCGCAAGTGCGCTGCCCGCCTTTGAGGGTGATGAGGGATGGGGGATGCAGGGAGCGGAAAGAAGGGAGGAGGGATAAGGAGATGGAAAAAAGGAGAAAGGAGATGAGGGGAGAGAAAAGGGGGGAGGGGGAATTGGGCCTCCGGAAACCTCACTCAATTCGGGGAAATGCAACGCAAGCGTTACTTCACAACCGGTTTTCTGTGAGGCCGTGGTATCGCACCAGTCGAGCCGGCCCATTCGTGCCTAAGCATGGCTCTACCACTGAAAACCACCACTTTAAAAATATAAAAATAGTGTCCCACCGGTATCGGGTACAGGGACCAAGCTACCGGTGGTTAGGGCTCCAGAGACAGGAACCTCCTCACAATACGTGCCGTGTCAAGGAGAACTGCTTTCTGCATCAGACCCTTAATCCAACCATCTAACGAGAGCCTCTTAAGGTGTTGGTCGAGGCTCTTTGCTATTAATCCGTGAGCAGATATGACTATCGGAACAATGATAGCCGAATATCGACAATCTCGTGAGACAAATCCAAATATTTTAATTGTTTATCTTTTTCAACTTTCACGAGATTATCATCATGAGGAACAGCAATATCGACAATCATTGCGCGGCGCTCTAATCGATCTATCACGACTAAATCAGGCTTATTGGCAATAATAGTCCTATCAGTGATGATAGATCGATCCCAATACAATGTAGCACGACCATTTTCGAGAACTGGATCGGGCACATACCTGTAATATGGCACCTCTAAATTCACAAGATTGTATTTAAGGGCAAGTTGTTGATGTACTATTCTGGCTACTTGGTTATGTCTATGCAAATACTCACCGTTTGCAAGACGAGAACAACCAGAAATAATATGCCTGATAGATTCACCGGGACGGTGGCATGCCCGACATATGTCGACCGTACCGTCTTTCAGAATAAATTTCCGATATATATTTATTCATCATAACAACTTCATCCATAATTGCAAAGACAAAACCTTCAGTTTCGCCAAAAAGATCACCACACCGTAGCCAGAATGTAGAAGCTTTTACGTCTACATCAGGCCCATTTAGGGCCCGATAGAACCGACCATGGAGCTCTTTGCCCTTCCATACCTGCGTGCGATCATTAGTACTGAGTACTACAGGTTTGCGCCAGTTCTCTTTAGCCAAACCGAGCGGAGTAAGTCCTTTGTCAACATTACGATGCACTTCTACATCGGTATGAAGAAAATATTCTCTGAGGTTGTATATCTCGCGATTTTGTAGGGTCTTAATGTTTAAAAGACCACGACCTCCAAACTTTCGCGGGATATACAATCTCATTACCGATGACCGCGGATGGTGCATTCGAAATGCAGTCATCAGTGTACGAACTCTCCTATCAATAGCATCTAGTTCAGTCTGAGTCCATCTGAGTATACCAAAGGAATACGCGAGAACTGGTATAACCCAACTATTGCAGGCGCGTATTTTGTTACCGCCTGACAAAAGGCTTTTAAGTACTTTTTTCAGACGGCCAAAAAATCGGTCCCGCAATGCCTGTTTCACACTAGACTCAGGTATTCCCAATGACTGTGATATACCCAGATACTTGTAGGTTTCAGCAGCAGAAAGAGATCTAAGTTTAGTTGAATCTGAAAGTTCAACTCCTTCAGATTCTACTACTACGCCTTTCTTTACGTGCATGACTGCACACTTGTCTACCAAATTCCATCTTGATAGAGTTACTAAAGTTTTCAGTCACCTGAATTAACGCTGTCAGTTGCAATTTTCTAGGGGCAAATAGTTTCAAATCATCCATATATAGAAAGTTAGATATAACTTGATCATCTTTCCGCAACTTAAAGCCTAGCCCTGAACCATCTAACAGAGTGCTGAGAGGATTTAAAGCTAGACAGAACCACAAGGGACTCAGACTATCCCCTTGAAATATGCCTCGCTCGATCTCTAATGGTACATCGTTAGCTATAATCTGCCGACATCCTGGATAACGAAGAACCGTTCTCCATTGGCCCATACATGACCTCAAGAAAGTGCATAGAGTTGTATCAATTTTATAAAAGTCCAGCACCCTCAAAAGCCATGTATGTAGAACCGAGTCATAGGCCTTCTTGTAATCTATCCAACATGTCTCCAGATTCTTGCGATTACGACGTACTTGTTGGCTAATGGCCATATCCATCCATTCTGAAAAACAGAAATGATCGAATTTTTATTTAAATGAGATGTAATTTTTACTCTCAGAATAGATGTAAGAACCTTATAGACAGTTGGTAAACATGTTATTGGTCTATAATTCTTAGGATCCATGGCATCACCAGATTTGTAGAGTAAGTGGGTTACGCCAGTGGTTATAAATTGGGGTAATGAACCTAAATCTAGAGCCGCTTGGAACTGAGATGCCAAACGAGCATGTGAGCTACGGAACCATTTAAGCCAAAAGTTGTGCAGTCCGTCTGCACCAGGAGATTTCCAATTTGATAATGAACGAACTGCACAACCCACGTCCTCAGTGGTTATGGTTATAGGTTCCATTTGTTGTATTGTCTCACACGACATCTCGTCTGACATCTTGCATCCAGTCAGCTTCTGTATGGGTGACAGGTATGGACCAGATGTTACGCCAAAATATACTTGTAGCATCAGAATCTGGAAAATACCCATCACTCACACGTGGACTCATTCCTTTGGAACATACGACTCTGATTAAATCGATCGACTCGCTTTTTGTAACGTTTAATCCTATTTGCCCATGCATAAACTTTTTGCTTTAGAAAGTCTATGCGCTCTGTGACACATGACATATATTGTTGAGGAGTAACGTCAGTACCCAACAATGCCTGTTTCACAAAGCGCATCACTCTCGGTCGCATATTGCCTGATCGAAAGCTGATTAGCTTACCAATGAGTGTCCTAGTCTGAGCGATACGTCGTTCAATTCTATACTGCCAGGCTGGCATAGCAGGTTTACATTTAGTAGTAGCGGTATTTATTGAAGAAAATTTTACTCCAGCTACTCGACATACTGCAACAGCCGCACAATACAGAATAGAGTGCGTATCACTAAGATTTTTACTGTTATCCAAATAGTTAGACAACAGCGAATCCAGGGCACACATTAGCGCTATATTTTTTTATTCATAGGCAAACGGGATAAACGTGGCCTAATCTGATGATTCATAGATCTATATTCCAGAATCGTATCTTCCAAAGCACTCCTTAGTCTCTCATTGTATTGGGTACTTACAGATATAGCTTCACTCTCCACAACTTCATCAACAGGTAATATGGACATTAACTGTGGTGTATTGCTTGTCACTTATTAATTATTATCATTATTATTTTAAGCGGGTTGCCGGTTGCCGAGTGGCTCTTGGTGGAGCAAAATAGAGCCACTCTATCTCTTCCCGTGGGTGTCGTAAACAGCGACCAAGGGATCGGACTGTTATCCATCAAACAGTATGTACCTAGTCTTGTCATAATGTGTTAATTTATACATTAATATAATATGATTCAAAATATATGAAGCTTATTCTAAATTATCTTCACTGGCTTCAATACAGTCCTTTAAACGTTTAGGCTCTTTTATTTCTCCCTTTCCGCAGCCTCCTTCTGTGACATAATCGTTTCACAGAAGGAGACCCCTGCATCCCATGACCTCTCGCTCCCAACCATGGCGCGCACAAGCGCACGCGCTGTCAGCGAGAGGTCAGAAACGTAGAGGCTAGTTATCAATAGAAACACGCAATCTCTGCATGGGAAAATTCTTCACTCTTATGGATTGTTTTAAGGACTCAAATTATCATGGCGTTTAGAGCATGCCATACTGTCTAAAACTGAACATAAATCATAAAGCAGCGGATTAATATCCGGACGAGATGACGCCCAGTCTTCAGCTTTGGTGAAGTCAGAAACGTTCGTTTCAAAATCGCTTGGGTGGATGGAGCTTTATGACTCGGTGCTGAGTCTTGCTGAAACGACCAATTTTGTTTATGGAACATGTTTTGTTAAGAGGCTTAAACAACTTCTTATGAATCGTATTTTGATACACTAGTGCCGATGTTTTAAAACATTTTTCTGTGACCTCCTTTTGCCGCTTTTGCGTACCGCCTAAGAATTTATTTGATTTACAACCTTAATCATTTTTAAATTTTGCTTTCGGTAAGGATTTCTTCGTATTCTTACCTTCACGGCTTTGATCGCAGTTTTCGTACGAATACTACGTGGACGGTCAGATCATTCAATCATTGTACCAATCAATAGGCCGGTATAGAAATATTCGACTAATACCACGCGGATGGAGAGTTTTAAAAATTGCTTCTGGCTAAAAGCTACTTTGTGTAATACTATCACAGCAATTCGGTTCTCTTTATCACCCCACTCGTTTTAATATCATATAAATATTTAACACCGATTGGCGCAAAGGGGAAAAAACAATGAATATTCATAAGCCTAATATTCATAATATCTAGTAGGTATCTTATTTCTCGTAACAATCTAAAGACTTAATTAATTTTGTTTAGCTTATATTTTCCTCATAAATTTTGAATTATTACTTTAACTCTCGTTAGGTTAAAAGTTAATTATGGTAAGAATATAATTATATACACACATCAAAAGTATCTAGGGATCAAGTTCATTTTTAAGTTAAAAAAAATCCAATTAATATTTACCAAATCTAGTCTTCCAGTCTTTAATTCTATGTTTAAGATAACAACTTATCCGTATATTTTGTACAAATGAAAAAAAATGCAAGCTCAGCAATGCTTTTCTTTGGACCGTATCCCATGAGTGCTCGATGGTGAGGTTTGGGTGTTGAGCAGGCCACGGCAGAACGTTGTTGCAAGTTCGTGTTACGACTTAGCCGTGTGTGGACGTGCATTGTCGTGAATTAGTGGAAATGATTCACCCAACCGTCTTCGCAAAGGGATCATCACGTGTGAAAAAAAAACTCAAATGTCTCTCATCATCTCTTCTCTTGTCAAATAATGTCGTCGCTCCGTATCGATGCAATTCTTTTCAGTTCCAATGTAGGAAATGTAATGGTTTCGTAAATACACTATTACACACTTTTAAATGAATCGTTTTTGACAGTTGATTTTCTCTTTTTAATAAAAAAATAAAGTAAAATCTTTATTCAAATAGTGAAATTCACTAAAATGAATCAATTACGATCCAGAAAAGTAAAAATGGTAATCCTCCATTGCGGCGATAGTCTAGAACGTACTTGATCCCTAAACACTGTTGATGTGTGTATTATATAATTGAGCATTTCATTTTTGTAGTCCAGGCGTATTACAAAGTTGTGTTTTTATATATGAAGTGTGTGAATAGTAATTAGTAAAATCGATCGAAATTATATAAGAATATGTGTAAGTAAGTAAGGGAATCCAAATACAATGATACCCAAAACCTTGCTTAGTTAACAAAACACACTTCACAATGAAACTGGTTTCGCAATTCAATTTAATTTATATTATTTTATAATGTCAAGTAGAAATATTTTGAGTGTACTTGCATTATATAAGCAATATTTTTTATTTCAATAGAATTTACTTACAATATACTACTATCTGTAGTAATCTCGTAAAGAAAGTTATCCACAATTTCAATAATAAATAAGTAGCATTCATATCCCAATTAGAGAACTATTCAAAGAATCAAGTTTACTTTATAAAACGTGTTATGATTTCGAAAAATGTCTTCATTAGCGCATTGGTTTCGCAAGCAAGAACAAAATGCATTTCTGGAATGGCGGGAATATGTGCTTCAGTTGGCATTTCTTTCCTAATTGTTAAGTCTGAGGTGTTTAAGGCAGTATTTTTCTTGTCCGAGGTATTTTAACATTGTATGTTGAGATTAATTAATTATAACATTTTTGCTGTAAATATAATAATATCCTCAGGCGCTGGTTATAAGTAGGTACTTCAATAAAAAAAGCTGTAATAGCAGTACGTAATGAGTAACATAAGAAGTGGTATCGTCAATATTTCTCAGATACCAATGATTGGATCGCAGCTCTGTATGGGTAGTTAAACCAATATTTATGTAGACATGCAAGTCGGTAAGTTTTTACGGCACGATGAAGTCGCTTCAGATTTACAACTTTTTACTCTATTGCTGTCATATTGAAAGTTACGGACTCGACATAAGAAACATTTCTGAAAATCAATAAACAATTTTAGTTTGTCGTCTGGTACAGGGCTAGTTTTTCTGTATCCTCGTCACGTTATGTGTGTTTTGTTACAACCACGTGAAGTTTTACAGCTGCGTCTTATAATTTTTTGTGGAAGGCAAGTATAACTCATTTCTTATGCAGTAAAATGTCATTTATAAGGCAAAATTAATAGGCAAGATAATCAGAAGAAATTGTTCCGATTACTAGTTTGCGATTTTTGTAGCTATTTTTAATGTACAAGTTTCTAGATCCATTGTGACCCCTAAATTTAGTCTTCCTATTACAATTCACAATTACTAGTTTTCCTCAGTCTCCTCAGTCCTCTATTATAAATATATAAACATTTACAAAATCAACTTCGAAAAGCTCACTATCGAAATGAATAAGTGCAGTCAAGTCATTAACTGTATGAACCTAAATGTATGGAAGTGCGTTTCGAAACAAGCAATGCGCGAGCAATGTTTCATCGCTTCCAAGAGGCACCGTGTTCGGCTGCCCGTGATTTATTGGTCCTCGTTTATTTTATTTAACAATTCGTTTTAGTTTACAACCTCTATGTTGTCTTAAAAATTGTAATGCGAGGAACGGTTTTATATTATTAATTGTATTATTATGGAAACATGTAATTTCATCATATCACCATAATTACAGACCTTAGGTAGCTCAAAAAAAATGATTGCTAAATTTTTATTGAGTTTGTACACAAATATTTAATGCAATCGCTATGCACCAAAACATGAAAGATAAATATCACAAAAGATTACCTTAAGGTTTAAACCGAAGTTACCCAACTTTAATAAGCTGATTTTTTTTAGACTGGAATGGCCTATAAATATAACTAAAATAATGAAATAGCCTATAATTAATTAAAAACCTAGCGTTTATATATAATAGCCGTCTAAGCAATTGTTCTAAAGCGATTTCGTAACGGCAGCATCTATTAGCTAAAGTATAGAAAGACTGAGTTTCATTTGTCAAACCGTTTCTAAGCGTCACTTATTAGTTATTACTACGAAAACAATAAGAATTACCGTCGAGTACTTGCCAAGAAGAATTTGAACTCTGTTAACTCTATTCAAGTTTAAATAGCTTTGTGTAAGCTCCCCGGCTCTGACTACAAACAATAATAATAATTTCCGATTTTGTATTACAATACAAGTTTTGTAAAAGACTGAGCTCGTTTCCTCTCTCGCGTAGACAATAAGAGTAGACCCGACTTGTGTACATTTCTACCTGAAATATTTTTTATTAAAGACCTCTATTGTTATATTGGTTATTGCATTCGCAGTCAATGTCCAATGCCTAAGATTATAACACGACAAGTGACAAATGTTTATTGATTAGGGACAATGTTTGGGACTCTGCATTATAGACAGGTAAGTATTTGTTAATTTTTATGAACAAACAATTACACTCTGGAATATTGGTCGATATACATAATATATTATACACATAACATAAAAGAAACAGAACAGTATATCTTACCACACAGATGCAGCCAGGCCGAAGTAATACAGTAAAAGGAAGACAACAGCGCAATTTGGGTTGGCCAATCCATCGTGAGCTAGCAGCATACGTGTCGGTGAAGTGGAATCCTTGGCGCATCCAGCGGCAGCTCGACCGGCGGCAGCGCGAACACCCCAACCTGCAGCGGCAGCACACCGGCACAAAGCTACAAGTACCAAAGCCCTTTCTCCAGCTCCTCCTCTGTCACCACATGCCAACTGTGCTCCTACAGCTGCCAGAGTGCACGCGAAACTAAGAGCTGCCCATGTGGTCAACCACACTTCTGCAGCTTTCCTTTGTCCAGCTTCCCATAACACTTCTGCATCACAGAACTGAGCACAACGTGCTGAACCTCTCACCCACACCCAGCTGCTTGGTTTAATCAGTCTCTGACACGCTCCTCTTCCACCTGTATTCGCCACATTCAGGGGCACAGTACCTACTGGAGGAGCTCGTTCTCCGGGTCCTTCCATACACATATGTTCGTGATTATTCTCGGCTGGGAATAAGGAGCAATCCAATTCTGGTGGCCAAAGAAAACCGAATTTGTAAAGAACAGGGTAACATTTTGCGTATACGCTTTCGCATAGCCCTCTGCATGGCCCGATGGGAAGCGCTACTTTGTCAGTACACATGGGCACGTAAACTGAACACAAGAATAAATGCAACTGGGAGGAGCAGCCATACTGTACGAGGGGGCTGAAAGTCTGCAGTGTTACGTCGGCGTCCGCTTGCAGAGTATGTCGCGCCAAGTTGGGCATTCCAGTCTGGTTGTATCCAATGTTCTTACACATCGCCACTTTAATAGGTTCACATGTTCGCACAGATGCCTCAGTGGCTACTCCGGTCACTAAGGTCACAGTTAAAACAAAAACGTTTATACACTTCATGTTCGGTCAATTTATCCAACGAGTCTCATGAAAATCTCATCGCAGTCGTGAATATTTACGCGGGAGCGCCACAGTTGCGCAGCAAAAGTACGTACGTGCGCCCCAAGTCGCGTCTCAAGACGGTTTACGTGCGGCGACGGACCGCTACCCGGTGGGGGGAGTAACAACAAAAAAAGGTACGCAGGTATGCGCTGCAGTTGCGGCGGGAAAGGGAGAGAAATGTCCGAGAAGCCGGCTGATTTCGGTGTCCGTATCCAGCCGCTACCGCTTGTCACGCGTGCGACTGACCACACTGCGCCGCGTCGCACCGGCTCTTATCACAATATCACGTTATCACTGAGGGTGGATTCGCCTCGCGATGTTTCGATACTGTATGGATTTTTCGATAAATCCTTTATATCTTTCGCGTAGATATGAAACATGATTAAATTAGATACTATATTTTTAGATACGTACCTACCTATTGAGAATGTACAATTTTTTCTGTAAAATTCAACTTAAACTTTAACAATTGAAGTAAAAGAACATTTTAATTCTCACACGTATAAGATAGGAAGACGCAATTTCACCGTGTAGGCGCTCCAGCAAATCATCGTCGAATAGGCAGGGCGGCTAAACGGGGCTCTTTCCTTCCGACTGACGCAGGTTCTTCCGGGCACGGCTGCTTCGGAAAATACCTGCACTCGGTCGCTAGGAGGGAATTGTGTCCCGTCTGCCACCACTGCGACTGCAGGGAGGACTAGGCTGAGCATACGCTCGCGGATTGCCCTGCGTGGGCGAGGCAACGCCGGGCCCTCTCTGCAGTCATCGGAGAGAATCTCTCGTACACTCCTCCCCCCCCCCCCTTACTTCTCGGTGGGATGACGGCCCGAGGGGTTTCCACACGTAAAAGAAAAAAGGAAAAAAAAACTGGTCCCAGTCGTCATTCAAATGCAAATTAATTTTGAAATAAATTTATTGTACATAATTTACTACATTGTATTCAAGCATTACTGTATAAATTGTTATGAAACATAAATAAGTAAATAGGTATAATGGAAAACAGTATTAGTAGTACAAAAATTGGACCAAAGTGTAGATCGTGATAGTGGGGTTATAAAGCGTTCGACAGATGATTCTCGCGGGAGAAATAAAAATATTTACATTGTAGTGAGACTGCGATCTATCTGAGGACCATATACTTAGTTACAACTAAAATGAAAGATAAATACTTTTACAATAATCTTATTATAATACAAGTTTTATTTTAACACATATTCAGTAGCTAATTTTGTATTTTAATAGTTTATAACATTTACCAACCTGTCCGCGCCGAATGGTTACCACAAGCTGTGTAGGCATGTACCTAACATATAACAATCTTATGTACTTACCATATCATCAAGTCTTGTACATCGTGTCTTTCTGAAATAGCTCTTTCACCTTGACATTTTTACATTCGTTAAGCTAATGTATAATACAAAATTCACAAAATTTAAACAAATTAACTTCCCTCTGATGGAATTTTACACTTAAAAAGATGACGAAGCAAATTATATTAAGGAATGCTAAACAAGCGATACTAGCGCCACCCTTCAGTTACAGTATTGAGTTACAACTAATTTCTAATATTGTACAAACGTATATTAATTATGAAACATAAATGCCACGGGTACGAGTTTCACATGTAGGGTATTAAGAAAAATTGAGAATCTTTTAGACTCTTCAATTGTTTGGCAACAATATTGTTTTATCAATAAACTTAAAACTTCCACTTTACTTATATAAATATAATAATGTAATGCCTCGTTGCATGATTGTGACATAATACTAAGTCCAATGATTATAAAATTGCTCTGAATCCATTCAATATTTTATCAGCCAACAGTCTTAAGGCTTCAAAATACACATTGTTCTTCAGTCCTCTTAATTTTATTTCCAAGTCATGTACTATATTTTACTGTCATACTATTCGCAATTATACTACAACAGATGTACTTAATCCTTTAGCGCTTAATTTGCATGTATTCACTCACATAAACGCAATGTATACGCAAATCAATGGTATAAACAAGGAAATTCTGAATCACTTAATAAACAAACACAACCATTACATAATACGCAAGGAAAAAATATAGAGGAACTATTATGACCACTGTACACGAGTTCTATGTTGAATTAAAACTGCCTGCGATCAGTTATCGCTATCCACTGCTGGATAAGTAATAAGCATAGAACTTCACTGTCAGTGACAATGCAATATTGCATAAAACTAGATTTATTGTATAGTCTGATCCCTTATTAAATCTTATACATGGGTTTTTTTAAATATAAAAAATGTAGTCCATAAGTAAAGTAATAGTGAAGTATATTTTAAGCATCTCTATTCTTGTAAAAATTCATTATATATATGGTGTGAAAAAAATATATATTTATAAAATCAATTTTTAAAACCTGTGATTCAAACACAACCTGTTTGTTGGGTATTACACAATGATAAGTTAGTTACGCACAAATATTGTCAGCTACAATAATAATGTTTTTGCAAGATATATTTTCCATATTTAAAACATTTAATCTTTAGTTTGGGTCTTCATCTAATAAATCTGAAACAGAAGTAACAAAAAAAAATGCGTGTTACAAAATATAAAGGAAATACATTTTTTTCTTAATTTAATGTCTCATTTTTTAAATAAAATTTGTATTCATATTCATTTAAATTCACAGCTAAAGCTAAATAATGCTTGCCATAAAGTTAAACTAACACTAATAAGTCTTCAAGACAATAATCCTTTAAGAAATGTACTGAAGTGACGTTAGTCTATCTTTTACATACAATATCCAATAGCAAATACACTACATGTACAAAAATATTATACAGTGATCAAATAATATTACAATCTAGTACTGAAACCAATGATGACATTAAATACTGTGACGTTGCGTAAATATATAAAAGTTACATTTAAAAAATAGCCTCTAGAATATAAAACTTTTTAAATACACATATACACACATACAAGGTGTTAATAATAACGGACTCACAAAATCTTACTGTATAGACGCTTACCCTACTATTTCAGAATTTAAATTCTGAAATAATATGTGAGAGTGATAATAGCTCTTAATATTATTTTATACCTACATATTTCTGTATGCATTTGTGTCCGAAATGCTCAAATATAATGCTAATAATTTATTTTTCAAAGGTGCCAACATCTTTTGATTTAAAAATGATCTGCATTCTATATGGCAGGGCCTTTGTACTGACAAGTCTCAATTGTGACCAATATCTTAGCGAGAATCACTAAGAACTCCAGTGTAAAGTACTGCTTGGCTAACTTTTATAAATAGTAAATCGTACTTATTAACACCTTGTAAACATACCACTCTTTTGTGAATGGCTAAAAAGATACAAAAAATATACCGCGTAACACGACTTTCATACCGTCAATTATGGCCATTCGAAAGTCGACGTTTCATGCAGGCTGACTTTCATAGTACAGGGGCGGAAGCCACTCTAATAATCAAAACAGCGAGAAAAAATACTGAGACGCTATAAATATCAAGTACGAAACATATTGCATTTCATAGCATCCCTATGAGAAAAATGAGCCGTCTGAGTAACATGACGATAACAATACAAATATAATAAATGATTCACATTTTATGAGATTACATAAATTATATAACATACTGCGCTTATGTTAATGTTAAGAGCGTATACTTCATGGGAACTGTTCTTTGAAAAATACTTATAGGTATCGTAATATTGTATACAAACGTAAAGTTTAAAAATATGGCTTAACACTCGAGAAGTATATAAAGGTGGTGTCAGTCTCACTTTTAAATATTAATTCGTTTTTTTTTCTTTTGTATCAAAAACATTTTATACTCTCAGCGACTGGTAATAGAAGTCCATAAAGTATACGCACTTCTGAAACACGAAACATGTTTATATAAAACGAAAGTGCAGCGTTGAGGGGTGGCAATCGGCGGATGACTAGAGGTGGTGCGGGTGAGACAGCGTGGCGTCCAGACGCACTCGGAGCGCCTCTCTATCGCGGGTCACGTCGGCTAGCTCAGCACAGAGGGCGCGACAAACGCGATGTAGCACCGCGTTTTGTTCTTGCAAAGCCTTCACATCCGGTTCAGACTCGCCTGAGTCGCGGGTCGGCTTGCGGTACACTTCGAAGGCTCCGTGCATTTTTGGTGCATCTTCTCGATTGTAGCCGAAACCTTCGGCCTCATAGTCTCTTGGAACGAAGGCGTCCGGCGGGAATGCCGGTTCTCCTTCGCTTCGCTGGTTGACGAGACGGCGAGGAGCCTCAGCGCTGGAGGGGGAGGCGCGGGGCGGGGGCTGCGGGGGCGGGGCGGGCGCACTCTTCAGTCGGTTCAGGTCCAGCGACGACGAGCGCGTATGGTTCCGCAGAGGGCGGGGGGGAGGCGGCGGGGGAGGCTCCTTACATCAAAAATTAAAAGTGTTAATAGAAATTCTATGTCTTCTACAAAAGTGTACCGGAAGGAAATAAAACCACCACTACACCAAATGAGTCGAATTTATACTCTTGAAGCTTTGTTTACTTCTAGTGCAGTTACGATAGAGGAAGAATTTTGTACATTGACGTCCTAACACCTGTCTCTCTCGTAAATATATTGCCGCAATAACCACCCGTCTAAAGGGATTGCAAACCTTTTACCTTTTTTGAAAACCAAGCGACATTGCAGTCTCGGATACGCTTGTGATCGCTAGGGTTTCCGACGAAGTGAGTATCTTGTTATGTTACTCGTCGAGTGTACAACTCGCCGTAATACTCTTATGGCGTTACTGTTGTCGTAATACACTAATGACACGAGTATTATAATAACTGTACACTTATATTTTTTTATGATATATAATTAATTTGGAAAAGTACGTTTCTCAAATTGTCCCGATTGGGACATGAACCCGAATCCTTACACTCAAAAAGCAGACGCTCTACTTAATAAAGCTTTGCGTACGTTCTACCCAGTGCACGTGTGTGATATGCAGAATAATCATAACTTGAAGTTGAATTAGACTTTTTTACTATATAAATATATAAATGTTTGTGACTACTGTGAGTAGGCAAAGAGGTCAATGCACGAAATTCTTTCCACTCTTCTTCTTATTGATACAACTTTGTGTCGTGTGTGATGGTGTTTAATTAACATTGCATTCTAATAGAAGTAACTTTGAGTGTTTGTTATAATTTCGTCGATTCTCTATAATACAGCGTTAATACAAGATTTATTTTAATTATTATAATATATAAATGTTTGCATTAGAATGTGTGAATGAATAAAAAACTCTAAATACCTTTTTAGGTGCATATTGCAGGGACTGGGGTCCCTCGTCTGCGTGAACTGACGATTCTCGTGCTGGAGGCGGAGGCAGCACTCCTCCCGGTTTAACTGGTTTCCGCGGTTGTGGCCGTTGTATGGACTTGATTTCCGGGTTGGCACCGTTCGGCGGTGGCTCCGGAGGCTGAGAATTCAATCTCTTAGGGCTCGCCAGTTCGAAAGCATGCGCAAAGTCATCTCTTCGAGGAGAAGTACTTGAACGCATATCACCATCCCCATGCGCAGGTAATGTGTTAGCATCTGGGGTTACTCGAACCGCGACTGGGTGGAAGATCTTGGGATCACGTTCAACGGCCGATTTGTGGAAGTCGAAATTGACGGGTTTCGGACCAGGGCTCGACACGCTAGAGGTTGGCGAGTCAACGAATTTCGTCCACTCTTTATTATTGACTTGTGGTTCGGCTTTCGGTGGTGTGAGTGATGGCGGATGATCCTCAGGCTTTTTCGTAACTTTACTTTCGTAGGGGTCGTGGGTTTCCGTTTTGGGGGCGAAATTAAAGTCGGCTGAGGTTCCGGAACTGAACATGTCGGATCCCAAGTCAACTAGATCGGTGGTGACGGCTTGTTTGGAGAAGCGTGAGTCGACTTTGGGTACAAGGCAGACAGGCAGAACTTCAGGTACCGGGATGTTATTCCGCCTCAGCACAATGAGATGCATGGCTATGCTGAATTCTTCGAGAGAAAGCATCCCATCTTTGTTAATGTCGGAGAGCTGCCAAATTTTCCGCAGATCTGGTACCGGTAGGTGTGATTTTTCAAAAAATAACCTGTCGAAGAAAGTTAATTTATTTACAAACATGACAAGAAATGAAAATAGCTCCTGAATACACATCAAAAATTATGAAAAGAATTTAAAAACTAGTGAAAACATCAGCATCATATCAATTTGATCATTTATTGAATCATTTATTAAAATTACTCACGGCATTTCGAAAAGGTAAAGGTTTTAAAAATTATTTAAAAAGAAAATTACAGCTGATTTTATAAAAAAAAATTGTCATTAGGCGACTAAGTGATCGGATAGTTATCTATCAGACAGTATATATACAGTCATACAGTGTCCGGATGACGGAATAGACTTTGCCCATTAATGGTTAGCAAAATGTGGGCATTTTAGACGCTTCTGCCTATCCCTTAGGGGATATACGCGTGAGTGTATAAATTCAAATTAAATATCTTCATTTCATGAAATTGTTAAACAATTATTTGAAATCGTCTTATTTAAAAAATATTTAAAGATATAGGATAGGTATAGATCAATACACACAGTGTCACCTTAACTACAGGTTGCCTCGTCAAATTAGAAATTAATATTTAAAACATAAAATAATTACATGAGAAAAAATCGGGCAAACAAACTCATGGCCACTCTTTTAAATTACCAGATAGATATTACAATATTTTGTGTACAACACTTTTAACGTGCAATGCTTAGATAATTGCAAAATAATGCTTTAACGGTTCTTTTTTCTTCTTTTTATATATATAATAATATGTTTTTTATATAATAAGAATAACTAGGAAATATAAAAAGACAGATAAATTTAAAGAAGACAGATTATGAAAAACATAAGCTCCCATTACATTGTACTGATTATTTGAAATAGCCTGTGAATCTCTAACAGATCAATGCCAAGTACTTCTATCTTCCATTTAACCATCACTGAGTACCTTTAAAGCATTTTTTGCAAATATCTAAGCATTGCACGTTAAAAGTTTTTAACTCCTATATATACTTATGATTTAGCATAAAGTTATTACCTAGCAGTTTGTCCGGAGAGCATGCCCCTATCGGGTCTCAACTGTGCGAACTGCCCCGCGTAGTGTCGCGCCTGTACATCGCTGATAGCCCAGATGTCGTCGTTCGCGTCGCCTTCACCGTCTTCCTCGGACGAGTGACGGTCCGACGATTCTTCTTCAGTACCTGAAAAGTAACATTTGTTGTTAAAAATATTATAATGAAATAACAAAAAATTGAGATTGAAAATTTATATAATATTAGTAAGACTTAACAAAGAAATCTACTTCTAAACGTGCAAAATTCTATATTTTCTAGTTGTATTAATGTTTATTCCTGTCTGTTGATATCTTTGGAGTCTGCAAGTCTAGGTTGAGTGTTTCTTTTGACAGACGGGTCACCTAATGGTAAGTGAAAACCCTCGTCCATGGACACCTACAACTCGAGAGTCGTAAGTGCGCTACCCGCCTTTGAGTGTTATGAGGGATATGATGGTATGCGAAGAGGGGAAAGAGAGGGGGATGAGGAGATGGGAAAAGCGGCAGGGGGTCAGGGGAGAGGAAAAAGGAGAGGGGGAGTTGGGCCTCCGGAAACCTCACTAATTTCGGGGAAATGCAACGCAAGCGTTGCTTCACAACGGGTTTTCTGTTAGGCCGTGGCATCGCAACCTATCAAGTCGGCCCGTTCGTGCCTAAGCATGGCTCTACCACGTAAAGGCGGATTGCCATCTTCAATTTTAATCTATATAGATAATCTATAATCTATATAGAAATGGATTTTCGCCTAAATGCCTAATAAAATTAATTATCTACAAAATACTTGCTTCAAACGCCTTTAAACTCTTGATGTAATTAATCTCCAGTTTCTAGGATAACAGGACTATCTTATATATAAGTGTAGCACGCTTGTTCATGATTAAGTTAAAAATAGATTGCGAAAAGAATAAATAAGTGCAGCCGGCTGGTAAAAGATTCACTACAATGATGGCAAGAATAGCCATGACTCTATTTTCACCGCTGCATTAGTTAAATCAGTATAACGATACACGGGGGGTACAAGCGAACGGATGTCACATTACTGTAATAATGGGGATCGCAAAATGGACTACTGTTATGATACCGCTATTGTTATTTATATACTGGTTATTGAACTTCTTATAATACCACTATTAACGAAGTTAATCTATCTGTTTAAAACTAAAAATCAAAGTAAAACAGTTGATGCCTAGTTTTGAGAAAAGTGTGTTTTCTTCAAGCCTATCTTTTAGGTACTAGCCTAAGCGGACACGATTCGTGATGCCAAACTGTAGCTAAGTTTACACTACTTAAATAATAACAATTTTCCGCGTCATTAACAAGAAGATAGTGTACTTTATGTGTCATGCCATTACGCCGAATAGCACGAATTATTTACTTGCACTGCACGGACTGACGCCAAAATATTATTTTAAAATATCCAAGAAAATAACCAAAGCTTTTAGCAGAATCCAGTTGAAGACAAGATTAAGACATCTCTTTCGTGCAGAGTTACATATGCATACTTTTATATGTAGCCTATGTGTAATTCCAGACTACAATCTATCTGTGGGGCAAATTTAATCGAGATCCGTTTAGCCGTTCTGGTGTAATTGAGCAACTAACATACATCTAAATTTTCGTAAGAAGTAAGAAAGTGAGACAAAGTAAACATTTTTACATTTCTTGTAATATGAGGTTGACCGTTATGATCATCATCGACATTATCAAATTAAAAAAAAAAGAAAAATAGAATAAAGTGATAGATAAGTAAATTAAATAAAATTCATGGCAAGATTTTGGTTTGCATTTTATTAATATTATATATGTATACAATATTAATAAAATGCAAACCAAATATGTATATATGCATACAATATTAATAAAATGCATACATATTAATATATGTATGCTCTTCAATAGCCAATACGAAACGTGATAATCATTTTAAGGAACGTAACACTTGCACATCTGAAATCATTAGCTAAAATGAAGACACGAAAATTTCGCAAGTAGTTTCTACTGGCAGAATGCTGATAATAAGTAATTAAGGTCAATTGAGTTTATTGTAACGAGGCACGTGTGACGCGAATGTGTTCAACAAACACCTAAACTATATTGTTTTCTCAACTTTTTTACATCGTTAAACCTTATTTAGACGAATCTTTTGTCGTAGTTTAGTTGTAATATTAATAATAACTTTATGATAGTTATAGTCGGAGGCAAATTTATTGTTTCTGGCTGTAAACTCAAGTTTTGTAGCTGTAAATAAATATTCTTACCTCAATAAATTACTAATGACTCGATACATATACTTTTTGATATATTTATTAGTTAGTGCTACACCAACTGCTCAGTTGTTATTTTTTTTTGTAAATAAATATAGTTACCTAAATAAAATTGTATAAATAAGAATGCATAGTTGCAAAATAATGGGAGGACATTTTTCACACTTAACATTTGAAACTAAGTACATCAGAAACGTTGTTGTAAATTTATAGCCAAAGTATTAATATTTGTACGATCTGACTATCTGACACACACAGGTGAATTCAACTGTGTTTAAAACCCAGACCTTTGAAGAGCACATCAACAGCAACATCTATCTATGTCACAAGCGTTCATTCCCTCTTATCTTCTTTCATACATACAAACTTACACTCACTCCTGTATTGCTTACACTTCCCCGATTACAATTTAGTGCCATTAAGGTAATAGGGGGCAAGCCTATTGCAGTCTGGTCACTTTTGGGAATTAGATGGGAAAATTTGTAGTTCATACATAAATATATTAACAGGAAAGGAGAGATATTGCCTATTCGTAAGAAGGCTCGACGTCATCTGTCTCTTCTTAACCTTATCCCTATTTTATTTGGGGTCAGTGCAAGGTGTTCTCGTCTTCATTTTAACTATAATTCATCACTTGTTCATTTCTCGCCATATCCTCCTGCACGCAGTACATCCATCTTTTCTTTGGTCCACCTCTTTACGACATTTTGTTCATCCCTTCGCATCACATGTTCATATCAAGAGAATCTATTACTCCTCAACTTTTCATCGACTGGTGATACTGCGCTAGGGAGGAACGCATGTTGCTGCATATATTTCACAGCTTATTTCTGAGCTGCTAGGACGAAAGGCGATACCGAAACTAGTTTGGAGTTGTCTAAATACCCGAATTAAAAAGCAGGAATTTCTAAAAGATAGGATACAAAACAGTTGAAAATATCAGGTAACAATAAAAAATATGTTAAGCAGGGGCGATAATATATGCAGAAGTATAAATAGAAATGATCTAGCTGGTAATATGTTTTACAGATATTAGTGGGGTTAACAGATAAGGTACGGTTTCCTATATTTAGTAAACTATTGATTCAAATAGTACGATACGAATTAATTCTAAATTGTAAAAAAAAGAAGAAAATACCAACTGACGCAGTAGGACGCTTGATAAAAAGTGCCCATTGATGGAGTCCGGAAGAACATCTTAGGTATCCCCAAATTACAAATGTGAAAAAAACTTTATATCCTCAATTAAGGGAAAGGGTCTACTTACCAAGTAGTCTCGTATGTTCCTCTCCAGTGTTCGCTGGCCAAACACCGCGGCCAGTTGCGCTGTGCTCCCACACTGGGTGCACTCGCTCTGCGACGCTGTTGGTGGGTGTGGGGCTTTCGCTAGCTGTGCTCCATGGAGAGCCAGTCTTACCTCTTCGCTGAAGATAATGAAAAAACGGATTTAATATATTTCATATTATTTAACTAGGGAAACTCGACACCAAGTCAACTTTATGGTGCAAGGACCCCTTGCGGCAGTAGTCATGGAGGCAATTTCAATATTGGATGTGCTATTCAGGACTAAAATCGAAATATACTTGTTTGTATACATTTTTAATCAACAATTAAAAAAGCAACTATAACAATTCGTGTAAATTTAACTACTGAATCAATCACCATGTAATTTAACATTGTCTGGGGCACAAAGGACATATAATTTATACTATAAGTACTGTTCTATAGGATTATAAATACTTAAACGCAAGCGCAGCTGCAGGCAAGATTTACACGTTACTACATATCTAGCAAAGTGGGTACTACATGAGACATGCTCACAGGCCACATATAGTTATTTGTATTATAAGTTATGAAAGAACTGCCTTACATACACTTATATTATGTATATATAAGTATAAATATGACCTTGCAGGTGTGCTCTTAATAGAGAACATATTAAGAGCACAGCGGCAAGGTCAGGAACTAAGACAGCTCATATAATATGAATAACATACAACAATAAGTTAAATAGAGTAGTATCCTGCATTTGAGATGTATTACTAAATACATAAACTTATCATAAAGAATAAAATTATAAGTAAATAAACACCACACACACAGTGGAGGAGAATAGGTACACCCCATCTCTACCCGGTGGTGTAGTCAAAGGCGACTGAGGCAGTATTATCTATCAGGCAGTATGTATATAGTTATACAGTGCCCGGTTGACGGCAATAGGCTGGCTCCCTATTACGGAGTGGGACCAACTATCTCTTCACCAAAATCCTTCTCGGTGTATACTATAATTCTTCCTTCCGCATTAACTTCTCATCACACTTCTCTGCCGTGTATAACTTTGATAGTACAAGTAAGGAAAAACCCGCTGAAAAATCTTTTTCAATCCCAACGCCAAGTTATAATCCTTACTTTTTAATTAGTTCTCGGCTTGTGATATTAAGAAGAGTTTCTTGTTTGTTGTTGAGTTTTCCATCTGCTTAGAAAGACGCCCAAGTCACCCCTATAGCAAAAAGACCAAACCCTTTATCCCACTCGGATTACGGTCGGATCTCAATATTGCCTTTAATTTCCTTAGTCCTTGAGCGCCTCGTCTATAATCATGAACTCAGTTCCTTCCTTACCAAAGTTAACCTTAATTCCCATTGATGCAGTGTCCGACCCGGTCGTAGTACTGTCGCAGCAATAGTAAATGTTACAGATGACATAAGAACTGGTACGGAGAATGGAAACCTAACTGTTCTAGCTCTCCTTGACTTCTACTGGAAGTTGTGAAGAAGAAATAAAGAGATGGTGTGCCATGATACGATAAGCTGTGAAAAAACTCACGAAGATATGGAAAGATCGCCAAATAACTAAAAATACCAAGATACTTCTAATGAGATGTCCCTATTTTTATGTATGGTGCTGAAACATGGTCAATCCACAATAAATTGTGTAATAGGATTGACGCCCTTCAGACGTGGAGCTGGTGGCGCTTGTTGAGAATAAAATTTACTGTCCATCGTTTAAATGTTTCAATCCTCAAAGAGCTTGGCATCAAACAAAGACTTTCGTCGTTTGTGCAAGTACAAATCTTGAAGAAAGACCAATGGAACGACTAGTAGTACAAGGAAGAGTAGAGGGTGAACGTTCTTGCGGCCTATCACCTACAAGATCGACGGACCTAGTAAAATTAGCTACAAAGTGTTCCCTCACGGAGTGCACACACTGTACCTCGAATAGAGAAAGGTGGAGTAATCTCGCAAAATCTACGATCCATAACCACGACCACTCACTGACGTAGCATTATCTATATAGATAAAAGGGACAGGCAATGTGTTTTTGTCTCTATTGAATGAACGCCACTGAAACATACCTTTTCACACTTAAGCCTCTGAACCATAGAGATATAGAAGGGCATAGGATAGTTTTGATCATGGAAAGTATCCCTCAAGAGGTTGAGAAGGGGGGTGGACTTAACTATGAAGGTGCAATTATTGATGAGTCACCTTTGGGATAAAGTATAATGGCAAAAGCTAGTCTTAAATATTTTAATTAGACTTAATTATGTTTATGTTTACAGGTTAGTTTATATTTTATAAAAACCATATGGAAAATACCTAGGCATATACTTGTATATATGATATAAGATATAGGTTATATATAGGATAAGGGTTAATATTTTTAAGGTATAAAATATCTGGGATCCCTTTTAAATTAAACTTTCTTCATTGTTATCTACTTAAATTTATTTTGTATAGATATATGTATATATATTAAAAGTTGCGTCTCTGTGTAGTAAACCAAAACATTATATTATAAAAGCACTTCTCTATTAAATCTAAAAAACCCTTACACTATAAATTTTACCATCTTCTTTCAATGAACTGCAATACAATACTTCATCAGACAAATCACTACAATTTGACATTATAATTCTTTTCACCGTTTCAAAAACATTCAACATATATAAAACTTACTTGTACGTATTTAAAAGCTGCTGGCAATGCAAAGGAGGCTCAATTACCAATATCTACATAAAACATATATTTATATAATTCTCCACCAACATAATACCCTCAAGAATCAATTATGTGTATGATACTGAGGTAACAAATCATTCAACAATAATGGCTTAAAAAAATGTAAAGAATCAACAGGTAACTTGTGGCATTCAAAAGTCAACATCTTTCAAAACAATACTCTTTACAAAATAATATTTGATTCATATGCTACTTAAATAAATCTGTTATTAATATAAAATGTGTTCACATTATTACATGTGCAGTTCATATAGAATGAAGTCTCCCTATTATAAAATAATGAATGTTCTCTCAGTGAATAATTAACATAATCTAAAAAGCATATTTTTAAATGTAATACAAAATGCAAAATAAAACTTTTTAAGAATATGAAATTTAGACAAGACACAAATTTTATAAACTGAAATGAACAAAACTAACTTCACAATCTATTATGATACTCTGCAACCAATAACATTTCTTGAGACTCAGTCACAGTTATGTTAATCTATAGCAAATATATCAAAATAGATATCCATATACATTTATTTAGTTAATGACTCTTAGAAATTTAAGTAATAAATTTGTAGCACTGATTAACATTTGATGAAATAAGTATTTGAAGATATATATACACAAATAAGCCTATGGTATTTTTTAGTGTTGGTGACCCACAATTGACTTTTTTGTAATTGAAAACAAACCAAGGTTATAGTTACTACTTTCATTCAGATATATCAACTTACCTTTGTCTACCCTAAGTGGATCGTGGTAAATTATCTTCTATGACAGTATTGTATTCTAACTCTGTGTTATGTGGTTAAGCAAGTATCACATACAGTTAAAAAAAAATTGCATTAACCGGACTTACCCCATGAGAACCAGATCGTTGTGACATTGTCTCAGACTCTATTTCAGAGTCTGTACTAATTCCTTCAGTCGTGTCGTGAGATAATGCTTGTGGAACATCACTATCAGATAGGTTGGATGACAGTCTTATTGGCTCATAAGCACCAAGATTTCCAAAAGTCCTTTCTCTTTTTGGAAGGTGCTGTTCATTTGGAGAGTTAGATAGTTGTATCAAGTCAGCGCTCGCTTCAGAATTCAAAGCCCACGTAAACCTTGGAAGAGGCAAATCCATGGGAGTTGCAAGGAGTTCTGGTTTTAAAGTCATATTTGATTGATGTGCTGCTATTAACTTCAGTGCCGAATAAAACTGTTTCCTATTCATGTGACTCAATGACGCACAGTTATTCGGAGCAACACTTATATCCATGATCTGTAACATAATTAGTGTTCATAATCATTCATTCACAAAATGTGTTATTATATGTTAAACCTACAAGACTGCATACCTGTTTAAGTACATCATTATGAACATTGGAAGATCTAAATAATTCTGTAGCTTTTAAAATCGGTATTTTGCCATTAGATTCCTCATCACAACACAAAAACAAATCACCGAAATATCTCATTTCGGTTTCTGTCAAATAGAGATCCTCCATTATAGTAATAAAATGATGATATTAGAGCCTTCTACACGTGTCTTTAACTTGTTATTACATAGGCAACATAAACAACCATTATCTGTTAATGTACACCATATTCATTGATAAATAGACGGATTCGAAACTTGTACATCACAAAATTTACACGAAGCAAACCAAATGTCACTGACAGACAGCTTTTTAGACAGCTGCCTGATGCGGCCATTAAAATCCTTAGAGGTACCACCGTCTAAAAACCGATATTAAAGTTATTTTTATCAACGTATAAAAATAACTTTAATATCAGTTATTAGTATTGGTTATTTGGATACGGTTATTTGTTGCTCATAACAACCAGCTATTAATAAGTTTACTTGTATAATATAGATAGTAGTATAAAACATATAAATAAGGTAAGCATCACTATAGACGTCGTCGCAAACTCGTCACTTTATAAATAATATTCTCAACCAGACAGGAAAAACAAAAATTTCAAGTGTTAAGGAAAATAAATAATAAATATTCGTGGCTATTTTTCATGTAGAAAATCATTTATCAACACCTGGCTTCTATTTTAAGTAAATTCGCATTATCTTAGTTTTTTTATGCGATAGGGGAAACGAGCAGACGGGTCACCTAATGGTAAGTGACTACTGCCGCCCATGGAGTCAAGAGTCACAAGTGCGTTGGCGGCCTTTTAGGTAGGAGTACGCTCTTTTCTTGAATAGTAAAATAATAATAATAACATAATTAGTATTATTAAATAAATTCACAAGTATCGGAATACTGAGTATGATAATACTAACGATAAGTTTACAGTATGGTCTATTACTATTTGCAATCGAATCGTATTAAATGGGAACGCGCCATTTACAAACGAGCACAAGACTTGATTAATAGTATATACTTAATCCATAACATATTTATACTTACCAGTACTGCAAGGATGGCTTAGCGAATTAAGTGGTCACCTTGCCACCACGCTTCCAAGTGTTGTGGGTATGATACCCGCACGGGACAACACTTTGTGTAATTTACCAATTGTTGTTCTGCGTCTGGGTGTTCTTTGTGTCCATTGTTTGAATGTTTGTAAAGTCCCCTGGGACACAGGAATTAATCCAAGTGCGGGAGCTGTCTTTTTAAAATAAAAAAGAAAGGGACCTATCAACATATCTCATTACCAGCGTAGTCACTAGTGCATAGATGTACACTAGTGCGTTCTCTTAAGGAGACAAACTATAATTTTATCAATAGAAAATATCTCATTATAAATGAAGTAAGTAAGAATTTAGTTTTTTATTAACCAAGCTAACGAATTTGCGGCCTAAGTCTACAGTGCCCTACCTCCATCTTCTTAGGTACTCTTTTTTATTCGCGAATTAGAATCAAGGGTAAGCATAGAATACCAACTAAAATAAAGATATCTCATAAAGCATTGCACAATATCTATATATCTTGGGATAAACCAGGACTTAATACACATTGACATTTTCTAAGCGTTCTCTTGTGTTTACAAGGGTTGACGGTATAAATATCTCATATACTGTACAAACCTAACAATATTTGTGATTAATTTTGCAGCTACAATTGCTACGAATAAGATTGTTTTGAACACATACGTGACCATTCCTTTTCTCATTTATTTTTAATTACTAATTTATTTTATTTATATTAACCGCCGATTTATTAAAATTAAGTAATTACCGCCCACATTTTGCAGACTAAGTTTTCACATTTATGCTATGGGGGGCAAGCCTATTACCGTCATTTGGGCACTTCTCGGAATTGGACGGGAAAATTTGGAGCACATTTACAAGAAAGGATAGAGAAGGGGAAGAGAACCTGCTCAAGCAGGTTAGGGTTGCATATCTATAAATCGAACTGGCTGGTGCAGGGAAGTGGGAGCCATCTACCGTAACTTACTTATTGAAGTGATAAATTCTTATGGGAAGGTAAACCTCTTCGTTACGTAATGCGTTACGGTGCCAGACTGTTTGGCTTCCCTTTCTCTCACGCATACGGGAGCAGTAGTTTAGTTTTAAGTTATCACTGCTATCCGGCGTCCCGAGACGCACACGTTTTTTTTTTAAAGGAGTAGCTAATTGTGCTCATTTTTTTGGTTTATCATTATAATCATCAGCCTTTCATCGTCTACTCCAGGACAGAGGCATCTCCCAATGTATGCCACAGAGGCTTTTTGGCTAACACAACACACACAACAGTGGTTGCTTAGGTACGAATAGGCCAGTTTGACCGGTGCGATACCACGTTTGCGTTGCATTTCCCCGAAGTGAGTGAAGTTTCCGGAGGCCCAACTCCCCTCTCTTCATCTCTTCTTTCCCCTTCCCACATCACCCTTAAAGCCGGGCAGCGCACTTGCGTGTTGCAGGTGTCAATGAGCGCGGTTGTCACTTACCATCAGGTGACCAGTCTGTCTATAGGAGGTATGTAAAAAAAAACTAATTTTTAAACCAAGTAAATTCAGAAATAAAATAAATTATTATATATTTGTTTTTTAATGGTAGTACTATTTTTAATACCTACCAATTTAAAGCAAATCGTATCATTAGTACATTATTAATCGGTGTACACTACATATTAGTTCATTATTAGTTATTTAATGGTAAAATAAAATACCAAGTACCTACGATGTTAGTATCGAGCGTTAACTTTCATATTGAAGTTAAAGTGAATGTACTATAAATATATGTATAAATAACGAGAAATTAACTAGACATTTTTTTCATAAGGTATAAAATAAACATGTGAAATAAAAAGCGTTTCATAAATTATATTTTGTTCACTAAATTTATTTGAGTACTTACATGGTGACATGTTAAATAAATTTAATATTTTTTATAATTTATAATACTACTGTCAAAGTAGCGGAATAATTTATATTGACTTACGCTTAAATATATAAAACTCGACAAATCATAATTCTTTAACATTCTTAACAACATTAATCTCTCTCTACATTCAATCATCTAATCCTTGGTCTGGATGTATTTGATGAGATCAATCACGCGGTTAGAGTAACCATACTCATTATCGTACCAGCTGATAAGCTTGACGAAATTGTCATTTAGAGATATACCGGCGGCAGCATCAAAGATAGACGAGTGTGTATCACCAATAAAGTCAGAAGATACAACTTGCTCTTCGGTGTAGTCGAGGATACCCTTCAAAGGACCCTGAGCGGCTTCCTTGACCTTCTGTTTGATAGCATCGTAGCTAGCGGGCTTACCCAGGCGGACTGTCAGATCTACTACAGATACATTAGCGACTGGAACTCGGAAAGCCATACCAGTCAACTTTCCATTCAAAGCTGGAATTACTTTGCCGACGGCTTTAGCGGCACCAGTAGACGCAGGAATGATATTCTGTTGAGCACCACGACCATCACGCCACAGCTTGCCAGAGGGTCCATCGACTGTTTTCTGGGTAGCAGTGGTTGCATGTACTGTGGTCATCAGACCCTCAACAATTTCGAAGTTGTCATGAATAACCTTGGCGAGGGGAGCCAGGCAGTTGGTGGTGCAAGAAGCGTTTGAAATAACCTTGAAAGAGGGATCGTAGGCATCAAGGTTAACTCCCACAACAAACATGGGAGCGTCGGCACTTGGCGCAGAAATTATGACCTTCTTGGCTCCACCCTCCAAGTGGGCGGATGCCTTTTCAGTAGTTGTGAACACACCAGTAGATTCTACGACGTATTCAGCTCCAGCTTTACCCCACGGAATGGCTTTAGGGTCTCTCTCACTGAAGACAGAGATTTTGTTTCCATTGACGACAAGGAAATCACCCTCTACTGCAACGGTGCCCTTAAAACGACCATGAGTAGAGTCATATTTAAAGAGGTATACCATGTAATCAAGGCCGATAAAGGGGTCGTTGATGGCGACGACCTGAGCACCCTTCTCAATGGCAGCCCGGAGAACCAAACGACCAATGCGACCAAACCCGTTGATTCCGATCTTGGACATATCTGCAAAAATATAACAAATCCAAATTAATTACTGAATTATCTAAAATTATATTTACTACTTAGTATAATAATTAACTAACTAAAAGTACCCCCATGAATTAAAAGATAAGGGGAACAGGAACCATCTGACAATTTTATTGCAGTTAACAAGTTGTCAGGATTCTTTTTGTTGATTTCATTCTAAACAAAAAAACTCATTGTTTTTAACCTAATCTATATTTTGCTATTAAGTAGTAGACGGCTGTTTCATTTTATAATTATAAATTACTATAAAAAACGCTATTAAAAATGTACAAGTGTGCCGTTCAAGTACACAATAACAGGAAAGCATGAGTAATTGCCTTACTATAACAGGAATGACTGAAATTCAAGTCTACATAGGTATTGTTAGACTGTGGTGAAACGATTGTAAGCACGTATGACAGTTACTGAAATATAAATAGCAGAAACACGAAGCCAGCGACTATAATAACGACGATGCTTCATTTTACTATGTTAAAATCCAGCAAAAACTTCAAATGCAAACATAATAACGTTAGGGATGGTTTTCACGCCGGCCGGTATGGAGGTCACTTAGAGGTCACCTATGAGAATCGTAAAATATAAATATATTGGCTGGTGTACATTTGAAGAAGCTTATCCATTATCTTAAGGTTTCGTTACAACTTAAAAACAACATGTTAAAAGTAAGAACATGTTACATCAATCTGCAAACGAAATACCGCTACGTGGAACCATTGAAATAAACACTTCATATTCAAGAAATAACTTGGAGTTAATATACTTGAATAAACTTGAAACAATAACATGCAAATGTATGTAAAAGGAAATTGAGTATTGATACTTACTGGAATAAATTTGTGTATATGAGAATAAAATAAATGACACCACGTACAGACACTACGAGATGTAGTTTTAAAATGTCAGCTGAAGGACAAAGCCAGTATGAGAGAGGCCGGGTAATAATAGACAATTTTTAGTAAATCAATGAACCACAGATTAATTTGAATAGACCGATACGTCTCGGATTTTACCTATGGTGATGCTGAAATCATTAGTCGTTCATACTTTAAACAACGAAATCAAACTGAATTAAAAGTAAATGAGGAAATGAAGTCTTTTCCAAGTGTTAGGATAGAAATACTGTTTTTGTATGGTTTCCTGTTTTTTCTAGTATTTTAGTTTTAATATTATTAAGTACTTACTTTTTTTTGTTTAGTGTGATGGCTTGTTGGGCTAATGGTTAGTGAACCTAACTGCTGAAATTGAGTTCGATTTCAGCACAAAACAAAAATCACTCAGGAACTATTCCTAATGCGGGAGTTATCTTTTATTAGAAAAAAAAATCCCGATTCAATTAGGGGAGTAGAATAAGTTTAAGAAGTGTATCTGTGTGCGATGGACAGATTGATTTAGCTCATTTTAGTTTGAAAGGTGAGTTGATAAGATCGCGAACATTCTTAGCTATACACGATATATACGAGAATACCTGTTCAGCCGTTTTAATATAATCTTATCTTTTCTAGATTTTTAAAGGTTTCATTTGGTAAGGGATATTTTATATTTTTAAAATATATACAATTGTTAGATGTTTTGTACTTACTTTTCTTCGTATGAACATTTTTTACACATTTCCCAAATTTATTTGGGGTCGGAGCAATGTGTTTAAGAACGAACTCAACCACCCAAAATAAATATTTTTGAAAGTACATACTAAACTTTAAATTTATTCTTTACAACATATTTAATTTATTCTTTTAACACTAAAAAGTAAAAAAATAAATTACAATAATAAGTATGTATTTCATGTAGTGTCCTTGACGTTGTTTAATACCTACATAGACATCTTATTTAATTTTTTTCTATGTCAGGGTCTATTATCTATGATGTCTAGCGATTGGAGAGTAAAGTGTAGTATCGATTTCTTATTTAATTTTAGTAGTGTTTTTTATTGGTGGGTTAGTCATTTTAGACTTGCAAAAAAAATCATGTTAATAATAATAACAACAAACTGTAAATAATAACTTTCGTTTGAATTCAGTAATGGAGATAAAATAAAAAATAAACTCTATGCTCAGAACAGATACAAAAATTCTATTTATTGAGGCGGGTAATTCAAAATGTCACATTTATAATGAAATTATTTTTACCTCCAATGTTCGTTCATAACAAAATCTATAAGATCAATTAGTCGATAATGGTTATAAGAGTAGGGATTAATGGTTTTGGTCGAATAGGCAGAATAACATTTAGAACGTGTTTCCAAAATTCAGAAATACAGGTAAAATATGAACAATATCTTAATAAATTTGTATAATAATATAGAGGAAAACGAATTAGTATATAAGGGATTACTGTTTGGTAAATTATAGGAAAGAGTCTACTCTTTCCTATAATTTACTTTGCAATAAATATTAGTCTTTAAATATCACAGAATAGAAAGGTATACTTTTCTATGCTGTGTTAAATATTATTATTCTTATGGTATCTATTAAGTCATGTCTGTAATTTTTCAGTTAACTGCTATAAATGACCCGGCTATAGATATCGACTACATTTGCTATTTGATAAAGTTCGATTCCACGCATGGCAAATTTAGAGGAAATGTTACTCACAAAGACGATGAAATCACAATTAATGGTAAGAATTAACAATTAACTAACATAAAGGGTTTTAAAAAAGCAATTCACATAAGACAAACATAAAACATATGCTCACGCCTGCACATCAGAGGAGGAGGTAGGCAGAGGTGTTTCAACCCCACACTACCCCACCCACATTTTGCTAATTACAATTTGGTTTCCCGAACGTAATAGGGAGCAAGCCTGTTGCCGTCAACGGGGCACTGTATGACTATATTACTGTCTGATATATAACAGTCATATCCCTTAGTCGCATTTTATGACAACACACGACAACGGTATTTACATTGGAGTTTTTAGGTAATAGAGAAGCGAGGTAGACTGCAACGAAAATACTTATAAAGAAAATGATCCACAAGACAAGGGTTTGTATTGCAGGTACCAATTTGTATGTAATCTTGCAATAGGGCATTCACTGAGTAACATGCTTGATGCTACAGTCATTGACTTCTAGTTTCTTTTCATCGAGGGAACACACATTCCAGATGGTACCGAACTAAAATACGATTTACGATGATTGGTACGTGTAATTAGCAAGTTATTATATTTATTACACCTAAGTTTTTGAATAGTAATCTTTGAAACTCAGCTATTAGGTCGTGTGATTCTTGGTGGATGGTGGTGTAGTGGTCTTCCATTGTTGGTGGTGTAGAAGGCTATTAAGGGATCGGACATTTAAAATCGGATAGATAAAAGTGGTAGAGCCATGCTTTAGCAATGGGCTGGCTCGACCGGTGCGATACCAGAGCCTCACAGAAAACCGGTTGTGAAGTAACGCCAAGCGTTGCATTTTTCCGAAATGAGTAAGGTTTCTGGAGGCCCTACTATCTCTTCTTTCAATCCCTTATCACCCTCAATAGCGGGCAACACACTTACGACAAGAGTTGCGTGTGTCCATGGACGGCGGTTGTCACTTACCATCAGATGACTCCTCTGTTCGTCTGTCCCTATGGTATAAAAAAAAAATGGCCCGTATGACGTCAATAGGTTTGCCCCTATTATGTAAATTGGAGTAAATTATGGTTGGCAAAAAATTTTTTTACGCCTCTGTTTACCCTTACGGGGATGTAGGCGGGAGTGTTATGCATATGTATGTACTTACGTACTAAAATAATTAACTTGTTTTTACACGATATCTCACAATTATTGAGATGTAAGGGCTGCGTTGTGAGTAATATTGTTTGTGTTATTATGTTTCAATGTGATACATTTATTTTAAACTTATTTACAATTTAAATATAGTTATCAAAAAAACGCCTTCTTTTTATCTCTGTGGATTGGGGCATAAAGGTCAATTGATACGGTAAGTTGAACGTACCTAATGAACAGTGGGCTTGGTTTACGTCCAATTTAATGTTTGTGTTAGTTAATCAAGATAAAAATGAATTGACACATAAACATACATAAATATAGGCATTACACTCCTGACTATATATTTAAAGTCAGGAGTGACGTAGCTATATGCTTACAATCAGTCTGTTATATGTGGAAAGAAGCATCGCCTGAGCTCCTTACGGATAAATAAAGAAAGAAGAAATTAAAAAATTATTAGCCGGAATCAGTCAGTGTTGTGGCTTCGATGCCCACAGTAGGCAATATAAGCGTCATGATACACAGGTAGATAAAAAAATATAGCTCCGCCCGCAGACCACTGCGTTACAGATTAGTTAAGTCATTTTAGAGTTGATGTTTGTAAAGTTAGAACTGAAAAGCAAACTAAATTATGAATTGCCTTATACCTCGAGCTTCCACTCCCATGAAACCCTAAATTCAAGCCCGCTTGAAATACTGTTATTAATGACAAAACAAATTATCATGTTTAAATTACATGATAAATATTGTCCATTTCGAATGTTACACAGGTCAAAAAATCAAAGTGTTTCAAGAAAAGTTTCCACCCGATGTGCCGTGGTACAGAGCTGGTGTGCAATATGTCATAGAAGCGTCTGGAATGTTTACATGTTTGGATAAAGCATCGGTATGTTCTTCTTACTGACATACTTACGATGTCCAAACTTGGTATAAGTTTACCTATATTATAATTATAACACAGAAATTACATTAATCGTATCGCATCAAAAAATCATCAAATGTTGCGTATAGATGTAGCTCCACTCTGCATTCTCTATCGCTTGTATCATAGGGAGAGTTCAGAGGAATTTTTCGGACTTATACCGGTCGCAGATTTCCGCCATCGTCGTACGCCACAAAATATCCATCCCCATCACCTGGATGATTGGCACTCCATCACCATACGCTTCTCCAGAAGCTTTTTGCCTCGAACCTAAAAGGCCTGCAACGCACTTGTGACTCTCGACTTGACATGGGCGTCGGTAGTCACTTGCGATCAGGTAAACAGTTGCTCGTAAGCCCCCTATTGCATAAAAAAAACTAATCCACCCCACCTGCCCTTCTCGCCTTTTTGTGCACAATTAAACAACAAACACAATAGGTATTTCCTTTTGCCATTATTGCCTAATAAGTCGGACAATTAATTGATGACAATGATATATAAATTAATATATAAATTAATAATAATAAAATTAAAGTATTCACATTGTTCACCTTCTTACTACTATTGATTGCTAACTCACTACTCCACTGCTAAGGGTTGTAGCGTGATGTTAAAAACCCTTTAATCTATCCCGAGAATCGTGCTATCAAATGGCAGAAAAGATTTCTTATAATCCGATTAGTAATCAGTACTCATATAAACGAAATCTACCTTAATAAATAATCTAGATTTACGCATTCAACAAAACCAGTAAAAACTCTTATCAGACACTGGTACTTTATTATATACTAGCGGACCCGACAGACGTTGTCCTGAAGTTGCAGTATAGACAAATAACCTAGATACCGACTGCAGGCCATCTGCCGGGCTACAATAAATTACTTTTGAATTTGACTTCAACGTCGAATATCTTTGAAAGGAGTCAATTTAATTAAAAATGTCAAGAAACCTTTCAATCGAAACGCAAAAATTAAACAATAAATCAACGTTTAAGGCACGATTACAAGGAGACGGCTTGTTTTACATTAATTTACTAAGAAAACTTTTTTCTAGAAAATTTAATTTCCTATAAGAATACGCATCGCAAAAATTTTTCAGATTGATAATTGACGAGTTTTGATCGAGTTTTTTGAGCAAAAAATGCTATTACTGTCGAAAAATCAATAGTCGTAACGATACACCCCTTAATAATATTATTAAGGACTCAAACATTCTCAATATTTTTTTCTCATGATCATGAATGATATTTTCACAGTATCGTATAAAAAATAGTCGTTTTTTTTGGCCCAGTCTAATACACGCGTACAGTAGAATTATATATATAAAGATAAGGTTGGGGGAAAAGTTTCATATTATTTTATATACTAATTCTAAACATTTTTTATAAATAAAAATAATTACATTTAATTATAATGTACATATGTGTTATTTTGAAAAAAAAATACGACAACTAGTTTTGAGAGTCCTCTTTCGATGTTAACCTACCCTACCCAAAGAATTCTGAAGAGACTGGTGGAAATCTGAGGGTGCAAGGTCAGGACTATATGGTGGATCCCTTAACACTTCCCAACCAAGCCCTCTCGAGTTTTGCTGACTGTCCAAAGATATGTGGATGTCTGGCGTTAACATGATGAAAACCACCCCTTATCTGTTGATCAATTCCGGCCGTTTTTTTCTCAATTTCTTGCTTGAGTCTAATTAGTTGTTTGCAGTACAGATCCGAATCCATAGTTTTGCTTGCCGGCAAAAGCTCATAATGAACGATGCCCTTCCAATCCCACCATACACAGCATCACTTTATTACGTGTTAATCCAGGTTTCGCTGCAGCCTGGAGCTTGACTTCCCTTTAACCACGATCTTTTTCGCACGATAGATCCACTTTTCATCACAAGTGTTCAATCTTTTCAAAAATGGTTCGGTTTGTTAGCTTTTCCAGAAATGACATCGACTTTATCCGTATGAGGGCGACCAGAGCAAGCTGCATCTTTGACATTAATTCCCGTCTGAAAACGCTTGTACCAGCTTTGTACTCTTACTGACACTGCATTAGGTCCAAAAACGTCACAAACTTTTTTCGCACCAAGTCGCATTTTTCCTTTTTTGAAATAAAACTTCAGGATGTATTGAATTTCTTCGCTAGATTCACTCATATTGGCGAACAGAAAAACAATTGAAAATCACATTTTTATTGTTCTTTTTCTTAATGTTCTATATTTATTGATATTAAAACCAGCCAGATACAAATAATACAGCCAAAGAGGTTTTTCTTCAACTTTATACATACAAAATACGAATAGACTTTTTCCCCGACCTGTTATTAGTGGAGGTATCTTAGAAATTCCCTTTTATCTCTAATAAACATTAGTCCTTTATGAGTATCAACACTGATTTTTAAGGGTCACCTAGCAAGCGAAGGAGTGAAGAGAGTTATAGTGACAGCGCCAAGTGTGGATGTTCCTATGGTTATATTGGGAGTCAATGATTACATGATAAATACAGGTAACTGGTTCAAAAATAAATCTGGTCTGATGCTAGTAACGATTTTAATTATTCTCTTGATATATGGTAGTCACAACCCTAGCTAGCACTGTGCACTTCGATAGGCCTGTTGATGTAGTTGTTAGTGATCCTGAGTGATAGGCTCCCCAACGTCTTGGGTTCAATTCCCACACAGGACAAATATTTGTGTGATGAACACAATCATTTGTACTGTCTGAGTGTATTTTATCTTATTCTATTTTATTTTATATTAGAAATGATTAAGCTCTGCTTAGCTAAGGATGAGACGGCCGTGTGTGAGGTATCTGAAATTATTATTACTATTATACAACTAAGTGCTTCTTCTGTAAGGTTGGTGAGCTTCCCCAATCCGCTGTTTGTCAGTCAAAGCGGTATTTTCTGTGCTTCACTTTTTATATTCATACAGAAAATCGAATTATGTATGTGTATATTAATTTAAAGAGCTTACGATAATGCCGAGTCTTCACAAGTGAAGTCAGTGACGTATAAAATCAATTTGGTGTTAATCAACGTACTGATAATAATAATAATAAAAGCTTTGTAGTAGATACTAATCGACTACAATACTGAATCAAAGTGTTCGCTCATTAGCTATGCGGTAATTTACTTGAACTAATGAAAACATTACATCTTTATGTAATGTTTGATACTTTTAAATTTAAAAAATAAATTTATTGGTGCATTTACAACCACCTACTTTAAAAAAAATTGTTAAATCACAAATCAAAAACGGATTTGACCATCTTATAACCATCTCATTAAAGAGTCAGCTAAACAACATCACGTAAAATTCAGTAAAGGTTATTTTTTTGTGGCGCTAAAAAGATAATAATACTTAATCCCATAAGTAAGCGTTTATGGTCACTGCTCTGTTACTAAGGCTCGCGGCGTGATGTTTGCGATTCGTATTCGTTTATGAATACTCTATAATACATAAAAGGCATCTTCAAATCTCACAACAAACACAAACAAAACAGCTTTTCAGATTTAATATATTTCTATAGTTAGGTAAACATACAGTGCCCCTCTGTCTGCCCCTTAGGGTATACAAGCGTGAGCATATGTATGTATGTGTTTAAGTATAGAATACATTCAACCTCCAAGTCATGCAAATAGTTAAAGTTTTTGTTCAGAAAACTGTGATGTACGTAAAAAGAGGGGTAGCTTTATATACAATTTATAATACTATATAATTATATCTTATATTATATTTGAATTGAGCACGAATGAAGGCGGGATGCCATCTAAAGGCTGTTACTGTTGTGAATACCAGGATTATTTTTTCTAGAGCATAAAGTAATATCATGTACATCAAGCACTCTGTACTGTTTGGCACCCATAATCAAAGTGCTCAATGACCATTTCGGTGTGGTAGAAGGGTTTATAACCAGTATCCATGCTATGACACCCTCACTCAAACCCTTGGACGGCCTCTGCTTGAGGGGAAAGGTAAGAAACATGATATTCTTTTAAATATAAATATGTAATAAAAACGCTTGAGACGTAAATAATTTTTTTTTTTTTTAACTAGCCTAGTCTAGTGGTTAGTGACCTTGACTGCTGAGACAGAGTTCAAATTCGATCCCTAACCACGACAAATAATTTTGCGATAAGCACGAGTATTTATTCTGCGTAAGGGTGTTATTTACCTACATGTATCTATTTAGAAATATATCAGTATGGTTATCAGTAATCTGGAATGTTTGAAGTTATTATTAAATGTAGAACTTATTTTGTGGGTAGTAATTATGCCGTAATATATTTTTAACAAACGTGAATTCAACTTTAACTTTTGAGAAGCCTGATTTCAAGTCAATAGTTAGATAAAAGTCGTTATTAATAAATCACATAAAATACATGTTATATTTTTTTTCTTGTTTTTTTTTTTAAATAATAACATTCGTTAGTGGTATTTAAATTTATTAAAATATATACAATTTTACTGACGCGGGAATTTTGGGGTTGCCAAACTAGTTTTACGGGGACCTTCATCAAGGATGTAAGCGGCCTGCTGGTGCCAAGGTGTCAGGCCTCACACTGCCTAAGCGACGCGAGACGCTACCATCTGTTTTTTTCGGTTCAAAACTAATCGAGCACCCCCGAAATACATGCATGGATATAAGCGTATATTTTATAACAATATAATATTGTTTTGTTGCCAGCATTGGAGAGATCACCGAAGTATAAATCAGAATATAATTCCTGCAACAACAGGTGCTTGCAGAGCTCTCGGCAAAATACTACCGCAGGTCAAAGACAAAATGACCGGGCTGGCTTTCAGAGTGCCTATAATAAACGTGTCCGTTCTAGACATCACTATAAAGTATGCCACTGTTTTTCTACAAATTTTTATTTAGCTCAATTTATTGTTTTAAGTTTTATTATTATAGCTTTATTGTATTATTTAATTCTACTGTACTGTACCCTACCCAGTTAAATTAGGGATTAAGCGTAGAAGGTAAGAACAAGTTATTGTAAGCCTATGGGGATAGCATTATCATGCTTGATCAAATCCTCCATAATGATTTTTTAAACTTTTAGATACATTTGATCTGTCAGACTCTCCTAAATCTTAAAGCAATGAATGAGCTTGAAAAGTTTATTTGCTATGGAAATCTAGTCTATGCCATCGAAATTTTGACGATATGGACATTTTTCAAAGTTGTTATATAATAATAGGTACTTGGATGCATAAATATTAGGTGGAATTTTTAACTTATCCATTACATTATTATGTAAATGTTCATAATTAGTAACGATAAGTTTATGTAATTGTAAAAAGAATTGAGTCCAAAATTGGATGATGTTTAAAATATTTCATTATCTTTATTAACAGGTTAGAGACAAATACGTCAAAAGAAAACATAATTAAATCCGTAGAAAAAGCTAGTAAACGTGAACTTAAAAACATTATAAGGATATCCAACGAAGATGCAGTATCTTCAGACTTCATTGGCGATAGTCACTCCTGTATTATAGACGTCGAATCTAGTTTACAACTGCGTCCAGATTTTTACAAAATCATCTGTTGGTATGAAAACGAGTTCTCCTATGCCTGTAGAGTGTTAGATGCGATATTTTACTCAGAAACGCAATTCGCTCAATCTCATGTAAGTAAATTAATGTACGTTCATGCTAAATGTCCGAAAAAAACCATGTCACCAATAGAAAATTCTAACAAAAATTTAAGTATAAAATGTAATTACGTTGCTCCACCTACAGATGAACTATTCTATATCAATTCAAATGAAAGTATTAAAACAAAGTCAGCTCCTAAGCCTCGGCCTTTACTGGTTCGAAAACCATTGTCTTCACAAAGTTCTTCGACCGCTACCACAGTTCTAAAACGTGAGACAAAAAAGAAAAATGAAACATTTAAAGTATGGAATGATGATGGTGATCCAACCAAAAATTCCGTTAGGCAAAATAGGAATTCGTTATTTCATAGTTGCATTACGTTTAGCCCCAAACCTCCTTTAGAACAAACTGACTGCGTGAAAGTTCAAGAGCGTTTGGAAAGCGTTAAAAGAGAATTTTCTAAAATGCTGATTATAACCGAAGATTTATTAAAAAAGTCGTACACTAGTAAAAACAAATTACAGTGTTTAGATTGCAAAGAACTGACAAAAAGTGACCGAAATGCAGAGTTGAAAGTAGAATCTTCACAGGAAGCACAAAAACATTATAAGAGGAATTACACAGATGCGGAATTAAGTCATCCTTTAGCTAACAATTGTGGAGATTTCAAAAATAAGGACACAACTAACAGCAAGAAAGAAATTAATTACAGTGACCTTGGTCGAATAAAACAAGTTAAACTTTTAAAACAAGTTGATGACGAGAGAATTGTTATTGATAAAATTGTAAAAATACAGGAATTAGAAAATACGAAAGAACCCCACATAATGAAAGATATTTTAAACGAAATTTCAATGGTTTTGAATGAAGATACTTCAATTATTCATCCTCAACAAAATGAAGAGGTCAATGAAAATGTAAATCCTGCTTTAAATAACAACGAAATTCATCCACAATTAGTGGTTAAGGCTATAAAGTCTTTAACTTGCGCAATTACCAATAAAGTCGTTGAAAATGTTTTTAATAATGGAACCGTTCCGTTATTATCTAAAAAAAGCTGCGAAGAAAATATACTCTATAACATTAACATTGAAGATACGAGTGACACTCTGACCATAGAAGGTAAGCTGCCAATCAATAAGGATAGGACAGATCATTATTATATAAAAGACTTAGCAAAGTACTTGCAAAACACCACTCACGATATGCGGATAATTGATGAAGAACTGAAGAAACGTAATATTATATTAATGAATTCTGGCTCAAATATGAACGATTCAAATATTGGCAGCAAACCTTCAACTGCAGAAGCAGATGTTGACCTTAAAAACTTAGATTTAAATAATAAGATTTTAGCAGGCTTAAGAATTGTCGCCGATAAAAGTATAGCAGACGGCATGTCACCGTGTGCAAGCCCAACTAATACTGTAACTACTATCAGTAACGGCGACCGGATTCGTGTCAAAGATGATCTTTACGATAAACTGGACAGCGCTAGTGCATCTGACTCTAACAACTCCTTCCAAATCAATGAAAGAAAATCACAAGTTCTAAACATAACAGATTTAACAAATTCTTTAGAGGATCTGTCGCGATTAGACAAGATTTGTAGGATAATAGAAATTTCTGATGAATTATCTGATAAATTATTTTCTACTTTGGATAACATTGACAACTCTTTAGAACAAGAAAAGAAATGGTCATTCAAGGATCTATGTGAAAGATTAAAGTTAGACGAGTTCTGCAACAATGTGTTTGGGAAAACAAGTTTTTAGTGTGTTTTGCATTAAAATAAACTGCATTTAAAAATAAATCTTTATTTCAGGCACTTCAATGGTATGTTTTTGATGGAAAAATATATTTTATTAATAGCTATAATTATACACATATTTATAGCAAGGAAATTATATATTTGTTCTATATACTTCAAACTATGTTAGACTATAAAGTAATAGTTTAGTTTTTGTGAATCAACTTACTAAACTGCTAAAAATATACATATTTCATAAAATAATATATCTTATACTATACATTCTTTATTCTGCTACCAGCTCATAATGTAACTTACAAACTATATAACATATATATGAAAGTGTTTGGAGTCCCTGATCACAACCTAAATCTACTTCGTAAAATTATATAAAAATGCTCAGGTACATTAGTGAAAAAAATCGCCAATTCTGAATATCTCCACTGACATATCCCTAATGGGGATTGGGACAGTGATTTTTTTTCATCTATTTGAAATTTTCTATTCAAAGATTATCTTTACGATAACTGAACAACGCTAGTGCATGAATTTTTTTATTTTATTTTATTTAATCTTTCTTTTATCTCGCCTACTGAAAGAAAATATTTTCAGCAGTGTTTATCAAAGGTTATTCAGGAGAAATTCTTTATACAGGTAATATAAGATAAAATCTCAAAAGTAATTAACACATTTTTCTATTAGATCATACGAATTGCCTCGCATTTTCAAAATATTGAAAAGTAAAGCTACCAGTAGGGATATATCAGACAAGCGATGATAAAAGCTAAAACAATACAAAAGAATGATACAAAATTATTCTTACCCATTGTTATGATATACAGTTACGGTATTTTTCAACAGCTTCATATTGAGGTCTATAATAGTGCGAGGAAATAAGGCATCGTTCATTTCGACAAAGTCGCCTATAACGACATTAACCGGGGCTCGAACCCCAGCCGCAGAACTACCGGGCAATGGCGGGCCAGGACTGAACTCTGATAGTATTGGTAACACTTGTTTTTGTACTGGTATAGCACATTTTTCTCGGAGATTTGATATCCATCTGAAAATATAATTAAATAGTCTTATTTTTTTTTTATTCGTCAGCTCGTATTAATTTCAATAAATTTCATTGTATAAAATTTCGTCCTAAAAATTCAACTATTTTTGAAACAGGTAAGGTTAGGGCAGGCGGTAGAGCAAGCTCGAAGAGGTACGCGAGTGGCGTGAGGCCGCACGCCGAGCCACAATGGTTCGTTGGTCGGCTGGAGGCTCCACGTGCTGGCTTTGCCGCCGTGGAGGCGCTCCAGCCGATCATTGTCGAATGGGCAGGGCGACAGCACGGGACTCTTTCATTCCGACTGACGCAGGTTCTTTCCCGGCACGGCTGCTTCGGGAAGTACCTGCACTCGGTCGCTAGGAGGGAAATGAGCCCCGTCTGTCACCACTGCGACTGTAGTGAGGACTCGGCTCAGCACACGCTTGCGGTTTGCCCTTCTTGGGCGTCGCAGCGTCGGGCCCTCACTGCAGTCATCGGAGAGGATCTGTCGCTACTGGCTGTTATACGCTCCATGGCCAGTAGCGACAGTAATTTTACCGCGGTTGCAACCTTCTGCGAGGACGTTACCTCGCGGAAGGAGGCGGCGGAGCGGGCCCGGGAGGACGATCTCCATTCGGACCTAATCCGCCGCCGGCGAACCAGGCGGCGGAGGCGCGCCTACCAGCGCCTCATGCCGCCCTGAGTGTGGCCGCGGGTGGTAGGGACGGGTTTTCCCCTCCACCCGCTTTAGTGGCCAGCCGCGAGGGGGTGACGTCCGCGTGTGTCTGGACGCCGCCTTATTGATAGGTTACCCGTAGGTGGTGCCCGCATAGTGCGGGCAGGCGCTAGGAGCGGTCCGGATGTCTTAATAAAGCTGTTCCCGGATTCCTCCTATTTTAAGCGCAGTATGGCACACCGTGTGGTTTTAGTCAGTTCGATTCCGACACACTGTTCCACCGAAAACCCCGGTGGGATGACGGCCCGAGGGGGTTTCCGCACGAAAAAAAAAAGGCGGTAGAGCAAGCTAAAGAATAAGACATATATACATATAAATATACGGTCGGAAAATATTACCTCATATTTGCAGTCGAGTAAACTAATCTGAACTTACTCATATCGTAAATTTATTTAACTCTTGACGGGTTGGTCGACGAATCAAATCAAAGGATTGTAATAATGGTTACTATTGTGAATGACAAGTATTCAACCAGAAAAAGAACTGTCCACACATGATTGATTCATTGATGACATTAACGTGACTGACACTGTGGGCAGGATCTATTTTCTCTATAGTTGATTGACCAATTATATATTAACTCCATAAAAGTCATTAAATTCATAGACGGCTGACGATGGCCATACCTAAGAAAGATAAACGTAGCCGTGGGCGTAAGTACAGCTTGATGCACGAAGCCTGTGCTAGGGTGTCTTCTCACATTCTCCAGGAAGTTGATGAGACCGCTGACAGTGTCCTGTCGCGGCCAAGGCGAGGGTAACATCTGCGGTTGCCAGAACTCGCTTGTGGCGTAAACGGATTCATTGCGGTACACTACTATTACCTGAAACGTAGTAAACATTTAATTAGTACTAACCAAAAGACTTAAGGCCATTTTTTTATGATAATGGGAGCAAACAAGACGGGTCAACTGACGGTAAGTGACTACACTCATGGACACCTGAAACCAAAGAGTTGCAAGAGGGGTGGGGGAAAGGCGGTGGCCTCCGGCACCCTCATTCACTGGTAAAACGTAATGCAAGCATTGCCTAATAACCGGTTTTCTGTGAGGCTGTATTATTCCGATGGAGTTGGCCCATATGCGCCTAAGCATGGCTCTCCTTAGTAATTCATTAAGATAAGACCAACCACGCAGGTTATTCTGATCATCCTTCTTCTTAATCAACCCAACCAAAAATACAGGACTAAAACTACATTTGACTGATTTTTTTAAGTAGTTTTGACCTAGAACCACAAAGTAGAATAGAGAATCCGGAGATCGGACTGTTTACTATGAGATAGTATGTATATAGTCATATGGTACATGCAATGCAACTCTTATAGTTAAAAAACAATATATTATTAAAGGGCATACCTGCATTTTTAAACTATTGAGAGTATTTAGTGTAAGTGCTTTGAGGTCGACATGTCGTGGCACAAGTCTCGCACCGTAGAGATTCAATAAGTACCGCATCAGCATTTGGTGATGTCGTGAAGTGAACCCATAGAAATGCTGGCAGTCTAAAATGACCACCTGAAAAAAAACCGTTTCCTTATCTACATGGGATTTGTATTTTTTTTATTGCCAATAATTTTACTGAATTTGGGTTTTACAAGAAATATGCGATTCATAGAATAATTCGCAATTGCCAAATAAGCCTTCAAACAAAAATAAACTTCTATTTAAAGCCAAGATCAATATAAAAATTAGGCAATGGCAGATGAGAATGTTTATTTTATATGAAGCATTACACTTGCACAAAACGTGGATGCTAGCTCACAGAGACGGAGACAACTTGGCAACATTTGAGGTGTACTGGAGGCGGACAAATAGAATGAAAATTATTGTAAAACTTAGCAGAAGGGGAAAAAATGTCATTGTAACCACATACTGCAGTAATAAGTAAAACTATTGTAAAAATTTATAAAACCCAACTGCATTACATAAAAGGCTACTTTTAGCTCTTTTCTCATTTCTTTTTTGGTGGATGTCATCTTCAAGTCTTATACCCTATGTCACTCCTACTATTAAGACAATTCAACTGATAGTTTACGTGTCTAAATATTCATCAAATCATCTAGGCTCTAAGGGCGATCCAAGGATACATACATACACTCAAAAAACATAACCCTCCTTCTTGGGCAGTCAGGTAAAGTAATATTTCTTTCAAAGTTTACCTTTAGACATGTATATATTAACATTTTTAAATAATGTATGTAAACCTACTTCTCCTGGATGTTTGTCAACAAACTCCTTAACCTGTGTCAGGGCTCCTGAGATTTCTTCTCCATATAAACCATGGGTGAAGTAAAACTTTTCTTCATTTGGCATAGTAGCCAGCCGTAGGTCGAGGTACCTGCAGATTTGAACGATTTTTATCACTTCAAATTTGTGTACAGCCATGTAACTAACAAACCGAACATGGCAATATTTTGTAGGAATTTATATAAATTATATAGGAACTACATATTTATTAATATTCCTCCATCTTGGATAAGGACTGAGAAAATAACTGGATTCGAGAAGAGGTAAAGTCAAATTCGTTTGGAAGACAAATTCATTGATGGACTTTTAGATTTCTATTTTCAACCAAAGATTCTTGTAATTGTAGAAAATTAGTTGTTCTAATATTTGATTTAAAGTGACTTTATTTCATATAAGTGTAAAAGTGTAGAATTAACATCATCTCTGTCACCAAGTAATACTGCCAACAGCATACACAAGTTTGAGACACAAGTGCTCATATAATAGTATGAAAACACAAAACATTAAACTTATATATACTGTTAAGTATTTTATAGAACAGGATAGGTTACACAGATCAATGTTAACAAAGGGGTCATACATAGTTCTATATTCTCTATCTATGTTCAAATAGATATTAAGTGACTGGCTTATTTTAAAAACATTTTAAAAAGTTGAAACTAATTTTTCAAAGTTTTAAAATTATCATTAACTTTTTGATATTGTGTATAGTTTACCAAAGCAAATTTAAGTAAAAGATTTGGCTTCCATCTTGATACCTTTTTGAGCCATTTATTTAAAAACAAATAATAACTTTCTTCAAATGTTTAAAACTGAATACAAAATAATTAACATTTGAGTGTTATATAAGCAGTACTTGAGCCAATGCCAAAGCAGTTAAAGAAAAAGTAGTGTTGATGTGCTAATGTTACATCAAAGATACCTAATGCCAATGAGAAGTTGGTGCCAAGTGTCACTGCTTTGCGTTATGGTCCATCGTAAGATCGTACCTCGGAACAATGGGTACAGTCGGTTAAGTATTGGTTCGGCATCTGGTGCTACTTTGCTAGACCGTGTAATGCCATATGTCATTGAATCATGACTACCTGAAATGTGATTAGTCAATATTAAAAGTAAAAAGGGTTAACTAAAATTAGTCTAATTAGTTAGTTTAATCAAGTCAAAACAAAAATGATTCATGTTAAGTGTCAAATAAAAGCATAACTTATAACTGGTGATCATACAACCTGCTTACCTTACTTATGATTTTACATAATATAATGTGCTGATTGCTGTAATATTATAAATTTTAAAAATTAATACTAACATTTATTTTGGCAGTGGGTACATGTTAATATTGATGTTAATAAAAACTAAACACTAACTAAATTTTTACTGTTTACACTTACTTATTCATAGATAAGTAATGTTTTGTAACAGAGTTCATATCCAAGTCACCAGCAAGAAAGTTTCATCTGTTTTATAAATAAGGCATTTCATTATTATTTTCTTTTATGCGATGGGGGCAAACAAGCAGAGGGTTCACCTGACGGTAAGTGACTACTGCCACCCTGGACACCCGCAACTCAAGAGTCTTAAGTGAGTTGCCAGCCTTTTAGGAAGGAGTATGTTCTTTATGAACTAAACCAGCAGAAGCAAACATTCTTCATTAGAATATTATAACTATTACACAAATCTAGTAACTTCTGAAATGTTCTTTCAAGTTTTTTAGGGCCTCCCTATTTATCAACCATCATTATCAGTATAAATATTAAAAAACCCCATTTATGTGTAAATCTTTCTAGTAAATAGAAAATAATAATAAGATGTAAATTTGAGTACTTTTTGGCACAACAGTTTATAGATTAGGTACACAAAAATAGAAACAGGAACAAATAAAAAATTCATAAAAATCCCAAAATAAATAAATTAAATAGAGTCAAGAAAGAAATAAATAGATAAAAGAAAGGTTTCTTATGTACAACCACACACAGGGGAAACCTTTTGAAAAAGAGTTGATGGAGGCCTGAAGCTTGACTGTGGAAGGCCCTGAAACTTTATTTTTAATTACCTACTACTTCTTAAAATATTTTTGGCCTTTATACTCTGAATGGGAAAAAGTATGTAATATGTAATTACAACTGTTTTTCTTTTTTGTTTCATACATAAATAATCTTTAAACACATTTAAATATGTGATATTTAACAAGAAAGCACATTTTGCCACTTTAGGTGAAATAAAAAATGTTTTTATGTATATTGAGTACATACCTGGAATAGCAAGATAAATCAATGGCACTTCTTTTAGTGGCGTTGGTAAATCGTTCATCCATGATTCTAAGCTAAGATTTTGTGCAGATATTTCGTCACTCATTATACAAGCTAAAAAAATACGATATGTCAAATTATCCTCACAACAGTGTAAAATTGAATGTAATGAAGGTAATCTTAAGTATTCCTACATAAGAAGTACACTAATGGACAAAGGGCTTCTATCTACCTACCTCGAACAAGCAATATGTAGTAATTATTAAATTATGCCTACTAAACAATAAGGTTACAGTTCATTACAAATGATTTGTGTCAACTAGTTAAGTAGGCTCTATGACCCTGCGTTTGCAACATTAGTATACTTATATTACAGATATTTTAAGTCATAAAACTTGAAAATTTAATTTCATTTAACTTTCAAAGTTTTTACACAACTTCAGTTGCAGTAGATCAATATTACATGATTTATTGCAGATAGTCATAAAACCATTAGATCAGGGTTTCATTTGGGGTCCGTTTTAAGTTATGAAATGAATGTCGCGGTCCGCACAATATTTTATATAAAAAAATATTTATTAAACAAATGTAATTTCGGAAATAACAAAGGTATTTTTTACATATTAAAATGAGGAAAATTACATTTTTTTTTGCGGACATCTGTCTGAAGTTTGGGGTAAAATTGGTGCAAGCTATTGACATTAAATCCTGGAGATGTTCATCAGTAAGTCGAGATTGCAGAGAGTAAATGCTTCCTAAAATCCGCGAACCTTTTTTAAATTCCTATTTAAGATCTGTAGTACAAGTTGCTGTGTTCTGCGGTCCGTACAAAATGATCGGCGGTCCGGATGCGGACCACGGTCCGCCTTTTGTCGAACCCTGCTTTATATGGTAGTTTAATACCTACTTTCGTCAAATGGATGACATAACTTACGTTTCGAATGTGCTTGGAATTACGTAAAATGGAATATGTACCATTTTGTAAAAAAAATAACTTGAAAGAATATATTAACGTATTAATTTTTATTCAAATAATACCTATAGAAAAGTATGCACACTTATTTAAATATACGATTTTACTCGTGTGTGTATTTCGGGGATGCCCAACTTGTTTCGGTTCCGACAGGAGACCTTTCTCTAGGAGTAAGCCGTCCAACGGTACCAAATGTCACATGCACGCTTTAAATTAGTATTATCGCCTCCTTAAATGCTATTTTAATGATAATATGATATTTTGGTTTTAAGTTTAAAAAATGCCGTTGGCGTTTATTCCTCATCCGTGATTGTAATATGGAAATGTGCATAAGCTGTATGCATAAAATATGTATTTTGTGAACCACTGTTTGTCTAAGTCTTAGCAACTAGATGTAAAACTAGTTTATTAGGTCTCAAATAAACAAAAGTCTGTAAATGGTTTATTTAATTCAATTTATAAATAATAATAACTGTTCCCTGTTTGAGTTTGAGTAATAAGTTAATATTATTATTATTATTCCCTTTATTTAATCTAAATGTATTTATTATAATAATAATTTATTTATTACTATTCTCTTTATTCATATTAATAAACATACAAATTACATTTTTAAATATAAAATGAAAACAAAAAATATTTAAAAATATAAAAAATAGTGCCCCACCGGTATCGGGTACAGGGACCAAGCTACTGGTGGTTAGGGCTCCAGAGACAGGAACCTCCTCACACTACGTGCCGTATCAAGAAGGACTGCTTTCTGCATTAGGCCCTTAACCCAGCTGTGTAACGTGAGCCTCTGCAGATATTGGTCGAGGCTCTTGGCAATCAACCCATGAGCTGATATGACTATCGGCACAATTATTGCAGAACTCACATCCCACATGTCGACCACCTCATGGGCTAAATCCAAAAATTTTATTTGTTTATCTTTTTCAGCCTTTATGAAGTTGTCGTCATGTGGAATGGTAATGTCAACAATCATTGCTCGGCGCTCTAGTCGGTCTATCACCACTATATCAGGTTTATTGGCAACAATAGTCCTGTCAGTGATGATAGATCGATCCCAATATAATGTTGCACGACTATTTTCAAGAACTGGGTCGGGCACATACCTATAATACGGTAACTCGACATCCACAAGGTTATATCTAAGAGCAAGTTGCTGATGGACTATCCTGTCCACTTGGTTATGTCTGTGCAAGTACGAGACATGTACATTTGCAAGACGAGAGCAACCGGAAATTATATGCCTGAGTGTTTCACCAGGGCGATGACATGCCTGACAAATCTCAATTGTGCCATCCTTCAGGATATGTCTCCGATAATTGTTCGTCATAACAACTTCATCTGTACTTGCACAGATAAAACCTTCAGTTTCTCCAAAGAAGTCACTGAAACGTAGCCAAGACACAGATGATAATAAATCTATATCGGGCCCGTTTATGGCCCGATAAAATCGTCCATGCAGCTCTTTGCTCTTCCATATCTCCTGACGGTCTGTAACATCAAGTATTGCAGGCTTGCGCCAGTTCTCTTTTCCTAGACCAAGTGGAGTAAGTCCGTTAGCAACTGCCACTACATCCCGGTGTACCTCCACATTAACAGAAAGAAAGTAATCTCTAAGATTGCATATTTCGCGATTATGAAGGGTCCTGGCATTTAAGAAACCACGACCCCCACATTTCTGCGGAATATACAATCTCATTACTGGTGAACGTGGATGGTGCATTGGGTACGCAGTTAGCAGTTTACGGACTCTTCTATCCAGGGCGTCCAATTCCGTCTGAGTCATCTAAGTATGCCAAAAGAGTGGGTTAAGACTGGTATGACCCAACCGTTATAGGCACGCCGCACCTTATTACCGCCCGACAAAAGACTTTTCAGTACTTTTTTCAGACGGCCAAAGTAACGCTCCTTAAGCGATTGCTTCATAATTAGTTCATTAATACCCAGCGCCTGTGATATACCTAGATACTTGTACGTTTCATTTGCAGAAAGACGTCTAAGGTGTGTGGAACCTGAAAGTTCAATTCCTTCAGATTCCACAATCCTGCCTATGCTTACATGCATGACTGCACATTTATCTACACAAAATTCCATCTTGATACATTTACTAAAGGTTTCAGTTACCTCTAGTAATCTTATCAACTGGACATTGCTGCAGGCAAACAGTTTCAAATCATCCATGAAAAGGAGGTGGGATATAACTTGAGGATTGAAAGCCAAGCAGAACCACAAGGGGCTCAAACTATCACCCTGAAATATACCCCGCTTGATATTTATAAATTCGCCGTCGTTGCATACATGCCTCCAAGAAAGTGCATAAAGTTGTATCAATCTTATACAACTCCATCACCCTTAGGAGCCACGTATGGGGCACGGAGTCGTAAACTTTTTTATAATCTATCCAACATGTCGCTAAATCCTTTCGGTTCCGTCGAACTTGTTGGTTAATAGCCGTGTCAATAATAAGGAACTCTTTAGTGCCACGTGCCCGACTTCTACATCCATTCTGAGAGAAAGTCATTATATTGTTTCTTAGAGACATGTGTTGTTATCTTCACTCTCAAAATGGACGTAAATAATTTATAAATTGTTGGCAGACAGGTAATGGGTCTGTAGTTTTTGGGATCCATGGCACTACCAGACTTGTAGAGTAGGTGAGTTACACCAGTTGTCATAAAAGCGGGCAGTGAACCTGCTTCCAAGCATGATTGAAATTGAGATGCCAAACACACATGTGAGCTATGGAGCCACTTTAACCAAAAGTTATGTAGTCCGTCCGGTCCTGCTGATTTTCAGTTCAGCAACGAACGGACCGCACAAGCTATATCTGTACTTGATATTTCTACTGGCGCCATAGTATTAATTGACTCACATGAACGTTCAACATCTCGCATCCATTCACCCTCACTATGAGCGACAGGCATCGACCAGATGTTACACCAAAATGTATTAGTTAGTTCAACATCTGGGAAATGTGTGTCACTCAGTAAGTCAGGCTGCTGCTATCAATAATCAATCTATTATTATTATTATTACTTAGCCTTGAATACTCTTAGTACTATTTTGGAGAACTCAGGGCTATCGTTTGCGGAGGGGAGGTCAGGTAATTTCATTTTCATACATGATTTGAAACTGTTTGACTGCAACAATTTCAAATTAATAAAATTGCTATCGACGGCTGAAATCCTTAGTAGGTAAATGTATTCATATGGAATTTGATGAAGATAAGTTTGCATATGAAACAATAATAAGTATTATCCTATGCCTGTAACATCCCTAGGTCGCAGGCGCTGGGTGTAAATGAATTGACTATGAAGCAATCGCTAAAGGAACATTTCTTTATGCGTCTGAAAAAATAATACTTAATAAAAATTATTTTGTATTCTAATAAGGTGCCGGGCTATAGCGACTGGGTAATGCCATTTTTTTTTCGTGGGAAACCCCCTCGGGCGGTCGTTTTACTGGGGTTTACGGTGAGACGGTGTGTCGGAACCTGACTGAATAAAATCACGGACGGTGCCTTCAATAGGAGGAATTAGGGAACAGCTTTATTAAGACATCCGGATCCCTCCTAGACTGGGTCATACAAGTCCTAACCTATTTATTTGGCGTACTAAGATGGACTCAGACGGAATTAGATGCCCTGGATGTCCTTTTATTAATATAATACTAGTCCTTCCCTTCCTTATGTTCCTCTTATGTGTTTTGCTACAATATGTCCCACTTCCGCAGCTTGGTGTGCCCAATGGCAAATACCTCCTCTAGCAATTCCACTAATCAATTTCCACTGTTTTCTATTCTTTGCAATTATTCTCCAGTTGCAACATAGCGTTATTTTGCTTTCATCCTCGCTTTGGTCTTTTTTATTGTCGATCCTTTATTTCATTTTTTGTTTCTAGGGTACCCTTCCCTTCCGTCACGATTTTGCTCCATTTATCATAAGTGCTATATAGCAGATAACCTGTCCATCTCTATTTTATTTAGCCTATTTTAGTGTTTCTTAACTATTATTTATTCCCAGTATGTTCCTTTCCTCGGATCGGAATCACAAAGAGTGTGTCGTCCTCCACATACAGAAGAGATATGTCAGCACCATCTAGCAAAAGACAAGTCGAATTACGTAGAAACTACTCTAATGACGTAGTACGACCCTCAATAACGTTAATTTCCAACATTAACCGTTGTACCGCGCTCCGCCAGACATAATCACCTCGCCTGGTTGAAGGATCCTCCCTTTGTGTTGCAGGGACATAACACCCGTTCCTCAACAAGAGGATATTGATATTACGCATAAAAATACCCATATATATATATATGCCAGCATACCTACTCTATGCTATGAATAATAATTAAAACATAATCATCTGAGAAATGTCAAACTATGATAACTTCTAGATTAGGTAGTTACTGTACAACACTAAAACGTACATACATATATCAACTGACTCCGAGTTATCAATTACAATAATAGCAACTTATATGCGGTTCAATACAATTGTGGTATTGAATACGTTTTTCTTAAAAGTGAGTTTAGTAAAAGAATTATGATAAAATACAGTGGGTACTCCAGTTTTTTGAAAAATTTTGTAGGTAACTTGAAAAAGTCAGACTTGAAGAAGTGACAAAGACACATTCCACAGTCTTTCTGCAAATGTTCTCTACAAATGATGTGCCCATACTTGAAATAAGCAATACAGGCTGTATATAAAAACGATGTAAACTTTTTTACAAAACTTTTATAACCTGGCATATCTCGGGATTATTGATGCGAGTCATGTTCGAAACGAATCATTTTTTTTCTATAAGCCGAGTTTTAATAAGAATTATCGTTATTTGAATGCGAATCACGTAAGTTCTGCGCGATGTTGAAACCAAATCTAATCTAATAGCAAAAAGAATAGAATTAAGTTAGTACATACCCAAAATACATAATGATTTCAATCCAAACTTCATATTATCTCTGTTTCCGATACTATAATGGCACGTTGACGGGCACTGAGAAAATCACCGGTATAACAACTTATTAAATTGACAAAAAAAAACATAAGAACGTAATAACAAGATAACCGTTATGATTTTCGAACAAAGATTTGGCGCGTGTTTCGCTTTGGACATGTAGATGTAGACCAATCCGAGATTATACTAAGCTCAACGCAACATGCCATGCACTTCAATGATAAATAAACACGTTATTAAATGCAAAAAGTAGGTAATATTGTAGTTGTTATAAAGATCAGCGTTAAAATCATTCTGTTTGTTCTCGTGTCTCGACGATATCCACTGCTTAGGATTGGTGAAAGGAGTGTCTCATTTTTTTCCTCTGGTGCTCTAATTTAAGAAATAACCTTGATTTAGTGGGTTTACCATAGCTTAGCGTTTTAAAGGGAAACCGTGTAACGGTGTTTGTTAATAACAAAACGTACTTTTTCAAGATAACATTGTTTCCGTTGCGTACATTATGACATTAAGACCTCACGTTAGCTGCAAGAGAACATTGGTACAAACTTGGTTTATTCTGGAAAATTAGATCACTTCCTGTTAGAAGTTTGTAGTACTGTAGTAATGTTCTCGTGTCTGTATACATTACATTACATCCTTCGAGTGAAGTAAGTATGCGTTATGTGCAGCTGCACCAGCTGCATAACTAATATCATAATCATAATTAAAATATGAGGAGGTTTTTAGACTTTGTATGTCCATAGCTAAAATTATAATTTGTAAATCGGCCGTCTAAAAAAGTCTTGATAAAATTGAGTGGGGGTTGATGTATTCCAACTAATCTCTGATAATCAGTGTTTTTCTAAATCAGTTTGTATTGTCTTTGTACGAGGAATGGAAATTTGTGATGTCTGTTTTGAGTCGTGAAACGACCATTAACGATAGCTCAACAACAACTTAGATTTCGCCGCCTGTGTCCATCGGAACAGAGCTTGTCAAGATTTATGGACACATCAGGTTCATCCTGCTATTTGTGACGAGTTGCAGTACTAATGGAGCCCGCAACTTGATGGTTGACTCCATCGCGACGGTTTACAATTTATCACTTTTCGTAGTATCAAAGATGTTTGTTTTCGGGTATTAAATTCATTAGTCACCTTTCCTGCAACCACGGGTAGTAATTCAAGTTATTCATTACCGGATACCATTAGAAATAAACTCACTCGGATTATTATGAGTCATCACTGTATTTTATCTATAACTGGTTATAAAGAATAATTTGGGCTAGGAACTTGTAGCATTAATGAAGGATATTGAAACGATAGTGCTGCTGACTGCCACTGTTAGTGCTATTAGGCTATGTGCTAGGACCTACGCCACACAGAGTAATGACGACAGTTTCTTACTTCGTACTTTAAAGAAAACTGGTTAAAAAACAGGTCCTTGTTAGGTAGTTAGAGTATTTAGGATAATGCATTTATATATAGATACATATGTGGATATAAGGCTTGAAATTCGCTTTCCCTGGTCCCCTATTAGAGGTGCATGTTACCATGAACAATAAAATAATAATTATAAAATTTAATTTGTAGCAATAAACTACTACGAAATGGGTGTACATCTTGCGTTTTAAGTCCTTTCAACTATCCTCCTAAATTAAATCCAGTACAGGGCAAATTTTATCTATATGAAATTTCCGTGGTGATGAAGTTCTTCATTTTATATGAATGTATGTAATGTATGTTATAAATTCACCTAAACATTTCTTTAGAAATCTTATTTTTCCCTCTTTATAATATTAGGGCAGATACACAATATGGTTGTTTACATATCAGTTAGTTAATAAATTTTTCAAATTGCGTATGCTGTAAAGTGTCAGAGTCTTTTCAATTATTATTTATCAATATGTCGGCCCCACTGGATTAAAGACTAATGTTCTAGAACTTCATGGTGTTCACCAGATGCAGTTCATATTTTTTAATACTTACCGTTATTTTTATCTGTTCAACATTTGGAGTAGTAAAGGGATAAATTAAGTATCTTCTAAATTAATAAGTAACTTGTTAACGTAAAACCAGTGAATGACATTCAAAATAGCATCTTTTACATATTAAAAATGAATATTTATGGAGTTAGGTCTAAAAAAGTGTGTTCTCGTTTGCAAACAAAACCATCTCGTGACTGATTTTAATAAAATGAGTAAATTAAGAACAAGAATGGCCCAAGCGTATAACCCTGTAGAACTCCAACTTTTGGCGAAGACAATGCAGATAGCTTCCCATTAATATCGACATTCTGAATACTGTTACTCAGATAAGAAGTAAGAAGATCTAGCGTCGTGTTTTTGATAACGTAGTAATATAATTACCTTATTTATTTATTGAATGACACAATCGGAAGCTTTGGGTAAATCGCATAAGACATCAAAATATATGAGCAACCTTTTTTTTTAACAAACCTTGTAAAACCTATTTGCTTATTATTATATGCACTTTAAAAAAATACTGACCACTAGTAGTACCATTGCAATAGGTCTATAGTTAATTGGGTTCGAACTTCTACCAGACTTATGCCATCAAAAATAAATGTAAAACATGAGCCAAGTTCAATATTTAGAATATGCGTGTCAACTTCATGTTGTCAATAACTTCTGAAATTTGAATAGTTGAATTAATAATAATAATAATAAATACTCCACACATCTCACACACGGCTGTCTGATTCCAAACTAAGCAGAGCTTGTACTATGGTAACCAGACTGATGATAAAAATACTTATATATTTCTAAATACATACATATTATAGATAAATTACACCCAGACACAGAACAAATGATAGTGCTCATCTCACATATATTTGTAATAATTAATTCTAATATTAAATCAGATAACATAGGATCAATTCCTATATCATCTGATTTGTGTAAATAATTTAAAAAATATGTATATATAATTAGTATAAAGATTTGTGTGATGAGCACGATCATTTGTTCTGTGTCTTTTTTTTTTTTTTTGTGTGGAATCCCCCGCGGGTCGTCACCTTACCGGGGCTAATGGGTAAGGTGGTATGTCGGACTCGAACCGACTAAAACCACACAGTGTTCCGTCAACGGGTCTATTGGCCGGGGCCTCAGGTGTACCCTAGAAAGGAAATCCCTGTGTACCCCGGCAGACCTAGCCGCCTTTTGAGCAAGGCGACCCCAATATGATGTGTGGGGGTTCTGTCCCCCCCCCCCTCATATTTTAGTCAGGCGCGCGTGGAACACGTCGCGCCGCCGTCACGGGCCTGCTTCTGCTAGGGCTATAGATGGCCTAGTCTGTCGCCCTCAGGCCAGCGCTCATGGAGGCCGGAGGTCATTTTGCACTCTCCGGCGCCTTGTGCGTCTTCTGCGGGACGGAAGAGTACTAACTCTCTCCCGTTCCCTTTCCGCCGCTTCTTTTGCAAGCATCACTGTCTCGCAGTACGAAGCGGCGGACTCCCATGCACTCTCGCTCTGGACCATAGCAATAACCATGGTCTCTAGCGAGAGGCTACCCACACCAATAGCTGCCACGAGGTCAGCACGCTGCTGCACCCACGCATAGCACTCCACTAATGTGTGGAGTGCGGTATCTTCGTGACAGCTCCCGCAGTGGTGGCACACAGGCGTTGGCTCCCGGCCTATGCGATACAGGTACTTACCGAAGCATCCGTGTCCGGTGAGTACCTGAACTAGCCGGTAGGAGAGAACTCCATGTCGCCTCTCCAGCCAATCCTCCATGATGGGTCTTACCGCCACAATTGTGGCGTGCCCCGCATTTGTTCTGTGTCTGGATGTAATCAACATCATCATCGTCATGATATATTATTAAGTTAATGTCTATTAATAATTAATAATTTTTCACTGTTTTAATTTTTTCCTCTATATACACACAGTTACCAAGCTAGATTAGAGTGTTCAATTTTCTAGGTATTTTGAAAAATTCTTTAAGTTTTTGATCTATATATTAGTTAGTCAGTTATAAAAATACTGATATTTAGACTTTAATAGCTCAATTGCCGTTTGAGCTATGTATATTGTATTATTTTTAATCTTAGAGGTTTTTTAAATACACCGAATTCAATTTGTTTATGTTAAATGGATGTTGAGTTTGTCGTACGCTGACACACGGTTGTGAGTCGCCAGTGTCTTGCTTGAACTTGGCTGACACTGTTTCGCGTGTTTAGATAACTACAGGAACGGCATTTCTCCAAAGCTCAGCTATTAAGTTTAGATTAAAATTGATTTTTTTAGCCTTAATAATTTTCATAGGAGTGACGCCTTGAAACTAATTTCAATGTCATTTCGATGTCAAATTGGTAAAAAAGATTTCGAATAAATGGCAACTGCTATATCTGATGATAGTATTTTGCAAATAATATTTAAGATAACTTAATTACTTGTTGTTTTTCTGTTTAGCTATTTATTATAATTTCACTATGTTTTAATCTTACTCATCTTTGAACTTGTTGACAAAGTTTACATAAATGCATAAACTCACGCCTTCTTTCTTTCGGGGTAGGCAGAGGAAACAAGTCCGTCACATGCTTCTATCCTTATGTACCTCACGAGCTTCCTCTACTGTCATTTGAACTTTCAAACAAACCCCCTGGTTTCGGGTACTTCTGACCTTAACGATAACGCGAGTTTCACGCTTTTTGTTCACCCAAAAAGTGCTCAACTCACATAAGGAAGTTTTCACTTTAAAAAACTTTATGACTAACAATCCTGTTAATGGCAATGACATGGAATTGATTGTAATTAAGTCTGTTATTTCTAAATGCCAATTAGAGCATAGTGATGTTTAAATTACTAATTCAAGTTTAAATTCAAGTTTTTTTAAAGACGACTCCCGCACTAGGATTCATTCCTATGTAGCGGGGACTTTACAAACATTCAAACAACGGACACAAAGAACACCCAGACTCAGAACAACAATTTGAGGATTACACAAATTGTTGTCCCGTGTGGGGATCGAACCCAAAACTAGGCTCGGCAGCGTGGTAGTGAGGTGACTACTTAGAACCGCTATGCCATCCGTGCAGTCTCAGTTAACATGTTTATTCGATAGCACAATGTGGAGCAATATATATATATAATGGATAAAATAATGTGAACGTTTGCTATTTTGAAAAGTGTAAACCATTAAAACTTCCCCGTTTCGTCACTCAGTTGACATTATAAAATTAGTTACGTTTGTTGTATAGTATAGTTTGTATGTACTGGACAGTTGTGTCACCACGAACTATAGAAGCAGTTTTTTATATAGATAAATGTTCTACGTTAAATAATAAAACAGAGTTCTCGTCTCCTGCCTCGACTCAAGCACTCCAAAAAAAAATTGTGCGTTTCCTAAAAACCTTAAAAAGAGCCTGTGATCATCTTATTGTATTGTGAAAGCTAGTGCATGTATTACTATAAACAAGTTTTTATTTGTGGACCAGCTTTCACCCGCGGCTCCGCTCATGTTAAATTTATTTTGTCAGTCTCTTGAAAACCCTTTTTTTTCTGTATAGAAGATTTCGTGTCCTTGCTGTATCCCTAAAAATCGAGTATGTGTACATAATCTAAGATACATTTCATTGAGACAAAATAGCCAACGACATCGTAAAGTTGAGTATCGTATCGTATAGCAGTAATAGGCCGTTATTTTTGTTGTAAAGAAGAACTAATTTACAATTGAGCTTGATATTCATTTTTATAGTTACGTGTAAAGGTCATGACCTGCAAACGGATTACATACAAGGACGCACTGATTGTTTAGTGTGTATACTTTGTTTAGAGTTGCATGCTACAGAAATAGGCTCCGTAATTGAAATGGATTGATTATTAGCATCTGGCATGCAATACCGTTGCAGTTGCTAATATTCATGGCTATGGGAAGAGCTGTTGCAAGATTGAGCCAGTTTCATGACATAGTAAGATAAACAATGTACTATTCCTTCCATTGCATTTTCTCGTTCTTATCGCTACCCCTTTCAGTATATTCCTAATTATCCCGTCTTGAATTCTAAAGTGACCGGTTGACGGCGATAGGCTTGGCCTTTTACGTTAGTCAACGAATTCCACTTCACTTCGCATTAAGAACTACCTAAATACTTCACTTTGGAGTAAAAACTAGTTTATTTATGTATTGCTAGTTGCGTCTCTCACGTAGCATAGCTGTCACTGTCATTGAATAAAACTATTTTGCTTGTCTAAAATATCCACTTCAATTACCGGGGCTTTCTTTGGTTATCTAAATAATTAGTCTTTATTTGTCGCCTTTTGGTTGGAAATAGTTTTAACACTAGTGGAGCCATGCTAAGGCACGTGCTTAGGCACTAGTGGGTCTGCTCGACAGGTGAGAAAAACGAAAAAAGCACACTTGCATTGCTTTACAACGTCATTGCATCGCATTTAATTTCCCCGAAATCACTGAGGTTTCCAGAGGCCTTTCCTGTTTCCCACCCCCTTTTCCTCCTTCTGTTTTTTCACCTCCCCGCTTCCCCCTCCTTCATCACGCTCAAAGGCAGGCAACGCACTTGTGTTGCATGTGTCCATGGACGGTGGTTGCCACTTACCATCAGGTGACCCTTCTGTTCGTCTGTCCCTAAATATTATAAAATAGAAAAATGTATGTATGTTATTCACAATTAATTGTATTCCGATACTATACAGTGACTTGAACTAGCAGACGTACCACCCAATAGAGTTTCATGCCAACGTAATTTAATATTGCGGTTTTCGATTTAATATGTTTACAAATTAAGTGCACCACAAGCAATTTTTCTCCAAACTGCGTGATTTGAAATAAAATTAAACAGTAAAAGTGTTAAATATTTGTGTAATATAAAGCCCACTTAGATTATTAACTAATTCACTTTTTTGTTAACGTTATCAGAAAATGTTAATATCTGCTATATGGACTACAATAGTATATAGAATAAATAATACCTAACGTGTCGATAGGCATCAAGCCGTCTGTGCTCTATCTAGGCCGTGAAAAAGAAAAACTATAAACCCCAAACTTCTAAATTATCTAAGGGTAAATCAATATCACTCCTAAATTTCCAGAATACTAGTTTTCGGTCGTAGCAAATTTGTGAACTGTAAGACATAATACATATATTATTAATACATATACATATGTATTATGTCTTATTACTATATTGTTTACAGTAATAGGGTTTTAACCATAACTTCCTTTACAAATATGCATCGTCAGGCAGCGAAAAAAAAAATGACTTGACATGTCTGATTTACATAATATGCATGCATAATTTCAACTAAATTGGAAACGAAACGAAAGAAACGCAAAAGTTGATCACGGATAGACACCGGCACAGGTGGACATCCAGGACTCCGGCAACTAATAAAAGCTGCGGGAAAAATCGGTAGGATTACAGTAACTTCGCTATGACCGAAGTGGATAAATAAGCAGATAATAAATTAAAATTATGTATAGTATGAAGGTACATTAAATGATTATGAAATCATTATCACTGGTTTACCTTTTGTTATTTGCAATCATTACATTGTACGGTCATTCACCTTGTGGTGCGTCTGAATGTTATTGTATGTCAAATTCATAATATGTTTAAACTGCCCCTCTAACGAAAACTAAACCTAAAAAGTGTCAATAGTGTTTAAATTATCATGTTGTTTAAAATTAGTTATATTAACATGTGAAAGAGAAAGAGAGCGGGAAAGGAAAAGATAGGCAGACACAGGCATGTTCAAACGCTTGTTTCCATCCGAGTTCAGAGGTGATTGTGACAAATAGCAACGCCACATTCCTTTATTATTTATGCTGACGTCACAGGCAATTTTTACAATGCGATTAGAGGAAAGCGAGAGAAAAGAGAAATTGTGGAGTTAGGCATCGAACCGACTGTAACCACATGGTGTTCGCGTCGTCCTACGCGTCACGCCACCGTCTCCTTCAAGCCAGTGGCATGGCGTGCCCTGTGTTTTGTTGCCCAAGTCACTCTTTCCACTCAGTTATGAGTACCTCGTGGACCTGGGACCTCTGGGCATTGATTACGCCATGTAAAGGACCAAGGTCCAACGTGTCCTTTCGCCATTTGTATAGGGACGCAAGGTCATTTGCTTCCAGGTTCCATGGAATAGTGCCGGCTAGAAGACTCGCCACTTCAAAAGCGATCGTGCGATATCCCTTTATGGACCAGACTGCCATCACCCACTGAGGGCGTCGAAGTAACGCAAGATTGTCATCCGTCAGGGTTCCTGCCCAGATGTATTCTTTGCCAATGGCAAGTTAGTATAGAAAAACCCAGTTAGTGGAAAAAAATACTTTTTGGCACTTGTAGGCACTGGCAGGCCATTGTAGGTGGTTTTTTTTAAATTTTATTTAGCGTAGGTACTACACAGATAACAAACTTTTTAAACTTAGTTACGGCTTTGACTAGCATAAAGGTCACCGTTGATTCTTGTAACAAGAACTGTCCGGTGTCTTGCGAATCTTTTGAATCTCGTTAAAAAGTATATTATATAGAAAATTGTTGTTCCGAGTCTGGGTGTTATTTATGTCTGTCATATGTATATTTAAAAAGTCAGCTCTGACACAGAAATAATTCGTAATAAATAAAAAAAAACAAGTAAAATCTGTATGCAGGCATTAAAGCCCAGCATTCCTATTGTTCTGCATATTTTCTACGGTTACTATTCTGTAAATTAAAATTAAAAAGGGTAAAATGAAATAAAAAACACTTAACACGACTTTTAAAATTATATTAAGCATAGACGTTTAATTAAACAATATGTTTAGGTACGTAAACCAGGGTGTCGAACACTCAGTGAGCAAGTAGTGTAACTCTCTAAAGAGCACTGACTACTAAGTAGAGTATTTATATAGCTATCTACAGATATATTATAATTTGTTCTGTTTCTTACAGATACAACTGTTTTGTGACAGCGCGTAGTGAAATTTTCCATTACAGATATTTTAATAACACATCGTAGTACTATGCCATTGAAACAAAAGATTACCTTTATTATTGCTAAGTTTCTTATGATAATACAAAATATTTAATATTATGAATCACGAAGTATATTTTATTAAAAAGATTATTTAAAAATGTATAGCTATAGTTATATTTATTTTTCTCTAGTCTTTTGTAGGTGGTTTTTAAAATTGTTACTGCGCCGACAGCGTGCGTTCAGTGTTTCTCCCTATGAGAAATTATTTTGTCCACGTGATAGTGACCATGGGACATCGGCGACGCCTTTTGTTTTAAATAATTTTTCTTTGACCCACGGCACCATAAGACTCCCAAAAAGAAACCAAGTTTCAACCATTGAGAGACTGTTCAACTAGTAACCTATTTTATCACTTAAGCGACATCGAGACCACGCGATGCGACTCGAAAGTATCAAAGAGAAATTCTTTATCTGTTTGTCCTACGTTGTCGCGTTAACACAATATCACGTTAGCGTGGAGTAATGGTCGCTTCATGGTCGTAGGTGATTTCAGGGACAATTTAAAAAAGAACAGCTCGTTGTGACCCACTGCGGCACAACACTCCTTGTTCCTTATCTAAGTTAAGGAATCTTAGTTTATGATTGGTTACCTATAAGCTATAGTGGCGTAATGTCTAAGGCATTGGACCCGCGATCACTTGGTTGCTTGTGCGAAACCCACCCAGTGTACACTACCGTTTTGAACCCCACTAGCTCGAGAAGTTTTACACACGCTGCTAGTATTCTTAATCAAATCTTTCTAATACAAGTTATTCAGACATAAAAATAATCATCATAATCTAAGCCCTTTGATCAAGACTCCAGGTTAATTGGTCAGCTATGTTAAAATAATTAAATGGATATTTAAATGCCTTCAAATCAGTAAGTTCATGTGAGTTCGTGACCTTTTGATGGCAGATCTACTCATCTTAGTAACACAATATTTTTATAAAAGTAAAGTAAGGTAAATGAAGTCGGTCGAAAAAAAAACATGCAAAGAAGCATAAAATTCCGACATTTGTGACATGACTGCATTAGGTAGTGAGTATTAATTTTCTTTTAAATTGTTTTCACGGACGTTATCGTTAAATCTAAAACCCTACGTCACTCCCACTTTTAGCCGATTCTAATGATAACTCACTTCAATGCGCCTTTTCAATTTCTTTGAGCAATACTTCAAATAGTAAAAACGTTCAATTTAAAAACATTCATTTATCAAATCCTGATTTACTATCGACTATCGAACCTCCAATGAAGTAAACTCTTTTCAGTAAAATAAAAACATATATAAAATCGGTCGACAACTGGCGAAAGAATTTCTTAACTACAAAATAAAATATACATACAGTCGAATACCCTATATTCGACTGTATGTATATTTTCTTTATGTCGTTTTACGTCTCTTTTTTATGTCGTTTTACATTAATCATAATTCTCTTAACTTACAAGTAGCAACTGCGTAACTGAACTTTGAACTGGTTGACACTAGTTCAGCTGAGGAAGTCATACGAATATCCGAATAAAAATATAACATTTTATATAATTCTGTTACTTTCAATTCAATTCGTAAACGTAAAGTAGAATGTCCCTCAGCCAGATGATCGGACAATCTAAAGAAAGTAGTTGGCGTACATTAGGGGCAGCCTTTGTTCAGTAGTGGACCGCAATGGGCTTATTGACTGATTGGATTAAGGAAACACCATGCTTTCACAGTTCCAGGAATACGTAACGATTTTAATGTCATGAATGACTGACAAATCAAGTATATAAGGCAAAGTGAATCGGAATGTCGACAGAGGTCGACAGACCACGCAGAACATCTAAATGAACATCGATCAAATTGGTGATGTTCTGAAGAAAGGGATAGGTGAGGTGTTCCCGAAACCAACGATGGGGTTGTATGAAATGTTTAAATGACAAGAGAAGAAGCTCGTGATGTATATATGTAAAGATAGAAGCAAGTGGCGGTCTATTGTCACTGCCTACCCCAAGGGGAGCAAGGCATGAGCTCTCGCATCCAACTCTTTTTTCTCTCGCATCCAATTCACCTGGCCTGTGGGCGTCCTATGAAATTTAAATTGAATCAGTAGTTCCTGAGATTAGCGAATTCAAAAAAAATTTAAAAATCTTCATTATAAACAAAACCTTTATTATATTAGTATAGATAATGTGAAGGGAAATAAAGTTCCAAGAGAGGGTCTAATTGCTGAAAATGGTAAGATATTGATTGGAGCTAAGTGTGGCTATATCGGAGAATGACGTATGTTTAAAAGTTGGTGTCGTAGGTAAGGTTGGTTAGGTCTTGTCCTTTAGCAATAATAGTGTTGGTGAGAAATAATAGCGAAGGTGTGATGTTGTCAAGAGTCAGTGAGTTCTAGTTCGAAAATCTACAAAACCTAGCAAGCATGTATACTTAACTTCTTTATTATAGTTATTTATTTAAAATAAATGACTTTGTGATAACCTAATTGGATGTGATACCTCATAGTGTGTAAAATAATTTTCATAAAAGTTATGTCACTTATATAATAATATATATTTACTTATCATAATTAATAAAAAATATTCGACCACCTCTGAATATGTTTTATTTATTCTTTCTTTTTTATTAAATCCTAAAATAAATTCGATTGGATCGACCATGACATGTTATCATGTGGATTTAGGGACATGTAATCCGACCAACATACGCAACACATCGCGTTGAGGATAAGCGATTGTATCTACGGATATACAAGTATGCAGCACTTGTAGTGTAACATTCACATGGTCTTTAGAAGGCGTTTCATAGTTACTTCATAAAGGATATTTATTTTAGCTGAGAAAGGAAACCCGATAGCAAAATATTTGCTAATGTCACTATTTTGTAAACTGTACAGACAGCAATAAATTACTAAATACATAAATACAGCATGCATGCTACACTCCCACCACGACGCCGCGCTCCTTCGCCCGAATGTACCCGAACAAGAATCGATGTCACACGAAGTCAGTTGGACTCCGGCTGACGACTCCATACTCCATTCCATATCGCGTCTCGCTTTCGCTGCGCTCCAACGACGTTAGTTTACAATCAACGTTGTCAATCAGTGCGGATACACAAACACTTTCATAGTTCTACTTGAATTTCTTTAAAATAGAAATACCTGTACGCTATTGTACCAATCGTTACAATGAGTAAAATAAGGTCTGGTGTAAAATAGACAGTTACAAAAAATCAAGTGATATTTCATTAAATAACGCAGATCTAAAGATACGAAGCTGTATAACCACTGTGCTACGTTTCCTGTGCGATGTTGGGGGAGAGTTTTGGTTAAAAAGTTGACACATATAGACGTTCATTGGGACATATTGCGAATGTGTATTGAAACGTTCACCGCTATTCACGGGCGCACTGCTATGCGCCACGATTTGGTACATTTTATAAGGCATACATCCTCTGACCACTATTGCGAAGGAAGACTTTAGTTTCTGATTCAGGTAAGAACGATTTAATTATTTAAATTATTTTATGCAAGAAAGAGGGCTGTTCATTCTAGACCATCTCCATGTGGTGAGTTTATTACCTAACGTATTGCGTTTACGAATACACTGCGTTTTGCCGCTGCTACATAGGTACTACATAACAAAAATATTTAGAAATATTTTAGTATAAAATATTTATTCATAATTATAATGTTTTAAAACACATATTTTTGCCAGTTAAAATAACTGATTTCGTAACCTTCAATCTACTTTCATTAATAATAATATTAAAAAAAATAAGTACCTACCTAATAAAAAAAGGCATTTAACAGCTTAAAGAACTTGGGAATGTTAAATAAAGAACTCATTTTTTTAATAAACATAACAAGTAACAAGACCTTGCTAAGCAGTTATAAACAAATAAAAGGCACTGTCATCCGCGATTCGGTATATTCTTTGTTTGTGTTGGATTGCAATGCATATTAATATTCAAGTGATCAACCTTGTCCACGCTCTGCTTAACCTCAATGCGAAGAAATTGGTAGGACCACAGACTGTAATTGTAATTATAATAATATGTATATTGAATCAACACCTTCGTATTAAAATTATGTACTAATGTTCAGTATCAGCAACCAACGGTACAATAATCATGCGTAAACCGAACACACATGACTGCACCAATGGCGTAGTCGTTAAGTGGCAACTTCGACTACCATGGCCGCGCCAAGTGTTGTGGGTTCGATACCCGCCTGGAACAACACTTTCACGTCATAGAACAACAATTTAAGGATTACACAATCCTCAAATTGTTGTTCTGAGTCTCCTTTGTGTCTTTTAAATGTTTGAAAAGCCCCCGCGACACAGGAATTAATCCTAGTGCAGGAGTTGTCTTTATAGCCATTAATGAAGACTATATTCGTGTCCAAGTATGACATAACGCCAATTCGCTATTAACAGACAAGAAACAAAATTCAAATCAATGTGTTACGAAGCTGGGGGACGCATGAAGTAAGAGAGTCGGGCCCAATTGCTAACACTTAAAAGATTTAATCACGTTCATTCTTTTTCATTATTTTTATGAGAATAAAATAAGAATCTTATCATCATTTAGCGACTCTCTTTGCCACCTCGACTTTGCTTTTATTTACACGTTTTGAACAGAAGTGATTTCGAATAATCCAGCGTAACAACACACTTATCAGTATATTTACAGTGCTCGACACTGATTACGTTTTATTGTCGTATTTTATATTTAATTTCTACATTTTCAATAATACTACTGCATATAATTCTTACCAGTACTTAAAACATGCAACGTAATTTCTTGTCTGTTATTGTGTCAAGTGATTAAATCAACGATATTAGTTTACGATATCTGTGATCTTTGTAGTGAATAAAATGAATATCACACAGAAGACACCTGCAAAGGATAAAAAAGTATCATCTTCATTCATACTAGAAGTCAGGTATCACTAAGTTTACTACCCTAAAAACGTACTGTACGTTCCTCCTACGTTGTGACAGTAACTTTATGCATGGTTGAGAGCTTTTTTAAACATAGCCAAGAACACCTTGATGATATACGTGGAAACACACTGCCCTTGAACAGTTGCAACTCTAGAGTCGTAAGTGCGCTGTCCGTCTTCGAGGGTCCTTAGAAGAGGGGGGATGAGGGATAAGAAAGAGGTGAGGGGGGATGAGTTCAGGAGCCGCTCAGGAGCTGTGATGCCACAGGAATTTTTCATGTCAGGACTCTAAATGTCGAGTTCGATATTGATGCGTATGTAAGTATGCTAAAAATTTACAAAACGCTGTCTTGCGACACTATTGTTTTCTATTTGAATGGCAGTCTCGAATGCTTTGGAAAGGCGTATCATTGATTTATTATCTGTGTCTGGCATTGGATATAATCTACAGCCGTGTTAGAATGACTGCCGGTCAAAATTTATATTATTATGCTTATCATTTATCGCCAGACAGACGAATTTTATGAGAATGCATATACAGTATATATGTATATACAGAATACATATATAGTACTGGTTGACTGGCTTGGTTTGGTTTTGGTCTAGTGGTTAATGATTTTGGCTGGTGAACTAGAGGTCGTGTGTTTGATATTGTTTACCCACATATTGTTTAGCCTTTAAAAAAAGTCTTATTCTGAATCGTTGACCCAATTTTTTTTGTGTCTCGAGCAACAGTGTAACCATGGCGTTAATAATTTTATTTAGGTATGCATGTATGCGTTTCAAACGAGAAGATTACTGTCATATCTCTATATTGCTTCGCATTTGTCGTGCAACTTTATTAAGAAACGTATGATTTGAAAACAATTGAAATATGCAGCGGTGTATGTAGGTGGAATATGTAGATATAAAGATAAAATTGTAATTAATTATATACTCTTAAACGTAATTAACGGAGTTCAAGTAAATAGGAGAAACAAAAACTAATGTTAAAGAAATTTGAAATATAAATGCTATTGACAATTGAATAATCACATGACAGGAATAATCAAAATCACGGTATAAACTTATTATATATAGTATTTTAATTCCTTAGTATCTAAACTTAAAACTTTCTTACTTTTCGAATGACGTGATTATTTTTTTGTGGCTAACAGTACTTTTTTAACAAGTCTTAAGTGAAATGTCATGGTCGCGATTATATCATTGTCTCACAACTGAATGCATAACATTGTACATATTACTTTTAGAACCGGACAGACAAAAAAATTCATCGAATTCGAGTCTAGTCTTATTCATACTTAACGTTGCACCTGGAACCCCTTCATCATCATCTACCACCTAACTTTCTTATATTTTATTTATTAAAATCGACACAATATGTTTTGTACTTTCATTACACAAATCGTCATTCTTTACTTTGGTGTCCTACTCTTGTACCCGTCAACTTCCATACACAAGTAAACGTCTCTTCGTCACATGTTGGTCATCCTGCTAACCTGGTATTCCTCATAATGTATTAATGCTTTAAAGGATAATACGACTGATAATAATCTGATGCCTCCCCACGGCTATCGACTACCATGGCACAGATAATATAAAAGTTTTTGGTACTTACCATAGTTCTCTTTCTATGTATTCCGTCGCGTCCGGAGTGAAAGCGCCGTGGACTTGCATTTTGTATAAATTACATCCATATTTAAAAAAAAAGTGATATCCATATTTTAAAGATGTGTTGCGGTGGATGCTGTAGAGGTTGCTGTGGGGGATGCTGTTGCCCCTGTAAAACCATCTACACCTGTTGCACCAAGATCTGTTAACGACAAATTTTCTGTGGCCGCAGGCTCACCGTCTTTGGAAAGCTGTAAGCTTCCAGTGTTTGAAGATGAGCAATCGGCCTCGGTTTTCTGTGGTCCTTTTCAGTGCCGTTTTGTGGTAATGTACTTAAATAAATATATATGTTTTCATTATGTATGTATTTTCTTACATAAAAAAGTTTCTTTGTGCATTATCGCAAATATAATAAGACTATACGTTTTATTGGTTTTCTATCTGACAGATGTTTGAACATCACGAATAGAATAAGGCTTTATTGATGTATTAATAGAGCTAGACAGTATCTAGACATAATATTTAATTTAAGACAATGGAGGACTGTAACTAAAAGTGATTAGATAAAGATGGAATGTATAGTTCTTATAGAATGGGTAATGAGAACGCGTCATTGAACATCTCTAGCCTTCGATTGTATTTATAACGATAACAAATAACTGATGGTGACGGATATTAACTAAATAGCTTTTAAATTTCTAATAATGGCTTCGATCCCGCACGGGACAACACTTTGTGTAATCCTCAAATTGTTGTCCTGAGTCTGGGTGTTCCCACATTACACAGGAATAAAAAAAAAATTGCATGCATATGAAGTGAAAAACAATGTTTATTTTATTTTATTTCTCTTTTGTGCTATTGATTAACTCTAAGTAATCAAACAAGTGTTTCCAGATACGGGGAATGGTTTTTCTTGTTTTTTCAAAAATAAATTTCCAGTAATGGTACAGAATCTCGTCAGCAAACCGAAAGAAGAAGCAGCAGATGTTGAAACTAGAAATGTATTTTCAGAAATGAGTTTGTGTAACCTCTCTTTTTCTAACTGTTTTGAGTTTCGGATTTATTTATCGTTGTATACAATTCAGCGCCCTAACTACGTAAAATCCGGATCGAGTTAAAATATTTGAAGTTTACGGTAACTGGTTTTTATTACTTCTTCGTAACTAGTTTTGAAGACCGGCAGTGTAAAGTTTTCTACTCTCACGGTTTAGGTGATCACTTCGCCACTACGCTGCCGCGGCGAGTGTTGTGGGTTCGATACCCACACGGAAAAATACTTTGTGTAATCCTTAAATTGTTTTCTGAGTATGGGTGTTTGTTGTGTCCGTTATTTGAATGTTTGTAAAATCCACCGTGATACAATTATAAATAATTATTTGTTAATCCTAGTGCGGAAGTTGTTTTTGTAAATAACAGCAATACCTACTGATATAATCTGTCACGCGCACTGTTACTACGTTGCTTGCGAGTGCAATGTAGCTACCTATTCGGAGTGGCTTTTAGCGGCGATATCGTTCACGTATATGTAGGCAGTGAGAAGATGGAAAAGTTTTATCAAAACGGTGAGTTCGTTCTTTCTATCACATACGTGTGATAAAACGAAATCACGGACATGTTTGTGGTCACACGTCTTTGTATGATATAAGTGATCTTCGCTATCATTCCTCACTCTTCCGACTACACGCCTAATAGACATGATTGGCAAAATTGGGATGTATTGCGCTCGAATCATTAATTTACATTTTATGATACAAATGTAACTTCATTCGTTCATTCAATGTTTGCAAAATATTCATAACATGCTCTGAATCGAGATATAATAATGATAATAACTTGACACATCTCACACACGGCCACTGGGATCAGACCCCAAAGTAAGCAGAGCTTGTACTATGGTAACCAGACTGCTGATAAACATGCTTCTAAATACACATATGTTATAGATAAATTATACCCAGACACAGAACAAATGATCATGCTCATCACACAAATATTTGTCCTAGGTGGGAATCGAACCAGCGACCTCCGGCTTAGCAGACAGGATCAATAACCGTTAGACCAACATCACTTGTATACAAGTATATAATGAAATAAATAATATATGGACGTGATAATGATTTTATTAAAATGCATTCTCGATCAAATTGGCTTTAAAAAAAAAACTGGGCCCTAATTGGTAGATTCGTTTAGGTGCTATGATGGCACAGACATATACACTGATACACACTATACACATTGCAATTTCCCACGACGATTAATAAGAACATTTCATGCAATGGTTGGCCAGATAATGAAGTGGTCAAGTCAACATTTACAACGGGTGCCACCTCGTCTATGACTAAAATGTGTTTTTCTGGTACGTATTATCAATCAGTGGCCATGAGAAGTATATTTATTTTCAATAAGCAAGTATCAAAACCTACCTGCCGAGGTGGCAGTAGAATACACTGCCGGAGTAGCACAATAGTCGTATATACATATGTACATACATATGTAAATATGTGTAGATCTGCATTGTACGTACATTGCAGTTATATATTTGCTAATATGACTGTATCATGTTCATGTGTCCACCTGCATCTAAAAGATGCTTTATTACTTATTATAAAATGACGGCAGCATACCAATATGTAGAAATAATTATTCTGTTGCGTAAGTAAAGAGGAACTAACTCATTAAGGGCATTTTTGTTGTAATTATTTTTAAATAAACGTAGTTAATCTAAGCTGATCTAAAGTAACTAAAACTAAATCTAAGTAAGGAGGGTTAAGTTTTGTATGAATGTACAGTGTTTCTTTTCTAGAGGGCATGATGGATTTCATGATATGTATCAGTTGCCATATGAATCGTCTTTTTAGTGGGTGTGACATGTGGGAATAACATTTTAAAGTAACGTCAGCAAAACAGAGAATTTTAATAACTCGACTTGTTTAGGACGGGTTATCCAATTAGACAATATAGCGCCTGTTTGCCAACAGCCTATTCGAGTAAAATGTAAATAGCTGCAAATTCCATGGTTTTATAAATACAACCATTTTGAGATAACTGTTACGTGGTCGAGCCGGCTCGATCAGTGCGATACCACGGCCTTACAGAAAACCGGTTGTGAAGCAACACTTGCGTTGCATTTCCCGGAAAATAGTAAGGTTTCCGCAGGTTCCCTCGTCACCCTTAAAGGCGGGCAGCGCACTTACGACTCTCTAGTTGCAGGTGTCCATGGACGGAGGAGGTAACGATTATCGATAAATTGGCGTTCAATTGGAAAAAAATGTTATTGACCTTTCTTTTAAGTATTTAGTTAAACACATAAATATACAGATGTTTTACTTTTAGTGTGATAAATACATAATGGTTTTTAATTGTTGTTAATCTGGAGATTTCAGAATTGTTGTTGTCGGTTCGATTTCGACCTACCACCTCACCCTCGCCGTCCATGATGTTCCTGGGGTTTCCACAAGAGATAAAAGTGGTTACTCTGTTATTATGATATGTTTTATCCTTCCATATATTTCTTTATATTGGTAATATATGTATAAAGTAATAAATAAGTTCAAAAAAATATTAAGTTAATTACTATGAAGAAAATAATACATTATCATATATCGTATTAGAAATATACACACCTTAATCATTTATTACTAAGCATAGGTCTTTCTAATATAGTAGCTACAAGTAGCTAACGGGTTATCGAAACTGTCATACCATACCAATAACTCATATATATATATACATATGTATATTTTGCTTATTAACTGTCGTTATTGAATTTTAGTGAATTTTTTTGAAGAGAAAACATAAAAATAATATGGCAAAATAATAAAATAAAATTTGTATAGGAGACCAGTCATTTGTCAAGTTTAGGGATATAAAAAAACATATCCATTCCCTTTGCTAGCAGGTTTGCAGGGTTCCTGGAACTATCCCTCCTAGGGTATACCCAGGTCCCTTGCAATAGAGCCACTTGTGACGGTACACCATGTGGTTTTAGTCGGTTCGAATCCGACAGACCACTTCGCTCAGGTGAGGTGATTCCACACAAAAAAAAAAACAGCAAAAAAGAAAGCGCACAGCGTTGACGCAGCGCAGAGTTTTCGTTTTATAAAAAAACTGCTAATGTTACCTTAATCGGATGAACATTAAATGTTAAGAACATATTGCCAAGGGTACAAGTAATCACAGAGGGATTTAGAATTACATTAAAGAAAAAAATACTTTTACTGACCTGAAACTATTACGTGAGAGTCGGCAGGTATAAGATTATATCTAATAACTTACATCTGCAAAAATAGGTACAAACTATAAAGTAGCTATGTGTAGAATAGTGAGTTCAGGAAAACAATTTAGGGGCTACTTAAAACTGGTAGTTATCAAGGCGCTACTACTCTGCTTTAAGGTACTGTGGAAATTAGATTTTTTTGTCCAAAATCAGTGTTAACTTGCAGATCACGTACGCTAAAACTCAACTTGTCATTTTATAAATATTATTATAAGAGGTTATTGATTGATTGTAGGAAACATTTAATAAGTTTAATGTACAGAAATCACTAATCATAGTAAAATTTGTAGGAAAGGAACCATTGTCAACAAACTGTTAAATGCGCCGTTTTAATTAAATTATATTTTTAAGTGTGCCGTGCATAAGTAGAAATGCGGAAAGAGCACCAAATATATTATTACCACATTTAAAAAATCTCTTATTACTTTTTTTTTATTCATTATATAGGAGGACAGACGAACAGACGGGTCACCTGATGGTAAGTGACAACCGCCGTCCATGGACACTTGCAACTCTTGTCGTACCTATACCCATTCGTACCTAAGCATAGCTCTACCACTCAAATTTCATGATCTATTGTTTTGAGCACTCCACGGCTTGGCTATACCAGATAATAATATATTTAATTTCGTAATCAAATTCCTCATTATGTAGTAACTAAACCCGGATATTACGATATTAACTTACAACCCGTAAACACAAGTAATTACACAAATAATTATAAAATACTAAATTATGCAGAGTCTAAATTACATTTATATAATAAACTAACTATCTAGTTATTATAGAAAAATTATGGAAGGATCCAAATGAAATCGTGATAAAATAAAAAGTTAGTTTCTGTTGAAGTTTATGTATGCATAAAAGATTTAGCTACAGTTCCTTTTTCAAAATAAGAAGTGGCTTTAAATGTCTGTAATTATAATAACGTTATGTCTACGCCTTATTGGCGTAAAGCTTTGTAATTTTTGAATAAGTCAATAGCTTCGGCTCCACTGTCAGCAATGGGTGATAAAAAAAAAATGCACTCCGGGAGTGCCGACAGAAGTGAAAACTTACTTTGGCGCGTTAGACATTTTTAAGATGGGTACTAGGGTTATTGGGTTATTGGGTAATGAATTGCATTTTATTTATGAATTGTATTTTATTAATTATTAGAAACTTTAAAATACATTTAATATTCTTTTATGAATCATCGTTAACAATTGCGACAACTCTTGTATCATCATCATTATCATTTAAATTCTTCAATCTTAAATGAAAACTATAGGTTCATGGTAACTAAAATAGGAAATACAATTTTGATTCGAAGTTATTTAAATATCTCGTGAATACCGCATCAATTATATTTTATATCTCGTTGTGCTAATATTGCGTTGATTGGACATATACGTCTCGTAACGGTGTCGCGACTCCATAGATTTTATCTCATCTTAAAATATGCGTACTGCGCTAAAAGAAGTTTTCACTTCAAAAACACAAGATTCATGTCAGTTATCGATGCCATGTCAGTCTTTCACGTTAAAACTTTAGAACTGCATCACACACGAGTATAAATGTCAGTTGCTGATGCTGATCATTTAAGATAAACATAACTCTGATCCACCATTATTTATCGACCATTATTTTAATCGAAAACACAAGTTAATAAAATATAATTTGTGGCTAATGTTCCAAAAGTTTAAGCATCTACACGGTGTCTATATAGGTCTATCGTAATGCGACTACCATTGCCACTCGAGGTTTTTGCGTGAGGGGATGGTCTATTTCGGAATCCTCTATTTAGAAACTCACAACAATTAGCTTGACCTAATATCTATTTGTTTGGCACTGTGACTAAAATCTTATGTTTTGTCATCGAAATCTTCAAGCCCGTTCTATTTTAGAATAAGATTTGGCAAGGCCATTTTTGGTTCAGACTTTATCATAGCAAAAAAGCGATTTTAATATGGGGTATAAATATTTTCATCATGATTTTATGCATTTACATATACACTACCGTCCAAAAGTTTGGAAGCAACAAGATAAAATCAAATAAAATAAAAGTAAGCCATCTTAAATTTTTTTTATTGATACAGAATTAAAAAAATAGACAAAACACACTTCTACAACAATGAAATTAAATAAGTAATATAAAAATTAAATTAAATTTTAGCTTCATCGAAGTGTCCACCCCTCTCTTTAATTACCTTCTCGCATATTCTAGGCATCCTACTAATTAATTTCATAAAATACTGTTCATCTAACTTCTTCCATTCGCTCTGTAATAGTTGCCACAAATGTTCTGAGCTCGTAGGAGATTGATTTTTCACCCTTCTATCTAGTTCATCCCAAACAAGTTCAATGGGAGAAAGGTCAGGTGATTGAGACGGCCACTGCATGATTTTCACATCTTTTTTCTTCCTTAAAAAGTTCTGGCACAGTTTGGACGAATGTTTCGGGTCGTTATCTTGCTGAAAAACGAACCCAGGACCAATACGATTCAGTCCACTGGGTATGGCGAAATCCTTAAGAATTTTCAAATAGCGTTCCTTGTTTAGTTTTTCGGTTATCCTCACAAGACTTCCGAGTTTATTGTTGCCGAAACACCCCCAAACCATGACATTACCACCACCACGTTTGATAGTAGGCACTGTACAAGCTTCTGAAGCTCTCTCTCCTTTAGATCGGCGCACAAAAACACGTCTATTGGACCCGAAAATCTGAAACTTCGATTCGTCACTCCAAAGAACTTTTTTCCATTGGTTTATTGTCCAGTTTTTATGTTCCTTTGCCCATTCTAGTCTGTTTTTCTTATGCCGAATTGTTAGTTTTGGTTTTTTAACTGCAACACAACCTCTTAGCCCCGCAGACAGTAGTCGTCTTTTAACTGTTGTTATTGACACGGGTGTTCCTCGCGTTTCATTCAGAGATGCGGTAATTTGTGGTGCAGTTAAGCGACGATTCCGTTTAGAAAGAACTCTGATGAAGTTATCCTCTTGACTTGTAGTGGATTTGGGCCTACCAGACCTTTTTCTATCTTCATTTTTGCCAGTTTCTTTTTTTCTAGCGAGGGTGTAGTGGACACCTTTACAAGAAATTCCGAGTTTTTTTGCGATTTGGCGTTCACTGTAGCCTTCCTCACGCAGAGTACAAATAGCGCTTCGCTGTTCAAGTGTGATTTGCTTGCGTTTTGCCATTTTCAATAAAAAAAGACGGTCAAGGAAGTAGTCGAAATCTTTTGAATACAGACGATGTTAATATCACAACCTTCGCGTTCTAATGCTCAAGTGTGACTAAATAAGGTCCAAAAAAGATAAAACTACAAAATATTTTCAATAAAACCGCATCAATGCATGAAAGAAAGTCCCCGGCGGATGAAGTAATAAAACACGTGTTTCGTCAAAATCCAGGAATTTGTTAAAACTCAAGGAATATGCACTAGTAATCCTTTTGTTTTGTGTTAAAAAATCACAAAAGGTCATAAAACTTTATTTTATTGCTATTATTTACCGCAGGGAGTCGGCAATCTTTTGTTTTGTTTGAAATCAGGTGTGCTTCCAAACTTTTGGACGGTAGTGTATATATATATATATATATATATATATATATAAACCTTGAAACCTATATAACCTATAGAACCTATATATATATATATTCAAGGTTTAATATCTGTATTATAATTGTTTAGTATATTAAAACATATTAGTAGACATATATAAATTATCTAATGTTTTTATTGATTTTTATGTACTTATTGTAATTTATAATTAATTTTATAATAATTTTATCATCTTTACAAAAATAATGCAATAATTATCAACTAATTGCGAGATTTAAGCACAATAGATTCACATAATCTCTGAAAGGGTCATGGTATGAATACTTAGAAAATCTTAATATTGTATATTTTTTTTGTTTCAGGTCGCTATTGATGGCGTTACTCAGTATCCAGGGCGATTGGTATTTATATTTTTGGCTTATATACTGCAAAATCTATTCAGCCATTGTGTGGCTGTTCGGCAATCACTGCCACGGTTCTGATAAGGCACGCTCTGTGATAACCACTGGAGTTAGCGGACAGTCGCCTGGAGGCCTTCAGAGAGTGCGCACGCGTCGGCGTAAATCGCAGCAGAACTACCGCGTTAAACATATCGTTGCTCTAGCAAGAAGACCGTCTTTGAGAAGAATAGTCATGGCACCAGGAGCTCATACCGCCCACACGATGATGGAGGACAAAGAAAAAGCGCTTCACGGAGCTTTGGCAACCGGTATGTTCAATGTTCCTTATTTAAATAATTTAATACATATATACGTGCGCAACGAATGCGTGACGTATAAACTCTTTTGTTTTATAAGATCTTTTTAATTATAAGTATAAAACTGTTTTGGCAACAGAAGAGGTTTTATTTCATGTATATGCTTTATTTTATATATTTACGTGTAAAGCTTAGAGAGCTTAAGAGAACAGCTTACGCGTTTACATAAGTTGACAAGGCACATTAATTTAACTTGATATACGTATGTAATACAAGCTGTATAACAAATATTGTTTTATCAATATATATATAATAGTTCTGGAAGTACTGAATACATAACAGAATCTGTAAAGTTCTCACTTGCTTTCTTATCAAATCGATTAAGTCCATTAAAGTAAATATGTTTTTTACATCAACAAAATGTTTTGTTTCCATAACAAAGTTCGTGTTGTATTTTTATTTTTTTTTGTAAGTGGCCATAAATAAACTAGCAAATACGTATAAATAATTATATACCTATATATAAAACCTTTTTTGTAAATACAATGCAAATGAACAACAATACAGTGCAGTGAACATACATTCTTAGGAATCGCTTCCTTATTGCTGAGTTGTAGGTAAGGTCAACATCGACAACAGATAAAAAAGACATACAAAAAAAAAAATACAATATTTGATTATTCATTCAGAGAAGGCAGATATTTGTTTTGTATTTACTGTAAAAAATGTTAATACGGGTAGTGTTCCGGCTTCATTGAAATAAAATTTTGGAGTTCTAACGTTCGCGGAATTTATGATACCTATAGTTTTTAAAAGGCCATGGCTAATCTTATTGAATACATAAAATACAACCTTTTATGTGGATAAATCTAAGAAATCAATGCTGATCCCCACCTAAGTCAAAAAAACAAGGGTAGGTCTCTCCAAAAGAGTTCCATAACCTCGCTCCTTTTGGGTTGTGGCAAAAATAATGCAACTCAATAATTTCTCTAAGGTCACAATGACTCTCTAGCTCTCATCCTCCATCATGTGGTCATTGTGCATCCTTTAGTACTCGGGTTTTAGTATATAGAAGATAAACTACTAACTAAATTATTTCAACTTCTTGTAAAGTAGTATCCGTATATATAGTAGTAGTAGGTGATCCGAATGCTCATTTGTCTCCTATTTCATAAAACAAAAGATAATCTAAATGTCACTTTCCTTGCAACTTCCTAAAATACCAACTTGTATAAAGAGCTGATTTTCTTTAAGGGTTAGCTAGCACATCAAACATATTTTCGACCTAAACTATTTGACAAATATTGGGAGATACTGACTACTTGCAATATTCAGAATCAATTACCACTAGCCTATAAGTCTTAACAAATGCCTAAGGTTTACCTGGCTAGTATTGTGTTAGCAACTTCATGGACAATTCGACAGAGAGAGACAGAGGACTATATATAAATGACAATGGCCATTGTATATGAAACTTAAATGTAATATAGTGAGTGATTACATAAACTGTCAGATTGGTGATGCTAAAAGATCAATAAATGATGCCCTTCTAATGATATAATACTTGTAGTAAGTAGAATATGAGTGCGTGAACTTATGAGTATCTTGATAGATGATTAGAATAGTATTCCATAGATACGTGGATTAAAAGTCATACAGCTAACAGATCTTTGAAGATTCCTGTGATTTTTGTCATTTGATATGCGGAGATACGAGTAATACCCTCGAGCTGATCGTCTCGAATAAATTTCGACTGAACAATAAAATTGAAGAAGAAGAAGAAGAAGAAGAGATAAGATAGAATTAGATGACATAGATACCAAGGAGTAATTGGAGGCTTATTACAAAACCATGTCCGCCAGATATGTTCGTGTATATTGGATACGTTTTCATAAAAAAAAAGTTGTTTTAAGGAATTTCCTAGTAGCAACAGATATCAGAAAAATAATTTGAATGACAACGAAAACGCTCAAATATAAACATTATAATATATATAAACTCTATAATTATAATATGAACCATATTAGTATATTTCAGCATCTTTAGTTACTGCTACTAATATGTCGGTGCCTTAAGTTATATATAGTTTTTAAATTGCGGTTTACGAAAAATAAAGTGATATAAAAGACTTATTAGGAATTTTAAAAGACATTTACACAAAGATTTGTCCTGCCATTGTTTTACGCCCTACATTTCTGACGGTAAAACACAATGACTAGAAATCGCAATAACGCAAAATAGCTATACATATTTATTTACCATCTAGAATCTAGTTGAAAACGGTGTTACTCAGAATGAATGTAGGGTACCCTCATTGGCGCTGACATAAATTACGTTATCCAAATATCCACAAATAGTGACACATAATAAGAAATAGCACAGAGAATTTCGCCGAAAGTATTGTGACGTCTTTGTAAAAAGTTAAATGTGAGAAAATCCTCTTAAGTGCAATAAATAATAATAATAAAATCGTGATTGATTCAAATGTTTTCCATTTCTGTCTACTGTTGCTTATAGAACATTAACGTAGTCTCGTATTACTATTGGGTAATTTTAACACTGCATTTACGTCAAGTTGCTGATTCGGCAAAAAATGTAGCTCAATGTTAAGTGTAAGTTATAAGTTTATGAGTATTAGTATGTAGGTAGAAATGTTTTAATTTTAAAGCCATGCAATTTTAAAAGGTAAGAAACATTATTATTCGTGCCTCGAGATGCTTTTTTGGTAACAGAGGAATATCATCATGAGAGGGGGTTAAAGACAAAAAACCACTCTGGTGTTCTTCTGCTTCGTATGATTGGGGGAGCAAGAATATATACTAAAAATGTATTTATAACAAACCCTTTTGCTAACGTCACATCGTCATGGTAGCAACTAAAATCATTTAAAAACAATTGCGCGTGTCTGACGTAAGAGACACGCCTCCACCCGGCGCTGGACATATAAACATACAACCAATGGAACCAATCAAATTATTTTTCTAAACAAACGAAGTAATAACTTATATTTATCGTTGGTTTTATTCAGTTAAGAACACTGGAGTAGTAATTTGTTATAGGTTTTTTTCTTTTCAAATAGATATCAGATTTTGCTATAGTTTAAAATAAGAACACCCTTTTGAATTCTGCATTAATAATTGACTCTTAAACAAGTAGATAACCGCCTCCTATATTATGATTCATCGTAAAAATGTACAATTTAGATACGCATTCGTAAAGATTCAAACGTAATTTATAGAATTACATACTTATAAGTATATAAAAAAAACATTGTTATTCAATTAAAGGGTTTCTCACGATTTCTATGGGATCCCATGATCATATTTTGACTTGGTTGCAATGGGACCAACCAGGGGACATCAATCGACAATTGGCGCAGAAATCATTTATATACATAAAAAAAGAAACATAGAACAACAGGAGTCAAACATAGAACCTCCTTCTTTTTTAAGTTGGTGAAAAATACCTTAATATTTTGTAAAGTAATTTTGTTATGTGATTACTTGTAATTAGATTTCATATTTTTTGTTTTCTGATATTAGGTAGTCAATCTTCTGAGCGAAATTAAATGTTTTGGTAAACGAAATATGTACATATTTTAAAGTCTTTTAGGATTGCATTCAAAAGGTCGGTGATTCGAACCCTATCACACTACACACTACAGTACTACAGTACACTAACGATACGAAACTACCACTGGCTACACTTTTGCTTACAATTAAGTTGTAATTTCAATATATAGTACTACTTTTACTAGTTATAATAAAAATTGACTTTGTCACTCTGACAATCAATTACTTATCGATGAAAGCCATTTTATTTGATCATAAACCGTTGCTCATCCGCTAACTTATCAGTGGACATGTTGCTATGTTAACTATCGGAAAATTGCTTAACAAATATTTACAAATAAATACAAAAACATTGTCGAAATCATAGAAGTAAGTGTGACATAACTGTGTTCTTTTCTAAAGTCTTTTTTATATGAATATTTTAATGGTGATTGGATTCTGGCGGTGATATGAAACAATTACAAATGCCATTGGAATATTGGTGGTTGATTATGTTCAGATTTATTACATTTTCACGGTTGTTAGCAGTTTCATGTAGGCAAACATTGACATTGAAATTATAAATTAAACTAATCTCTAATTGAATTTTGTTTACGCACAAATTGATTTTGAAAATTGAACTTTGGTTTCTAATAAGAACTTCTTTGTTCTTGTCAATCTTTTAATAGATAAATAGATAGGGAACACTTTATTTGTGCACACAGAAGAAGTTTCATACAACTACTTTTATAATCAATTACTTTAAGCAATAATATTATAATTAATTTATAATTAATGAGATTAATTATAAATTAATTATAATTAGTGTAGTGTAGTATCGCAATTAGTGAGATTTCCGAGGCCCAACTCCTATAATACTCCTTCCCCCCCACACGGCTCTTGAGTTGCAGGTGTCCATGGACGGCGGTAGTCAATTATCATCAGATGACCCGCCTGTTTGTCTGTCCAGGGGGACAATATTATATAGGGATAATAAAGAAAACCTTAGGATGGATCAAAATGATTCGGAGAGACAGCGTTAGTTGTTTAGTGGCATTTTATAAATTTAATTTCTTCAATATTTTATGAGTTAACTTATTACTTTTCCGGTGAATGTCGTACGAGGCCACTTAGGGATCGGATTGTTATCTATCAGACAATGTACTACATAGATACAGTCATGCAATGCCCCTACCGTGTCATGGACTAAATAATGGTTGGCAAAATGTGGTTGTTGAGAAACCTCTGCCTAAACCTTCGGATACAGCGAATAAAATGTGTTGCAATTGTATTCGCGCTGCTTCATTCATGTTACGACAAACTATATATGTATACAATCAATATGCTGTATGTAAATAACTACCAATGTATTACGATGTAAATAATTTATTTATTAAGATTTCATGCTCACAGTGTACAAGTACATAAGTAAACAAGCTGAGAAGCAAAGTAAATAGGGCGTGGCTCGGTATCTGGTTATTAACTGCGACAGGGCTGTCAGAAATCTTGATTTAGTTTGAACGAGGAGTCTAAAAAAGCTATTGGTTAGGTTATTGATACCAATATCAATACAAAAAACAAAACGAACTATATAAGTCTGAAACACCGTCTCAGCGCAGTCCTTAAAAAATACTGCATTATTGAATTATTACATTCGAAAACATTTTATAAACATATTGTGTCTAAATCTACAAGTTGTCAACCCTGAACTATTATGATAAACTAAATGACTGTGACGACAACAGCCCACGCCCACGAACATTTTTTTATTACTCATTAGTTTTATCTTTGAAATGTTGCAATGCATTTCTTGATTCGATTGTTTCTACTCATTCATTTTATACATTGATAAAATATGCTTAACCAATTTAAAGTTACACTTTAATAAAACTATTAAACAAAAACAAATTAATAATTGTACAATAAAGAAAAGAAGCTTTTTTTTTTTTGAACGCGCCAATCCAATCCATTGAAGTCTTTTGAGAAAGGTTTATTTAAAATCAATAACATGCTACCATTCCAAGAAGATTATTAGTAACCGAACCAGTGTAAAAGTATGCAAAAGTAAAAAAAAACGTTTCAAAAAACCTGTTATCGACCTTATACTTAGACAAAGCACTGTAGACGTATGTAGGAGTATTTTTTACGCTAGAACCCTGACAGCAATGTCACATCGAATGGCATTAATCATTTATTGTGCAACTAAAACCCAGCCTAGTGATTACGTAAAACTTTGACCGTCTTCTAAATGTAACAAAAATATATTAATTTTGGCCGTCCTTTGGCCAAGGTGTCTACCGTTACCGAAATACATACGTACGTGTTACGTGTTGCGGCATGAGAGCTTCGACTAAATGGGCACCAAGTTTTTTTATTTCAACGTTTTTTTTTATTATAGGTAAGTTACAACCGCCATCCATGGGCACCTGCAACTGGAGAGTCGTAAGCGCGCTACCCGTCTTTGAGGGTGATGAGGGATGAGGGTATCATGGGGAAAGAGACGGAGATGGGAAAAGTGGCGGAAGGTCAGGGGAGAGGAATAAGGAGAGGGGAGTTGGGCCTCCGGAAACCTCACTAATCGGGGAAATGCAACGACCGTGTTGCTTAACAACCGGTTTTCCGTGAGGCCGTGGTATCGCACCGGTTGTCTCGCCCCATCCGTGCCTAAGTATGGCTCTACCACTTAAAATATATTATTACGTTATTGTACAATTATAACCACCCTTAATAAGAAAAATAAAGTCATGAAAAAAGCAAAAGTTAATAATTCAGTCGGATTTAATATATTTTTTAAATAAATTTACTTGTTTGTTCGAGTGCCTTTAACCTATTAATGACCGACACAAGCAAAATTCACATTCAAAACACTTAGATCTATAATAAGTTCTGTCATTGGCCACTGTAAACATGAAACTAACAATATCAAATACATAACACAGTAATTTCATTTTAGCTATAGTTGTTTAATTAAAGGTGTCTTATGATTTTACTGACTGATGATACTTTAATGTTCTATGATAGAACCAACTCGATGAAAACACTTATTTTACAAGTTGTTTTGAATGGATTAAATAAACCAACAGATAAGTTTCCGTTTTCTATACTAATCTATGACTGTTCAATACGAAGAAGATTGACTTTTTAGATTGTTGATATGCAAATAAATATTATTTGAAAGATGCATGTGTTGATGCATGCCAATATGCATCATGCTTTTCAACGTCATATCCATGTTATTCTTTCTTATCACGTAAAGTTAATGTAGATGTAATTTTCTATATAAATTTATGTATAATTCTAAACTATGCATTTGTCATTCAAATAATGAATTTCAAATGTATTTTTTAAAGAATTATCAACCGATACTTCATGACGCAATTATCAAATAATTTGACACAAATAAAAGTTAAACATTTAATAAAAATTTAAATTCAGAAAAAGTATGATTATTTATGAACTCAGTTAAGAATTAACGAAAAATATGACTGGTACGTATTAATTTAGGGCATCGCTTTTTAGTTAAAATTAAATATATCATGTATGTTTCTTGCATACTTTTTTATACGAAGTGCAGCTAAGTAGGTGTTTGCTAAGCTAACATATTCACCCACATTAACCTTAGAGAAAGTAGGTGCTTGCGTCATCGAATCAGTAGTTAACAGGAAATAACTTGTAAATGTGCGCGTGTGTGTGCTAGCAAAATAAAACATTGCAACATTCTGATTGTTGTTTTTACTACATCATGTGTTTTGAAGGTAGTTACTTAAAAAAATAATTTATACTAAACGAGTTAAGTAAGTGATATTTTGTATTACGATTTAAGTAACTTGACTGTCCTGTTTGTCTGATGGTTAGTGACTGACTGCTGCTGCGGAGGTCGTGTTAGGTTTCCACAATTAGTTGTCCAGGACAACTAATTCCCGGATTCCCGGTCGGGTATTATTTGTGTCCGTTGTATTTTCTATAAGATAAGAAAGATAAGATAATTGTATTAAAGTTATTACCTTCTTGTCTACGCTCAAAATGAGACACAAAGAGAAGAGAAAATATTACTTTGCTCCTATATCTGTTTGATGTCCTCCGTTCCGTATCAATCATTATCTCGTGGTACTCGGCACCATTATAAAATTGTTTATAATACATGCTAGGCAACGTAATTCGGAGTTTCTACTAGGAATACTACGCCGTACAAACGGGTTACCGTGGCGTGGACACAAACAAAAATGATACATACATACATACATACGTTCACTCTTGTATACACTAAAGGGTCGACATAGGTGTATTAAACGTAACGGGAGCAAGCCTGTGGCCTTCCACCGGGCACTCTATGACTGTATACATACGTCCTTTTACGAAACCACCCAAAAATAGGGGGTATTATACTCCACCGTGAACCACATGGCACAAAAAAAAACGTAGGTAGGTAAATAACTTTTTATCATAAGAGATACCTATTTTGTAGCATTCGGTATTTTTTTTATTAAAGATGCGTTTGAAAGTGATCGTTTCGCTTATTTTAAATCAAATCGCTCCATTTCTGAGATCACGCTACTAAAAATAAAACAGACATCTCGATCTGGAGCGGTGGAACTGCTTCAATCTATACACGTATTAAAAATCTATAGAAGTATATAGTATCTATATACAAGTGGTAAAAAAAAATATAAATATAAAAATCGAATAAAAAAACTCATCTCTGTAAATTAATGCAATCGCTTTCAATCAATGAAAAAAATCGACGAATAAGTGTAGATAGATTGCGGTAGAGCACTTAATTTCATCGATCAGGATCAGGCATAATGAATATTCGAAATACCTAATCGTGACGCCGTACTGTAAACTGTGACGCTTGACGACTATTACATTAAATTCAGTCAATTGATACGATGAGTACAATCAAACCATTTACGGTCACTTTCTATTTTGGACTTCGCTCAGGTTGACAGGTTGGTTGATAGATAAATAGATAGAATACTCTTTATTGCACACCATACAAAGTAAACAGTGAATCTTAATAATAATCACTAAAAGCGATTTTTACCAGGCAACCTTTGGTTAGATTTGGTGAGAGCTAGAACGTGTGGTAGCTGACGGTGTACATACTATATACGTATAATAATATATGTAAATAAATTTATACAATATATATACACATGTACATGTATCAAAAAAAGGGGAAGAATATTAATAAAGAAAAAACAAAGAAATAAATATAATACAAATCGGTATTGAGCAAGTATACAAAATGACTATAATATAACTATAAAATTACAGTGTGACCTGTAACCATTGCTTTGATTGTGTGTATGGTTCGAGCTTACCTTATGTCTATTGGCAATGCGGTCCATAATGCCTTATTTTTAGGTTATATTTAGCGGCAGCTTTCTTCGCTAGTAGTGCCTTTATTTAACATATTAACCACAGCGATGGCGGTTGCTTTAACTTCACAGGCCTAATGGGAGCGTGCTTGTCGTACAGTTTTTAAATAGAATTATTAAAAATAATAATAATAAATATCTACAGAATCAGCAACAAGCACTATTGACCAATCACTACTATTGACGTCTTCATGTAAAGCATTTATATCAATGCCACCAAAGTTGCGCTGCATGAGTACTTTTGGTTTAGGTTTGAGAGGGTGGACCTTGTAGGAAAGTAATAGGAGCTGACCGTACTTGACATCGTGTTCCCTGGAAGAGACTAGGATAAGAGGAGAGATGGAATGGAATTAGGAAAGTGATGGGTGGCATTGAGATGAAGTGAACTAAGGTTACAAGATTGAAGTATTGAGATATAGGCTGGAGGATTGGTAGTCATTTTTTAATAAGGAAGCATTGAAGTCGCCCATGTTTATTGTGTGTCTATAAGATGCAATTCAATGCCTTATTCAAATAAGTGCAGTGGTTCCATAGATTACGCGCTACATAAACACTATCTTTTTATTTTATACACATATATGTTTAAAACAATATGTATAAAATCCTTTATGTATTGCGCGTTTAATACTTACGTATTAATAAATCATGAGAAATAACGCCATTGAATAAAAAGTGTGTAACCACAAGACTTAAGAAAATTAAAATAAAACAATATTTTTGTTACTGGAAAACTGCTGAACAATGAGATAAATAATGTAACCGCTAAATTTTCCTATTGAAGGGTCAGATAAGGTATAAAGTTCTTTGCCATATAAAATAATAACAATAATGAATAAATACTTTTTATTATGCACCAAAAAAGAAAATAACAAAACAAGCACACATAATAGAGAACAAACACACAAAATGCAACATGGGCGGCCTTATCGCTAATAGCAATTTCAGTACATTACCCCAAGTAAATCCTTTTATGACTGCAGTGTACGAATGTCAAGCTAAAAATGGCTGCATGAAAAGTTTCTTACCAACTATGTTTTTAATAATAAAATTGCAATCCAGCTCACGTTTACCAAGAAAATGTATTCTGACTTAAGACTTAAATTACAAAATTAAGCCACCTAAAGTCAATGATCAGATTAAAGCACTTTCCGGATTAATAGGTATTAGCACAGAAGAATTTGTATTACGTCATGAAAAGATAATCATTAACACATGATCTATGAATGTACTTGCACCTCCTTTTTTTTATTTTATTTTCCGTGTGGACACCCCCACGGGTCATCACCTCACCGGAGCTGACGGTGAAGTGGTATGTCGGACTCAATAGGTAAACCTTTAACAGGCACCATCTAAGAAAGTAGACTGCATATTATGCAACCGTTTATAGTAAAAATCTTTTATTTATTTGTTTATTAACACGTTCTGCAGCTATATTGCATGAGGACACAATGCCGTAGGCATTTTCTACCAGTCACCATTGGGTGATACAGAGACGAGCGTGGCGGGGTTACACTATATAACTATAGATTACATTATTACAACATATAACTTTAAACGTAAAGAAAAAAGAGTGAATAAAAATGTAAAAATATATTATTATATACATATATTGCAGCATATCATTACAGCAAAGTTATTAAATATACCTTACACATATATATATATATATATTCACAGAGTATTGATATTCTACCAAAATTTGTATTCTGTGTATTGTCGATTGTTAGATAAATTATTAAAGCGATTTAAACGTTTAAAGTGGTAAAAAGAAAACAGCTTAGCTTTTATGTATGTTTTAATCGTGATGTTTGTTTCTGATCGTTATTTTTCTGATTTAATTAAGTACGTACTGTATTCGAAGAAGTTGTACAATATAATACTTAGCAGCACAGAAACTGACTGTTCCCGGTAGAGGACGCTAAATAGGATCAAAGGCTTATTGTTTAATTCATCAACTGAGACTATAGGGCCACCCCACCTCTTACCGTGGCCGTCGTCCCCATATATACGTAAGTGGGTCTAAGTTATGGTTAGAAAAAAGTGGCTATTGAGACACCTCTGCTTACCTCTTCGGGGTATAAGCGTGAGTGTACGTAATACAATTATGCCTACCTCTGGTATAGACGATATACGGGGAAAAGCTTTGAATTTATTTAAGTATAGAAACTGACTTTCTTGAACTATTGCTTATATTTCCCAATTCATCCGCACAAGCATTATTACTTTCCTTCCCTTTCTATCCTCCCATTCCCGTTAATATGCTCTTTTTCCATTGTAATTACTAAAACTGCCCGGATGAAGGCAATAGACTACGTGAAATTGACTAAATTATGTCGACCAACATGTCAGTGTTACCTCTGTATTGGGGGAAGAGGCTTGAGTGTAAATATATCTTACAGTTACAACATTGGGCAGAAGCTTTAAAAAATAACTGAATTACCTACGTGTTAATTTCGTAAGTGACTTGTATCTGTTTCCAGTAATTTATTAATTTATTATTGACTTGGCAAACTGGTATGCGTGCATAATCAAAAGTGCGTTAGGCTACATATTAATAATAAAAAGCATGTGTACTGTAAGCTAATTAAAGCGGAGCAACAGCTCACAAGTATTTTTTTGTTGTAATATAATTGCGTAGAGATAAGTATTTCAAGATGAAGTGATTCTCAAACGGCAAATAAAAATGGAACACATTAGTGCAGGTAGACATTAAAAATAACCAATTACCTTGTGGTTACAGAAGTGGTTTCTCTAACCACAAGGTGATTTCAATGAAATAAGCAAATATGGAATACTTTTGCTGTGGAAAAGAGGAAAGTTAATAAAAGGGCGACACACCTCCCTCTTCGGTAGTCTAAACATAGCCCTGCCACCGTTGGCACATTGAACATTTCCTTTATGGAGCAAAGTTCATATTATAGCTTAGGGCTGACAGAATTAAACAAATAAAATGTTAACAATGGAGAATGTGAAATCGTTTAATCTATTGCATTAGGCCAATTGCCCAGAAAAATATGTTTTTGGTTCATTTAAATTAAGCAATTAATTTCCATAGAATTTCAAGTTTCACTTTTTTTAATTCACGTGGGACGTCACATTACAACACTCGCCGGTCTTACTATAATGTTTCACTCATTCATTGCTAACAAATATTCCCTATTTTTAATTACAATAAAGTTTCTAGTTTGTGGCATCAATATTTTAACGAAATTTAGACCAAAACTTCATAAACGCAAGCCGGGTGCGCGCTCTTAGCGACCGTTGTAAAGTAACGTCACAGCAGTGGGAATCATATGCCTTCGTATCAAACAACATGCTTTATACAAAATATTTGTTTTTTAATTTAAAATAAAACTCTTTAGTTTGTAATATATAGCATATCTCTTTTATTCTTACTAATACGAATACTTATACATAAATATACTTTCAGACATGACTACTACGAAAAAATCTGCCTTTATGGAACATGATAAACATTATAAGCAACCCTATCCCTGCTATGCGCGCCCTGCTTCAGATACACGTGTTGCTAGAGAACGTCCGACATCGGCATGAATCTGTGATAGCTGTCGGCGCTGTATTAGAATAAAAGTGGATCTATATATGATATTAGATGTATAAGGTCATTGGGGATAGGTGTAGAGCAATATGATGTTAACAACTTTGCCATTCAAATACTAATGTATTTGTATTCTCGTGAGTATTTGAATTTAGTCTAAGATAAATTGAAAAACAAATACTTGAAAAGTTGAGATTATCTGAACAACTGGGAACTGAGACCACTAAACTATTTACTACAAAGTAAAAGCATGTTGCTTTCATGGATGGATTGGGGATTGTAAGACAGCAGTAAAGGAGGTCAGGGCTCGCAGTACCTCTAACTCGAAGTAGTTGATGCCGGGAAATTACTTATTCTAAAATCAAATAAAAGTTTTACCAGAAGAGAGTTCTCTGTAACATGTTTTATTATTATACATATAATAATGAGGTAATTTCTAACACATAACGTAATGTATTTTATAATATTGCAATAACCTAGAAATTAACCGAAGCAGTGTAGAGTCGCAAATAATATGTTTATATACATAAATAATAACAAAAAGTAGCGCAATAGCATTTTTGCAATATCAGTCAGTCATGTCATTATTTGTGCAAAATTTGTACAAAAACAAGTTTCGAAGGTGTGCGGTGCGTTGGACGATGCTATTGGTCGAGTCCGCAGTATTACATCAGGATTTTTAAAAGAGTTCAAAACAACAATCACTTGAATTCGATTTCTTTTCAACTTTATATTTAAAGTTGTTTGTAGTTTATAATTTAAACGCTTTAATGGATATCATCTATTTTCATTACTTATTATGTATCTTATCTCTGGAGGAAGTTTTTACTAACAATTCTACCGGTTTTAGTTTAAATAATGGTCATAGCTTAGCCTTGATCTATTTTTTTTTCAATTCTTATCAATTTGTGTCAACGTTTCATTAGATTTGGTTCTTTAACCATTATCGCATTTGTTTGTATTGATTTATGAGTACTGCTACTTGGTATGACGTACTATACCTACCTAATATACATACATACATTATTTAACAACTGGCTATAAGAATGCACATTCTCACTACAATCAAATTATAAAAAATCAAGCGAAGATTGGAACTCTTAACAAATCAATCTTAAAGAATAAGTCTATGTTTTTATGTAATATGACTGTAAATGCTTAAAAAATCTTTAATAGTATATTTTTTTATATTTAAAAAAAATAGGTATCCTAAGCAAATAGTTTCATCATCACCATCTCGACTTCGATCGTTGAATATGGTACTGTAAATGTCCTATACTGTACTTCAAGAATAAACAATGAATAAACAATTGACCCGGACTCGACAGCAGTTAAGGTTAATGATAATTATTAGCTGACGAGAGTCGAGACGGACTCGCATAATTATATTCAACGCGAATTTAGTTATTATATAGATGTATCTATACTTCAATGTATCTATACGCTCATTGGGCATTGGGCACACCCACGACAAATACGAGTACTTCTTAATATATAGGTACAACTTAAATAATATTTGTTATCAATATTTAGTAATATCGTCAAAGAAAACCGTTTAAATTAAGTTATTCAAAGTACATATTAAGTATTTATTACACAATGTGTATTGCGGTTATTATGTCAGTGTTTAATGAAGACTGTAGTTGATTTTAAGGGTTGATTTCATGTAATATAAAAAAATATCAATGCATAAGTAATATATAAATTCAATTAATGTAAAATATTTTTTATTTTAATAAATAAACATTATTTTTATGTTACCTTTTCACGATCCACTGATTTTTCACTTTCATGATCGTAATGGACAAAGTTTCTGCCGAGATCATCTTTATAGATTTTTTAAATATATATAAATGTACATTTTTTGTATTCCAGTCCTAAAATCCTCTATTATCGATCTCGGATTAGAGCCTTTTTGTGACCTCAATAGAAAGTTTTTTTTATCGTAATAATTTAAGGCACCAAAAACTCAGGAGATTACTTTCTTCATTTATCTGCTGATCTATCTGAGACCGCCTAAAATATACTGTTTATCCATATTTATAATTATCTACTATATTTAGTTCATCAGTATGTTGTGATATGTTATTAAAAGCTGCTTTTTCTTTCCACAGTACGCACCAGTCGCATCAGTCAATTCGCTCCTTTGCTGATTGCGCTGGTGGGTCTACCTGCGCGTGGCAAGAGTCAGCTAGCACATCGCCTCTCTAGGCATCTCAATTGGAATGGGGAAAGCACAAAAGGTAAACTTTTCTTTCCATTATTCGATCAATAGTCGATTAAATTGATGAAATTAGACATAAAGATGGATTAAAGTCTAAAACTATACATTGGCTACCTTTATTCCTGGAAAAGTTTCAATTTATAATTTTGAACATTCTGAACTTACTTTTGCCGCGAGGTATGTAACCGTCGTTGGTGAGAAATCATAATTATTTACCAATTTGTTTAAAAATAACAAATCATGAATTTAACGTCAACGTAACTTCAATACTAAGACACATATGTACATGTAGTTGTGACAAAACCAGGAAATATTTTTAATTAATATATTATTTTAAAAAGGAACTGAATAATACGTCAATTTCATACAAAATAACATCATGTATTTAAAATACCGTTTTTAAAATCATCAGTGTACTGAAGAAAAAACAAACTAATCTATAACCGGCGAGAGTGTACGTAAGATCTGATGACATACATACATAATAACTAACTAATCTGATGACATACACTAGCGTAATCGGGGCAAGCCTATAGCCGTGAACCGGGCACTATATGACTGTATACTCATAGATGTAGAAGTACAATACCTAAGTCACATTTTACTAAAAAGATGGTGGGGCCTGTTCTACACCATCGAAAACCACACGGCAACATAAAGATCTGATGAAGGTAGAAGAAGTCAGTATAGTGACAAATGGTTTTACCGTCTCTGCATAACCTGGACGGTAATAAGGCGTGACACCTATAAATAAACTGCTATAGCTAGCAATCAAGAGACAGCAAAGATCTAGAAGTAATTTGAGGTTTATTTAATAGTTAGCATCTATATGTAATTACGATTGTATAAAGTGCGTACAATGTACATATGTACTTTGTATCAATGACAAATCTTTCAAACCCTGACCCAGATGTATCCTCGCGTTCTTGTCTCATCATACGACACCATTTTTATTGAGAATGTAACTCTGATTAGATACCAAGCGTTTTTATCTTAATAACGGATGATGATAAACATTGTATCAGTAAACGGTGGGTGTGTTCTATTTATTTTATTATACTCTTAGAAAATATGTATAATATGTGTTATATAATTATACATACATATAGCGATATGTCCACACTTCTATGCTTATATTATAAAGAGGTAAAATTGTTTGTTTGTAGGAGGTAATATCTGGATCCACCGATCCGGTAATAACATTCTAACATTGATAGGAAGCTAGCCTCTTTCTAAGCTATACTGATTTCAGTGTAAAGATATACTCTTTATCGGTGCGCAATCAGTGCTGCAAACTACAAATAAAGGAATACAATTTACTGGAAAAGTATTATCATTTGGTAGATCTATTTATAATAAAGTCCGCGACACCATGTCTTACTCTTATATTCATACGCAGAGTAATGTTTTTTTTCTTTAATAATTAAAAAAAAATAAAGAAAATGTTTAGGTGAGTTTTTACATACATTATATGTGCATTCGTATAAAATAAAGAGTTTCATCACCATTGAGATTTTATGAAAATAAAATTTACCCTGTACTAAATTTAATTAGATAACTAAAACGTAAGACAGACGGCCCGCGCGAATTAAACATTTCTTTGTTTACAATATATATACAAACACGAACATAATGTAACAATGTATATTATGTTTGTGTGTGTATATAACCACCGGACACATTTTGTGATCCCGCGTAACTACACTATTGAGTTTGTTTCTACAAATAAAATTTTATTTTATTTTATTGATATGCATTAATATTATTTACGCCTGGCTTCGCTAGTATTAGTTATATTTATAGTATAATGACGTATGGTGTTGTACTGTGGGGGATGCGTATGGACTGCGTAAAATATTTTGTACGCTATCGTATAGAACAATTTACGACGACAGAAACGAAGGCACACAATCTCTTTCTCGAACTAGAATATTAAAAACACTTCTTGTAGAGCGTCGGAGGAGATACCAAAGAGGGCCTTGCACGTACAATTATTTGTATTTAATATTTAAAAAAAACTGATGTCAAAATTGCAGACAAAGTTTTGTACGTATATTTTTTTCAATATATTTTTCCTAAAATAATTCTGTTTGTATAACGTGTTCTAGATAACTATTATCAATTTATTTTTTTGTATTATTTTACTGCAAAAAAATAATGAAGACTTCAAGATTTTGTCCTTAGTGTTCTCCCAGAGATTCTTACTACGTTTTCGATTCTTAAATACTTTTCGCAAACAAGAAGTGAATTTAGTTATATTTTCAGTCAGACATATTACTTAGTCTGATATATGTTTTTTAACCTACTCAAAAAGGAGGAAGTTCTCAATACGAGTTTTTGTTTTTTTTTTGTGAATCGACTTAACAAAAACACTTTTAAGGTCTATAATTAAGGATTAAATAAAAATAGGTAAAAAAACTTTTTAAGTTAAACGGTTTTATGTTAAACATACATTGCAATGTTTAAGATAAATGTACTAAAAACCAAAAAATAATAAAATAGATACAGTCGTGGGAATTATAAACATATGCATAGACTAGACTAAAATAAAACCGTGGGGCACGTCAATTGTCTACAATCGTTGATTAAAATGTTTGTTTTGTAATGTTACACTATAATTAGGCAGTTGTTCAACCGACAACGATGGACGTGTGATAAGTAGGGCTAGAATGTGGAAACAAGCTAGCAAGCTCGATTATAAGCGAGTTTTAGGGTTTCATAGTGGTGAGCGAGTAGTACTTTTATCATATGTTTTGTCGATTAAAGACAAACTACGAGCAGTGAAACGATTCCTCGCCAGCCAGCAGTGTGAATGTCCAACGATAAACTAGTTGAAACATCTCTTTTATTTACATGGAGTGTATAACTATTGGAATTTCCATGAGCAAGAAAATAGTAAGTAATTTCCTCACCGTCTGCGGGCCAACTGCCTATTTTAACGACGAATTAAACGATTCTTCTATCGCACATTAAGTCGATAATTTGTAGACAATTGACGTGCCCCACGGTTTTATTTTAGTCTAGTCTATGCATATGTTTATAATTCCCACGACTGTATCTATTTTATTATTTTTTGGTTTTTAGTACATTTATCTTAAACATTGCAATGTATGTTTAACATAAAACCGTTTAACTTAAAAAGTTTTTTTACCTATTTTTATTTTCTAGTTTTTAGTTTTTTTTATATTTTTTTTACCATTTTGTTCCCACGAGTAATGGACATTTAAACGGTCGACCCCCCCAGAGGTCCAAAGGGGCAAGGCTATGTACAACAAGATGCGCCTGAGTCTTGAGGGGAAAACGCTAACGACATATCATTTTTATCCACCCTAATGCCATACAGTTCTCGGCGCGTTTTAACCTTTCACCTTAACTTGGGTGGTGTACCGCTAACGACGTATCATTTTTAGCCACCCTAACGCCACACAGTCCTCAACACGATACAAAATCTTGACTTGGGTGGTGGATTCAGGCTGGATTAATCAGATACCTAAATTACAGATTCAATTTCTAAATTTAAATCTTATTATTATACGCCATTTGGTGGCTGCGCCCATCTTAAATATTGAGGTTGTATAGTGCACTGTATTCTTCTTGTCAAGCCCTTTTATTTGATACCCATATTGGTGGGATTGATAAAAAATTGTTATCAGCCATTTGGTAGCGGCGGCCATCTTAGATTTCAATTTTGCATAGTAAATTGTATTCTACTTGTTGAGACCTTTCATTTGATACCCATGTTGATGGGATTGATAAAACCTAAGTTATCCGCCATTTTGTAGAGGCTGCCATCTTGGATTTTAATTTTATATAGTACATTGTATTATACTGGTTGAGCACTTTCATTTGATACCCATATTGATGGGATCGATAAAACCTACGTTATCCGCCATTTTGTAGCGGCCGCCATCTTGGATTTCAATTTTTTATAGTATATTGTATTCTGCTTGTTGAGCCCTTTCATTTGATACCCATATTGATGGGATTAATAAAACATAAATTATCCGCCATTTTGTAGCGGCGGCCATCTTGAATTTATAATGATAATGAATAAACATAATTGTATTGTCACCAAAATCCAAAGTGTATACAAAATTTCAGATTAATCGGTTGACAGGAAGAGGGTGAAATTTGAATTACTAAATTTGACCCAAGAATAAATAAAACAAACGGGGTGAGCTAAATAAAACCGTTTAAAAATACAGCTTATTACAATTTATCATGATTAGGTATATCCTTATTTAATTATCTACTAAGTTTATGATGTACATCCTAATTATAGCACCTGACAAGTGCATACTTTTAGATGCGATAAGTAGTAGACAATTACCTTTTGAAATAATAAAGTTTTGTAATAAAATTTTATGGCTTTTGACATTTTGCCAGGTATTCATTCTGAGTAAAGTTTGAACAAAATCTGCAGACTCTGTGTCCGTTTCGGGACTTGTAGGAACTTGTTATTGTGGTTTTTTGATGGATTTATTTCCTTTCAGTATTTGACTGCAGTGAGTACAGGCGTCGGCGCATGGCACTATATGGCAGTCACGACATTTTCCGAGCAGACAACGCGCAAGGCTCCGCGATCCGGCGGCAAAGTGCTCGTGAAGCCGTGCAGGATGCTGTACTCTGGTTAAAGGATGGAAACAGTGTAGCTGTAAGTACATATATGTTAAGTTACGAAATATTATTAATCATAAAGCCTGCACGACAACTATATTGAATATAAGTATATAAGTTCAAAATGCGGTTTAGGAAATAGCTGCATGTAAGCTGAAGAAAAATAGCTTGTATTCTCAAAGCTGAAAATGCTAAGATCAGTTTAGTTCGTTAGAGTTCAATGACAAGTCTTTGATTATTTATCAATATCTGAAGCCTCTGAACGCAGTTTTCGGTAGAAATGGAATAGGGCAACCCTCTTTCCTTAAAAGCTGAACTTCTTTCTTGGGTAGTTCAGTGACAAGCTTTTGAATATTTCTTATTATCTTTAAATTATATTCTGGAATTTTGGGCTGACTTGTTTAGGACTCCAACATGAAATAAGGTGGATGATAATTTGCTTCTGTACTTTAGAATCATCGTTCACTATCATTATGAATGATAAAATTCATTGCCTTTTTCTTATGAAACAATATTTTCTGACAGGGCTGTCCATATTCATGTGTTATTTTAAGTGTTTGGCAATCATACTGCATTGCTGATCTTATAATGTGTATATATTATGTATGTATATAATATATTATATACATAATATATTATATATGAGGATTTCCAATACTCTAATGAAATATTCAGATATCATTGAATTAAGTGACAATCTGTTGTAAAATGCGGAAATAAATCGTAATCAAATATATATTTACATGTACATGGATTATGCCAACCGTATACCTATATTTGAGATTTCAAGGACTCTAAACTGATCGTAATAAATGTTGAAAAAGAATTGACCAAGTTTTAAAATATATTTTTTTATCAATACCATTTAACTCATTAAATATAAATGATATACTTTGTTACTGGTTTTGATGTAGAACAATGCTACGTAATAACTTGTCTTTGATATTTTAAAGGAAAGAATCCTTATTGTTGAGTTTTACAATTCAATTATCTTTATCTCATACCTTCTGAATTCTAGCCCTTTATAGTTCTCACCAAAATCTTAACGCGATATATTAAAATCTTTCTAGAAATGTATTATAAAAATCCATTCAGTAGATTACAAAATACTACAGAACCAAGATATATATATAGATTTATATAATATACTTATGTACCTATTAATAAAAGTAATGAACCATTGATAAGATAAATTGTGAACTACACCACATGATGAAATACTTCAACTCTTTTAATAATGTTCGTTTGATACAATCTTCCACTAATTCATAGAACAACATAATATACACGTGTGTGGGGGGGTAATGGCGGGGTTTATAGTTCAAAATATAGACTAAACACCGACTGAGAGACATGTGGGAGTGTCTAGTAAATAAAAACCGCTTTTACCTGTAATTCACAACTTAATTTTCCCAAGCGATCCGTATAAACCACATCCTTTGCCTTCCATTTTCTGCCCTGGATTTTACATTCCTTTTCAATAGACTCACAAGTTTTTCTCATTTAATTTTAGTTCTCGTTAAGTGCCCGGTGGACGGAAATATTCTTGCTCCTTATTTCTATAAGAGGGATCAAATTCTAATTGGTAAAATGGGGATATTTAATGCAGCCTCTGCCTACACCTTTTAGGAATACGGCCGGAGCGTATGTATGTGTGTAGATGTAGGTAATTTTAACCCCAACTTTGAAATACCGAGTCATTGGTCTGCACGGAAAGTCCCCCGCGGCACAGGAATTAATCCTAATGCGGGAGTTGTCTTTTTTAAAAGAAAAAAAAAATGATTTTATAAAAAAATAAAGTAAATTTACTGTTAGCGGAAAATTGCTCTTAAAATTAGTAGAATTTCTAGACTTATGACCTTAATAGGAACTATTCCTAGTAAACAAGTTGACAGCATACTGCAATATGACACGTATTTATCTTTCCAGATCTTTGATGGCACCAATATTACGAGGGAGCAGCGTCGCGATTTAATGGAGTACTGCCTCTCCGACATGGGCTTCAGGATTCTGTTCATCGAGTGCGTCTGTGAAGACCAGGAGTTACTCGAAAGAAACATAATTGAGATTCTTCATTACTCAGCTGATTATAAGTCTATGAGTGAAGAGGAAGCTGTCGATGACTTGAGGAAGAAATTGGAACATTACATGAGGCAATACGAACCGATGGATGAGAACTTAGAACCTGTTAGTTTTGTTCGTGTCGAGAACTTTGGAGAAACAGTTACAGCGCACAGGGTAGCTGGGCAAAAGGAGTCTGGGATCCTTGGGTACTTGTCAGGAATGAGGGCTCTACCACAGACTTTATACTTTACTAGAGTAAGTTAACTTTAGTTACAAAATACTTTTACGTTACCGACCTTTGTATTTCTTTGTAATCACTTATTTTTCGTTACTAAAATCTTACAGAACTCAACTGTATAAAGGGATTATGCGTCTTATCTTTTATCCTCTACATTCGTAAATTACTGATGTGTCACTAAGTATACACCAATCGCGGCAGTTGTACACGATTATCTCTAGAGATAAACATGTTTTGCTAGGGATTTTAAGATTATAATGGCTTTTAGCAGGCTACGTCGTAATTAATCATTATAAACACGTTTGCAAGCATTAATTGTAATATTACAAAAATATAGCTCTTGTATTTTTTTTTACAAGAAGGAACTTCGACAACTTTTACTTATTGAGAAATAAATAAAAGGTTATTACAGAAGGTCATAGCGACCGTCTTTCATTAATTTAATTATCTATATAAAGATGAATATTACCCCAAGCAGTGTTTTTTTTTTATTAGATATTTAGATACTCAAGTTCTAGTAGTAAGTTCTATGTTCATGTTCACTGAATCATAGGTCCAACTATTTATTTCTAATATGACGCAGCTCTTTATCGGTGCCAAATGCGTCGATCGCCATAATATCGTGTTTTAAGTAACTAGACATAAATTAATTTTCCAGAGGTTATCAGCATGGAATATTTGGATACTACCGAATTTGTGTGTCAAAATAAAAAAATGCGTTTTAGAATCTTAGTATACGTAATTTCGTGAACAGACTTAAGTGCAGAAACTAAGCTATATCAAGCTACTGAAATTGCTAACACTAATAAAATATTGTTGACCTGTTATGATGCAAAAGCCTTTATTACCGTTCTAGTTACGCTGGTCTACGATACATGTTTTTTTTATGTATATCGATACTGAATTACGGTCGAAATTCGAGCATCGGGATCTTTAGTAGTAATTGAAACCTTAATTTCCAGCACGGCGAAAGTGAGTACAACGTGCTCGGTCGGATTGGAGGCGACGCTTCCCTGTCTCCCCGGGGGGCGCAGTATGCGCAGGCGTTGGCCAACTACATCAACGCTCTTGGCTGTTGTGACCATGTCACTGTTTGGACTTCGGAGAGACGACGCACCAAGCAAACGGCCTCTGACATTAGGGCACCGAAGAGAGTCGTTCGGGCGCTCAATGAGTTGGATGCTGTAAGTATCTTTTTACATATTCTTATTATGTACTAAGATGATGTTAGATCTAGTTTTGCATAGAATTTCCAAAAAGTTAATCTAGTTTCTTCAAATGCTTAAAGAACGTGAAGGGTATACAACGTTGAAGAGTATAAATAAATAAGTCCATAATGTTATACCCTTCACGTTCAAACAACTTTTAAAAATTGTTTTCGAGGATTTATTGTCGATAATATAATCAATGAAAGTCGATAAAAAGATTAATTGCGTGTTGATTATATGTTATTTTAAACTTGAGCTTGTGTTGTAATCAATGTTGTTCATACAAATGTATATTAAAAATATATGGCAATAATAGTTGCGATGCTGATAACAAGTAGGTAAAATAACAAAATTATATTAATATAATATTTTTATCGACAACTTGAAACTTTAGGTTTTCTTGCGTAACCTTTTTTTTATAATTAGTGACATCTCTCATGTTCCACAACTAAGCATTAACCAATAAGTACTCTGATTTCTGAAGTAGAAAACATGATGTTAAGAATTAGTATTATTTTTTATTTATCTATTATAACTATGCTGCTAAGTCAGAAGACAAATACTTGTGTGATGAGCATGATCATTTGTTGTGTGTCTGGGTGTAATTTATCTATAATATGTGTGTATTTAGAAGTATATATGTCTAAGATGTTTTAAGTTGTTATTATTATCATATTCCTCTCCCCCATTCCCTCTCCTCTTTCCTATTTCCCCATCCCCTCTCTTCTTTCCCCTTCCCGCACCCCCATCCCTCATCGCCATCAAAGGCGGACAGCGCACTTACGGCTCTTGAGTTGCAGGCATCCATGGGCGGCGGTTGTCACTTACCATCAGCTGACCCGTCTGTTCGTCTGTCCCCCTATAGTATAAAAATTTTCAGGTTTAAACTACTTTGGTCTTCGTCTAAAAAAATAAAATTTATTGATCAGAATTAGACAGGATTGATTACGCATTGAATGAAATATTTTTAAAACAAAAACAGATTTTGTCAAAATCACAGTAGCCGTTTCTATTAAATTAAAGAGAAATATATACATGTTTACTTTAGCAATATTTACCTTTGTTACGAGAACAGCTGGCAAGCAATACGTGTTTAGCACTTCGTAGTAATGCAATTATTAAATGAATGGCTCGCTCATAAACTTGGCTTCAGCTGTTTTGTTTGATTTACGACTTCGTTCGACCTATATCATACTTCGCTTGGAAAAGTACCCTGTATTAGGTTTGGCACGTTTACTGCAGCTATCGTTAATATGAAAATAAGATGCAAATAAGATAAGATATAATAAACAACGAGTACATAAATCGTTTTCATTTAGTACTTATAACGAAAATCCTGGGCAAGGAGGTTGGTTTATTCATAAGAAATTAAAATTACTGTAATGTTTAGTACACAATTAGGTAATTTTTATATTGTCTTTCTCTGTGATTTTTTATGTAAATCAAGCTGTAGCACTCCTACTTGTTATATATAATATTAAAAATAACCAATTCTATTTGATCACTGTCGAACTCACACTCTTACTTTTCATATTAATTATGAACTAGTTATACATAAATAGATGAAGTGACATTCTCTTTAAATGTAAATTAAAACTAGTTATTTCTGAATTGACAATTTAAATGTAGGTAATAATTAAATACGCCGAAACTTAGACCATTAGTAAAAAAGATAGACAGATACTCGTATTGTTTTAAACCATTTAAATAGAAGGACATTCTCAGTGCCCTGTTGATGGCAATAGCCTTGCCCCCATTACGTGACACTAATTTATTCTTGTCAAAAAGTGGGCGGTTGTGACGCCTCTGCCTTTGGGGTTAAGGTGTGAGTGTATGAATGTATGTATGTTTGTATGTATGACACTTTCAACTACGGCTTTTTTGGATTTAAAAATTGTGTAAAGATATTAAATAATATATTTTAATTTGATGATAATGATATTTTTTTCCTTGTCACAAAACATTTGAAAAAAATAATTAAAGTATTGCAGTTTGTTCTCCTCTTTACTTTTATATTGCACCAAGCTACCCGTCATTCTTTAATCCACTATCAATTCTGTCCATCCAAAGGTTACCTGTAAGAGATCGCTCTTAGCGATAAGGCCGCCCATTGTGCATATCACCTTGTATATTTAATTTTAGGCAATATCTCTTTCGTATATAATAAATATTATTCTTATCTTATCTTATCTTAAATTTACAAAGTATCGATGGACATAATTTGGACGTATCAAAGGCGTTATGTTCATAATTAAGCAACCAACACGTTATGTTCAGACAAACACAGTTAAACCAATATTTCCCGTCTTTTTCAGGGCATCTGCGAAGGTTTAACTTATGAGGAGATGCAGGAGCGCTTCCCGCAAGAGTTTGCGTGGCGTGACCAAGACAAACTTCACTATCGATACCCGTGGGGCGAGTCATACATCGACATCATGACGAGACTAAGGCCAGCGTTATCAGCTCTCGAAGACGAACACAATGTCGTCGTGGTCGGCCACCAGGCTGTACTGAGATGTATGCTTGGATACTTCTTGGACTCTAAGCTTGGTAAGTACATTTTACTACTCTTTTTCTAGCACTATACCATTATCTTGTATTATTATCCTTCGATGTTGTACACTCTCTCTCGAAGAGGAGGTGTCCAAGGGCGGCATAGGTGCTCACTATCACGTGACCCGTTTGCTCGTTTGCCCTCTATCTAATGAAAAAGAAAGTCTATGAAATGTTTCTTTTAATAAGATCAACAATCTTATTAAAAGGTGCTTTGTAGGTTATAGTGTGTAGAATTTAAACCAGTTTCTGTCGTTTGTTGCAATATAGGTCAATAGAAAATGAATTGAATGTAGTGTAGGTACTTTAGTGTAGGTACTGTAAAAAAATATTATTAAATAAAAAATAGAGTGAAAACTGAACAAACCTATGTTTGAATACACTTATTATACTACTATTAAATGCAATTGTTTGGATGGCTGTTTGTTACTCAAACACACCAGAACCCCTCAACGGATTTAGATGAAAATTTAGAGACAGATTGTAGTCTGCAATAAACACATTGGATACTTTATAAAGAAAACTGACTTTTTGAAATTTTCACGCGAATAAATCGCGGACAAGCGAGGAGTGCCGCCCTCGACTTTCCGCAGTCTTCGTAGCTTGCCCATACGGTATGGTTTTGAAGAACATCCAGCTATAACTAAATTCCTCTTACAGATGAACTGCCGTACATGAACGTTCCATTACACACAATCGTAAAGTTGACATCGTACGGCTACAAGTACACAGTGGAGATGATCAAGCTGCCTGTGGATTGTGTAGACACCCATCGCATACAGCCCAAGGTAAACTTACTTTAATATACAGTGTTTTACAGTTGAATGCTGAGGCCCATACAGTGCAACCTTAATATAACGTACCTCAATATAACGACTTCCTCGATTTAACAAATTCTTCGTAATCCCCTTGAATTGTCCATAAGAGTCAATGTAAAATATACCTTTACATTGCGAAATTTATTTGCGAACAACCTCTTTATAACGAATTTTCAACTATGAAAAGAGAGTGTAAATACCTCTACTCGTAATTACCTAATTTTGTCAACCCAAAACCTGTATATAACGTTCCCACCAATATGACCCTTACTCTCATAGTATGTGATTCAGTCGCGACATAATTTGATAAAAATGTGTTATCATTTATTAGTAGAAGTTGTTCGCTATAACAAGATGAGTAAGTAATGTGTAGGTGAATAAAACTATTTTTTTACCAAAGAGGTAAAAAAATAGTTTTAACAACTTTATGCCAACCTAACCTCAATATAACAAACCTCAGTTTAACGAATTACTTGATATAACGATTATTTACTTGTTCCTTTCCGATTTGTTATATCGAGGTTGCACTGTATTAGGTTTTTGGGCCTCAGCAATCAACTGTAAAACACTGTTATATTTAAACAACACACAACTGCTAATTTAAAGAAAAACAAAGCTAAGCTAAAATTATTTATAATTTTCGAACAAATTATAAATAAGTTATTAAAGTTCTATGAGTGATTTTTAAAGTTTATTACTACACACTAGCTACACACAATTGTCCCTACTTTAGTTTTTGACATAAATATTTTATTTGCACTATCACAATCATGAAATTAGTTTGCACATTGATCTTATATTTTTTAAAGAGGTATATAGACCTTGCCAGGTTCCCCAAAAAAACCTAAAACGTGTCAGCGCGTAAAAATTTAGAAATTGTTTAGATAAAGATGAGTGGCAGATTGATAGATGCGTTTAATGTAGGTAAAATTTATATTAAACTTTAGAACCTTGACTTTTGGCGTATTTAGTAGAAGGTAATGTGTGCAAAACACTGAATGTCTTCTTTATTCCCTTGTAAGTTATTGTAAACAAAAGATCTTTTGTATAGTCTACTACCCGTTCCCCTTTGCTTCACTCGCGGTTATGCTTACTGCTCGGCTCCTAAGAGTTTTAGTGTAATGTTTTATAGCTTATAGCCTTCTTTTCCTTAGCTATCTATATCTTAAATGACTGACTACCTAATATAATGAAAATATTCTTGTATTATATTAAATCGGATTAGTGTTGTTGTTGTTATAGTTATTTCAAACAAATAAACAAACGAAAATATCTCTGTCTTCTTATAATATTAGCATAGATCACCACGCTCCAGAATTCGCCTGTACGTATTTCGGATTTCAAGCCTTCATTACCCTTCAAAAAAGATCTGAGATAATAAAGTTTGTTGCTTACATAGAATACTTTTTACATAAAATAATAAATAAATAAATCTATGCATTACAGAACTGCTCAATAAACAGGACTACAGCCGACGCGCTAGTGACAGTACCATCTCATTATGACACGCTCCCGTCCAACTTGTGGCAGAATCCTACAGAAGCGCAGCATATTTAGACAACATACTTGGGCTCGCGAATGTCGCGCCCGAGATACCGTATCAGCATTACACGGGCTAAGCCCCAGGATCTTAAGGTCAATGTCCAAGGACGTGAAAAACCATGGACACGAAATACGCCACGTCATGATACTTTGGGAGACAGCGATCTCTGTGACGACAGACTGGTGTGTGTGCATTAAATTGAATTTAAACATAAAAAAGAAATAAATATCTAGCCAAGTAATGTAAACTAAATTAATTTAAATAAGACTAGAATATTTACATTTGCTCTTTTTTAATATATTAACTGTGTCACTGGCACAAATTCTGCAAAATCTGCTGAGCTCAATTAAATTCGTACAAAAAAATAAATAAAAAAAATGATGAAACACAATCTTTCAACATTTTACTCATAAGACTGAACGTGTGGAATTATTCGAAAATCAAATTCATCTGATATGGTTCTAAATTTTGTGCTCCTATTTTAAATGTAGATAAAGAATAGTTTTTAAAAGAAGAGTAGACTAGTTCCTTATAGTTTTTAAAAAGCATAGATAATGTAAACCAAGAATATGATTATGTAAATTTTAAGGTTTCATTAATTTGAATAATAATAAATAATAACATTTATATATCATAAATAAGTTGATTTTATTCCTTAATCATTTCTTGATAAGGTTTAACGTTATTGTATGTTATGCGTCTAATTATCTTTAATAGAAAGTCTACATAATTATAAGATTGCCGAGAACCCATGTAAGCCGAGACTGTTTCGCAATCTTACATTTAATAAAGATGAAAAGTACGAAACAGAATAAAAAAGGATATTGTTGTGAATGAATTTTCCTATAAATAAGTACGGGGACAGGGAACAATTACATTAAATCTTCTCTCTCATGTAACTTAAATTCGAAGTTATTTCATGAAAATGTTTATATGTATACATAAGTAAAATACAAAACGAGATAATATCTGTAATAATGAAGTTTATTCTATGCCTATGAACGATATACTGTGGACGTTTACCTACAGTGTAAGTATAAGTTAGACTGGTTTCTCTATTGCATAGTCACATTTTGTATTCTACAAGGTGTACCTAATTACAATGTTATTTAGAACAGACAAGTACTTAGAGGAATAGATTGTAGGTCCCAAATACTGGGCATATAGTTAGTGTTACTTCTATATAAGTCAATTAGATTAGACTGACACGAGGATTGTAAGTTTATAATTCGTAAAATTGCAAGACATGAATACGAAATAATTTCATTTTTTCTTTACATGTATTTTTTGTAATAAATAGCTTAAATAATTGATCATAAGTGTTTTATTATTTTTATTTTGATTTTCTATAACTGTATTATAATTGCAAGGTTGTATCGTAGGATGGTAGGAATTAATCCTATGTCACTGGGACTTTACAAACAACGGTTACAAACTGTCTTTAATGTTGTATTTTAATTGTTGTACATTATCCGATATTATATTGTGTAGTGTATTGTAGACTCATGCCACATGCACATGCATACACGCGCACACACTCATTCACGCTAGCACACATTTCTGCTGTAACAGGATCTGGATTTTCTTATAATAATATTTATGTGGTTAACATTGATTGGTTTTCCTTATTTGTAGACATTTCAATTGTTATATCAATACTTAAGGACTGTTGTTAACCTAATAAAAAATAAGTACTTATACACCCTATTTTCCTTCTATTAAATAGTTGAACACCTGACACAGCAACAGTTTAAATCATTTTCGGGCGTAATTTTCTTGCACTTCCCCACACTTCAATATTCATTATGTTACTAAATCAGTAAACCAACAGTGCTTTGTAGACAAAAGAGTTTCATCATGGTAGAATAATACCACATTGTATTGCACTTGGTCTCGTTATAACCTGTACTTTCCCACTATTTAGATATGCCACAGTATATCATCTTGTCTCTAACTCTTTAAATCTTTATTTATAATGTATCGATTTCTAATTGCTTTAAAGTTATACGAGATTCTGCAACACATTATAATATTTCATACATTAACCTCTTCTTTGAAGGGTGTGTGTACCGAAGAAGTACACAGTGTGTATGTATATAGGTAAAAAAATAACGGTTTCTAAGTTTAATACCTAAGCTATCGTAATATGGCATAGTACTTCATAAGTAGGTCGGTATTTCTTCCTAAGTCAGTTTTATCCGTGTGTGCATTACAGCAACATTAATTTACTATTCCATAGTTAATATGTGGCAACTTTAATTAGAGATAATAATTTTCTTTAAATAAAACTGAAATTACGCAATCCTATGCCGAATATGTCATCTTAACTAGATCTAGACCAGACCAGCTTGATAAAGTTGAGTGATTCCTAAACTTCTTCGTATTATTAAGTATTTTATTTAATAAAGGGCCAAGCTGCTTTCAGCAGTTTTATTACTTATATTTTATGTCGCCTTAATAATATTTTCCTTAAAAACTGAACAATTCTCTATAACACTCAGTCACAAGATGTCTGCTAGAGATTACAGAATTAAGAATACGTACATTTTCTCTGTTTCAGTGTTTGAAAACATCGGAACATATGAGTTTACCTTTCCTCTTAATTTTTATACATTATTATCATAACCCTTTATGATAGTAATGTATCCTTCGTGGAGTCCTGGATATCAGTGGCGTGCCTTAGAGGAAAGGCGAGGTGCCTCATTACACGGTTTGACAACGGTCCTTTTTAAATCAAGGAATTAATGATTCTCAACATAAATAATATACAATGAAGTGATATTCATTGCTATTTCAAAAGTGAAGCCCAAAAATAAGTTGCTAAATCGATCTCCAACCAGAACTCTTGGTTCAGTTCTGTTCCGAACTCTGAAATGCACCGGGGACGGTAAGGTGGTATGTAATTTAGACTCAAACCGACTAAAACCAAACAGTGTTCCATCATCGCGATTGTGGCCGTTACCGCAGGTATACCCTAGAAAAGAAAACCCTATGACTTCGAACGAGACCAATAGCAATATAATTTTATAAGACTGTCACTTACATTCATATTATACATCAACTGATCAATAGTTTAGATTTCGTCTCAAAATTACACCAGAACAAACGGCTTTTATAATAGAGGGAGTCTATTTCTGTATTTCCTTTCCTATTATATAAATATTTACTATTCACTGATTCAAAACAGAGCAGATGTCGAAGGTTAGGTCATAGTTAAAAAAATACAGGGATGCTGGGTGTATTATTCAATACACCATTCACAAATATCGCTAATCGAGATAGCGCTGGGTACGTCAAGTCCCACAGTATATTCTATTTTTTGTTTATAAATCGCTAGGCTGTGCCTTATAGATTAACGCGTCAAATATATCAATGTGTTTTACGTTTTGCGAATATGATAGCAATTTCCCTATTTGATTGACGTATAACTGCTGTACTTCTGTAAGCCGTAGCACTCGTAGCGAAGTATATTACCTACAATCTCCCTGAATGTTTAGATTAATTTAATAGTAGGTATTAGGTAGAACAAATATATGACATAAAATGTAAACAACTTGTTAAAGCCTCTCCCATCTCTAAGTATCAATGTCATGTGCAAACCAAGAATATACATTCAAAGTAATTAGTTAAATTACGTATTGACGACATCTAGATACATGCATACATCCCTCAAAGAAGAAGCGCATGATACGCCTACTTTACTAATATAATTTAACCCCCACTTCACTTACGTAATAAGTGGCAAGCTTATTGCCGCAAGAGGACATTGTGTAAACTATATATTTCGGATAGATAATACTCCCTTAGTCGCCTTTTACAACACTGAGAACCACACAGCTATATCGACATCTATTTTATGTAATAATAAATGTCACTGGATATTACAAGTTATATAAGGTAAAGGTAATCCTGTTTTGCCCATCGCTTCAAGTATAACCTAATTCAACTAGTTTCGCTTAATGAATTTTTAATTTTCTGCTCCTCTATTTCACAAAAGCAATTTGCAAAGATTATTAGAAAGTGACATGAACCAGTTCGTGTGGTCATTACTTCGAACCCGAAGGTTAAGTCGTGTATGCAGATTAGTATCTATTGAGCAACTTAACACAATTCCTACTTAGCAGACACGTCGGTTTATCTAGCCATTTAGGTGTCTCATTATATCTTGCAGCTATAACCCTATTATTAGAAGACATAAAACGTGTAACATAGTTCCAAGCTGTTTCAGTCATTATTTTTGTATCAAAGGACTGCCTGCTTCAAGGACTCTTTTCTGGGTTATAAGACGCAGTAAGGCGTATTATATAATGTTTGGACACAGAAGACTTAAGGAGCCCAAATTCAACTTATCAACAATAACTTTATTTCATAAAATTGACCAGCAAATTAAATAGGCTTCTTCTTCATTGTAATTTTTTTAAGTAATTTATTATTTTAAATTTATTTATGTATTTAAATTTATGACAAACTTAGCTGAGTTAGAATTACTTATCAGCACTTTCAATATACCAAACCCTTCGGTGATTTTTTTACGTCATCGTTTTACTCTCAAATGCACAGGGAAAACATCGATAATCGAGGAAACAATTAAATTTAAAAAAGCGCCTCCAATACGTTTTTCAATTAGTTGCCGCAATGAAAATCGCAAGCAAAAAACTTATTCGTAATTTCCTAAGTATCGTACGAAACAAATCCTGATTAGCTTACAAAATGCTCAAAGAAGGAGCAAAAGAAATATCATAAAAAATGGAATATAAGCCTCTAAGATAATAAGCTTCCAAGATCGGTTAAACAGATTAGGTACTTCGCTGCCTCAGTACTTATAGGACTGCAATTTCAAACCCATACGCTGCTTTCTAGCCATTTTATCGGAGAACTCTTTTATTAGGTTATCAAAGTCAGATGCCTTCAGCAATTTCATTTTCGATTGACATAGTTGTCAATTTAGATTGAGATATTGTCTATTGCAGAAAGGTTTTTTAACAGTATGAGCTTTGAAAAACTCCTCTCCTTACTAGAAACCGTTACAGGTATAGTCAGTAATCTTTACAATGCTTTGATAAACTCAAAAAAATGCAGGATTAACCAGATTATTAGCAGGTAAAAATATTCAAACTTACGAGTTCATTACACAACATACAACCATCTATGTATGTTTTAGAGTGTACAGTAAATTGATTATCTTTATTATTTTAGAATATAATTATTTACTTAAATATCCAAAATGTTTACATTTGTCTACTACATCTGCTATGTCTACTAAAATTCAGAAAAAATATAAGGTAATACTAGCGGACCTGACCTTTTAAATATTATTTTTTTTGCGATAGGGGGCAAACGAGCAGACGTGTCACCTGATGGTGGGTGACTACCGCCGCCCATGGACACCCGCAACTCAAGAGTCACAAGTGCGCTGCCGGCCTTTTAGGTGGGAGTACGTTCTTTTCTTGAAGGTTACTAAATACGGCAGGCAGAATTTGTACTCGAGAAGCGCACAGTGGTGGAGTGCCAATCATCCAGGTGGTGGGGATAGATATTTTGTCGAGTAGGACGATGGCGGAAACCTGCAGCCGGTATAAGTCCGAACAATTCCTCTGAACACTCCCCATGATACAAGCGATAGAGGATGCAGAGTGAAGCTACATCTCTATGCAACGCCAAGGTGTCAAGCCGATCAGAAATATCTTGGCAGTCGATGATGCGAGTCGCTCTCCGTTGAATGTGGTCAAGAGGGAGAAGCTGGTACTGGGGTGCACCTGCGTAGGGATGAGAACAGTATTCCATGTGCGGCCGAACATGCGCCTTATAAAGTTGCAGGCGGTGGACTGGAGTAAAATACTGTCTCGATCTGTTTAGCACACCAAGCTAATTCGAGGCTAATATGGCCTTACCCTCTAAGTGACCGCGAAACTGGACTTCGCTTGATATATCGACGCCAAGGATTCCGATACTGGCTGATGCAGTTAGGGAAGTGCTCTCCAATTGAGGTGATACGATATTTTTTATTTCCATCTTTTTAGTTATCAAGTACCTCTTCTAATACATGTACATATAACATGTGTGTATACATACACTAATGTATATTATATTTGTATTAATTAGTAAGGACTAGTATGGTGGTAAAACTTTGTCTCCCGTTTGTCTCTGTGATATGTTATATGTTACTCATCTTCACTGACAGGACTTGGCTTTACCGTCTCTCTCTTCCCCTCCCTCTCTGCCCCTACCCTCCCTTCTCCCCTCTCCACAAGTATCAAAGTAACACAAACTTCGCATTTATATTAGTAGTGTGAAGTGTGATGTGATTTATTAGCATTTCCTATTCCAAACTCCAATAAAACATAGTTATATATATTATATATATTATTATACAAACAAGTTATATATATTCATAATCACCGTTAAAAAATCTTTATTTTGATACCACACTCGATGTATTTTGAAAACTTTTTTTAGATTACTTTTTGGCGCCTAAAATCCTTAATGTTATTTTTTTTAATTTTAAAGTACCCAGTGCCACTCCCACGACTAAGACGAATCTATTGACACCACTCACATAAAAATACGACAAGCCGTTTAGGCTCTAGGGTGTGCCAGGAGAAACATACGTACATACATACACTGGGGCGTAACAATAAGCAGTTTTTTTTTTCTTTTTTTTTTTATATTAGCCTACCATAGTGACTCCACTTTGCCTGATGGAAAGCAATAGGTGGAGTCAAAGAGTGGTGGTCACCATCCTCATTGCATGTCTAGTCAATGCAGCATGGTGACCCACACTATGGCAGCCTGGTGAGATGCTTTTTCACGCCCCGCTTAAAAGACCCGGGATCAAAGTGGGAAGGAAACACGTGCGCTGGTAGAGAATTCCAGGCTTTTACCGATCGGCACAAGAAAGAAGAGCCAAACCGTTTAGTTCGGGTACGTATATTTTCGACGCATAAACGGTGACTCCTCAGGCCAGCACGTGTAGTCCTGTAGAGGAAGGGAGAAGGTGGGACCAATTGGAAGAGCTCATCAGAATACTCCCCGTGATGTAGGCGATAGAGGACTGCCATAGAGGCGACATCTCTTCGCAACTGCAGAGGCTCAAGAGACTGGGTGATCTCAGGACAGTCGATAATGCGGACTGCGCGCCGCTGCAACCCATCCAGAGCGTCAAGCAAATACTGCGCATAGCCGTCCCAGAGATGAGAGCAGTACTCCACGCAGGAGCGAACCTGGGTCTTGTACAAAAGACACAGTTGCTCGGGCGAGAAGAACCGTCTCACCTTATTCAAAACGCCGAGCTTTCGCGAGGCCGCCTTAGTGACACTCTCGATGTATTCGCGCGGATTGAGATCCCGGCAAATATCCATACCCAGAATACTAAGCCTATCCTGCAGTGGCAGTTGAGTGCTCTGAAGAGTAGGAAGGGGAAGGAATGGAGACTTTTTGGTAGAGAACACACACGTCAAAACACTGCTTATTGATACGCCCCAGTGTGTGCCACTGAGCTTTTTTTATAGTTATACTTAATCCAAAGTGATTGATTGGAATTCTCCATCTATGAACAGAAGCTTAAAAAAATGTGAAGAATCTCTGAAGTACCCCAAACAAAGTGAGTGATTTTACGGATGACTTAATTAGCGGCAGCGCATAGTTTGACATTGTAAGGGATTTGTGTCCAGAATTCTATTTGAACCCTAATACTATCATATATACTATTTTTCCTACATGTTCGCAAAGTTGTCGTAATCCTGACCCCTACGACCGTTCAATTCTAGTCCATATTATTTATTTATGTAAAACATCAGTCACACTTTAGTCATTCGAGTCATTGCCAGCTATAAATTCTGCTAAATGCCCTTTTTTTCTGATCATGACAAATCAACAAATGTATTGTCAGTGAAAGTGGTTCTACATGAATAATATTCATCTTGAGCTTGCGGCGCCCCTTTATATGTTTCGCCATCGGCTGTCGCCTAACCGCGCCCTACCCTAACGCTAATGCAAATACATATGTATGTATAGTACTCATCTTCTTACTTCTAAGTTTCCAGACATTCAAAAACACACTTTAAAATAACACGAATTAACTCTCGTGGTAAACGATTACATGATTACACTGTGTCATACTTATAATAAATCACAACCGAAGCGAGTCATAAGGCAAAAGATTGTACTGATTGATAATTTCTACAGTCCATTCATAATTCGGTAATGCGTAATCCACTCCCATTGATCACTGCGTTCGGAAATAAGTGAGAGGTTCTACAATAACGACCGTGGCTTATTTCATTGACAGATGGTGTTCTCGGCTCCTCAGACTACAAACACGGCGACCCCCGAGCGAAAAATATACCAGCCGCATTGTCATACTAATAGCATAAAGGCACACACGCATTGAGTGAACCTCTGCACTCTGCTTCTATTTTTAAACTTTATTTTTGTTGTTCGAAATTTAAATAGAGTAAATATTATTTGTAGGTCTGTGATTTATAAAAAAGTGCTCAGTGTTTTAGTTTTTATTTATCTTCATTGGTCGTATATTTCTCTGAAGGTAGGTAAAACGAGATAAGATTGTAGTATACTGTCTAGATAAGTGTTCATTAGATATTCGAATTTTGTATTTTATTTTTTTATGGAAACAATAATATCTATATCTGTATTTAGGACACTAACTGCACCCTATGGCGGCAAATATAGTTTTACTCTGTTTTGCATGTTTAGTTTAGGATTAAAAACGGTAAAGGTATGTAGACCGATTGTAAACATAGATTTATATGATTATTTTTGTTTGGTTTCAACTTGAACATATTCTGTAACGTTAAAACGGTAGAAAGTAAAATTTCCGAATTTCATATAGCTATGAGCTTTGTAGCAGATAGGCTACTAATCCGATAATAGACGTTCACATAGCAAGGTAACATTTGATACATACATATGTACATACGCTCATGGTAGTAGGGTTTGCCAATTAGGAGCTAGTGTCAGTATCGTAATAGGGGGAACGCCTATAGCAGTCAACCGGGCACTATATGACTGAATATATACTGACAGATAATAACGACACCTGCAGGAATAGATGGTGTTTCTAGAAGCTCTTGAGCCCTCCGAGAAGAGTTTACGTTAATTTTATAGCTACACAACCTTTATGGGCTTAAGCGTAATGATTAAAAAACAATGAAATATACATATATACCAACTACAAACTCCACCGTCCACTGCTGAGCGAAGGCTTCGAAGCCTTCGCTCAGCAGTGGACAGCTTCTAAGCTAGCGTCTTAGTACCACAGACCTTCAACAATCGAGGGAGCTTATATTCAGCAGTAGGAGAGTATTAAAAAAAACCTTATCGATAAGTAAATTAGGTGTACGGTACCTACTATTGATTGGTTTGGTTCTAAAATAGTATCCTTATTATTATGTGTGATATATGTGAATATGCTCACGCCTAATTCCTATCCAGGGTACGCAACGCCTGTAAGACGCTATTTACTTTTCTTCCACATTTCACAGACCTTTACTGAGCTCAGCGGTTACAGTTGGTTTTAATTTGGCCCTTCTTCAGTCGATCACTGTCCGTCGTCTTTTGGGGCATACCCGCACCGAATCGCCCACTTACAGGCCTTATAAATTTCTTTATATAGACGTTCCTCAAACATCCTTTAATAGTACTTAAACAATGCCAACATTAAGAATAGAATCTAACTTAAGTAAGAGAATTGCATAATTAATTCATCTAGCTACACCACTGACTGAAAAGGACAGCTTTCATTTGGTCAATTTAAAGACATGTTTCTGATAGATTGGTTGACAAAATCGACAATAAAATGAGTGAATGATCGATCCTTATATTATAAGTCCTATAGTAACTCCAGCTTTCTTTTTGTCTGTTACCTTTTCACGGTGAAATGACTAAAAAGGTTTTGATTACATTTAGTATGCGGATACTTCAAACCCTAGGGCAGAACAAGGCAGTTTATATCGAAATACCTCGCGAAAGCTAGTCATTATCAAAAAGGAAGTCTCTCGATTCGCAAAAAATTTCGCAAAAACACGTAAACTTTGCACAATATTTCCACAGGATAATTTTTAAATATTTTATGACCGGCTCACTGATTTATGTCTATATATAGAACAATTATTAGTTTCGCAGGTTTAATAAACTTGCGAAATCAACGCCTTTACAGTGCATTCATTACGTACTCGGCGCTGCCCTTGTTTGTACTAGACAAAATAAATAATTGATTTTTATTATGATTTTATTGCAAAATAATGACGTACCTAATAGCTAGCTATGAGTTAAAAAAAAAATGTTTTAGGGAGTTTAGCAGAGGTTAAATAAGTGTATCATTCAATTTTTAAAATACGCTTTTTTGCATGTTGCATATATGTATCTATGAAAGTAAAATTGAAATCATATTTGTTTTAATTCTTAACCTTTTTATATGTAACAAAAAGACATAATTTTATAAAATCATTTGTGGTTCTGTCTGTTTGATTGTGGAATGCGTTACTGAAAAAAAAAAGGTTGCTCATCCTAAAAACCTTTGGTTAAATGAAATTATCTGTCATTGTAATATTATTTAAATTTATGTAATTGTAGTACGTATACTAAACGACTATATACATATTTATATTTATGACCTATATATACATATCTATATGTGTATATGTGTAAGTATTATATCTTGAATAGTTAGTATGCCATCAATTATTGTGACTCCATTACATCGTTCGATTTTACTACTATATTAATTATTTTAAGAATGCTGTACTTTAGAGACTATTCTATCAATTTAATTACGCAATTGTAAAATATGTGCGATTTATGTACATTTAAGCAAATTAAATCTCCATTATAAATATAACAAAAGAGACTCTTAGACTATTATACATAAATATTATTGTGATGCCATAGTCAACTCCATGAGATACGACGATGAACATGACGCGTCAGAGTCGCGATTGGTAACGCGTTTTTGGTCACTGTAGTCTATTGTATGTTTTTTTACTATATTAAGAACTTCACGGACACTATTAAGTAGGAAAACGAATGTTTTTATGTGGATGATATCATCATTTATTATTTCATACACACACGTCAAGTAAAAAGTCAACATAAAAATGTTATGCCGTAAAGTGTGATGACAGTATTCAATGTTTATTAACTACAATACTACGTATTTACATACGAAACGACAAGGAATTCACTCAATGTTCGTCGAGTAATAGGCACGTACTGATAGATTCATACAAGCAGGCAATGTAGTCAAAATGATTCCTATTTCAGCGAGCAAGTTTTAAATTTTATTTTATGTATTAACTGTCAAATTGTATTTTTTTATAATAGCAGAGCAGTATATATTTTTTAACTTTATTTAACTATAAAATTAACCTTTTAGATGTTCAATGAAAATGGCAATCAGCTACTTGCTGCCAGATATTGTTTTTGAGCTTGAACTTATTTGTTATATAATTATTTTAGACAGAACCTCTTGGGTTACTAGCTTACCGGCACGTGGTTATGAAATTGGCAAGCAAACAGTTGCTAGTGACTTGTATCAAATTGGAATTCAATTTATTTTATGGCTACAGTCTTGTAAACATTTTGGCAAGCTATGAGGATATGTCAAATATAAAGACATAATAGTTTTAACACATTTTTGCTAATGGGTCTTATTTTACTTTGTTTTATTACAAAGTAAAATAAGACTCATCGAGGATTCAACATTATTTCGTGAACCAAGTCCAATATAACAAAATTATTTTAGCTCTTTTATATAGCATATAGTGGTAAACGAGCAGACTGGTCATCTGATGGTATTTGACAACCCCCTCTCTTGGACACCTCCAACTCAAGAGTTGTAAGTGCGCTGCCCACCTTTGAGGGTGATAGAGGAGAGTGGGGCGGGGGGTGGTAAAGGAAAGGAGGATTTGTCCTGATTCTTCATCACTTGTCCTGAATACCACACAATTTTACTCATCTGAAGTTATTCGAGAAGTTATTTATGAAATGATAAATCATAAAACAATAAACGACAAATTATTTTAGTTATATATTGTTACTCCCTTTGTACCTTACCTACACATGGGTTTCACGACATCTTCTGTTTCATCCAACGGCATCTCTAATGATATTCACGTTTCGTTTCGTTCGAAACAAGCTTTTTGAACCAGTCTTGTTATGCTTATCTATCGTGAAGATGCATTATCATCAGCATGAAGGTGTGTGCAAAAGTTCAGCTCAATGGAAACCAGCAAGACACATACATTGCAATTTAAATATGAAACTTGTAAAATGGAAAATAAAGCTCATTGATTCTTTGAAAATATCGATGTGTGTGGATCGCTCGTGTCCTGCGTGCGACCCGTGCCTCCCCAACCTTTTCTCAACTAAATGAGATAAGGGTAGAGGGAATTTCCCGCATTAGCCAGTTCAAGAGCCCCTAACCCTGACCTGATTGAGCTATTGCTTGCACTCCTTAATCCATCCCTATAAGCAATATCCCTTTCCTTTCCTTCTATCCTCCCTTCCACAATTATCCCATTTGAATCCCAAAGTGCCCGGTTAACGGCAATAGACTTGCCAACTTGACTTACAGTCGCAAAAATGCGGCCAACCTTTAACGGGCTGTAGGTCCGTATATATAATCATGAAAGTAACTTAAACTTGTATTGTTATTATTGATGATTTATTTATAAAATGTGTTTATTATTCGCTTATTCGCTTCCTGTATGTGCGGAGCGGAGGCACTCGCTCAAACTGTGTAACAAATCTTACAGGTCGTGAAAATAATGTCATATTTCAGAACAAATGTAGCACCAAAATACTTAATGGACTTGTCCGCAGTAGTTTAAATTATACTGTCTGATTGTGACCAATCAGTCGGTCAAATTATTTTCATCAACAACATATTCACGCAGTTGACTAAATTGCTTGCTTTTAAATCTAAATAATCTCTACTTTAAGAATAATTTTAACCGATCTTTTTTGTCGTATTCGGTTTAAATTCGGCAAAAAAAAAAGAAGTAAACTAAAAAACCTACATTTAGGCTATATTTAGTAATAATATATTATACCTAATAAGCTAGTTTTGTTTTTTGTTAGTTTGTTTGTATAAACGGACTAAGTTCTGGAACTTCCAGTCAAATTAAAAAAATATTTTTGTATTACATAAAGCACTTATCGAGGAAAATTATAGGTTTTAAAACACCGCAGTGGGCAGTGACCATAAATGCAGTTGAAACTGGAAACATAAGACTGGAAAAAACGACAGAACATCTTGATTACACACACCGAAACTCCAATTAATTCAAAATTTTAGTATATAGTTTTCATGACTCTTTTTTTCTTCTGGAAACTTCTGAAATAGCATAAAGAACATTTTTCATTTAAGCAGAACCCACATAAACATATAATTTCCTGTCGTTAGTGGATTTTCTGCAACATATGGCTGAATCAAAGAAATTTATTGATTGTATTTACAAATTTTACACTTGACTAGTGAGTGACTAGTCAAGTTTAAAAATGTAAAGTCGAGGGTGGTAATATTATATTTCTAATGTACAGAAGATCGTGATTAACCACGGTTACGGTAGCACTGTCATAGTGATGTTGTTTGAGTGGTGTAAGATAGTCGGGAATCCATCTCATCCTCATCAAAGAAAAAAAAAAATAAGTGTTTGGCATACGAATATAATAAGGTCTAGTTGATTAAGTCCTTTAAGACTTATAACCAAGCCTAGCGTCACATATGGACATTGGTGTCAATAGTGCAACAATTCAATTCAAATATTCGTATATCGAATAATTCTAGCCATTAGTTTTAAACTTTCGTGATTCGACAATGGCCAGTGCGCCCGTGACCACGGCTGGTACAATTTAATCGAATCGTTGCGAATATTAATAGGTATTGTACCTTTATTTTACATTTTAGTCGTGTTCCTATTTGGATTCAATTAAATAAATTTCTATAACAAAACATTACACAACAATCTCTAAACCAGACAGCAGTCAAAAAACAAAAAATAATTTTGTAAGTAGTGTAGCCAAATGATATGTATTTGGCTACACTACTTACAAAATTAATTTGACCTATGATAAAACTACAAAGGACATAAAAATGTAAATGTAAATTGTTTAATCCTCAGATAAACGTTTGATTATGGTAATTATGCGAGACGAATGCCGTAACATACAAAAGTAGATGCAGGCAAGTTTATTATTGATTTATTATTGGTATATGTTATATAAAGTAATTAAAAGAGTTCTTCACGTTACAAGGCAGATATATTTTTGAGATTATTGTCATAAGGTAATTATCAAAACCATAATTTACCACAAAACAAGAAAGACAGCTTCATTTCTTGAAAAAAAAAAGAATTAAATTGTAATTTATGGATCCATCTACCTAAATGTTTTGTAACCATCATCGGTTGAAAAAGTTATGCTTTGACTCAGACAGACTCATGTAAAATGTCTGTTGTAATTTTTAAGTGCAATGAATCTAATGAGTCTGGACTGCTTCTATACCTAGTCACAAAACTTAATAGAACAAGTAAAATACATATCTCTGTGGATTGTTCTTATAGTATTATTTTAAAATTTGATTCTGTTGCACGACTTTCGTGATATGATATTCGTGTATCCATTTATTGGCGTGTCGCTGTGCAATGCTTGACATACGCCTCTCTTACTATGCCCTTCCCATTCCGCATCCAATTCATCTTAGCTCCCTTCTTCAGAACTGCCCCTTAAAGAATGAAATCACTGGGATGAACTATAGTTTTTTTTTTAATATCAGCAGGTACGATGTACAGCTACTGTTTCTACAGGTATTTCACATTTCAGATGATTCTAGTCTAATTCTTTATATGGGAGATTTGTAATTGAATTACTGTAAATTTTCTTGTTCATGGTTTTACTACAGGCGCAGCTAATGAATGCGAACCAATATCAAGAGTATACTTATTGAATTGACACAAAACCCGTAACTTGTAATTATAAAGTCATGATCTGTACCGCACAAGCTCACCTTGGCCTCGCAACAGGATCCCAATGTATTCGCTAACTCGTTTTTGGCTGAGAAATCGATGGAAAAGTTTGACTCCTTTAATTCTTATTTTGAGTAAGTGTTGCACTAAAGTGTTGTGTGTGTGCCTGTATTCGGTATTTGTGTGGATATATTCTGTGAAATATAAAGTTTAGCAGACTTTTGTGAACTACCGCTCTGTCGAGTGATTTGGCACGAGACAAATATACGATGTCAATTTTTTCTTATTATTATAGGGGTACAGACGAACAGACGGGGGTCGCCTGATGGTAAGTGACAACAAATAAGTAAGGGAAAAGGACGAGGAGTTGGTTCTCCGGAAAAGTCACTAATTTCGGGGAAATGCCACGCAATCGTTGCTTCACAACCGGTTTTCTGTGAGGCCGTGGTATCGCACCGGTTGAGCCGGCCCATTCGTGCCTAAGACTCTACAACTGTAGTTATCCTCAAAATAATTTTGTTAAATAAAATACAATAATTAAGATTTTAATGATCAAATTAAATATACACGTTAATTATATGCAATAATAATGTCTAACTCTACTGTCTGGAAAATGGCAGGTTTCGGGTAAAAATCGATTTAATTATAAAATACCTAAATCTGTTTTCCGCGTAACGTAACGGTACTCGTAGCTGTTCCAACTGATATACTTACTGTATGCTTCTTTCCTACCGTAGTATACGAAATAATTTAAATCTTTTAGAATATTTATTTTATTATTAAACATACCTACAAATATTACAATCTTTTTTAATTGACTTTTGATTTAAAGTCACGATGACATCATCACAATAACAACCCGATCGAAACATTTCCTGTAGTATTAATTGCCATATTATGGTCCTCCTACATGCCATATAAAAACCTATGCAAATGTCATCACGTTTACTTATCCCGACACAATCGAACTAGAGTAGATTACAAAGTTAAATTAAATTAACTATAAAATCGGGAATTTAAATTTAAATTTGGCGATTATCAATATTCTTGTAATTAAGTAAAATAACATTTGTCTATAGAATACTCTGGCAGAGTTACCTGGGACAGATAATTCTATTAAACTCTAATTATGTTATGTACCTTTTTTTTCGTGTGGAAACCCCCACGGGTCATCACCTCACCAGAGCTAACGGAGAGATGGTATGTCGGACTCGAAACGGCTAAAACGTTTATTGCAAGGGACAGGGAAAACCCTAACAAGGAAGCCTCCGGGAACCCCTGCAGACCTTGGCCACAGGTGGCCACACCCTGTATTGGGGCCTGGCCCTCTCTTCATTTTAGAAAGGCACAGGCGTTGGCTCCCGACCTATACGGCACAGGTACTTCCCTAAGTAGCCCTGGCCGGTTAGTACCTGCGCTAGACAGTAGGAGAGGCTCCCGTGTTTCCTCTCCAGCCAATCCTCACAGATGGGTCTTACTGTTATATTTAACGATTTATGTACGCTAAATTTTAGATCAAATAAATAATTTTAATTGGATTTCATTACGCGAAACAGTCGTAGGTACTTTTTAACGGTTTACAATCACGCTGCCTAAATATTGGTTTGGTATCTATGTATACATCAAATTAAAACCAATTGTTTATTTAGTTAGAAGAATTTAGAGGTAACGTAAACTAGATAAAGGTACCCTGTTCCCTAATAAAATCAAAAACCTTTAAGTACTAAAATAATTCAAACTTCAATTTAAAATCTTTTATTTAGGCTTTTGCCTAATTTGAGTCATATATACATCATTATATATCATTTTGTGAAAATAATGAACAATTTAGTTCAATAGGAGAGGTTTAACAGATAATATAAATAATAGAACACATTCCTTACATATTTGCAAATAATACTTGTGAAAGTGAACAGATGAAGTCACAACCACGCAGACATTGCTTCCACAAGCGCACATGTTGTACGGCGTCTGATATTGATTTGATTTGTCATATCATTCGTTACAAAACCTTCTGAGAGTTAACCTAATTAGCCAGAAGTAATAGATTTTTGTAAATGAAGAAGCAACTTTTAATTTCCATTAAGTTGATTTTTTTCAAGTAATCAGTGATAAGTAAGTAATTAGATATTAAGATCTACTTTTCGTGAATATTTATAACCTGCAGGCTTACCTATCAAAATGGGTTAAAGATGTATGATAAAATGTTCATTGGCATTTTTTTTATTTAGAATGAATGAGCACGATTTAGCGGTTGCGCGGGCGTTAGCTGCCGAATCCAAAGAAAGTTCGCCAGGGGGCTCACCAGGACCACTTCGAAAAACTGTTCTTACGAACCTTGCTGATAAACTAAATACTTTTAGGTAAGTTTTCACAACATATAATAAATTCACTAGCCGTCAGGCAACGATATCTCAATTATTGTAATGTTTTAATGGTATTATTTTCGGTCAATTCGTGTATTAGCACTAGATGGCGCACTCGTCATTTTCTTGAAATAAAAAGTGTTTCAATCGTTCTACTCAATATTGAAGTGTAATATTTATTTATTTCTACATGTATTTTAATTGTGTTTATTATGAATAATAAAAACTTTTTGTATACTGATAATCATTATGCAGATTTAATTTTGCGTCTACATGCAGGCTTTTGCTGACGTTCATTGACACCTCGGAACTGTCAATTTGAAGTCAACACAACAATATAAGACAAGTGAATTAAAATTTAACCTGCAAGGTAAATAAATTGTATCAAATAAAATTTCGTGCTTCAGTTAGTAGATTTTTTCACACTGTGACTGGTTATAACCGTTAAATGTAATTGAACTATCAAATGTAGTTATAGAAAATGAACATTTATCACAATATACTGGGATAAAACAGTATGTTATGAAGATGGATGTGAAACACACTTTTTCCAAATTAAAAGCCCGTCCGAGTAGCAGTTTGAAAGCAGAAGCTGAAACTGCTGAAGAAGAGGAAAGGTATGTAGTGATCCAAACATGTATTTTAAACTATGCCGCGCCAAATACAGACACTTGAATGTATAAGTTCTTTGGCGCCGATTAAATAAAAATATAACAAATAATAATTGAATTTAATACATTACTGTTTTACTTTCTTTATGATTTATATAGGTAAGAAACTCACTCTGCTAATGTTGCTCCTTTCTGTTATTTATCTCTGAGTACCAATTACTTGTTATTTACTTTATGCCTTCAAATGAAAATATTAGATGTTGTATTACTTAGCATTCCTTGTACAGTCTCTGCTTTGTTACTTACTTCCCTCTTTTGATACCCAATTGAGATTCCCTCAAAATCCCGGAGCATACTTGCGTCTCTTGCGCTGTAGTTACTACCAGGTGATCTGTCTGCTTGTTTGACCCCATTACAATAATAATACTATACATTAAGTTGATAATAATATATACTAACATTTCTATTACATTGTTTGTAGTGTCATTATGTTCTACCAAAATATGTCTATGATTTAATTGCATTGTGCAAATTCTATATTACTTTGGACTTCATGTCTATTCTATTAGTACTTCATTTCTGAACTATAAAAACGTTTTCTGGAATTTCATGGCAGCCCTCTCCTGCCTGTCTTCAGAGTAGTTACCTAAAGTATTCATATTCATTTTAAAGTATGTTTATGCCAATTAGTTTTAGAATTATAACTATATGAATTATAATTATATATATATAATTAAAATTTATCTTGTTAATAATTGAACATTAAAAAAGTAGACAACTGCCTTCAATGCGTCTATCATAAAATTTAAGAATAATATGGTTTTCTCATGGATGCCATTGTCACAACTAGACCAAACTCTCAACTAACTACCCTTGAAGTACATGCTTTCCAATAAAAAAGAATCATCAAAATCGGTGACCGCAATATTGAGTTATGCATCCATTTTCGCCCACATACTTAATGCAAATTTAAGACTTATATGGATTTCTCATGGATGCCATTGTCAGAACTGAACCAAATGAAAATGGGACCACACGGAAAGCACCAACTTTGAATTAAAAAAAAACTTCGAAATCAGTTCATGAAGTCGAAAGTTCTGAGGCAACAAACATAATAAAAAAAGAAACAAAAAACAATCGAATTGATAAGCTCCTCCTTTTTGAAGTTGGTTGAAAATACTCATACACTTCTTGTACAGTTTTGCTGGCAAGGCAACTGGTGTACATACATACATACATACACACCTAAGCCTGTATTCCCAAAGCAGCAGGTCATTAAACACATTTTGTTAAATATAATTGGGGGCTATTTATGCCAGGCTCTTTGGAAATTAGGATAAGGAATAGTGGGTAGTTAGAGAGGTCAGCAAGAATGGTAGTCAAAAAGATATTGTATTGTAAAAGTAAAAAATGCTACAGTATGTCTTGGTTGCATACCTGTAACTTGAGCTGGTTATCACCAGAAATTCCATTCCTCTAACTGTACTAACTAGTATGTTTCTATTACAGTCTTATATTGTGTTCAAAATGTTGAAAATACAAACCAATATATAATATTTTTAATAGTCCTACACGGGACAAAAATTTGTCCCGTGTAGGACTGTTCTTCGTGTCCCTCGTTTATATGTTTGTAAGGGCCCCCGTGACACAAGCATTATTCCTAGTGCGGACTTGAAACCTAATATTTTTGGTTAAAAATGACATCGACATCATTCAAGTTACATAATACATACAATAGTAACTCCTAAGAAAAAGAGTCTTGCATCCATTATTGACGTAAAACTATTCTTATTGCTATCTTTTTTTAAGCAGGCGTTGAAATATTCCAATTAGAGCTTATTGAATAAAGTGTTTAACAATCGTACCAAATATTTTTACCTATTCGTCTGAAATTTAATACGTCCAAAAATTAAATTTATCGTTTTATTATACCAATGAACTAAAACCGGTGTCGAGTAGAGCTGCCTCATATAGAAGTATTGAGTAATAGTACTTACCTAGCACGCATTTTGGCATATGCAGACATGGTGTTATTTATGTCTGCAATTTAAAGTCAACATATATAATAGATAGCAAAACTGTTCGCCAATTAGTACTAATGTATATACAGGTTTTATTTCCATTTTAATATGGAATTTAATGCATGGAGACACTTCATTCCTAATTTAGCAACTCGTATAACTAATTATGTTCTTAATAGCAATCGCCACTAATGAAAGAAGTTTTATAAAATACCCAATTATGTAATTACAGGTAGACATTTAAAAAGTATTTATGCCAGTAGCATTTAAAGTACTTATTTAAAGGCTAGCTTTGTGTCTTACATGATAGCAGATACAGTTATTACGTGCTTCAAAGTCCAAGTCAATCTATCTATATTCATCTTTCCTAATGCGGGAATTGTCTTAAAAAAAATACTAATACTGATATAAGAAATAGTACTAGGGACTTAATCAAGATAAGTCACAGTTGAACTGACAGAAACCTCAAGGTAACTCGGACATCAGACCTGTTACCGTTGAACGTAATGCTGATTATGAAATACTTGTATTACTTCTTAGTTTACTGAAATATAATTATACTTTTGTAACTTATAACAATTGCATTATTAAAAAATAAATGACTGTGACTGACTTATAATTGAAACAGTTTTACTCAACAATAAACGCCCACGTGTTTGTCCTGACACGGTTTTGGAAACGAACCGGCTAGTGTTTCAACTTTTGAAATCTGAGTCACGACCCGCCAGGAATGTCCGGGTTTAAGGACAATGACTTCTGGCCTACTACGAAATTTGATTTAAAGTTTGAAAAGGAATTCATTGTGCTTTAAGTGTGTTTCGCTCGATTCAATATTTATCCTATCTCTGGAGAGCTGATGAATCAGTGCAGTAGTTTTCAAGGAACTACTAAACCGATAGTCATAATTTGTAGAACGTTTTGTTAACATTTTCAGTATATCTAACACAGTTTCTATTTTCATGTGTGTTTTATCTTGTGTGTGCATCTTACAGATTATATTAAATATTTTAATCAAGATGCCAACCATCACGTTATCGGTGTCGTTTTATTACTTATTAGTTCTCGCCTCATCTGTTGCCTTAAATATTTGCTTAACTAAATAGGATACAAATGGTTCTCAAGTTCAATAACAAATTAATGTTTAAGACAGTTAAAAGAGGGTAGTAAACGCATTACATACAAGTTTGTAAGTACTTACAATATCTGTTTAAAGGCTTATAATTATTTATTATTGACTTAAGACTCAAATTAATCGAAGCATGATATTAATACTGACCTCTTCAACAATTATTTATATTTTGTAGCAATGAGCCGATACGTGAAGTTTATCATTGCTTTTGCGTTTATATTCATTGTATGATCATTGTTCTCTCTATCTCATTAAGGTTTATCTAGTTACTCTAGTTATTGTTGAAGATAGATATTGTTCTCGCAGAAGACATCTACTCTAAATAAAGAGAATTCAGAATAAAGAGATTCATTATTATTATTTAAACACATCAGCGGAGAGCCTGATCTCCGGCCTCCATGAGCGTTGGCTTCGGGGTAGCGGGTCGGACTGACTGCTAATCAGATGGCCAAGACCAGCATGGTTTCCCAAAGACTTCCTTCTTAGGGTACCCCGGGTCCCTTACAATAAACTCACTCTGACAGAACAACGTGTGATTTTAGTCGGTTTAACTACTACATACCACCTCACCCTCATCACCAGCGAGGTGATGACCTGTAGGGTTTGCCACTAATAAAAAAAGGCTAGATATTGTTTAAGTTAATGCTTTAACAATTTTTGTTACATATTGTTGGGGGATAGACGAACTGACGGGTCAACTGATCGTAAGTGACAACCGCCGTCCGTGGATACCTGCAACTCGAGAGTCGTAAGTGCGCTGCCCGCCTTTGAGGGTGACGAGGAATGAGGGAATTCGGGGAGGGGAAGGAAGAGAGGTGGGTGAGGAGATGGAAAAAGGGGAGGGGAGACAGAGGAGAGGAAATAGGAGACTGGGAGTTGGGCCCAACCGGTTTTCTGTGGAATCAAACTTTTTTCATAGTACTTAAAAGAGCTATTGAGAAAGAGTAAAAAGATTAAACTGTCCTGTTTTTTTTTGTAAGTATGTATGGTTTAATTGTGGTTTTTGTCAGCTGTTAATAAATACTAACAACCTAAAAAAATACATCAATAAATGTAAGTATCGCGAAATGGAAAACTTGGCTATGAACTATTTGTGTAGGTATTAAGTGGCTTAAAAGTTGTATGTACATACGAAACATTGAAGAATATTCTCCACTGCTTCTGTTCTTCCTTCACAAACTTTGCCAATAATTGCAATACGATTCCCATTACATTAAACCTGCATCTATACATCTATTCTAATATAATATGTAAGCTTAAGAGGGTTTCTTTCGCACATATTATGACACACGACAAACTACTAAACCTCTAACACTCGACGAAACTCGTCCTCAATTACAAAATTCCATTATAGTGCCGTCATGCATCATTGGCAAATTTTATTGATCATAATTGCTATTCAATCTATAGGTCACTTCTTTAATATTGGTTCGTCCTCGTCTTTGAATCCAAACTTCTTATTATTATACGAATAGTCTTCAGAATGTTATTCTTTTTATTAGAGGGGACCGCACCGTCTTCTGCTCTAAAAACCGTGAGCTCAGTTTGCAGATCGTGTCACTGGTAAATACACCTACTACTACACTGCACCACCTACTACACTGTCACCACAACAGTTTTTATTTTTTTTTATACTATAGGGGGACAGACGAACAGACGGGTCATCTGATGGTAAGTGACACCGCCGTCCATGGACACTTGCAACTCAAGTGCGCTGCCCGCCTTTGAGGGTGATGAGGAATGGGGAATGCAGGGAGCGGAAAGAAGAGAGGAGGGATGAGGAGATGGAAAAAAGGAGAAAGGAGATGAGGGGAGAGAAAAGGGGGAGGGGGAATTGGGCCTCCGGAAACCTCACTCAATTCGGGGAAATGCAACGCAAGCGTTACTTCATAACCGGTTTTCTATGAGGCCGTGGTATCGCACCGGTCGAGCCGCCCATTCGTGCCTAAGCATGGCTCTACCACTGTTAAAAATAATTTACTTATCAGTAAATAGACATCGTTGACACATAACTAAAGTCCAAAATTTTTCGACTTTAATTTAACTTACCAATGTTCAAATCTTGCTTTGCTTTTTGCTTGCCCTATTACGTAAGTGGGACTAAATTATATTATAGTTTGCAAAATATAGGCCTTAGGTGCGCCTCTGCCTACCCGTCCGGGACATTAGCCTGAATATATGTATGCAAATATATTGTGTGGTGACTAGATCTACCAGATTATTATACTACTTACTGTGTACTGTGTACAGTTAAAAGTAAATATTCTTTATTTATAGTCATTATTTCACTAATTAATATAGCTATATTTGCTATCTCCTGAAGCAGTTTATATAGTAAAATGTTCCTACTACCAAGTAGCTTTCGAATTTTTTTCTCACTTTTAATTCACTCCTCAAATCGTGTTTTCGAAAAGTAGTTAACAGATATTTTTTTTGTATATACTTTGCTTCTATTTATCTGTAGCAACCTTCAATAGCAGATAACTTATGAAGTAGACATTGGGGAGCGAATGTTTTGATTGCCCGATTCTTTTCAAAGACTAAATTCAATAATTTCATAGTACTTTTAAGGTTGTATTGTAAAATTTGAAATTTGATACCCTTAATTAACACGAGTTAAATCATACCTTGGATATGACAAACGACAGTTCAGTATGTTTTATACTGTACAATATATTACTGTTTTAAATTGTTTATGACATACATAATATACTGTATTCACTGTGTAGTAAATAAATTTATTATTATTAAATCTATAATTCTTGTGAAAAATAGAAATGATACATACACTTGGTATGTTTACGGATGGCAATGAAAGAACGCGTATATTTAAACTGAAAAAACAACGATGTACACAATGCCCTTAAGACGCGGCCACTGCAATGTGTTCATAGCGTTTGTATGAGGTTGTATGTAATTGTATACTTTGTTTTAATCGGGTACTCAAAAAACAATATGACGCAGCTTTGACAAACCGGATTAGACGTTTTTGATTTGTTGGTCTTACTTCACACCTTTGCGTCATAGTGTTACTTTATCTTTTATTCCTTTTATTAATACGGACCAAGTGTGGGTCCAAACAGGTGTCCATGGACGGATTAACGTTTATTTTTTAACCTTAATTTTTCTGGCCTAATAAATCTCAGAGCTCTAAATTCAATGTAATTATTTAAGGATCATAATCATTTGTTTTGCCTACGTGGCATTTATCTATTATATTATGTGTACGTATTTACTTGACCTATGTTCTTGAGCAGTCTGGTTTCCTTAAAATATAGTAACATAACGCTTATTTTATTCCACTGCGCTTTGATTAAACAAAAATTATAAAATTAATTAAAATATTGACCAATACTTCTAGTACATATCAAATTGACTATAGTTCCTGTGCTAATTATTTATTCAGTAATGAATCATACCTGAGTTTCATAAAATAATTAGATGTGTCCGGTGGTTTAACCCACTATTTGATTCTAAAGAATTAGTATTAATTTCATACCCGCAGATTCGCTCGCATTGAAACCCTTAAATAAATAATTTATTTTTTTTTACCCCCCTTACTATTTTTTTATCCTATGTCCTTTCTAATACCTTAGAAAATATGTGTACAAAGTTTCATGATAATCGGTTTAGTAGTTTCGGCCCTGAAAGCGTAACAAAAAAACTTACATTCACAATATTATTATTAGTAGGGATAAACAATGTCTTTAAATTAAAGGTATTATTTATTTAAGATATACCTACTCGTATGAAGTTTTGAAGTATTTCTAGATTTGGGCGTTTATTTTATGGGGGACTATCTAATTGCGTCGCATCATCATCAAATTGCTCTGTTTCTGGCACATATATTGGTTTTCCTAAAACAGTCATATGACAACAGCAAAAAGTTGTGATTCACTGATCAAATTACGATTACGATTATTACTTACCGTGAAATCTATTTCTTGCCAAAATCAAAGTTTCACAAATACAAGCACTGTCATCAACAACAAATCTCTTCTGTAAAGCAAAAAGACTAATTAAGAAGTAGAGTTGAAGTCGAAATACATCTTGTTATAATTTTACCTTTATACACGTACGTACTCCTACCTAAAAGGCCGGCAACGCACTTGTGACTCTTGAGTTGCGGGTGTCCATGGGCGGCGGTAGTCATTTACCATCAGGTGACCCGTCTGCTCGTTTGCCCCCTATCGCATAACATAAAAATAAAAAAATAAATAAAAATTATACAGTGCTAGTGATCACCCTTGGCAAGCTCATATAATTTCGTCTTTCAGTGACGAGGATGTTCGCGTTTTATGTAAGGTGGCATCGCTGGGAAGTACTAGAAAATAGTGGTAGCATTGTATCTGTTAAATTGAAAATAACAATTAACACGTTTATCTTCCGTCATCTAATAGTTTTGTATGGCATACAGAGACTTAGGTACATATTGTCAGCTATTTTATGGAATAGTTGTTTTTATTACAGAGAAGGTTACAAACCAAACCAAAACAAACTTGCTTTTACAGTTTTGTAGACATTTTTTTTATCTGTCCAATTAGTAAAATAAACTATATGAATAATGAATCATATTTATGATAAGTGTCACAAAAACATCTTGCTATGATGCCCTCCCCTTTAGAAGCATCAGTGTCAACCATACAAAGATTAACGCGATCACCTTTGTTTGCAATTCTGAACATTCCGTGTGGTCGTGGTCGCTGGCGGGAGAGTTTGCCGGCCCAACTGTTTGTCAGTCGGTCGCTCCACGCCGTCTTGCCGACACGCGCCTTTTCCGTTGAACTATTTATTCCGCCGCACCATTCGGACGAGCGAACCGCGCCTACGTGATATATATCATCCTGACACTTTATTAATATAATTAATTATCTACAACTCTGATAATCTTGCAATATTCAATCATCCAGTTCTTTAAGCTTTGGCTCAACGAATTTTTGCAATTTCGATCACTTGTTCACCGTAAAACGAGGCTGTCGCACCCAAACATTGCTGATTGCAAAATTATACTTTTGGTTATAAACTTTAGAATTGCAACTTATTTGAAGAAGTCATTCAAGACAATTTTATGGATTAAGTGATGTGTTAAAATAAACGTTAAACAATGCTATCGATGGAATCATTGTGGTCTGGCTCGGAGGGTGAACTGACGACATTAAAATTGTGCAAAAGTGTTGTGGAAAGACCGGAGTACCGGCTTTCGAGACGGAGACCTTCAAAAAGCCTGATACCACAGGCATTGCTGCATGCTCCTGAGCCGCAACCCAGGTCACATAGACGACGAAGGTCTGGTACTTGGCCGTAAGTTTATGCTTAAAAGACACAGCCAATTTTTTTTTCTGTTTTGCACTTTTCAAGCTTTTTATGATATTGTATTAGTTTTTTGGGGAATCTAGGCATTTGTTTTCAAATCGTTGTCAGTATAAATAGACTAGGATACACAAACAGTACTGATAGTATTTATGTCATAGACCTTAGGCACTAATATCCTAATTATATAAAAGCTTTTATAATATAATATTAGTAGAAACTTGTATTAAATATCTATCATATATTTTGTTTATATGTATATTTCATCTATCGTGATGATGAAGAATTGAATGCTTTATTTTATTTACACAGTATTCACGTGTTGTGACGAGTCATCGATAAAAAGCAATCATACTTAATAGTTTATTACTTTGTTTTATGTATTTTATTATCGTATTTAGTTACATAACCATTATAATGTTAGGAAAAACAATTGTAGTAAATTATGTAGAACTAAATCCATACAAACTAAATCTTCCTGAGTTACTACTTTCAAGTTTATAATTTTTTTGAATTATTGTATTCATAAATTAGGATTTTTATTACTGCAGAAGCTAAATGTATCTGTTAGGCATGTCCCTCATGTAGTCTAACTTTGATGCTACTTACTAAAGATATAGACCAGTACATGGTTCTACTTTTCTCTTTTACTTGATGTATATCAAGTTTCCATAAATCAACTACATGGCTAGTTCTATGGCTTCACTGGCTACCTTATGCCTTTGCATCCGTGGCGACCCAGATGTTCGTTGATGCGTCGCTTCACCGACCTTCGGTAACTTGGTCAGCATTAAACCGTAGTACACTACTTGAACTACGATCAACGTTTAAAAATGTTAGTTAAATTTTTATAACATTTAATAACAACGTAATAAAAAAGGTTTTTTGTGAACTTTTCAATCTGAGTAGAAAAGTAGTTACAAAATGTGTTATGTAGATCCTTCAAAACTGGTATAGAGTCCGTTATATTTTTTGTGCAGATGATGTACTGTCTACGCAGAAATTATCTTATTCTTCGGACGTGATTATATTAAGTCTTACCTATACCTTTTTATATTTGTGAACGGTTGACAATATCCTTGTAGTGTCCTCATAATTGTAATAATAATCAACTCAAATAACTCATTATAATATTAGTCGTATGATTGTAGTCAGTTAACCGCATAAAATATTTATCAGCATTGTAGTCATGGTAACGTAACTTGACCACACTGATCAACACACCTCCACTGCGTCACCACTGTCCTTCAGTGTGTCCTTCATCATTCCTTCGTTTCATAATTAAAGTCACTGCAAACTTTTCCAAGTGATTCGAATCGTACCTGAATATGCAGTCAAAGGGGATCAAAAACAATAGCCAAGCGTAATTGTGTAGCCAAAGAAAGACCGAATCGCTGTGCCAAATCCATTCATACATTCTGACGGTCATTGTGCACTAATAAGGACCACCACAGGTAAATAGGTGCTATTTGGACCCGATAGCATTCAAACACTGGTCGAGATTATCGTTGTAGAAAGTCGATCCTGTTACAAACAGGCTTTACCTCTTAAGTTTTGCAAAAGGAAAAACACGACATCTGTAATAACTTATTTAAATACTTTATTCATATATATGTACGATAATATTTACGATAGTAACTTTTTATTTGTTATAAGTGGTATTCTATTAGTAGTAACTATTTCAAGCGTTTTAATGATGTTGCAAATTAATTTGACAGTTCGTTTAATTATGTCATTTACATAATCGCCCAGACAAACTAAATTATCAAGTTTTTTCTACTTCACTGCACATTAGTGTTCAGATCTTGCCAAAACTTTATCGACCCATTTTGTCATTGACCTTCGTTGTATTTACTTGAACGCCAACTATTGCATTAGAAATTCTATTTAGTCCGAAACTGAGTAACTTAGTCGTATATTAACATTTTGTTGTTCCATGCATATTTTCTAAGAATATTTAACCAATCCAGGACATAGTCACGGTTTTCAAGTCATACTAAGATTTTATTACCTACAGCCCATATATGTTTTTACTTAACGACATACATACTTACGCATGTACTTTTAGTATGGCTATTCTGGCTACTGCTATATCAAAAGTAAGGAAACCTTATCAATGTACAATTCAGAGCGCAGTGTGCCACTGCTATGTTTATTTTTTAGTGGTAAGCAAAGTTAAATATCCGCGCGGCCTACTGTGCAATGGTCGCGTAATCGCGTTAAAACTACGCTATATTATAGGCACTTACATAACTTGCCTTGCCTTTTTTCATTTTATTTTACAAACTTATCAGACAGGTTATTAAGTTAGATCCGATATTATTTGTCAAACGGACCGTGTTGGGCAGAAATAATTCAGTACAGTGATCAAGTCAATAATGCAAATTATAACCCTCCGAAATTAATAATCTCTATTTTAATCTATTTGCGAAGCGGTTCTAATGAACAAAAAATTTCTAAACTTTAAAAAATAAGTTTTTCCAGTACAATATATATTAATAAATACAAATCTATTATAATAGTTTTTGGTGCATAAAATTTTCATTTCTGCACCTTTTTCGTTTTCTGAACTTTAACGTTTTCTAAAAAAATAGACAAAAACTATTCTGCTTAAACTTAACAATATACTTTTGACGAAACATTATTTTATGTTCCGTCACGTTTTTAATTTCAACCAAGGTTTGTGACGTAAACACACACTGAAATTTTCCACACTTTTTGGATGAAAAACATATTTGTTGTTCTATACACCTACATACATACATATGTGTGTATTTATATCTCGTGCAGTTGCATACTGACTTATACATAGTTTTACTTACCCAGCTCAAAAGTTAAATAATGTTTTTAACGCCCAAGATACTCATAGAATGATTTCGATGTAGGTAATATGATGTGCATATGAAAGGTTAGTCTCTGGTCAAGTGACCTATCAAGTTGAATTCAATGGCATTGTGATAAGATTTTTTCGTGATTATTTAATTGTTTCATACCTAAAATATCACCTATTTATTAAACAAAAACGATTTAAAGACTCAAGTCTTCATCATAGCTGCTAGGATACATTATATGGGTATTATATCCTTTTTGAAAATAAGCATCAAATATCTACAACGTGACTGCGTTAATTGTGATTCTTTTTATTTCTCCACAATTTAAACTAACCACGCTAGGTTGTTTTTGAAGATGGTTATATTCTACTTCAGCCGGTTTTTACTTCCTGCCAAAGAATTGGAACAATACTATTTTAATTGGAAAAATGTGTTATATTAATCGTAAGTTCTTGTATAAAAGTAAGATGTACTTTGACGTAGACACAATGAAGAACATACAACAACACACAAAACTCATCTTCCAATCCGGCCGGTCACCTCGGGAGGAAAAGACCGAAACCCTCCAGAGACAAATACCTCAAATAAGTTGGAACCTACATATAATAACCTACTCTACATTACAACATACAACGTAAATAAATTATCATCACACGCCCGCCTTTCCGAGGCCACGGGAGTTCTCTGGAGGAGGCCTTCACCCTCACAACTTAAATAAAAATATGCATGCACCCCGCATGCATATTTTTATTAGAAACTTTTCTTTATTTTACAATTACTAAAACAATGAAATTTAATTTTAATTTTACGCATCTTTAATAATTAACATTATTATTAAAAGAGCAATCAATTGGTCATTATTTTTTAATTAATCTATTAACTAATCAATTATATATTATTTTCATGGTTGTAACTAGAATGTAATATTGATTGTAACTAAAAAAAATTGTCAATATTGAGTATTTAATGCATGAAATAAAAGGTTTTTTTATATATGCCATGTAGTTCACAGTGAAGTAGAATAGGGCCACCCCATCTCTTCCTGTTGGTGTCTTAAGATCGACTAAAAGATCGGGCTGTTATCTACTAGACAGTATGTATACAGTCATACGGTGCCCTTGACGACAATACGGTTGCCCCTATTACGTTAGTGGGACCAAATTCTAATTGTCAAAATGTTAAATACTCACATTACACCTCTATCTGTCTCTACCCAGGATATAGCCATTAGCGTATGTATGTGTATGTACATATACATATATACATATACATAATCAGTATGGTCTCAAACGATTTAATGTACAAACGCAGTATTATGGTACAATTTCGATTATTTGAAATCTTGGTAAGTTTAACGTCCTGTTAACATTTTTAATTTTTTCATTTAGCGTTATTTTGAAATAAGTTTTGATAACCTTCCTTTTTTAATACTGTTCATTGAAGGTCAATTTTAAAAGAACTAATAAATATTTTGAGCTATCCCAGAAATGAACAAAAAAATACCCCTGTTGGTGGCTAGCCATTATATTAACAAATCACAGTGCATTATCACAATTACTTATTATTATGAATGCTGTCAGTGGCCACGGACGCGTAGGGTAATGTGAGAGAATTTATATTTTATTATAAGGTTTTACCTACTCACCAAAATTAAATATTAAAAATGATGTGTCATGTTATTTACAAATGCTGATATACTTATCAGCATTTGTAAATAACATGACGGTATAACATTGCAACTGTTTGAAGACTATTCTTTATGTCAATTTGGATTTAGAGATAAGTACCTAAATGTTACTAGTCGTTATCCTAGCTTTTGCTCTCGCGCATACTATCAATTCACACATAATCCACCAGGTTCTGAACATCTTCCTAGCGTCGCCAAAAGGAAATAACCGTGTCTAGTGTCCGACCCATACTTTCAGACATATTCTTGGCATTGTGACCATCCTTACAGTCACTTTAGTTAGTTATACTTGTCACAGCATAGTGTAAAAGCTGGTTCATATAAACCTCACTAGGGAAAGTTATTTTCATATCACTACCGTCTCGTACCTCACAAAATGTAATAACGAAAAAGAAATTGGTAAAACTTCTTAATTAACTACAGCTAATTATGTAGTCCATATTCGTCAGACCATTACAATCTGATTGTCTATTTGTGTGTTAACAAACTCTTTGTTTCAGTAAAAGAGTTTTACTTTCACAAATAATACAATTAACAGCTGTATTTTTTGTAGCTGTTTACCCAGTCTCACCCATTCACTTGCATTGTCACTGTTAAATATCCTGCTTTCATAGCATTATATCTATTTTAAGTGTAGATATGTCATTCTCCGTGGTGCCTTCTTTTTTAAACTACCCTACTTTACCATTTTTTTTTTGTTTATGAAAAACAACTGCATTAGGAATTATTCCTGTGTATCGAGGGGCTTTACAAACCTTTAATTTTTTAATCGAGCCTCCTCCTCCGGTTCAGCAGTCAGGGTCACTAACCACTGGACCGATAGGCCCGTCATTGTTTTTATTTTACCCTTAATTGTTGTTACGCACTCTTAACTGCTTACCTTAAAATTTGCAATAGGATACATCATCATCATCGTTCAGCCTATCGTAGTGCACTGCTGGACATAGGACGCTCCCTTGCGATACGCCTAATTGCAATATACAAAAACCCGTCATATTCTCACTGCCACTGTTCACTGCCAAGCAAAGACCTCCACAAAGAACGCTTTTTATTTACCAAATTCATGACCTATCTCGAAGAATTCGTGAACTTGCTGTGCCTTTTCCTCAAAAGTAATTCTGTACATTTTAAGGTTATTTAATTTCGTAGTACTGTGGTCAACTGTCACCTACATCATACTTCAAAAGATGTTCCTTATTCAATCAGGGAACTAATATTCGCGGAGGCTAGTTTTGAGCTCAACAATGAAAATATTTTTTTAAACTTGTGAAAAACCCCCATGGGCCGTTATTCCACCGGAGTTTTCGGTGGAACGGTGTTTTGGATTCGGGCCGACTAAAACCACACAGTTTTCTATACTGCGCTTCAAATAGGAGAAATCCGGGACCAGATTTAGTAAGGCATCCGGACCCCTCCTAGCGCCTCTTAACAATGAACCTAATAGTTCAACCGTGCTCAAACGTTATTGTGTTCTTCTAGCTAAAGCTGATAAGTCTATTTACGTTCTTACTTTACTGTTAACCTACCTACACGAAAGTTGTACACCTATAAGTGCAACGATTGCCAACCTGCCTGATTTAATGAGTATGCTGTAATTGGCTGTAACATGCCCTAGGTTTTTCCGTTGCATTCTCGCTATTGTGTGGCGAAGTCGCCTGTCGTAGTTTCAATTTTTTACGTCACTGCTGTTAGGTTTTATGCATTGTTTTCTTTAGTGTTTTGTCACAGGTGCGTAAAAAGATCAGGTTTTATTCGAAGTAGTTTTAATTTAGATTTTATATATCTTTTAGATATGTGGATGTCAGTTATCAGTTGGATAACTTGTATTAATTCTTGTATTTATAACTATTAACCTCACCTGGTTTAAATAACATAGCTTCAAACTTACAAACATACACAATATCCACAAACGGGCACTGATTGTATATTATATACTGTGAGATAGATAACACTCCTTAGTCGCTTTTTACGACACTCGGAAAGGTTTGAAGTGGCCATATTCTCCTCCACTGTGAACCACACGTCTTCAACCTCAAGGTTGAAGCCGAATGAAGGTTGAAGCTGAAGGTTGAATGGTAGAAAAATATTGTCATCAAACCTCAAGCCCAGGTCCCGAGCACTTTTATTTAATTTATACGCTTGTAATAGGTTTCAAATTTGTTTTTTTATTGAGTATTGGTGTAGGCATTGTCTTCCAACTCACCTAAAGGAATGTGACGATGAATAACGTAGATGGTGCACGCCTATATAAGAGAAATCTATTCACACTACTCTCGCAGGATCCGGGATTATATTTCTCTTTATAAACAGACGCAAGCAGTTTTCAATTAATCATTCTGATACAGACGAAGGTATTTACTGCTAGCTTTTGCAACTCAAATCCTTTAAACATATTTTTTTTTTCACTTACGTCCTATTAAGACAAGAGAGTTTAGAAATGTTTCTGCATAATAAGTCTAGCTGTTAACGGTAGTCTTGTCATGCCTTGTCTGGTACGTTTAATGATATGATAAAAATATGTTTGTAATGTTTTTATTTCCTAAATCTTATCTCGTGTGATAATAAAATGTCCTCACTAGGATAATTAAAAAGTATTATTTTATTTGGATTAAGGGCGTGATAACAAGTTATAAAATACAACAGATACACTGCCTACAACCTTCATCAAGGAATATTCCATCAAATTATTTGAATCTGAGTGATTTTTTTTTTAACACTTGCAACTCAGGAGTCATAAGAGTGCGGTCCGCATTTAAAGGTAGAGGAAGAAGGGAAAGAGGGTTTTATGACCTTTGCGTTCTTTTAGAGATCTATCTATCATGTATAAAAATATTTTAGGTTTTAACGTTGTACTTACTTTCGATATCGTCAATATTGAGTCATATCAGTTGTTATTCTTTAGCCTCATTCTGTTACTTTGCAGCCTCGTCATGACTATAAAACAATGTGTATTACAATAGTCATGAAGATAAGGTATATATAATAGTTAAAAGCTTATCATTGCGTCCTTATCATATGGTCTCTTTACAAACGCTAACGGACTTTATTGTCTGAATTATTATTTTATAGTTTCTCTTTAGTAATATTCTAGTAAAAGAAAGAGATCTTTCTGTGGCACCACCTATTCTAAGGTGTATCTTTCTTTTTGTATTGTTTCTTTCATCATTATAGGTTATCACATTGCTGTCCGCCTGTCTGTCTATTTATATAGACCCTTTTTCTTAGCTTCTGAGTCGCAAATGAAAGTAACCATTAGCCATTAGGCTTATACTTAAAAAAAAATTGGCAGGTAAAACAAAACCTCTATTGTCATTGTATGGCTATCTGTTACACATTATACATCGCTAGTATGTTATTATCTGCTGTTGGTCTTCCTAAGATTACTACAAAAAAAATTGTTGTTATATCACATAAAAATCGTCTCTCTTGTTTTTTCTAGTGATTCCTGATTCCCTGACTGCTAAGCTGCCTGCTGCATTTCGAATATAAATCTTTTAAAAACTTATCTTCTCCTTTCTGTCACCTTCTGTACATGCATTTTTTTATATCCTTGAAATTTCCGGTAACAACATCAGAAATCAAACCGTACAAAGACCAGTCTGCAAACAATCTCACCGGTAGTCTTCTGTGTCAGGGCCTGAAGACTCCGTTTTTAATTTCGAGTTACAAGGTAAATGGTCAAAAAAGTAGCTAATATGCATATTGCTTGCTGTCCACTAAATCTTCCTTGCAATGTTTTATTTGCACGGCATACCAATCCGCTGACGTATGTCGACATTGGTTAAAAGTGAAAGTCCTTGTACTGTGCCCAACGTAAACAAAGTCTACCAATGTTTTACTGTTTGCTGGTGCTGTGGTTAAGCCATCATTTTATGATTATTGTTAATTTCCTGCTTTTACTTGTTTAAGTTCATTCATTTGACTCAACCAATTGCAATTTTTAATTCGATTGCCAGTCACCCAAACTCAATTGATCTAGAAATATCACCCCCTAGAATAATACATGATCATTATTATATCAAACAAAAGTAGAAAACTTTACTTTTATCGAACGGCCGTCTGATCGGGGTTAAAGTTGAGGTATACTGACTGATAATAGTGGAACTGACCTGCAGAGATAAGTACATATTTATGTCCTCATGTGATCTATACGAAATCAGTTTGTTGCAACTACAAATAAAAACAATAATTTCTAAATAAAACAAATGTTACCTATTTTATTACATGTTTCAAAACGTCCCGCGAGTATAAAACACAGTCACCACGTTGGATTTTCTTTAGAAGATCCGCTCCGTCATGAAAGCCGCTGAAGAAGAAATAAACAAAGCTAAAAACTCTTGAACGCAGATCCTGAATATATAAATAACATGCATACGCTCACTCCTGTATCCCCTAAGGAGTAAGCAGAAACATATTAAACACCCGCATTTTGCCAATTAAAATTTGGTCCCTCTAACGTAATAAGGGGCGACGACTGTATACGTACTTTCTCATAGATAATAGTCCGATCCCTTAGACGCCTTGGTCCTATTCTAATCCACCGTGAACCTCATGGCTATATGTATATAAATAACTACATTGTTTAATGATTCAACAGTGTGTATTTTTTGTTATCAATGAAGCGTTATTATATCTGTGTGTCATCTAAGGCATACTAAGTTCTTTTTTAAAAGATAAAGTATGATGTAAATCCGGGCTTTATCTCGTTACATTTACGTCGATTCAATCGGATTACACATGGGAGGACTCGGGTTCGCATTAAGGTATCATGGCTTAATATTGAGGAGTTAAGTTTCTTCAGTGGTAGAGCCATGCTTAGGCACGAATGGGCCGGCTCGACCGGTGCGATACCACGGCCTCACAGAAAACCGGTTGTGAAGTAACGCTTGCGTTGCATTTCCCCGAATTGAGTGAGGTTTCCGGAGGCCCACTTTCCCCTCCCCCCTTTTCTCTCCCCTCATCTCCTTTTTCCTCTTTCCCATCTCCTCATCCCTCCTCTCTTCTTTCCGCTCCCTGCATCCCCCATCCCTCATCACCCTCAAAGGCGGGCAGCGCACTTGCGACTCTTGAGTTACAAGTGTCCATGGACGGCGGTGTCACTTACCATCAGGTGACCCGTCTGTTCGTTTGTCCCCTATAGTATAAAAAAAAAAAATCCCGATCGCTTCAAGAAGCATTCGCAGCACAAATTCGTACAAACAAAGAGTGAAATTGTAAACAGATTGGTTTTCATTTCTTGATCTAGAAAACATTCTAGAGATGGAGAACCCGTTTTTAAAGACGAGAAGCGATGTTTTACAATCATGGTTAGCGATGTTTGTGTCAAGGTTTACTTATTTAGTTATGATTGTTCATGCTTATAACTTAATATTTACTGTTCGACATTCATGTTCCTGTGTTTCTATTTCATGGTTTTCCACAACTGATTTAATGCCTAATCCATTACAAATTGATTCATCAGTTACCTATCGATTGTGTCCTTAAAGCAAAAGTTATGTATTAAGTGCTTATGGTCATAGTGAAAGGCATACAAATGCCTCCTGTATTACATTTAAAAAATATAAAATTTCTCAAGTAAAATATAAAATTTATTTGCTAAATGATGTAATTACACTTTGTATATTTAGGCCTACACTCATGACGTGACATGACCCATAAAACCATTCGTTTGGCTTAACATGTTTAGAGTAATTGTATCTTGTGATTTTCGATAAAATAAAATAGCCCACCATCACCTTTTCCCGTGGTTACGACAACCAAGAAGGCGATTAGGGTTTTTGATAGTTTTCTATCAGATAGTATATATACGTTGCCAGATTGACGGCAATAAGTTTGGCCCTTAGTATGTGAGGGGGACTGAATCGTGGTTGGCAAAATATGGTCGTTTATACGCCTCTGAGTACCCTTTCGTGAATTTAGGCAGAGTGCATGTATGAATGTATATAATTACGTCGCTTTTTTAACAATGCGTGTGTGCCGGACATAAATCAATTAATTTTAAACGTATGTCTTGCTCATTACGGTTCCACACTGCTATTGTTTGGCACTAACTATGGGCTAACTAAATAAGATAATATTTGACTACACTGAACTCACACAGAGTTTAGAAACTATGACAATGAGATATTCAACCCTACGTTTTCTTGACCGCACACAACGGTTGACCAATGATGAAACCAGTGCGTAAGTAGCGATGTGTCTATGTCGGTCAATGTTGTCGTGTTGACATCTAACGGAACTCGTAACCCGCACTTAACAGCCTTGCTATTATTGCTGAGGGAATTTATTTCTATAGCCCTCATAACATGGGTCAGCTGGTCAAACGCAAATCTACCTACCCCCAGAGTACTTGTATAGGCACGGCCTCATTTTAACTTAAATGAAACAACAAAGGCCTTTCAATAGATCAAATGAAGATAACTCGATAACTTTCAAAGAGCCTGCGCGAATGGGTCATTAAGAGATAAACAACCTCCTCTGTTTCTTCCCTCTAGAAGTAAGCTTCGCTTGTCTGACTAAGTGATTAAATTAAGGACCAATTAAATGTACCATGTCTTTACACAGTATGTTTAAAAGCTAGAATGAATTAATTAGATATCCCAGTTAGCTAATACTTATTAGTAGAATATTTTTTGTTTTTTAAAGAGACAACTCCCACATTAGGATTAATTCTTGTGTCGCGGGGAACGTTACAAACATTCAAACAACGACACAAAGAACACCCAGACTCAGAACAACAATTTGAGGATTACACAAAGTGTTGTCCCGTGCGGGGATCGAACCCACAACACTCGGCGCGGCAGCGTACTGGCGAGGTGACCACTTAAACTGCTACGCCATCCGTGCAGTCTATTAAAGATTCCTATGCAAATTATGCAAAAATAAATAACCATGGCCAAATTACAAAATAATATTATTATTTAATTGGTTATTGACATAAATGCCTCATTTAAACCGGTAGCGTTTGTTTAATACGAGAACTAGAATAGGTATACATGCTAACAGAGGCTTTGCTCGAACAACTTTTAGTTCACTTTAGTCAAAATTCTAAAAATCCGAGCACTACCTAACGTGCCTTGTTCTACCTAAGGTGGATAGGTCGTCTCTATCAGTTGAGTCTGTCGAGATTGCGAGATATCTCGAGTGTCCTCTGTGAATGACAAAAAATAGGAAAAATTATTTGCCCGAAGCCCGCATTTTTTCAGAAGTAAATGTTGAAGTTATATGTTCTTTATTTTCAACTGTTGTCTCTCTAAGTAAGTAGAGACCGCCAGGTCCTTAGATTTGCCAGAGAATATGAAACATGTTTTTTTTTTTTTTATGCGATAGGGGGCAAACGAGCAGACGGGTCACCTGATGGTAAGTGACTACCGCCGCCCATGGACACCCGCAACTCAAGAGTCACAAGTGCGTTGCCGGCCTTTTAGGTAGAGGTACGCTCTCTTCTTGAAGGTTTGAAGGTCGTATCGGTTCGGAAATACGGCAGGCGACAATTTGTTCCATAAGCTGGTTGTGCGAGGCAAAAACCTTCTGGAGAAGCGCACAGTGGTGGAGTGCCAATCGTCCAGGTGATGGGGATGGATATTTTGTCGCGTAGGACGATGGCGGAAACCAGCAGCCGGTATAAGTCCGAACAATTCCTCTGAACACTCCCCATGATACAAGCGATAGAGGATGCAGAGTGAAGCTACATCTCTACGCAACGCCAAGGTGTCAAGTCGATCAGAAATATTTTGGCAGTCGATGATGCGAGTCGCTCTCCGTTGAATGCGGTCAAGAGGGAGAAGTTGGTACTGGGGTGCACCTGCATAGAGATGAGAACAGTATTCCATGTGCGGCCGAACCTGCGCCTTATAAAGTTGCAGGCGGTGGGCCGGAGTAATACACTGTCTCGATCTGCTTAGCACACCAAGCTTCTTCGAGGCTAATATGGCCTTACTCTCTAAGTGACCGCGAAACTGGACTTCCGATACTGGCTGATGCAGTTAGGGAAGTGCTCTCAAATTGAGGTGATACGACCAATGGCAACTTTTTAGCGGTGAACGCGCAAACCTGTGTCTTCTTGGGGTTAAACTGGACTAGGTTAAGTCGACCCCAATCTGAAACTTTTGATAAAGAAGTTTCGATTTCAGACACAAGTTTGGATCGGCTTTCGATGACGTTTACCCGAGAAATGTTAGCGCGGCCGGTGTAAAGGGCATCACTCGTGCTATCGTCCGCATAACAATGGATGCTGCTAATCTGCA